>CM062812.1:295450472-296804410 GCA_031772625.1 Pinus tabuliformis
GAAACGAAACTCCATTCCAAATGTGGAAGGTCGTTGCTGAATTGTTTGAAAGTACTAGTGATGCTAGAAAACTTTATTTGAAGAACAAATTGAGGAACATTCAAATGAAAAGGATGAGCCCATTGTTACATAACTATCTAGGTTTTATCAAGTGAGGTATTAAATTGGAGGTGTTGGGGAGATAGTTCCATTGACAGATCTTGTGTGACTTTCTCTTCTTAGGCTTCACAAATCTTGGAATAGTTTCTAGTATGAAATGAATGGCAGAGATAAGATCCCTGATTGGGAAAGACTATGGTGAGGTCTTGTGTAGGAAGAGATAAGGAGGAACATAAGGGATGGATTCTCATATGGGACAGAAGATGAGTAGAACTTTTCTTTAGCCGAAAAAGGGAAGAAATCTAAGGGTGAGGAGGCCTAAGGAAAAAATGAGTCTACTTAGAATGGAGGCAAGGAAGAAAATGATCTTAGCAAGATCAAGTGTTTTCATTGTCATGTGTTTGGACATTAGGCTACAAAATTTCCAAAGAAGAAATACAACAATCTTGTTGTAGTAGTAGCAGTAGCAGAAGCACTCTCTTCTCAGTTCAAATTATATTTCTCCTTGATATCTTGCATGGAAAGCTGAGTACGAGGTAATGTGTCGTACATTGACTCATGGGCTTCATTACACATGACAAGGAATACAGAATTATTCAACAATTTGCAGGAGAAAGACATGCAATTCCATATCAAGCTTGAAGATGATGATATATACTTGACCAAAGGAATTAGTACAATGAGGTTTAAGAGGGAGTCTATTTCCCTTCTCCATCTCAAGAATGTGATGTATGTTCCAGGATTGAAGAAAAACCTTGTCTGAGTAGAAGCCATTGAAGACAAAAGGTATGATGTTGTATTTAGAAAAGTGAAGGACTAGCTCAAGCATTCTACTTCAGGAAAAGTAAAGAAGAATAAGGTCAGGATTCAGAATCTCTACAAATTGTAGGTTGATGCATTTACAGCCTTGAGAAACAAGGCAAAGAGTTATCATAGTAGAGATGAGGTGGCTGAGTGAGAGCAAGATACATCTTTCAAGATGGATACTTAGCTAGTATCTTAGTTTTAGTCTAAGATATTTGGAAGTTGGGCTAAGGAGCAAGATGATGATGAGAACCACAGTGAAGGGTGAGCGGGGGAATCCACTCATTCAGAGACTTGCAGTATAGGGAAAGTTCGATCCAAGTGGGTAGGAGGATTTGGTTAAGGGAGCTCAGAAAAGAGTTGAGTCTCCCAACATCAAGAAACAAACACCCAGGTACATACGGTACATGGAACTTATTGTAGGTTTTAACCCCGTACAAAAATTACCTACATACAAATTCTAAAAACAGAAAGTAAACAATGGTGAGAGCATAAAACATAAAACAAATATACACAAAGATTTTCCCTTGGATCCCAAAACCAGGACTACTAGATTGATTTTTCATTATATTCTTTTCAATGTTACAATACATATATATACATCCCAAAGAATCCATAAACCCTAATCCATTAACCCTGGATTAGAACATAACAGTAGTTCCATTAACCATATCTACAAAACACCATGATAAAAAAACCATCATGCCCAAAAACATGTGCAAAAACTGTGCACAAAACCATAGGTAGGTTCCCCCACCAAATATAGGGTCCAAATAAAAAAATTCCCCCGGGGAGTTGTCGGGTGCTAAAAGGTGTCTTTTAAAACTCCTAATTGCCTCACATTAATTGTCAACTTGGGTAAGTCTTTTTATTTCAAGAGTGTACACAATATGTACAACCTATAAATCCAAAGAGTATTGATTTAAGATAATCTATTAAATTCAATACAAGAGTAAACAGATCAAGCCATAAATCTCAAGCTATAACTTTTAAAGGAAATAATACATCTAAACCTCAAGACTTAATCTCAAGAAAAACCATAATAAAATCTGAAGCAAGCAATTAAATTGAAAACAGCATCAACTGAGAGCATAGTAGCATTAACCAACTATTTTAGCTGATTGTATATGAATCACACTCTATCTCAATTAAGCAATTCGAATGGAAATGATGTCAACTGAGAATTTAGTAGCATTAACCAATCTCTTTCAGCTGATTCTATACTAACCACACTCTTACCGTAATCAACAAAAATCAATGTATTAACTAATAATTAATTCAACCTACAGTGAGCATAAATGAAATCAAATGGAAAAGTTGCGAAGTACATGAGATTAGAATAAAGGAAAGTAAACTAACTACAATGTAAATTCACAGGAAATCAGAAGATATCAAATAGAATAAACTCGTAGGAAATGCAAGTATATAAAACAGAATAACCTTACAGGAAATGGAAAAGTATCAAATAGGGAATAGCAGTAAGATCTACCAGAGATCGGGCCCTAGCCACCAACAAATACTGCCGAGCTACTTCAGAATATCAGAATGACCAGCAAAGCAAATTATATATTAATCATTAAATTCACTCCTCATTACAATACGATCTGTCCATCAGAATAACATTTTGTGTATTGAAATTATAATTGAGGTCCCAAGCGAAAAGCTAAATCTCTCCATTATCCCCTCTCCTCCTATCATATTCAATCCTATCTCTAATTATCCATATGCCTCTTTGATCTTTGTTCTTATTTAAATACACAGAGAGAAAAGGTAAGTTACAATCAAGATGATTACAATATGATTCCCATTACAAAATTTGATTGTTCACAACAAATTGTTCAGCAAGATCATATTTGAAATATCTCTCCATCAACGTTCAACAGGAACAGGTCGAATTTGGTATTGCAACTGAGATAATTTGGAAAACGACTGCAACAGCAAATCTGAGAAAATTGTCTTCAGAGAACCTTTCGTTTCTCTTAATACAGACCGAATTTGGGAAAATTTCTCATTATAAAATTAATTCGGCCCATCTTGGACAAAACCCATGTTTTGGATTTTCCAGATTCTTCTCCATTTGCCTGAAATGTCTAATAGAAAAATTTCACTTCTTATTCCAACGAATTTCTGAGTTGGCATATTTAATGATGAGCTAGAGAGAAAATCTGCAATATGGAAAATATCTTGGAGGCTAAAATGGTGAGTGATGTTACAAATTTTTTTTTAATAAACCATCATTGGTAAAATCATGCATAATAATCATCAATTTATTAAAAATAAAGGAGAAGAAATAATATTTATCCATAAGAGCATAAATAATTATAAAATGGAATTATAGGATAAATCATGATAAATGATGTGATAAAGAAGGGTAGAATTGGATGAAATAGATGCTAAAAAGTGATAATAATAATGACATATTAGCGGCCCAACACACCCCCAACAAATATATATATTACATGTCCTCATGCAACCCGAAGCCTCTATATTAATCAAGCTACATAAAAAAATGTTCATCCCAAGTCATGAACTTGATGGAACAAATGAATTCTTCCTCAAATAATGAATATTCAATTTTAGCAATGTTGATGAAGGCGTAACAATTTTTACATTGACGTTCAACTATATGTATATGAAGTTGCAGCAAAATATGATATAAGTAGCAACAAACTTCATTAAACATTTCCTCAAAAACTACAAACTAGATTTTGCTAAAATTTTGCGAGTAGATTTCTACTATATTAATGCTTCTATGATCCAAAAATCAGATCATTTTGATGCACAAATCGTGAGATATAAACAAAATGGTTGTAGGTGACAGTGCATGATTTTGGAAATTTTACAAACTAATTTAACTTGAAATTGTCTTGGTTTGTGTATTTTAATGATACGTCTTTGTTATCCAAAAATCACAAGAATCCAATTCATAGTTTTAAAGATATATGCAAATCAATTTCTGCACTATATAAAAATGAAATTGTATGCCTTAAATGAGAAAGAAAGTAGAAAACATTCATCATGTGTAGCAATTCCACCACCAAACTAGAGAGTTAGCATGCCCTCATGCAATGTTAAAAAGAAAAACAAATTGAAGTGGTTTCTACAATCTGTTGAAATCTATGCTTTGTGTAAAACAACATGGGATAAAGGAGGTGGTCAGAATGAATAAGAAGATCAATGGATGATAAAGAATATTAATGGCATGGTCATAAGAAAGAAATGAATGAAAGTAACACTCCCCCAAATTGAAAGATGATATGTCTCTCAAAAAGGGGAAGTGGTAAAGATGTGGAATGAATGATGATGAATAATTCTCAATGGATTTTGCATGAAATTCTCCTAAACTCGTAATAAATTATAAAAGTATGCTATTTTACCTCAAGTTGTACCTCCGAAAAAATGTGGAATGATATGTATGGACTGATATTGGTTGAAGCTGATGTTGGCTGAGATGATGCTGAAAGTGATGCAAAAGGTGGAAGCCATGCAAGCACATCCTATCTGCGAGTTGCTCGAGCCTCTTCTGTTAGTTGCAATAATGTGGACTTGCTGCGAATAGAGTTTCCCCCATACTTGTTGTTCTCCTATAAACAAATCACTACGCTGCATGCAAATTTCTTGAATCCATAGTTTTAGTTTTGAATAGCAATAGATAAGCTGCATGCAAAAAGTTCAATCAGAAAAAAATTTGAATAACCTTCCCCCTCCAATTGGAAAAGGGCGTTCATGACCATAAAGCATAGGAAAAGTGTTGTTCTGATGGCAAGGCAAGGGAATGAATAGTACGATAGTAAATCAAACAAAGTACACATATCAATGATAGGACAGCAAGAGGTATGGTTATAATGAGAGCAGAGTGTGTAAAGATAGTTATGAATAAGAGATAGGATGCTTTGGATTGATAATAAGTTATGCGAAAAAGAAAAAGGATAGAAGTATGCCAAAAATATGCTTTGCTAACAGTATTCTAGACGAAAATGATGTGACTGATTGGAAAACAATTTCTCATGTGTAAAGGTTCAAAACAGGGAAAAATTAAAGAAATAACTTCTCCAATAAAAATAGAGAATAAGAAAAGGGTATTATAGTAATAATTGATGATAAGATATAACTTCAATACCATAAGCGAGCCTCTGCTACTAGTAGGCGTCCATAACCTCGACAGGGTTTCTTTTTAACCCATATGAGCTAGGATCCTCAATTTATAAATGGAGAGTTCCAGTGTTGTTCTATAGAAGAGATCAATGTGTTGGCATGATAACCAGATAACTGCACTGCCATTCACTGGATGTAGCAAAAGTGATCAGGCTGGCTCGTAATGAGACCTCCTGTTCCAAGGATATTTTGGCTATCCAATGGATCATAACCCTGGTATGGTGTCTATAATGGGAATGTCACTTTGTTATAGCCTTATGAACATGGTAGGTTGGCTCTTAATGAGACCCCTTATCCTCCATCTGAAATTTTGTTGTTATTACACATTTTTATGATAAATAGAGGGAGGCTTAGTACTTCTTAAGAGTAGGGATGGCAGAAGAAGTTGAACATGTCAGTAGAAAGAAAAATATACCCATAATCTTACTTATAATAGATAGAGAGAATTATAGCCAGGAGAAGTGGAACCAGCATGGTAAAGATGATCAATCAATATTATATACAACAGAAATCAATATAGTAAAGCAATATATAAATAATTATGTCCCTTTTGTTTAAGAAAAAAATAAATTATCATCAAGAAGCCGCCTTGTTAAAGATCATAACATTAAGGGTATTCACCTACCTCAATAGACTCCATAATTCTTGTCCTCATAAAAGTATTGTACTTCATGCCATGAAAGGAAATCAGAAAAATGAGTTGGGATGAGCTAGGAATAATCCCACAAGAAGAAGAAGGTGCTAATCACAACACTCAAAACTTCACAAGAAGCAAAATTGCTGTTCCGAAGAGGGAATAGCAAAAGCACTCTAAAAGTGTTGTTCCCTAGAGGGAACAACAAAAACTCAAAAATGCTAAAAAAAGTGTTGTTCCCTAGAGGGAACAACAAAAACTCTAAAAGTGTTGTTCCCTTGAGGGAACAACAAAAACTCAAAAAACACTCAAAAAAAGAGTTGTTCCCTAGAGGGAACAGAAAAAACTCTAAAAGTGTTGTTCCCTGGAGGGAACAACAAAACTCTAAAAAGTGTTATTCCCTTGAGGGAATAGCAAGAAAACACTCAAAAAAAGTGATGTTCCCTTGAGGGAACAGCATAAAAAACACTCAAAAAAAGTGATGTTCCCTTGAGGGAACAACAAAACTCTAAAAGTGTTGTTCCCTTGAGGAAATAACAAAAAACAATCCAAAAAAGTGTTGTTCCCTTGAGGGAACAACAAAACTCTAAAAGTGTTGTTCCCTTGAGGAAATAACAAAAAACAATCCAAAAAAGTGTTGTTCCATTGAGGGAACAACAAAACTCTAAAAGTGTTGTTCCCTTGGGGGAACAACAAAAAACACTCCAAAAAAAAGGTTGTTCCCTCAAAACTCGAAAAGTGTTGTTCCCTTGAGGGAACAATGAAAAACACTCAAAAAATTGTTGTTCCCTCCTATGAAAAACACTCAAAAAATTGTTGTTCCCTTGAGGGAACAAAAAAAACACTCGAAAAAGTGTTGTTCCCTTTAAAGAACAATAGCTGTTCCCGAGAGGGAACAACAAAAAAAAACTTGGAAAAAGTGTTGTTCCCTTTAGGGAACAAAAAAACAAAAAAAACACTTGAAAAAATGTTGTTCCCTTTAGGGAACAGCAGCTAGAGGGAACAACAAAAAGACATTGGGAAAAAGTTTTGTTCCCTTTAGGGAACAATAGCTTTTCCCCAGAGGGAAGACAAAAAAAACACTCGGAAAAAGTGTTGTTCCCAGGAGGGAACAACCAAAAAACACTCGGAAAAGGTGTTGTTCCCTAGAGGGAACAAAAAAATCATACTTAGAAAAATTTGTTGTTCCTTGGAAGGAACAACAGCTGTTCCCTGGAGGGAACAACAAAGGAAAACATACAGAAAAAGTGATGTTCCCTTTAGGGAACAACAAAAAAATACTCGAAGAAAGAGTTGTTCCCTTTATAGAACAACAAAAACACACGGAAAAGTCCTGTTCCCTGTAGGGGAAAATAGCTGTTCCCTGTAGGGAACAACAAATCAACACATGAAAATGTGTTGTTCCCTGGAGGGAACAACAACTGTTCCTTGTAGGGAATAGCAAAAGAGAACAGGGAGAGAAAAAAAACAAACTAGCAATCATCCTTACTGCTCTAAACAACAGAAGGGAAATCATAAAAAGAAATAAAAACAATAGAGAAAAACAGGAAAAAGCAATTGTATTTACAGAAAAACAGAGAAAAGAAATCATATTTACAGAAAAAACAGAGAAAATAAATCATATTTACAACAACAAACAAACAGAGAAAAACACATAAAACAATCATATTTATAGTTTAAAAAGAAATAACTTTTTACAGAAATGAAGCTGCCAAAGGATTACCTTCTGCAACTGAAACTTGCATGGTGGGGTCCTCATTATTCAATCGCCAATGGAGCGAAAACTACAATTTGAAGGAAGCAACACTTGAAACACAAAAACATAAGAGAAATAAAAAAAGAAACAACACTTTATTTTAAAAAAGTATAAAAATAACTAAATGAAATTACAACAATTATGATGTTATTTCCTAAGGGAATATCAATCTGTTAATGGAAAAAAATGATCTCTTGGAAAAATGTATTGGCAGCAGTGACATGCATCTTCAAATGGAAACCAATTCTCCATTTCTTGTGTTATGAATCCGTTAGGTAATGAATTGGATGAAATGCCCTTGTTTCATAAAAATTTCTTTCTGTTGGCATTAAGACATAGGTTTGGCACTATGACATAGGTGTTTTCCTTGATGGCCTTATATGCGGAAGGATAGGAAAATCAGTGGTACATCGACAGTGGATGCTCGAAACATATGACAGGTGATAAAGAAAAACTTCAATCATATAGTGCCTTAGAAAAGGAAAAGAAGGTCTCATTTGGAAACAACACCCCTGCACTCATAAAAGGTAAAGGTTCTATTCTTTTGAAACAAAAAGTCAAAGCTAGAAATGTTATGTATGTTGATGGCTTAAAGCATAACCTATTGAGTGTTAGCCAAATGTGTGATCAACGAAATGAGGTAATATTTCGATCAAATGGATGTATTGTTCGTGAGCTTGATACACGAGAAACAATGATCAAAGGCACAAGAACTCCAAATAATTTATACATATTCAAGGGAGGACAACAACAATGCTATCTAAGCAAGAATGATGAACACTAGCTATGGCACAGAAGATTGGGGCATCTAAGCTTCCCTCAGATAAGGAAAGCATTCAAATATCAAGATGTTCACGATCTTCCTGACATCAAAATTCCAGACAATACAATATGCAAATCATGTCAGTTTGGTAAGCAAACCAGAACACATTTCCCTGAGAAGGAAGTATCAGCCGGTAAGCCACTTGAACTTGTCCATACCGATTTATGTGGTCCATCAAGGAAAAAGTCACCTCGTGGAGAAGAATACTTTATATTGTTCGTTGACAACTTTTCCAGGATGTGTTGGATAGGACTTCCAAAGCATAAAGACGAAGCTTTTGAAAAGTTCAAAGCTTTCAAAGCCTTGGTTGAAAATGAATCAGATCGCAAAATCAAATGCCTCAGGTCTGATTGAGGAGGGGAATTTACCTCGGATGAATTTTTTGACTTTTGTGAAGAACATGGAATAAGAAGGGAATTCTCTACTGCAAGGACTCCTCAGTAAAATGGAGTAGTGGAAAGGATGAACAAAACGGTTCAACAAATGGCTCGTGCTATGCTTGATGAGTCTGGAACTCCTGCAACCTTCTGGGGTGAAGTTGCATTTGTTGTTGTTACTATTCTCAACAAAACAAACGTCTGGGTAAACAGCACTCAAGCTCCTCATGAACTTTGGTACGGTAAGACTCCTATGGTAAAATACATCAAAATTTTTGGAAGCAAATGTTACGTCAAAACGACTAATGAAAACCTTGGCAAGTTTGAACCTAGAGCAGATGAAGGCATTCTCCTTGGTTACTCTTCCCAAAGTAAAGGATATAAGTGTTACAATAAAAGACTTGGAAAAATTGTTGAAAGTATTGATGTAGTGGTTGATGAAGCAGGCGACAATCCAAAGCAGATAAAAACCGAAGATTTTGAAGATGAAGATGACTATCCTTCAACTTCAAATCAGACTAATGATGAAGAAGAAACCTATGAGGAACCAGAAGAACAGATAAGGGTAGAAGAAAAGACTCCATCCAGGTACGTCCAGAAGAATCATCCAGAGACTCAAATTTTGGGGCAAAAAGAGGTAGGTGTTCAAACAAGAAGAACTATTACAGAAGCTTCAAGTTATCTAGCATTGCTCTCCTCCATCGAACCACGAAATGTAAGTGAAGCATGCAAAGATGAATGCTGGATCAAGGCCATGAATGAAGAACTTGAGCAGATTGAAAAGAATAACACCTAGGAATTGGTTCTTAGACCTAATGATAAAAATGTCATAGGGACCAAATGGATATTCAAAAACAAGTTGAATGAAAATGGAGATGTTATTAGAAACAGGCCAGACTTGTTTGTAATGGGTATGCTCAACAAGAAGGTGTAGACTTTGAAGAAACTTTTGCACCGGTTGCTAGACTTGATGCCATAAGAATGTTCCTTGCTTTTTCTAGCTTTCAGGAGTTCAACGCATATCAAATGGACGTGAAATCTCCCTTTCTAAATGGAGACTTAGAAGAAGAAGTGTATATTGAGAAACTAGATGGATTCATCCTTGGGAATGATCCAAAACTTCTATGCAGACTCAAAAAGGCTCTCTATGGCCTTAAACAGACTCCAAGGGTTTGGTATTATCGTTTGGTCAAATACCTCCATCAACAAGGTTTTTCAAAAGGATCAATAGATTGCAATTTATATATAAAAATTGACAATGATAAATTGCTAATACTTGTTGTGTATGTTGATGTTATCATCTTTGGTATCAATGAAGAAACCATGAGTCAAAACTTTGCTTTTGTGATGCAAAAAGAATTTGAAATGTACCTGCTTTGTGAGCTCACATATTTTCTTGGTTTACAAGTCCAACAAAATAAAGACAGTATCTTTCTATCACAAACCAAGTACCTCAAGCAGATCTTGAAGAAATATGGGATGGACGATTCGAAACCAGTATGTACCCATATGGTAATAGGATGCAGCCTCAGCGCAAATGATGAATCAGCAGTAGTACATCAACCAACCTATAGATCTATGATTGGTAGTCTACTTTATCTGACAGGTACCCGACTAGACATCATGCATGCAATGGAATAGTTGGAAGATTCCAGGCAAATCCAAAGGAAGCAAACCTTCAGGCAGTTAAGAGGATTTTCAAATATCTTCAAGGAACACAAAACTATGGTTTATGGTATCTTAGAGACACAGATCTCACACTTCATGCATATACAGATGTAGATTGGGTAGGAATGTGGATGATAGAAAAAGCACTAGTGGTCGTGCATTCATTATGGGATCTAGATTAGTATCTTGGTTCAGCAAGAAACAAAGTTCAATTTCATTATCTATAGCTAAAAGTAGAATATGTGGCTGCTGCATCTTATTGCACGCAACTCCTTTGGATGATGCAAACATTGCAAGACATTCAAATCACTTGTATTCCACCTATATCCATTTTTTGTGATAATACAAGTGTAATCAGTATTTCAAAAAATCCAGTCATGCATTCAAAGACCAAGCACATACCTATCAAATATCATTTCCTTCGGAACAAGTACTTGAACAAAAGTTTAAATTGGAATATGTTCCCTCCAAGGAACAAGTTGCTGATATATTCACCAAACCACTACCTGGGGAGACATTTGAATACCTCGGACAGAAGCTGGGAGTAGTTGATGCATCATCTTGCTTTTGACACTCATCTGGTTAAGAGAACAGTGGTTGTACTTGAGTTTCATGAAGAGCACCGGCATACATATGCATCTTTCTGTGGATACAGTCACGTATATGTTGATTTGAAGAAAAATAGTGGGCCAGAATCAGGATGAAAAGAGTCTGATATGGGTCTGACAGAGACCATTTGGCACAGGTTTACTTCTAATAATGCATTGTTGGCATTATCTTAGAGGATCTTGGTCCACTTCACAATTGTTCTTGATTAAGGTGGAACAGGTGCAGAGGGAGATCATGATTGCTGGTCTGGATGATGATTAACAGATGTTGTTGCTGATAGTTATTGATGACTATCATAGTCTTGTCTGAGATATTTAGTCTCTATGTCATGTATTTATTTTATTATCAAGGTCATGTAACAACCTATTTTGGTTTCCCCACTATGCTTGGGATGGATGATGTAATGTTCTTGTTTATCATGTGTAAACTTTTGGTGTATCCCCACTTGGTTGGGTGGATGAGTCAATATTGGTATATCCCCACTTTGTTGGGAGATGGATGTATGTATGAGTCTTTGGTGATAGGAAGGTCATTTATGATGTATAGAGTCATGTTCCTTCTTGTAGAACATCCTTTTGCAGACCTTGCCTACAATCAAGTGGAGCATTGACAGCACAGCAGAGAAGAGATTTCAGCATGTACTCAGGGGGAGCATAACCCTTTACCCTTGATGACAAAGGGGTAGAATTACTTTGAGTGACTTGGGGTTGCCATCAAGTCCAAAGGGGGAGATTGTTGGCATTATGACACAGGTTTGGAACTATGACACAGGTGTTGTCCTTGATGGCAACTCACTCAAATAACAGATCATAGTTCAGGCTCTCAGAATGAAGGAGAAAGAAATATACGTAGGTTCCTCTTAACCAAGTCGCGTATACATGCCGGATTGCCAATCAAAAGGCACGTATGTGTATGCATGCACTTTCGTGCAAGGAAAAGCGCATACATGTGGGAAAACTTGTTTTTAGTCCATGTTATTTAGTCCTTGGTATTTGGACCTATGGTTTTGGACCATGGTATCTCGTCCAAAGTGTTGAACCCAGGTATTGGGTCCCAAGTATTGATTCCAAGTGGTTTTGGACCATGGTATTAAGTAAGGCCTAAGACTATAAAAGGGGAAGGAGATCATTAGGTAAAGTAACTCAAGGATCAAATATCTTATGAAGAACAAGACCTAGAATACTGGTCTTTGAGTAATGGTGCATAGCTGGATCTGAATCAAGGAGGAACCTGAGCGCTAGAAGAAGGATAAGTTCTATTGATGGGTCAAGATCTCAAGGCTTTAAGAGAAGTATCTTTGTGTGATTTTGATCTGTTATATTTGGCGCATGAATTGATCTATAAATCTAATGATCTGGGTATAACTAATGTCAGAATGTTTGAAAAAGGGTAAATTATCTTTTATAGATTTGTATGTAGGTTCTGCATAGAAAAGGTGCATATGCACGCTGGTTCGGTATATCAAAACTACGTATACGCAGGTTTGCCTTAATATAACAGCATATGCACATAGGTTATACATATTGAAGTAGTGTATGTCTCATGAAATATGTTTTAGCTACTTCTGTTTATTGCTGCAGTGTTCTGGGTTCAGGATTGGTTTCTGGTTACTGTTACTGTATTCTGGTTATAGCTTTCAGAGAAGTGATTGTTTGATTCAGTTTTGGTTGGTACAAAGGAGATTGGTTGATGCAAATGTATTTGATGGTTGATTAATGTTATTGATGGATCCAATCTGAAAATTGATAAAACGTTGTCCCTAGAAGAAAAGAGAACGTTGTAGCCTTCTGTAGGTCAGCACCTATGTACTAGTTCATCAGCTAGTACAAGAGCTAAGGGGGGTGTAGCTCCCTTCCAGGAGAAGCTGGAGAATGAGAGAAGGTTGTAGCCTTCTGCAGGTAGAAGCCTGCGTACTGGTATAAGACTGCACCAGTACAGAAATATTGTAAAAATAATTTTCTTATTAAAAGAAGATAGAGACAAATTACAGCAGGTGGCTTTCACCCACATTGGGTTTCCACCTTATATCTTGTGTTCATGTGTGTGATTGCCCGTACTATTTATTACACTTGATTACTGTTTTATGGTTCTGATAGATAGATTAAGGTCATCTAACTAAATTAGAAGTCTACAAGATATATGCGGTTTTCTCAAAACACAGTTGTGTATATACGCAGGTTTAATTAACAGAAGTAGTCTATAACAATTTGTTTATGGAAATGAAATATTGTTAAATTGCTAACACTGATTCACCCCCCCCCTCTCAGCATTATTTCCAACAATTGGTATCAGAGCAGGTCCTTCAAAAGAAGCTTGATCGCTTGAAGGAAGATTTATCATCATGAGCAACTACGAAAAGGAGGCATCCATCAGGCCACCAATCTTTGATGGGAGCAACTTCATCTATTGGAAGGTAAAAACCACAACCTATCTTCAATCTCTTCGTACAAAAGTTTGGGATATCGTGGAAGGAGGATACACATTTCCATCAGCAACTCCTACAGATACGACTGGTAAAAAGCAGTATGAAACAAATGCAAAGGCTGTCAATACTTTATTGGGGACTCTATCTCAAGAAGAATTTGTCAATGTTCTGCAGCTCAAAAACTACCAAAGAAATATGGGACAAGATCATTCTAAGTTATGAAGGAGACGATCAGGTAAAACGTGTAAAACTACAATCTCTCAAAATTCAATATGAAACTCTCAAAATGAAAAATGATGAAAGTGTGGCTAATTATTTCTTACGTATAGATGAGATTGTTAATCACATGAAAAACTTGGGTGAAGAGATAAAAGAAGTTACTTTAGTTGAAAAGGTTCTAAGATCTTTGTATTCTAAATTCGAATCAAAAGTTTATGCCATAGAAGACAAAGTAGAATCTTCAGAGTATTACTATGTCATAGCTACATGGAATCCTAACTGCTTTCGAAATGAGTAAAGGGGGACCATCAGACATGAGAGAAGCTACATTCAAAGCTTCAGGAAAAGGAGAATACTATGAGTCAGGGCATACGTCCGAAGGAGAGGAAGAATCAAACTTTGTCAAGAACCTTCAACGGGGTTCTGGAAGATTCAGAGGTAAGTTACCTTTCAAATGCTTTGCTTGTGGAAAAATCAGTCACTATGCAGCCAAATTTCCTCATCAAGATAAGCTTGATAAAGTTAAGGAACCAGTTAAATGGAATAGAAAATAGAACGTAAGTAAGAAGAGTTATTATACACATGAAGACAACGATGGACTTTCAAATAGTGATGAAGATGAACATGGTAATGATTATAGACTTTTGATGGCTTTTGAAGATGATGATTTCTTGGATGTTATAGATGAAGATGATCTCTATGAATAAAATTCTAAACTTAAAATTTGTTTAGAAGAAAATAGTATGATCATAGATACTCTGACATTCCAACTTGTTGAAAGGGAAAAAACACAATGAAAAGTTAGAATTTGAAATTTTGGGACTTAGAAAAGATATTAAGAAGACAAAAGCTCTTAATCTTAGATTTGCTAAAGGATCTGAAACTTTAGATGAGATTATCAAAGTGCATCATTCTCCTCTAATCAAGACAGGTATTGGATATACTGAAGAAGCATCTCAAGCACAGAAGCCATCCACCTCCAAAAGTTATCTTGATCTACCAAGGAGAAGTGAACAGGTTGACAATCATTAGCAAAGGGATAAGGTAGATCACCAAGTAAATTAGGGTCAATCTACTTCAAGGATGAATAGAGATCACCAAGTAAATCGGGTCAATCTACTTCAAGGATGAACAGAAGCTACAACCAACCATAGGTAAATCATTCTCAATTTGCCTCAAGAATGAATGTCAATGGAAACGACAATCACCTGGTCTATAGATTTGATAATCGCAGGAATTTCTTTAATGGCCAATGTTTCTTGTGTCATAAATTTGGACACAAAGTTACTCAATGTGTTTCCTACAAGACCATCATGTCTAGAAAAGCACGAAATCAAAGGAGTGTGACTGGGATCATGAAAAGGACCTATAATAACTTTTCTACTCTTGAAAATGAAATAGAATGTTCTATTTGTAACAACTTCAGTCATGAAGATTCTAAATGCAGGAGTGCATTTCGGAAAACATCTCAGAAGGAGCAAGCTTCATTGGGTCTCAAAACAGGAGAAAGAAAGAACCACAACCATAAAGATGTGGTATAGCCCTATATGCGGAAGGACAGGAAAATTAGTGGTACATCGACAGTGGATGCTCAAAACAAATGACAAGTGATAAAGAAAAACTCCAGTCATATGGTGCCTTAGAAAAGGAAAGGAAGGTCTCATTTGGAAATGACACCCCTGCACTCATAAAAGGTAAAGGTTCTGTTCTTTTGAAAGAAAAAGTCAAAGTAATAAATGCTATGTATGTTGAAGGCTTAAAGCATAATCTATTGAGTGTTAGCCAAATGTGTGATCAAGGAAATGAGGTAATATTTCGATCAAATGGATGTATTATTCGTGAACTTGATACAGGAGAAACAGTGATCAAAGGCACAAGAACTCCAAATAATTTATACATACTCAAGGGAGGACAACAACAATGTTATCTAAGTAAGAATGATGAACATTGGCTATGGCACAAAAGATTGGGGCATCTAAGCTTCCCTCAGATAAGGAAAGCATGCAAATATCAAGTTGTTTGTGATCTTCCTGACATCAAAATTCTAGACAATACAATATGCAAATCATGTCAGTTTGGTAAGAAAACCAGAACACATTTCCTTGAGAAGGAAGGATCAGCCCGTAAGCCACTTGAACTTGTCCATACTGATTTATGTGGTCCATCAAGGAAAAATTCACCTCGTGGAGAAGAATACTTTATATTTTTCATTGAGGACTTTTCCAGGATGTGTTGGATAGGACTTCTGAAGCATAAAGATGAAGCTTTCGAAAAGTTCAAAGCTTTCAAAGCCTTGGTTGAAAATGAATCAGATCATAGAATCAAATGCCTCAGGTTTGATCGAGGAGGGGAATTTACCTCGGATGATTTTTTCCACTTTTGTGAAGAACATGGAATAAGAAGGGAATTCTCTACTGCAAGGACTCCTCAGCAAAATGGAGTAGTGGAAAGAATGAACAGAATGGTTCAACAAATGGCTCGTGCTATGCTTGATGAGTCTGGAACTCCTGCAACCTTCTGGGGTGAAGCTGCATTTGTTGCTGTTACTATTCTCAACAAAACAAATGTCTAGGTAAACAGCACTCAAACTCCTCATGAACTTTGGTATGGTAAGACTCCTACAGTAAAATACTTCAAAATTTTTGGAAACAAATGTTACGTCAAAAGGACTGATGAAAACCTTGGCAGGTTTGAACCTCGAGTAGGTGAAGGCATTCTCCTTGGTTACTCTTCCCGAAGTAAAGGATATAAGTGTTACAATAAAAGACTTGGAAAAATTGTTGAAAGTATTGATGTAGTGGTTGATGAAGCAGGTGAAAATCCAAAGCAGATAAAAACCGAAGATTTTGAAGATGAAGATGACTATCCTTCAACTTCAAATCAGACTAATGATGAAGAAGAAACCTATGAGGCACCAGAAGAACAGATAAGGGTAGAAGAAAAGACTCCATCCAGGTACATCCAGAAGAATCATCCAGAGACTCAAATTTTGGGGTAGAAAGAGGCAAGTGTTCAAACAAGAAGAACTATGACAGAAGCTTCAAGTTATCTAACATTGCTCTCCTCTGTCGAACCATGAAATGTAAGTGAAGCATGAAAAGATGAATGTTTGATCAAGGCCATGAATGAAGAACTTGAGCAGATTGAAAAGAATAACACCTGGGAATTGGTTCCTAGACCTAATGATAAAAATGTCATAGGGACCAAATGGATATTCAAAAACAAGCTGAATGAAAATGGAGATGTTATTAGAAACAAGGCCAGACATGTTTGTAAAGGGTATGCTCAACAAGAAGGTGTAGACTTTGAAGAAACGTTTGCATCGGTTGCTAGACTTGATGCCATAAGAATGTTCCTTGCTCTTTCTAGCTTTCAGGAGTTCAAAGTATATCAAATGGATGTGAAATCTACCTTTCTAAATGGAGACTTATAAGAAGAAGTGTATATTGAGCAACTAGATGGATTCATCCTTGGGAATTATCCAAAACTTGTATGCAGACTCAAAAAGGCTCTCTATGGCCTTAAACAGGATCCAAGGGCTTGGTATTATCATTTGGAGAAATACCTCCATCAACAAGGATTTTCAAAAGGATCAACAGATAGCAATTCATATATAAAAATTGACAATGATAAATTGCTCATAATTGTTGTGTATGTTGATGATATCATATTTGGTAGTAATGAAGACACCATGAGTCAAAACTTTGGTTTGGTGATGCCGAATGAATTTGAAATGTCCCTGCTTGGTGAGCTCACATATTTTCTTGGTTTACAAGTCCAACAAAACAAAGACGGTATCTTTCTATCACAAACCAAGTACCTCAAGCAGATCTTGAAGAAATATGGGATGGATGATTCGAAACTAGTATGTACCCCTATGGCAATAGGATGCAGCCTCAGCGCAAATGATGATTCAGCAGCAGTACATCAACCAACCTATAGATCCAAGATTGGTAATCTGCTCTATTTGACATGTACCTGACCAGACATCATGCATGCAATGGGAATAGTTGGAAGATTCCAGGCAAATCCAAAGGAAGCACACCTTCTAGCAGTTAAGTGGATTTCCAAATATCTTCAAGGAACACAAAACTATGCCTTATGGTATCCTAGAGACACAGATCTCACACTTCATGCATATATAGATGCAGATTGGGCAGGAAGAGTGGATGACAGAAAAAGCACCAGCGGTGGTGCATTCTTTATGGGATCTAGATTAGTATCTTGGTTCAGCAAGAAACAAAGTTCAATTGCATTATGTACAACTAAAGTAGAATATGTGGTTGCTGCATCGTGCTGCATGCAACTCCTGTGGATGATGCAAACATTGAAAGACATTCAAATCACTTGTACTCCACCTATATCCATTTTTTGTGATAATACAAGTGCAATCAGTATTTCAAAAAATCCAGTCATGCATTCAAAGACAAAGCACATACCTATCAAATATCATTTTCTCCGAGAACAAGTGCTTGAACAAAAGGTCAAATTGGAGTATGTTCCCTCCAAGGAATAGGTTGTTGATATATTCACCAAACCACTGCACGGGGACACATTTGAATACCTCAGACAGAAGTTGGTAGTAGTTGATGAATCATCTTGCTTTTGACACTCATCTGGTTAAGAGAACAGTGGTTGTATGTGAGTTTCATGAAGAGCATCTGCATACATACGCATGTTTCTGTGGATACAGTCACGTATATGTTGATTTGAAGAAAAATAGTGGGCTAGACTCAGGATGAAAAGAGTCTAATATGGGTCTGACAGAGACCATATGGCACAGGTTCAGGGGGAGCATTTACTTCTAATAATGCATTGTTGGCATTATCTTAGAAGATCTTGGTCTACTTCACAATTGTTCTTGATTAAGGTGGAACAGGTGCAGAGGGAGATCATGGTTTTTGGTCTAGATGATGATTGACAAATGCTACTGATGATAGTTTCTGATGACTATCATAGTCTTGTCTAAGATATTTAGTCTCTATGTCATGTATTTCTTTTATTATCAAGGTCATGTAATGACCTATTTTGGTTTCCCCACTATGCTTGGGATTAATGATGTAATGTTCTTATTTATCATGTGTAAAATTTTGGTGTATCCCGACTTGGTTGGGTGGATGAGTCAATATTGGTATATCCCCACTTGGTTGGGAGATGGATGTATGTATGAGTCTTTGGTGATAGGAAGGTCATTTATGATGTATAGAGTCATGTTCCTTCTTGTAGAACATCTTTTTGCAAACCTTGCCTACAGTCAAGGGGAGCATGGACAGCACAACAGAGCAGAGATTTCAGCATGTACTCAGGGGGAGCATAACCCTTTGCCCTTGATGACAAAGGGGGAGAATGAATTTGAGTGACTTGGGGTTGCCATCATGTCCAAAGGGGGAGATTCTTGGCATTATGACATAGGTTTGGCACTACGACACAGGTGTTGTCCTTGATGGCAACTCACTCAAATGATAGATCACAGTTCAAGCTCTCAGAATGAAAGAAAAAGAAATATATGTAGGTTCCTCTTAACCAAGTCACATATACACGTGGGATCACCGATCAAAAGGCACATATGCATATGCACGCACTTTAATGCAAGGAAAAGCGCATACATGTGGGAAAACTTGTTTTTAGTCCATGGCATTTATTCCTTGGTATTTGGACCTATGGTTCTGGACCATGGTATCTCGTCTGAAGTGTTGAACCCAGGTATTGGGTCCCAAGTATTGGTTCTAAGTGGTTTTGTACCATGCTATTAAGTAAGGCCTAAGACTATAAAAGGGGAAGGAGATCATTTGGCAAAGGCACTCAAGAATCAAATATCTTATGAAGAACAAGATCTAGAATACTGGTCTTTGGGTAATGGTGCATAGTTGGATCTAAATCAAGGAGGAACCTGAGCGGTAGAGAAGGATAAGTTCTATTGATGGGTCAAGATCTCAACGCTTGAAGAGAAGTATATTTGTGTGATTTTGATCTGTTATATGGTGAATGACTTGATCTATAAATCTAATGATCTCGGTATAAATGATGCCTGAATATTTGAAAAAGGGTAAATTATCTTTTATAGATTTGTACGCAGGTTCTGCATAGAAAAGGCGCGTATGCATGCTGGTTCGGTATATCAAAATTGCGTATACGCAGCTTTGCCTTAATATAACAATGTATGCATGTAGCTTATACATATTGAAGTAGCATACATCTCATGAAATATGTTTTAGCTACTTCTGTTTATTGCTCCAGTGTTCTGGGTTCAGGATTGGTTTCTGGTTACTGTTACTGTATTCTGGTTACAACTTTCAGAGAAGTGATTGTTTGATTCAGTTTGGTTGGTACAAAGGAGATTAGTTGATGTAGATGTATTTGATGGTTCATTAATGTTATTGATTGATCCAGTTTGAAAATTTATGAAATGTGGTCCCTGGAAGAAAAGAGAAGGTTGTAGCCTTCTGTAGGTCAACACCTACGTACTAGTTGATCAGCTACTACAAGAGCTAAGGAGGTTGTAGCTTCCTTCCAGGCAAAGCTGGAGAATTAGAGAAGGTTGTAGCCTTCTATAGGTAGAAGTCTGCGTACTGGTATAAGACTGCACCAGTAAAGAAATATTGTAAAAAGAAATTTCTTATTAAAAGAAGATAGAGACAAATTGTAGCAGGTGGTTTTCACCCACATTGGGTTTCCACCTTATATCTTGTGTTCATGTGTGTGATTTACTGTACTGTTTACTGCACTTGATTACTGTTTTATGGTTCTGATACACAGATTAAGATCATCTAACTAAATTAGGAGTCTATAAGATATACGCGGTTTTCTCAAAACAAAGTTGCATATATATGCAGGTTTAATTAACAGAAGTAGCATATAACAATTTGTTTATGGAAATGAAAGATTGTTAAATTGCTAATACTGATTCACCCCCCCCCCTCTCAGTATTATTTCCAACACTTTTAAGAATCACTTGTCCATAAATTGACCTTCTTTATTCTCCTAAGACCTGCAAAAACCGAGTGTCTACCTGCAATAAAACATTAAATCATGGAGAAAGAGAGGTGATCGGGCTCCCCTAATCCAAGAATTATGCAAAAAACTAACAAGTAGTTACTCTATAAAACAAATCCATGGAAAAAATAACAAAGTAAAATTTATTTGTCACCTACGGGAGAGCAGTGGTCGACAATACTAACCAGTAGTGTTTTAATCACAACTCCTTTGTTTTTTGTCCGATTCGAGTGATTCAAATGCCAAGTGAGAGATAATTCAAATTTATATCACCAATAGAAACACGTTTTGAAAATTCCATGATATGATATGTAAATTTTACTTAGAACAACCTGCATAATAGAGTTATTTTCGATTTCCCCACATAGAACAACAGTGGATATTTTAAGCATACCTTTTTTGTTTGACGATGGATTTGAATGATTAAAATTGAAAATAAAGTAGATTCATTTATTTATCTCCAATAGAAACAATTTTTGAAGAAAATAAGAATTGATAGGTCAAATACTCTAATGAACAGCCGGAAAAAACAGAGTTTTAAGAGTGCTAATTTATGATAGACATTTATTATTTTGGTCATAACTTTCTCATACGATATCAAAAATGAGTGATTCAAATTGCCTTGTAAACTAGATTCACAGGGGAATATACCATAGAAATATTTTTTCAAAATATAGTCATTTAGGCCTCAACAAACTGACTGTCCCAACTCTATTCCTGAGCTACCTACTAGACACCCAGTCAATGTTTTGGTTATAAATTTTTCGTTTCAAATCCAAATTGAGTGACTCAAATTGGTTTAGAAAGTAGAAATCGAGAGATACTTAGAATGAGATATGTTTTAAAAATGTAGTCATTTAGGCCTCCAAAAACTGACTATCCCCACTCTACTCCTAAGTTGCCTACTAGACACCCTGTCAATGTTTTGGTTATAACGTTTTCGTTTCAAATCCAAATTGAGTGATTCAAATTGGGTTGGAAAGTAGAAATGAAGGGATACTTAGGATAGAAACAGGTTTTAAAAATATTTCATTTTGGTCCCTCAAAACATGACTATCTCGACCGTGTTTTTAGAAATTTCATCAAGCCCACAAGCCAAAAAAATATGATATTCAAGTATTTTTTTCAAATCAGTGATAAAAATGAATATGAGTGTTTGTAAAACTATTATTTCCATTATAATTCATCTACATACACAAATGAATTAAAACATTTATCATTGATGTTGATTTCCACAGTGTGTTGCAACAAAAACAACTATTTTTACATAAAAACAAAATGTATTTATTTATGTCCTTTTTTTTTTCTTTTTTTTTTACACTAACCTACTCTAACTTGAAAAATGAATATGATTATGTATAAGAGTACTTCAAGTGGAGCCATTTTCGAAATAAGGCCTGAAGTGTGTATATACCCAAATTTGAAAAATGCATGTTAATGAATATTAGGGTATGAGAAGCCAAATTCCCTTGAAAAGATGGTGTCAAAAATTGTTGAAGTATGGAGTGATGCTGCAAGAAAATGATGGAGTGAAACCAATCTTCAATATATCCTTTACTTTCTTGATTTCCCATAGTCATCATATCATGAAGTTCTTGAGCTTTTAAAATGACTTGTTGATGTAGACTAGAAGAAACCTCATTTTCTTCCACAACTTCTACAATTTTTGGATTTGAAACATTCTGAATCTCAATATAAGTTTTCTCCAATGGTGCATGTGAGATAGAAAGGGTGAGTAAATTTTGTAGTTCAACACTATAAGCATGTTGTACTTGTTTATTGTGGTGAGGGTGTGGAATGAGTTGAGCAGGAAATTGTGGACGGAATGGAGCATTTTGATGATATAGTTGATTGAGTTGAGTGGATGATTTTGATAGGCAAGCAAGATGTTGTGGAAGAGCTGGTGGAGAATATGGAGGATGTGTTTTTGCTACAAGATGAGGGAGAGTAGTCATGCAATCATAAGATGAACCATGCCAAACTTGTAGACAAGATTGGTGGTGGTTATATTGAGATTGACATGGCTGCCCTAACACATGAGTATTCCATAATGTATTATGAAAGCAGGAAGATGGAGAGGAAGTGTTTTGAACCATACCTATAGGCCATGATTTCCATGGTTTTGACCTTGTCGCAACTTCCTTATCTCTTTGATATGCTACTTCCATCCTAGATAAGGAAGAACAACTATCTATGGGATGCTCCTTTTGGTAATGAGGGAAAAACACTTATTCATTTTCTTGATTTTTCTAAACTTGCAAAACATCCAATTTTGAATTTAGAGAGCTAATAAAATCAACTTTAAAATTTTCAAATAAAACATTGATTTCAACTTTTATGTCTCCTGTTCTTGTAGCAGATTTGGAAAAGAAAGAAGAAAATTCTCTAGAATTCTTACCAGCCTTGGAGATTCCTCTTGAATATCTTATGCAAAATTCACAAACATCATCATATGACAACTGAAGAACATCACCTTTTCCTATCATATTTAAGAGTTCTAAAAATTCATCTGTGATTCCTTTGAGTGGGGGTGTTTTTAAGATCTCTTTTTCCAAATACTTATGCTTTGATTTTTGAAGGTTATATTGAAATCGCTCTACATAGTCCTCCAAGATTTCATCTTCCCCTTGTATCATACCGAAAATATCTTCATTGGATTTGTAGTAGTCTTGGTACTTCTTCAAGAATATGTTCTTCATGTTCTCCCATGTTTGGATGCAGTTCCCACCTAGGCTCATGAACCATCGGAGAGCTGCTCCTTTTAGAGTAAGAGGAAACACTTTCAACCTTTGATCATTAGTATAATAATCCTGTCCTCTACAAAGTATTTCAAACTCAAATAAGAATGTATCTAGGTCTTCATTTGTCAAATCACAAAAATTTGGTAGAGAAGATGGGGGAATTATGTGCATTTATGTCACTCCTCCTAGATCTTTGATAGGAAATTCAAAAGTTGTAATGTGAGCCATTTCTTACCATAATAGAAGATGTTTTTCATGTTTTTCTTTGAGGCTGCTCCTTCAAATGTTCCTGTCAATTGGTTAGTGAAATGGGTGGTGCTTACATCACCACTTGAGTGGAATTATGAGTTTTTTTCAAAAATTCTACCTCTAAATTTCCTACTTCAGTTCCTACGAAATTCTGCTGAAAAGCGGGTGGAGGAGCAAGCACTTTACTTTCTCATTACGTAGCTTCTTACCTCCCATTTTTAATACCCAATTCTTTCACAAAAGACAAATATTAAACACCTACTTCAACTTGTATGCAATTGTGCTAAAAAGCAGGCAGAGGAGCAAGCACTTTACTTGCTCGTTACGTAGGTTCTTACCTTTCGTTTTCAATATCCAATTCTTTCCTAGCAGCAAATATCAAACATGCATCACTCTTTGTGAAATGGCAACACTCTCCCCAGCAACGACACCAAAATGTTGGGTGCTAAAAGGTGTCTTTTAAAACACTCAATTGCCTCACATTAATTATCAAATTAGGCAAGTCTTTTTATTTCAAGAGTGTACACAATATGTGAAAGCTATAAATCTAATGATTTAAGATGGTCTATTAAATTTAATACAAGAGTAAATAGATCAAACCATAAATCTCATGCTGTAACTTTTAAAGGAAATAATACATCTAAACCTCAGGACTTAATCTCAAGCAAAACCATAATCAAATTTGAAGCAAGCAATTCAATTGAAAATAACATCAACCGAGAGCATAGTAGCATTAACCAATCTCTTTCAGCTAATTCTATATGAATCACACTCTATCTCAATTAAGCAATTCAAATGGAAATGATTTCAACCGAGAGTTTAGTAGCATTAACCAATCTCTTTCAGTTGATTCTATACTAACCACACTCTTATCGTAATCAACAAAAATCAATGTCTTAACTGATAATTAATTCAACCTGCAGTGAGCATAAATGAAATCAAATGGAAAATTTGCGAAGTACATGATATCAGAACAAAGGAAAGTAAACTAGCTGCAATATAAACTCACAGGAAATCATAAGATATCAAATAGAATAAACTTGCAAGAAATGCAAAGATATAAAACAGAATAACCTTACAGGAAATGGAAAATTATAAAACAGGGAATAGCAGTAAGATCCACTAGAGATCGGGCCCTAGCCACCAGCGAATATTTCTGAGCTACTTCAGAATATCTGAATGACCAGCAACACAAATTATATATTAATCATTAAATTCACTCTTCATTACAATACGATCTGTCCTTCAGAATAGCATTCTGTATATTGAAATTACAATTGATGTCCCAAGTGAAAAGCTAAATCTCTCCATTATCCCCTCTCCTCCTATACTATTCTATCCTATCTCTAATTATCCATATGCCTCTTTGATCTCTGTTCTCATTTAAATACATAGAGAGAAAAGAGAAGTTACAACTGAGATGATTACAAAATGATTCCCATTACAAAATTGGATTGTTCACAACAAATTTATTAGCAAGATCATATCTGAAATATCTCTCCATCAACATTCAATAGGAATAGGTTGAATTTGGTATTGCAACTGAGATAATTTGGAAAATGGCCACAACAATGAATCTGAGAAAATCATCTTCAGAGAACCTTCTGTTTCTCTTAATACAGACCGAATTTGGGAAAATTCTCATTATAAAACTAATTCGGTCCATTATAGACAAAATCCATGTTTCGAATTTTCTAGATTCTTGTCCATTTGCCCAAAACGTCCAATACAAAACTGTCACTTCTTATTCTAGTGAATTTATGAGTTGCATATTTAATGATGAGTTGGAGATCAAATCTACAGTCTAGAAAATATCTTGGAGGCTAAAATGGTGAGTGATGTTACAACAAATTTATTAATAAGCCATCATTGGTAAAATCATGCATAATATTAATCAATTTATTAAAAATAAAGGAGAAGAAATATATTTATCCATAAGAGCATAAATAATTATAAAATGGAATTATAGGATAAATCATGATAAATGATGTAATGAAGAAGGGTAGAAATGGATGAAATAAGTGTTAAAAAGTGATAATAATAATGACATATTAGCGGCCCAACATAACAGTAGTTCCCCTGGATCCCAAAACAAATATACACAAAGATTTTTTCCTGGATCCCAAAACTGGGACTACTAGATTGATTTTTCATTATATTCCTTTCAATGTTACAATACGTATATATACATGCCAAAGTATCCATAAACCTTAATCCATTAACCCTAGATTAGAATGTAATAGTAATTCCATTGACCGTATCTATAAAATACCATGGAAAAGAAAGCCATGTGTGAAAACTGTTCACAAAACCATAGGTAGGTTTGCCCACCAAATATAGGGTCCAAAATAAAAAATTTCCTCGGGGCATTTCCCCAAACACCATAGAGGGGGCCTACCACCTCCCTCAATCCCCCCAACAGGAGGGGATGCCCCCCCTGCTATGCCCGACGCAACGAACAGGGAATACTGCCCTTCCCCCCCCCCCCCCCCCCCCCCCTCCATGTGTGGAGCTAGTCGTGGAAAGAATATACCACACACCCAACACTTATGACTAAAGTTGTGAAAACATAGAGCATGGTGGGAAAGAATGGGTCTTCAAAGAAGGTTCTGCAGAAGGAAGAAGACCAGTATTCTAGTTCAAAGGGAGAAACTAGAGTAGAAAAGAACCTGGTAGAGTTGAAGATAGATCCAAGTGGACAAGGTTCTTCCAATAATCCCTTCCTCACTAAGAGGGAGTGTTGAAAATGTAGAAAGGAATGGATTCTTTGACTTATTCCTTAGTCAAATACGTTAATTCAAATTCAATCTCATATTTGTTTGATTTAGCTTTCACTTACCCCATGTGATGTAGCCTATCACTAATTTATTTTTAGTTAATTTGAGTTAGCTGGCATGCAGTGAGTTGTGGAATAGTTGATGGCTAAAATTAGCTATCTAGTGGAGTTAACCCTACTGTATGTCGATTAATTGATCTCTACTTCTAGAATAGAGATAGACTTTAGTTTAGTTGGGTAGTTGACTTTCTATTAACTCAACTTACTCTCAGTTAGCTAGTTGTAACTACTAAAATTAGCCCTAGCACATCATGCAATTCGAACTGCCTATTGAGATTGAATGAAGGCACAAATTGTATTTATTATGGTACATAGGTTTTTGAGTGTAGAGCTTGAGGATCAAGCAGAGCGATTCCTCTTGGGAATTGCACAAGGAAATAGGAGAGCTTCCTATTATTTAGGGGAAAAATTGTACTAGAAAATAGGAGCTTCGTAGCAGGAATTATATACCAAAGGGTTGGGAAAGTATTGTAGAGAGTTCATAAGCATTACAGGGAGCATCAGCCTTGAAGAAGTTTCTATGTAACAGATCAAATTGCTCATTTGATTTAATACAACCAAGAGGGGATTTTCCTAGTTGGGTTCCCTAGCTAAATTTTATGTTCTATGTGTGATTGTCTTTCTATTCATTGTTTTCTTTCCGTAAAATTTTGGTAGAGAAATATTGTGTCTTCTGTAATCAGTTTGAACTCATTAGCAGTTGCAAGGTTTCAAGGATTTTCTACACTAGGAAAACCCTCTACTTGTTATTGAGAATTTTATTAAAGAAGGTTGAAAAATGTATGTTTTACAATATAGTAAAGTTTCATTAGAGAACAATCATTTTCTCTTAATTTACACTAAATTGAAAAATCCTTGCTTTCACCTTTAACCTTGCTTCCTAACCCAAGGAACTCATCCTTCTTCAAACTCCCACAAGCCTCACCTACGCTCATTCTCCTTCTCTCGCAAACTCTACACACAGAATTGCGCTTCCTATTGCTTGGTCTCACTAACTCATGCCGACCAAAACGATGAGTAACTTGTTCCTTCACTCCTTATTTTAAAGGAAATTCCAATAGTCTGAAGAAAAAAAAAAAGAAAATATGATTTATTGTTATGATACAATTTGAAAACACATTTTCTTTTCACATAGACACATAATTTATCTACCTTAATTTTACAGTAGAATAGGAACCAAATGGTTAAAATTAGTGAGTTTTATAATTAACGAATGATTTTGTAATTGATTGAGTTAGCATGAGTTAAATTCCCATGCAACTCGTCCTATTTCAATTCAGCCACTTGAAACCCAATCACTTGTGTTTTTCCTTAATTAACTCGCACTAGAAAATCAAGAAATCAACTTTCAATTTTAAGACATTAGCTAATTACATCCTAAATCGTCCTAATTTTTAGGGACTGATTCCTAAATTATAGGAACACATCCTAATTTACAGGGAATCTCCTAATTCTTAGGAACTTGAGACATGCATAAGAAGAAACTTGTTCTAGCTCCTATGATTAAGGCACAAATTAAGGAACTCTTTTCTTGATAATATTTTCAACACTTCCTCTTAGCAATGAAGGTGTTTATAGAAGAACCTTCTCCACCTAGGTCTATCTCCAACATTACCAAGTTCTTCATTGCCACAATTGCTCCCTCTCAACAAGAACACTTCCTTTCTTTATTTTGTGAATCTTGCTTTGAAGACCTATTCTTTCCCACCAGGTTCTACGAGTCCATAATCTACAACTATCAATGACAAAAAATCCTTTTGTGTCACTAAAATTCAATGGCTCATTGATCTGCCCACTAGCTTGTCCTTTGTCCATCAAGGATTTCAATTTGTAGGGTCTTCAACCTACTGACTACATGAGTTATTTCTTCTCCACAAAAGACAAGTCTTAGGGAAATGGAGGCTGCCCATTCTCACTATAAAACACCATCTCTACACAGTGAACTAGAGCTGAATAATAAACCCCCTTGGCTGCTTCCTTTAACCCTTCAAGGATCAACCTTGAGCTTCAAAAAATTTGTTGCTCCTACCAAATTTGATTTCCTTCTCAAATGCTAGACTTAGGACACCAAAGACACCTTCTAACTACCCTCTTCCTCAAACAGCAATGATACCATGTAGAAAATCCATGAAATTCTGATATGTTGTTATTAACAATCTGAAAACAAATTTTCTTTCCACACAGACACAATTTCTCTGCCTCAAATTTGCAGTGGAATAAGAACCAAATGGTTAAAATTAGTGAGTTTTCTAATTAAGGAATGATTTTGCAATTGATTGAGTTAGCATGAGTTAACTACTCATGCAACTCATCATATTTCAAGTCAACCACTTGAAACTCAATCACTTGTGTTTTTCCTCAATCAGCTCACACTAGAAAATTAAGAACTCAACTTTCAATTTTAACACATCAGTTAATTGCATCCTAACCCATCCTACGTTTTAGGGACTGATTCCTAAATTATATAAACTAGTCCTAATTTATAGGGAATCTCCTAATTTTTAGGAAGTTGAGTCATGCACAAGAAGGAGCTCATTCTGGCTCCTATGATCAAGGCACAAATCAAGGAACCCTTTTCTCACTAATATTTTCAGCAACTACAACTCACCGTACTCACTGCGAAAAGTTGAGCACCTCTAGCTCTTCAAACATAGATCAACTATTTGATGCCAGTCCTACATCCTTCTTAATTATGTAGTGTATGTGTGTCAAGGGAACACACCATTTTAATTGGGGTAACACTAATTCCATATAGTGTCAATCATTGTTTTTTATTCATGTGTTGGCACAAGCATGGAGTCCATTCATGCTACTAGAGACAAATAGGGCCTTTGCATAATTTATACTGCCTTGGAGTATCGTATGATGATAACCTTACCCCACCTTGGTTATAATGGGGCCTTTGCATAATTTATAATAAACAAACAAAAATGAATATACTTGTTACATTCTCACTCTCAACGATAAATAAAATATTTCAATGTCCATATGAAATATCATATTCTTATACTAACTTTAAAGAGAAATAGAGTAACTAAAAGGGGCAAAAAAACTATATATTTTTTTAATTATGAGTACAAGAAAGTTGCATAATTCTTGTACTTTTTAAAAATATTTCAATACATGAGTTAAATTGGTTTTTTTTAATATTTCAGTACATGACTCAAATAATGTTTTTTAATATGTATGTTGACTATTTTATGTCAATCTTAACTACATGCATGTGTATATGAAGAAAAAGTAAATGAAAAATAATTATTTTAGTGTTGATCATGATAAAATATTTCAATACTAAAAGAGAAAGAGAAATAATAATTAAAAGGAAAAAAAACCAAGGAGATATGTAATTCAATTAATTCTTAATATAAAATTAATATGTAGTATTTAAAAAATATTATTAATAATAAAAGAATCAATGCGACTCATAATTTTTTTTTAATATGGAAGGTTAATATTTATTTTTTTGTAAGTCAAAATTCTATTCATTCTTCGAAAAGATGTAAATCGAGAGTAGCAACAAAAGCAGCTGGTCTCATCTCAATTAATTCTATTGACCACCATATACAAAATATGAAAAAAGTACAAAAAGTAAACCAAGGACATCGTCCAAAACCGAGAAGGACAAAGGCAGCGTAAAACAAGTAAAACATAGAAAACACCTGTAGTCATGCTAGTCATCTGACGTGATGGAGGTTTGGTTATCCAGTGTTGTCCCAAGAGTAGGTGGAGGGCGAAAATAGCATTGGAAATGCTCCTCAAAATGAGCCATCTAGGACTCCAACTTCTCCACCTTCTCCGATAGCAAGTTTTGTCCTCGCCAGACCACCATAATATGCTCCTAGACATGGCAGTGAATGTAGTTCAATTAATCCAAGGTAGCTCCTAGTTCTGCATGTTCCTCCAGTCAGATCCTTTCAACAGTTTCCAATTGCTCCAGCAAGGACTAAATAAAGTCTCTACAATTCTTCAGGCAACAATATTGAATGACCCTCAAACCAGGAACTAAAGACTCTACACCCCCTCACCATCCTAAGTCACTACGCTATCGAACCCTATCCCTCGCCAATGTTCCTGACGATCGACCCTTGCAACCCTTTGTCTATCTGCCATGCCCTCTACCACCCCGCACACCAACCACCATCCTCCAAGGGCTTCCCGCCAACTTTCCACCCCGACAAGCCACAGACACGTCCACCCCCTACTCTGTGTTCTGTAATTGAGAAGCCCGGTCCCCATGTCTTGTCGAGCAGGGCTTTGGAGGGAGGGAGGACCTCCCTCTTCTCGGTGTTGGATGCATCGATGTTGGACTAGTAGCTTCACCTACAATGCAAAAGACCCTCTAGGCACACCCAACCCACACCCACTAGGCTCACCGTACAAAGTGCAGAAACTAGTAGACTCCCAGACAGGGCTGCAAACTTGCACACCCTAAAACCACATAGCACAACAAAGACTCAGGAGATCTGCCACCCCACCAGTTGCACCACCCTAGGCTCAAATATAGAGAAGTACTGAAATTCGAATAATTCGAACGTAGGAGGGTCAGAAGAAGCACATAATTTCCCACCACACACTAAGGACATCACCCCAAACCACACTAGCAGCAAAAGATCACTTTTTCCTCCAATATTATTGCTCCCTGCCCCCCAAAGGACACAGAAAAACTCACACGGAGAATCCAAACAACCACATTACATACCTAGAAGCCAAAAGACAAAATCCATCTACAAAATCGCCACCCCTCCATGGAGAAATGTCACCTACATGGTCCACTCCAACCACTGAAAGACATGTAACAACAGAACACCAATAGACAAATTGGCCAGAAGCTCCCGGAGGCCAATTCTATTGGGAACCACAGTAGGAAACCACTCAAAAGACACCCTTGCAATAGGAAAGTTACCAATTTAAAGAGCCAATAGCCTAGGGGTGAACCACATTTCCGGGGGTGGCACCCTTCCCAATGGAAGCAACATTGTTTCCTTCTCTAGTGAGTAAAGAAACATGCAAACATGAAGCCGTAACGAAACATAAATGAAGTCCCCATCGACCACCCTTGATCTTAGAATGACGTCTCTCGCTCTAGTTGAGGTGCTACTAAATTCCACATGCATACCATTACTTCTCCCCATATGCCAGATGAAGTGAGAGGCCCGGGGGGTAGCTCTCAACCTGGGTTCCATTTGTTGATCATCATGGGCCACGAGGTGCCTTGTGCACTATGTCTATCACCCCCATCGGGGAGGAAGGTTAATTAATATTACGTGTGTTATAGGCCATTTTGTCACATCTAATCAGTGAGCCTCCTAATGTGATCAATCAACATCTTGTTCCCCTTTGTCACCATCTTGCACAAAGTCCTAAGCATGTTCCCTTCATCCCCTAGAATTTCATCCCTAAACTACATCATCTGGGCCAGTTCTTGGACCAAATGTTATGAAACCAGCTCACAAAAAGATAGAAAAGAAATATAAACGCCTTAAAATTCAGCCTCTTTGAGGAGGCAAACTCATTTACATTACACAAATGAACAATTCTTGGATGATACAAATGACAAGACCTCCTTTCTATATATAGGTGTCTAAGGGATCATAATATAATCAGATCCGACATAACAATGATAATATAAGTGCACAACAATAACAATAGTGGGCTTCTATGGGGCACAATAATAACAATATGGAGACTACATGGGCATGACAATATAATAAGGGGGTTGCACTAATAACAATATGGGTTATGCTAGTAGTATAAGGAACTAAAATGCCCCTCTCCTTCAAAAAGTGTTGTCCTCAACGCTTGAGTAGTTCTGGATTCTTCTGTATAAAGTTATCATCCATCCATCTGGAATATTCAGTGGGTAAGTTCTTCCACTTGATGAGATACTCTGAAATTGATCGATTTCGTAGCCATTTATTTCTCAGTTCTGTGACTACTTCAGGTTCAAATATGGTTTTTCCTTCCTTGTCAAGTTCTAGAAATATTGTTTGAACTGAGATCTTTTGCAACTTTTGAATAAGTTCCCACCCTGCTTCGTCATTTTTCCACTCATCCCTCACTTTGTTTATTGAATTTGGTTGAATAATTATAACAACCTCTAACATTTATACAACCATACGTTCAATTTCACTCCTTTGGGCATATGGATATCTGTAAGGCCTGATTTTTGGAAGAACACTTCCTAGAATCCAATGAATAGCATGATCATGATCACGAACAGGTGGGGGGCCTTTGGTAGTCTCAAATACCTTGGAATGATTGTCCAAGACTTTTTGGAGATCTGTAGAAATAGATGATTTCAATGTGGGAACCTCTAGTGAACATAATTTTTCTATTACGCCTCTTTGTTATTTCTTTAGAAGATTTTTCATTCCATTAGAGCTGATTATCTTTCTTGGTTTCCCTATGATACCCCTTAATTATACTTCCTTTCCTTCCGAAGAAAATTTCATGAAAAGTTCTTGAAAATTAAAAACTATTGTACCCAAGGATTGTAGCCATTGGACTCCTAGTACAACATTAGCACCACCCATTGGAATGGAAAGCATTGGGCTATTCAATACATATTCTCCCATGGATAGCTTGATATTATGGCACTTTCTAGAGCAATTTATGGTTCCTCCACTTGCAACCATCTCTTGACACTCTGGTGCTCGATAGAGGAAGCAATTCAATTCCTTGGCTATCTTACAATGAATAAAATTATGGGTACTACCCGAATCAACCAACACTATTACCTTTTTCTTCTTGATATGTCCTTCTATCTTGATAGTTTGAGGAGTGGTAATTATAGCCAATGCATTACAAGATATGGTCGGATTCATTTCTTCTTTATCTAGGGTTTGTTCCTGGTGTATATCCTCTTCTTTTGACATTTCTTGTTCCTTTTCTTCCTCCTCTTCACAATCTATGTAAATTAATTTCTTCTCAGCGCACTTATGATATTTAGTGTATTTTCTATCACAACTGTAACCAATCCTTTTTTCTCTATTTTCTTCCAATTGTTGTAGTGTCAACCTTGTAGGTTGCGGAAGGATAGGGGCAATAACACTTCCATAGTTGGGAGTGGTAGGCTTCCTTGTTGCCACAATTTTTCCTTCCATTTTTCTTGCCAACCTGGATGTCTTCTGCAATGAATCAGGTTCCCAAAGGTGAACCTCATGTTGGATGTTATCCTTTAAAGTCCCTATAAACACATCAATCTTATGCTCCTCTGGAATATCTTTTACCCTTATGTTCAATTTTTGGAAGTCCTCAATGTGCTCCATCATTGAACCCTTTTGTTTGAAATTTATCAATTGGCTAAAAGAAGTGTTGCTTTTTGTAACCTCATAATGTGCTATCATTTCCTCCATAAAAATTGCCCAAGTGACAATTTGTTTACGAGAGAAAAGCCATTGATACCATACAAATTGATTTGGTTCTAAATATAAAGTTGCAATACGTACCTTTTGTGTGTTTTGCACATTATGGTGATCGAAAAATTGCTCCATCTGTAGTATCCATGTTCCGGGATCCTTGCCATCAAACTTCCTCATATCGATGTTTGGAACATGGTGGGTCTTCAATCCAATGTTAGAGTCTATGAAATCATGATTAACATTTATTTTTTTCTCATCATGAGTTTCCTTTACTACCTTTTCTCTGTTCGTAAACATTTCTTGTAGCAACTTTGTCAAATCTATCTTCAAATCGTCCATTTTTCCTTCCATCTTAGCTTCCAAACCATCCATCTTAGCTTCCACGACATTCATCTTAGCTTCCATGTCTTTCTTTAAACCATCAATTTTATCTTCCATGCCTTTCTTTAAACCATCCATCTTAGCTTTTGTTACTTTTTGTGAAAGTGAATTTTGTTGCACTTGGTCTCGTAATTTTGATATATCATGTTGCATTTCTTCCTCTTTTTTCTCTTTGTAAGAGCTTGATATTGAATCTTCTCTATCTCTGTAATTGTGGCTCTCCAAGATCTGAAATTTCTTCCTGCAATATTTCACTGAGTCCTCTTTCCAATTCCACCAGTCTGATCAAAATTGGATTCTCCAAGAAAGAGTTATTCTCAGTTTCCTAAGATGACTTGATTCTATAATGTTTCAGTAGAGTGAACTTGTATGACGTGCCACGTTTCACTGTTTCAACCTTCAAATCTAAAGAATGTACACAGAAAACTGCAATTTTTCCTCTTTCTATTACTTCTTACGAAATTTCAATCTGATGCTCATATAGAAAGTTATGACGATTTTCCCAAGGTCGCCTGTTTAGAATGTAATTCGGGAGTCTCCAAAAACCCTAAATTCCTCATATTATATCTTCACAAATATAGCGACACAAGATCTAAAATTCAAACCCAAGCTTCACCATGATTTCAGCTCAAATGGGTTTTAATTTTAGAGTCTGGTCCTTGGCAAAAAAAAAATTATAGGGAATATTCCACAATGACTTGTTTGAAATGAAATTTTGGAGCTTGCAAAAACTCTAACTTCCTCAGATCATATCTCCGAAAATATAGCGAGACAAGATTTGAAATTCAGACTCGAGGTTCAGACCAATTTTGTTTCAAATGGGGTTTTTTAGCTTCTGAAACTTCATAGCAAAAAAGTTATAGTGAACATTCCATGATGACCTATTTGGAGCAGCGAAACCCTAGAATCCAAAGCTCTGATACCAAATGTTATGAAACCAGCTCACAAAAAGATAGAAAATAAATATAGACGCCTTAGAATTCATCCTCTTCAAGGGGGAAACCTCCTTTACATTACATAAATGAAGAATTCTTGGATGATACAAATGACAAGACCTCCTTTCTATATATAGTGTTGGGTTTTGTTATATTCCTTCCATGACTAGCCTACATAGTTAACTGGGGGATTAGAGGGGGGGTGGAGCCCACCCTTCATTGCACTGATTGCGCAACAGGGGGTCACAAGGGAGGCAGAAGCCCCCCCCTATATGGGGTTTGAGGGGGGCGGTTAGCCCCCCTCTAGGGGGTCTGGAGCAATGCCCTGGGGAAATGTTTTTTGGACCCTATATTAGGTTGGGCGAACCTACCTATTGTTTTGTGCATGGTTTTCGCACATGGTTTTGGATGCGATGGTTTTCGGTCCATGGTTTTGGACATGATGGCTTTTGGTCCATGGTATTGGATGCTTCGGCATGTATAAATATGTATTTTAACATTGAAAGGAACATAATGAAAAATCAAGATGGTAGTCCTGGTTTTGGGATCCAATGGAAAATCTTTGTGTATATGTGTTTTATGTGTTATGCTCTTGCATTGTTTATTTTCTGTGTTTTAGAATTCATATGCAGGTAATTTCTGTACGGGGTTAAAACTTACATTTTGTATCAGAGCTATTTTGGCCTCAAGGGGATGCCTTTGTTGCTGAGGGGTTTCGCTTAGGCCTGTGGTAGACCCTGTTCAGTGGGAGATCTGTGGGATCAATTCTAGTGGTGAAAGAAGATGGTGAGCAGTGGAAATATAGAGATCGAGAAATTTAATGGTCTGAGGTTTGAGTTGTGGAAACTCAAGATGGAGGATCTGTTGGTGGATAAATATCAGTGGACTGTGGTAGATCCATGTACTAAATCAATGAGAGTGTCTGATGAAGAATGGAAGAAGTTGGATCAGAAGGAAAAGAGCACAATACAATTATGCATCTCAGATTTAGTATTGTTGAATGTATCAGGGGAAGCTATGGCTAAGGCTTTGTGGGACAAGTTAGGGACTTTGTACCAATCTAAGTCTCTGGTGAATAAACTGTTCCTACAGAAAAAGATGTATAACCTAAGGATGAAAGATCGAGACTCAGTGATAGAGCATCTGAACGCATTTAATACTATGGTAAGTTAGTTATTATCTATTGATATTAAAGTTTCAAATGAATATAAGTGCATCAATTTGTTGTGTTCTCTACCAGATTCGTGGGATAGTCTGGTTATTGCAATAGGTAGCAATGAAACTGCCTTGTAGCTTGATGAAATAGTCTCATCCTTACTGACGAAGGAGATGAGATGGAAAAATATGGAGAGCTAGAAGGGTGATGCCTTGTCTGTACGAGGACGGTTCCAGAACAAAAACAAAAATAAGTCATTGAGTGGGAGATATAAATCTAGAGGTAGACCTAAATCTCGAGGAAAACTTGTAAAGGTGGTGCGCTGGAAATGCGGAAAGGAAGGGCACTGCAAAAGAGACTGTAAATCTAAAGCTCCTAATAAAGGAAAGGGATCTGATGATGCTCCTTCTACGGAGGTGGAAACCACCTTAGATGAAGGTGGGGATGTATACTTGGCTTCTTCAAGTATAGATGTAGATCATGAGGCATGGATGATTGACTCAGGTGCATCCTTTCACTTTACTCTCCATAGATAGTGGTTCTGCGAGTATGAGAAATATGATGGTGGTGATGTCTTCTTGGGGGATGGAAGGAAGGCTAGAATTTTTGGTCGCGGAAAAGTAAAGTTGAAGTTGCAAGGTGGAAGGGTTAGAACACTTTTGGGTTTTCTACATATTCTTGCATTGGTGAGAATATGATTTCCATAAGCAAGTTGGATGATGTAGGTGTAAAAATAGTGTTTGAGAAAGATACCTACAAGATGGTTTGGGGAGCACTGACATTGATGTGGGGAGTTCAGATTGGAACTCTGTACAAGCTGCAAGGTAGAACTCTTATTGATGGGTGCAATAGTTCTGTGGTTCTTGAACGTGGAGTAGAAAATCTATTGGTCTCTGGAGAAAATACCATGCTCCGACATCAAAGGTTTGGACATATTGGAGAGAAGGACCTTCAAATACTTCATGGTAAAGGTATGGTAGAAGGTATGAGTAATAGCTCTCTGGATTTTGATTTCTGTGAAAATTGTGTATATGGGAAGCAAAATTGAGTAAGTTTCCCCTCTGGTGGTAAGAGGGTGAAACAAATATTAGAGCTTGTGCACAGTGATGTGTTAGGACCTGTGAAGGTTCCATCACTAGGTAAGTCTATGTACTATGTATAATTTATAAATGACTTCTCAAGGAATACATGGATATATTTCCTTAAGAAGAAATCTGAAGTCTTTGACAGGTTTAAAGAATTTAAGGCTCTGGTGGAAAACCGAACAGAGAAGAAGATACAGGTGTTGAGGTTAGATAACGGTGGAGAGTTTTGCAACAGGTAATTTGAAGAATTCTATAAGAAGTGTGGTATAGAACGGCAGAAGACTACTCCATACACACCTGAGAAAAATGGAGTTGCAGAAAGAATGAATAAGACGTTGATGGAAAGGGCAAGAAGCATGCTCACTCGTGTCAGGTTAGGACATGAATTCTGGGTAGAGGCGGTGGAGACAGCATGTTACCTGGTCAACAGATCACCTTCATCAACATTGGAGGATAAGACTCCACAAGAGGTATGGACTGGTAAGAAACCCTCTCTTTCACATCTAAGGGTATTTGGATGTGATGCATATGTACATGTTCGAAAGGAGGAAAGAACCAAGTTGGATAGTAAATCTGAAAGTGCATCTTTATTGGGTATGAGGATGGTTTAAAGGGTTATAAGCTTTGGAACCCAATAACAAGGAAGGTTGTGTACAACTGAGATGTGGTGTTCAGAGAGTTGAAAGATGTTATTAAACATGAAGTCCAACCAAAGGAAACTGAGAAGATAGAGTTTGAGCTTAAGGAGGAAGAATAAGACTCTACAACAGAGGAGGAATCAGAAGATGAAGAGCCAAAAACTCCGGGTGTGAGAAGATTAGTTTGAGAAAGAAGGCAGCCAGAAAGGTATAGTCCATCTACTTTCTGTTCAAATTTTTCTTTATCTGTCACTGATGATGATCCTAGAACTATGAAGGAGGCAGTAGATTCAGAGGATGGCAAACTCTGGAAAGAGGCCATGGTTGATGAAATGGCATCTTTGCATAAAAATGAGGCTTGGGATCTGGTGGAGTTGTTGGTTGGAAGGAAACCCATTGGTAGCAAATAGGTGTTCAAGAAGAAGACAAATGCAGAAGGAAAGGTGGAGAAATACAAAGTTGGGTCGATAGCAAAAGGTTATTCCCAGGTGCCGGGAATTGATTTTGGTGATATTTTTTCTCTTGTTGCCAAGGTAGCTTCTATTAGATTACTTTTATTTGTTGCTACTGCTTTTGATTTTGAGGTAGAACAGATGGATGTGAAGACAACATTTTTTCACGGGGATTTGGAAGAGGAGATCTACATGAAGCAACCTGAAGGTTTTTTGGTGAAGGGTAAGATAGAACTGGTATGCAAGTTAAAGAGGTCTTTGTATGGGTTAAAGTTGTCACTAAGGATGTGGTATCAGAAATTTGATACATTTATATTGGGACTTGGCTTCACCAGAAGCAAAGCAGATCACTGTGTTTATTTTAAATTAATTGGTGACCGTGTTATTTATATGGTCTTGTATGTGGATGATATGTTGCTGGTTGGAAATGAAAAAGAAATTATCCAGGATTTGAAGACCCAATTGTCCTCCAAATTCGACATGAAATATCTTGGTGCTACAAACTATATTTTGGGCATGGAAATTAAAAGAGATCAGGCAAACAAGAAGCTCTGGTTAAACCAAAGGAAGTATGTTGAGATAATAGTATAGAGGTTTAATATGCAAGATAGTAAATCGGTGAAGGTTCCTATTACTGTTGGTGTAAACTTATCTGCTGAACAGTGTCCCAAGACACAAGAAGAGGAAGAGGACATGTCCCGTGTTCCATATGCAAGTGCAGTGGGTAGCCTGATGTATGCAATGGTCTGTACTAGACCAGACATTGCACGTGTAGTGGGAGTATTGAGCAGGTTTATGTCAAAACCAGGGAAGGAGCATTGGACATCAGTGAAGCAGGTTTTCAGGTATCTGCATGGCACTAATGATTATGGTTTGTGATACCAAGGAAGACCAGGATTGGACAAAGTGTTGGATATTCATGCCTTTGTTGATGCAGATTCGACTGGAGATTTGGATCAGAGAAGATCTACAAGTGGGTATGTGTTTAACCTATTTGGGGGTGCAGTCAGTTGGATGAGTAAGAAACAATATGTAGTGGCACTATCAACTACAGAGGCAGAATACATGGCATCCACTCATGTAAGCAAGGAAGTAGTTTGGTTGCAAAGATTATGTTCAAGTATGGGGTTACTACAGGGAGCTATAAGGATAGATTGTGACAGCCAAAGTGCAATTTTCTTAGCAAAGAACCCTGCTTGTCATTCAAAGACAAAGCACATTGATGTTTAGTATCACTTTATGAGGGATATGATAGAAGATAAAAAGGTGTTGCTGGTAAAGGTGGACGCGTTGAAGAATATTGCAGATGCATTGACAAAATCTGTGAGCTCTGAGAAGTTCTCTTGGTGTAGAGAAACAATGGGCATTTCAGGTCTAGATAAATGACTAAGCTCTCCTGTGGCCCCCTGTGGAAAGAAAAGAACAAGTGGGAGAATGTTGGGTTTTGTTATATTCTTTCCACGACTAGCCTACATAGTTAACCGGGGGGTTGGGGGGGGGGGGGGGGGGGGGTAGAACCCCCCCCTTCATTGTGCCAACTGCATAGCGGGGGGGTCACAGGGGGTTTGGGGGGGACGGTTATTCCCCCTTTACGGGGTCCAGGGCAGCACCCTGAGGAATTTTTTTTTGGACCTTATATTAGGTTGGGCGAACCTACCTATCGTTTTGTGTATGGTTTTCGCACATGGTTTTGGACGCGATGGTTTTTGGTCCATTGTTTTGGATGCAATGGTTTTCGATCCATGGTATTGGATGCTTCGGCATGTATAAATATGTATTGTAACATTGAAAGGAACATAATAAAAAATCAAGCTAGTAGTCTCGGTTTTGGGATCCAGGGGAAAATCTCTGTGTATATGTGTTTTATGTGTTATTCTCTCACATTGTTTATTTTCTATGTTTTAGAATTCATATGAAGGTAATTTTTGTATGGGGTTAAAACCTACATATAGGAGTCTAAGGGGTCATTATATAATCAGAGCGGACATAACAATAATAATATAAGGGCACAACAATAACAATAGTGGACTTCTATGGAGCACAATAATAACAATATGGAGACTACAGGCCACGACAGTATATTAAGGGGGTTGCACTAGTAACAATAGATGTTACACTAGTAGTATAGGGACCTAACACCAATGTTCCGTGTATGCCACTGGGGTGCAACCACCTACAGGTTGGTCCACTATGGCCTGTGTTGGTCACTGACATGTTTCTACCCTTTGCACCTTCGTTGGTTCTAGAAATCCAACAAACTGATCAGAATTCTGGAAGCTTCCCCTTCTAGGAATTTTTAGAAGTTGTTTCAACTACTTACCTTGGATAAAACATGAATATCCTATCCTTCCCTACTTTATAGTTTTCACCACTTATCCTTTGATCTTATCCCTCCATCAAAGGTGGATCTCAAACCCTAGATTGGTAATTGGATAAAAACTTCCATCTTACCCTACTTCTCTATATATTCCTTGTAACAACCGTCGCCCACATCTACCAGAGTAACTTTCCAACTGGCGTAAACATGGGACGAGAGGCTACTATGATTGGATTTGACTTCCTATCTGACCTTAAAGAATTGGAATCAACTAAAACATAACACACATACCCTCAACATAAGCTTCAAGACCCTCAGGAACCAATCCAACACCTCAGACAATTTTGCCTTGGGTCCTATTGAATTTTTGACAAATTTAAGCCTCATTCGCTCCATGCTATATGCATGACAATGTTAAGAAACCTAAATTCACTCTCACGGGCTTATCTACGAATGTCTAGAGACATGATTTTCCAGTGTTATGCCAGCGTCCCTAAGATTTGAGCCACTTTTTTAGGTCCAGAGCCTAGGTCACTACCTAGAATGGAATGATAACTTAAGAACAATAAAATAACATGGAAACAATGATGAAAATAAATAAGTTAAACAAGACCTTAATCAGACCCCTACTAGCCATGATATGCATGTTGTCAAACATGTCACAATCATATAATCTACAAGTGTAACCAACATAATTAAACATAGGGATATTTTACTTCTCTGAAGATTGCTAAGAACCATTGTTCCCTCATGCCATTTGCTACATTACCATCAACTAGGCCATAGATACATTATCCAGTCATTTACAAGAAAAAACATACTGAGAGCCATACATAATAGCTATCATAAAACACACATATAACCATCATAATACCAACATAAATACTCATGAAAGTACAACCATATAAACCACATATAATCCATAAAAATGCTCATAGTATTACAAGGAGAAATAACCTTTCATTAATGATGAAAAACTAAACTCAGGATGGGACTCCCACCTTCCACCCGACCATAGAATGGATGAGCCAAATCTCTCTTTAGCCATTCACCCCCGTGCCTTATTCCAAGCATGAATGTGGGACTCAAATCAAAAGAACCTACTAGGGCATACCAAGCCTAAAACACCTTACCCTCATCAAGAGAAACTAGGATTTACCGTAATCCATCCCAGATAACTAGGCTAACAAAATGAACACATCATAATGGACTTTACTATGATCTCCACCTGATCACTAGGATTTACCAAAATCACACCAAAACACTTAAGTCAAAACTACTTTGCCTCAACCGACAAACAAAGAAGGATACATAGCTTGCGTATGATCCACCATCTCCCATGTAGCTTCATCAGGCCCAAAATTCTTCCATAACACTTTAAATTGCTTGATTTCTCAATTCCAGAGCATGAGCACCTTTTTCTACAATATACATTAAGCCTCACGCTGGATTCTCCATTTGGCTCCACCTGCAATACAAACGAGTTAATGACATGATCAACATCTTTAACATACTTCTTAAGTAATGACACATGGAAAACATCATGGAATTTCACTGTCGGAGGTAGTGCAAGTCAATAAGCTACTGGCCCAAACCTCTTAATGATACTGAAGGGTCCAAAAAACCATGGTGTCAACTTAGCACATCATCAAATCCGCAAGGATCTCTTCTTCAGTTTGATGTGCAACTACACCTATTCCCCAACTTGGAACTCCTTGAACAACTTGTTCTGATCTGTATAGCTCTTCTTCCTATCCTGTGTTTCCTTTAGGTTCTTCTTGATTACTTGTATTTCTTATTCTATGTCTATCAATATCTTTGGTCCAATCAACACCCTGTTAACTGGATCACTCCAACTGATTGGAGTATTTCAACTCTGCCCATACACTGCCTCATAAGGACTGATCCTCAATGACTCTTGATAATTTTTGTTGTATGTGAACTCTACCGAGGGGAGATACTCTTCCCACATCTGCTGCTGATGCATCACATATATCCTTAACAAATCCTCCAATATCCTATTTACCCTCTTTGTCTATCCATCTTTCTATGGATGATAGGTCGTTCTGAAGACCAATTCTCTACTGAAACCTACTAATAAATCCTTCCAAAACTTGGAAGTGAACTTTGCATCCCTGTTGAAACAATCGTGTTTGGAACACCATGAAATTTGACCACATCTTTGATGAATACCTATGCCACATCGCTAGCTGAGAATGTAGACTTCACTGGAATGAAGTGTGAGACCTTTGTCATCCTCCCACAACAACCATGATGGAATCATGCTGTCTCACTGTCTTCAGCAACCCGGTGATGAAGTCCATGGAAATGACTTCCCATTTCCATTCTAAGATCACAATTAGTTGTAGCAGTCCACCTAGATGTTTACACTCTACTTTCACTTGCTAACAGTCAAAACACATAGCCACAAACTCTGCTACATCCTTTTTCAGATTCGACTAATAATAAAATTTCCTTACTACAGTCATTGTCTTTTGATAACTTGGGTGACCTGAATACACTTTCTCATGAAACTCTCTCAATATCACCTTCTTGAGATCACTACTATCTGGAACATATATCTTGTCTTTGAATCTAACCAATCCATCTGTTGTAATGAAATAATCCACATCCTGTGGACTTGTAGTTGTACCTGTACCTATACGATGACCCATACCTGTACCTGTACTATCACCTTGTTGCATCGTGTGTACAATCTCCATATACCTAAAATCCTACTGACTTGCCTAAAAGATACTATCTTGTAAGTCTGTCCCATAGGAGCTCACAGCTTCTAAGTGATTTACTTTTACCACCTTGCTGAGAGCATCTGCTACCATGTTCTCTTTACCTTTGATGTACCTGATCTCAAAATAAAACTCACTGATCGTGGCCAACCATCTAGCTTGCCTGGAATTTAGATTCGGCTGGTCAAACAAATACCTCAACCTAATATGATCACTCATTAGTACAAACCTCTGACCAAGAAGATAGTGCCTCCACATCTTCAATGCATGTATAATCACTGCCAACTCAAGATCATGCGTGGGGTAGTTCTATTCATGCTCATTCAATTTCCATGACTCATAGCATACCACCTGTCCATCATGCATAAGGACTCCACCAAGTCCTCTCTTGTAAGAATTTGTACATACTACAAACTCCTTCTCCGGATCTGCAATCTGTAGCATTGTTACATGTCTCAACAACTTCTTAAGCTGCTCAAAATTAGCCTCACACTCCTTTTTCCATTTGAAATTCTTATGTTTCTTCTACAAGGGTGTGATAGGATAAGAAATTTGCGAGAAGTTCCTAATGAACCTCCTATAATAGCCTACCAAACCCATGAAATATCTCACCTCATCCACACACTTAGGAGCTACCCACTCCATGATGGCTCTTATCTTTTTTGGATCTACTTCAATTCCTTCCTTGGAGACAACATGCCCCAAGTAGTGTACCTCACTCTGAAAGGAGCTACACTTGTTGTGCTTAGCATACAACTGATGCTCTCTCAACAACCTCAACATTGCTGATAAATTCTCGACATGCTCTTCCTCATTTTAGAATATACCAATATATCATCAATGAACAATATAACAAACCTATCCAAAGACGGATGCAACACACTATTCATCAAGCACATAAATGTAGCTGGATCATTAGTTAATCCAAATGGAACTATAACAAACTCATAATGCCCATACATGGTCCTGAAATCAATCTTGTAAATGTCCTCCTCCTTGATGTGTACTTGATGGTATCCGGATCTCAAATCAATCTTCAAGAACATTGTTGCTCCCTTGAACTGATCGAAAAATTCATCAATCCTCGGTAAAGGGTACCTTTTCTCGATGGTCACTTTGTTCAATTGAATGTAGTCAATGCATAATATGAGAGTACCATCTTTCTTCTTCACAAACAATATTGTTGCGCCCCAAGGTGATACACTTGACCTAATGTATCCATTGTCCAACGTTTCCTTCAAATGTAGCTTTAACTCAACCAACTTAGGTGTGAGCATCCTATAAGGTGCTTTTGATGCTGGAGCTGCCTTGGCACTAACTCAATATAAAAGTCAACCTCCCTATGTAGTGGCAACTTTGTAATTTCCTCAAGAAATACATCTTGAAACTTTTTCAGAAATGGGTACCTTCTCAACACATATGCACGCTCAACCTCCTTACCCTTATCACTATAAATATGTATTGAAAATAACATACACCCTTTCCTGTGACTATTCTTTGCTTTCATAACTGTCACCATCCTAACTAATGTGGCTTTCTTCTTACTTTGCAAGACCCTTAGTTCTCCATTGTCATCAAAACACTCAATGTATTTGTCATAACAACCTACCTTGGTTCTATGTAGATACAACCAATCCATGCCCAAGAACATACTGTATGATCCCAATAGTAATACATTTAGATGTTTTGCAGTAGGCATACCATTGAAGTCAAATGCGCAAGCTCTTATCCAATGATGAGCTCACTTCTTGGTACTTGTAGCCAACTACACTAACCAAGAATCTACATGCAATTCCTTACTCAAACCACACTAATCCACCAAGTCAAGACTAACATAGCTATAATTAGATCCAAGGTCAATCAAAAGAGAAATAACTTGATCACAAAGCTTACCATCCATCTCAATGATATATGTCTAGTGTTTTGCTTGTCTATTTTCCATTCCTGCATAGATACAAGGAATTCTCTACCCTACATCCCCAATAGTCTACACCTCCTGTGCATTATATATCTGGGGCCTACCACCCTGATTCTGTGGATAATATCTCTTAAGGTGTTTCTTGCCACATTTCCAACACTGCAACCGACCAGTACCAACAACTCTATGTTGTTGCTGTGACTCATGTCCCTGCCTAGCTGCATTAAACCTCTTTTGCGACGCCACATTTTCTTTCTCATCTGCATGCTCTGGCTTGTCCTCTTAGGCTAACATCTACCTTTACCTTTGTCCTTTCCCTTCCATCCTTTTTGAGTTTCATTCTTACACTTTGGTTGTTTATAAAAAAGCTTCAGTTTCCCAATAACTTCCTCAAGTAATTGAGGGTCATCATACTCAATCCGATCTCTAAATGCTAATAGAAAACCACTGACAAATATCTGAGCTTTAACCTTCTCATCATTAAGATACGATACATGCCTCAATAGCTCCAGAAACATGGTTGTGTACTCTTTGTCTGTCATTGATCCCATCTTTAGCTCATAGAATTATTTGGCTTTACTGTCGTAGTACCTTTCTGACAAGTATTTCTTCCTGAAAAGCCTCTTGAACTCATGCCAACTCAAGTCATCTGTTTTGATGTCTCTGACCCACTTAACATCTTCCCACCAAATGTCTCCTTTACCTTTCAAGCTGAAGATCACTACTCTAGCCTTCATGTTATCCGTGTAATCGTGCAACTCAAATAATTTTTTCATCCCAAGTATCCAAGCCTTCACATCTTTCGGCTTCTTCACATCTCCAAAAAAAGTAGGTGGCTTCGCTTTCTTAAACTCATCTGGTAAGTAACCCCTATCATTCCTCCTATAAGGATGATAATGATGACAAACATGGTGTCTATCAGAACCAAAACTAGAATAGTACATTTTCTCATCACCCCTCCTATCTAGAGTGTCCAACAACCTACCATCTCTCACCGTGTCAGATCTATCTGACCTATGTCTACCAGGATACCTCATGTGAGCTTCACTAGGGAAGGAATACCATAACAAGTGCATTCATAATGAGGGATTTATATTGAGGAAAAGATGACATAATGTATTGGGGGATATATAGGGGATAAAAGGTTTTTATATTGGCAGGTATAAAAAATGGAGCTCAAAGTTAATGAAAAAATATAAATGGGTATACAAAATGTTAATGAAAAAAATCATACATACAATATCTAGTGAAAGTAGGGGTTTTTTTAATTGGGAAAGTGTATAGGGTTTGTGTTGGTAGGGGGTTAAATAATGTGATTTTTAGCGGTATTTTGCAATACACAATCAAATTAAGGGTATTGTTTAATATGCCATGAATGCACATGATATGTCAAAGATTCACTGAGCGAAGCCCCCATGGGATACCTGCTTCCATATGCCCCATTATTTCTATCCTCATGTCCATGGCTGATTTGAAGTGGCCCTTGTCGCTGCAAGTCTAACAAACTCTGAAGAAGTATAACATTAACCTCTGCTTGTTTCTCTTGTGCCTGTAAGATCCGGTCATTATCTTCCTTACAACTCCTTATCTCTTCCTTCAAGCTTCTCAATGTGTCTACCAAATCAGAAGAGTGCCCCACACCACACTTCCCATCTGATTCATAGGGAGATTCTATGTAGTCTACCACCTTGCTAGTCATTTGGTTTCTTTCCTACAATGCATAATATGTCAAATAAACCAAATCACAATAAATCAATGTACCTTAGTATGATTTTGGGAGGACACCTTGTCTGTAAGATCAACAATCAACATCATACATGTATAACATAATCGTAATAGCGTATAAACATATGCAAACAAATGCTTCAACACATAAACATATTTCTAGTTAGGGTCTAGTCATCAATGCAAGGCCATATCAACAATGCATGTTATGACCTCATGCATGAAAATAACCATTACTCCATTGTACACATTGCCACATGCAACCATCAACATGCATAAGAAATTCCTAATCAACTACACATACACATAAACACATGTAGTCAAGCATAAGTGATCAATTCTTGTAATCAACCTACAAGATTGATACATGTAATCAAAACATTCAAGAATGCACCTGATATACAAGGATGTAGTCAAGCGACATATAATCAACATGTAAGAAACATATAACCATATGCAACCAATCATATACTTATGATGATGCATTCCACAAAATAAATCATTAAGTTCCTTATGAAAACCTTACTACCATCATGATCAAAATCAAGCAAATGCAACAAGAAAATCGAATGCAAGTGTAAGAGACACAAATGCAACTTACATGCATGCTTGACCAATGCACACTGCCCCTCCAATCTGAAGGTTGAACCATGCTCTGATAGCACTATGTAACACCCTCCTCCCACATCTACCCAAGTAACTTGCCAATCGGGGTAAACATATGACGACAGGCTACTATGATTGGATTCAACCTCCTATGCGACCTTAAGGAAGTGGAATCGATGGAAACCTAACACACAGACCCTTAACATTAGTTTCAAGACCCTCGAGAACCAATCCAACACCTCAGAAAACTTTCCCTTGGGTCCTATTCAATTTTTGACCAACTTAACCCTCAGACGGTCTCATGCGATAGGCATGACAAGGTCCATAAAACTAAATTCACTCTCACAGGCTTTCCTACCAATGTCCAAAGACCCAATTTTTTAGGACCAGAGCCCATGTCATTGTGCAAAATGGAATGATAACTTAGGAACAGTAAAAGAATAGGGAAAAAATGGTGCAAAAGCAATAAGCTAAACAAGACCTTAATTAGACCCCTACTAGCCATGACAGGCATTTCATCAAACATGTCACAAACATGTAATCTATAGGTGTAACCAACATAATTAAACATAGGGATCTTTTACTTACATGAGGATCACTAAGAACCATTGTTCCCTCTTGCCATTTGCTGCATTACTATTATGAAACCAGCTCAAGAAAAGATAGAAAAGATAGATCAACGCCTTATAATTCAGCCTCTTCGAGGGGGCAACCTCCTTTACATTACATAAATGAACAATTCTTGGATGATTCAAATGAAAAAACCTCCTTTCTATATATAGGAGTCTAAGGAGTCACAATATAACCCAGCCGACCTAACAATAATAATATAAAGCCACAAAAATAACAATAGAGGGATTCTATGGGGCACAGTAATAACAATATGGGGATAATAGGGGCACAACAATATTAATAAGGGATGCAACTACAATAGTAATGGGGTAACCACTAGTATTATAGGGACCCAACATGCCCCTCTCCTTCAAAAAATTGTTGTCCTCAACGCTTTAGTAGTTCTGGATGCTTCTGTATAAACTTCTCATCCTCCCATGTGGAATCTTCAGCAGATAAGTTCTTCCACTTGATAAGATACTCTGAAATTGATTGATTTCGTAGCTGTCGAGTTCTTGTTTCTGTGACTGCTTCCGGTTCCAATATAATTTTTCCTTCCTCGTTAAGTTCTAGCAATATTGTTTGAACTGGGAGCTTGTCGCCTATAATCTTATTTAAACATGAAACATGGAAAACTGGGTGCAATTGAGAAGCTGCAGGAAGCTCCAATTTGTATGCCATAGTACCAATCTTTTGCAACACCTTGTATGGACCATAATACTTTGGTGATAATTTATTATCCTTCTTAGCATGCTTGAGGGACATTTTCTTATATGGTTGTAGCCGTAGGAATACCCAATCACCTACATCAAAACTTCTTTCGCTGCAATGTTGATCTGCCTATTGTTTCATTCTATTCTATGCCAACATGAGGTTATCCTTTAAGAGTTGGAGGACTTGTTGTTGACATTCGATGTGATGTTCCACTGCTTGAACCTTAGAATTTTCTCTTAAATATGATGTGATGGATGGTGGCTGATATCCATAAAGTGCCGTAAATGGGGTCATTTTTGTTGCTGTATGGAAGGAAGTGTTATACCACCATTCAGCCAGAGGCAACCATTTGACCCATTGTGTCTGTTTATCAGATACAAAGCAACGAAGATATCCTTCCAAACATTTGTTTACTATCTTAGTTTGCCCATCAGATTGAGGATGATAAGATGAGCTATGAGCTAACTGAGTAGCAAAACAAGAAAATAATTCTGCCCAAAAATTTCTAGTGAAAATGGGATCTCTGTCACTTACAATAATCTTTGGGTTTCCATGTAGCTTTTGAATTGTTTCCATAAATGCAGTAGAAATTGTACTGGCTTTAAATGGATGTGATAATGCACAAAAGTGTGCATACTTGGTAAGTCTGTCAACTACCACCATGATGACACTCTTTCCCTCAGACTTGGGTAAACCTATGATAAAATCCATTGAAACCTCCTCCCAACGTTGGCTTGGAATGGATAAAGGTTGTAATAGACCCGGTGTCTTAATTGTTTCAACTTTATTTTGTTGGCAAACCAAGCATTCCGCCACAAATTTTTGAATATCTGATTTAAGGCCATCCCAAAAAAATTCCTTCTTAACCCTGTGGTAAGTTTTTAAAAATCCTGAGTGCCCTCCTAAGGGAGAAGTGTGCAATTCCATAAGAATCTTTTGTTTTAGTTGGGAATTCTTACAGAGGTATAAGTGACCTTTGTACCATAAAGAATCATTTTGCCAGCTAAATGTATCAGACGTACTAGAATCTTGTTGTAACTTTCTAATAAGTGCGCACACTTCTTCGTCATTCTTCCATTCCTCCCTTGCTTTGTTTATCCAATCTGGTTGGATAATAGAAATGGAGCACAACAATTCTTCCACATCCTCATCCTTTCTTGAGAGTCCATCTCCCACCACATTTTGCTTCCCTTTTTGTAGATGATTTCAAAGTGATAACCCAACATCTTTGTGACCCACTTTTGTTTCTCTTCAGAGGATAATCTTTGTTCTAAAAAGTATTCAAGGCTATCATGATCCATTTTTACCTTGAAGTGTCTTCCCATTAGGTAGGGTCGCCATTTCTTAAGTGCATGGAGTATTGCCAACATTTCCTTCTCATAAATAGCTTTGTGTAAAAACTTTCCCTTGATTGGACGACTTTCAAAAGCAATGGGTCTTTCATCTTGCATTAAAACAGCACCAATTCCATTTCCTAAAGCATCACATTCCACAATAAAGGTTTTTGTGAAGTCCGGTGTAGCTAAGACCGGTGCTTGGCGCATTGCCTCTTTAAGATGTTCGAAGGCCTTTGTTGCTTCTGGAGTCCATGAAAATGCATCTTTCTTCAATAATGTTGTTAGAGGTGCTGTTATTCTCCTATAATTCTTAAAAAACTTGCGATAATACCCTGTCAACCCGAGAAATCCTCGTAGATGCTTTATCGATGTGGGGATTTTCCATTCCTTAATGGCTTTAATTTTGCTAGGGTCTACCTTGACTCCTTCATGAGATACAATATGATACAGATATTCCACCTCTTGTACTCCAAAGAAACATTTGGATCCTTTTGCATATAATTGTTTCTCCTCCAATAGCTGTAGCACCCTGTCAACATGTTCAACATGATCCTTCCAAGACTTGTTGTAGATTAGTATATCATCAAAAAATACTAACAAAATTTTTCTAAGGAATGGTTTGAAAATGGAATTCATCAAATCTTGAAATGTTGAAGGTGCATTGGTAAGGCCAAAAGGCATGACCAAAAATTCATAATGACCCTCATGAGTTCTAAATGCTATTTTCAGAATGTCTTCAGTCTTCATTCTGATTTGATGATATCCTGAATGAAGATCCAACTTGGTGAAGTAAATTGGTCCATGCAATTCATCCAGTAATTCATCAATGACGGGAATGGGAAACTTATCTTTAATAGTGAGCTTGTTAAGCTCCCTATAATCGAGACATATGCACCATGATCCATCCTTCTTGTGCACTAATACTATTGGAGCAGAGAAAGAACTTTGACTCGGTTGAATTATACCAGCCTCTAGCATTTCTGCAACCATATGTTCAATTTCACTCTTTTGGGCATAGGGATATCTGTACAGCCTGATGTTTGGAGGAGCACTTCCTGGAATCAAATGAATAGCATGAACATGATCACGAATAAGTGGAGACTTTGGGAGTCTCAAATACCTTGGAATGATTATCCAAGACTTTTTGGAGATCTGGAGAAATAGATTATTGCAATGTGGAAACATCTAGCGAACATAATTGTGCAATTACACCCTTTGTTCCTTTTTTAGAAGCTTGGTCATACCATTAGAGCTAATTATCTTTCCCGGTTTCCCTGTAATACCCCTTAATTCAACTTCCTTTCCTTCCATGGAAAATTCATGAAAAATTCTTGAAAATTAAAAGCTATTGTACCCAAGGATTGTAGCCATCAGACTCCTAGTACAACATCAACACCTCCCATTGGAATGGAAAGCATTGGGCTAGTTAATACATATTCTCCCATTGATAGCTTGATATTATGGCACTTTCCAGAGCAATTTATTGTTCCTCCATTTGCAACCATCACTTGACACTCTTCTGCTGGATATAAGAAGCAGTTCAATTATTTTGCTACCTTACAATCAATAAAATTGTGGGTACTTCCTGAATCAATCAACACTATTACCTTTTTCTTCTTGATTTGTCCTTCCATCTTGATGGTTTGAGGAGTGTTAATTCTTGCCAATGCATTACAAGATATGGTCGGATTCATTTCTTCTTTATCTAGGCTTTATTCCTGAAGTATATCCTCTTCTTTTGACCTTTCTTGCTCCTTTTCTTCTTCCTCTTCACAATCTATGTAAAATAATTTCTTCTTAGCACACTTATGACCTTTAGTGCATTTGCTATCACAACTGTAACAAAGCCCTTTTGCTCTTTTTTCTTCCAATTGTTGTGGTGTCAACCTTATAGGTTATGGAAGACTAGGAGCAACCACACTTCCATCTTTATAGTTGTGAGTGGTATGCTTCCTGGTTGCCATAATTTTGCTTTCCATTTTTCTTGCTAACCTGAATGCCTTCTCTAATGAATCAGGTTCCCAAAGGCAAACAGCATGTTGGATATTATCCTTTAAAGTCCCTATAAACACATCAATCCTATGCTCCTTTGGAATATTTTTTACCCTTATGTTCAATTTTTGGAACTCCTCAATGTGCTCCATTATTGAACCCTTTTGTTTGAGACTTATCAATTGGCTAAAAAAAGTGTTGCTTTTTGTATCCTTATAATGTTGTATCGATTCTTCTGTAAAAATTTCCCAAGTGATAATTTGTTTACGAGAGCAAAGCCATTGATACCATTCAAACTGATTTGGTTCCAAATAGAAAGTTCCATACGTATCTTTTGTGTGTTTTGCACATTATTGAGATCGAAAAATTGCTCCATTTGTAATATCCATGTTCTGGGATCCTTGCCATCAAACTTCCACATATTGATTTTTGGAATATGGTGGATCTTCCATCCCACATTAGAGTCTAAGAAATCATGATTAACATTTCTTTTGTTCGCATCATGAGTTTCCTTTACTACCTTTTCACCATTAGTAAGTATTTCTTGTAGAAAATTTGTCAAATCTGTCTTCAAATCTGCCATGCCTGTCTTCAAATTTGTGTTCAAATCTATCTTCAGGTTGTCCATCTTAGCTTCCATGCCATTTATCTTAGCTTTTGTGAGAGTGACATTTGTTGCACTTGTTCTTGTAATTTTGATATATCATGTAGCATTTCTTCCTCTTCTTCATGAGTCATGCTAGAGCTTTCAGGTTGCTTACTAGGTGTTTGAATTTTCTTTCCTTGGGGCATCAGTTACTGATAATAATGCTCTACTATGCCCTTTGAATTCCTTCAAAATAATTTTTCAAACCAAGCTTAAGCAAAAATTTAAAAAAATCTGCACACCTTTTTTCACTTTGTAGGAGCTCGATATTGCCTCTGATGTATCTCTATACTTTATGATCATCCAGTTCTAAAATTGTGACCTTCAATAGTGCTCTGTGTCCTCTTTCTAATGCCACTAGTCTGACCCAAATTGGATTCTCCAAGGAAGAGTTATGCGAAATCTCCCACAATGACTTGATTATAGACTAGTTCAGTAGATCGAACTTGTACGATGTGCCACGAGTCACTGTTTTGACCTCTGGCTCTGGAAAATGTCTACAAGAAACTACAGTCCATTCTCTTTCTGCAACTTCTTACGAAATTTCAATCTGATGCTCAGAGAGAAAGTTATGACGATTTTCTCCAGGTCACTTGTTTGGAATGTAATTCAGGAGTCTGCAAAAAGACCAAATTCCTCAGATCATATCTCTACAAATATAGTGTGAAAAGCTCTGAAATTTGGACCCAAGGTTCAGCACGATGTCTTCTCAAATGGGTTTTTTTTAGCTTCTGAAACATCCCAGAAAAAGGTTATCGCAAAAATACCACGATGACCTATTTGGAGCAGCGAAACCCTAGAATCCAAAGCTCTAATACCAAATGTTATGAAACCGGCTCAAGAAAAGATAGAAAAGATAGATCAACGCCTTAGAATTCAGCCTCTTCGAGGGGGAAACCTCCTTTACATTACATAAATGAACAATTCTTGGATGATTCAAATGACAAAACCTCCTTTCTATATATATGAGTCTAAGGAATCACAATATAACCCAGCCGACCTAACAATAATAATATAAAGCCACAAAATAATAATAGAGGGATTCTATGGGGCATAGTAATAACAATATGGGGATAATAGGGGCACAACAATATTAATAAGGGATGCAACTACAATAGTAATGGGGTAATCACTAGTATTATAGGGACCCAACAATTACCATCTATTAGGCCATAGATACATTATCCATTCATTTACAAGAAAAAACATGTTGAGATCCATACATAGTTGCTCTCATAAAAGAAACATATAAATAGCATAATACCAATATAAATACTCATGAAATTACAACCACATAAACCACATATAATCCATCAAAATGCTCATAGAAATACAAGAAATAACCTTTCATTTATGATGCAAAACCAAACTTAGGATGGGACTCCAACTTTCCACCTAACCATAGAATGGCTGAGCCTAATCCCTTTTCATCCATTCACCCCCATGCCATATTCCAAGCATGAATGTGAGACTCAAACCAAAATAACCAACCAAGGCATACTAGGGCTAAACCACCTCACCCTCATCAAGAGAAACCAGGCTTTACCATAATCCATCCTATATCACTAGGCCAACACAATGAACACATCATAATAGGATTTACTATGATCTCCACCCGATCACTAGGCCAAACAAGCATGGATGCCACTAGACCTCTCCACCTACACCGTGAGGGATTTTCCTTCCTCCTAGTCTCCTAGGTTTTACCACAATCCAAACTCGGATCACTAGGCCCTAAATGTTAGGATATTTTGACACATAGGAAATAGTTAAGTATAACTTGATCTAGTGCATAGGTAAAGTGTGTTTCTTTACTATCTACTTTTCTAACTTACAATCTGACGATCATGATATGCTCTAGACATGAAGTGATCTGACAGTTCATTCCCTCCTCGGTATTACCGACACTTGATCCGTGGCTTAACACCTGATTGGTCCATGATCTCTATTTAAAGAGCATGGATGGTCAGTTGCAAAGTGACCGTTCATGAGAGAATCTTGTGTAAATTTTCTTTCTTTTATTAATAAATTGCCTAAAGTGGCTGCATTGGCTTAGGTCATGGATTGTTTCCCTCTTTGAGGGTTTTAACCACATTAAGAATATTGGTGTATTGATTTGTGCTATGTTTGCGAGAGGTGTCCTTTGGTGTTTTATCTGAGGAACGTACCCTATACATTGCTACATGGTATCAGAGCTATTTGAGGGCCACATCCATTAGTGATCCAAATCTGAAGTCGGTACAACTGCATCCGAATGTTGTTTCCTATATCTACTGTTTTTGACTACTTTCGAGCCAAGAGGACTACTCTATTGTGTTAGGAGCATCTGTTCCAGTGAGGAAACCCTTTTGTTTCATGCAAAAAGGTTTCCGGTAACCCTAACTACGTCATTTTTAAGATCTCGAGGTATATAGTCTTTATTTGTAGTTTTAGTTATTCATCTCTCTGTTATTTCAGTTTAATTAGCTCCTTGTTTTCTATTACCGGATCTATACCTTTCATTTTTGTGTATGGTCTTTGCCTCATGACTCTGTACGATCTGGGCAAATCAGAAACAGAAATGAAGGATTTTTCTCACACGTATGCTCTTTTCCGCTGCGCCTTAGTGTGATCTCAGAAAATCAGAAACATTGAGGAAAATATTTAGTTTCCAACGAAAGCTAACTTCAAGCCACAAGGTTTGGTTTTTTTTGCATGTCCATGTTGGCTTGTGTGGTTTTTTTTTTTGTAGGCAAAAATGGCTTTTTCAAGTAAGCACACACTCCACAACTTCAAAAAAAAAAAAAAAAAAAAAAAACCTTCATCTTTTCCAAATTTTACTAACCTTTTAAAGTAGCTCACTTGGTCCAAAGTTTCTTTATGAGAATAGAAGTTTCTTTATGAGAATAGAGGTCTTGTGTTCAAGTCTTTCCTTTTGTTGAGTTACTTTTTCAAAAAACAAAATGTAACTTATGTTTTAAAGTTACTTTATGTAAAAGTGTTCCACCCATTATAAAAAGTGAGTCACTTATAATTCTAAAGTCTCTTTATTTTTTATTTAACTTGCAATTTAGTGGGTAGCTCATAAAGTACCATTGTAAAAATGACTTTCACTCATTTATAAAAGTGGGTCGCAATTTTTTGAAAGTGAGCTAATTAGATTAAGTCTGGAAGGGGGGGGGGGTGTGGGTTTTAAAATATAACTTTATCGTTCACTTCTGCACATTCACGTACTTCGTCGGCATCTTCAACAACTTTTATTCAACAAGCCATAACTTCTTCATCCAGAAGCCGTTTTGAGAGCCTTCTTTTTTTAATTGGCCTAATTTTTTGAGATCTTTCCATTGGAACACTTAGTTTCAGCATATATAGCTTCATTTTTTGTTAAAATGGAAAGTCCATGCCAAGTTATTCTTGATAGCACCAACTACTTGCAATGGTTATCCTACATTGGGGATTTACTTAGAAGTAAAGGTTTTTATAGAATAGCCTCAAGCCAAGAATATAAACCTAAAGGTGAAGATAAGGCAGCCAAATGAGAAAATATGCAATATCAAGCACGTGGGTTGAAAGGGATGTCTATTTCTCCAGACCTTAGACTCCATATCACAAAACTTGATACCCCTGATGAAGCAATGAAATGGCTCAATAAAGTTTTTGGAATTAAAAATGAAATTAGAGTCCATCAACTCGAAAATGATTTTCTTATGTTGGACCCCAATAATATTTCTCCCGTTGAATATTTTTTGTCCAAGTTAAAGACCCTTAGACTTCTCTTAGAAGGTGTTAAGGTTAAGAAATAAGATAGTAGCCTTATCTATTCCATTCTTACAAAGTTAGAACCAGCCTACTGTGTGTTTGTTTCCACCTTTCATTCTACAAGAGAAGCCTTTATTTCTCAAGGACAAGCCTACAAGTCCCCTTCTTTTGATGCCTTTTCTGATTCTTTAATAAGAGAACAAGAAAAGCTCTTACATCTTGGTCTCCTTAATCTTGGAAACTCTTCTAAGAAAGCCTTAGCCACCCAACAACAACCAAGTTCATAGAATCCTAAGAAGAAGCATCCTGAAAAGAATGGTCCTATACCAACCAAGGGTCCTAAGCACTTTCAGCCTCAAAATGAAAAATCAATTCAACAAAATGATAAGGAAAATAAAAACAAAGGGAAAAATACTGATAGACATTGCAACTTTTGTAATCGAGATGGCCACTTAGAATCCAAATGGTTTAAGAAGATGGATGCCTTGGAAGCAGCATTGAAGAAGCATAACATCCATTTGGAACACTCTTCAACTTTGACTTCATCTTCAGGAATAACACTTTCTGCATGTGGTTATCAAGCATCTTGGTCTGGTTATGCACTAAATATATCTTCTTCTTCTCATTCTCATGAGTGGCTTATTGATTATGGAGCTTCTTATCACATGGCCAAAAACAAAGCCATGTTTTCTTCTTTAAATGATTGTAACACCAAAAATATATATGTTGGTGGTGATAGATCTCTTAGTGTTGTAGGGACTGGAACTATTCATCTAGACAATGGTCAATTTAATGATGTATTATTTGTTCCTACCTTATCATACAACCTTCTATCTGTATATCAGATAACTCATTCAGGTGAAGGTAAAATCGTTGAATTTTCACCTCATGATGTTGTAATTAAGGACCTTAGAGATCCTAGATAGATTTTAACTACTAGAATTGATGATGATTCTACAAAGTTGTATAAGTTTAAAAGATTTGGGTCATCAACTCTTCCCTCGGTATTTGTTGCTCATAATGATGAAGAAAGCAAACTTTGGCATGAGCGATTTGGTCACTTAAACTATCTCCCTTCAAAATCTATGTAAAGAAAATATGTTGACAAATCTTCCTATGGTATCTTGAGGAGATGGTGTTTGTTCCAGATGTGTACTCAGAAAACATCATCAAGATAGTTTTGAGAAACAAACCTCTTGGCATGCCTCAGCCCCTTTACAGCTTGTGCATAGTGATTTATGTGGTCCACTTCCAGTTGTTTCATTCTCTGGCTACAAGTATTTCTTAACTTTCATTGATGATTTCTCTAGATGCACTTGGGTATACTTCTTAAAAATCAAGAGTGAAATATTTAACATGTTCTTGGCCTTTAAGGTCTTTGTTGAGAAATAATCTGGACATCAGATTCTTAAGCTAAGATCTGATAATGGCGGAGAATATGTTAACAACAAATTCATCAAATTTTGCACTGAGCATGGAATTCAAATGCAACGTACTGTTCTATATACTCCACAACAAAATGGTGTAGCTGAAAGGAAGAATCACACCTTAAAGGACATGGCTAATTGTATGCTTCAATCTAAAGGAGATAGTCTTAATTTTTGGGCAAAAGCAATTAACTGTGCAAATTACATAGTAAATCACACTCCTACTAAGGTTTTAAAGAATATCACTACAGAAGAAGCATGGAGCTCAATTAAACCAGATGTAAGTCACTTTCGTGTTTTTGGAAGTGAATCCTAGGCCCATATTCCAGATGAGAAAGATAAATCCTTAGAACCTAAGAGTGAAAAACGTATTTTTGTTGGATATTCTAAATATTTCCAAGGATATAAACTTCTTTCACCTAAATCCAAAAATGTTATCATTAGAAGAGATGTAAAGTTTGTTGAAAATATATCGGCCTATGAGCCTAGTTTGGTGGATGTGCCACCTCTCTCTATCCATTCTACTGCTGAAAACATTTATTCTTCAGATGATGACAGCGAGGATGAAAATCCTCCCTAACCTTCTCAGGATACTCCTTCATCTCCTTAGCTTCCAAAATGGGTTTGTGCTACTTGGGATGCAGCGAGTTCTCTTGCAGGTGATCCTATAGATCAACGACATACACGTTCTCAGTCTAATAGAGCCTCTTCTTTACTGGCTCAAGGTTCAATGAATCATGATCCTGACACCTCTGCAGTTACTTCGGGCCATCCAGATTGGGACACAGCTATGAATGAAGAATATCGTTCATTATTAGAAAATGCTACATGGGATCTTATTCCTCTTCCAAAGGGAAGAAAACTTGTTAGATGTAAATGGGTTTACAGAACCAAGTTTGGACCAGATGGAAAAGTTGATAAACATAAAGCTTGTCTTGTTTCTAAGGGATTTTCACAAGTTGAAGGGATTGACTATACTAAAACCTTCTGCCCCGTTGCCAAAATGAACTCTATTTGCCTTGTTCTTTCCCTTGCTGCCTCTTTCAAATGAGAAGTCCATCAGATGGATGTTAAATCTGCCTTCTTGCATGGCGACTTGCATGAAGAAATCTATATGGAACAACCTCCTAGATTTATAAAAACAGACTCTAGCCTTGTATGTCGGCTTAAGAAATCCCTTTATGGTCTCAAGCAATCCCCTTGGGCTCAATATGCGAAAATGGATAGCTTTCTTTTAGATACTGTTTTTTTCTAGGTGTCATTTCGACAATACTGTCTGCACCAAGAAAGTGGGTAAGTCTCTTATCATTCTTGTTATTTATGTTTATCATCTTATCCTTACTAGTAGTGATCCTAACCTTATAAACCATGTGAAGTCCAGTGTTAAAAATAAGTTTGAAATGATAGACTTAGGACACTTGCATTATTTTCTTGGTCTTCAAGCCTTGCAATCCAAGGAAGGTATTTCCCTTTCCCAATCCAAGTATTCTTGTGATCTCCTATGCCACTTTCCAATGGAAGACTATAAGCCAACCCTTCGCCCTTTCATTCTGGAGCCAAAATTTCAATCACTTGTACTTCCCCTGAAGTTGATGCTACCTTATACCGTCATCTTGTAGGAAAACGTTTGTATCTCACCCATACTCATCCTGACCTTTCCTTTGTTGTTGGCCTTATTGCTTAGTTTATGCAAAACCCACATGAAATTCATTGGAAAGTAGCTAAAATAATACTTCGTTATGTTCAAGGTACAATTTAGTTTGGGATTCATTACAGTGCAGAAGCATCTCCTCTATTGGTTGGTTTCACTGATTCCAATTGGGCTGGTGACCCTAATGATCGGAAGTCTACTACAAGTTATGTCTTCACTCTTGGTTCTAGACCTATTACATGGGATTGCAAGAAACAAAGTGCAATTTATCTTTCCTAAGAAGAAGCAGAGTATCGTGGTGCCATAGAAGCTAGTAAGGAAGCCCTGTGGCTTCATTAGATCTTGTAAGAGTTTGGCTTTTAGTAGCAGCATCCGACTACACTTTGGTGTGATAATTAAAGTGTCATTCAACTATGTAAAGATCCAGTCCAACATCAGTGTAGAAAACACATTGAAATACACATGCACTTCATCAGAAAGCTCATTCATGACCATGTTCTTGAAGTGCAATATTGTTCAACAGATGTTCAAGTCGTAAACATCTTTACAAAGGCTCTCACAAAGGTGAAGTTTACTAAACTTCGATTTATGGTTGGAGTTCAAGAAGTTGTCACTAAGGGGGGGATAGGCTCTAATGCCTCCTTCCTTCTCATATTGTGTTATATTTGTACATCCTTCAATCTTATCCCAAGTTGTTCTTAAGGGGGGATGTTAGGATATTTCGAAACATAGGAAATAGTTAAGCATAACTTGGTCTAGTGTAGAGTTAGGTAAAGTGTGTTTCTTTACTATTTACTTTTGTAACTTACAATCCAAACGTCATGATATGTTCTAGACATGAAGTGATCCAACGGTTCATTCTCTCCTCGGTATTACCGACACTTGATCCATGTCTTAAGACCTGATTTTTCCATGATCTCTATTTAAAGAGAATGGAGGGCCAGTTGTAGAGTGATTGTTCATGAGAGAAGCTTATGTAAATTTCTTTATTTTATTAATAAATTGCCTAGAGTGGACGCGTTGGCTCAGGCCATGGACTGTTTCCCTCTTTGAGGGTTTTAACCACATCAAGAATACTGGTGTATTGATTTGTGATCTGTTTGTGAGTGGTGTCCTTTGGTGTTCTATCTGAGGAACTTACCCTGTAAATTCCTACACTATACCGAGACCCACTCTCCAGGCTTTACCACATATCCTAAACCCAATTTTAATATGCCCAACACAGAGAAAAACACCTCTTGGATTTTCTGTATATTCTGTCATTCACCAGCAATGATTCCTAGGCCCACCAAGGAAACACAATCTTGGCTTTACTGTAGCCCACAGTTTGGTTCAAGGGTCACTAGGCCAGTGGCTTTACTGTGATCCAATTTTCGATTTAGGGACCACTAGGCCATGTGCTCTATCATTCAAAGATCCACTCTAATCAGCTTTGAATCCAATTTGCAATCCGTCTCGATCAAAACATGAGAACCCCATCACACCATGGTTATCTGAAAATGGCAAGGCTAGGCTGAAAACAATGTTACACCTGGAAAAACCCATGCCACAACAGAAAGAACCACATGCAATACCATGCATGCCAAATCTAGCAAGGAAAATACACATGCAAATCGATACCTATAAAGAATCATGTTGTAGCTGCTTGATCTTGCCTTCTTTGCCTTTCTTGATCCAATGCCAAAATGCTCCAAGAAAATTCTAAGTGTCCATGGGTGAGAGAGAGAATAATGAGAGAGCTCCAAAATTGAATTGAAAAAAAAGTTACCAACTGATCCTAAGAAGCCTTTTTATTAATGAGGCCTCTATTTTCTTCATTTTCCATTATTTTCATTCAATTTCCTCGTCACATGCAACTTGTGACCTTTCACCTTCTTTTTCTCCTAATTTCCATTATTTTCATAAATAAATGTGCCAAAAATGCCATTTTTCCTTATCAAAGCCTTAGAACACATATTTCATTAAATTTGGTGTTAAATGATGAATCTAGAATTTCAAAATAACCAAAAACCTCAATTCTATTGATGTCATTGTAATAAAAAATTCCAAATTTAATGAAATATGTGTTTTAGCCTTTGCCTTTGCCAATTCCCTTAGCCATAAACAACCAAATGAACACCCACTAGGATGTCTTTCTGAACATTCAACATTGAATAAGTGTCCCATCAACGATGGTTATTGTTTTTGTCTTTATTAACTTTTATTACATGGAATTTTCACCAAGGTTCTTACATTCCCAGCCTTCTATGTGGTTGGGGATTGGATTTTGGATAGTGATTATGCCCTTATGCTGTTCTAGTGAGTGGCCATCATCTCATGCATTTAGGGTGATTGGAGGTGCATATTGTGACAAGGAAACAAAAAGTCAACAACTTGGAGGAGCTCTTCTATAATATCAACTGCTACTTCTAGTTGTAATCTCCTTCCATTTATATTAATGCAAATAATTCATTGTTTTCCTATATGTGATGTTGTTATTTCATATATTTCAATACCACGTTTATCTATTGAATGAATTACTTAGATGATATTTCATAGATCTCGTAGTTTCTTGGCTTGTGTTATCTGAATGTACAGGTTCTAATTTTGGCATTCAAAGCTGGAATTGGAGATTCCAAGCTAAAGGAGTGAAGTGAAGGATTCCAGGTAGGCCTCATTTTTTCCTCTATTTTCTTTAAGGAAAAATACTGTGTTCATTGTCTCTCTGTTGTTATAGGTTAGCCACTAACCTAGGGGATATACTTCTGTCCACAATTGTAAATCCTGTATAACAAAGTGTCTTAAAAAATATATTAAAAATAGAAAATATATTTTAATGTGGAAAATATAGTCCTAGTCTCATTATGGCCCTTTTTTAAGAATATTTTTTGGTCGATTTTATTTGAAATCAAGAAAAGATGAGTTGGAATTGAAAGTTCAATATATGTAGTGAACAAAATTCAAGTTCCCAAGTAAATTTTGAAGACATTGAACCTATTTTATACATTCAAAAATGTAATTTAAAAAATGAAAAATTACAAGTGGTATACATACATATATATAACCCGTATAGATCAATCTTAATTAAGAATCTATTAGGTTTCAAGAGGGATTAAATTTGTAATGTGCAAATGTTTTAGTCAAATTAGGTTTTCACCTTAAGGGATTTGATCCCTCTCTACTCTTGTTGGAGTCATCATTGTCATGGATATATACTTGTGATACTAAAGCTCTTCATTGTCTTTAAGAGATGGAGATAAACCCACAAGTAGAAAGGAAAATAACCTTCAAAGGGTAAGCAAGATTTTGTCCTCAATTCAGTAAGTTGGTATTCATAGCCACTCACCTGATCCAGAAGGTAATATTAAGATCCTTAATAAAAATGTAGAGTACACTAGAGTAGGCTGCTGAGTTTTTCCTTGTTATCATTTTCAAGAACTTGATTTCACTTTGTATTTTGAGATGGTGGTATATTTCAATCACGGGTCGTCATGTACATCATATTTGTTGTTGTTTTTTCCAGAATGATGGAGAAAAATTTATACTAAATGACCCTATAACTCGCACAATTTTGACCCTCTATTTCTTCCCCTTGAAGAGCTAGCTAGAAGGTCAAGGCAACTCTTTTGTTTCCACCAAAGAAGGGTCCTTGTTCCTTACTATGGGGGCTTGCCACCACCAGGTCGAGTATATGTGAAGTGAGGGTAAGGCAGACCAATCAGGATGGTTGTATCTTTCAGTAAGGGAATTCTTGCTAAGTACTTGAACTTTGTAGCTACAACATAAAACTTATACAATTAGTAATTTATAAGAATATATAATTATTTTCTTGTAAATATGCGCATGTCTTGTCTTAGAAAACAATGTAGTTATGTAGCTTTGTTTCCAGCCAATAGATTCTGACCATTTAGCATAATATGTAGCAGTTGCAGGAGGAGAAACGGTATTAGCCTACACACATTTAAAATGTAACAACAAAAGTCAATAACCATACTCATGTTTGACAACAAATGTTGTACAACATTTATGATTATTAAGACTTACAAAATAACAATCACTTATCTCTTTTGAATATGATATATTTTTGTGTTGATGCAAGCTTGTTGTTGTTGATTTGTGGTAGAATCAGATGTGCTCTAGCCACGAAATTTGGTGGAGAGGTTGGGACACATGAGATCTCCAATACCTAGAAAGGGTTTGGGCCGATTCTAAACAGTTTAGGAGATATTAAAATAATTAATATTTTTAATGGAGTCCCTATGTCTAAACTTAGAGAAATTGAAATATTAATGTGGATTAATATAAAACTGTGCTAGAATGGTCCAAAAGTCATGGATCAAGCTAGTTCTAATCTTAGCCTTCAATTAGGGACTTAATCTCAACCGTTGATATGTCAACGAGAAAAGTATAAGAGGACGCTTGAGGATCACTTGGAAGGGACACCAGATGATTAGTCATTCTATTCTCTAGAGCGGGGTTTGCTAAGAGAGATAGAATCAGTGATTGGAGTTGCAGTTGAGGGACAGTGAGTACAAATAGACAAAGAGGTAGAGATAGTTCTGAGAGATCAGCGCAGGAGGAAGAGAGAGTGATGCAGTAGTAGCTAGGGTTCACATAGGGCCATGCAAAGGCAACCAGGAGCTACGCAGTTCTTCAGAGAGGCTAGCGTAGCTGATGCAGAGGGCAGAAGGTTGACGCAGGGCCTCCTGAAGATAACGCAGGCCTATTCAAGGTGACGTAGGGCCAAAGAGAGGCTGACGCAATCCAGAGAGGCTGATGTTGGTGTTTCTAGGGTAGATTGGAGCTGAGGATCTGCTAGAGGGTTTATCTAGGGTTTCAACCAGGACATCTATCTTATATTGAGAGGTACTACTACCAAGGGAATTCTCTGTTGGGTGAGCTAGATTTGGCACCCAGATTGTACTCTAAAATTGCTCAATAAGAAAACCCTCAAATAGTTGCATCGGTTTTCCTGCATTTGTTTTTTTCGGGGACATTGGTCCAAAAATAATAGTGTCATTTTATGTGCTTATATCTATTTCCTTCAGTTGATGATGTATATTATTTTGAGCATGCACTAGTGTTTATTTTTAGTATTTACATTGTAAATAACTTGTTAAGTAACGAACAAGTAGGTAGGAATAAATCAGTAAAGTGCATGGAAGGTTTCTAATTGGTAGACTTAGAAACTTCAACATGGTATCAGAGCATGGTTGGAGATCATAGGAGAACTAAGGACATCGGCCAAGTGGAGCAATAGCAGCATAAAACAGCTGTCTGGAGTGACAGAAGTTGTTCCTAGCAGAGCAGCAACAAGGGAAGGGTGACGTAGTGCCTACATCATCAAGGGTGAGCCAGGAACAGGCAGTGCAAAGGCCAAGGGATGCAAAGGGAGGCTCACATAGAGCCACACAGAGGGCCACAAGGTCGTGACACAGTTGGCTAAGGAGGCGAGTTGCTGGTGCCGGGATTGCACAGAGCCTAGGAGCTCTCACCTTGAGGTTGCTGGGGTTTAGGAGGTTGTGGGAAAGTTGCAGAGTGGAGTTGGTGGGGTACTATAGTCAGAACAGTATTTAACAGGGCAAGGCCAAGGAGGAGGGAGTTGCTAAAGAGAGTTTCTACTCGAGAAATCCAGATCAGTTGTGCGGTTGCACAAACGAATAAAGTAGGGGGCATCTCGACATCGAAAGAAGGATTTCGAGGAGGGAAATAGAGACTCAGAGGAAGTCACATCAAGAACTTCCAGGAGGGAAGTAGAAGAGCATCATGGCACTGTTAGGATTCCAAGAAACTCTCCTAGGTTGTAGCTCGGAGATGCTTGGTAACATATAAATTCAACTATTGTTGCAGGTTTAGTGGAAGGAATGATGGTTTGGTTCAAGCTAGATAACCACTTCTACTTTATTTCACTTTAGACATGCATGAACACCCTCAGACTACAAGGCTTTAGACCACTAATGCTCATAGTTTAGATATTAGGTGGATATGGAGAATACTAACCACACCAGCAGATGCACAAGACCATGTGATGGCCGGTTGCAACTAGTAAAGAAACCTGTAAATCTAATCTACTAATGCAAAGACCGGATGATAGCTCTCCTACATTAGATAGAAAGAAACCTGGGCCACCTATTCAATGATGCATACAAGATACTAACATAAAGATAAGATGACAGTTATCTAGTGCTAAACATTAAGAGATCAAGAACACAGCATATCAGGCACAAGCCTGGAATAGAAGAAAATGGAAAGTAAGTAGCTAACAACAAAAGAAGCTTGTATTAGCTGAAAATGAAGATGAGACACTGCAAGTGAAAAAATATCTATAGCCTCCAAAAGTTGAACCTTACATCAAATGCCAACCCTGATTACATCTTGCTTCTAGATATTTATAGATTCACATTACAAGGGCACTTGGCCATTTAGGTATGGAGGGGTCATAATTTACCACCAACTGCATTTAACCGCCTGATGGAGTCTCCGAACGTGTTTGCTTGCTTCAATGGGTGAATCCGATCTATTCAGGTGTTGTGCTGTCCTTTAGGTAGTTTGAGTGCTCGTATAGTGGAGTCCATGACTAATAAATTCAGTTACAGATTCATGCTATGTCCTTTTCTCCCTTAGCCATGCTTTCTGTTAAATATGGTGGTTGGGGGGTCTGACTGCAACTGATGATGGTGGAGCTAGTCATCTCCTTCCTCAAGCAACAAAATGGTCAGAGGACGTGGAATGCATGGGTGGGTGGATGATTTGAGTGAGCGAGAAGAATGTCGTCGGATCAGGGAAATGAATGGCAGAGATGGCTTGACGGAGGCTATAGGCCGAGATGAGAGTGGGGTGAGATGGGGCTATTAGATCTCCAGTGAATAGATCGGACGGTCATCGAGCGACGGAGCTGCATGGGTGTTTAATAGACGAGGATGGTTTGGTCGGGTGGTAAAGGTTTTCATCGCACCGCCTTTGGGCGCTAAGAGGTAAATGCCCAAGGTCAAGCGATTCCATTCAACGATCGACACATAGCAGCAGATGAGAGAGAAAAACCACTCTCATCGCGCACTATCGCTCGATTAAGTTGCTGGCACGATGAAAGCGAAGACCATCAAATCTTGGCAGAGGTGATCTGATGGTGGAGAGTGGTAGAGCGGGCCGCCTTTATCAGGTGCAACAGGAATCGTTGGATCAGTGGGGGTGATCGACGGCGGCGATGTGGCGTGATGAGTTATGAACATGCAAAGACATATGGTAGGGTTTTATGGGGGCTTTGTGGTTCTGCATTTGGGACTGAGGCCAATGGAATTTTGTCGGGTTTTAGAAGGTTTGTTTAGGAAATGAGGAAGATTAAAGGTGAGAGGGGTGTGGAAAAGGAAAAGTGACCAATGTAAGCTCCATTTTGGATACAACCAAACAGACCATATCTCTTTTTGACATTAGAAAATCAGCGCTGCATAGCAGAGCTAACAGGCACAACATGAAGTAAGAGACTAGGACAGACTGGACGAAGCCTCAAACTTCGTAGTCTGGAAGGCTAGAATCTTATCTGTACTTGACAGAAATCTTGTTAAGCACTTTGCCTTGAGGATGATAGCTATCCCAGCTGACCCAACTGATAATGACAAGTACGAGGAGGCAATGGCGAGGGCCAAGAGCATCATCCTTGACAGGGTCAAGGACCATGTAGTACCACACATAGCTAGGAAGGAAATGACATATGAGATGTGGAAGGTCCTAAATAAATTGTACCAACATACTTCTGTGCAGAGAAGAATGTTACTAGAAAATTAGATGAGGTCATATCAGATGAAGAAGGGAGAATCGATCGACACCTTCCTCTGTGGACTGAATGAGATCCGAGATCAGTTGACTTCCATAGGAGCCACGCTAGATCAAGAATTGATGGTGAGAACAACCTTGAATGCAGTCTCAAAATACTGGGAGGTATTTGTCCAGAGTATGCTAGGCAGAGGGACCCTTCCACCTTGGGACGAGATGTGGGTGGCTCTTTTCCAAGAAGAAATCAGATGGTAGACAAAGGCGGGAAGAAGCAGTAAGGGGATCAGAGTCAAAAAGGAGGAGGAGGAAGATGTTGTCCTAGCATATGAGGGAAAGCAAGAAAAATGGAAGAAGAAGGATCTCCCCAAGATCAAGTGCTTCCACTGTGGGGAGCTGGGTCATTATGCGACCCAGTGCCCAAGGAAGAATAGTAAAGGAGAGTCTTCCAAGGCTAAGGTAGCACCAACAAGGGAAGAGAAGGAAGTGGAGACAGATGATGATTGTGCCATGAGTGCACATGCACCACTTGAGCGGAAGTGGGGAGACATCGAGATGTAGTCAAGCAGACTACAGGTGATGAGGGGTAGAATCCTCGAGGTACCCAACCTCTTGGATTAGACCTTGCTACGGGAGCCCCAAAGAGGAGTAGCAGGACTAGCTGATGTGGGTTTAGATGGATGCGAATGGAGCAGCAAAGAGAGCTAGAGAGTAGGAGACCCGAGACATCGTGAGGCTAGCAGGCTGCAGCGATGCGAGAGGCACGGGAGTGTTGCACTAGTGCATGATGGAACATAGAGGTGTGTAATGGTGCAAGATGGAGGGAGTTGTTGTAGCAACGCAGAGGTCAGAGAGGGAGCATTTGTCGGCGGCAGAGGGAGATTTAGCATTAGGAGGGTCTCTAGCCCAACAGAGAGATCAAATTTGGGAGATCAGTTACTTACTTCTCAGTAACTGAGTTGCATTGTAGCAGTGGGTAGCACGATGCAGCATGATGAGAGGAGATGCAGTGCAGATGCAGTAGTGGCAGTGGCAGAGCCATGGGTAGCAACAAGGATGTAGAGGGAGTTGTCATACAGATGCTACAGTGGCAGTGGCAGGACCATGGGAAATAGTACAGGATACAGTAGTGCAGAGGATGGTGGGCAATAGGCCTAGCATCAACACAGGGATCGATGCCGGATGATCAAAGTAATGCTCAGTGAGGAGTATTGCTAGAGCACAATCCTCTCTAACAGGGAGTGTTTATTTGTGGTAGCATTAGATTTTCTCTAGCCACGAAATTTGTTGGATAGGTTGGGGCGCATGAGATATCCAATACCCAAAAAGGGTTTGGGCAGATTCTAAATAGTTTAGGATATATTAAAATAATTAATTTTTTTAATGGACTCCATATGTCTAAACTTAGGGAAATTAAAATATTAATGTGGATTAATATAAATTGTGTTAGAATGGTCCAAAAGACATGGATCATTCCAGATCTAATATTATCCATCGATTAGGGACTTAATCTCGGTCGTTGATATGTCAACGAGAAAAGTATAAGAGGAGGCTTGAGAGTCACTTGGAGGGGACACCAGATGATCAGTCATTCTATTCTCTAGAGAGGGGTTTTCTAAGAGAGATAGAATCAATGATCAGAGTTGTAGCTGAGGGGAAGTGAGTACAGAGAGACAGAGAGGAAAAGATAGTGTCAGGAGATCAGAGCAGGAGCTAGAGAGAGTGACGTAGTAGAAGCCAGCGCTCATGCAAGGCCACGCAAAGGCAGCCAGGAGCTGTGCAGTGCTTCAGAGAGGCCAGCATAGCTAACACAAGGCTTCTTGAGGCTAACGCAGGCCTATTCAGGGTGACGCAGGGCCAATGCTAGGCGGAGAGAGGTTGACGCAGTTCAGAGAAGATGACGTTGGGGTTTCTAGGGTAGATTGGAGCTGAGGATCTGCCAGAGGGTTTATCCAGGGTTTCTGTCAAGACATCTGTCTCAGACTAAGAGGTACTACTGCCAAGGGAATTATCTATTGGGTAAGCCGGATTTGGCACCTAGATTTACTCTGAAGTTGCTTAATAAGAAAACCCTAAGATAGTTGCACCGATTTTCCCGCATTGGGTTTTTCTAGGGACATTGGACCAAAAATAATGGTGTCATTTTGTGTGCTTGTATCTGTTTCCTTTAGTTGATGATCTATAAGATTTTGAGCATGCACTAGTGTTTATTTTCAGTATTTACATTGTAAATAACTTGTTAAGTAAAAGAACAAGTGGGTAGGAATAAATCAGTAAAGTACATGGAGGTTTTCTAACAAGTAGACTTAGAAACTTCAACAGTTGTATATTTGATAGCGATAGCATATTGTGATTCAGGTGTGATAAATAGTAACAGACCATTCACCGAGTGAAGAGAAGAGTGTTATGCCTTCCAGCGTATGGATATTCCTAAGCCAAGAAAACTTTCATGAAAAGGAATTTTGTTGATGCAAAGACTACCCATACCACAAAATCAACATGGAGAGATGAACACAAGAGATACTAGAACAACAACATGTACATTTGCATGTGGGTGTATGTAATCTCAATGAGAAATGGGATAGGCTATAGGCCACTTTGCAATTGAACATTTAATGTAACTTCAAAAAATAATGCACTAAAGGAGGGACTCTCAAGACTATAATTGTTTGTGGTGTTTGTAGAAATAACAAGACAACCAAGAGAAATAAATGTTTGCAGAAGATGAGCTTACCACAATTGTCTCAATCATGGAGTTGACTTTGGTATCGACAATGGAAGGTTTCTTTAGAATTCTTTGGGATATTTGACAACTACTTGGAGTGCCAAGTCATCCTCCTTATGTTCCAACACTTGTTACAACTAATATGTCTTCCAAGCGAACCTCTCCTCCTACCAGTTATCTAATATGATGTTGTTATCCGAAGTGTACAATTTGAACTCTGCCCTTGTCCCAAATTCTAATCTACCATAACCACCCTAGGGAAGTCTTAGCATTCAAAAAAAATCCTTTTTTAGCAATGGTAGTAGTATTGTGGAAATTTCAAATTTCATCCCCATCTGTTTTACCCTCTAGTTAAACATCAATATATGTTCCTTCAAGTGCTAGTTCTCTACATGAAGTTGAGCATTAATAGCGTGTGGGACTTCCAATTTCTATCTATTTGTGTCATACATGTTAGTTCTACAAGCTTATAGTAGCTACATCACAATCAAGGATTAAACTACTCTGATACTTTATGATGCCACTCACTTTACCAATATGCATATTTTTCATAGCTAAAATCTTGGTCATGATTCTCAATCTGTAAGGACCTATTTCTTTAGAATAAATTATTTTTACATGTAACCTACAAGTTAGAAATTGACTAATAGTAGCAACAATAATAATGATAATTAGGACTTATAGTTCGAGACTTAATATGGTTTAAAGTGTGTTAAATTCTTCTAGTTATGAATTGAGTATTTTGAGTGTTTGTTAATGTAAGTGTTATTCTTTTCGAAATTCTGTGCAAGTGTTTTAGCCCATTGAGTTCACTGTAACAATTAAATCTCAACAAAATTTCACTTATGGAAACACCATCAATCTGTTGAACTTAAATTATACAAATTGAGTTACTCTTGGATCTTATGAATGTCATTGCCAATACAAGAAGTACCAATTATAATATTCTAGAAATATTATTCCAAATCAAAGGAATATCATCCACTAGTTTATAAGAAGAGAGGATCCTTTCAATGTGTTTGCTGTGGGTGTAGGCTGAGGGAATAATAAGAGAAAAGCGTTCAGGATGAGGAATCTGGCCACGGGGGATTGGATTCTAGAGAGTCACTTCAGCAAGACCGATAGTGAAGAGATGATCATAATTCACACTTATATATCTATATATATATATATATATATATATATATATATATATATATATATATATATATATATATATATATATATATATATATATATATATCGAGAGAGAGAGAGAGAGAGAGAGAGAGAGAGATATGAGATGTCAAATTATGCTGGAGTAACATAATTCTAAGCAAACAAATAAGTGTGAGAGGTCCTCCACCTGTAGATACATTATACGCTAGATCATACTGCTTTAAGTAGAAACATCACCCCCTTCATTTGGTAAAAATTCAAACCGAATGCCTATTAATCAATGAGGAAAAAACTAAACAAGATAAATTTATTTCAGGTTAGTTTTAGGTAAGTAAAATACATAAGTAAAGATTTTGTTGGAAATTTACATAAACATAAATTTTCCCTTTTTTCAGTTCTAATTATTTTTTTCAAGAAGAAAAAAGTAGGATATTATGTTATCAGATAAAAATATACATGATAGTTCACATCATATCAACAATCCTGGAATGTATGAGAGCATAGTGCTACCTAATCTCAATAAAAAGGACATGTAATGCTCTATAAGTTCACAAGCGATATGCCCAGAAGCGATGATCAAAGCATCTGAAATGCAATGATATATTCAAAACCTTCGAACCACATGAAAAAACATAGTATCATATCATTCAATCTTGGCAGTGTCGTCCCATGGCTCTAGGCATCTGTATAGCTAGATAAAAAGACATATACACAAAAATTTACCAAAAAGAGAGGAAAGAGTAGAGAGAATTATCCAGGAAATTGGAAGTCCCCCATATCAAAAATATTATGTTCCCATGTAATCTCCAAGTACGATTTGCCGATCAACCCTTATATTCCCTTTTTGGATAGTCTATCTTCTTCCTTGTTCTGGTTCCAACCAATATGCTGGATTGTGGAGCCTCTGAGGAGTTGCCAAAGAAGATCAATCTGCTCCAGCCAGCCCTCTAACATGGGATTGTTTATGGAGGCTTTCCCTGAGACCTAATCAATGATGATCTTTGAATCTCCATATATATGTAAGTGGGGGTTATCAAGGAAATTGTTGAACCATAAGAGTCCCCATAGGGCTAATGCTTATGTGGTGGTGTTGGTGCTGCAACCTCCATTCCAATAGACCCTGTAAGACAAATCAACAGACATAAAAATCCAAAAACCACATGCACAGGAATTCCTTTGTGCTGCTCCATCAAAAAACCCCATCGGATATAAGAACTGCATATTGATTTGCTTCTGTAGTGTGTTATTAGTGCATGAGGATTGAGTAGAATATATAGAGAGATTTGTGATGATTCTATCAACAACCATATGGAAATCTTCCGGAGAGTTCTGGAAAATATACCTATTTCTCCAATTCCAGATTGCCCAGAAAAGAAAAAGTGGAATGGCTCTCCAAGAAGATTTCTGAGTACTCCACCATTTTAGAGAGTCCACAATGCAATTATGATGTATATATGGGAAACCAATGAGAGATGATAACTTTTTCCATACCTGTACAGTATGCAGACAATGAAGAAAAATATGATTGTTATTTTTGGCATCTCTTTTACAAATAGAGCACATTTCAGGACCATACCATTTCCTTTTCTGCAGATTCTCCCAAATAAGATTTCTATTGTGGTAGACCAACCATGTGAAGATGATAATTTTAAATGGAATTTTTGTTTTCCAGAATGCATATAAAACTTGGTTCTCCCCATGTCTAGCGTCCAATTTGCAAAGGGTTAAATATGTGTTAGCCACAATGATATTATCCAATGCCATCTTCCCCGACCATATGATTTTATCCTGTGTTTCTGAACGGAAGATGTCGAGGTGTTTCATAGCAAAAATTATCTGATTCCACTCCAATTCCATTAGTCCATAAAACCCGATCTCCTGAGCATTTTTCCATATGGGGATTAGTCCTTGCCAACCATTAATGACTTGGCACCAGAAATATATGCCACGTCCATTAAGGAGATGAATAAGCCTCTCAGAGAGAAAACATTCAATTCCAACACCCAGGTTTGGGTCTATACCAATAAGAATGCGGTTGTCTGATTGAAACTTCCATGCAAGATGATGAATAAATATTTTTTCAATTTTTAGAAAACTAAGCCAAATAGTTGATCCTTGTTTCCTTTCTTGTACCAAAATATGAAGTCTTTATCCCTAAGATATTTGTGATGTATGATCTTACTCCATGTGCCGGATCCAAATAAACCCCTCCAAAGGGATTTAATCAGCAGTGACCCCCTAAACCGACGAAGGTCCATGATTCCCCATACCCCCATACCCTTAGGGAAAGTGATGTTGGATAATTTGGCCAAGTGGTATTTTTTCCTTTTGTGGCTCCACCCCCAAATGAAGTTAGCCATTAAGTGGTTTAGATAGTTTATAATAGAGGCAGGGATGTAAAATAGGTGTGCCCAATAAACCCCCATCTGAGACAGGACTGCTTGCGTGAGTATAACCTGACCCCTAGTGACAGGCACCTAAAATCCCACCCAGATATCTTTTTGTACAAATGATCAGCAAGCCATTGCCAATCAACAATTCTGTAGCAATAGGGTTTGATACAGTATCTAAGGTATTTCATACCATTTTGTATTAGCATTGTCTCAATGCCAAATATACCTTTGATATATGTAATAGACTCCATGTCACATTGTCCATGATATAAAATAGATTTATTAACATTCATATGCAAGCCAACAACATTTACAAATCTATTGAAAATGTGAAAGAGACATAACCAAGAAAAACGACATAGCATACCCATGATGAGAATATCGTCGACAAAGAGATTATGTGAAATGTTGATGTTGTTTCCCATCTTCAGTGGCTGGAATTGATCCTCCAGAACCACTTTTTTTATGTGCAAGCTTAAACCATCCATCGCCAGGATGAAGAGTAGTGGGGAGAGGGAGCATCCCTGCCGAAGACCCTGGCCAACATGGAAAATTTTTGTTGGATATCCATTAATGATAACAGCATAGTTGACATTGTCAACACAAGCCATAATCCAATCAACACATCTGGGTCGTAATCCAATTTTGATGAGGAAAAATTGGAGGAAGCCCCAATCCAGGCAGTCATATGCCTTCTGAAGGTCAATCTATAAGATAGCAGCATTTAAATGCTTGGTGTGGATCGTGTGCATGCCCTCCTATGCATTTGCAACAATGTTGTGAATAAGCTTGTCCTGGAGAAAACCATGTTGTTCAGGAGTGATATAGCAAGAAAGAGTACTGCGCATGCGGCTGACAATGGTCTTTGATATGATTTTGTATATGAGATTGCAGAGTGATATGGGCCTGTAGTCAGAGAAGCACTTTGAAGAGTTGTGTTTGGGAATGAGAGCAATATATGTGGAGGTGATATGATGATGTATAAAGCCCATGGTCCTCGACTCCTCCACCATGCCCAATAAATCTCCTTTGAAGAGTTCAAAAAAGTGGGTGAAAAGTTCAACCATCCATCCATCAGGACCCGGACTTTTGTCTCCCTTAAATGATTTAAGGACGCCCAGTAATTCATCCTCGGTGACTTCCTTATAAAATTCATCATTTTTCTCCGCATCAAACATAATCAGATAAGGATCAATCCCCCAAATTAGGTCCTCAACAATAATATTTTCATTATGGCCATATGCCTTTTGAAAATATTGTACAGCAACGTTACTAATCCCTTCTTGTGACTGGAGAATATGTCCGTCAGTATCATTAATCTCCCATATGGTGTTGATATTGTGATGATGATTTGCATAACGGTGGAAGAATCTAGTGTTGAGATCACCTTCCTTAATCCATAGCACCCTGCTTTTCAATCTCCATGTGGATTCCTCAATAAAAAAGAGATTCTTTTTCCTAAGTTCAAGGGTATGAATACGAGACCAAATAGTAGCAGAAAGACAGTGGGAGGAAATCATGGACCGAATTGAGTTTGGTTCACATTGAATGTTAATGAGTTCACTTCTAAGGTCCTTGAGCTTCTACTTCTGCAAGTATTTGACATTCCCATGGAGGGAGTCAAGTTCATCAAGAATGTTAACCATGGGGGAAAGGGCCGGGAACACAATTACGACCCCAAGTCTCCAACACCAGTTTATTAAAATCAGGATCCTCTAACTGTAGAGCGATAACTAGGGTCTCTCACACCACCAATTATTCCACATTATTAAGTCAATCCGGGATCGTTTTGTTCTTTCAAGGAGTAACTCAATCCGAGGCTGTTTTGTCCAAGTAATGCTCGGTAGTATAGCGTTCTAATGATTTGAAAGGAAACAAACACTAAGCTGTAACTAAACCAACTTAAAAGATAAAATCACACAAAGCAATTGATCAGTCAAGGGTACGGAAACAATAACCCTTCCCTTTAGAAACTGATAAAGAAAGAAAACCAAAGCATGGACTTATAGGTCTGGGAGCTAGGCAGCGTCTTGCTGGGCTCACGACAGCCTTAGGCCTGCTATCACGCAAAAGCAATAAAGGCAGATTAGCGAAAGTAAAATGGAACAGCAATTCTAAAATGGAACAGCAGTAATCAAATGGAACAGCAGTAATTAAATGGAACAGCAAACTATCATAAACAGGAAACGTCAATCATATAAATTGGAACAGCAAACTCAAATGGAACAGCAAACTCAAATGTATGTACACGTTCTAGACTAATGTAGCAATCCGAGAGTAATGTATGATGTGACTATGTTTCTAAACAAAGTGATATTATCTTCAAGCCTTTTATATGAATCCAATGATGATAACATTCATACCAATATCTTGCTATAGAAATGGATGCAATTCGAATAGATTCACTTTGTGTAGTACAGAGACGTGGGTTAAAGAACTTATTCAGATTCAGATATTAATTAGGAAGCATAGTCTATCATATAAAAGATATATCGGATTACTGAAACAAGAGAAATAAGCAAACCACACAAATCACCGTATGATACAACAGCAAGTGACCATTGGAGCTGGGCCCTTGGCTACCAATGGTACACTGCTTAAAGTTACTTCAGATGCAGAAACGAAGTGAACACCAAGTCCTTTATATTGATTGCATTAACAAAAGTATACAAAATCAGGTCTTAACAAAACTTAATGATCAAAGTTGTTCTGAAGCTTGTAATTACAACAACAGTCGTCCCCCACGCTCGATGGCGTGGTACCTTTATATAACAGAAATGACGGAGATATCTAGATACAAAAGATAAGCTTAAAGTAGCGATCCCTTAGGATCGAAGATCCTGAGGGATTCGCTAATCGTTCAGTTCTTCTCTTTCCTTTCTTGCGTTCTCCATCTCGGTATCCTGCGTTCTTTTCCTGGACTATTCGGCTCTAATTTTACTTGATCTTGTCTGCATCCGGTTCCCTGTCGACGGGACAGCAGTTACTTTCCCTTCGCTTCTTGTTTTTACTCGATGATTCCCTGTTTCCGCGTCCTTCTGCATAGAAAACATCAATTATTAGTGATTGAGCTTCGTTTGTCCATTTTCACACAATTTATCAAAACCCTTATATTCTTTAGACTCATAATGCAGAAAAGGTTAGAAATATTATTGAAAAACCACTAGATTGCTTGTCAAAAAGCATACCTTCCAAGTGCTCCACACACCCCCCTGCTTACCCTGTTTCATGTCCTCATGAAAACGTTATAATTGACATGCAAGGCTGTGAGAGAGTAGGCCGGAGAAGGGATCTCACGAAGAGGTCGACAACCATGATTAGCAACTAGATGGTCAAAGAACTGATCTAACTGATCTGCAGGCATCTCATATAGGGCCTGATATCCAGGTGCAGGATGCCAAATAATTGGGCTGCGAAACCGATACCCCAACCAGAATGGTCCTGCTCGCAGAATCCGTTCCCCATAGAGACTCAACCGACTGGCAGCCAATTCAAAATTCTCAAAGTTAAAGGGTTCCCTGAGCTGGATGTTTGGGTTAGAGGTTCGGTAGCGAAACTTTGCAGCATGGAGGGCATGGTCTTTAATAGTCAGGAAATACTCCAGACCATTTCGGATCAAGTCTCCATGCATGGGACCTAATATCTTCATGACACCTGGGATCCTCATCACACTCCTATGCTCTCTCCATAATGCTGCTAGGTCCCTAGGTTCAGCTCGTACCCATAGGTCTAAACTATTCTTTTGCCTCTGGAAGATGTTGTAAGCTTTAAGCCATTTTAACTGATTCACCCCAAATGAGATAAAGGCTTGGAATTGTATATCGCCAACGAAAGGGCCAGGATTCAAATCAGTTTCCTGGTCTAAGACAAGATTGTGCAGGTAAAATTCACATAACAACCTTTGAACTTTAACTCCATAGTGCTTGCAGCAGTTTATAAAATCATTAAAAGTGTTGATATGGATAGGTGCTCCTGCCCTAACAACTTTTATTTTTAATCTCAAATATCGTTCAAGCAAAAACAAAGCATAATTTTTAGCAGGGGCTCTACAAGTCAAAACATCAGTATACAAGGAACACAGGGTGTCCATCTGCTTAACAACACTATCTAGTCGACGAGCTACCTTAGCAGCCTTTTCCTGCTCCTTCTGCCATCCTTCAAAGGCCTGGCTCTCAGACTGACTGATGTTTCGAAGTTGCTGTTGGAGCTCTTCATATCTTTCCTTGGGGACCGTCTGTTCTCGCAACTGCTCGGCCTCCTGCTGGGCTTCCTTCATCATTTTATGCAAGGTTCTGGTTTTTGGGTCTTTCTTCCACACAGCCGTAGAAGCTGAAAGTTTAACCTGGACCTTCTTATTACGTTGTTTGGAATTTCGGACCCGAATTACACCCGAGGGAGGTGCTTCTGTTTGAACCTCTTTGCTATCCGTTTCCTTTTTAATGCGAACAAAGGGTTGCTGTGGTCTTCCTGCCACCGGAGCCTCTTGCTGTTCCATTGGAATGTCCATTCGTTCCTCCGGGCCAGATGGAACAGCAGTTTCTATTGGAACAGCACCTTGTTCCTCATTATCATTTGGAACAGCAGACTGTTCCTCGACAGTAGGTCTCCTGATGGGGTTTCGTCCATCAAAACGAACTCTAACCCTCGGGGTTCTTGCTGCCATAGTCCTCTTCCTTTTCCTTGCAGTTTTTTGTATTCTCAGACTGGCTTTCAACATTCTAATTTGTTGCCGGAGTCTGGCTATCGTGCCCAGCATCCTCTGCTGCTTCTTTCTCAATTTTTCAATTTCCCTTGCCTCAGCAGAGGGTTTGGCCTTAGGGTTTGGTCCCAGATTGATGTCTTCTGCTTCATTACCATAGCCAGGCAGGTTTTCTTCCCCTGCCTCTTTTGCATGCCTTTCTTCGGGTAATTATTCTTCTGCGGGGCCATCAAGGATGCCTCCTGTACTGGAGGCTTGGCCGTATCCTCTCATATTGGCCAGAACTGCTGCCAATTCCTCTTCTCCTGGAGGGTCTTGCAACGGGCTACCCATAGATTGTGCGTTTTCTTCTTCTTGATTGTCTCGCTTGGTGGTCTCTTCTCCTTCAGATTGGTCGTGTCCTTCTTCAATTCCTCCTTCTGGCTGGTTAGTTCCAGCCCCTGATTACTCAGCATTTCCTTCGGGTAATTCACCTTCCACTTCCGGAGGTTCGTCCTCGATTTCAATTGGTTGGGCCGCAGTTTTCTGAATCTTTTCCAACCTTCCCCGTATTCGAACCAATCGAGCTGACTTCCTAGGTCTTTCAGGCACGTTGGGAGTGCCAACAGGTTCTCTAGGTTCCTCTGGTCGTTCCGGCGTATCGGAGGGTTGCTTCCGTTTCGAAACAGCATGCTTTTCTGCTGCCGACTTCTTACGTTTCTCTGATTGTTCCGGCGTGCTGGAGGACTGCTTTCGTTTTGAAACAGCATGCTTTTCTGCTGCTGGCTTCTTATGTTTTTCTGAACGTTCCAGTGTGCTGGAGGTTCGTTCAGATTTTGGGGGTGGTACAGCCAGTCCCTCTTTAACTGTTTCGACCAATTCCTCCCAGATGCCTTGCTGTTGGGTAAGACTGTGGCTTATTATTAGCCGAATCAGTCCGTGGTGGCTAACAACCGTATCTGTGTGCTGAGCCTTCTTCAGGCTTCGGGCCGCATCATGTAATAACGAATTTAAAAGGGCAGGGAGATTTACAGAACATTTTCCCTTTAAAACAGCTAGAAGTTTTAAGTGACGAGCCCTTACCACATCTTTTCTCCCTTCGCAGGTGATATAGCTCTGCACTATCTTCGCCAGCTCGGTCCAGGGTTCCCCCAGTGTTGTCGGTAGAACTCCTTTCCCTTTGACTGTCAGACTTTGGCCTTCGCTTTGGAAAATTTCCATTACTTTCTGCAGTCTTTCCTTCTTCAGCTCCCATCTGGGTCCAACAACTGGTAATCCTGAGGTTTCTGCGATAATGTCCTCCGTAACTCCTATCCGCTTTCCTCCGACTATAGAGTGGTTTTCCTGCAAATTTTGCAGGAATTCCAACGCTACAGCCTCATTCGATTCTTGCAGGCGGTTGAAGTAATTCAACCATCCTGCATTTTCCAGAATTTCGCGGGCAGCAGCGGACGCGGTCAGCTTGTGCGGTTCACTTCGGATTGTCCTCCCGCCCATAGCTTACTCCAAAAATAGACTCAGGAATGAAACAGCAACTATTTGCAGTATTTACCAAGCAGAGAGGATACTCGATGCTAATTTTAGGAAGGATCTTCGCAGAGCATGCAGCAAAGAGAAAGATCGTGGATGGCAGTCCGTAGAATGAGATCATCATACCATTAAATTGTGCCATTATTTTGCCCGAATGGTGTGCAGCCACGTAACCATTGGAGTAATGAGGTTACCTCCCCCCCGCGATCTGATAGGCTGCCCCCAGCCGTCAAAGAGAGGAGCAGCAGCCAGTCGGGAGTCAAATCATAAAGTACAGCAGGGAGAATTATGCCATGTTGTAAAAGGACAATGGAGTACCGAAACCGAGGCAGAAAAGTGGATCGCTTTTTAGATAAGCCAGTGTGATATAATGAGGAACTGAGGGGTTGGACGTCTGTCAACTGTACCAAGTCTCCAGCAGTCATTGTCAATTCCGTTGCCATGATTGGTGATAATGTTCATGCGATAATTATATCAGGGTGTGACATATGATACATGCAAAGGATATAAAAGACAAACAGACTTAATATCATAACTGTTGGTGTAAATATTACGACTCCAATGCCATTAACAGAGCTCTGCTGCCAATAGGTGTTCATAACCTTGGCAAAGTTGTTTATCTCACCCTCCGGAACCATTATCCTTTGTGTATCTACTGAAGAGTGCTTTGTCAAAATACAGGCCATTATGCTGGCTTGGTGACTGGATAACCATAATGCCATTCACGAGGTAGGCACGAAACGTGGTCAGGCCGGCTCGTGATGAGACCTCATGTTCCAAGGTTTGCTTGTTATTTTACCTTTGGACCATATCCCTGGTGTGGTGGCCGTAATGGGAATTCCACTTCGCTTCCATCCTTATGATCATGGTAGGCTGGCTCTGAATGAGACCCCCTATCCTGCATTTGACGATTTCATATCTTGTTTTTATTTTTTCTTTTATTCTTCTTTTGCAGCACACTTCTCTTTTTCTTTGTTCAATTACACATAAGGGTGGTTCTGCACTCCTTAAGAGCGGGGAATGGTGGAAGAAGTCTTACAATCCCAACAGACAGATATAAATCGTTTGCTCATATTCCTCAGTAATGATCAAGAAATTTTTTAGGGAGATCGACATGATAAAAATTACCAAACCACGGTTCGGGAATAAGATAATGACAGTGAAGACGAAAGTTAATGTCCCTCCTCTTGTCTTCTTATATATACTGACTGTTAAAATAGTAGCGATTTATGATATGCTGGTTTCGGTATATCATGCTTTATGTTCATTGCATAATGTCATTGCTATATCTTAAAGGATTTAGGAGAGCATAATCGCAAAACGTCCCAATAGGAGCAGAAAGGTTCTGATGGTGTCCTCTCTGAGAGAAGCATGTAAATGAGTTATCTTGTGGAAAAGAAATAGCAGAATTAGCCAAATTCTGTATCTTGGAAAAAGAAATACACGAGTGTTGTTCCTTTTCGCAAAGGAACAGCAAAGCACAAAGAGTGCTGTTCCTTTTCGTAAAGGAACAACAAAAATCCACACGTGCTGTTCCTTTTCGCAAAGGAACAGCAAAAATCCACACGTGCTGTTCCTTTTTGCAAAGGAACAACAAAACAAAAAAGTGTTGTTCCTTTTCGCAAAGGAACAACAAAGCAAAAAGTGCAGTTCCTTTTCGCAAAGGAACAACAAAAATTCCAAAACACAAAAGTGTTGTTCCTTTTCGCAAAGGAATAGCAAAAAAATTCCAAAACACAAAAGTGCGGCTCCTTTTCGCAAAGGAACAGCAAAAATCCACACGTGCTGTTCCTTTTTGCAAAGGAACAGCAAAGCAAAAAGTGTTGTTCCTTTTCGCAAAGGAACAGCAAAGCAAAAAAGTGTTGTTCCTTTTCGCAAAGGAACAGCAAAGCAAAAAGTGCTGTTCCTTTTCGCAAAGGAACAGCAAAGCAAAAAGTGCTGTTCCTTTTCGCAAAGGAACAGCAAAGCAAAAAGTGCTGTTCCTTTTCGCAAAGGAACAACAAAGCAAAAAGTGCTGTTCCTTTTCGCAAAGGAACAGCAAAACACCAAGTGCTGATCCTTTTCGCAAAGGAACAGCAAAACACCAAAAGTGTTGTTCCTTTTGAAAAGGAACAGCAGAATCACACGAGTGCTGTTCCTTTTGAAAAGGAACAGCAAAATCAAACCAGTGCTGTTCCTTTTGAAAAGGAACAGCAAAATCAAAAAGTGCTGTGCAAAATAAGGTAATAAAAATACTACAAACAAAGATGAAAAGAACATATGTACAGGATGTTATGTACAAATTATGAAAAACGAGTTGCTTAAGTTATAGGTGAGGAAGATTTCGCTTCCTCTCCTAAGATCTCCAAATCAGTATCTTGGTGTAGCTGTTGACAAAAGGATTCCCGAGTAAGAGGTCTTCGATAGAGACGAACTCGGTGGCCATTTACTTTGAACGTATGTCCAGAACCGTCAATTGTGATCAGAGTGAGGGTCCCATTGTCGTGCACCTTCTGGATCTCATATGGTCCTAGCCAGCGAGTCTGGAGTTTCCCCGGGAAATCCTAGAACCGAGAATCGTATAATAGAGCCCAGTCTCCTTCATGGAAGACTTTATTCTTTATAAGTGCATCATGCCACTTAGCTCGCTGCTGTTGGATTAATGCTGTGTTTTGTAATGCAGAGAGCCTAATCTCATCCAATTCGTTGATTTGTCGTAGTCGATTGATCTGTGCCTCATTCAGATCTAAGCCGACCTCTTGTGCAGTTCGTAGTGTTTGGATCTCAAATTCGATAGGAAAGATTGGTTGTTTCCCAAACACCAATTGATAAGGTGAATAGCCTGTCGTACTTCTCCATGTGGTTCTATAAGCCCACAGTGCTTCAGGTAGCCGAGCAGCCCAATCATGCCTGTGTGATGCGATAGTCTTTGTTAAGATTGATTCAATTATCTTGTTACTGTTTTCTACTTGTCCATTTGCTTGCGGATGGTAGGGAGTAGTGATCTTATGTTGGATATGATAGTTGTCAAGTGTTGCAGCTAGTTTATTTCCAACAAATTGTGGTCCACCATCTGTAATTACTTCTCTCGGAAGTCCATAACGTACAAACAAATGGAACAAAAATTGTATTACCAAATCTTCTGTAGCCCTAGCTAATGATTCAGCCTCAACCCATTTAGTAACATAGTTTGTTGCTACCAGGATGTATGTCCTCTGGTTTGATGGTGGGTTAATGGGCCCGACGAAATCGAGAGCCCATCGTTCAAATGGCTCAATAACCACTTGTGGTCTCAGAGGCATTTCATCAGCTTGAACAGGTTTTCCTGCTCGCTGGCAGCTGTCACAGGCTTGTACAAACTTTTTCGCGTCCTTAAAAATTGTAGGCCAATAGTATCCTGCCTGTAGTACTTTATGTGATGTTCTTTTGTCGGCAAAGTGCCCCCCGCATGGTCCATTATGACAAGCTTTTAAGATGTCTAGGATCTCATCCTCTCGAATACACCTCCTGATTTGCATGTCTGCCCCTGTATGGAATAAATGGTCTCCAATCCACGAAAATCGAGTGCTTTTTTGAACAATTTGCTTTCGTTCCTGAGGGGTTAGGTGTTTTGGTAACTTACCCACTGCAAGGTAATTGGTGACATCAGCATACCAGGGTGTTCGAATGGCAATGGCAAACAGATGTTCATCAGGGAATTGATCTTCTACTGCTGCTGTTTCGATTGATTTGGGTATTCTTGAGAGGAAGTCGGCTACAGGGTTCTCCTTGCCGGGTCGATCCTTAATTGTGATGTCGAACTCCTGCAACAGGATCAACCATCGAGTTACTCTAGCATTCGTGACAGGTTTGTTTGCTAGATATTTGATAGCAGAATGATCTGTATATAACACAACAGGATAACCTGTAATATAATGCCTAAATTTATTAACAGCATGAATTACAGCCAGGAATTCCTTTTCAGTAACAGTATAATTGAGTTCGGCAGAGGATAAATTTTTGCTAATATAGTAAATAGCGTATGGCTTCTTATCCTCTTCTTGTCCTAGGACTGCACCGATTGCTGTATCCGAGGCATCATATGAGATCTGGAATGGCAAATTCCAGTTTGGTCCTCGAAGGACTGGAGCTATTGACAGCAACTTTTTCAATTCTTTAAAAGCCTGGTCACATTTCTCTGTCCACAAGAAATCAACATTACCAGTTAAGGCATATAGAGGTGCTGCAATTCGTGAATAATGTTCTATAAACCGTCTGTAATATCCAGAAAATCCAAGGAAACTACGTACCTCTGTTTGAGTAGTGGGGGTAGGGATGAGCAAAAGAATCTGAATTTTAGCAGGGTCTACCTGGATGCCAGCTGCTGAAATGTAGTGCCCTAGAATGAGCCCTTCCGTCATCATCATGTAGCACTTTTCGTGGCTCAGGCAAAGTCTGGTAGCAATGCAACGTTGTAGAACTTTTTCCAGGGTATCCAGAGCTGGATCAAATTCATCCCCATACGGTGTGAAGTCGTCCATATACACCTCAAGTCCATCGTTTATTAGATCTGCAAAAATACTAAGAATAGCCCTTTGAAATGTAGCAGGGGCGTTACATAGGCCGAAGGGTAATACTCGATAGGCAAACGTTCCCCAGGGGCACGTAAAGGTAGTTTTATCCTGGTCTTCAGGGGCAATTTGGATTTGGTTATATCCACTGAAGCCGTCCAAGAAGGAGAAAAATTTCTTCCCTGCTAACGTGTCCAATACTTGGTCTATAAATGGGAGGGGAAAGTGATCCTTCTGTGTAGCCTTGTTTAACTCCCTGTAATCCACGCAAATCCTCCATTTTCCATTTTTCTTGGGTACCACCACAAGGGGAGAGACCCATTTACTGTCAGAGATAGGGTAAATAAAGTTAACATCTAAGAGCTTCTGAAGTTCGTCTTTTACTATCTCTTTTAGGTGAGGGTTGAGTCTTCTTTGTGGCTGACGGATAGGTCTTGCATCTTTCTCTATATAGATGTGATGGGTGCATAATTGAGGATCAATCCCCTTCATGTCAGGATAATCCCACGCAAATGCATCCTTGTATTTTTGTAACAGATTAACAGGCTTTATTTCTTGATCTGATGTAAGGTTGGCGTTAATATTCAGAGTTTTACCAGGTTCAATTTCCACTACTTTGCTATTGGCAACAACAATTACTGGTATTGTTTGGTCATGTGGATCTTTTAAAGGATCTTCTTCTAGCTCACTGTCAAATGCTGCTTCTATCATAAAACACTGCATATGTGTTCTAGCTTCAGTTTGACTAATAAAATTGTTAATGGCGTCGTCTTCTGTTTGATCTTTAAAGTCTAAAGCCTTCTGTATAGTTAATGGAGATCTGATATTGTTAGCAAGATATGACACAGGATAAGAGTTAGTTTTAATCATTGGCAGGCTTGGCTGTGCTGGAGGATATAAAATTAAATTTTTAACATCTGGTCCTTTAGTTATAGTCATGTTTCCCTGCCGGCAGCCAATGTAGGCATCGGCAGTAGCAAGCCAGGGTCTGCCTAGGATTAACGGATGTCCATCTAGTCGGGTTTTAGGATTAATTACCAGGAAATCTGTGGGATATTCCCAGGAATCTACGGAAACCATGACATCATTCAGAGTACCTTCTGGTCGAACTACAGATCGATCTGCCAATTCTAACAGAGTAGAGGTAGGTTCTACTGACGTAATGCCAAGCTTTTGGCAGGTGGAGGTTGTCAAAATGTTGATTGCAGCTCCCAGGTCAACTAGAGCGTTAGTCAGGGTTTGGCCATAGATTTGGACAGTTACAATTGGGTTCCCGGGATCTTCATATTTGATAGGTGCCTCTTTTCCTGATAATAGGTCGGATAAAGTACCAACTACTTGGACTCTGGGGTTAGTATTTGTATTCCTCCTTGATTTTTTGATGCACAATTCTTTTATGGTTTTTGCATATATAGGAATATCTTGTATGGCTTGGAGGAATGGAATCTTTATATACAAATTTTGTAATTCTCCCAAAATGTCGAAGTCTGGAGATTGTATAGGTCGAGATATGGCTAATCGTTCTAGGAAAGGAGGAGAGGATGTACTTGCTTGTTTATTGTTTTGCTCTTTGTTTTCATCCTTCTGTTGTGGGGGTTGTTCTATTGGTAACTGATCTTCAATGCGAATTGTTTTGTCTCCCTCTGTTTCTATTATTCGCCCAGATCTTAACTGAAGATCGTTGCACTCCCGCAGATCAGATTCAATTTCTAAGGATTCTATAATTTGAAGAGATTGAACTGGTCTATTATTTGGATTAGGGTTGGGTTGGGCTGGGAGCTGCGGTCTCAGATTAGGCTGGGGGTTTTGTTGTAAGGCTGGCAGAGTCGGTTGAGGGAACGGAATTGATCCTGCTGGCTGATATGTCGATCTTAGCCAGCTTGTCTGCCAGGATGAGCTTTGCGAAGTGGAAGGGGTCCACTGCGGAGGATATGAATTATTCTGCCAATATGGTGGAGGATAAGGGCAATTTGGCCAACCAAATTGGGACATCCAAGGATTCAGAGTAGGAAACATTTGAGGTGACCAATTTGAAAACGGGGGTTGAGACTGGTTTTGCCACATATTCTGTTGCTGAGTATTGAACTGCAGGGGTTGAAAAGAAGAGGAGGGGTCTGAAAACATACCTGATTGCCTAGGCTGCCATTGACGACGCTGGTTAATAAAATATGCTGGTTCTGGCTCCTCTTCTGCTTCTTTGTATACTGCCTTCAAACCAGGAAGTGAAGGGCAGCTTTCGGTCAGGTGGTCCTTGGTACAGATAGCACATATTTGGACTGTATCCAGTGGGCATTCCTTGTGGCTGTGTTTCTTCCTGCATCGTGGGCAAAAAACTGCTAGATTCTGCTCCGCCTCGGCTTGCTTCTGTTTAGCCTGCACAATGTCAAGTTGTGTAGTTAATGTTCCCAGGATATCAGTTTTAAAATTTTCTAGCAAATTTCCAAGTTCCACCCGTGTTACTCCCTCTGTTGATGTTCTGTTATCTCTGGGGAAGCGATCATATTCCGCTGGTTTTATCCTCGTGCTGCCTCTTGAGCTCCTGATACACAGATCAATGATATCAGCAAAATTTTCCTGATAGATGTCTCCTTTCCCCATAATGTTTAACGTTTCGATCCATTGTTCTTTCATACCTCTAATTAATGCAGTTTTCAACACGTTATCAGGCAGAGGTAGCGATGCATAAGGGGATCTTTGCAAGTTATATTGGAAACGTTCCACATATTCTTCTAGGGTTTCGTTTGGTCTGGCTGACATTTGAAAGATTTCATCTTTTAGTTCTCTCGACCTACAGTAATCTTGATATTTCTTTAAAAAGGCTTCTTTCATTTGATCCCAATTGTTAATAACCCCACCACCTAAGCCCATAAACCATCTTAACGCAACCCCTTTTAATGTAGAGGGGAACAATTTCAGTTTCTGGGGATCGGTGGTGTAATCGTATCCTCTACATAATACATCAAATTCGAACAAGAATGCGTCCGGATCTTCTGATGTAAGGCCATGAAATGTGGGAATATGCTGGAGAGGGATGGCTTTCATGGGCGCATTTGCTGCAGAATCTACTATCGGATATTGCAATGTGGAGGTCTGGGTGTTTGGCTGATTCTGCGCCATGGGATCGAATATATGCCAGTAATCTTCAGGAATTTCCAAGAGAGTGTTTCTTGGTTGAGGAGGGGTAGTCTTAACAGGGATTGTCTTGACACCACTCCCTTGATCAGGGATGATAATGGCCCCAACTGTCTGCGGTGAATGAATTCCTTCAACAAGGATTTTTACAGCGCTTCCCTTGTCCGGGCTATTTAAAGGCTGGTTTAATTCAATAGGAGATCTAGGTTCCTCGATTTCCCCTGTTTCTCCTTCTCCTTCACAAAGGTTGCTTTGGGTCCCTTCGTGCAATGGTCCAGGAGTCAAATTTTCAATTTCTTGAAAATCCTGCTCCTCTGTTTGACTGTGCACTTCAGCAAAGGCTTCAAATGGTGATCCCGAGGCCTGAAGGGAACTAGTAGGCTGTTTAGAATTGACTTTCTTATAACCTAATGATGGCTGAGAGTCGGCTTTCTTATAGATTTCGTCTATGAAGGTCGTTCGTCCAAGGGTCACCGGCCCCTTGGCTTTGGATGGAGGCTTTTGATCTTTCTCTAACTTTTTCTGCTTAGTCATGCACTCCAATTAAACTGCTAAATCCTATTTAACCAATCAATTCTGCTAGGAAAGCGGACGGTGGAGCAGGGCTTTTACATGCTCCGTACGCAGGTTCTTACCTTCCTTTTTTAAAATCCAACTCCCTCCTAGCAGATTTGCGCACTACTCTATAAAGGACAAATGGCTATTACCCCTTCCTCGGCAACGACGCCAAAATGTAGAGCGATAACTAGGGTCTCTCACACCACCAATTATTCCACATTATTAAGTCAATCCGGGATCGTTTTGTTCTTTCAAGGAGTAACTCAATCCGAGGCTGTTTTGTCCAAGTAATGCTCAGTAGTATAGCGTTCTAATGATTTGAAAGGAAACAAACACTAAGCTGTAACTAAACCAACTTAAAAGATAAAATCACACAAAGCAGTTGATCAGTCAAGGGTACGGAAACAATAACCCTTCCCTTTAGAAACTGATAAAAAAAGAAAACCAAAGCATGGACTTATAGGTCTGGGAGCTAGGCAGCGTCTTGCTGGGCTCACGACAGCCTTAGGCCTGCTATCACGCAAAAGCAATAAAGGCAGATTAGCGAAAGTAAAATGGAACAGCAATTCTAAAATGGAACAACAGTAATCAAATGGAACAGCAGTAATTAAATGGAACAGCAAACTATCATAAACAGGAAACGTCAATCATATAAATTGGAACAGCAAACTCAAATGGAATAGCAAACTCAAATGTATGTACACGTTCTAGACTACTGTAGCAATCCGAGAGTAATGTATGATGTGACTATGTTTCTAAACAAAGTGATATTATCTTCAAGCCTTTTATATGAATCCAATGATGATAACATTCATACCAATATCTTGCTATAGAAATGGATGAAATTCGAATAGATTCACTTTGTGTAGTACAGAGATGTGGGTTAAAGAACTTATTCAGATTCAGATATTAATTAGGAAGCATAGTCTATCATATAAAAGATATATCGGATTACTGAAACAAGAGAAATAAGCAAACCACACAAATCACCGTATGATACAACAGCAAGTGACCGTCGGAGCTGGGCCCTTGGCTACCAATGGTACACTGCTTAAAGTTACTTCAGATGCAGAAACGAAGTGAACACCAAGTCCTTTATATTGATTGCATTAACAAAAGTATACAAAATCAGGTCTTAACAAAACTTAATGATCAAAGTTGTTCTGAAGCTTGTAATTACAACAACAGTCGTCCCCCACGCTCGATGGCGTGGTACCTTTATATAACAGAAATGACGGAGATATCTAGATACAAAAGATAAGCTTAAAGCAGCGATCCCTCAGGATCGAAGATCCTGAGGGATTCGCTAATCGTTCAGTTCTTCTCTTTCCTTTCTTGCGTTCTCCATCTCGGTATCCTGCGTTCTTTTCCTGGACTATTCGGCTCTAATTTTACTTGATCTTGTCCGCATCCGGTTCCCTGTCGACGGGACAGCAGTTACTTTCCCTTCGCTTCTTGTTTTTACTCGATGATTCCCTGTTTCCGCGTCCTTCTGCATAGAAAACATCAATTATTAGTGATTGAGCTTTGTTTGTCCATTTTCACACAATTTATCAAAACCCTTATATTCTTTAGACTCATAATGCAGAAAAGGTTAGAAATATTATTGAAAAACCACTAGATTGCTTGTCAAAAAGCATACCTTCCAAGTGCTCCACACTAACCAGGATCTATTGAATTTGAAGGGGATGCCCGTGCGAATGTCCATTTTCCTCTATTGCAGTGTGATAGGCCCATGATCAGATATAAAATTATTGATGATGTTAGCACAGACATCACCAAGAATACCCAGCAGTTGTTCGCGGATCAGAAAACGATCTAGTCTCTTAGCAATAGATGTCGTGCTAGTACAGCCATTGTCCCATATGGGGGTAATATTTGTAGGGCAAATGTCCACAAAGTTATGCATAAGAATAGCATCTTGTATCATCCCAGCGAGGGGGTCGATTTTTCTACAGTAGCTCCAAACTTCATCCAGAATGATAGTGCAATTTAGGTCCACAGTGATGATGAGTGAATCTAGTTCCATCATCCGAGAAGAAATAAAGCTATCCCAGAAGATGTATATATCTCTGTATGGTGCATATATGTTGAGGATGTGTACACGGCCAGGCAGGCCGCTTATGCTGCCTTCTAGCAAGATACCCACAAAACACTTGTAGGCCTTTATTTTGATCCAACTAGGGTCCCATAAGGCCACCAAACCACCAAAGAGACCCGCAGCAGCAGTTGCAGATATGTACCAGTTCAAAAACATTTTCTGAAAATATAGAACAGCTTATGGAACACTATGCTTGGATTCTCGAATGAGAATGATGTAAGAATGCAAAGAGGATAAAAGATGTTTGAGAGCCAAGTATTTAGGGGTAGCCCCCAGACCCCAGATATTAAGTCAGATAATGCAAGTCATGAGAGATCACTGTCAGGCAACCGTGCTCTAAGGGCCCATGAGGGAGGGATGTCAGCAATAGGGACATCAACCAGAAAAGGATCCATGGGGGAGGTTAATGGGTTTGTCTTGGGACATCCCTGAAAATGTCAGCGATCTCGGTTTTGTTTCCGTTAGACAGTAATGTTTCCCGTTGAGGTAGGGCTGATGTGGGGGGAGGTAGAACCCCTCAGTTTGTGGATAGTGAGAGTACGTAGGTCCAATATCTTTCTTTGTAAGAGGAAGTCCAGGTCACTCCCGATAGAGTTCGTAGATGAAGAAATAGGCGAATTAGGAGGAGTAACGCTAAGTCCAGGATCTTTATCCTTGAATTGACAACGGAGTGGTAATGGGGAGGGTACATATGAAATATGCAAGGTAGATGGAATGTCGTGATAGGGGTGTGGAGCTGAGATAGGAGAAAAGTTGCTCCGATAAAATTATGTAGGTGTGAAACCATTACAGCAAAATTTGTTTCAAAACTATCGTCAAAGCATTGGGCCAAAATAGTGTTTGACAACCCATCTCCCAATGTTCCTTTCGATAGAATTCCATTTCTCTCGTCTCCACCTCAGTGGGGTTTAGTATCTCGTGGTTGTTTAACCACAAAATCTTGATGCACAACCAAGATTCACAAAATCCAATTTTACATTTTTGTCGGGTTTGGCAATTTAAGGAAACTGGATTTGTTTTTGTTATAAATTGGATGGTTGTAGAGAGTGGCTTTTCATAAATAGGATGAAGGTTGAAAGTGGTTTTACTCATGGTATTGATTTTTTCAACATTAAAAAGTGAGAATCTTAAATGATGCTATAGTTTTATTTTATTTTAAAGAAGCTTTAAATTGAATCATTAGGTCAATCTAATACAAATTTGAGTCATTAGCTCATATTGTTAGTGAGGATGTTACAATGCTAAGAGTTATCTAATTTTTATTTTGGTCAATATGAGCAAAATTTCAAGTTTGATGAAGGACAGACAATGTTACACATCATATGAGTTGTAGACCTTTCGACTCAATAAAAATAAAAGTCACAAAAATAACTCATAACTCTGAAACAAAATTAACCAACATATATCCTAAACAAATCTCTCAACAAATATAAACATAAATAATTAAATTTGAACGGGTGGCGTCTTCTCATAGAAGCGCCTTTCAAACCTGGAAGTGCATGTAGAATGGTCAAGTTAGATACAAGACACCAGCAACACACATAACAGGTAAAGCTAGTACATAAAAATTGTGGATCTTTGATGGAAACTACAATATTTATGGGGATGCACATTGCAGGATATCCAAGATTATCGTTGAGATTTTCTCCAAACTCTATATCGCATGCATGGGAATATGAAACACTATAATTTCCAAATGGACAATGGATTGAAAAGCTAGCACGAATTAAGAAGCATCCTGTAATCCGTCGAGCCACATCGAAACCCAACGACAATAGCTGCAGACCTAATTCCAGCAGTCGTATTGGACTCAGAACCTTTGCCTTAATCTTCAAATGCATCAAGCTTGTATTTTTTATTTTGATGGTTATTATGTGTTAGGCCAGATAGGCAATTGTCTAGGTCCAGATATGAATGTCTTTTTTGTTTTACTGGGTTGGTCTAAAACATATATATTTTTTAGGTAAATACTTGATTTTTGGTTAATGAAATAATTTTTGAATGTATAGACAAACTCAGAATTTTTTATTAAAAAAATTAGAGTATTTAGTTATAAAAATTTATTGAAAATATAAAATATTTTTTATAAAATATTTAATTAAAAAATTAATATTTTATTATTAATCAATTTTTTTTTTTTATAGATAAATGAAAATTTATTTAAAAAAAATTATAAATTTAAATACTTAAGTTTTTCCAATTTTTTTAATAAAAGATTATAAAAATCAATATAAAGAAATATAAAAAAATTCAATATTAAATAATCACTTGAAAAATATGGTTAACCATTATAATATCTACTTTTTGAAACTTTTTAATTTAGTTATCAAGGTTGAAGCTTTAAGATGAGACAGTTCATCAAATTTAATAGCCTAGATAGATGATTATTAGAAAGTTGGAATTTCAAAATTTTGATAATATAGCTTAGATAATTTTGACATTTTAATATTAAATTTTTGAAATTTTAAAATAAAACAAATTTATAGAGTTTTAAAATAAATTGAATTTGATCATTTAGATCACTTGGATTTGACATTTTCGATTAAGTTAAAAACAGAGAAAAAACGATTGTGAAAATTTAAATGAAGGATAATAACGATTATCAACCATTCTCAAATATATTTAAAGGAAAAATTTAAATTCATGTCGGTTCGTCAGTGCCATGCGAATTAAAATCAACATCAAAATCGAAGCCCGTGAAAGCTAATAACATTCAAATGTCACGTCAACACAAACATTGTTCCAAGTTTCAACGAGGTACTGCGTCTCGACTAGACTTTAAATATAAACACACACAGTAAAATAGGGTTTTCGAAAAGTTGATGCTCATTTCAAATAAACCCGCAAATACAAACGGACGTTATATGTCGATATAATTAGAAAGGTGATTTTATTTTTTTTATGCAGAAGAAGAAGGATGTGCCATTGCAGAACATATCCATTATCCATTATTGTAGGGCATATCATCTCGATTTTATGTCATCTTCTGCTTTCCAGAGGGCAGGACCTTCGCTCGGAGTTCAGCAACGTCGATATCACCGAAGTGGTCCTCCGGAATCCAGTTCCCGGTGGCGGGATCCTTCATCCAGAAACACTTATTTTCCCCTTTCGCCTCTTCTTTTCCTTCTGCTGCTTTACATTGTTGTTTTGACGCCACCTCCATCCCTGCCGAAGAAGTCGCCGCTCCGCCTATCGACGTTCCGTAACCCTTCTGTTCACTGCATAAAAGATGATAAAGAAACGAAAATCTTAATATTTTCTCTATTCTCTGTTTCACGTACGTACAAAACTCTAACATTGACAAACGAACATACTGCGATTCTTGAAACGATATTTTTAGAGAAAGTGAGGGTGCGTACCAGGTGTGAGTCACGCCAATGTCGCCTAGGAGAGATCTGAGAGAAGATAACTTATTGGGAGACACAAACTTTGCCATACTGAAAGCAGCGAGGGAAAAAGAAAATAAATAAATGTAGCTAGTATGCAACTCAAGCAATCAACGAAGCAAAAGCCAATCTCTTTCTCTGTGTTTAAGGCAGGCGTAATGGCAGAGACTGTTTGTCACTCACTGTGTCTCTGCAGTTTCTCCACTGGCCCTCTTTTTAAACCATGTTTAGATTTCCTTCCTATGGCATCCAGATATTCTTTTTCCGCATTTGCTTTTCTTTTTATTCCAGATTATGAGATATTCTTCTTCTTTCCTTATTTGCTTTTCATTTTATTCCAGATTATTTTGTTTGTTTAGGTCAAGGTCTCCGATCCCCGTGCGCTGCTATTGATTTTTAGTGCGCAACATCTTATGCTTTATTGATATTCTTCATTCGTTAGATGCACCCTAAAGAATTTTATTTCCGAATCCAAACTTTCTTAATTGAAAAGATTGTCGATGGAGAATGTCTTCTGGAGGCACGCGGACAGAAACAATTGTGGCAATTAATCATACACCCCCGCACTATACATGATACTTACACGACCATCTAGACTTTACACGACCATCTAGACTCAACACACACCTTACATACATTACCATCTGGAGACAATAGCTCTCCCTGAACCATACATTATACATACATGACCATCTAGACGCAACAGCGCTCAGGCACTGGGGAAGGACTCCACCGGGAACGGACTCTTCTGGCTCTACGCAACAGCCCTCTGGCACTGGGGAAGGACTCCATCGGGAAAGGACTCTTCTGTCTCTACGCAACAGCCCTCAGCCACTGGGGAAGGACTCCACCGGGAACGGACTCTTCTGTCTCTACGCAACAGCCCTCTGGCACTGGGGAAGGACTCCACCGGGAACGGACTCTTCTGTCTCTACGCAACGGCCCTCTGACACTGGGGAAGGACTCCACCGGGAAAGACTCTTCTGACTCCGCCACGTTCTGATGGACAAGGCAACTAAGGCATGGGTCATGTTTCAAATCCCTCCCATTTGAAATTTGAAATTTAAATTTTGAACTTGCCGCACTAAATGAATATCCAAGAAACCGACTTTCTGTGGCTTGGATTTCTGTCCAATGCAGGCATAGCACCCCTGTCCACCACCGGCTTCCAGCTTCTCCCAGGCGCGACGTTTATATCGCTTGTTGTTCCTGTTCACAGAAGGAAAGGAGAGAGTTTTGGCGATACAATCTGCATAGCGGGTTGTTGTGTTAATAATAACGTAGTGAGTGCACCACAGCGAAGTTTCAATGTCGGAAGAGCAGTCCACTGTATCCGCTAGTCATAAATTGTTGGAGGTACTTCTTCTGCATGATTTACTCCATGATTTGTTCCTCTTTTCACTCCGCAACTGGCTAGTTCTTCTACCTGATTTACTCCCTGATTTGCTACTCCTTTCACTCCCCAACTGGCTCGTTCTCTCCGGAACTTGCTGTAGGTTCTCTCCGGAACTTGCTGTAGGTGTTGAGTCCTCTCATTGATCACCACTATGGCGCATTACCTTGGTATCTTCATCTAGTAATGCTATATCATGAGCATTGTAACTTATTTTCTGAATCAATCATTCTTTTTGTTCTTTCGATTTTCTTTTAGTGTTTTTGCTTTGCAAAGTTGTGTGTTCAACCTTTACTAGATCTGTGCAGGTTTTCTAACACATTTACATGGTATCAAGGCGCACGAGTACTTTATTTTCCAAGTATTATAGCTAGGAGATCAAAGGTCAATAGAAAAATGGAGTTTCCCGAAGTATCAATCTTAACACTGTATAACTATCACGAATGGAAGGACCAAATGGCTTGATACCTTCGTGAGAAAGGGTTGTACAGGATTACCATGGCTGTAGAAGTGGAACCTACTTCAGCCATAGAGAAATCCAAGTACGTCAATCACATGGTTGAGGCCCACCGATCCATATGGATGTGCATCTCCCGAGAGTTTTAGTTTCATCTATCTACCTACAGTACTCCCAATGAGATTTGAAAAAGGGTTGAAGAACTCTATGGGAAACAAGATGAGCTGAAAGGACATCTGCTCGAAGTGGAGCTGCTCTCATTGGATCCACGGAACTATGATAGAATTCAAGACTTCTTCACCAAATATAATGATCTATTGCTGCAACTCAAGGGTTGTGGAATTGACAAATCCAAGGAGGAGAGTTGCCAAGTTCTCTCTATTATGTCAAAGCTCGGACTAGAATACTCTTTCTTTGTGTCTACATTTCATTCAGTAAAGCTCGCAACAGGTAAATCCTACACTATGCCTTCTCTCAAAGAGTTCATGGAGTCCCTCACTTTTGAGCAAGATAAACTCATTGGCATGAGGAAAATCAAACCTCCAAAAGCACTTGCACTTGCTGTGCATGATGGCAACCACAATAAAAATCACAGATCTGATTCAAATTAGAAAAAGTAGCAACAAAAAGAGAAGGGAAAAGCACATTCCCATCCAAAGAAGGAAGGGTAGACCAAGCCCTTCAATGACTCCTCTGGCTCCAGAAATGAGAAAGGGAAGAAAGGAGACAAATGCACCTACTGTCACCGTGGATTTCATCCAGAATCCTCTTGCATAAAGAAAAAAATTAACCAAATGGGATAAATCCTTCAGAAGCACAACCTTGGCGACCACATCCCTCAAGGCACCAAGAAGAAAACTGAGGATCCGCCACACGGGAAAGGTAACAATTTTCATGCTTTAGTTGCAATTAACTCTTCCCCTGATGCATGAATTATAGATTCTGGTGCATCACATCATATGGCTACTGCAAACGAAGTCTATTCCTCTTTAGATGCATGCAAAGGACCTCCCATCTTCATGGGAGATGACTCACCTATTAAGGTCACTGGAAAAGGCAGAGTGGAACTTTTACACGGAAGCTTTGAAGATGTGCTTCATGTTCCAAAACATTTAGTAAACTTGCTTTCAGTTTATCAGATCACTCATTTTGGTACTAGAAAGAGAGTGGAATTCACTCCATATGCAATGAACATATATGACCTACATAGGAGCTCCAAAATTGCAACCGGCGAGGTAAACAATGGAGCTAGACTATATACATTTTCTGAATTTATTGAATATGAATCCTCCTTATTGCTTACACATGCTGATGATAGTACTAAGCTTTGGCACGAGAGGTTTGGTCACTTAAATTATAGGTATATGCAGCAGCTAAGCAAGCATGAGATAGTGGAAGGCTTGCCAAATATCAGTTTCTCCAAAGGAGTTTGTGAAGGGTGAGCCCCTTGTAAATATTTCCAGAGAAAAGTTTGACAACGACAAGACTCACAGAGCATCCTCTCCTCTAGATCTGATCCATAGTGATCTCATGTGGCCTTTTCCTCATCCTTCCATCAACAAAGCAAGGTTTTCTCTTACATTTATTGATGATTTCTCACGTTATACTTGGGTGTATCTTCTCAGGGTCAAAGCTGAAGTTTTTGTGAACTTTAAAGATTTCAAAGCATTAGTTGAGACACAGTCAGAGAGAAAGATCAAAGCCCTCCATACAGAAAATGGGGGGAATATGTTAATAAAGCACTTCAGAACCTTTTCCTTGAGTCCGGCATACAGTTGCAGCACACAGTTTCATACACTTCGCAGTATAACGGAATTGCTGAGAGAAAGAATCAATCTCTCAAAGAGATGGCTTCCTGCATTCTGCATGCTAAGTCACTACCTCATAAGCTATGGGCTGAAGCACTTGATTGTGTTAACTACATCCAGAAAAAATCTCCTCATAGGTCTGTCAAGGATTAGACCCACTTTGAGGCTTGGAGTGGCATTAAACCAGAGGTTACCCACTTCCATTTTTTCGGCTCCTGAGCATGGGCCAGGATCCCCTCTGAAAAGAGGAAAGCTGTTGATCCACAGAGCATTAAGTGCATCTTTGTTGGATACCCTCATGGTGTGAAGGGATACCAACTCCTGATTTCCTCTACAGACATGCTCATCATTGAGCAAAGTGTCAAATTTGAGGAAAGTCTCTCACATGCACCTCAATTGTCGCATGCAGACACCTTTTATCTACCTCATGTCCGAGATGATAACTCAGTGCACTCAGATGCAGATACAGAGCATGCAGATGTCAAGGTAGAGTATGCAGATGCAAAGATAGAGTCTTCAGATACAAATCTAGTGCATGCATATGATGATCCACATCCAAGCCTAGATTGGGCTTCCAGTAGTGAATCAACTTCCTCTGTCATAAATCGGAGAATAAGGAGCTTAAGTGAGATATATGCACAAGACCACCCAGCTACTAGAAATGGTCTTGTGGGGGATAATTATGATCCATGGAGGACTAGCTTAGAGTTTATTAAGCCTCCTCAGTTTATTGAGCCTCCTCTTGCCCTCACTGCCACTGAACCAATGCCATCCTAGCATTGTCATTTGGTTCAGTCTTCTGATCCACAGTTTTATGCTAAGGCTGTTGGGCATCCCTCTTGGGAGTCTGCCATGGAGGAGGAGTATAACTCCCTCCTCGAGAACCAAACTTGGGATCTGGTCCCCCTTCCTTCAGGAAGGAAACTTGTCCAATGCAAATGGGTCTATAGGACCAAGAGTGCTGTAGATGGGAAAATCACTAGATAGAAAGCCAGGCTAGTACTAAAAGGCTTCCAGCAAGTGCATGGCATTGATTATGATGAGACCTTTGCTCCAGCGGAAAAGATGGATTCCATATGCCTTGGACTTGCCATTGTGGCTACCTGGGGGTGGGAAGTACATCAAATGGGTGTGAATAATTCCTTTCTTCACAGAGACCTATCTGAGGAGATCTACATGGAGCAGACTAAAGAAGTCTCTCTACAACCTTAAGCAGGCCCCGAGAGTAGGGTATGCGAAGATGGATTCTTTTCTCTTATCACAAAACTTCGAAAGATGTAAGTTTGATCTGAATGTTTACATGCTCAGGACACATGATTCTCTTGTTATCTTAGTTTTGTATGTGGATGATCTCTTGATCACCAATAGCTCAGCTTCAGCCATTGCTATAGTCAAGAGGGCCTTGCATGGTTGGTTCTTGATGATAGACATGGGTCCATTACACTTCTTTCTTGTTCTTGAGATCAGTTAGGATGCCACAGGCATCAAACTCTCTCAAGATAAGTATGCATGGGATCTCCTCGAGAGATTTCACATGACTGACTGCAAGCCAGCATCGACTTCTATTTGGGGTCCGCCTTGAGGATGGAGGTGACACTCCATTAGTTGACAGTACTCTCTACTGATAGCTAGTGGGGAGCTTACTGTACCTCACCCACTCCAGACCAGATCTCTCATATCTAGTATGGGCAATTTCCAGATACATGCAGGAGTTTCATGAGCTACACTCGAATGCTGCCAAGCGCATCCTCCGATATGTGCAAGGCACCATCACCTTCGGGATTCACTATGCAGCAAGGATTGCATTGAATATCCTTAGCTTTACAGATTCTGATTAAGTGGGTGACAACATTGATCACAATTCCACCTCCGGATATTCACTCAGTCTCGGGTCTGACCCTATCTGTTGGTCGAGCAAGAAGCAGGTTGTTATTGCTCTTGCTTTAGCTGAGGCTGAGTATAGAGGAGAAGTCAACATCACCATTCAGGCTCTATGGCTGCAACACTTCCTCACTGAGTTGGGCATCCAGTTCCACCAACCCACTGTCTGGTGTGGCAACCAAGCACTCTCAAATTTTGCAGGGATCTAGTATAGCGACAGTGGACGAAGCACATAGAGATCTATATGCACTACATCAAAGACTTAGTACATGATTGGGTCGTTGATTTGCAATTATGTCCTTCAGCAAAACAGACTGTAGACATCTTCGCCAAGACATTCATTGAGCAGAAGCTTCACTTTCTGTGTGATCATCTTGGAGTGAAGGACACAGTTGCTTAGCAACTATCTTTTCTTCCACTTTTCTTTTGATTACATTATATTTTGAGGGGGGGGTTCCCACGAGGTTTCCCTCTTTCCTCATTTTTAGTACAAGTTACACTGTATTTTGGGTGACCTTTGGCCTTAGTTTCAGGGGCCAATTTTCTATTTTTCCCCATAGTGTTGTTCAAGGGGGGTGTTGGAGGTACTACACACCTATGACCTTCATTGCTGGCACATGCAGACACTTAGTTAGAGCGTGGGACTACATGCAAGATCCTTTCTACATGATTTACTCCCTGATTTTTTCCTCCTTTCACTCAGCAACTAGCTAGTTCTTCTCCATGATTTACTCCCTGATGTGCTGCTCCTTTCACTCCACAATTGGCTAGTTCTTATGCGTGATTTACTCCCTAATTTGCTCCTCCTTTAACTCCGCAATTGGATAGTTCTCTCTGGAACTTGTTTTAGGTGTTGAGTCCTCTCATTAATCACTACTATGGCACATTACCTTGGGAACTTCACCTAGTAATGCTATATCATGAGCATTGTAACCTATTTTCTGAATCAATCATTCCTTTTGTTCTTTCAACTTTCTTTTAGTGTTTTTGCTCTGCAAAGCTGGGTGTTCAACCTTTACTAGCTATATTCATCTATGCAAATTTTCTAACACATTTACATGGTATCAGAGCCCATAGGTTGCTAGATAAAAGGTGCGCCAATACTTTATTTTGCATGTATTACAGCTAGGATATCGAAGATCGACAGAAAAATGAAGTTTCCCAAAGCATCAATCCTAACATCGTACAACTATCACAAATGGAAGGACAAAATGGCTCGATACCTTCGTCAGAAGGGGTTGTACAAGATTATCATGGTTGCAGAAGTGGAACCCACTTCAGCCATAGAGAAATCACGTACCTCAACCGCATGGATGAGGCCCATGGATCCATATGCATGTGCATCTCCCCAGAGTTGCAGTTTCATTTATCTTCCTGCAATACTCCCAATGAGATTTGGAAAAAGGTTGAAGAACTCTACGGGAAATAGGATGAGATGAAAGGACATCTACTCGAAGTGGAGCTTCTCTCATTGGATCCACGAAACTATGACAGAATTCAAGACTTCTTCACCAAATATAATGATCTATTGCTGCAACTCAAGGGTTGTGGAATTAACAAATCCAAGGAGGCGCGTCGCAAAGTTATCTCTATTATGTCAAAGCTAAGACCAGAATAATTTGTCTTTGTGCCTGCATTTCATTCAATAAGGTTCACAATAGGTAAATCCTACACTATGCCTTCTCTTAAAGAGTTCATGGAGTCCCTCACTTTTGAGCAAGATAAACTCATTGGCATGGGGAAAATCAAACCTCCAAAAGTGCATGCACTTGCTGTGCATGATGGAAGCCACAATAAAAATCACAGACCTGATTCAAATCAGAAAAATCAACAGCAAAAAGACAAGGGAAAAGCGCATTCCCATCCAAAGAAGGAAGGGTACACCAAGCCCTTTAATGACTCCTCCGGCTCCAGAAATGAGAGTGGCAAGAAAGGAGACAAATGCACCTACTGTCACCGAGGATTCCATCTAGAATTCTCTTGCATTAAGAAAAAAATTGACCAAATGGAAAAAATCCTTCAGAAGCACAAACTTGGGGACTACATCCCTCAGGGTGCCAAGAAGAAAATTGAGGATCTGCCACACATGAAAGGTAACAATTTTCATGCTTTAGTTGCAATTAACTCTTCCCCTTATGCATGTATTATAGATTCTGGTGCATCACATCATATGGCTGCTACAAAGGAAGTCTATTCCTCCTTGGATGCATGCAAAGGTCCTCCCATCCTCATGGGAGATGACTCACCTATTGAGGTCACCGGAAAAGGTAGAGTGGAACTTTTACACGAAAGCTTTGAAGATGTGCTTCATGTTCCAAAACATTCGGTAAACCTACTTTCAGTTTATCAGATCACCCATTCCAGCATTGGAAAGGGAGTGGAATTCACTCCAGATGTAGTGAACATATATGATCTACATAGTAGCTCCAAAATTGCAACTGGTGAGGTAAACAATGGAGCTAGACTGTATACATTTTCTGAATTTATTGACTCTGAATCCTCCTTATTGCTTACACATGTTGATGATAGTAGTAGGCTTTGTTACGAGAGGTTTGGTCACTTAAATCATAGGTATATGTAGCAGCTAAGCAAGCATGAGATGGTGGAAGGCTTGCCAAATATCAGTTTCTCCAAAGGAGTTTGTGAAGGGTATGTCCTTGGCAAACATCCTAGAGAAAAGTTTGACACCGGCAAGACTCATAGAGCATCCTCTCCTTTAATCTGATCCATAGTGATATCATGGGGAATTTTCCTCATCCTTCCATCAACAAAGCAAGGCATGTGCTTACATTTATTGATGATTTTTCACGGTATACTTGCGTGTATCTTCTCAGGGCCAAATCTGAAGTTTTTGCGCACTTTGATGATTTCAAAGTACTAGTTGAGACACAATCAGAGAGAAAGATGAAAGCCCTCCATATAGACAATGGGGGGGAATATGTTAACACAGCACTTCAAAACCTTTGCCTTGAGTTCGGCATACAGTTGTAGCACATAGTTCCATACACTCTGCAGCAAAATGGAGTTGTTGAGAGAAAGAAAGGATCTCTCAAAGAGATGGCTTCTTGCATGCTGCATTCTAAGTCACTACCTCATAAGCTATGGGCTGAAGCACTTAACTGTGCTAACTACATCTAGAACAGATCTCCTCATAGGTCTATCAAGGATTAGACCCCCTTTGAGGCTTGGAGTGGCACTAAACCGGAGGTCACAGACTTCCGTGTTTTTCGCTCCCAAGCATGGGCCAGGATCCCCTCTGAAAAGAGTAAATCTCTTGATCCACAGAGCATTGAGTGCATCTTTGTTGGATACCCTCATGGTGTGAAGGGATACTGACTCTTGATTTCTTCTACAGACAAGCTCATCATTGATTGAAGTGTCAAATTTGAGGAAAGTCTCTCGCATGCACCTCAATTGCTGCATGCAGACACCTTTTATCTACCTCATGTACGAGATGATGACTCAATACACTCAGATGTAGATACAGAGCATGCAGATGCAGAGACAGAGTCTTCAGATACAAATCTAATGCATGCATATGATGATCCACATCCAAGCCTAGATCGGGCTTCCAACAGTGAATCAACTTCCCCTGTCATAAATCATAGAACAAGGAGCTTAAGTGAGATATATGCACAAGACCACCCAGCTGCTAGAAATGGTCTTGTGGGGGATAATTCTGATCCGCGGAGGACTAGCTCAGAGTTTATTGAGCCTCCTCTTGCGCTCACTACCACTAAACCAACGCCATCCCAACATTGTCATTTGGTTCAGTCTTCTGATCCGCAGTCTTATGCTGAGGCTATTGGGCATACCTCTTGGGATTCTGCCATGGAGGAGGAGTATAACTCTCTCCTTGAGAACCAGACCTGGGATCTGGTCCCCCTTCCTTCAGGAAGGAAACTTGTCTAATGCAAATGGGTCTACAGGACCATGAGTGTTGTAGATGGGCAAATCACCAAACAGAAAGTGAGTCTAGTAGCCAAAGGCTTCCAGCAAGTGCATGGGATTGATTATGATGAGAGCTTTGCTCCAGTAGCAAAAATGGATTCCATATGCCTTGCACTTTCCATTACGGTTGCCGAGGGGTGGGAAGTACATCAGATGGATGTGAAGAATGCCTTTCTTCACGGAGACCTATCTGAGGAGATCTACATGGATCAGGCACATGGTTTCATTTAGGATTCATCTTTGGTCTGCAAACTGAAGAAGTCTCCCTACGGCCTTAAGCAGGCCTCGAGAGCTTGATATGCGAAGATGGATTCTTTTCTCTTATCACAAACCTTCGAAAGATGTAAGTCTGATCTGAATGTTTACATTCTCATGACACATGATTCTCTTCTTATCTTAGTTTTGTATGTGGCTGATCTCCTGATCACCGACAGCTCGGCTTTAGCCATTGCTGTAGCCACGAGGGCCTTGCATGATAGGTCCATGATGACGGACATGGGTCCATTACACTTCTTTCTTGGTCTTGAGATCAGCCAAGATGCCACGGGCATCAAAATCTCTCAGGCTAAGTATGCACGGGATCTTCTCGAGAGATTTCACATGACTGACTGCAAGCCAGCACTGATTCCTTTTCTGTGTGTGGTCCGCCTTGAGGATGGAGGTGACACTCCATTAGTTGAAATTACTCTCTATCGACAGCTAGTGGGGAGCTTACTCTATGTCACCCACTCCAGACCAGATCTCTCATATCGAGTAGGGGTAGTTTCCAAATATATGCAGGAACTGCATGAGCTACACTGGAATGCTGCCAAGCGCATCCTCCAATATGTGTAGGGCACCATCACCTTCGAGATTCACTATGCAGCAGGAATTGCATTGAATCTCCTTGGCTTCACAGATTTTGATTGGGCGGGCAACAACATTGATCACAAGCCCACCTCCAGATATTCACTCAATCTAGGGTCTGGCCCTATCTGTTGGTCGAGTAAGAAGCAGGCTATTGTTTCTCTCTCTTCAATTGAGGCCGAGTAAAGAGGAGTAGTCAACATCACCATTCAGGCTCTGTGGCAACAACACTTCCTCACTGAGTTGGGCGTCCAATTCCACCAGCCCACTGTCATCTGGTGTGACAACCAGAGCACTCTCAAATTTTATAGGGATCCAGTACAGCGGCAGTGGACAAAAAACACAGAGGTCCATATGCACTACATCAGAGACTTAGTACGTGATTGGGTCATTGATTTGCAGTTCTATCCTTCAGCAAAACAAACTGTAGGCATCTTCATCAAGACATTCACTAAGAAAAAGTTTCACTCTCTACACGATCATCTTGGAGTGAAGGACACAGTTGCTTAGCAACTGTCTTTTCTTCCTCTTTTATTTTGATTACATTGTATTTTGAGAGGGGGGTTTCCCAAAAGGTTTTCCCTCTTCCCTCAATTTTAGTACAAGTTGCATTGTATTTTGGGTGACCTTTGGCCTTAGTTTCTAGTGCCCATTTTCTATTTTTCCCCATAGTGGTGTTCAGTGGGGGTGTTGGAGGTACTACATACCTAAGACCTTCATTACAAGCACATGCAGACACTTAGTAAGAGCATGGGACTACATGCAAGATCCTTTCTGCATGATTTACTCCCTGATTTGCTCCTCCTTTCACTTCACAACTGGCTAGCTCTTCTGCATGATTTACTCACTGATTTTCTCCTCCTTTAACTCCGCAACTGCCCAGTTCTTCCGCATGATTTACTCCCTGATTTTCTCCTCCTTTCACTTCGCAACTAGCTAGTTCTTCTGCATGATTTACTCCCTAATTTGATCCTCCTTTCACTCCACAACTAGATAGTTCTCTCCGGAACTTGATGTAGGTGTTGAGTCCTCTCATTGATCACCACTATGGCACATTACTTTGGGATCTTCACCCACTAATGCTATATCATGAGCATTGTAACCTATTTTCTAAATCAATCATTCTTTTTGTTCTTTCGATTTTCTTTTAGTGTTTTTCTTTGCAAAGTTGTGTGTTCAACCTTTACTAGCTAGATTCATCTGTGCAGGTTATCTAACACATTTACATGGTATCAAAGCCGCAGCAATACTTTATTTTGCAGGTATTAGGAATTCAAAAATCAACAGAAAAATGGAGTTTCCCAAAGCATCAATCCTAACACCGTACAACTATCATGAATGGAAGGACCAAATGGCCTGATACCTTTGTCAAAAAGTGATGTATAGGATTACCATGGCTATAGAAGTGGAACCCACTTCAGCCATAGAGAAATCCAAGTACCTCAACCACATGGATGAGGCCCATGGATCCATATGCATGTGCATCTCCCTAGTGTTGCAGTTTCATTTATTTGCTTGCTCTACTCCCAAGGAGATTTGGAAAAGGGTTGAAGAAATCTACGGGAAATAGGATGAGATAAAAGGACATCTACTCGAAGTGGAGCTTCTCCCGTTGGATCCATGAAACTATGATAGAATTTAAGACTTCTTCACCAAATACAATGATCTATTTCTACAATTCAAGTGTTGTGGAATTGACAAATCCAAGGAGGAGAGTAGCCAAGTTCTCTCCATTATGTCAAAGCTCAGACTAGAATACTTCGTCTTTGTGTCTACCTTTCATTTAGTAAGGTTTGCAAGAGGTAACTCATACACTATGCCTTCTCTCAAAGAGTTCATGGAGTCCCTCACTTTTGAGCAAGATAAACTCATTGGCATGGGGAAAATCAAACCTCAAAAAGCGCATGCACTTGCTGTGCATGATGGCAGCCACAATAAAAATCAAAGATCTGATTCAAATCAAAAAAATCAATAGAAAAAATACAAGGGAAAAGTGCATTCCCATTCAAAGAAGGAAGGGTACACCAAGCCCTTCAATGACTCCTCTGGTTCCAGAAATGAGAAAGGGAAGAAAGGAGACAAATGCACCTAATATCACTGAGGATTCAATCCAGAATCCTCTTGCATTAAGAAACAAATTGATCAAATGGAAAAAAATCCTTCAAAAGAACAACCTTGGGGACCACATCCCTCAGGGCTCCAAGAAGAAAACTGAGGATCCACCACATGGGAAAGGTAACAATTTTCATGCTTTAGTTGCAATTAACTCTTCCCCCGATGCATATATTATAGATTCTGCTGCATCACATCATCTGGCTGCTACAAAGGAAGTCTATTCCTCTTTGGATGCATGCAAAGGACCTCCCATTCTCATGGGAGATGACTCACCTATTGAGGTCATCGGAAAAGGTAGAGTGGAACTTTTACACGGAAGCTTTGAAGATGTGCTTCATGTTCCAAAACATTCGGTAAACCTGCTTTCAGTTTATTAGATCACTCATTCTGGCACCAGAAAGAGAGTGGAATTCACTCTAGATGTAGTGAACATATATGACCTACATAGCAGCTCCAAAATTGCAACCGGTGAGGTAAACAATGGAGCTAGACTGTATACATTTTCTAAATTTATTGAATCTAAATCCTCTTTATTGCTTACACATGTTGATGATAGTAGTAGGCTTTGTTACGAGAGGTTTGGTCACTTAAATTACTGGTATATGAAATAGCTAAGCAAGCATGAGATGGTGGAAGGCTTGCCAAATATCAGTTTCTACAAAGGAGTTTGTGAAGGGTGTGTCCTTGGCAAACATCTTAGAGAAAAGTTTGACATCGACAAGAGTCACAGAGCATCCACTCCTCTAGATCTGATCCATAGTGATCTCATGGGGGCCTTTCCTCATCCTTCCATCAATAAAGCAAGGTATGTTCTTAAATTTATTGATGATTTCTCTCGGTATACTTGGGTGTATCTTCTCAGGGCCAAATCTAAAGTTTTTGCGCACTTTTAAGATTTCAAAGCACTAGTTGAGACATAGTGAGAGAGAAAGATCAAAGCCCTCCATACAGACAATGGTGGGGAATATGTGAACATAGCACTTCAAAACCTTTGCCTTGAGTCCAGCATAGAGTTGCAGCACACAGTTCCATACACTCTGTAGCAGAACAGAGTTGCTGAGAGAAAGAACCGATCTCTCAAAGAGATGGCTTCCTGCATGCTGCATGCTAAGTCACTACCTCATAAGCTATGGGCTGAAGCACTTAACTGTGCTAACTACATCCAGAACAAATCTCCTCATAGGTCTGCCAAGGATTAGACCCCCTTTGAGGCTTGGAGCGGCACTAAACCGGAGGTCAACGACTTCCATGTTTTCGGCTCCCCAGCATGGGCTAGGGTCCCCTCTGAAAAGAGGAAAGCTCTTGATCCACAGAGCATTGAGTGAATCTTTGTCGGATACCCTCATGGTGTGAAGGGATACCGACTCCTGATTTCCTCTACGGACAAGCTCATCATTGATTGAAGTGTCAAATTTGAGGAAAGTCTCTTGCATGCACCTCAATTTCCGCATGCAGACAACTTTTATCTACCTCATGTTCAAGATGATGACTCAGTACACTCAGATGCAGATACGGAGCATGCAGATGCCAAGGTAGAGCATCCACATCCAAGCCTAGATCGGGCTTCCAGCAGTGAATCAACTTCCCCTGTCATAAATCAGAGGACAAGGAGCTTAAGTGAGATATGTGCACAAGACCACCCAGCTGCTAGAAATGGCCTTGTGGGGGATAATTCGGATCCGTAGACGACTAGCTCAGAGTTTATTGAGCCTCCTCTTGCCCTCAGTACCACTGAACCAATGCCATGTTGACATTTTCATTTGGTTTAGTCTTCTGATCCGTAGTCTTATGCTGAGGCTGCTAAGCATCCCTCTTGGGAGTCCGCCATGTAGGAGGAGTATAACTCCCTCCTCAAGAACCAAACCTGGGATCTGGTCCCCCTTTCTTTAGGAAGGAAACTTGTCCGATGCAAATGGGTCTACATGACCAAGAGTGATGTAGATGGGAAAATCACGAGATAGAAAACTAGGCTAGTAGCCAAAGGCTTTGAGCAAGTGCATGGCATTGATTATGATCAGAACTTTGCTCCAGTAGTAAAGATGGATTCCATACACCTTGCACTTGCCATTGCGGCTGTCTAGGGATGGGAAGTACATTAGATGGATGTGAAGAATGCCTTTCTTCACAGAGACTTATCTGAGGAGATCTACATGGAGTAGCCACATGGTTTCATTAATGATTCATCTTTGGTTTGCAGACTGAAGAAGTCTCTCTATGGCCTTAAGCAGGGCCTGAGAGCTTGGTATTCTAATATGGATTCTTTTCTCTTATCACAAAACTTCGAAAGATGTAAGTCTAATCTGAATGTTTACATGCTCATGACACATTATTCTTTCTTAACTTAGTATTGTATGTGGATGATCTCCTGATCATCGACAGCTCGGCTTCAGCCATTGCTGGAGTCAAGAGGGCCTTGCATGATAGGTTCATCATGACGGACATGGGTCCATTACAATTCTTTCTTGGTCTTGAGATCAGCCAGGATGCCACAGGCATTAAACTCTCTCAGGCTAAGTATGCACGGGATCTCCTGGATAGATTTCACATGACTGACTGCAAGCCAGCACAGACTCCTTTTCTGTTTGGGGTCCGCCTTGAGGATGAATGTGACACTCCATTAGTTGACAATACTCTCTACCGACAGCTAGTGGGGAGCCTACTATACCTCACCCACTCTAGACCAGATCTCTCATATCCAATAGGGGCAGTTTCCAGATATAGGCAGGAGCTGCATGAGCCACACTGGAATGCTGCCAAGCGCATCCTCCGATATGTGCAGGGCACCATCACCTTCGGGATTCACTATGTAGTAGGCACTGCATTGAATCTCCTTGGCTTCATAGATTCTGATTGGGTGGGCGACAACATTGATCGGAAGTCCACCCTCGGATATTCACTCAGTCTAGGGTCTGGCCATATCTGTTGGTCGAGCAAGAAGCAGGTTGTTATTTCTCTCTCTTCAGCTGAGGCCAAGTACAGAGGAGTAGTCAACATCACCATTTAGGCTCTATGGCTACAACATTTCCTCACTGAGTTGGGCGTCTATTTCCATAAGCCCACTGTCATCTGGTGTGACAACTAGAACACTGTTAAATTTTGCAGGGATCCAGTACAGTGGCAGTGGACAAAGCACATAGAGATCCATATGCACTACATCAGAGACTTAGTACATGATTAGGTCATTGATTTGCAGTTGTCCTTTAGCAAAACAAACTGCAGACATCTTCACCAAGACATTCACTGAGCAGAAGTTTCACTCTTTGCGCGATCGTCTTGGAGTGAAGGACACAGTTGCTTAGCAACTGTCTTTTCTTCCTCTTTTCTTTTGATTACATTGTATTTTGAGGGGTGGTTTTTCCCACGAGGTTTTCACTCTTTCCTCAATTTTAGTACAAGTTGCATTGTATTTTGGGTGACCTTTGGCCTTAGTTGCCAGGGCTCATTTTCTATTTTTCCCCATAGTGGTGTTCAGGGGGGGTGTTGGAGGTACTACACACCTAGGACCTTCATTACTGGCACATGTAGACACTTAGTTAGAGCATGGGACTACATGCAAGATCCTTTCTACATGATTTACTCCTTGATTTTCTCCCCCTTTCACTCTGCAACTGGCTAGTTCTTTTGCATGATTTACTCCCTGATTTGCTCCTCCTTTCACTTCGCAACTGACTAGTTCTTCTACATTATTTACTCCCTGATTTTCTCCTCCTTTCACTCCACAACTAGCTAGTTCTCTCCGGAGCTAGTTGTAGGTGTTCAGTCCTCTCATTGATCACCACTATGGCACATTACCTTGGGATCTTCACCCAATAATGCTATATCATGAGCATTGTAACCTATTTTCTTAATCAATCATTCTTTTTGTTCTTTAGATTTTATTTTAGTGTTTTTTCTCTGCAAAGTTGTGTGTTCAACCTTTACTAGATAGATTCATCTTTGCAGGTTTTCTAACACATTTACATAAATGGTTCAATAGAAAGCCTCGCCCAACCTATTCAGACAACAACAATAATTGGCCATCAATGAGCAACAAAGCCCACTGGGTGAGTCATGTTCTGGTAGCAATTCTTTTTTTTCACGTGATCAAGATCACATCTCTAGGTTTAAATTTCAACCATCTTCATTGGAAATTGAGAGATGGTTAGATAACCCATTTCTTATCTCAGCTGGCCTGAAGGCCTTCACATGCTGGCGCAGATAGTAGAGAACCGTTCTCTATCATCAAGAATTTTGGGTTCAGAGGAGAGAACAACAAGTTCAAAGGGCAACAACAGAGCATAACAAGTCACAGAAAGAGACTAGAGAAATAGAAAACACAGATATATCTATTTATCATGGAAGGCCTTGCCTTAGCTTTCATTACTCACAGAGAGGCCAATACAATTTTATAGATGAAGCCAAAGCTCATTTAAAATTAGCTAGATGTAAAATTCATGTGATTAAAATGGGCGGTGTTGTAGGTTTAGTTGCATACCTTGTGACGTAGGAGGTGGAGTGTCAGAGAGGTGGCGCCAATCACTGTTGTTGTGTCGGTGTCATTTGGATTCACATCTAACATTATCCCATTTGAAGCCAAATTAAGAATCATGAATCAAGTCACACAGAGTCCTACCATGCCTCTACACAGCTCGTGTTTATTTCTTTGTACAATCTTAGTAAGCATATCAGCAGAGTTCTTATCTTTATGGATCTTTTGCAAGGATAATTGTCCTTCCTTATTTCTTGGTAGAATCTTAGTAATCATATTAGCAGGGTTCTTATATTTATGGATATTTTGCAAAGATAATTGTCCTTCCTCCAACACCTCACGGATCCAATGGTACCTTAAGTCAATGTGCTTCGTTTTTTAGTGAAATGTTAGGTTTTTCACGAAGTGAATGACCCTCTCACTATCACAATATAGCACACACTTGTCCTCCTTTATTCCTATCTCTCCTAGGAATGGTTGCATCCACAACATCTCTTTACAATCTTCTCTTGTAGCTATGTTCTTTGCCTCTGTTGTAGAGAGAGTTACTATTCGTTGTAGCCTTGACACCCAAGATACTGTTGCATCTGCAAATGTGTACAAATAACTTGTAGTAGACTTTCTAGTGTTGATATCTCCAGCCATATTTGCATCTATAAATCCTTCAAGCACAGTCTCATTATGACCAAAACATAAACAATAATGACTTATACCCTTGAGATACCACAAAATCCACTTTAGTTCTTGCCAATGTTGTTTGCCTGGATTAGCAAGGAAAGGAACCTACTCACTACTCCCATTGAATATGTAATTTCTGGTCATGTGCATACCAAGACATACATGAGGTTGCGAATTATTGAAGCATAAAGAATCTTGCCCATCTCTTCCTTCTCCTTGTCATCACTAGGACATAACTTGGTACTCAACTTGAAGTGAGCTGCAAGGGGTGTACCAACTCGCTTGGCATCCTTCATATTAAACCTGTCAAGAACCTTCTTGATATATTTCTCCTGTGACAACCACAACCTTTTGTTTTTCCTATCACGCATGATCGTCATGCCCAATATCTGTTGTGTTGGACCCAAATCCTTCATTGCAAATTTGATGCCCAAATATTTCTTCAACCTATTGATCATATTCTTATCATTCCCAACAATCAACATGTCATCCACATATAACAATAATATTATATACTTTCCTTAATCATAGTTCTTCATATAGATACAATGGTTAGCTTCCAAGCTGTAAAAACCATGTTCCAACACGGATGAATCAAATTTCTTGTACCATCATCGAGGTTCCTGTTTCAACCCATAGAGACTCTTCTTCAACTTGAAAACTAGGTCTTCTTTTCCTTTTTTATGAAGTCTTCTCGTTGCTCTATATAAATTTCTTCCTCCAATTCACTATGAAGGAAAGCAAATTTACATCTAATTGCTCATATTCTAAGTCCAAAACAACAACAAGACCAAGAATGACTCTAATAGATGGCATTTTGACAACACGTGAGAAACTTTCAGTGAAGTCAATACCTTCTTTTTGGGCAAATCATTTTACCACCAACCTTTCTTTATACATCTCCTTCATTTCGCCACCTTCATGCTTAATTATGTAAACCCATTTGTTGTGTAGATCCTTTCTACCCTTTAGGAGCTTTACCAACTCCCAAGTTTTATTTTCCAGCAAAGAGTTCATTTCTTCTTCCATTTCTTTCTTCCATTCTTTACTGTGGTCAACTTTATAAGCCTCTTGAAAACAATCAGGCTCACCGTCATCAGTTAATAAGATATAGTTTGAAGGAGGATATCTTTGTGAAGGCTTATGAGGCCTAGAAGATCTGTTAAGCAATTGTGGTGGTGCATTATCAGGTTGTATTTCCTGTAAAGGTTCCTGCAAGATTCCTTCTTCTTGATGTTCATCACTTTCCCCTTGTTGTCCTTCCTACTCTTGAATTTGTTATCCAATTTTCTTGCATTCGTGGGATGTTTTCGTGTTGCTCTTCAAACCTCTCAATAACTTTATTGACCTGCAACTCACCTATAGTCCTCTTAAACATTTCTGACTCATTAAATATAACACCCCTGCTTCTAATAATTTTATGTTTCAGACTAGATCCCATAGGCAATAACCAAATTCTTCATCCGCATATCCCAGTAAAATGCATTTCATAGATTTATCATCTAGCTTAGTTCTATTTTCTTTGGGAATATGTATAAATTCTTCACATATAAAGATTTTCAAATGAGAATAATTGAACTTCTTACTAGTACAAACTTCTTTAGGGATGCTGCCATCCAAGGTTATACTTGGAGATCGATTTATAAGATGGTAAGTTGTTGTTACAGCTTCTGCCCAAAAATGATTCTCCAAACCAAAATTGGAAAACATACTTCTAACCTTGTCCATAATGGTGAGATTCATCCTTTCTGTGACACCATTCTGTTGAGGAGTACTAGGAATAGTCTTCTCATGCTTTATGCCAAACCTATTACAATATTCCTTGAATGCATTTGAGCAATATTCTCCACAATTATCTATTCTCAAGCACTTGAACAATTTATTAGTCTCTCTTTCAACATCAACATGGATTTTTTGAAATATTTCAAACACTTCATTTTTACTTTTCATATGGTAGGCCCAAACCCTCATGGATGTATCATCTATATATGTTACAAAATATGATGCTCCTCCTAATGACTTGATGTTAACAGGATCAAACACATCTAAGTGTAGCAATTCTAAGAAATTTTTCTTTCTGTTATTGCCACCTCTAATGAATGAAACCATTCTTTGTCTACCATATATACAATTCTCACAAAGATCAACATTGTAGGATTTCAAACCTGCCAATAAATTTTTACTAACAAGGATTTTTAAGCTCTTCTTACTCATGTGACCCAATCGCTTATGCCACAGATCTGTTGAATTTCCTTCTTTTGTGACAACAACCATATCTAATTTTCCTATCATTTCCTTCAATGTATATAATGTTCATATCTTAGGTCCTTTGGCCACGACCAATGATCCTTTGCTAATTTTCCAGCCCCCTTTTCCAAATCTTGCGGAATATCCTTCATCATCCAACTGTCCAATAGAGATCAAACTCATGTGCATTTGAGGTACATGCCTAACCTATTTTAACAATATATATTAGCCATGCTTCATCTTGATCTAGACATCTCTCACTCTAAAAATACTACAAAAATGATTATTCCCCAAATGCACTCTACCATAATCATCAAGATTATATACGACAAAACTATATTTGCATAGGGTTACATGGTGAGATGCCCCAAAGTCAAGGATCCAATCAAAGATACTACTAGATGTATATAAACATTCATCGTCCACTGAAATAGTAAATAAAAAGTCACCATATGTGACTACAACAGTAGTCTCACCTTCATTTGTGTTGGATGACTCGTGATTTGTACTGGGCGACTTCTGATCCTTTTTTCCTTTCTTCTAGAGTCGACATTATTTCTTCATGTGCCTGGGTTTTCCACAATGAAATTAGATGAGCCTGGCCCTCCTTGATTTTGATTAGCCTCTCGATCTTGAATGCCCTTGTTTTCCTCGATTAATTCTCCTACCATGATCAGCTAGAGTTAGAACTTCTCCTCCGTGGTTTTCCCCAATTGACTTGCATCACATCTCCTCATTCATTAAACTATTGTTGACATCATCAAACTTCAGGGTCCCTGCAGGTGCTAAATTTCTCATAGCTATAATTAAAATTTCCCAACTAATGGAATAGAACATATTAACAAGACGGCTATAATTTAATCATCGAGAATGATTTTAACATAGGAAAGTTGACTATTAATAATATTGAATTCATTCAAGTGCTCAGCAATTGAAGTACCTTCCTTCATATTGAGATTATAAAGCTTCTTCATCAAGAACACTTTGTTTGATATTGTGTTCTTCTCATATAGATCATGGAGCTTCTTCCATAATCCTTCTGCCCTCTTTTCTCTTGACACATCGAAATACACATTCTTTGCTAGATATTAGTGGATTGCTTCAATCCCATTTCTATCTAGGTTATTCGACTCTTCATCTCTCATCAATGAGGGTTTCTTTCTTGTGCCCTCAATCGGAAAATACTGATCTTTTAAAATCAATATATTCTCTATCTTTGATTTCCATAGGGCAAAATTAGCCCCACTCAACTTCTCCATATCAGTAAGTGTTGTCTCCATAATAAAATTCACACCCTAAAAATAAGACTTCTCTTATAAAATAAAAATTTAATTATTACACCCATAAAAGTCAAAATTGATCTTCGTTTTAAAAATAATTTATATTTTGACTTCTTAACTTCTTCTAAATAAAAATATCACCTTTTTTATATATTTCAACATAATTAAAAGAACATACTGTATATGTTTCACCCCTTTTTATATATTTCAACAAAATTTAAAAACATATAGGATATGTTTCACCATAATAAAACACTCCAATGATTATGATGAAACATATCACTCATGTTTGACTTGTTAAATATTGTCCTTATTGCACTTCTCCCTCCCCGAAGCGCACGTGGAAGCCAGCGGTGGCACCAAGCGGAGCTCCTGTTGAGGGCAGAGAAGACAGCGAAACGTCGGTGCTTGTTTTTACATTTCTCACTCTAGGGGATCCTGCTCCGTCAATCCATTTGTCGTCCAGGTTGTCCGATCTGCTACTTCAGCATAACTTCCATAGCAGTGCTTTGCTACAAAATTTTCGACGCAAAAAATTGGACAAGGAAAAGAGATTTTCGACTTGAAGCGTCGTGCCCTCCAACAACAGTTGTGAAGGGTTAAAACCATGAAGTATCGAAACATGCTACCAGAGCCACGGATATAAACTTCCCTCACCTCGTAACCTTGCTTTGATACCAGTTGTTGGGTTCAGAGGAGCGCACATCAAGTTCAGAGGGAAACAACAAAGCATAATCAATCACAGATAGAGACAGTGGAGAAACAAAAAAAAATACAGATGTCTATTAATCATGGAAGGCCTTGCCTTAGCTTGCATTAGTTAGGAAGAGGCCAACACAAATTTATAGATGAGGCCAGAGATGATCTAGAATTAGCTACATGTGAAACTCGTGATTCGAATGGGCTGTGTGGTAGGTTTGGCTGCAGACAGCGTTGGTCGTGGATGGCGATAACTTTTAGCGTAGGAGGTGGAGTGTCAGAGAAGCGACACCGATCACTTTTGTTGTGTCGGCGCCATTTGGATTCACTTCTGACATAGAATTTTCATCGAATTAACCAAACTTGTAACACAAGATGGTATAAGATCCTGGACAGAAAAGCATGCCACCAATAAAATTTACGGAGTGTTTCTAGGGTTGGCATTTCTTGTGCAAATTCAAGCTTAAATTGGAGATATTCTCGAGACAGAAGCCCAGGATTTGTGGCCTTTTATTCATCTTTTGGATGAGATGTAGAACTGAACCGACGGATGGAGGTTCCTTCCAATTGAGACTCTCAAAGAAGTCATTAATGGGATGTCGGAGGATAATGAAAAGCTTAAATTGGACGAACGTTTTTGTAACCTCGTAGAGTGTCGAAACAAACTGAAATTCCCTAACAAATTTCGAAGTTTCTTGGTAAAATGTTATCCAAATGTTTCATTGATAGGGGTATATACCCCTATTTCAACTTTAGGTGGATGTATGTTTGTTGACTTTTGTTTTTTAATATAAATGGAAATGATGGATTTAATTAGGAGAATATTTTATGCTAGGCATATTCTTTGTTTGCTAAATTGATGGAGCAAGCGAAGGGAAGAGCAAAGTGATGTCATTATGAGTATTTTAAATTAATTTAAAAGTGTATGCTAAGGAGAAACGTTGATAGATAGTCGAACCGAAACGTCGTGACTGAGTGACCATTTGGGTGATGGATAGTTGTGGAGGGAGGCAGTGGGACCGTTGACATTTTCCTTACGTGATGAGATGAGTCAAGGAGCTAGGTGTTGGATTCACGAGTTCGGGCCACCTAGAGTTTCATCGCATTCACAACCACGGTGAGACTGTGCAGGGAAAGGAGTAGATCTGGGGCCCTAATGTTATAGAAATGGTTGACAGAAATCCATCTACGCTGGTGTTACTTTTGTTACTCCTTGTAGTGCTTCATCTCATTGCATTCGGGTTTGTAGTAGCTACCGAGCATAGAATAAGTCTAGCTCGCCCTTGCAGTTGGTTCGTTGTAGTTATTGAGCGCAGAAGAAGTCTGGCTCGCCCTTGTGGTTATTAAAAATTCTCGCCCTCTCGATATTTTTATTTAACCTACAATACAATAATATATTGGTGCTACTAGAGGAGGCTTCTTTCTTAATCAGTGTCGCTGGAAGAGGCTTCTTTATTTTTCTACAATTCTTTGTTGATCGCGAGCTTGCCTCCAACCATAACTGTATGTCAAATCCTTTCACTAGTTACCAAGAGAAATATGTGTTAAAGTACCCAATACTATCCTAAGCCCTGTATTATTATTTTTACAGAGGTCCATACATATTAAACTTAACAGAGAGGAAAGACCCAAGAGATTCTTCAAAGAACAATGGTAAATGAAATCGTTAACAAAATTGTTCCTAGCATCAATAGAAAATAACCAGAATTTAAGAAATTGCAATGAGAATACATTCTATATACCAATAAGTTTTGAAAAATAAAAATCCATAAAAAAAATTGCGAGGGATCTTCATCTTCAAAAACACAATAATATATCAGTTATCAGATAATAGTTCGTCAAATAACCAACTATCACTTTACGAGTAAAAGGGAAAATTATTCCATGTATATTGATAAATAATAATACAAGATAAATTTCATAAAGGTTGAGGTATTGTTGGAAAGGCAGAGGATTTTAAACATAAATTCACACACAAAACACACTAGTTGTGGCTCTTCTATTGATCACACAAAACTTGATGATTACAATGAACAAGTGAAGGGTATTTAACCTTTTCCAACTAGCGACTTGCCTAAAATAACTTGACATGCAACCACACACTAACAATTTGACTATGATTTAATTCAACTTGACTTGATGCTTAGTTAACTGACTCTCTAATTTTAGCCAACTCCTCATGCAATAGTAATTAGCTTATTTTAACACTCCCTCTTAATTATCACTGCTAAACTAAGACTGACTCATAAAAAATCAAACATGCCTTTTGGCTCAGCTAGGCTTACAACACCTAAGTTTCTTCTATGAAACTCAAACACGTCTTTTTCTAATGACTTAGTAAATATATCAGCTAGTTGATCACTAGATTTATAAAGTTTCAAGTGAACTTCTCCATTTCTCACAAGTTCTCTAATAAAGTGATATCTAGTATCGATATTCTTGCTATTTTGATGAAACACACTATTCTTCGATAGTGCAATTACTGAGGTGTTGTCACAATATATTGTTGTTAATCCTTGTTGTTTTTGCTTGAGTCTATTAAATACTCTTCTTAACTAGAGTTCTTGACATGTTGTTGCTACATATTCTGCTTCCGCTGATGAAAGTGTCACAATGGGCTGCTTCTTAGATGCCCATAAAATCACACCTAAACCAAGATGGAACACATAACCAGAAGTGCTCTTCCTATCATCCAAAATAGCTGCAAAATCACTATCTATGTACCCAATCAAATCCTTATTTTCTTTGCTTGCATACATTATGCCACAATCTCTAGTTCTTGCTATGTATCTCAGAATTATTTTTCCTACAATCTAATGTGTGCCTTTTGGAGTTTCCATAAATCTAGAAATCAAATTCACTCATTGCATAATATATGATCTTGCAGCTGTGAGATACATGAGGCTGTCAACCGATATTTTGAATAGAGTTGGATTGAGATCTGATCCTTCATCATCCTTGCTTAACTTTGTACCCGTTGCAACTGGTGTAGGGACAGGTTTGCAATTCTCCATCTTGAATCTTTTCATGAAATATCTAGCATATTTATTTTGGCAAATAAAAATTCTTTTTTTAGATTTCTCAACTTCTATGCCAATAAAATATTTCATGAGACCAAAATCTATCATCTCAAATTATTTCATCATGGTTGCTTTAAATTCATCCAATTCAAAATCACCTGGAAAAATCATGTCATCAACGTATAAGCAAACAATCAAAATTTGTCCATGCTCTTTTACATTTGTGTACAAGGTAGGCTCAATGTTGCTTCTACAAAATCTATTCTTGATCATGTAGTTGTCGATTCTACTATACCAAGCTCTAGGCGCTTGCTTCAATCCATATAGCACTTTATTCAACCTGTCAACTATATCTTCTTTACCTTCAACTTCATATCCTCAAGAATGCTACACATAAATTTCTTCTTCTAAAATTACATCCAAGAAGGCTGATTTCACATCCATCTGATATACTTTCCACTTGTTCAGAGTTGTTGTGGCTAGAACTGCTCTTATATTATCCATATTGCTATCGGAGCAAACATTTCTCCAAAGTCTATTCTTAGTTGCTGTGAGAATCCTTTTGTTACAAGTTGTGCTTTAAATCTCTCAATTTCACCTTTCTCGTTCAACCTTGTCTTGTACACCCACTTCACACCAATGAGACTTTTTTCCTTTGGTAAATCAATCAAATCCCATGTATTATTCTTTTCAATAGCTTTAATTTCTTCATCCATGGCTTGTACCCAATTTTCATCTTTGATTTCTTCTTCAAACAAATAAGGTTAGAATGACAACAATGTAAAATTTCAACTAATATCCAAATCATCATAAATATCTTTCAGAATTCTCATATTTCTCTTACCATTGATTGATTCATCATCTGATTGACTGTTGGGAGAATTTCGATCTGTTGATTTGCTTGAAGATCCATGTTGCTATGAAAATCTTAGAGTCCTTATGGGTGTGTCTCTATTTGGTGTCTTCACATGTAATTCTTCCTGCTTCTTTTCTGCTACATAATCTTCTTCCATTAGTGGCACTTGTGCATCAACTATTTTGTCTACAGTCTCATTCCATGACTCTTGTTTTTTGAACACAACATCTCTGCTAATTACAGCCTTCTTGGTGATAGGGTTATACAATGTGTAAGCTTTTGATTGTTCACTATAACTAGTAAATATGAATTTTTCACTTTTAACATCCATTTTGCCTCTTCGCTGTTGAAAATGCAACAAGATGATGGAGCTTAGTGGAAAGGAGTTGCCTTCACTAAGTGGGCCCGCAGGGTATTTTTGGCGCAAAGTCTATTTTTAGACTATGTCTATTTTTAGACATATGGATCATGGTCTATGAGTTGCAGCATGCTGTTTATGGATGATTGGTCATGTTGGTAAAAATAGATGGACTTCTATTTTTGGTTCACAGCGGAGTGATTAGAGCCTATTTTTAGACTGCCAGGCTAAAAATAGAAACATTCAAATATTATTAGCCCTTAATAATATTTGGACTCTAAACATTATCTTATTTCTTGGAGCACTTCAGTTCGAGCTACGAATGTGGCACATGCAGTTGACAAAAGGAATCACGTGGTTTCTTATGTGTTATTTGGGCTATTGCATGGAGGACTTCAGTTAGAACTCATGCATGTGAGTTCTGTGGAGTTGGATGTGGAGTTGATGGAGTTGTGTTTAGTTTGACTTAGTTGAACTAGTTGTATTTATTCTAACTAAAGAATACACTAGTGATGAGTTGTGTGAATTGATTGTTAATTAATTCACTAACTATTAACTCATAAATTAACTAAAGAATACATCAGTTAACTCAGTGCATGGACAGTTCAACAGAGACAGGTGTTAGAGGTAAGTGAAAGGGTGAGTTGTGACTATCAGTTGTGCATGAGATTTGCACATGCAGGGATTGAGTTATGCCAATGAGGAGTGCGCAGTGTGGGCCAATATCAAAGCAATTGTAGCTTCTGCTCACGTGATTTTCACCAGGGATTGTGCAGTGGAGGCAGGAAAAGCAGCGGAGGAGATTTGAACCTGTGACTTGTTCGGATCTGAGCTAGTTTTGTGTGTAACAGGTGGAGATAGTACTGAGTACTTGTGAGGAGTATTGTACTATGTATTGTTACATGTTCTCAATCATTAATATACAGATAGTGTGGGGTTTTCAACTTTATGCTTTCCTCGGGTTACATATTGTGTTAATGTGTGCATGCGATTGATGTTTCATTGTTTTTGATGCTGCTAAATTGATGATCAAAGTAGAGGAGGTTATGTATTATGCATGTATTTCGCAATAGAGTATAATCGGGATAATCTCTGTTGAATAAGTGTTTATTATTCAAAAATTTCTACATGGTATCAGAGCTCTTTTATTTGTAGAAAAAGTTCTACAGGATATCAAAGCGAGGATTGATCATCAGATCTATTGTTTAGAAATTGATTACATTTTATTCTTCAGGCAGAGTCTGTAATTGGGCCAGGTAGCCTCTGGATTCATCCTTCTTTTGGAAGGTGAGATATCTAGTGAATGCCCATACAGTCGATCTCTGTACAAGAAATAATTTGTTCTCATGAATTTTAGATCAGAAGCGGTTGAGTTTTGAGCTGGTGAAATGGCACTCAAGGATAAACTCAGAAACATCTAAGTGAGAATGGAGACATTATGCCCAAGTATTTCACGAAGTTCACCCAATGCTGGGATGAGCTGGGAGGTGTGGGGGTGACTGTTGATGATGAGGACTTGGTGAGCTTGGCTCTCCTTGGTATTCCGAAGAGTTGGTATTCCTATCAGGACTCTGTCAATGGTCGGGAGAAATTGCCAGGATGGGAGAGACTTTGGTTGGATCTTTTGCAGGAGGAGATCAGACGGAGCACCAGAGACAGTTCTTCATGCATGCATGATGAGCAGAACTGTGCCTTAGCGAGTAAGGTGAAGAAGGGGAAGGAGAAGGGTTCTCTTTCCGAATCCAGTTCTTCCAATGATGGGAAGAAGGTTGACAAGTCGAAGGTGAGATGCTTTCGTTGTCATGAGTTGGGCCATTATGCTACTAATTGCCCAAACAAGAAGTCCAAGAAGGGATCCGGGGAAGGATCTGAAGGTGAGGCACTTGCTTCACAATTTGAGTTGGATTTCACACTCTTCGCATACATGGTTTCATCCATGCTGGGAAGTGGTTGGTTTCTTGACAGTGGAGCTTCTTTCCACATGACCGGTGACAAAAGTTTGTTCAGTACTTTGGAGGAGAAATATCTCCAGATACTCATAGCGATGGGTAATGATGAGAAGTATAGTGTCTCAGGTGTAGGCAGGGTTATTTTTTAGAGGGAGCATGGAGCTCGCCTTACCTTGATCAATGTCAAGTATGTACCAGGATTGAAGAGAAACTTTGTGTCGATCGCGATGCTAGAAGACAGACGCTGTGATGTAGTCTTCAGTAAGGGAAACATTTTCCTTAGACACATCATCACTAGACAAGTGAAGCAGATTGGTTCACAGGTCAAGAACCTGTATGCTCTTGAGGTTCAAGATGCATGCAAAGCCTTGAGCAGCGAGGCAACTGATGGAGACTTGGTGGTTGAGAGGGAGCGTATATTACCTCTCAACATGTAGAGCCAGAAGAAGTCTCAGACGATTGTGGAGGAGCCACAATCGGTGCAAAAACTTCAGGAGGTTGTGGAGTAGCCACAACAAGGGAAGCTGAGAGGAGATCGAGTAGAGACATCTACTCATGCAGAGACCTCCAGCAGGGGAAAACTTCGAGCCAGGTGGGCAAAGGGATCGCATGCAGCCATACCTCCAGGTAGGAGGTGGGGTGATGTGGATTGATCGTCCCAAGGAGGAGGGGCAGGATCCTTGATGTACCCAACCTCTTGGATGAGACCTTGCTACGGGAGCCCCGATGTGGAGTAGCAGGAACTGACTGATTGGGTAGAGACAGATGCAGATGGAGCGGTAGAGAGAGCGACAGTGTAGGGAATCCCAGGACAGCGCACAGCTAGCAAGCCGCAACAATGCAAGAGGCACAAGTGTTTTGCATAGTGCTAGGTGGCACAGAGAAGTGTGCAATGGTGCGAGATGCATGGAGATGTTGCAGTAGCGCAGATGTCAAAGAGGGAGCACTTTTTAGCAGCAGGTAGAGCTTCAGCATCAGAGTATGTTCCTAGCCCAACAGAGTGGTTAGTTAGGAGTATTTTTGTTCCAAGTGTTGTTGGAGCAAGTGGACCGGCCAAATGTGTTGCATGCAGAACATTCTAGAGTTGCAGGATAGGGATTGCAGATAATCCATATCTTTTTGAGAGGGAGTGTTGAAAATGCAACAAGATGATGGAGCTTAGTGGAAAGGAGTCGCCTTCACTAAGTGGGCCCGCAGGGTATTTTTGGCGCAAAGTCTATTTTTAGACTATGTCTATTTTTATACATATGGATCATGGTCTATGAGTTGCAGGATGTTGTTTATGGATGATTGGTCATGTTGGTAAAAATAGATGGACTTCTATTTTTGGTTCACAGCGGAGTGATCAGAGTATATTTTTAGACTGCCAGGCTAAAAATAGAAACAGTCAAATATTATTAGCCCTTAGTAATATTTGGACTCTAAACATTATCTTATTCTCTTGGAGCACTTCAGTTTGAGCTACGAATGTGGCACATGTAGCTGAAAAAGGAATCACGTGGTTTATTATGTGTTAGTTGAGCTATTGCATGGAGGACTTCAGTTAGAACTCATGCATGTGAGTTCTGTGGAGTTGGATGTGGAGTTGATGGAGTTGTGTTTAGTTTGACTTAGTTGAACTAGTTTTATTTAGTCTAACTAAAGAATACACTAGTGATGAGTTGTGTGAATTGATTGTTAATTAATTCACTAATTAATAACTCATAAATTAACTAAAGAATACATCAGTTAACTCAGTGCATGGACAGTTCAACAGAGACAGGTGTTAGAGGTAAGTAAAAGGGTGAGTTGTGACTGTCAGTTGTGCATGAGATTTGCACATGCAGGGATTGAGTTATGCCAATGAGGACTGCGCAGTGTGGGCCAATATCAAGGAAATTGTAGCTTGTGCTCACATGATTTTCACTAGGGATTGTGCAATGGAGGCAGGAAATGCAGCGGAGGAGATTTGAACCTGTGACTTGTTCGGATCTGAGCTAGTTTTGTGTGTAACAGGTGGAGATAGTACTGAGTACTTGTGAGGAGTATTGTACTATGTATTGTTACATGTTCTCAATCATTAATATACAGATAGTGTGGGGTTTTCAGCGGTATGCTTTCCTCGGGTTACATACTGTGTTAATGTGTGCATGCGATTGATGTTTCATTATTTTTGATGCTGCTAAATTGATGATCAACGTAGAGGAGGTTATGTATTATGCATGTATTCCGCAATAGTGTATAATCGGGATAATCTCTGTTGAATAAATGTTTATTATTCAAAAATTTCTACATTCACTCCTTAGGCACATGTGCATAAACTACACATCCAAATACTCTTAGATGAGATATGTTACAATATATACCTGACCATGCTTGTTCTGGTACTTTGTTCATCACACTCTTTGTAGGAGATCTATTGATCCCATAAATAGCACATGCAATTGTTTCTGCCCAATACTCATTAGACAAGTTTTTTCCTTTCAACATGCTTTTTGCCATGTTCATAATTATCATGTTCTTTCTCTCTTCTACACCATTCTGCCGCGGTGTGTACATGGTTGTAAACCGTCTTATGATTCCATGTTGTTTGCAATAATCATGGAATGCCTTTGAATCATATTCTCCACCACGATCTGACCTCAATACCTTGATCTGTCAATCACTTTAGTTCTCTGCTAAGGCTTTGAATTCTTTAAACCTTGCAAAAGTTTCAGACTTTTGCATCAAGAAGTAAACCCAAGTCTTTATGCCATAGTCATCAATGAAAGTGAGGAACCAACTACTTCCACCAATCAGTTATCTCCTCATAGGTCCACACAAGTATGTATGCACTATCTCAAGAGGTTTCTTTGCTCGGTATATAACTCCCTTTGGAAAACTTTCACAGTTTTTCTTTCCCAAGATGCAACACTCACAAGTACTAGCAAGTTCTTTGATGGGAGGTAATCCTCTGACCATCTATTTCCGCTGCAACAATCTTAAACCAAAACTATGCAAATGTCCAAATTGAAAGTGTCATAACCAATCATCATTAGAACATGCAACTGTAAAAGAACTGACCTGATCACTGTAATTCATAATTAGAGGAAAGAGTTTGTTCCTCATCATATGCACCTTTGCTATCAGTTGCTTGCTTGGGGGCTTGTCATATATAACACATTCTTGTCCTTGAAAGATAACTCTCTATCCTTGCTGTGCCAATTGAACAACATTTATCAAATTATGTTTGAGACCAGGGACATAATATATCTTTGAGATTGTCTTCGGTTCCCCCTACTTGGTCAGAATGTTGACCACTCCTTTTCCATCTACATCCATAGTCTTGTTAATCCCTAACTTTATCTTTATTTTCACAAATTGATCCAAATTTACAACCAAATTCTTGTTGCATGTCATGTGGTTACTGCAACCACTGTTTAATAGCCACACATTATCAAAAGGCTCATGCATGTTATGGCAAGATAGGGACATGGAGTTAGTACTTTCTATAGTGACATTATCTCTCTGGTTCCCTTGATCAGCTAACTTCTTCCTGCAATCATGGGCATAGTGACCAAATTTATTGCAATAATAACATCTCACCTTTGATTTGTCATTTCTTTGATTATTGCTAAAGTTTTTGCAGTTGCTTCCACTTTCATGCTCATGTTGTTCTTGACCATTTCTCTGACCACCATATCTTCCACCTCATCCTCTACCTCTTGAGCTACTTCTGCATCGACCTCTATCTCTTGAAAGGAAACCTGACTTTTGAAAGCAGTCTCTAAAGTGGAATCCTTATTTTTGTCTGTCCTTGCCTCATGTGATAGAAGTGATCCCATCAACTCATCAATTGTTAATTACGCAAAATCCTTGGCTTCTTCTATGGTTGATACCACCACATCAAATTTGGTAAACAAAGATCTGTAGACCTTCTCAACCATTGTTTGATCTTTAATTTCCTCACCATAAATTTTTAACTGATTTACGACAGTGATGACCCGATTCATGAAAGAATCGATGTCCTATGTCTCCTTCATCTGCAGACTTTCAAAATCTCTCTTAGTATTTTGCAACTTAACAATATTGACTGCAACCATACCTTTATAGCTTGTCGCCAAAGTATCCCATGCTTCTTTTGCTGAAGACGTGATCATAATTTTCTTGAACATTGCTTGGTCCACTCCTTGCTGTATAAGTTGCAACGTTTATGCATTCTTCTTCTTGTCTTTCTTCCATTGTTCTCTCTCTACATTAGTGAGAACTCGTTCTTCCGTTTCATCCTTAGGTTTTGAAAATCCAATCTGAACATAATCTCAAACATCATGAGCCTGCAAAGTGGTTCCCAACTTAATGACCCACACATCATAATCTTTCCCTGTAAACGATGAGAACTGGGACTAAAAATTTGAAAAAGCCATCTTTCTTCAAAACTTCTCTTCAAAATACCTTAAATTTCTCATTTTATAAACTTTACAAAACTTCTTTAAAAACTAAACTCAGAAATAAACTCCTTAGTAAACTCTTTATTTTTTTTATATAATTTTTTTAAAATTATATATAAAAATAACTTGTATAAAAAAACCTTTATAAATCGCAACACCATATAATAATGTTTATGGAAACCCCCTTAACACTTATTACACCTCAAAAACAGTCACGTGTTGTTTTTTTGGAACTCGTTCAAACCGTTTTTAAAAACTACAACCCATGCCGTTCAAAAAAATTTGTTAACTCGCTCAAACATAAGAAACCCACGTTAGCTTTTTCGAGGTTCAAACGTTGACTTCGTATTTTACGGCCTGCCCATTCCCGACCACTTAAACGCCTTGCGGTTTGTGCTAACAAAGTGTGAAATTTGTGAGGTACTTAATGATTTTACAAATTTGCAACATAAATTTACTTAAAAAAAAAATGGTTTTTTCTCTTGGCTTTCTGTGCAGTACCATAGATTTTGTGATCCTTCATCACTTCTGATACCAATTTGTTGGAAAAGCAGAAGAGCGTTAACACATTCACATATAAAACACAAGAGCCAAGACACAAAACTTGATTACAATGAAAAGGTTATTTAACCTTTTCCAACTAATTACTTGCCTAAAATAATTTGACATACAACCACACAGTGACAATTCTACTATGACTTAATTTGATTTGACTCAAGGGTGACTTAGGTGGCTCTCTAATTTTAACTAACTCCTTTTACTGGAGTAATTTGCTTATTATAACAATAACATGGTAAATTGGAGTGGTTCTGAGATTAAGAGCCAATAACATGGTAAATTGGAGTGGTTCTGAGATTAAGAGCCATGAACAGCTAAAGTAAAAACTTTACCGAGTCGACATAGAACCTGCAAAACATAGGGATTCAGAGACTAAGAAAATTGAATGAGGGCTAGAATTGAGGGACAATCCCCGCGACTCCTTAAAGAATGAAATAACAAAATAAAACCCTTAATAGTCGATATGGGTGCATAACTTTCTCCTTCGCTGAAGAAGCAAGAAATCCTGGAAAAAAAATGTCAAGGAGATTCTTAGTTGGGTATACTCTCAACTTAGTCTAAAAACTAGTAACTGCGAAGAGGAAGAGATAATATAAAAATAAAAAACTCAGATTACCTATAATCCATGAGGAAGCGCGACTTTCATGGAAGGAAAACTCGGAGGATAGACAAACAGTTGAAACATTGCAAGTAATACCTTGATCCGACACCGAGAATGGTAGTATTAGTCATAGTTACCAAGTTCGAATTCGAATTCGGATTCGAATTCGATACGATACAATAAAAATTCGAATAGAAAATTTTTAATTCGAAAAAAATTCGCCAATATACATCTTTAACCCTAGCATTTAGCAAAAAAATTCTGATAAAAATAATATTTTAAGCTTATTTTTTTCTAGATTTATTTTGAATTTTAAATAGCATCCAATAAATTAGATAATACAATAACATTACAAACACATTTCACCAAAAAAAAACCACACTCACCACTTCCCTTTGCTACTTCTTTATTCCTAAATTTAAATCTAAAATATTTTTTTAATTTCAGAACTAATTTATCTAAAATCCTTCCTAATAAATAAAAACAAATTTAAAAAATATCTGAAATTCCATAAAATCAGTGATTGCAAAATTAACATTTATTACAAATTAACAAACTGTTAGGAATTGGGTGTAACAGATTCTTCCTTTTCCTATTTTACTAGCTTTTTAACCCAAAAAAACAATAATAAAATTGGAAAATTATAAATTTTCCTTTTCCACTATGATTTTCCAGTTTCTCCAATTTCTTTCCTTCTGCCAATGCCATCAGATTTTTCCTTTTCTATTTCACCGGCTTTTTAACCCATAACAATAATAATGAAATTTGAAAATTATGAACTTTCCTTTTCCAATGTGACTTTCCAGTTTCTGCATTTTCTTTCCCTCTGTGCGGATGCCATCCTACCATTATCTGTTCTACCATTGTAGTGAATGAACAATCTCTTCTTGCTTACGTAAACAACCAACCCTGCATCTCATTTTTTATTTGATCATTTATATTTGAAAACCGAATCGAATTTCATCGAATAGTACGGTATTCGGATCGAACTGTCGAATTTTCGTATTTTTTAGTCCGATTCGGACGAATTTGGTAAGTATGGTATTAGTGTCAGAACAGATTTGAAAAAAAATATAGAACAGTAACAAGGCACGTCGATGGCTCTGTTACACTTAAGTTGATCGCTGATTCTCCGAACATTCGGGAATTAGACGGACATGGCAGCGGTCTCGGAACCTGGTTAAGTGAGCTCGGGATAGAAGAGGGCTTTCGCTGTAAGAGAGAACGTTCGATGGGAAACCCTTACCAGTCAATAGAGGTGCATAACTTTCTCCTTCGCTAAAGAAGCAAGAAATCCTGGAAAAAAATGTCAAAGGATATTCTTAGTCGTGTATACTCTCAACTTAGCCGTGTATACTCAATTAAGTGTGAAAATTAGACGTGTCTCAAAATACTTTAAGAGAGAATCATAATAGTGTAAATCCAAATGACAATGATGAATTCTAATGTAATTATGATAACAAGAATTGTCCATGCTTAAATGTGTGAAAAAAGTACAAAATTGTACCACAAGTTAACCTTTCCACATGAGTTCATCATAAATGCATTGAGAGAACCAATTTGTTATGTTTGTCACCATCCACGATTTGAGGCAATTTTTAAAGGTAAATTCACAAGAAAAATTACCCACGAGTTTTTATAAATGTGCGAACAAATTTAAACTAGTTAAACATGACAAAATAAGAGAAAGTTTTTTGGTAGAAATCACATGAGAGAAGTGTTTGGGCGACCCGTTTGGAACCAACAAGTGTGGTTTATCATAAGGACCAGATGAAGATGGAGATCATGGCAAAGACTTAAATAGAAAGCAAGGTAGTGAGATAATTTCAAGTCACTGCTATATTTGAACAATAATGTTTAAATTATAATATTAATTTATTGATATATTAAAAACCAATATTATTAAGTACTAAATTTTGAAAAAGAATATTTAAATAATCATATTATTTCATTAATTTATTAAAAATATTAATAAGTAACGCCTATATTAAACCACTAGTTTTGAAAAATAATATTTAAATAATGATATTAGTTTATTTATTTATTAAAATATTAATATGTAATGGCTATATCAAATGGCTAGTTTTTGAAAAATATTTAAATAATGATATTATTTCATTAATTTATTAAAAATATTAATAGGTAATGGCTATATTAAATGACTAGTTTTTGAAAAATAGTATTTAAATTAATTTATTAAAACAAAATATTACTAGTTCTTGAAAAATAATATTTAAATAATGATATTAGTTTATTAACTTATTAAAATATTAATATGTAACGCATATATTAAATGGTTAGTTTTTGAAAAATAATATTTAAATTAATTTATTAAAACCAAATATTACTAGTTTTTGAAAAATAATATTTAAACTGTGATATTAATTTATTAAAAACAAATATTAATACGTATTAAACAACGAGTTTTTAAAATAAATAAATAAATAAATAATCAAAGTCAAACTTTAAAGAAGGGGAGTCAAAAATTATAAAAACGAGTGAAGACCCTAGTTGAGACAAGATCATTTGATAAATAAAATAACTAATTGAAATAAAATAAAATAAATTAAAAATATACACAAGTCTATATATATATATATATATATATATATATATATATATAAACATATATATATATATATCCAAAGAAAAATAATCAATAAATAAAATAGGGTCAACAATAAAATATGGGGCTCAGGCCCATTAAACAAATAAGAAAAATACTAAAAGGAGTTAAGAACGAATAAAATACATAAAAACATGAAGGATCGAGAAAATAGACTCTAATGAAGAATAAATCAACAAAAAATACTATAAAAATGATGAACATACCTATACAAAAAAAAAACCAAATAGGAGGACAAGACAGGGACCCAACTTCTACTAATATTCCAACCATCATCTCTATTCAAATTATTGGGTATTTTTTCAATTTCTAGGGCCTCCCTCAATTTACGATGATCAAAATGACTAACCTTAGCAATGACTTGGGCCTCCTCAATGCAGATGTGATGCTTAGCTTTATTTGCATGCTCTGTCAAAGTAGAGGAGCAGGTCCTGCCATGCTCGATGTCAGCAGCATGCTCACGAATCCTTTGATTAATCGAGCGACCAGTCTCACCAATGTAGGGAGTCCCACAAAAGCATGGGATAACTTAAACACCCTTCATATTCTTGGGGTTCATTGGGTCTTCTACAAACCTAAGGGAGCTCCGTATGGTATTTAAAGGACGAAAGGTTGAAGCCACCTTATGCTTCCTTAGGATCCTTGCAATCTTGTCAGTGGTCCTTTGCATAAAAGGAAGATGAACACCAGAAAATCGATCATTGGTATCTTTCTTAGCACTAGGACCTTTTTTAGCTCTAAGGAAAGCCCTAGTACATTGGTGTCTACTAGACCCATTATTAAAGAATTATCACCAAAAGAATTATCATGTGATACCACATATTCAAATATTAAGTAATCTGAGTACATGAATCTTGATCTGTAAACCTAGATTTGGATCGATCCAAAACCGTTTTAAATCACTAATGCAAAAAAAAAAAATATAGTTCCAAAAAAGAATGACAAAAAATGAAGTTTTCAGAGTTTGATACAAAAACCTAATTTATAAATCTTAGATATATTAAGACCCTTTAAAAAATATATTCTCTTCACTGGAATGCGAGAACGTGATTTAATAAAGCCAGGAAAAAAAGGAATTGAATGACTTCACTAAAACAAAGCTTTCTCCTTCAAAGTGTGATCCTTAAACCCTAAACCTAATTTACTAAACATTGATTCGGTACCATTTGGATTTCGCAACAGATATAATAAATATTTATCTTTAGAAAAAAAGAAAACATAAGATATTTATTCATATGAATCATGACATTAAAAGTAATTATTATTATTATTATCTATTTTTAAGGTCACACCTGAGTCAAACTCCAAATTGGTGTATAAGAATTTTTTGTTTGTAGGACAAGGGACTCACCTCGGTGGAGTGATTTGATTGCTAAGTTTACTAAGGCATATAAGACTCTTTTGTTTGTGGGACAAGGGACTCACATCTATGGAGTGATTTGATTGCTAAGTCTACTAAGGCATATAAGACTCTTTTGTTTGTTGAACAAGGGACTCACCTCTGCAGAGTGATTTGATTGCTAAGTCTACTAAGGCATAACACATGCTCTTTACCATTAAGCCCACTCAAACTTAGAAAATAAAACTTAGAATAAAAGAATCAAGACATTTACCATTCGAAGGAGAGCTCAGTCGATATCATATATTTATGGGATTCCTGATGGTTCGGATGGACTTTTGGCGACTGTTCGAAAAGCGGTAGGGTTCTGCAATAACCTGTACATCACTTGCACCTCCCTGCAGAATATTCGTTATGACTCGGATACCGTCACCGTGGCGGTCACTATAACATGATCTGGCTCTCCGTAATGGCTTTGTAAAAGCCTTGCCCAGTGACTTATTCACTGCATTATAGGTTACCTACCTTCTACCTGACCTAGCATCGTGTGACAGTTACGATTGTCTCGGAGGTAGCTGGTGGAGGCTTCCTCGGAACAACCATGGATTTGGATATCGTAGACTATTCAGAGGATCTGTTGGAAGGTGTCAACATCTGGCCAACTCCACACTCCACCTCAGAAGATATGCTCCCATTCTATTGTGATCTAACGGCCACCATCACTGGCCTGCCCTCGATCTCAGGACCCTCCAGTTCTACGGTGACCTTCTCCGAGCCCCCTCTAGTCTGGCCAGTACCCTCCTCCCCTCCCCAGTCTCCCTCCACATACAACTTCATGACTGACTGTATTAGCCCTAACCCTATGGTTGAACCCTCGCATTACCCTCCTCCCCCTCCGTCAGTCGGTTCCCTTAACCTCCCTCTCGGAAACCCTTCGAACTCGGCAATAGGGCATCCTCATGTGACTATATCAACTACTCCTCCATCGGGTAGCTAAGATGTTGTTCCACCATTCTCGGACGTTATTCCCGCGGGTGTGTAACCAAGCCCTACAAACCCTTCTCCGCCCGAGGATCGGCTGGACTCCTCTAAAGCTGCAGCAAGGCCAAGAAAAAAACGCAAGTGCTTCAAGTCTAAAGTCGAAGACATCATAATTAGGCTTGGGGAAGATATCCAGTGGGGCAACTCCATGGACATGACGGACCGCGTTCTAGTTGGACGGATCAGTGGCAGAAGTTACACAGTGGCTCGTTTGAAGCTTTGGACCTCAGAGGTATGGGGGCAGCACCTGGTCGATTTACCTTTTGTACAAACTTTTGTTAGAGGTTGGTTCACTCTGAGGTTTGCCAGAGCTGAGCACATGAATTGGGTCCTGTCCTCCTTCTGGCATTTCAAACAAGCCCATGTCCTTCTGCATCACTGGAACCCTCTATTCGACCTAGAAAAAGAACATATAGGAGTCAGGCCAATATGGGTTCGGCTTCCAAGGCTGCCCCTCCAATTTTGGTCGGAGGACATATTTCGGCGCATTGGTAATACCCTGGGCACTTACCTTGAGCACGATAGATCTTACTTATCTACTAGAATGATGGCATATGCCAGGGTATTGGTACATCTGGATACAAGGGGGGGTCTTCAGGAACACATTACATTACAGTGGAGAACTTTCTCTCGGCATCAAATTCTGGATTACGAAGGGGTCCCATTCCGCTGCAGAAGATGTCATAAGGTGGGACATCTTTTCAAGGATTTCCCTTTGAATAGTAAGGTGTGTGATGGAGAAAAGGAAAAGGTCAATCTGCAAAAGAGCTCTCATTGGTGGGCTCCAATATTGCAGCAATGATGCTGCAACTCCTGGGACTCCCTTCTTTACTTTTATCAACCCGGTAGTTCATAACAAACTTAGAAGCGATGGTGCTATATGCACAAGTACTAGCTCTTGCCGCAGGCTGTCACTGGATCAGCTGGCACAAGTCCGCTAGGAGCTTAAGCCAACTTCTATGCTCTTAGAAGAAGCTTTTAACTGTGATGGACGAAGATAACTCAAAGGAAGCTAATCTACTCGCAGAAAGAGGCTAAAATCTAAAAGGAAATGCAAACCCTAGCAAAACCTAGTTTTACTGACTACCCCTACTGGTGCAAGAAAAAGAGGATGAAACTACAGAAAGGGATGCCATTGACTCTTGGGGAGGTAAAGTGCATGTGTCTAAGCTACTTCTGAGGTGAAATCTGAAAAGGAACATCTTTTTGTATTTTTGAGTGGTTTTGTAAAAATCATATGTGCATGTGCTTTAACTGTTTTTAACTATGCAGAGGTTGATTGGCGAAAGGAAATGGGGTAGGCGCTTGTAGGAGGTTGGGAAGGTAAGAATAGGGCCTAAGGGGTCCCTAACACCCTTCTAGAGAGTTTCATAGTGTTCAGACCTTGAAAAACCGCTCACGTGATCTTCTACAGGAAGTCTGCAGGGGTTCTACAGGATGTTCCAAAAGGGGATTTTGAAGGGTTGATGGTGGAAGAAAGGTGAAAAAGTGGAGATGGAGGTTGGATGAGGATGTGGAAATGAAGCTGAGAAGTGATAAGGATGGTTGTATTTGTTCAAGGATGGAGAGAGCAATGTTGCACAAAAATATGGAAATTAGGTCAAAGTGAGAAAATGTGGCAAACGAAGGGCAAGAATCTAAGTTAGGGGATGGAGTAGGTTGCATTGATGGAGGAAGGGTAGGCAGGGAGGTATCACAGGTGTTTTGCACACTATTTCTTGAAACTGACCAAACAAAGACCATGCAAACCAAATATCTAGCTATTCTAACCTACTTTGACCTAGGAACCAACAACCATGATGAACAGAAATTCATTGGTAGAAAATCATGTAAAATAACTATGAAAACCAAGCAAGAATGGATCTGAGCATGTAATCACATCTGGTATCAACTTTTGCAATTGAGAAACTAACACTAGCAATTGCATGAAGAAGCAAGAACAATGTTTTTGCTGTAGCAAGGATACCTTGGTCTCAGCTCATGGTCTCGAGGAGGGAGAGGTGAGATCCAGGGTTGCTTGATGGCCTTTTTCGAAGATCTTTTCTGTTACCAACCTATCAAATCACTCTAAAACATGAAAAGATTTTTCAATCATCAAAAATGACCTAGGTAACCAAGCAAGATTTTAATCTACTAGCAGAAATTATTTTATGAAGACAGCAAAAACATATAACAGTACACAGAGGAAGACCTGGCACTTGGGTTGGGCCCAACCCCAAGAGCTACAGGCTCCTAAGAAGAAGCTCAGAGCTGATGCGAACTGAAACTGATTTCCATTACTCAGAAAATAACCATGTCACAAAAAAATGTTTTATAGTAGAAGCTCCAAAATGAGTTGAAAGGCAGAGCAGCACTAAAGTGCAAAATACAAAATGTTAAAAAAGTAAACTACGAAGGCTGGAAGTCTTCCTACTTATGCACTACGAGGACCTTCGACAATCCTCCTTAATTCAAGGGGCTTGGTTGCTCAAAACTGCAAGTACTTAGCCACTTCACAAAAGCTACTCGGCTGCCCTTGGAAATCAACTTCAATGGGCTGTTGAACTCTGAGCTAATGGTGGAGAACTCAAGGAAGGGCCATTTAGTGCAGAAGACACCCTTCCTATGAATCCTCAGCCTTGTTCCCTCATATTTGGTTGTCAAATGGCTCATAAATGCTTGACCTTGGTCCAAAAGTTGTCCAAAAATCTGCAATAAACACGTATTAGCCTTCATGCTCAAGTGACTATTCTCATTCATCAAATTAACATAAATATACTCAAAAGCATACATAAATTATGAAGAATGGTGGATTTATGGAGAATAATAGGCAAAATGAGCCCAATAAGTTACCCATTTTTGGGGCTCATCATCACCCCCCTCCTAAATGGGTTGCTCATCCTATGAGCAATTAATCCAGCTCATCATCTTTGATTGCTTTGACTGCCTCACTCACATCCCAAGCCTCCAAGGTGATGTATTCTTCTGAGTCATGAAATCCTGCTTTTCTTTCTACTTCCTCCCACTGCCTATGTTCCTCTTCTTCTTTGACTCCTTCCAGCAGTCCTAAAAGCAAGGGAGGACTAAACTTTAGGCCGATCCAGTTGGCCTGCAGATTTTGCATTGAATGTTTATAGAGGGGTACCCTTGCCAAGGCCTCCCTCATCCTGGTTGGGGAGTGGTATTCTATTATTTTCAGACTGTGGGGCAGTGTGTTCCACCTCCTTGTGCAAGCATGAATGCAGTTATCCCCCAACAGTCTTTCCATGTCCTCAAAGTGAGAAATGGTTTGAGCTTGTCGTTCAATGTAATCTGGTAAAACCTGAGGGTTATTGGCCAGGTGCTGATGGGAATATATTAAAGCTGATGTATCCTTTGGTTCTGCCCTGATCATGAGTGGTTCACTTAGCTCTTTGTTCATAATATTCTGAATCTCTGCTGCCCTCTTTTCCTCATGATTTAACCAAGAGGCCATGGCCATAAGTTGCACATCTCCCAATGTAGCATTGGGGTCCCACAGAGTCATGTTTGGAAGGACCAAGTTGTGTAAATAGAATTCGGATAACTTGGCCTTATCTTCTGCTGAGCTGCTGTCACACAAAGCCATGAATTGATGGTAATTTTGAAATGGAATGGTGACCCTTTGGGCCAAGGTGTTAATCTGGAACTGCAACCATTGATCTTTAAGATATAAGGCATATGACTTGGCAGGTTGCCTACACTATAAGGCCTCTACTGCCCAGCTGGCCATGCAGGCCAGTTGGGCTTCCTTCTTTTGTACCTGTTGCTTTAGAGATTATATTTCCTCTGTTGCCTATGACTCCTTCTCCTGTAGTTGTTTTGTTAGCACCTCAACCTCAGCCTACAGCCCATCCAGTCTCTGCTGTTCATCAGAGGTTTCTTTGTCTACTGGAGGCTTTTCTTGTTGCTGTTGTTCTCCTAGAATGGAGAGCCTGTCTTCCTCATAATGTCCCTGTAGTCGTAGCTACTGTTTCAGCAGCTCGTTCTCTTCCTGTAGTTTGGCCCTTTGACTGCTTCCCACATGCTTCACCATGGCCAATTCTTTCCTTGACTCCTTGAGTTGTTCTTCCAGGTGGCCTATGTCTGCCACACCCTTGGACTTGGCAATCCTCATCCAAGTGTGAGTCCTAAGTCTTTCTTCCTCCAGTGCAAAGAAGAGTGGCACCACAAATTTCTGGGGAATTATTTTCCTGGCTTCTAACAGGTTATAGTATGAGCCCAAGCTAGGTTGAGGGCTTGGTTCCAATATTTCCTCTGTCTTTTCTTCTTCCTGTGATTGTTTGGCCGCCTTTTCCTCCAATTTCTCGGTCTCTTTTAGCTTAGCCCGAGTTTCCTGTAGAGATTTCTCAGCTTCATGTAGCACTGTCTTTGAGTCCATTGTCTTAATTCTCTCTCTCTAGGTGGAGGTTTTTGGGCTTCCTCGTTCATAAGTGATGGATATCTTTGAAGGAGACCCTTCTTTTGGTTTAGGTGTTGTGTCCTTAATGAAAATTGGCTCCTTTGAGTGTGGCTGGGGTCTGCCCACTTTGATCCGTGTGCTCCTCCTTGCTTTAAAGTACATGGAGGTTTGCCTCTTTCTCTTCCCTTTTTGTTTTGGAGGTGTGCTTAAGGCGGCAAGCACAGCTGCTGCCTCCCTTGCCAATATTTCAGGTGATTTCTCCTTTTGCTATTCTTTTTCCATGCTTCCTGTAGAAGTCCCTGTGTCAACTATTTCTGTCCGTATTGAGGCCATTTCAGGATGTGTCTTTCCCTTTTGTTTATGTGTCTGCTTTGGCTGTGACAGCCTTCATTTGGGGTTTTTCTGCCTTCTCTACTATCCTCTGCATTCTCTTTTCCCTTGGTGTTTGTGCTATTGTTTCTTCCTCTGTTTTAGGGTCAACAATCTAGCCCTTCCCCCTTTTTCTTTCTATCCTTGTTGTGCTTGAATGTCCTGTGTTCCTTAACCATTGGTTTTCTTACCTTCTTCAGTGTGTTCTCCCTCCTCATTGCTAGATGAGGTGATGTCTTCGGCCAGAATTCTAATATCGTCATCCCAGGACATGTTTCAGAAGATTTCCCAAGATATGGGGACAGTGTAGGTGTGCGGGGCATCTTCCACTAATAGCTTGATGAGCCCATGATGGGCCAACTGATCTAGGATCCCTTCATTCGATTTTGTACCACATTCAATTAGTGACTGAAGAAGAAAATAGGGGATGCTCAGTTTCTTTTCTGGAGGTAAATCAATTCCATGTCATAGTTCACACAAAAACCTGAAATGATAAGCATAGACAATGCTAAACCTCCCTTCACATGTAATGTACTTCATAATTTGGAAACTGACGTCACTCCAGAGAGGAGGCAAGCTGGTTGTTCTAACCACGTTTTTGTCTTCTACACGATGTTCCTCGGGTAGGAAGAATGTTTTCTTGGCAACTTGGCCCAATGACCTCTCTTCTTTGCTCCAAGGGAGCCCTAATGGTAGACCAGTAACACGACTGATAAGCTCAGGGGTAAGTTCTAGGGTCAAACTCTTAAAACTAACTGTGGCCTGTGTCTTTGATTGAGGTTGAGTAGGGACATTAAAAATTCCTCCTTTATCTCCTCGTCATGACCCCAAATTTTGTCAAAGAATGACATCCAATTGGCTCGGGTGAAAAGGTCCACCACCTCAGGATGCTCGTGCAGTTTGCTGGGGTCCGAGGGTTCTTTCCTAATGAATCCTCCTGGCATGGTGAGAGTGCTCTTTTTTATGCTTTGATCAGAAAAAGGAATGCTGTTTATTGTTTCCCCCTGAACTCAAGAAGGGATTTCTTAGGTATCCAATATTAATTAGCAACTATTCCCTGGTTTTCAAGACTGTTGTTGCCCAGAACTCGGCTGTCTGTTTATGAAAGGAAGAATTTTGTTTCTACAGACAGAGTACAGAGCTCAATTTTTCTTCTCAGCACACATACAGATATACAAATTCAAAATTTTTCATACACAGGTTGGCCCCCACAGTTTCATATCTTCCCTACAGGAGAATTTTAAAAATAGGAACGTGGAGGAGAATCTTGATGCAGAAACAACTGAGAAACCCAGTGCAACACACAAGCAAACATTTTACTTCCAATTCCCAGGCATATTTTCTCTAATTCCCCAATCTGGTGCCATTCAATTCACCACCTTTTCAAATCATACCATGCATAGAAGAGTTTTCTGAGCCTACCTTGTTAGGAGCTCGAAATTTGACGAAGAAAAATCCCAGGCTTGTCTCCTCCGGAAAGCTGTGCAGGGTTTCCTATAGAACCCTTCCTGTAGAAGACCCCCCGGTTCCTTTAGAATGTCTCTATGCCTCTAAGCGAGCCTGATACGTGGGAGATTCTCGAAAACAAGTAGAAAAACTGATGGAGGATGACTGGTTAACAGTTTTTGGAAGCGGAGGACGCATACTTCAGTTGAGGATGTTGCATGTGCAAAATGAACAGAAGGCGGTGTGAGTTTCAACCGAGCATCTATTAACTGCGACGTGATTCATGGTGAGGGGATGAGGTGGCCGGACTGAACCATTGATCCAACATCACGGCCATAATTTCTTTGCGTGTTTCTAACCGCCATCACCTCCCCTCTGCTGTTAACTGTCGCCACCACTACCAATCCCGACGATTTCTTCCTGAATGGACACTCCACACGTGTTGGCTGCACCCCTCGTCGGCAATTTTGAATGTAGCTGGCTCGTTCGGATCCCATGAGGCTATGTAACTGGTCGAGGGTGGCCAGTTTACTAGCCACCGATTCCATTCAATATAAACCATTTCCATAGGCATGCAGATCTTAAAATATAGTTTATGCAATTGACAAATGAGTTTAGACACTTACCTGCGTGGTCACGACCACGTTATGCAGATTTTGGGTCTTGGAACCACTCCTTCATTCGCCGCTGCTTCATGCACGAGTGTTAGAACCCATTCCTTCCTTCGTTGATTCTGCATGCATGGGTTTTGGAACCCATTCCTTCATTTGCTACGGCTTCATGCACAGGTTTTGCTTGGCTTCGGCTGCTGTCGATATTTTCTCGTTCGAGATGAGTCCTTTGCATGTTCCCTTTGTCGTTTTCAGCTGTCCCTGTCTCCAGAGTATGTCTCCCAGAGGGATCGGCTACTATAGGATTCCTGTAGGATGTCCTGTAGCTGCTTCTCCTCCTGGGATGCAAGCTAACATGAGCAGGGCTATACTGTTGTCGAGGGGTTCGGCTGATGAGGAGTCCAAATGGAGATTGACAGGTATGGTAAGTAAAAAAAAAACTGCTCTTGATTTGTCAATAAAAGGTTTTGCTGGCAGTATGAGGAAAACAAGGTTTCTTTTTTGTGTGACTGTGCAGGAACAAATAACAGGATGGGTGCAATGGAGGTGTAAAGAGATGAAACATGGTGACATGTGGTGATGGACAGAAATAGGGGTGTTTGCAGGCCTAGCAGGCAGATTCCAACCTTCGGATTCCCTTCCAAGATCAATTTTGACCGGTCTGAAGGTTCTACAGGGTCTTCTTGTAGAAGACATGGAACTTCCTGTAGAAGGCTCAGAACTTCCTGTAGAAGGTGAAATCTTAACCCGAATGTGATCAAATCCTAGGAAAGGGTAGTGGTCATGGAGGAAGTGGCTGTGAGGGATGCTTGCAGCCTGTTGCTGACCTCTGTCCTTGTTTTGCACGACCCTCCTAACCTGCAATGTCTTCCCTACAACCTGCAATTATTCAACAGAAATTAGGCCTATTTCTTTTTTTTTTTCTTTTTTTGGTGAGACAGCTGGGGCACCTCCAGGAGGTTTTCACCCTCACTATCTGCCCTAGGTGCCTCTAAGAGCTTTTCACCCAACGATCTTTTTATTCTTTTCTGTTTTTTCTCCTTTTTTTTTTTTTGATGATCAAGGTGTGGGTGGAGTAGAGACAGGGCCCTGCTCCACTACCAACATTGATTTATCCAGAGTTTCAATGAACTCCTGCTTGGAAAGGGGCTTCCTGTAGATTTCAATCGATGCTCGTTGACGAGCATGGGGATGGATTTTTCATCAATTTTCCTGATAAGGACTAAACCATTGTCGTTGCATTTCTCCACTGCATATGGTCCCAGCCACCTTGTCCTCAGCTTCCCTTTGAAATCCTTGTATCTTGAGTCATATAACGGTGCCCAATCTCTTGGCTAAAATTGCTTTTCGTTAAGGTGTTGGTCATGCCATATCTTTCTTTGGAGTTGAACTACTTCTAAGTGGAGGAGGGCCTGCATTCTCTATTCGTCTAATCCATTCAGCTGTAGTAACCTTTCCTGTTGCAGATGGCTAAGATCCAGCTCCAGCTGAGCTGCCAACCTTAATGTGTTGTACTCGAACTCTATGGATAGCAGAGCCTTCTTCCCGTAGACTAGCTCATAAGGTGTGAAAGCTGTTGTGGTTTTCCAAGTGGTGTTGTAGGCCCAAGAGGCCTCACCCAAGTGATCTGCCCAATCCTTTCTGCTGTTGCTCACCACTTTAGTCAAAATCTCTTCTAAAGACCTATTAGTGACTTCCACTTGCCCATTTGCTTGTGGATGATAAGGGGTGGAAGTTCAACGCTTGATCTTGTGATGAGCGAGAAGGTCTTCAATCAAGTTAGAGGTGAACTGACTTCCTTGATCTGTGACTAATTCTCTTGGGTAGCCAAACTTGTAGAAGATATTTTTCCTTAAAAAATTAGCCACTTTTTCTTCTGTCGCTACCTTGATTGCCTTTGTTTCTGCCCACTTTGTCAGGTAGTCTGTGCACACAATGATGTAAGACTTTTGCTTTGAAGGAGGGTTGATAGGACCCACAAAATCCATGCCCCACTTCTCAAATGGCTCGAAAGTCACTTGAGGTTGGAGGGGCATTTCATCCCTCGGAGTCAGTTTCCCCATCCTTTGACATCGGTCACATTGGCTGATGTATCTTCTGACATCTTGATGAAGAGTGGGCCAATAGTAGCCTGCTTGTAGAATTTTGAAGGCAGTCCTTTTTGCTGCAAAGTGGCCTCCACAGGGTCCATCGTGACAGGTTAGGAGAATGTCAAAAACTTCCTCCTCCCTAACACAATGCCTCAGGATCTGATCTGGGCCGAGTTTAAACAAGTTGCCCCCAATCCAAGTAAAGGGGGCACTTTTCCTCACAATTATGCTCTTCTCTTTTGAGGATAGGTGTGGAGGGAACTATGCTGAGACCAAGTAGTTTGCTATATCAACAAACCATGGAGAGAGTACTGAAATAGCAAACAGGTGTGCATCTGGCATCTGGTCATCGACCATCCCTTCACCTGTAGGCAAATCTAATCTAGACAGAAAATCAACAACAACATTTTCCTTTCCTGGCTTGTCAACAATGGTTAAGTCAAATTGCTGTAATAAAAGTAACCATCTAATGATACGAACATTCACCTCAGGTTTATTCATCAAATACCTTATTGTAGCATGATCAGTGTGTACAAATGTTTGATAACTAGTGATGTAGTGTCTGAACTTGTTTAGGGAATGGACTACAGCTAGGAGTTCTTTCTCGGTCACAGTATAGTTTAATTATTCCTTCGACAAGTTTTTGCTGACAAAGTATATGGCATATGGTAGCTTCTCTTCAACTTGTCCTAAGGCTGCCCCTACAGCTTTGTTTGAGGCATCAGTGTGGATGTCGAAAGGTAGGGCCCAGTTGGGACCTCTCAGGATTGGGGCAGTTACCAGCTTATCTTTCAACTCATCCAGAGCCTCTTAGCAGTTTTCAGTCCATTTAAACTCAACATCTTTCCCCAAAAGACCAAACAATTGCGAGGCTAGCTTACTAAAATCTTTAATGAATCTTCTATAGTATCCTCCTAAGCCTAGAAAACTCCGAACATCTCTTAGCTCTTGAGGAGGTGGAACCTTTTGGATGATGGCAATTTTGTTAGGATCCACTTGTAATCCTTGCTGAGAGATTATATGACCTAGCACAGTCCCTTCAGTCATCAGGAATTCACATTTTTAAGGACTAAGGGACAGGTTCATTTCAATACACTTGGTTAAAACTTTTCCCATGTTAGTCAATGCTTCTTGGAAGTTGGACCCATAAGGAGTAAAGTCATCCATATAGATTTCTAACGAATCATGAACTAGCTCAGCAAATATGCTCAGTACTGCTCTTTGGAAAGTGGTAGGAGCGTTTCATAGCCCAAAGGGAAGGACCCGGTAGGCAAAGGTACCTCATGGACAAGTGAAAGTGGTCTTATCTTGGTCTTCCATGCTAATTTGGATCTGATTATACCCGCTGAACCCATCTAGGAAAGAAAAGAACTCCTTCCCTGCCAGCCCATCTAGCACTTGATCTATGAAAGGCAAATGGAAATGGTCCTTCTTGGTGGCTTTGTTAAGTTCTCGATAATCTACATAGATTCTCCACTTCCCATTTTGGTTGGGCACAAGCACCAAAGGAGAAACCCATTCGTTGTACGAGATGGGGTAGATGAATCCTCCATCCAACAACTTTTGCAATTCTTCTTTAACAATGTCCTTAAGGGTTGGATTCATTCTCCTCTGAGGTTGCTTGACTGGTTTACAATCCTCTTTAATGTAAATGTGATGGGTACAGACCAATGGATGGACTCCTTTCATCTCCTTATAGCTCCAAGCGAAAATATCCAAATGGTGGTTCAATAAGCTACACAGCTCCTTCTCTTGAGAGGGAGATAAGGATGAGCTGATCTTCAAGGTTCTATCAGGGCCAAATTCCACATTCTTTAATCTGGGAGAGGTCGGATCAGCCACACAGAGGTCCACTAAAGCGCTGGCTTGGGTACCTTCCACCAAATCCTCTAATGGAAACACACCGAGAGGTGGATTTTGAATCAAATTCTTAATTAGGTCATCCTCGGTTTGAGGACCTCCCCGGGTGGCTTCCACCGTGCAAACTGGTGCAGAGTAGACTTCATCCTCATCTTCCTCCTTCAACCAGAGAGGTAAGTCATGTTCTAGCAGAGGTTGGGCAGGAGGATATAGGACTAGCTGTTTGGACATAGGCCCATTCTTGATGGTCATGCTCCCAGATCGAAAACTAATGTAAGCATCCGCAGTAGCTAACCAAGGCCTTCCCAAAATGAGGGGGTATCCAGTGAATTTTTCCTTTGGCTGAAGGACCAAAAAGTCCACAGGGTACTCCCAAGAATCAATAGAGGTCAGGACATCCTCGACAATCGCTTCGGGAGTCACGGTGGAGCAGTCTGCTAACTGCAGTACTATCGAGGTCTTTCTTAAGGAACTCTAAAGGTTGAGTTTGAGCATAGTGTCCCTAGTCATCACATTAATGGTAGCCCCTAGATCGATCAGGGTGTGGGGGATTATGTTGCCATTGATGTGGACATCAACTACAAGACTCCCAAGATCCAAATATTTTGGACAGATTATTTGCCCCAACATCATATCGGACAGTTGTCCTATGACATTGATAGTCGGGGCATCTCTCTTGTGCCTGTCTGGGTGCCTAAAACACTTCTCCTTAATCAATTTGTTGTAGATTGGTACATCTTTTATGGCCTGGAGAAGTGGGATTTTCACACACAACTGTTTAAGTTCTCCCAGAAGTTCAGTCTCCTATGGGTTTGGCTGCATGGCTACTATTACTCTCCCAGGAAAGGGTGGAATGGCTTTGGGTTCACTTTCCTATTTCCCTTCCTCATCCTCTAGGGGAGGAGGTTGGCGATCTGGAAGGACCTTTCCAGATCGAATGTTGATCTCCTGAATCTCCACAGCATAGGTAGGGCATGTAGTCTCTCTAGTGTATACCTGCTGGGCCTGTGTGTTGTTGGGGTTCGGGTTCAGTTGAGTAGGCATCTGGGGTTGTCTTGGAGGAGCAGGAGGTAATGGTTGTGGTTGAGCAAGCGGTGGAGGAAAAATAGCGGGAGGAGAGTTGTATTGGGGCCTCCACCCTGGTTGAGGTGAATTCCACTGAGGTTGTGGCTGAACATGAGATTGAAATGAATGAGCAGTAGGTTGAGTATGGTATTGAGATGGATAATACCAAGGAGGAGGTGCGGACTAGGAAGGATGAGCACAGGGGCCCCAAGAAGGCATGTGAGCGGATTGGTTGGGGTTGTAATAAGTTTGGGATGTCCCTTGCATCCCCTGCTAGTAAGGTCTGGATCCATGCGGCCTCCTTTGGTTGAGGAAGTAGAGTGGTCCAATGGCTCCTTCAGCCCCTTGGTACATGGCTTTAAGTCTGGGTAAGGTTGGGCACTGGTTTGTGGGGTGGTCTTCCTCACAAACGAAACATACCTCCACTGAGTGCAATGGACATTTGTTCTTAGGATGCTTCCTTGTACATCTGGGACAAAAGATGGCCAAAGCCTTCTCAGCTTCCCTTTTCTTCTATTGGATTCAGAAAGTATCCAGTTGCATGGAAATGGTCAGTCTCATCTCACTTTTAAGGTCTTCCATCTGATTTGAAAACTCATGCTTGGAGAAGGTGGCACTAGCTGAAAGTGGATTCCCCCTACCTCTTTTCCAGGCTTCCCTAGAGTGGTTTCTAAACACAATCTTTATGTCCTCATAAGGTAGTTGGTAGATGTCTCCTCCAGCTAGAAAATGGAGGGTATCTAGAAGGTCTTTACAGACTCCTCGGAGCAGAAACAACTTCAGAGATTCGAGGTCAAGTGTGCACCTGACCCTTTTATAACTACAGTAGTCCCAGTATTTGTTGTTAAAGGCTTGCTGCATGTGAGCCCAAGTTGTGATACTATTTCCAGGTAACCCCATGAACCAGCGTAGTGTTGCTGTTATGCTCTTAACCTGCAAAACGATACCAAAATACAGAATATGCGAAGAGAAGATACCCAGAACACAGAACATCAATGATTTTATTATTCAGAGAGTAATGTTCACTTGCCTCTTCGAGGGGGCAACCTCTGATAGAGCAGAGCTCGATTACAAAATAAGACACGATACTCCTCGCAGGGAGTCTCTATCCTTTATATATGACTCATACATGCAATACCACGAATCAATACTGTGGGTTTTATTAATACCATCTATCTAATACTACGGCCCATTTGCAACTAACTGTGGTCCCGTCATTAATTGCGGGTTAACCACTTACAATTATTAATATGGGCTTTATTGACTCTTGACTATGACGTGATCCCATTACATAAATAAGGGGGTTAGGGTGGGACCCTAACATGCCCTCCCCCTTAAGACTAGCCTTGTCCTCAAGGCTGAAGCTGCGGAAACTGCTGAAGAATAGTGGTTGGTTTCCAAGTTGCATCTTCTGAAGAGGTGTCTTTCCATTTGACGAGGACTTCCTTAATCATGCGGCCACGCAGTTGCTTGTCTCGCGTGTCTAGGACCTGTTTGGGTTGAAGCCAGATGGACCCTTCTTCGTCCAATTCAGGTAGACTGGTCTGAATTCTGCAATTTTTTCCAATCACTTTCTTGAGGCATGAGACATGGAAAACTGGATGGACTTTTGCAGTAGGTGGCAAGGCCAAATTGTAAGCCACTTCTCCAATGCGCTGAAGTACTTGATATGGTCCGTAGAATTTGGGAGATAGTTTCTGACACCCCTTGTCTTTGAGTGATGTTTGCTTATATGGTTGTAGCCGTAAAAAGACCTGATCCCCTTCTTGAAATTGGCACTCTGAGCGATGCTGGTCTACCTGTTGCTTCATGCGGTTCTGAGCTTGATGAAGATTCTCTCTAAGATGGGCGAGCATGGTTGCGCGGTGTTGTAGGAGTTGATCCACTGCTTGTACTTTTGAGCACCCCTTGAGATACGAAGTAGGTGAAGGCGGGAGTTGACCATATACTGCTTCATAGGGAGTCATTTTGGTGGTGGCATGATAGTTGGTGTTATACCACCATTCAGCTAGAGGTAACCACTGTACCCAAAGGTGTTTCTTTTCTGAAGTGAAACACCTAAGGTAGGTTTCTAGACATTTGTTGACGGCTTCGGTTTGACCATCCATTTGCGGATGATAGGAAGTACTGAGTTTTAGTTGAGTGCCTTGTATCCTGAAGAGTTCCTACCAAAAATTACTGGTGAAGATCAGGTCGCGGTCGGACACAATAGAAGTGGGCATGCCATGCAATTTGAAGATCTGATCCATGAAAGATTGAGCGACCAAAGTTGGTGTAAACAGGTGGGTAGGGCACAGAAATGAGCATACTTTGACAGTCGGTCCACAACCACCATGATGATTGACTTGCTCCCTGACTTTGGAAGACCTGTAATGAAATCCATAGAAACCTCCATCCAAATTTATGCCGGAATGGGCAATGGTTGTAATGTGCCTGGTGTGTTGACGGTTTCCCCTTTGTGGCGTTGATAGACATCGCATTCTGCTACGAAAGTAAGGATGTCCTTTTTCATGCCTGTCCAAAAAAATGATCTTCTGTTGTGAGCATACATCTTCTGAAAGCCCGAATGTCCTGCAATGGGAGATGAGTGCAATTCTGCCAAAATGAAACTTTTGAGGGTGGATGCTGGTGATATTACGACTTTGTCCCTGTAGTGAAGAATATCATCCTGCCACGAGTAGCCCTTGGTGGAATTTGGATCTACCTGCAATTGAGAAATGAGTTGGGAGAGCCCGGGGTGTGAAAACCATTCCCTGCGAGCCTCTTCAATCCATTCTGGAATGGGGAGGGAAATTGCTAGCAGAGTACTTTCCTCCTCAAATTGGCGAGATAATGCATCTGCTACACTATTGTCTTTCCCTTTCTTGTAAATGATCTCATAATCGTATCCCAGAATTTTGGCGAGCCATTTATTTTGTTGTGGGGAGGATAGGCGTTGCTCCAAAAAATATTTAAGACTGTGATGATCTGTGCGGATTAGGAAATGTCGCCCCAATAAGTAAGGTCGCCAGGTCTCGATTGCATGTAAGATGGCCATCATTTCCTTCTCGTAGGTAGATTGGCCTAGATTCCTCCCACTTAGTTGTTGGCTTGAGAAGGCCAAAGGTCGCCCTTCCTGCATTAAGACTGCCCTAATACCTGTACCCGAAGCATCACATTCAATGACAAAAGATTTGGTGAAGTCAGGTAGTGCTAAGACTGGAGTGGAACACATGGCATTTTTTAGAGCTGTAAAGGCCTGTTGTGCTTCCTCATTCCAGAAGAATGAACTTTTCTTTAGGAATTGGGTGAGGGGATTTGCTATGCGACCATAATTGCGGATAAATTTACGATAATAGCCCGTGAGACCCAAAAATCCTCTCAAGCTCTTCAAGGTCTTAGGTTGAGGCCATTCCTGCATTGCCTAGATCTTTTTGGGGTCCACCTTGACACCTTCACGCCCCACAATGTGGCCCAAATACTCAACTTCTGCCATGCCAAACGAACACTTGGACATCTTGACAAATAATTTATGCTTGCGGAGCAGTTGCGAGAGTAGATCTACATGCTGAAGATGTGCAGCCCAAGTGCAACTATAGATGAGGATGTCATCGAAGAAGACAAGGACAAATTTCCTGAGATATGGTTTGAGAATGTGGTTCATAAGGCTCTGAAAAGTAGAGGGGGCATTACAAAGACCAAATGGCATGACCAGGAACTCATAATGGCCTTCATGAGTTCTGAAAGCAGTCTTGGGAATGTCAACTTCCTTCATGTGAATTTGGTGGTAGCCTGAGCGAAGATCCAGCTTAGTGAAGAATTGATCCCCATTGAGTTCATCTAGCAAATCGTCAACCACCGGGATGGGAAATTTATCTTTGACTGTCAACTTATTGAGGGCCCTAAAGTCGGGACACATCTGCCACTCCCCATCTTTCTTGAGCAACATGACCACTGGGGATGAATAAGGACTAATGCTAGGACGAATGACACCTACTTCTAAAAGTTCCTTGATTATTTTTTCTATTTCATTATTTTGGGTGAACAGATATCTGTATGGGCGCACATTTGGGGGTTGGGCCCCTGGAACCAAGGTGATGCTATGATCATGTTCCCCTCGTGAGGGTGGAAGCTCATGAGGCCTGTCAAAGACCGGCAGATGGTTATTTAAAATCTATTGCATCTCAGGATGAATTGGCAGAGGCTTGGTTTCGACTACCTGGATGGCATTAAATTGAGCTACAACTCCATGATTGCCCTTTTTTAACATTTTTTCCATCCTATGCGAGCTGATGATAGAGGGGGCTCCCGCCTGGAGTCCACGGAGGGTATGTGTGTAGTTGTTCTGCTTAAAACTCATATATAACTCCTGGAAATCCATTGTGATTGGCCCAAGAGTGTGGAGCCATTCAGCGCTGAGGACAATGTCGCAACCCCCCATGTGTATGGCAAACATGTGGGTTTTCAACTGATAATCCCCCATTTGAAGTTTGACATTTTCACAGCGGCCTTCACATTTCATTGTGCCTCCATCCGAAATTTGGACTCGGAAGTTAGAAACTGCTCGTACAAAACAATGCACTGCTTCTGCGACTTTTTGATGGATGAAATTATGTGTACTTCCACTATCAATCAAGACTACCACTGGGCGATGTTTAATAAAGCCTCTGATTTTGAGAGTTTGAGGGGAAGAAATCCCTGCCAAAGCATGCAACGAAATAACTGGTTCGTCAGAGACATTGTCCTTTTGGTTGTCTTCTTCTAGCGGCTCATATTCCTCAAGTGGTGGATCTTCCTCTGTTGAGCTGTAGTCAGTGGCATCAATTTGAAAAAATTTGGGCTCCTTGCTTTATGACCTGGGGAGTATTTTTCATCACAGTAGTAACATAGGCCTTGCTTTCTTCTTTCAGCCATTTCCGCAGGTGACACCTTTTGGACCTTAAGTGTTTGAGTCATGCTGTGAGCCTGTGGGGGGCGACCTTTAGCGGAGAAATTTGGGCGACTGTATTGGGCTGCTAATGCACATCCCACGTTACGAGCTACCTTGCAAGCCTCCGTCCATGTGGGAGGGTGGTGCAGTAGGACTTGGGCTTTGATAGCTTCTTTAAGACCGCCGATAAAACATTCCGTGTAGAACACATCTAAGAGACCCCATGTGCAGAAGGCTAAGGCTTAAAAAGCTGTAATATATTCATCCACTGTACTAGTGTGTCAGAGCTTAGTAAGACGACCCAAAAAAGAAGATTCCTGGTAAAAGCGGTCTTGAAGAGCTTTTGTGAATTTGGGCCAAGTCCTAAAAGGTCCATTGCAACGTTGATGCCATTCCCACCATTGCCACCTTTCATTGTCCAAGTACATGCTCCCCACCATAAGCTGAGTCTCATCATCTAAGATGTGATTCAGATTGAAATACTACTCCATTTGGGCTATCCATGACGACGGGTGAGAACCGTCAAATTTATGCATATCCAACTTGGGAGGTCGCTGACGGGGTTGTTGGTGGGTGTGCCAGACGTGAGGAGAGTGGCTAGACTCACCCTCATTGTGTCCATTGCCATTATACACCTCCTCGTGGGCTTGCTCCTTGCCCTTCTGGAGCATGCCCTCGACCAGGCTATTTAGTCGGTTAAGCTGAACGTGGACGGTTTGCATGGATTCTTCAAGTTTTTCCATCCTTTCATTGGCCATCGCTTGAGCTCTAGTTTCTACCATACACCAACCTAATTTTTTTGGAAAGTTGGGACCGCCTAAAAAATTTTCACTAAGAATTGAATGGTACCACTGTGCTCAGCTCGTCGTCCTGATTCTGATGGGCTAGATCACCAATAAGCGCCCCAGAAGATCTCAGACTCTTTTTTTTTTGAAAACTCCTAACGGAGTTTTACTCCTTCTTTATCAATACTGCAGTTGCCAATTCCTCAAAATGTCAATGCGGCCAAAAGTCCTGCGAAAATTATACCCCGATATAGGAACCCTTCACAATGATTCCGATCTGGTGGATCTGAGATATCTGAATGACGGATTGGATAGCTCTGGGCGGCGGAATAGACTACTGCTACGGATCTGATGGATCTAATAGATCGGAATGGCTGATCTGCGAACTCGAGACTGCGGGACTGATGTCTGCTGCTGCTGCACCCCTTTGCACAAGCGGATCTGGAAGAGATGATGTGTGACCCCCTGATAGAAAACGGAACTATGTTCTTGAGGAGTGTCAGGTGCTACAGATCGCAATATACATAAGGGTCTGGTAGTAGTACTCGGCCCAATGTTTTAGGGCTCTAACTAAGGAGGATCAACCGTACCCTTAGCCGTACAACCCGACTACCCTATCGTACGAGCAAGTAATCTCTCCAAGTGTTGTTCTCGGTGTACTGTAGCCGCAAGACGGCCGGCGGTTTATCTATGGTGAGGTTTCAAGGGAGCCTAGGGGCTTCTGATATACCCAGAGGGTACGTAGAAGACAGTCCGTGCGCGGTTCTGTCTAATGCGCTACTACTCGAAGGGGTACCCACAGGGGTTAGAGGGGAGTCCAACAGACGTGACCACCTCTTGTATTTCCTGCGTGCATCCTCCCCAAATCCGCAGGTTTATGCGCTCAATGACAGATCCCGTGGTTTAAAGACGCCGGAACACGTCTCTAGCCAAAAAAAACTTTTGCTAAGAAATGGAGATCCCACCGGCCCTAGAAAGTGCTCTGATACCACTTGTTATGCTCTTAACCTGCAAAATGACACCCAAATACAGAATATGCGAAGAGAAGATACCCAGAACACAGAACAACAATGATTTTATTATTCAGAGAGTAATGTTCACTTGCCTCTTCGAGGTGGCAACCTCCAATAGAGCAGAGCTCGATTACAAAATAAGACACGATACTCCTCGCAGGGAGTCTCTATCCTTTATATATGACACATACATGCAATACCACGGATCAATACCGTGGGTTTTATTAATACCATCTATCTAATACTACGGCCCATTTGCAACTAACTGTGGTCCCGTCATTAATTGCAGGTTAACCACTTACAATTATTAATATGGGCTTTATTGACTCTTGACTATGACGTGATCCCATTACATAAATAAGGGGGTTAGGGTGGGACCCTAACAGTTGCATCCTTGAGGGTAGAGGGAAAGAGTTTCAACTTTTGCTCGTCTTCTGCATAGTCATAAGTTCGACAAAGGATAGCAAACTCAAATAGGAAGGTATCAGGGTCTTCAGTGGTCAATCCATGGAAGTGAGGTAAGGTTGAGGGACTTATGTTTTTCATTTTCATGTCCTCGTTGGTCTCTCGGATGGGAAAGGCACCTTCTATTCTCTTCTCATCTCCTATACCATTTCTATGTTCAGCCATGGTCTCAAGAGGAATGTTTTCTTCCTCTTCTTCTATTATAGGATCTTTGTATATCTCTGGAGGTTCACCTATAGGTTCCTTTGGATCACTGCCACCGAGGAAGAGAGAAGGGTGACTTAGTGATGTAGTGGGGGTGTTGGGTAAGAATTTCCCTGTATTGTCTCTGTTCCTACGAGGCATGAAATGGAATATTTTTGGTGGAGTTTTGGTGTTTTTTCTGCTTGTACCTGCAAAACTGAAAGAGATTGAACTACAACTAACTAAAATCTATCTTGCTGAAATGAAAATGCAGAATTGAAATGAAAGCAGGAAATGACTAATCTATGTTGCTAAAATGGAATTGCAGAAATGAAATGCTAAGCTACACTTGCAGAATTGAAATTGTGGAATTGAAATGCTAATCTATGAAAGCGGGAAATACCTAATCTATGCTTGCTGAAATGAAATGAAAGCAGGAAATGTCTAATCTACTTTTGCGGAAATGAAATTGCAGGATGGAAATGAAACAACTACTCTACGCTTGCTGAAATAAACTACTTAACAGAAGATTGAAGTAGAAAATAGAAGAAAAGCAGCAATGACAAATACTCTGATGCTTCCCCAGCAATGGCGCCAAAAAGATGGTGGGCTCCAGTATTGCAGCAATAATGCTGCAACTCCTGGGACTCCCTTATTTAATTTTATCAACCCGGTAGTTCGTAACAAACTTGGAAGCAATGGTGCTATATGCACAAGTACTAGCTCTTGCCGCAGGATGTCACTAGATCAACTGGCACAAGTCCACTAGGAGCTTAAGCCAACTTCTATGCTCTTATAAGAAGCTTTTAACTGTGATGGGCGAAGGTAACTGAAAGGAAGCTAATCTACTTGCAGAAAGAGGCTGAAAGCTAAAAGGAAATGCAAACCCTAGTTTTACTGACTACCCTTACTGGTGCAAAAAAAAGAGGATGAAACTACATAAAGGGATGCCATTGACTCTTGGGGAGGTAAAGTGCATGTGTCTAAGCTACTTCTGAGGTGAAATCTGAAAAGGAACATCTTTTTGTATTTTTGAGTGATTTTGTAAAAATCATATGTGCATGTGCTTTAACTATTTTTAACTGCGCAGAGGTTGATTGGCGAAAGGAAATGGGGTAGGCTCTTGCAAGAGGTTGGGAAGGTAAGAAGAGGGCCTACGGTGTCCCTAACACCCTTCCAGAGAGTTTCAAAATGTTCAGACCTCGAAAAACCGCTCACATGATCTTCTACAGGAATTCTGCATGGGTTCTACAGGATGTTCTACAAGATGTTCCGAAAGGGGATTTTGAAGGGTTGATGGTGGAAGAAAGGTGAAAAAGTGGAGATGGAGGTTGGATGAGGATGTGGAGGGGTTTAGGACCTGGCAAATGAAGCTGAGAAGTGATGAGGATGGTTGGATTTGTTCAAGGATGGATAAAGCATTGTTGCACAAAAATATGGAAATTAGGTCAAAGTGAGAAAATGTGGCAAACGAAGGGAAAGAATCTGAGTTAGGGGATGGAGCAGGTTGCACTAATGGAGGAAGGGTAGGCAGGGAGGTATCATAGGTGTTCTGCACACTATTTATTGAAACTAACCAAATAAAGACCATGCAAACCAAATATCTAGCTATGCTAACCTACTTTGACCTAGGAACCAGCAACCATGATGAACATAAATTCATTGGTAGAAAATCATGTAAAATAACTATGAAAACCAAGCAAGAATGGATCTAAGCATGTAATCGCATCTGGTATCAACTTTTGCAATTGAGAAACTAACACTAGCAATTACATGAAGAAGCAAGAACAGTGTTTTTGCGGCAGCAAGGATACCTTGGTCTCAGCTCATGGTCTCGAGGAGGCAGAGGTGAGATCCAGGGTTGCTTGATGGCCTTTTTCGAAGATATTTTCTGTTACTAACCTATCAAATCACTCTGAAACATGAAAAGATTTTTCAATCATAAAAAATGACCTAGGTAACCAAGCTAGATTTTAATCTACTAGCAGAAATTATTTTATGAAGACAACAAAAACATATAACAGTACACAAAGGAAGACCTGGCACTTGGGTTGGGCCCAACCCCAAGAGCTACAAGCTCCTAAGAAGAAGCTTAGAGCTAATGCAAACTGAAACTGATTTCCATTACTCAGAAAATAACCATGTCACAAAAAAATGTTTTACAACAGAAGCTCCAAAATGAGGTGAATGGCAGAGCAGCACGAAAGTGCAAAATACAAAATGTTCAAAAAGTTAACTACAAAGGCTGGAAGCCTTCCTACTTATGCACTACGAGGACCTCCAACAGTCCTCCTTAATTCAAGGGGCTTGGCTGCTCAAAACTGCAAGTACTCAACCACTTCACAAAAGCTGCTCAGCTACCCTTGGAAATCAACTTCGGTGAGCTGCTGAACTTTGAGCTGATGGTGGAGAACTTGAGTAAGGGCCATTTAGTGTAGGATACACCCTTCCCATGAATCCTTAGCCTTGTTCCCTCATATTTGGCTGTCAAATGGCTCATAAATGCTTGACCTTGGTCCAAAAGTTGTCCAAAAATCTGCAATAAACACGCATTAGCCTTCATGGTCAAGTGACTATTCTCATTCATCCAATTAACATAAATATACTCAAAAGCATGCATAAAATATGAAGAATGGTGGATTTATGGAGAATAATAGGCAAAATGAGCCCAATAAGTTACCCATTTTTGGGGCTCATCACTCATACACAGGGAAGCCCCCCGGCTGAAGAGGCAGTGAATCACTCGACACAGGCTGTTGCAGAGAAAGCACCCTCAAAGGAAATCAGGAAGAAGCGTGGGAAAGCACCATACGGGCCACCCTCTCCTCCTCTGACCAGAGCAAGGGCAGCTGCAGAGGCTGCATTCACCACGGGTATGTTAGAATCATCTTCCTCCTCTGCTTTTACTATTGTTTCATCTTGTTGCATTGCATCGAATATTGTTCAGACCTCTGCCCCCTGCACTACACCTCCCATTACCCTGGCATGCCCCCTTAAGCCCCCTTCTCCCTCCTTCTCATGCACTCTGCCTTCATTTCTAGAGGATCCCCTAACCATCCCTTCCATCCTTATATCTGACCCTCCATCTTCCAGATACCCTCTTTGATCCCGGATCTGATCTTAGGCACCTGATTTCTTGGGCATTGACCTAATCTTCTCTAGCCCCCCAGAAGCAACCTCGAGGCTAACCTTCCTCCTTATCGAAAGCCATTCTACAAGCTGGCGAAGAGATAGCATCTAGCAGACAACATTCCATTGACTAGGTTCTTTGAGCAGTGAATATCCTTGTGCACCCCCCTCCATGAAGATGTTATCTTTCAACAGTTGAGGGTTGGCTAGCTGTGGGAAAAAACTAGCCCTGCGAAGATTGCTTAACTATGTGTTGATCGATGTCCTCGTTCTGCAAGAAACCTTGGGTTAGGCTTGTGTTATCATGCACCTACTCGAATCTTGCCTTCCTAGGTGGACTTTTCACTCTCTAGATGTAAATGGCCGCTAAGGGGGTTTGGCCCAGGGGATAAACTCCTACTCCATCATAATATGTAACATATGCGGAAACACAAGGCACTTTGGGTTGGACATCTACTCTTCCGAGCTTGAAACAGAGTTCAGAATCATTAATATTTATGGTCCTTGTCATAATACAGAAGCATATTAAAACAAGCTACTAAACTCACACATACTACTATAGGACAAGCTCATTTTGGGGGGGGCATCTAAATTTTTCCATTTCTTTTGCGGAATCATGGGGGCATAATGCTCAAAGGGACAATCTCTTGGATTTCTTTGAGAACACCCTGGAGGATCATAACCTTGTAGATATCCCTTCATCCATAATCCAACCCACTTGGAGGAACAACAGAACAAGAGAGGACAACCTATCTAGGAGGCTCGATTGGTTCCTCATTAAGGAGCACCTGCTGAACATGGGACATAGAATTAGATAGTGGCTTGGTTTAGGGGGCATATCAGATCATAGGTCAATATACCTAGAAATCAGTGGAGGAATGAACAAACCTAGAGCCCCTTCAAATTCAACTCTGTCTGGCTAAGAGATGCAGACTACATCAGGCTAGTTACTGAATTTTGGAAGACCCACCCCCGAGAAGCCAAAGGGAACATCTCAGAAGGATTTTCTCACAACCTGAGAGAACTGAAGAATCTTTCCAAAATATGGGCACACAAGAAGCGAACCCTGGAGGACCTTATCCTCAAGGCTACTGAAGAAGAAATAGAGGTCTTTGAGAATGAACATGGAGGGATCTACTCCTCCCTAGAACACAAGGAAAAGATTACATCCCTACTGGCCAAAAGGAGTTAGATACTTAAGGATCGAGAGGAAAGTTGGCGACTAAGAAGCAGAGCCATATGGCTTATGGAGGGGGATGATAATACTAAATTCTACCACAAATTTGTGAATGGGCACAAGGCTATCAATACAATTTGGCAGCTAACAGATGAGCAGGGAGAAACAGTGAACACCTTTCCAAGATTAGCTGCCCTGGCTACATCTCACTTCAAGCATATTTACAAGGCCCCTCAAACTGCTACTCTAGTAGAAGTCATGCAAACAACTCAACTCTTTCCCAGGTTTGTTGATCAGGATGACGTATTTGAACTGACAAATGAAGTCACTTTGGGAGAGCTCGAAGCCACCTTAAAATGGTTCAAATGAGACAAAATCCGAGGCCCTGATGAATGGAATGTTGAATTCTACCTGGATTTTTTTGATATTCTCGGAGGGGACCTCTAAAAAGTTATAGAGGACTACAGAACCTATGAGACCTACAACTCAACCTTCATCGCACTCATCCCCAAAATTGACAATCCCACCTCCTTCAATGACTTCCAACCCATCTCCTTGTGAAATTGTATATATAAGATCATATCCAAGATCATAGCCAATCACCTCTGGCTGATCCTGTCCAACCACATCTCAGTGTAACAATTCGCCTTCTTGAAAGATAGAGAAATCGATGAGGCTATCACAACCACACAAGAAATCCTACACTCCATCCAGACAAAGAAACTAAAAGGTATGGTCTTAAAAGTAGATCTCTCGAAAGCTTTTGACAGAGTAAATTGGCTCTACATTAGAATGCTTCTAACCCATCTAGGCTTTCCATTCGAGTTCATAAAATGGATAATGTGTTGCATTACTAATGTATCATTCAGTGTCCTTGTAAATGGGGCGGCATCACCTTTCTTTCACTCCGAGAGAGGTCTCAGGCAGGGATGCCCACTGTCACCGTTACTCTTTTTACTCATCATGGAGGGGCTCAGCAGAATCATAAAAGAGGAACATCGAAGGGGAAGGCTAAGAGGTATCAAGATCATAGATAGTTGCACCTTGACGCACTTACTCTTTGTAGACAATGTTCTACTCTTCCTAAATGGGAGTATTGGTGACTTTACCTCTCTATAAAACACTTTCTCTGTTTTCCTATCGACTACAGGCATGATTGTAAATAATTCAAAGTCTACCATAACGACTACTCGGTGCTCCCCACACGTGATACAATATACCTTGATCGGATTCCCTTACACCTGCTTGCAGTTAGAGGAGGGACTAAAATATTTGGGCTATAAATTAAAGCCTCATCGATACAAAATCACTGACTGGAAATGGCTTATTACCAAGATGGAAAAATGACTCAACATATGGTACCACAAATACTTGTCACGAGCAGGCAGGTTGATACTCATCAAAGCAGTTTTGGAGGCCACACCAGTGTATTGGATGTCGCTGGCATGGATACCAAGGGGTATCTTATCTAGAATACAAAATATTTGTTGTAGATTCTTGTGGAAAGGGAAGCAGCCAGGGAAAATATTTGCATGGGCCAAATGGGAATCCCTTTCTCTTCCAAAGAAGTTGGGTGGGGGGGTGGTGGGGAATAAAAAGGCTAGAAAATTTCTCTACTGCCTTGGCGGCCAAACTAGGATGGTAGCTAATCACCTCGCACAGTTTGTGGACAAAGGTGGCCATATCTAAATACATTGCTCCACAAAGTCTCATGGATTGGCTCCGTCAACCCTAGTGGAATTATGTTGGCATATCAATCATATGGAAGGTAGTTTTGCAATCAATGTCTCTTATTCGAGATGGACTCACCTGGAGAATACATTCGGGAGCATCAGTTAGACTAGGGATAGACCCCTGGATCGGGTGTGGAAATGCTCATAGGCTCTCTGAGGAGCTAAAGACCCATCTCTCTGCCAGGGGTATCACTCATATCAGTCATATAGCAGACAAAGAACACTCTACTTTTGCACAACAAGCCTGGAAATCTGGGTGGACACTTCAAATCCCACATCCATGGCAACAACAATGGAAGGAATACACAGATGCTCTTACTGAATCACACATCAGAATTCTGGAAGGAGAAGACGAGCTAATATGGGCTCCAGCAAAGCACGAGAGATACTCACCAAAAGAAGGCTATATAGTATTAATGGACTCTAAAAAGCCACCATTATGTGAATCTTGGTGGAGCAGTATATGGAAGTTAAAAGCACCACCCAGAACGAGGCTCCTCATGTGGACAATTCTGAGGAACAAGATACCCACAAGAGAAAACTTAAGCAAAAGGTCTTTCCATGGACCCTTCTGGTGCTGTCTATGCAAATCTGGTAATGAAACTGTGGATCATCTCTTCCTCATGTGCCTAGCTGTAAAAGATCTATGGGGTTCTATCCACTCACACCTACCCTCTCTCACTCATTGGTAGGGCTCGACAGTTCGAGAGGCCTGGGGCTCTTGGTGGACTGCTGCCTCCCCGAAAAAAGCCAGAAATATCCCTGTTCTCACATGCTGGGCTATTTGGATTGCCCGCAATGGATACATTTTTCAGAACTCTCCCCCCCATTGGTCTACTATCATAGCCCGCATCCTATCAGATTACCAAATCATCCCCGAGGATGAAACAAATTCCACTCCCAGGCATATTATCCCTGAAAGCATAAATCACTCACATCCTTGGGCTTACTTTGATGGCTTAGCATAGGACATTGGCTATGCGGGTGGTGCCATACTACACTTATTGGAATCTCATTTTTGCAAGATACAAATGGGCCTAGGCAGGGGTACAAACAACTTTGCTGAACTTACCCAAATATACCATACAATTTGCACTGGAAAAACAATGCAAAAGCTTGCAAATATATGGGGACTCAAAAATTGTGTGCAGTTGGATAAACAAAACTACAAATTGCAATGCATATTCCCTCAGACATATTATGGATGAGATTCATAGACTCATCAATATTTTTGACACTTTTATTTGTCATCATATATACAGGGAATGAAACATAGTTGTCAATCTCTTATCCAAGGAAGTAGCGCACAGGCCTATAGGGACATGGATGACACAGGAACAGAGGGATGGTACCTTCCATCAATACTACCATAAACCTTATATAGACATTATAGATTAACTACCTCTGAAGGAGCCTCTCTATACTTTTCTGTTTATATAGTTTTTATTTATGCATAATGTTACCAGACATATATATGACAGTTTAATACTCTCTCCGGGGATATTTTTGAAGTTATAGTGACAGTGCAGTGTCTCCCTGTGCGGAGTACACCATATTTTGATTCTACAAACTTGATAGGCTTTATGCCTCACATACATCATATGCTTTTGCATCTACAAAATGTAATTTTCTTTGATTAATGAAAATTACGACTTTTCCAAAAGAGGAAAAAAATCAAGACATTATTTATTTATTTTATTAATATAAAACTTATAAAATAAAATTTATTAATAAAAAATTTATAAATTAATTTGAAAAAAAACTATTTACTTTTTCACTTTACATCAAATACTATATAAACACAAACATCAACTATAAAGCCAAACACAAAATATTAGAGTTTACTATATGATGTTTTAGAATTAAATCATGGTTAATAACCATGGTCACATTGTGACCAAAATTGTCTCATGGTTCAATGTCACATTCTGACAACCATGGTCCAACATGGCATTGATACAAAGGTTGTCTCAATATGAAAATAAATCATGGTTAGCTATGGTCCAACATCGTATTGGGACAAATATTGTCTCGATATGAAAATCATGGTCAACCATGTTTTTTTTAGGGTTTATAATATTTATCTTAGGGTTTATATTCCTTTGGTATACAATATTAATCCATTGGGTTTAATATTATTCCCTTGGGATTTTAGTATTAATCCCTTGGGTTTATTAATTCCTTGGGTTTATAATATCAATCTCTTGGGTTTATTAATCCAATGGTTCATATTCTAAGGGTATAATATTATTGATAGGTTTTATAATAATAATCCTAGGGCTTAATATAAATCCCTTGTGTTTATAATCCTTTGGTTTTATAATATAAATTCCTTGGGTTTACAATATTAATAATCACTTACATTTATGATCTTAATCCTAAGAGTTTATAATATTAATCTCTTATGTTTTCAATATTAATTCATTGGGTTTTTAATATCAATCCGTTGGGTTTAATAATCCCTTAGGTTTATAATAATAATCCCTTGTGTTTATTAATCTTAGTGCTTGTATTCCTATGGTTTAATATTAATTCTAGGGCTCAATGTTATTCCCTTGGGTTTATAGTTCCTTGGGTTTTTAATATTAACCCCTTGGATTTATTATATTAATATTGAGGTTTATTATATTAAAGTTAGGTTTTAATGTTTATTTTAGTGTTTATAATATTTATCTTAGAGTTTGTATCCCATGGGTTTATAATATTAATTCCTTAGGTTTGTGGCAAAGATTTCCTCAATATGGAAATCAATCATGGTCAACCATGGTCAGCAATAATCGATCTTCATCAACATTGGTTAAACATGGTAAAAAATGGACAATTATGGTCTACCATAGTCCAATGCCACATTGTGAAAAAGATTGTCTCAACAAAAAAATCACCTATGGTCTATGATATTAATCCTAAGGTTTAACGTAAATCCCTTGGGATTGTAGTTATGGTCAACTATGGTGCAACGTCACATTGTGACAAATGTTTTCTCAATATGAAAAGCAACTATGGCCAAACATGGTCCAACGTCATATTGTGGCAAAGATTGTCTCAATATGAAAATCAACCATGGTCAACCATGTTTGTTTTAGGAGTTTATAATATTTATCTTAGGGTCTAGGTACTTTAGGCTTACATATTAATCCCTTCAGTTTAATACTGTTCTCTCAAGTTTTTAGTATTAAATCCTTAGATTTATTAGATCCTTGGGTTTATAATATCAATCCATGAGGTCTATTAATCTAAGGATTTATATTCCTAGGGTATAATATTATTGATAGGGTTTATAATATTAATCCTAGGTTTAATATAAATACCTTGAGTTTATAATCCATTGGGTTTATGATATGAATTCTTTGGGTTTATTAATCCCTTGAGTTTATGATATTAATAATCACTTACATTTATAATATTAATCCCAAGTGATTATAATATTAATCTTTTGGGTTATCTATATTAATCCCGTGGGTTTTAAAATTAATCCATTAGGTTTATCATAATAATCCCTTGGGTTTATAATATTAATCTTTTGTGTTTAATATTATTTCTTGGGGTTTATATTACCTAGGGCTTATGATATTAATAATCCCTTTCCTTAATAAAATCAAATATTTACTATATTATTGATAATATCAATAATATTAATATTAGAATATTATTAAAATATAATAATAATTTTTATAAATTACCATTTAAATTTATATAATTTTTATCATAATTATTATAATATTTTATAATATAATTTTTATTATTGTATTATTATTATATGTCTATATTTATTAATATCAATATTAACATTAATATTAATATTGAATCCGATCAAGTTGAGAACGAGGACCTCCGCGCGCGCGCTCTGCTCTGTTCTGCGGAGTTGGTTTAGGTCTGCAGCCGCCATCGTTTGGACGCCGCCATGAGCGGGCCTGGGGGTGGGGAGTCCGCTCCCACCCCACCTTCATCCTCTGAAGAAGCTTTCAGAAGACTTTTATCGCAGAAGGGGAAGAAACTTCGGACTGCTGATGTGCCGAAATTCATAAAAAAAATCGAAGAAATTCCTGAGATAGCACTCCCAGAAGAACAGCCTATTAAAATCGCTCTGGCTCTGTCTGAAAGAGGCCTGGTAGGGCAGTTTATGGGCCGCTGGCCTTCCACCAAAACTACGGACGACTGGATTCAGCGAAACTGGAGACCTCAGTTGAAAAACAACGTGATCTGTTATGCTGTGGGACGAGGCTACTTCATTTTTGAATTTACCACCAAAGAAGATCGTGACCTGGTGTTCAGAAACGGGCCGTATTTTATGGGAAACCAGGGTCTGTACCTTAACAAATGGAGCCCTGACTTCGATCCTTCTGTCGATGTCCCTAAGGAGGCGCCGGTCTGGGTTCGGCTTCCTAATCTCCCGATACACTGCTGGAGCTATCAATCTCTGCAGAAGATTGGTAATGGGCTGGGTCGTTTTATTGACAAAGCTGATCATAAGGGCCAATATACATGCGCTAGAATCTGCGTGGAAGTCGATCTGGAAGCCGGTCTGCCAGAAGCGGTCAAACTTTCAGTTGGAGAATGGCAGCATTACCAGAAGCTGGACTACGAGCAGTTGTCGTTCAAATGCCGAACCTGTCATGAGCATGGACACTTCCAGCGAAACTGCCCAAAAGCTCCAACAGGGAACACGGTTGAAGAAGAAGGATGGAAAGAAATAAAAAATGGAAAGGCTGTTCCAAAGCCTCCGGGGCAGAACATCTCCGCTCCAAAGGGGAAGCCTCAAACTAATTCAAAAGCCGCTGCTGCTCCTAAAAATGGCTCCTCCTCAGGAGAAAAGGCGGTTGCCATGGAGACCCAAGAGGAAACAGAAAAAATGGTGAAGCAAGCGAAAGAAAATGAAGTCGAATCATCTGTTCCACCAGTCCATGATTGTCAGAGGGGAAATGAAGGCAATGAAGAGCACATCAGCCTAGCCTCAGACTCTGAGGGAGAATCAGAAGAGATAGATTCAGAAACTGATAACTCGCTAGTCACTCCTATCAAGACGACAAGGGGACGGAAATCCAAGAAGAAACAGAGAGAGGAAAAAACCTATATAGATGTCCTCCAAGGATCCCAAAAAACCCTCAAAGGAATGATGAATACCAGATCAGGGCGCAAGAGTAACAGGGCTCCAATAGGAGCCTCAACCCCCCAAATCAGTAAATAATGAAATACGTCTCCTGGAACTGCAGAGGATTAGGTAGCAGGTTGAAAGAGGAAGCCTTGAAAGATATAGTGAGAATATACTCGCCTGACATCCTCCTCGTCCAGGAGACAAAGATGGAGGATCTCCTTCTCCTCCAATCTAGTAAAGCTTTTTGGCAAAAAGGTCAAGGAAGAGCGGTTAGTGCAAGAGGCGCTTCTGGTGGAATAGCCACCTTCTGGAACAACGCCATATATGATTTTATTCAAGAAAAAAGTAGCCCCCACTGGCTTCTCACTCAGCTCCTCCACAAAGATTCTGGTCAACAAGTAAGTATGTTTAATGTTTATGCCCCTGTTTTGCCAGGCGAGAAACAAATTTGTTGGAACTCGCTTCATTCTTTCCTTTCAGAGCAAAATCCTGGAAATATCATTATTGCAGGTGACCTGAATGTCACCCTTGCTCTTGATGAGAAAAAGGGAGGCTCCATTGTCAGGGACCCTGCCAGAGAATGGGTTGAAGATATAATGCTGGGCTGGGATCTGGAGGATATAAAACCATCTTCAGGTAAATTCACCTGGTCCAACAGAAGATTAGGCCCCAATCACATTGCTGCCCGTTTGGATAGATTCCTTGTCCATTCTTCTTTCCTGACATGCGATCTTATGGCCACTTCTAAAATTCTTCCAAATCTCACTTCAGATCATAAGCCCATCCTTCTCGAGCTTTCCCGGGATGGTAATCTAGGCCCCATCCCTTTTCGTTTCAGCCCTCTGTGGATTCAGCAAGATGGATTCCAAGAGGTGGTTTCGGAATCCTGGAATAGACCTGTCCAAGGCTCTCCATTTTTTGTATGGGAAGAGAAAATTAGAGGCCTAAAAAGAAACCTTAAAGAGTGGGCTAAAAGATTGAAAACCCCTACAGCCAAAAGAAAAGAAACTCTAAACAGTCTTGCTGCTCACCAATTAAATATGGAGAATAGTCCTGTTTCTCAAAGTCTTCTCCAAAAAGAAGTCGAGCTTCAAAAAGAGGTTCACAGATCCAGCAGGGAGGAGGAAGAATTCTGGCGACAGAAGTCTAGGAATCTTTGGCTGCAATCTGGAGATAAAAACACCAGCTTCTTTCATAAGCAAGCAGAAGCCCGTAAGAATTTCAAATCTGTCTCTGAGATCCAATTCCAAAATACTGTGGTTAAGGATTTTGATGGCATTAAGAGAGCTGCATACTCCTACTTCCAAAATCTTTATTCGGCTCCTGAAGAACCAGCCATTGATCCTCATGCCTATCCGATTGAATTAATCCCCAAGTGCGTTCACGATTCGGATAATGCCATGTTGACAGCTCCGATCAATATGGACGAGCTTAAGAAAGTTCTGGACAGCATGGAACCTGATAAAGCCCCAGGCCCAGATGGGTTCTCTGTCAGGTTTCTTTTGACTTGCTGGTCAACAATAAAAAAAGATTTATTGAGAATGGTCAGAAAGTCCCAGAACTGTGCTAAGCTGGGCGGTGGCATCAATTCGGCCTTTCTCGCCTTGATCCCAAAAGAGAAAGGCGCCTCAGACTTCAGCAGATTTAGGCCCATATCCCTGTGCAATTCCAGTTATAAGCTGGTCTCCAAAATTATTGCCAACAGGCTTAAAAACATATTGCCAGACATCATCCCTGAAAATCAAGGCGGATTCATAAAAGGAAGAAAGATATTGGACAACATTGTGCTGGTGCAAGAAGCAGTTCATTCTAGCTGCCAAAGAAAAGAGAAAGGTATGGTGATTAAGCTCGATCTAGCTAACGCATTCGATAGGGTGAGACATGATTTTTTGTTCATTGTGATGAAGAAGTTAGGCTTTTCAACAGACTTCATAAACTGGGTGAAAGCCTGTATTGCCTCTCCTTGGATCGCTCCGCTGGTCAACGGCCGTTCTACTGACTTCTTCCAAGCCTCTAGGGGCCTTAGACAAGGTTGTCCTTTGTCTCCACTTCTCTATGCTGTTCAGGCCTCGGTGCTTAGCTTCCAACTCGAATACAATCAGCAGATTCAAATCCTGCCTGGCCTCAGAACTACTCACAAGGTGAAAGACATTAACCATGCCCAGTTCGCCGATGACACATTGTTGCTTGGAGGAGCCAGCATAATCTCTGCCAGATCCTTCAAGAAGGAGCTGGACACTTACAGGTTGATCTCAGGCAGCAAAATCAACTATCGAAAATGCTCTATCTATGGCTGGAATTGCTCGATCAAGGAGCTGTCAGACATTGCAAGGCTTTTAGAAATGGATGGAATTCGGAATTGGGAGTCATTTAAATACCTTGGGATCCCAATCTTCAAATCTAAACCTAAAGTTGCTCATTGGCTGCCTCTTCTCGATAAGATAAAGAATAGAATCCAAGCTTGGGGTGCCTCTTGGCTGAATAATGCAGGGAAAGTCATCCTTATGAAATCGGTCCTTATAAGTATGCCCCTATATCAAAACTCTGTTCTCCTTGCCCCCAAAACCTTTCTCAGCAAAATGGACAGTCTGTTGAGAAGATTTCTGTGGGAAGGCGGGAATAACAATGATAGAAGGATTCATTTAGTGAACTGGGAAACTCTCAAGAGACCATTTCTGGAAGGAGGCCTCCATCTGCGTAACTTGGCTGCTCAAAATCTAGCTTTGGGATCCAAGATCCTTTGGAATTTAGTCTCTGGAAACTCTAGCTGGAGTAAAAGAGTCCTTTGGAAGAAATACTTCCAAGGGCAACGCCTGAGATGTTTGGATAAGCCTCCAAGATCTTCAAAAGGCTCTCCGATCTTCAATCTCTGCAGTTCTGCTAGGGAGCAATTCATCCAATATCTTTATTGGATCCCTGGTAATGGGAGGAAAATCAAAATCTGGGAAGACTCGATTCTGGGTGATCAGCCATTGAACCAAGTGGATGGTCTTGCAAATATCAAAGGTTGGCTTCAGTCCTGCAATCTTCATACTCTGTGGGATATTTCGAACTGGAAGGAAGCTCCTGATAGAACCTGGGATTGTTGGAATCTGGGGGAGGTCCCCCTTATGCTGCAGGGGGAAGCTTCTTTACTATTAGATCTGCTTCAAGGCAAATCTCCATCAAAGGCCACTTCTAAAGACAAAAGAGGCTGGGGCTCACTCTCCGGCTCTTACACTGCTTCCGAAGGTTATAAAAGAATTATGGCTGTCCCATATGCTCCTCCTAATCCAGCTCAATGGAAATTTATATGGGATTTCCCCTCTCTCCCCAAAATTGACTTCTTCTGTTGGACTGTAGCTCATCAAAGCATTCTTACCAGAGATAACTTACGTAGACGAGGGATGGAAGGGCCTTCCAGATGTTCCCTTTGCTTGTCTGAAGAAGAAACTGCCAATCACCTGTTGCTGCTATGTCCCTTTGCCCAAGTAGTCTGGAGGGGAGTTCTGTCGTTAGGTCCAGCTAACCTTGACCTCCCTGATAGCATTCCCTCTCTGTTTCGAAATTGGGCCAGTTTATCTCCTTTCTGCCTTACAAAAAAAAGCCTTCTTAAAACAAGTTGGATGTGGATCCCTAAATTCATCTGCTGGAAGCTGTGGTTGGAAAGAAATAATAGAATTTTCCGAGGAGAAAGCTGCACTTCTATAAGAGTTATTTCTAAAATCAAAGCTTTGCTGGGTGAGGCTTTGGAAGCCAATACTTCCCCAAGGAATGAAACGAATCTGGTCAAAGAGGAGGAGCAATGGCTAAAAGGTCTGGTCCCAAATCTGAAGGAAAGGTCCATCCCCACTGCACTTGCCCTTGCCAACTGGGAGATTAGGCTGGAGGAAATGGAGTTTATTAAGTGGAGATCGGCTCTGGATGACCACTGTTTATTCTTTGACGGGGCCTCTAAAGGAAACCCTGGGATTGCTGGCAGTGGTGGGGTTCTTCTGAGTCCTGGAGGTTCTCTGGATTTGCGGTTTCATTGGGGGCTGGGAATTGAAACCAACAACAGAGCGGAAGCTCTTGCATTGTGGCAGGGGCTGAAACTGGCGATTAACAGGAATATCAACTCTCTCTCTGTCTTTGGAGACTCCAGACTCATCATCCAATCGTTGATCCATTCCACGACCTCCCATCAGGTTCATTTAGCCTCTATTATCAAAAAAATCCGGCTATTACTGCCCAATTTCAGTAAGATCTCCTTCTTCCACATCTTAAGGAACCTTAATTCTCAAGCTGATTTGGAGGCCAACCTAGGCTCCCTCTGCAATCGGAGATCTCTGGTGGTCAATTCGATTGAATCCTCCTGCTCCATCCCTTAATGGTTCTGCTGGACGGACTTCCTTTCCTTTCTGTTCTTTGGGCTCTCTCCTTCCTCCTCAAGACCCTGTTCTACGGGAATTTTCAACCCACTGTATATTCAATCTTCTTAATCGGTGGTCTCAGAACTGCTCTCATTCTCTGTTTGTCTTCCTACCATTGGCCTCTGTTTCCAGTCGATGACCTGCTCCTCAAAAGTCCTCATTGGTCCTTCAAGATGGTTCTGCAGTTCCAGTTTTGACCTTTTTGATGTTCTCAAACCTGAAGGCTGTTTCAGCATTATCAGAGCTTCTCTCCTCCAAAAGGCAGCATTATATGTGTGATGGAGCTTCCGTTAAAGCAATAGCCCCACCAAAGCAGTCGTGGATAGTCAGTAACTTCCTCCATTCAATAGCACGCAGCACTGAGGTATTGCTCGAACAGGATTTGCCCGGCAAAGTCCTCTGGCCCGCGCGTTGTTCCACTCTGGGCTACAGCTACTCAACCAGATCTGAGGGACTGATTGTCAAAGCAATCGAAATGTTCAACTCCTGACTCTGCTTAGCTAGCTGTTCGGCAATTTTCTGATAGAGAGGCGAACAAACCCATTTCCAAAAAGCTTCCTTGAGAATCATTCTCTGTCTTTGCTGTTTTGTATGAGCATGCGGCAGCTTGTTTGCCGCCCATAATAAAAATATCCGTTACTGTCAAAAAAAAAAAAAAAAAATATTGAATCCATATCCATTGACACCTATCGGCGTATATCAACCACATTTATTAATGTGGTTGTGCTAGTTTATAATCACAAACACCCTTATTTATGGATTAATGGGGTATTATGATCCATATTATATGTCATAAGTTCCTTTTAGTCCTAGCTCAGGGATATATGGTGAAGGATATAGTTAGCCATTCATTTTTAATGTGATATTTAAGTAGGATTCCTCGGTCACAACTGGGGAATTTGAACCCTGGATCTCTTAGTTTTCACAAATTTCATATTAATTGATCTACCCCTTGGGGCATACAAATAACTACTTTTATTTATATTTTAAAAGTAGTTTATTACAATTTTATTTTATTTTTCTCAAAAAAGGTGGTAAAACTAATTCAAACTTGTGAAGGAATGAAATGAAACACAAATATAAATATAAACACAAAGCTACAATGAAAACAAAACTTCAATTCATTAATAACAAAGCACTGAAATTTGTTTACATGTAGAATGGAAATAAATTAGCTTGGGCGATGGTAGTTTATCCTTGAGAAGCGATGTGGCGGCTATATGTCTTTCAAATTGAATTACAATGAGGCTCGAATATATTTTTATCAGAAAGAATAAGTGTCAAACCCTAATCCTAGGAGATGAAACACCAACAATTTTGAGCCCCGTTAGGGTAAGGTGGAGCGCCAATTTTCTGGGGTTGTATCTTTGGCATATGATCTCTGTTTGGCTATCATAATACCTTGTTTCAAATATCTCCATGAGGAGGAAACAATAGAAACACATCTTCACACTTTTATAGTTTCTCAGTTTTCCTAGAAAACATCTTTTAGTACCTCAAAATGACTCTGAAAGTTTAAGACCCAAAAAGTTGCCAAAAATAGAAATTTTTGCTAGAATTAAGGAAACTGAAAGGAAACAGTGTTGGGGGTCCAAGTGGAATAGGCGAGAGGCCAACAATATCTACCTGCATCAAAAATTTATCAGAACTCATTTTTTAATGAGTAAAAATAATGGTCATTTGTTATTTCCCTTGGTAATGTAAACTACCTCATCAATAACTACATCATTTAAAGTAATTTACTAATAATTTACAAAAAGTAGAATTTCACCCTTAAAGAGTTAACTTACCCACTTATTTCTGAAAGAGATATAGTATTAGCAAATTAAAAATAATTTGAAATCTTTCTATAAAATTAAATTATATTATTTAATTAAAATAATTATAAAAGAACCAATATCCCCTTTTACCTTTAAAATGGCCTCCTTAACCCTCTCAGTTAATCAACTAAAATGAATCTCGAAAACACAAATAACTACTTTTATTTATATTTTAAAAGTTTTTTTTTTGTAACTGTAACTACATGTTCATTCATTTGAAGAAAAGTACATGGTAAACCATCAGTTCATACAATAGAAAAAATAGATACATGGGAGATATAAAACTTTGCCCCACGATAGCAACTAACATTGGCTCAATTTAAACGATGAAGACAACAACATCTGAAAATCATTCCCCAAATAACCAAAAAATAGGACTACAACAATACTAGAAACATGCAATTGTGCATCAAAGAGATAACAATTAAGAATATGCATGAGCATAGTCTTGAACCATCATTGTATCCACAACTAGAGCTAAAGACATACCTTTTTGTGTGTTGTGACCATGCACAAGGCTACAAAATAGAGTTACACCCAATCCAAGATGCCAAGAGATAATTTCACCATCAAATAGTTGAGGCATATACCTCCCAGCCACATGTCAACACGAAAGAACTTGCCATAAACCAACTTCGAACAACATTGTCCCAACAAAAACATTTATATTCGCCAACTTCCAAGTACTATAGAGAACCTACTAATGTCATTGTTGAGGCTGAAATCACTTCTATCCAAAATGAAATGCCTAGGAAAAACATTTGAACCATCGTATACCCTATGACTTCCAAGTATTGAAAGCCTAGAAACAAACCTCTACAGTGCTAGTATAAAATTAAAAAAAAATCACAAATCAATATGAACACAAAAACTAATCTTAGGCCTAAGAGATAATGGTAAGATATTGAGTAATATCTATAGCTGAATCAATTAGATCTCCAGGAGGGTCAGTCAGGTCTCTAGAGGCAGAATATGAAACCAAAAAACTCTCCACCTTTGAGAATCTAGAATCAACATTATTAAGGCAGAATCGAAGTCTTCTTAACATGCGTTTGATATCCTCCGACCTAGAAAATAAATTATAGTCTTTAAGTTGTTTATCTTTGAATATTAAACGCAACAATGTATCCATTTATCGATGCAAAGCTAAAGAGTACAAGAAATGCAGTCTCTTCTTACAAAATATACTAGGGTCTAATTCCCTTTGTAGCTCTATAACTATTGCAGCCTGAATCCATAATCTTAATGATAGGGGTGTTCCTTTGTTTATTTTTCCTCCAAAAAAATAAATTCCCTCCTTACTTCAAGGGTAACCATGTCAAAAAAGTGCCCACAGAGTCAAATGCAAAAGGCCACATGCACTTAACACCAACATTAATCAAACCACCCTTCCTACTCATCATTGGATAATGAGGGGGGGGGGGTAGTGACTGTAGTAGGAAAATAAGCAAGATAGGTACAGAATCCATGACATGCGAAAGAAGAATTTAGACAAACAAAAAACCCTTGGACTCATTGCCACATAACCAACAAATCGCCCCCCCACAGCCACACCAGTGAACCAAACTCAAGAAAAGACTCTGATTCAGGGAACCTTAATGACAAAACAACAAAAACCCCTGGACAGACTCAAATAGAGTGGAAGCCTAGTACCGAAATACACAATAAGAATAATTCCCTCCCCCACAACATAGAGCAACCCCCAAAAATCAAGAACTAGCTAAATTAAAAAGAGAATTCCTAACATAAACTGAGTGACCAAGAATTTACATAAAAGAACCCAACCAAAACCAAATGCATGAACACCACCCTTTAGAAAATTAAACAAAACCTGGTTGAAACCCAAATATGCCAAGAAGATACACCAACTACAACACCATAAATCTCTTTTGAAGTACAATAGAGTAGCATACCAAACACTAATCTTACTAAATTGAAAGACAAATTGTAGCAACACCAAAGTATCAGTAATTAGAAACCATATATGAAGCGGGAGACAAAATACCTCACTGTGCTTGACCAGTGTCTATAGATCGAACAAAAGAGAAGGAATGGATGCTCGCTTCTTAGGAAACCCAGTCACACCCACATGTAAAATAACATAGATAACACTAGTACCAAGCGAGACTAGGTGAAGGATGGTGAGGGCAACACCTCACCTTGGTTTCCACTAGGTATGTACCGTTGCCACTCCAGAGCAATAAAATTGTATTTATAATATACCATCCTACTTTATGCCTTCCAACATCGTTAATCATCCATTTTCCATGTCATAATAGAAATAGAGACATCTAGAGAGGGGGCACTCCTTACAAGGAGGCACCATTAACAACTGAACTATCACCCCTATCATGGGGTATTTTAAAAGTAATTTAGTATAAATTTAATTTCTCCTTTTTTTAAGGTGGTAAAAGCTATCATAGCTCATTTGTTAATGTGTAAAAATAATTAACATTTGTTATTATTATTGATAATTTAAACTAACTCATCACTATTATTCCAATATAACCACATCAATTAAAATAATTTAGTAATTTCTAAAAATATAATTTCACTCTTAAAGACTTAACTTATTTACTTATCTACAAAGAACATTAACTCTTAGCAAATTAACAATAATTTTAAATCCTTCTATAAAAATAAAATATATATTTTTAATTAATAATAATTATAACAAAACCAATATCCCATTTTATTTCTAAAACAACCTCTTCAACCCTTTCTTTTCATCAACTATAATAAATCTCAAAATGATTGTTTTAATTTTCTCAACTGAAATGAATATTGAACTTATAAACTAAAAATGCCAAAAATAAAATTTAAAAAAAAAGAAGAAAAGAAGAAATTAATATCAATTTTAATGAATCAACCAACTTGACAAAAAGTGAAATATAGCCAAATGTAGATAATAATGGGAATACAATGAATGGGAAAACCCTAAAAAGTGTTGCACATTATCCTCTTCAGCAAATTATTGACCTCTTGCTGCATGTAAACAATGGGGTATTCACTAATATTTAGTTCCAAAGGCTCAGAAATTCCTTTTATGCTTATGCCTTCACTGCCTATTAAATCAAACCTTTGCAGCCAATAATATAAATGGTAAATGAATTCTACGAATTTTTCATTGAAAATGTCGAAACTAATTAACTTCACAAAAATAAGTTTAAATCAACTGAAGAGATGAAGATACCTAGATTTTTCACCTCTTATTGTTTTGATTCTGATTATTCTTCGACTTCAATGTTTAACCATGGAACATCAATTGAAAATGGCTATTATAAGGTGTGGGGATACAACAAATAGATACAACTCAAAACCTTAGTCAAATCCTTTTATTTGCAGAAATTGAAAATGCATGTTTTTAAATATCCTACATTAGAGAAGAATACCATGGGAAAATCCTTTGATTGAGAATGATATGGAAAAATCCATGGGCGAATACAATGGGTCAAAAAGTTATTTTTATTTTGTTTTTTCATATCCCTGTACTTATTTTTATTATTTTCAGGTAATTTCATTAAGAAAAAAATATATATTATATTATTTTAAAATTAAAAATATTATATACAAAAGTTAGAATCCAAAAATTGGCAAATGTAAATTAACTATTTTACTTTAATTATTACTTTATTTTGTTTTGTTTTTTATGAAATTTGACTGAGTCAAAAGGTTAAAGAGGATAGGACATTACAACATCTCTACCATACTAGGTTGGAGAGTGCCTCTAAACCCAATAAATTACTTTAAAATATAAATAAAAGTAGTTGTTTGCATTTTATTAATTAAAAGATAATATTTACCAGGCTAGATACATCTTAACTCTGGATCTACCAAGTTTCGAGAGGGGTCAAATCTCTGGTGGTGCAAATATCTTTTAGAGTGAAAAGAGATTTGATCCCTCTCGAAGGTTGGTAGATTTGAAGTTAAGATGGATCTAGGTTGGGCATGTCACTTATGGGAATTCAATGTGAATGGAAAGCATGAGAATACAACCTATAACCCATCAAGGATTATAAGAGTTGACCAAAGCAGAGTTCTCTAGTCCGACACTAGGTGATGTAGAAGGTTTGAAGTCACAATGGGCATGCTTTTCCATGAGTGCAAGCCTCTCTTCAAAGCATTCTATATTTTAATAAATTATCCTTTAACCTCTCTTCAAGGTGGTTAAGTGGTTCTAAATTTTCCACCGAATATGTTGGATATCATTTAGAAATTCATTGACTGCATTCCTATCATCATTATGGTCCTTATTTAATTTCTCCACGATGAGGGTGACATGTTTGAGATGGCTACCAAAGATGTCTAGAGGAGGGTGTGGGGGGATAATTCCATAGTTCTAAGCAACTATGTAGGGATGGGGTCCATCACCTCGCCAAGGATGTAGTCACCAATGATATATTCTCTATGTTGACCCCTTGATCCTGTACACCTTCTTGCCCTTTCACACTGATGATGCATTATCTACTGAGTTGGGCCCAAAAGAAACCTGCAAATGAACTTGAACCTCGCTAGGCTGTAATGGTCTACACAAGTATATCAACAGGCCCCCCCAAACAACCCATGATGCAAAAAAAAACCACAGATCCATTGTGTTAAGTATCCTTGTATCCCTTAGGTAAAGAACTCGAACCAACTAGTAGACAGGTTGGCCACCAACCGGACACTACCGGTAGGAAAGAAGGAAACCCATCGCTCGTATGCCAAGCCCTCAACTTCAAACAAAAATAGAAAACCACATGGGCACGTAGGTGATCGAAAAGTAGACTAACTTTCATAAAAACAACCTTTGTAAGCACCCTAGCTACAACTACCATGCAAGGGAATTTCAAAAGATCTACACCTAGGCATTAGGAGTCACCCCACAACAAAACTAGACACCGATCATTGTCGACAAAGGTCAAGCCTGGGCTCAAACCCTTTCAACCAGGCCCTTTAGAACACCTTCGAAAACACTCAAAGCGACTAACCATACCTCTATTATGAGACCAACTCTCAACAAAATTCACATAAATAAGCCAAGACTCACTAGAGAGGGAATATCGACCTGCATATTTGATAATTGCAAAAGAAAACCACTCAAATAAACCAAAAATCCTTACTGAGTTCATCGTAAAAGTTCTATGGTCCAATTCCAACCAACAATCCACCATGCGAAGACCCCATAACTTTGGTAATTCCTCAAACTTTCAAAAATTCTTTGCCTAGAACTCCTTATGCCAGGGTCCTAGATTTTCTTCCCCTGGACTACCTTACTAAATTCTTCAATTCGCTAACATTCCATAGAGGACCGTCAAGGATTTTGCATTAGATTTCCATAACCCTTTTAGCTATTGTAGATTGTTACCTCATACAAGTGTAGCATGGCCAACCATCACCACTCGATCTCCCATACCAAAACACAAACAGTTTTCATCATGACAGGACTGAGAACACAAATATCCCATATGTTCTCCTCAAGGAATGCCCACTCCACATGAGTGTGCAGAGGATCAGTGAGGTGGTGGGTCCTGTCACTAATCCTAATGCTACCTCAGTCCATCACTCCATCGAGAAAAATATTAAAATAATTTTAAAAATGAAAATTATATAAATATTTTTGAAAATAATTATAAAAAATAACAAAACATAATCTTGATTAAAATTTTACAAAGGAAGAGAATTGATTATAGACACTTCTAATTCAACTATCTGTGAAATTATAGTTTATATTTATCTATATATATATTTTAATTTGGATTGATCTTTTTAAATATTTAACTTGCAATAATTTAAAATAAATTTGAATTTATCAAATTAAAATAAATTTAATTAATAAATATTATAAATAGAAAATATATTGATTAAAAGTATAATAATATTTTTTCCACTTTCTATACTAAATCGTCAATATCAAATCATTAAACTCTGGAATATAAGTATATGCAAGGCTCTCATTGAAAGGAAGAAGAGGTCACATACTAATAAGAGACAAGAGCATCTTCTCCATCTTTCTAAAGTTGCACCGAATAAGTTTTGGCGGAATGTGCTTGTTCGTAAAACTAAAGATAATCATTCTATACCCTTAGAAAATTGGGACAACTATCTTAAGAAGGTGTATGACTCTCCGGACACCATGTGCACCATCTTAAACACTCCTATTAAGGAATACATATTTTCTATAGAAGACGTTGATTTTGGGATTAATAAGATCGGTAATGGGTAAGCTAAAGATATTCAAGGATACGAAGTTGAGATATTTAAAATGGGAATATCTATCATCATTCCTCATATCTACAAGCTTCTAAATTTGGCAGTAAAGCATGGCTTCCTTAAGCTTTGGACACAAATCCTTATTGTGCATATCTTTAAAAATGGGGACAAAAGTGTTCCCTCTAACTACAGGACCATTATGATTAGCCACATCCTATCCAAGCTCTATGGGCTCATTTTAAAAAGGAAGCTTAGCCTTTGGCTAGAAAACCATGGTAGAAGAGCTAAAGGGAAAGTTGGTTTTAGAAGACATCAATCGATTATCGACCATCTTGTCTCTCTCAGGATCATTGCAGAGGAATGTCACAATAGTAAAGTCGATACCTTTTGTTGTTTTATGGACTTTAGAAAAGCTTTCGACACTGTTCCTCGAGATAAGATTTGGGAGAGAGTTGAAGAGATCATGGTTCCTCCTGAATTGTGGATTGTTATGATCTGCCTCTACGAGATTGTCATTGCCAAGCTTGTGACAAACGAAGGGTGGTCTAAATATATTAAATGCAATATCGGGGTTAAGGAAGGGTGTCCCCTAACCCCTACCCTTTTTGGCATCGATAATCTAGAGGAGTGTCTAGAAATTGTAGGTTGCAAGGGCACTGAGCTTGATGGTATAATCATTACTCTTATCCTGTGTGCTAATGATAGCATTCTTCTTGCAAAAATCCATGATGACCTAGAGAAGCAGCTTAAGACTCTTCATGTCTACTGCTCCAAGATGGGTATGATAGTTAATACCGACAAGACTAAAGTCATGATCATTAAATCCAAAAATATTGCCCATGGTACTTTCGTCTATGATAACCATTGCTTAGAGTTGGTTTATTTTGATAAATATTTAGGTATTGACTTTCCTCATTAGCTCAACTAGAATTATAGCATTGAGAAAAGGATTATTGGAGGCTGGTAAGCTTATTATGAGCTTGAAAACAATTGTAAGTTGGTTGATCTTTGCATTTGGATTAAAAAAAGTTTCCTCTTTGAGACTCTTGTAACCCTTATTGTTTTATACAGATGTGAAGTTTGGGGTTACATTATATCCAAAGAGTTGTGGAGAAAGATTGATATGATTAAAAAACAATTCATAACCTACAACCTCAAGATCAAGGGACATAATCCATATCTTATCCTCTTGATCGAAGCTAGCCTATTTCCCATTGAAAGTACAACTATGTTTAGATATTTTATGTATAAGAAGAAACTTTACAACATGGAATCCAAGAGGCTCCTAAAAATTGCTTCTAATTTTAGTCAAAAACCCCCAGCTTCGCCTCAAGCCTAGGTGGCATAAGGATGCCCAGTCTTAGCTCAACCATTAGGGGATTAAGGAGGAGATCATCATCAGAAGCAAGGATAATGTCAAAGATACTATTACCTCCAATTTTAAGAACAAGTTGTGGCATGAAAAAGAGCTAGAGGGTAAAAGGAAGCTAAGATACTATAAGGAGGTGATCAAACCCACACTTGATAACCAGTATGATATCTTTGTTTTGACGAATACTAACAAAAAAATGAGCATCGCTAGGATAAGAACTAATTCTCATGAGCTTCAAAGTGAAACTGGGCAGTGGTCTACTTCCAAGAGTCCCAAGGATGATAGAATCTGTCAGATTTGCAATACTGAGAAAGTGGAAGATTAAAAACACTTTACTTTAGACTGCCCGACTCTTACTCACATCCACTCTCAATTCTCTAACATCTGCCACACTTCCAATCTTCTTGACTTATTAAGTCAGCCAAACTATCGTGATTTTGGAGCGCTTCTTTCCCTTATTTTTTATCATAGGAACATGATTTTGAAGAATCACAATTGAATTATTTTTATTTTTATTTTTTTTATGTCCAATATACCACATCGGTCTTAATGTATGTTAATCATCATCATCATAATTATTTTTAAAAATAATAAATTTAAATAAAATAAAAATTTAATAAATTTCAAATATTTATTTAATTTAAAAAAATAACATTTTAATCACACTTCAACAAATATTTGTATAATTCATTCTTATTCTACCTTCTTATGGAACTTCCCAAATAGTGAATGTAATATACTTTGTTGTTATGCTCACTCTTTGAAGAATAGTTGCAAATATTATTTTGCCATTATCTCACTCTTCCATAAATAAAAGAATGAATAAGAGATAAAGGTACTTTGAAATTTGGAAGATATTTTTTTGATTGTACAAAATATTGAAATTTTAGTAAAACATAGTTTAAAAAAATAAATATTTTGAAGAATGAAAATTTGAATGAGTAATTAACCATAGTGGATGGTTCAAAACAGCAACCCCAAAAATATACTAATATGATTGGTTCGAAAGAACCATTTATCTAATCATTATGAATCACAAAAACTTGAATTGAAAAATAATTGATAAAATATAATAATTTTGTTAAACTTCTATAAATCAAAAAAGTTGATTACAAGTGTAATAATCTTTTCTTCCTTTCTATAAATATCAAATTACAATTTATTTATTCTTAAAAGATTTAAGTTAAATTGAATGTCTAAATAATTAATCATAGAAAATAATATTTTAATTAAAGCAAAATATATATTTTAAAAAGTAGTGATAATAAAAGATTATTAAAATTAGCTTTAATTTTTTAAATTAAGAAATTTGGAAATTACTTTTTTTTTTTGTTTTCTAAAAATGTTAAGATAAGACAAGATTGCCCATATTCTTGAAAATAATAGTGTTTTTTCTTTGTTCAAACTTCTTAATATCATTATAAATTCTCTTAGATCTATTAAGGACCTTGTAGACCCCTAAGGACATGAAAGGGGTCTACTCGATCTCTTGTTCCTGTGGGATTTCCTACATTGGATAAATTGGTCGCTCCATTAACCAAGAATCCAATAACATGCATCAGACATTAGGCACAATACTTCATGCTCATAAGCTCTAGTTGAACATGTAGAGAAATCCAAGCACCATGTTTGCATTGAGGATTCCAGAGTCATTCTAGGGTTGATCACTTCCACCAGAGGAAGCTTAGAAATGTTATTAACATTGAGAAGCATGCAATCATTATCCACAGTGATGATGGTTGGAAATTAAGTAAGAGTTGTATTTGGACCATCTCTTCTTGATTTCACCCCTATTTCCTCCTTTTCTCTTTTTATTTTATTTTTTTAAATTAATAACTTGTTTCATAAATTACATCATTTTCTTTTATAATTTTATTAATTATTATATTCTATTATAATAATAATACTGGCTTATTTTTCTTACCTTTAAATTCTAGTTATAATTTTTTTTTTTTAATTTATATTAATAAAATTACTAATCTTATTCTAATAAATATTCTAATTCTTTCTATACAATTTTTAACCCTTTTAATATTATTAATTTTATTTCATGCTTATAATATTATTAATTATTGTAATTAATATAAATATATATAATTAAAATAATTAAGACTAATTTCTAACTGATAGTTTATAACTTTAATTAATTTACTAATGACTAATTCCTAATTTTTAACCATTGCAATATTATTAATTTTATTTAATTCCTATAATATTATAAATTAAATATGCGGAAGCAAATCTCTTTTCTAAGAAAGGCCTAGAACAGGCTCTGGACATGTGGCATATAGTTGATTCTAATAATTGGTGGGTTACTAAGTCGGATTAGCCTCCTTTCATTTAATGGCTTGATCATTTTGTGTATGCATAGTTTATTTTTCTGCATCTTATGGTTTTTTGGGGTTGTATTGGACTTCATTGGCACCTTTTATCTTCGCTTATATATGTATTTATCTCCAGTTTGTATATACATACTAGTTTTTGGTGAAAACTTTGAACTGCTACATTTACTTTTTGTTTGATGGGTTGTTTTTTGAGATTGTTCCGAGAAACTCGGGCTTATGGTTCTATGGATACTAGTTTTTGGTGAAAACTTTGAACTGTTACATTTACTTTTTGTTTGATGGGTTGTTTTTTGAGATTGTTCCAAGAGACTCGGGCTTAGGGTTCTAGTTTATAGTGCTATTTACTTTTTGTTTGATGGGTTGTTTTTTGAGATTGTTCCAAGAGACTCGGGCTTAGGGTTCTAGTTTATAGTGCTATTTACTTTTTGTTTGATGGGTTGTTTTTTGAGATTGTTCCAAGAGACTCGGGCTTAGGGTTCTAGTTTATAGTGCTTTTTATGGTTATTAGTATTGAGTAAGTGCTTTTACCACTTTCCTCTTTCCTCAGTATGATGTGTCTTCAATTTCTGCCTATTGTGGATTCACAGTTTGATTTATGAATACTTTATTGTATCTCATATGTAAATTTTTATTCCGTTATTAAAAATTTCGATTTTTTTTTTGGAAAAAAATTAAATTATAAATTAGTTAATATATTATATCTATATCTATATATATATATATATATATATATATATTTATATTCTCACCAACTAGTTTATAACTAAATATTATTTTGATTAATTTAATAACTAATTTACTAATGGTTAATTCTTTACTGCTAGCTCTGGACCTTGATGCATCCTCGCTATTTATTTTTTAGGATTGATTTATTTCTTCACCTGTCCTAAGGATGAACCACATTAGCTCGTTCCAGAGGATGAACCACATTAGTTGGTTTGAAACATCGACTAAATCCTAATGATGTGATTAATCCGAAAGACATTATTATTTAGTTTACAAGTCATTATAATTAGGTAGATCACTATTGTAATAAATATTTTGAAATTATGATTTAATGTGGATGTAATAAAAAAATATTTTTTTTATCTATAATTTTATTACTGTTTTTTCGACTTTAACATTTAAAAAAGTATCTAATTGTCTGTCTTATTATAATATTTTTCAGGGATGTGGATTTTCATTTTTATGATAGTAAAAACATCATCTTTTTTATTTTTTCCATATTTTTTTGCAATTAGGATTGACCAGTTCTTTATAATATTTTGTTTTTCCTTTATTTTTTTATTTTTTTATAATAATATAATTTCCCATCATTATTCTAAAAGTAATAGATTTCTCTATTTCCTAATGATTTCTTCAAGATATGGTATCTTTTTACCACTTTTGTTCAAGCTCTCTCGTTTTGTTTTGTTTGGAGTTTAAAATAATATTAAAAGGTCTTTAATTGTTTATTTTTGAATTGTACATTAGGCATTCAGTCATAGTCATGCTCTCAATGAGAAAAGGTTATTTTTTATGTTTTCAGACATAGTCATGCTCACAATGGAGAATGACTCATTTTTATAAGAAAAATATGATCAATTGCATTACTTTAATTTTGAAATTATAAATTATAAAAGACTTTCAAATTTATTTTAGCCTTTTCAATATTTTTTTGAAAAATATGCAAACTCATATAAATATGTGATAAAACATATTATTTTATTAAATCCTTATATTTAAAGGAAATAAATAATAATAATAATAATAATTTAAAATTATTACGACAATATTAATGTAAGAAGTAAGTATGAATGGATGACATTGTGCAGATATGGAGCAACAACTAGGGTTTTTGTAGCTCTTCAATCAATGGTGAATTCTAGGGATTGAGAGAAAAAAATTGTTGAAGCAATAGTAGCTCAAGCCTTGGTTTCGTACAATACCATCCAAATATATTCTTTCTATTGTCCAAGAAGCTCCAACCTTTAATGTTCCTTTTTTGAAAGAGGATGCCTCGAGTGTTGATTTTTTTTGGGTTAGAATATGGCTTCGTCTATATATTAAAGAGTTTTGGTCACATTTAACCATTCTCAACAAGTGGATTTCTAATACGTGTAACCCCTCTCGACTGATGATTTAAATATTTACCTTTTGACTCAGGGTTTTTTGTTGTTGTGGTTTTTATAATATTGAGGATAAGTAGAATATTTATGGATCTTAGCCTTGATTTTGTAGTATGTTCGCCTTTTCGTGTAGCTTTGTCTCCTACCTTTGATCTGGTTATAATGTCAATCTCCATGACTCCTATTTGAGCCCACCTTTGATCTGGTTATAATTTGTATCTCCATGACTCCTATTTGGGTAAGGCTCTCGAACCTTCCCTTACATATTTGGAACCTCCCAATGTTATCCTCAATTTGTAATGCATTACGGAAGCTTTATATTTGTAGCCCAGAATCTGTTAATTTTTATAAACCCAGTTATTCTCGAATATATGTTGAGATGGATTTCAACAAAGTCTATCCCAGTGAGATTAATTTGACAACTCCAGACTATCTATGGGTTCAAAATAGATTGTTAAAAGGTTTAATTTCATTATCGAGCATGTTATGAAATAGGGCATGCAATGAAAAATTGCCCAAAATGTTTATAGAACAACAAGTTTGAAAAAATAAACTAACACCCAAATGGTGAGAAGGAGCTCAAAGAGAACATTTTATGGTATATAATGAAGAAGAGTGTAAGGGAAAAAAAGGTAAAGAAAAAAATAGGAAGACATTATTGACAAAGAAGATTCACTGAAGGAAATAAAAACGAGTCAAGAAAATGTGTGTGAGGATCCTCCAAACTCAATGAGAGCGAGAGTGCAACATACCCCATTGAAAGCGAGATCCCCCTTTGAATCATCAAGGGAAATGAATGGAAAAACAATTTCTTGGGTAGATTAGAAAAATAAAGAAGAAATGGAACACAAAAACGCTCACTTATTGAAGGGTGATACATCAAATACAACAGAAAATGTGGGTTGGACTCAAGTGGGGAAGAACGAAAAAATTATTTCACCAAGGAATTCCAAAGGGCAGTCAAAATTAAATCAAAAGTAGTGAAAAATGGAATATAAATGTATCTAGATATTAAGAGTCTTTTGGAAAAGAATGGCTGGAACAGGACTGGAATTTTTGTATAATGGGCAAGCACTTGAGGTATTGGATTGAGCATTAGTGCTCAATCTCAAACCTGCCAAGAATATTGATGATTTTGAAGAAATGTAACAGTTCTAGGTTAGATCACAACTCTCTTTTTTAATAAAACCCTCATAAACATTTCCAAAAAAAAAATTACAACCACGCCATATATTAAATTGATGTATGCGACTACTTGCTTGTGGAACAAAGGATTTTCTTCTACTTAACAATTTGACTATTAAAATCTAAAGAAGTGTACATACTCTTTGTATTATGTCGTATTTGTATTTGAATATGTTATTTATTAAAAATAAACACATATTTTCAACCATTAAAATTATATTTAATTTTGAATTTTTTTCCCATAAGAAATTTCTTTATTTTTCATGTGAGGAATATATATGTTTTGATTCTCAAAGGACTATAGAGTCAAAATAAAAGCTCAAAATCTTTATGTCACTTGCAGGAATTGAACCAAACTTATTAGGTTGAGAGGCAATCTCCAACAGAGTGCGATAGAGATGGTGTATTGTCTTATCATGCCTTGTTATGTCTAGTTTTATTTAACTAGGACAAATTACATAAAAATAAAATAAAATAGTTAATAAACATTTGGTAGTTTTTGGAATCTAAATTTTGAATATACATTTTTATTTTAAAATATAATATAATATTATTTGTTTTTTTAATAAAATTACCTGCAAACTATTAATAAAAATAAAGATAGTGATATATTAAAATAAAAATAAAAATAAATTATTCAGTCATTGTAGTCAGTCATGAATTTTTCCATATTATTCTTAATCCATAATTTTTCCATAACATTCTTTTTTAATGTAGAATATTTAAAAACATAAATTTTTAGTTTCTCGAATAAAAAGATAAAAATATTTGATTAGGGCTTTGAGTGGTATCTATTTGATATATCGAGACACATTTTGATAGCCATTTGGTACTGATGTTAGATGATTAAACATTAAATCCGAAAATAAATTTTAGTTAAACATTAAATCCCAAAAATAAATAATAATATTCGAGTCATAGTTATAATGGTGTGTTTCCACGTTGATGTTCTATGATTAGACATTGAAGTCGAAAATAATAAAAATCAAAACAATAAAAGTGAAAACTCTGTATATTTTTATTGGTGGCATGTTCTTTTTCCCTGGATTTTATAACGTCCTGTGTTACAAGTTTGGTTAATTTGATGACAACTCTAAATAACAAAGAAGGATTCTCTACTCTCTGCGCCAGCATGTGAAGCCCTTCGGGTGAGCTGAGATAAGAAATGGGATGTGTTATGGTTTTTCCTGGTTACGCGAAAAAACAGAATTGTTACTAGAACATGACTCACCGAGTGGGATGTTGTTGCTCTTTGGTCACCAATTATTGTTGTTAGTGTGATCGCGTTGGGCGAGGCTTTCTGTTGAACCATTTATGACCAGTGGATACAGGAGACTGCTCTTTGGACATTCAAACCCCACTGTGTTGCACTCACTACATTATTGTTAACACAACAACCCGCTATGCTAATTATATTGTCAAAACTCTGTCCTTTCTTTAACATCAACACCAAGTGATACAACGGTCTAACTTCAAGATTTAGAATAACTAAGGATCATTGATGGTGCTAAATCTATTTCTATCAACAAAAAAATAATTCAAACACTCTCAACATTAAATTTCTTAAAAAAAATCACCAAATTCTAACACCATTCAAACAAAACATTTTATCCGGTTAAATTGACAATATGTTTTAAAATGTTAATTAAAAATATTGAAATATTATTTTTATTTAAAGTTTACAAAATCTAAAAAACTTTCAAACAACACATTCAATGCAAGTGCATTTCTCATAATATAGCTATGATAACTGAATCGTGGATAGTGTTATTATCGAATAATTGTGACATATTATCAGATTCTCGCTATTCTGAAAGTCAATTGAAAAGAAAATTACAATAACCAATAATATGTCAAAAATTACAGAATCTATTCTATAAGAATATTGGACTCTAGAAAAGTATTATATAAGAGGGAGCAAAGCGATATGAAATCAAAGTAATGTGATGGAAGACTATAATCCTTGTGGGAGAGGACTAATAATCTTTAACCTGATTATTATTGGTAACACGGATTTGCACTGAATATATTATATCCATGTGACAAATGAGAAACCAGAAATTGGGAAAAAGAATAGTGAAAACGAACAGGCAAAACAAAGATGATGAAATCATGGCTTCTATGTATGTCATTCTGCCAAGTTTTTTTAATATATTGAGTAATGTTCTAGTCAATATGATTGATGCAGTGATATTATTTAGGGAAAGATTTAATATTTTGCTCTCGAAAATATTAGTGTTATTTTTTTTTAAATAAAAAGTTTATTGAAAATGAGTTTTTTTAATGTAAATAGTGAATGTTTATGCCAAATGCAGGTGTATATTCATTTTTGTGTGAATTTATAAATTTTTTTACATGATTCAATTTTTTCTTGGACTTTCTGTTATAGTATAGTTGTTTAAATTTGAGGAGATTTTAGATAAGGGAGTGGATTAACTATTGATGATATTGTTTTTAATCAATTAAATTCATAACTCAGGTTATTATTGTAATTTACATTTAATAGCACAGGTTCAAATGTTAATTTCTTTAAATTTAATAACCCAAGTTCAAATGCTAATTTATGTATATGTATAGAAAAATATAGACATAGAAATTGCTTGTGAGGTGGACCTTCTGGTTATAGTGTTTGAGGTCAAAAACTTATTCACTTAGATGTTTGAGGCATAAGGAGTACATGACACGATGGAGTTTGGAAATATATACTAGTAATTAAATGAAACTTCCAATCACCATCCTCCATTATGTTTAAACAACAAATATTTATAGTAAACATCTCTCTCAATAATATATCATGATTACTTATGTCAAAGGATAAAAATGCATATCAAGTTAAGCTCTCCTTTGGAATAATCAAGCTGTATCACATCCAAATATCCTTGTTCTTGGAGTTGTTTTTCTTTTTTGAGTATTTCATAGAATTTATAAACTAATTCATATGTAAACATTTTTATCTCCATAATTCAACAACAAGACCATCTACATTTCTTTATTCAAAATTTTGATTTTGTTTAAATTAAAATATAACATTTTTCACAATAAAACATAATAGGCATATTATTTTATAAAATTTGTATGCTTCCATTGCTCTAATAAATGATGTAAATAATGTATGCTAAAAAAAAGTGAAAGTGTTACAATTAAAACTAGAAATACCCACAACACACTACAAAGCTACATGAATTAAATAATCTTTGTTAATAATTTGTTTAGCTTCCAATTTGTTTCTCTTAGAATTGCAATTTGTGGTATACTATCCATAGTTATCTATCTATCACATAGGGCCAGATTGTTCCCAATCCTTGTTCTCATAACCTAAAAAATCCTTGTTCTCATAGCCTAAAAAGAATAGAAGTTCATGACATTTATGGTTCAATATAATTTTGTTTATAATTTTGATCTTTTTCCTACCTGGTATAGAATAAATTGTGATGGGTGTATTTTTAAGCTACTATGTGATGTGAAGGTCAATGACTCAAAATTTTGTGTGAAAAAATCCACTCATGTTAAGCTTTGGTGTGGCCTCAAATACAAAATGCCCCTAGCTTACAATTTCTCAAACTACATGTCAAGCCCAAAGTCAATCTCACAAATTAACAAACCAAAAAAATTAATTCTTTTAATATATAATATATAGTTTTTATAAATTTATAAGAGATAGTATTAAATTATTTTTTAAACTTATTATCCCTAGCTATATGATATTATTATTAAATATGTTTTCCCTATAAAACTGGGAATGTTGAAGGTGAGTATTTATGTGTAAATTATTTTAGTAATTTTTAAAATTTTATTTATATTTTTAAACTAATATTTTTTTTAGAATTAATTTTTTTTTAGAGTGAAGCTTTTTATAGTTGGTTAAAATGTTTGTTAAGAGTTTTTAGAATGAAAAATTTGAAATATCTAACATTTTGAGTAGATACTTCACTTATTATTATTGTACTCACACAAAATCGAATATCCACCCAAAACATTACACATTTCAAAACTTTACACATTATTTATTAAAAAAATTCTCATAAATAATTCTTTTATTTAATTTAAAAAAATAAAATTTAATCTAATTTTCGAATCCTTTTTAAAAATGATTTACAATGTGCATATCTGGTTCGTCGTCCTCATTGAGTAGGGCATGTTCGAGGATGGTTTGTAGAAATGTATTAATATTTTAATTTTACATTATACAAATTAGGCTTGTGTTATCAACAATAATATAATATCTCATTGAGTAGGGCATGTTCAAGGATGGTTTGTAGAAATGTATTAATATTTTAATTTTACATTATACAAATTAGGCTTGTGTTATCAACAATAATATAATATATCACTATTACATTAGGACATTTTATTATTACAAGTTTAAATCCTATTTTATGAAATATTACATTTTTTTAACCTTGTTTAAATCATATTATATGAAATACTGAAACTTGTTTATACATATTATTAAACCGTTGAGATTGGATATATATTTTATGAAGCATTATTATTTTTTAATTAAAATAAATTTGAAATTTAATTTAATTTTGAAGTTAATAATGGATTAAAATAATTTTTAAATGATTTATTCAAATGATCTATTCATATATGTAACTGACGAGGATTAAATATTATTAAAAAACACATAATTTTATTAAAGATAAGATTAGTAATTAATATATATAAATGAGGAGGATTAAATATTATTAAAAAACACATAATTTTATTAAAGATAAGATTAGTAATTAATATATATAAATGAGGAGGATTAAATATTATTAAAAAACACATAATTTTATTAATGATAAGATTAGTAATTATTATAAAGGAGGTTGTTTTTTGGGAAATGATAAGATTAGTAATTATTATAAAGGAGGTTGTTTTTTTGGGAATACTATTTAATTTAAAAGAGATTTTTTTACTATGTAAATATTATTTACAAATGCAATCTTCGATTTTATAGATTTGCCCTCTGTCATCAAAATTCAAGCTTTTATGGTTGACTCTCAATTTCACTATAATGAGGCATAGGATGTATTTCTTTGTCTTTTCTAATACTCAACCATCATATCCCATCAACTTTAACAATTTTAATCCAGTGCCTGTAGCATATTTCTCAAATTCAACAAGATGCTCTCGAGAAATGTATGCATAAGATGAGCTCACCAGAGTTGTATCAATCATGGTGTTTACTTTGGTAGTGGCAATGGAATGTTCCTTTACTTATTTTTGCTCCTTGGAAACTGCTTAGGGCATTGACAATTCTTCATCCTTCTCTACCAGCTCTTGTTGCATCTAAGTCATCATCTCACTGAATCTATCCTCCTACCAATTATTCAATTAGATGACCTTCTCTCCTAAGTGTACAAGATAAACTCTTCCCTTGTCCCAATCTTCCATAACCACACTAAGGAAGTCTTGGCATTCAAAAAATTATTTTTTTAGCAATGATGGTAGTCTTATGGAACTTTCAAGTTTCTTCCCTATCTCTCTCATCCTCTAGTTAAACATCTGGTTATGTTCTTTCAAGTGTTTCTTCTCCTTCCAACCTCTATCTATTTGTTTTATCCATGGTAAGTCTACAATATCCTAGTAGATATATCACAATCAAGAATTCAACTACTCTCATACCTTATGATCCATAGATGAGGGACTTATAGTCCACTCACTTCATTTACGCAAATACTTTGTATAGTTAAAATATTGATCTCTACTCACAGTCTTATGCAAATACCTATGTCACTAGAACCACCTATTCTTAGGCGTAACAGACATGTTGGAAAATCACTAATACTACTACTAATAATAATAATAATCAAGACATAGAATTGAAGCCTTAATATGGTTCTAAGTGTGTTCAATTCTTATTATTTTCAATTGAGTCTCTTAAAGATAACAAAGGTACCTATGAATACAATATGAACTCTCATCTTCACTTCAATTAATAAGATGTATGCACTTGGTGTAAAACTTGATTATGGGATTTAATGTTAGTAAAATTAGTATTGTGCTTGCAAACGAATGTACTAAGGCTTAACTTTGTCAATGTAAGTAATTCTTTGTTAAAAATTGAGTGTGAATGTTTTATCTCATGGATTTGATTGCCCAAATTAATGCTCAACAAAATTTTCATTATGAAAGCACCATCAAATTTGTTTAACTTAGCTTTTACAAACTAAGTTATTCCAATGTTATTGGATCTTGAAAATATTAATGCAAAGATAGAAAGAATCAATTATAAATGGTTTAGGATCACTATTCCATGCATATACTAGTAAATTAAAGGAGTATCACCCTCTAGTCTGTAAGAAGAGAGGATCCTTTCAATTTATGTTTGGACAAAAGAGTGTAAATTCTTCCCTTCTTTGTCCATGTTATTCGAGCAATGGTATGAATGTATATATATTCATGGAAATATATAGTAATGCTCAATGACAATATTCTCTAACAACAATTCAGAGTATACCTTGGTAGCATATATTCTGATGTAAATTTGTAGAGAGGTGTTTCATTCAATTGCAACATCAATCAATATTGACACATGAATATATAAATTCAAGTGGAAATTTAAACCAATAATCAATTGAAAATTTTCTTTTACCTACTACAAATTTGTTGGGAATTTTCACAACAATTCTAACCCTTTTAATATTCCTTGAGTCAAACTAATGATTTAATTGGCCATTGTTATAAACCCACCACTTTACACAAATAAAAATATTAACTAAGATAGTTTCGGGGGAGTTCAAATGTGAAAAGTAACTATATGGAATGACACTAATGCCAATAGTTTACAAAGGAACAAAAAATGACATTCACCCTGTCACATTAGTAGCATTAATATGACTATTCATATGGTTAGAGGAGGATCAACATATTGAAATTGGGCAACTACGGGCCACCACATTTTCACCAATTGTAGGAAATTTCAATGCTAATGTGAGTATAATTGTGTGGTCAAGTTCTTATAAATGTAGGTTTTAACCCCGTAAAGAAATTACCTCCATATGAATTCTAAAACATAGAAAATAAATAATGCGAGAGAAGAACATATAAAACACATATACACAGAGATTTTCCCCTGGATCCCAAAACCAGGACTACCAGCTTGATTTTGCATTATGTTCCTTTCAATGTTATAATACATATTTATACATGTTGAAGCATCCAATACCATGGACTGAAAAACCATCGCGTCCAATACCATGGACCGAAAACCATCGATTCCAAAAAACATGTACGAAAATCATGCACAAAACCATAGGTGGGTCTGCCCAACCTAACATAGGGTCCAAAACCAAAATTTTAAAGTGGGGTTTTGGGTGCCCCTCAAACCCCCTGTTAACTACGTGGAAAGAATATAACACAACCCAACATTCTCCCACTTGTTGTTTTCTTTCCACAGGGGGCCACAAGAGAGCTTAGTCATTTTTCTTGCCCTGAAATTCCCATTGTCTCTCTACACCAAGAGAACTTCTCAGAGCTCATAGATTTTGTCAATGCATCTGCAGTACTCTTCAAAATGTCCACCTTTACCAGCAACACCTTCTTGTCTTCTATCATATCCCTCACAAAGTGATACTGAACATCAATGTGCTTTGCCTTTGAATGATATGCGGGGTTCTTTGCCAAGAAAATTGCACCTTGGCTGTCACAGTCTATCCTTATAACTTCCTGTACTAACCCCATACTTGAACACAATCTCTGCAACAAAATTGATTCCTTGCTTGCATGAGTGGCTGCCATGTATTCTGCCTCTATAGTTGACAGTGCCACTACAGATTGTTTCTTACTCATCCAACTGACTTCACCTCCAAATAGGTTAAACACATACCCACTTGTAGATCTTCTCTGATCCAGATCTCCAGCCCAGTCTGCATCAACAAAGCCATGAATATCCAACACTCTATCCAATACTGGTCTTCCTTGGTAGCACAAACCATAATCACTAGTGCCACGCAAATACCTGAAAACCCGCTTCACTATTGTCCAGTGCTCTTTCCCTGGTTTTGACATAAACCTGCTCAATACTCCCACTGCATGTGCAATTTCTGGTCTAGTACAGACCATTGCATACATCAGGCTACTGACTGCACTTGCATATGGAACACGGGACATGTCCTCTTCCTCTTCTTGTGTCTTGGGACACTATTCAGCAGATAACCTCACACCTACAGGAATAAGAACCTTCACCGGTTTACTATCCTGCATATTAAACCTCTGCAATATTGTCTCGACATACTTCCTCTGGTTTAACCAAAGCTTCCTCTTTGCCCGATCTCTTTTAATTTCCATGCCCAAAATATAGTTTGCAGCACCAAGATCTTTCATGTTGAATTCGGAGGACAATTGGGTCTTCAAATCTTGGATAACTTCTTTGTTGTTTCCAGCCAACAACATATCATCCACATACAAGACCAAATAAATAACACGGTCACCAATTAATTTAAAATACACACAGTGATCTGCTTTACTTCTGGTGAAGCCAAGTCCTCGTATAAATGTATCAAATTTCTGATACAACATCCTTGGTGACTGTTTTAACCGATATAGAGACTTCTTTAACTTACATACCAGTTCTTTCTTACCCTTCACCACAAAGCCTTCAGGTTGCTTCATGTAGATCTCCTCTTCCAGATCCCCGTGAAGAAATGTTGTCTTCACATCCATCTGTTCTACCTCAAAATCAAAAGTAGCAACAACAGATAAAAGTAATCTAATAGAAGTTACCTTGGCAACAGGAGAAAAAATATCACCAAAATCAATTCCCGACACCTGGGAATAACCTTTTGCTACTAACCGAGCTTTGTATTTCTCCACTTTTCCTTCTGCATTTGTCTTCTTTTTGAACACCCATTTGTTGCCAATGGGTTTCCTTCCAACCGGCAACTCCACCAGATTCCAAGCCTCATTTTTGTGCAAAGATGCCATTTCATCAACCATGGCCTCTTTCTAGAGTTTTCCATCCTTTGAATCTACTGCTTCCTTCACAGTTTTGGGATCATTGTCAGTAATACATAAAGCAAAATTTGAACAGAAAGAAGATGGACTATACCTTTCAGGCTGCCTTCTTTCTCGAATTGATCTTCTCACAGCCAGAGTTTGTGGCTCTTCATCTTCTGATTCCTCCTCTGTTGTAGAGTCTGATTCTTCCTCCTTTAGCTCAAACTCTATCTTCTTAGGTTCCTTTCATTGCACTTCATGTTTAATAACATCTTTCACCTCTTTGAACACCACATCTCGGCTGTACACAACCTTCCATGTGGCTGGGTTCCAAAGCTTATAACCCTTTAAACCATCCTTATACCCAATAAAGATGAACTTTTTAGATTTACTATCCAACTTGGTTCGATTCTCCTTTGGAACATGTACATATGCATCACATCCAAATACCCTCAGATGTGAAAGAGAGGGTTTCTTACCAGTCCACACCTCTTATGGAGTCTTATCCTCCAACGCTGATGAAGGTGACTTGTTGACCAGGTAACATGCAGTATCCACCACCTATGCCTAGAATTCCTGTCCTAACCCGGCACCACTGAGCATGCTTCTTGCCATTTCCATCAATGTCTTGTTCATTCTTTCTGCAACTCCATTTTGATGAGGTGTATATGGAGTAGTTTTCTACCATGATATACCACACTTCTTACAGAATTCTTCAAATTCCTTGTTGCAAAACTCTCCACCATTATCTGTCCTCAGCACCTTTATCTTCTTCTCTGTCTGATTTTCCATGAGAGCCTTAAATTCTTTAAACATGTCAAAGACTTCAGATTTCTTCTTAAGGAATATATCCGTGTATTCCTCGAGAAGTCATCTATAAATGATACATAGTACATAGACTTAACCAGTGATAGAACCTTCATAGGTCCAAACACATCACTGTGCACAAGCTCTAATATCTGTTTCGCCCTCTTACTACCAGAGGGGAAACTCACCTGATTCTGCTTCCCATATACACAATTTTCAAAAAAATCAAAATCCAGAGAGCTATTACTCATACCTTCTACCATACCTTTACCATGAAGTATTCAAAGGCCCTTCTCTCCAATATGTCCAAGCCTTTGATGCCACAGCATGGTCTTCTCTCCAGAGACCACTAGATTTTCTACTCCACTTTCAGGAACCAGAGAACTATTGCACCCATCAATAACAGTGCTACCTTGCAGCTTGTACAGAGTTCCAATCCGAACTCCCCACATCAATACCAGTGCTCCCCAAACCATCTTGCAGGCATCCTTCTCGAACACTGTTTTTACACCTGCATCATCCAGCTTACTAACAGAAATCATATTTCTGGCTAATGTAGGAATATGCAAAACACCCGGAAGTGTTCTAACCCTTCCACCTTGTAGATTCAACTTTACTTTTCCACGACCAATGATTCTAGCCTTCCTGTCATCCCCCAAGAAGACATCACCACCATTATATTTCTCATACTCACAGAACCACTCTCTATGGGGAGTGAAGTGAAAGGATGCACCTGAGTCAATCAACGATGCCTCATGATCTACATGTGTACTTGAAGAAGCCAAGTACACATCCCCACCTTCATCTGAGGTGGTTTTCGTCTCTGCAGAAGGATCCTCATCAGATCCCTTTCCTTTTTCAGGAGTTTTAGATTTACAGTCCCTTTTGAAGTGGCCTTCTTTTCCGCATTTCCAGCACACCACCTTTACAGGTTTTCCTAGAGATTTAGATCTCCCTCTAGATTTAGATCTCCCACTCGATGACTTATTTTTGTTTCTGTTCTGGGACCGTCCTCGTACAGACAAGGCATCACCATTTTGGCTCTCCATATTTTTCTGTCTCATCTCCTCCGTTAGCAAGGCTGAGACTATTTCATCAAACTGCAAGGCAGTTGCATTGCTACCTATTGCAATAACTAGAATATCCCATGAATCTGGTAGAGAACACAACAAACTGATGCACTTATCTTCATCTGAAATTTTAATATCAACAGATGCTAACTAACTTACCATAGTATTAAATGCGTTCAGATGCTCTGTCACTGAGTCTCCATCTTTCATCCTCAGGTTATACAGCTTTTTCCGCAGGAATAGTTTATTCACCAGAGACTTAGATTGGTACAAAGTCCCTAACTTGTCCCACAAAGCCTTTGTTGTAGCTTCCCCTGATACATTCATCAATACTGAATCTAAGACACACAATCGTATTGTGCTCTTTGCCTTTCGATCCAACTTCTTCCATTCTTCATCGGACACTCCCATTGGTTTAGTGCCCAGATCTACCGCAATCCACTGATCTTTATCCACCAACAGATCCTCCATCTTGAGTTTCCACAACTCAAAACTCTGACCATTAAATTTCTCGATCTCTCTCTTTCCACTGCTCGCCATATTCTTTCACCACCAGAATTGATCTCGCAGATCTCCCACTGAATAGGGTCTACCATAGGCCCGAGCAAAACCCCTCAGCAATAGAGGCATCCCCTTGAAGCCAAATCTGCTCTGATACCAAATGTAGGTTTTAAATCCATACAAAAATTACCTGCATACGAATTCTAAAACACAGAAAATAAATAATGCGAGAGCAGAACACATAAAACACATATACACAGAGATTTTCCCCTGGATCCCAAAACCAGGACTACCAGCTTGATTTTTCATTATGTTCCTTTCAATGTTATAATACATATTTATACATGCCGAAGCATCCAATACCACGGACCGAAAAACCATCGCATTCAATACCATGGACTGAAAACCATCGCGTCCAAAAAACATGTGTGAAAATCATGCACAAAACCATAGGTGGGTCCGCCCAACCTAACATAGGGTCCAAAACCAAAATTTTAAAGTGGGGTTACGGGTGCCCCTCAAACCCCCTGTTAACTACGTGGAAAGAATATAACACAACCCAACAATAAATTTGTTGGATACATGGTAGCTTCACTCATTTTACAATCAAAAAAGAAGAAACTCATATATTTTGATGGTGTATGGCCTAATTAGGGTTGCATCAACATATTCATGGTGGCATCACCTTTTCTTACCAATATTTTATAATTTTAATTCATAAAAGGGGGTTCTTAATGGTGAAAAATAGTCTCAATATATTGTAGGTGTTAGTGGGGATGAGGGTGATGTAGGGTAATGGAAGTATAAAAAGGTTGTTTGGTAAAAATTATAGATGTCTAGTAATAATTGAGATTTTTTTTTTTTAATTGAAAAGATGTATTGGGAGGGGGTTTCAACAAAATAATTTTTGAAGATATCTATCAACATATAGTAAAGTTAGAGGTATTATTTAATATCCACATGACACATTTTATTTAATGTAAGCACTATGACACATTTTCATTTAATGGAGACCTTGTGGGCCTATCCAAGGGGCGTACAACCCACAATGTGACCTAGGTACTATAAAAAAACTACTTGAGGATTAAATAGAAGTTTGGGAGGTTCAATCAACCATTAGACAACAACTAAAGGACACAAGGGAGGCATATAGTCCTTAGACACAAATTCAATAACGTAAAACATAGAAAAGTTGCTAACAAATGGATGATCTAAACATATTGTTTATTGGATATCAATGTTGATGTATGTAAAAAAGGATCATTGCCTCTGTGTAGGTTCACCAGTATAATTATGGATACATGAAGGTGTTTTCCCAATCAAAACATGCGTGTTGATATTCTAATTAAAAGCAATTTTCTATCCAAGTAGGGTTTGGTATTCACTTATCATCACACAAACATAAATTGAGTAAATCCATCTAAAATATTTTACTTATTATAAACACTAATTAACATGGTAAAGTTTCGACTTATATCAAAAAATTAATCTAAAAAATAAATCCATTTTGATAAAATCAGCTTCGAAGGAAATGTAATTCATAGTTTTATGTCCATTCAGAGGAAACATAATTCAAATTTATCTTATATTTGAGATGAATTTTGTAGGAATTCATATTTTCATTTTATTGATAAAATCTCCAAGAACTTTATATTACAAAAAAAATGTGTTTGTCTAAGAGGATGAGTTTTTTCACTTATTAACTCATTCAACAATTATTTTAACCGCAAACCTCAACCATGAGTAAAGAAACTAAGAAACACATGTATAAATATATTTGTGCTAGTTAGTGTTCTAACAGCAATAGTTGAATTATCCCTTACCAAGAGGACTCATAATTTATCCCTTACCATGTCTACCTTTTGTTATTTTCCTCATTCAATGCTTCTACCAATGTAATGAAATGATTTCCCCAAAATTTATTCCTTGGAAAAAATAAAAGGATTGAAGATAAGAAATGGTGAGATGCATTTTACAACCCAAACAAGGAAGATGTGTGGCACTTGGTATATGTAAGTTCATGATTACAAACACTTTGTATTTGCTACAATGTCATTTTGGATGAAAACCTTAGTGTGAAATCATGGCACCTTCCTCTACCCAAAAATTGATGAATCCTACACATGTATGGTCATAAGTGACAATCATTAATCAAGCATATTATTTAGAGTGATGACATGACTCAAGATTTGGATAGTTTAAGTAAAAAGGATTTTCATTGAAATTCTTGCACGAATCTCTAATACATCTCCAAGAATGGAAAATTCTTCTAAAAGGTAGCAAGTAACAAATAGAATGTTGATGCCTTGCTTGTTGGCATTAGCTCACTATCCTTTTCAATGGTGATATGGATTTTGTATGCTACTATAACTCCTTATTTAACAACATATTCTCCTTCAATTGTAAATGCAAGGAACTCCTTCTGCTCTTTACCCTTAATCCACAGTCTTGTTTTCATTGCGTGGTTTCTGGGGTAAAACGCTAGATCAAGTACATTTAGCTTCCCAATATCCCTTTAATCGACATTAGTGTAAAAATTGTTGTTGATGTTACATGGTATTTGGCATGCTCCTCCTTTTCATGTGCCTTTTATTTAATAGTTGGATTGGGGAAGTCCTATTACCATTTTTTTATTTAAAGCCATTCAATCTTATGGCATGTTCCTTGCTTCTCCTAACAATACTCCTTACCATGAACTTTCTTCCCAACCATTCCTTTGAGTAGTAATAATTTGCAACACTTGGCCTCTATTTCTATAGAAATTACAAACAAGGAATGCCTTACTTGATGCATACCCACAATTCTTCTTCTTCTTTTGGCTAATATGCCCATTGCTTCTTCTAAGTGTAGGTATAAGCTAGCTCTTTTAACACTTCTCATCATTTTTATTCTGTAGTCTATCCCAAGAAGGATAAGTTGGTAGTGTGATCCCCTCTTCATGCACTAAGTTACTCTTTCTTATAATGGGTACGCTAATTCCTCCATGTCCTTTTACTTCACAACTATGATCTTAGAGTTCATAGATTTTTCCTCCCTGCCATTGAAATCCAAGGCATCACATTTTACCCTCTATTTTTATACATTGGGGATTAGGATGCCTTTCTTTCTCTTTCCTAATAGGTATCCATTGTATCCCATCAGCCTTAAAAATTTCAACCCAATGCCTCTATCATGCTCTCCAAATTAACCAAAATTCTCTTGAGAAATGTTTGTGGAAGATGATCTTACCAATGTTGCCTTCACCATGGTGTTGACTTCGAAAGTGGAAATGGAAGGTAACCTTTATTCTTTGTGCTCTTGGATAACTACTTGGATATTTTCTAATTCCTCCTCCTTCTTTACCAACTCATGTTGTTGCTGAGTCATTGTCTAAGTGATCCTTCCTCCTACCAATTTTTCAATGGGATAACCTTCTCTTCTAAGTATAAAAGCTAAAAACTACTCCTGTCCTAATTTTCTGTAACCACACTAAAGGAGTCTTCACTTTCAACAAATTTATTCTTTTAGCAGTGGCAGTAGTATTGTCAACCTTTCAATTTTCTTCTCCATTTCTGTCATCCTCTACTTAAACATCAATACATGTCCTTTCAAGTGCTTCTTCTCTTCTTAAAGTTGAGCATTGATATCTTATAAGTCTTCCAACCTATATATATTTGTTTTATCCATGTTAGGTTTGCAATCGTCTAGTCGCTATTTCACAATCAAGGATTCAACTACCTTAATGCCTTATGATGCATAAACAAGGGGCTATATCCCACTCGCTTCATCATCACAAATACTTTTCATGGTTAAAATCTTGGTCTCTATTCTCAATCTTACAGAAAGATCTATGTCATTAGAATCACCTATTCTTAGGTGTAACCTACATGTTTCAATTGACTAATAATACTCAAAATATCAAGAATTACTTAGAATTCAAGTCATAATATGGTTCTATGCTTGTTAATTTATTTTTGCTTTTAATTGAGTATCTTAAAGATACCAAAGTTACCTACTAATACAATATAAACTCTCATATTCTGCATAATCAATAGGATGAATAAACTAGGTTTATAACCAGATTGTGGGATTTAATACTAGTCAAATAGTATTGTGCCCACAATCCAATGTACTAAGTTTGAGTTTCTTAATATATGTAATTATTTATTTGTAATTAACTGTAAGTGTTTTAGCCCATGGAGTTCATTGCGCAAGTTAAATCTCAACAGTCACAGTTATCACTTATGAAAACACTATCCAATATGTTGAACTTAGATTGTATAAGCTTAGCTACTCCAATGTTGTTGGACCTAGTGAATTTCAAAGAAAATACAAAAATAACCAATTATAAATGGTTTAGGAATATTATTCCAAGCATATATTAGTGAATCAAAGGAGTACCACTCTCTATTTTATAACAAGATAAGATCCTTTCATTGTATATGGATAAACGAGTGTCAATTTGTCCCTTATTTGTCTATGTTATCCAAGCATTGATATGAATGTATATATATTCAAGGAAAGAGATATCAAAAATCAAAGGAAATATTCCTTACAAATAATTAAAAGTAAAAATACCTTGGTAGCACATACTTCTCACATTATTTTGAAGAGGGGTGTTTCATTCAATCACAACATCAACCAAGATTGATAATTGAATATATATAGATTCAAGTCCACATTTAAACTAACAATCAATTGAAAATATTCTTTTACTTATTTACTACATATTTGTTAGGAATTGTCCCAACAACTCTAGCCCTTTTAATATTCCTTGAGTTAAACTAATGATTTTATTATCCATTACTATGATCCCAAAACTTTACACAAATACAAATATCAAATAAGATAGTTTCCATGGGAGTTCAAACACAAGAGTAGTTATCTGGAATAATAGTAATACAAGTAGTTTACAAGGTAACAAAAATGCCATTCATTTTATCACATTGGTAACTATTCATACATTTTGAGGACCAATAAATTGAAATTTGGAAATTATGGGCCATCATGTCTTTACTAATTGTAGGATATTTCAATGCCAATGAGAGTAATAGTTTGTAGTCAAGTTCTTATAAAGATGTTTTTACACTTCCTAGCTTATCTCGGTGTACAACAATGATCCAGGTGGATGTTGGTGGCCACCCACCTATCCCACTTGGGCCCCCACAACTGTCTCTTTTAGCTTTTTAGTTTCCTTATTTGTAGCATAGTTTACTATTTTTAGCAGTTTTTTCGGGTCCTGAACTTCCGGAGCTGTTTTGAGGCCCTAAACGACATTTTTTGGGATATCTTGGAGCAACATGGGTAAGATGGATCTTTCTAACGAGCTATTGTACACGTCAAATGGAGATCGTATGCCAAAGTTATGACCCCGGGAAGTTGATGTCCCAACTTACCCAAAACGGGTCCCACAATTTGGCGTTTCATCTTCTAGGGTTAGGTTTTTGTATGTTTAGGGTTTTCCATTGTTTCTCAGCAATAAATAGGCAATCTAGCCTCATTGTAACATAGTTTAGAGGCATGTAGGTGCCACATCTCTTCTTAGAGATAAGCTACAGTCGTCCCAGCTGGTTTATTTCCATTTCTGTTTGTAAGCATATTTCTGTATTTTACATTAATGAAATGAAGTATTATTTTCGCTGCATCTTTATGTTTATGGTTATATTTGTAATTTGTTGTGTTCCTTTTTAAATCCAGATCAGTGGTATCAGAGTGGTCTGCTTTTTCTCTGTTTTTCTTTGCATGTCCCCAACAGGGTTGGGATATAAGGAGTTAGGGCTTGAATTGGTCGAACCTTTGCAAGACCAGCCTCGCAAATCCCGACGACCTCTCATGGCAGATGAAAAGAAAGACAAGGGGGCAGGAGATCCTATCAAAATCTTGCTCAAAGAAGCCCTCGAGTGACAAAGGAATGTGATGATGGACAATTTTTCCTAGATCCTTCAGCGGCTACCCAGAGGCGACGCATCGGCTTCCAGCAGCTACTCTGGAAGCACCACACCCTTTAAGGTACAAGTTAATTTTGAAATCCCCATCTTCGATGGTCAAATAGACACAGATGACGTAGATAAATGGTTAAATCTACTAGAAGGTTATTTTTCTGTTCATGACTTTTCCAGCCAGGAAAAGATCACTTTCGTACTTCTCAAAGTAGCCCCCCACGTCAAGGATTGGTGGGAAACCTACTGCGATCAAAAGGATGAAAACACGAGTGCACTATTTTCAGTCGCACCCACTTGGAATTCATTCCTAGATGCCATTAAGGAGCAGTATTACTGTGTCAAGACCTATGAGTACAAATACATAAAATGGACCATGCTGCGGCAGGGAAGGGACCAAGATGTGCCGGAGTTCACAAACATTTTTCATACCCTTATTACACAGTTGGGTATCAAGGATTCCAAGCTACATTTGGTACTCAAATACTGTGGCTTCCTACATAGATACATCCAGGAAGAGATGGAGTTCCTGAACATCTCCTCACTCGGCACAATGTACCGATATGCTGTCAAAATCGAGCAAAAGTTGAAACAAAAGAAGCGAGACTTTGGATCTGCAAATCCGAAGACCAAAGGACAAAGCCAAGGTCGGGTGACCTAAGACAACCCGTCAAAGCCGCAAGGAAATAACAACACCATGAAGTCGAAGAAGGACACAGGAAAGTGGTGTGAGTTCCATAAGAGCCCCACTCATAACACAAGTGAGTGTCGGACAAAGCAGTCGCTGGTGGCCGAGTTGAAGGCTTCCGAATCAGATGCATGTTCCAACCCTGAGTCAAAACCCAACAAGAGGAATGGAAAAGGGAAGCAGATCATTGACACGGAGCCCAACGCCACTATTTCCACCACCAAGATCCAGAAGAATGAGATCGAAGATCCAAAGGAGGGGGAGCATCTTTTCAACTCATAGATGTGGGTGAAGGGTTCACTGCTGCAATTCATTGTTGACAGTGAGAGTCAAAAGAACCTCATTTTAGCAAAGCTTCTGAAGAGGTTGGGCCTACCGACTACACCACACCCACAACCGTACAGTATCAGGTGGCTTCACCAAGGATGAGATCTCTGAGTTTTCCAGCAGTGCCGCCTTCCTTACAGCATCAAACCCTTCACAGACAAGGTATTATGCGATGTTACACCTCTAGATGTTTGTGATTTATTATTAGGCTAGCCATACTTGTGGAGGTGACATGATGTGTATGATTCAAGGCCTCGTGTTGTCATTATTTCTTTGCGTAATTCATTATACAGGATACCGGAGGTAGCCCCACCTACCGCAACCTCTTTGATCACTGCCAAGAAAGGCAGCAAGGTCATGTCCCAGACTAGGAAATTCATTTTTTGTCTGGTTCACTCCCAAAGTAAGGGGAAGATCGTCGCCACATCGATGACCTCCATGAAGGGTTCCTCCACACAGCTGTAGTAGCAATAGAGGGATACGGTCATGAAGGAACATAGGAACAGCTTCTCCTCACCCACAGGGCCACCACACAAGTTTCAGGTGGGTGACAAAGTTTGGTTACATATGCAGAAAGAACGCCTGACAAGAGCCCATTAGAAGCTTAGACCACTCCGACATGGTCCTTACAGCATTACCAAGGATATGCAAAATAATGATTTTGAGCACAAAATTCCTCCATTCCTTGACTTGCACTGATTGTTCAATGTGGAATGCCCTCGACCATGCTTCCCACCATTACTGGACACATCAAAGATTGCAAAACAGCTCACCTGGGACCAAGCTCAACAGATGGAGCAACTCAATGCAGTGGGGACCATTGCTTCCTAAGGGGGGAGGAATGATCTAGGTCAATGTTGGTGGCCACCAACCTATCCCACTTAGACCCCCACAATTGTCTCTTTCAGCTTTTCAGTTTCCTTATTTGTAGCACAGTTTACTAATTTTAGCAATTTTTCGGGTCCTGAACTTTCGGAGTTGTTTTGAGGTCCTAAACGACGTTTTTTTGGAAATATGGGAGCAACATGGGTCCATGTTTCTCTTCCCAAAGTTGTAGTGCTCAGATATATCTTTCTAACGAGCTATTGTATGCATCAAATGGAGATTGTATGCCAAAGTTACGACCCTGGGAAGTTGATGTACCAACTTACCCAAAACGGGGCCCACCATTTGGTGTTTCATCTTCTAGGGTTTTTTGGATGTTTAGAGTTTTCCATTGTTCCTCAACACTAAATAGTGATCAGAATTCGATCCATGAAAATTATCAAAATGCTATGACTGTATCAAATCGAGACAGACTTCAAAAAACTTGTGAACAAAGAGCTATCAGGAAGGACCTCTAAAAAGTGGCAGTTTGTAGCCAGCAAGGAATGATGAGGACCTCAGTCAAAGCATGCTGACTGAGGCCCATGGAGACTGTGCAAGAAGCAAAACTAGTAGTTAGGAAGTCCGGATCAGAAAACGGAGGCCATTTCTGATGCACGATTAGCGCTAATCCCGCATCGCTAGGAAAAACCCCTCAAGAAGGAAAGGCCTCGAGTGCTCGGTCGCATGGGAAGCCGGGAAACTATAGGGAATTTTCTAAAGTGAAAGGCAGGTCCTGCACTCCGAAACCGGTGGAATATCGAAGGCACTTTGGGGCGGTAAGCAGATTTGGCAAAGAACGAGCAATTCCACACATTGCACGATGCGTGTCAAGCGGATGAGAGAGAAAACCGCCTCTCATCACAGGCTAACAGTCGAGCAAGTCAACTGAATGATAAAAGCGAACACCGTAGGATCTATGGGCTCTAGATTTAACGACGAAGATTGTGCCCAATGTATGACTAGATCTGGAGGGAGAGTTAAGAGACGGCACATAAAAGTCTGAAGTTCGATTTGACCACTGAGTTGGCTAATGAATCATTACATAGTGTAACCAAAATACTGAATCTTTTGAGGAGGAGCTGGTGCAGTTCGTAAGAGGGCAAGTGGCCACTTCCCTGTGAGATGTTACACAGAGGAGATGACGCAAAGGAAAGGAACTCCAAGCGAACAACAGTAGGCGATCCGAAGAGGCAGAAGAGGAAGCGAATAGTCAGAAGATGGATTGGCTTTAAGCCATGGATAGACAGAGAAAAGAAAAACGCAAGAGAGCACTGTAAGAAAGAAAGAGACAGTGAGACCGAGAGACAGAAGAGGCAGAAGCAAGAAGCAGAGAAAAGAGAGCTAAGCTGACCTAAGGCAGCATCAAGCAGACAGAGGTAGGCTTGAGAGGTTCAAGCAGTCCCTTAGAGGATATATGTCGGGAATTGAGTATGAAATTGGACTCGTCCCATTAAGACCATTTGAGGTCGAGACTTGGTAAGGAAGAGTCTATGCACTCTAGTGGCTTGGGGAATCCAAGAACCACCCTACTAAGCATCATCTATTTCAGGAGACTCAAATTGAGCTCCTCATTGTAAAAACTCTATTTTAAGACATAATAAAAGAAGGCCAACACTGAAAGCTAGACCAGAAACATAGCCCTGGAGGATAGGGTGAACTCCTTATTAATTTGTTATGTTCTTGCATTTGCTTACTTTGTTTCTCTTACTGGTTTCGATTTTCCAGTGTCTGTGTATTTTGCAGTCTAATCGATCCATTGCCAAAGATAACATAAACACACACCAGCACATGAGTCTGTAATACCTTCATTCATTAATTAAGTAACTGAGGTCACTCAAGAGTCATTTTCAGATCAAGTGGTATCAGAGCTTTAGGTTGTTAAGGTTAGAAAAGCTTGTGTTGGATTTCGCTGTGAATGCTAACTAGATCAAAGCTCAAATTAGGAGAAGGAGAGTTGGTTGAAACTAATCCTGAAATTGGGAGAGTCTATCCTCAGAAGACAATGTCAGAAGAAGGTTATGTAGGGCTAGACCCTCAATTCATAGATAGTTTCCTAGCCATAAGGTCCATTGTAGAAGAAATGTACAAGGACTTTAGAAAACACAAGGATGAAGATGCATCAGGCTCCAAACAAGACAAAGGAGAAGATGAGTTTTTCCTCCATGACCACGCAAAAGGCAAAGGGAAAGAAGAATTCTTTCTCACACCTCCTAATAGCCCTGAACATAAAAAGAAGGCATCTTTGATTAAACTAGATGTTAAATTTGATTTACCTATATACGATGGAGAGTTGAATGCAGAAAAGCTGGACAATTGGATTAGACAAATTGATGTTTATTGCAGAGTGTAGAGTATTGATTCAGACAAGAGCAAGATTCAGCGGGCAAGCCTACACCTTAGAGGCACTACCTTAGTTTGGTGGGAAGGCAGGACCCAAACTGACCTGAAGAGACATGGTAAGACTGTCTCTGTCTGGAGTGAATTTGTTTCTACAATCAAAAAGCAGTTCTATCCATTGGCCTACATGCAGCAAGCCATGATGAGCTGGAAAACTCTTCGACAGTTGAAACGGCAAAGTGTACAAGGATATACCCAAGAATTCCAAAAGAGAGCATTGATTCTAGGAATCTCATTAGACTCACTTGAGACTATTTTGAAGTACATTGGTGGTCTACACAGCTACATGAGGCACACTATCCTCATGTTTAATCTCACTAGTATAGATGAGATATCTGTTCAAGCTACTTATCTAGATGCTAGAGGAAAGAATGCAAGTCCAGAAGTTGGGGGATCAACCCAACCCACTGCAAGCAAGAATAAGGAGAAAAGAAAACATAAATGGAAAGCAAGGAAGGCTAGCACTGCACAGAAAAGTAAGGCTTCATGCACTCACTATAAGAAGGATGGGCATGATGATGAGCATTGTTGGATTCTACATCCAGAGCTGAGACCTAAGTAGTTTGAGGGAAAGAAGAAGAAGACCGCTGCAACTATTCAGAAAGATTTGGGGTCAGACTCAGGAGATGAAACAACTATTGCAGCCACATGTATAAAAGGTAAGAATTCTGAAACATCTACTAGTAATTCTACACAAACTACTATTGATGAAGAAAATGAGAGAAAAAGACATGAGCTTTTCTATATTCAAGTTATTTCCAAACATCAAAAGATTTATACTTTGTTTGATAGTGGCTCATAGGTAAATTTAATTTCTGAAGCAATTGTAAAAAAGTTGGGATTAGTAACTACACCTCATAAGAAACCATACCCAATAGGATGGTTAAATGATAAAGCACAACTACAAGTGACTAGACAATGCAAACTCAAGTTTTCTTTTGGGTTAGCATTTGTAGATGAGGTCGAGTTAGACATAATTCCTTTGGATATATGTGGAATTGTTTTAGGAAGTCCTTACTTGTATGACAGAAAAGCTATCTTCTATAGAGCTGAGAACAAGTATCTACTTGTTAAAGATGGAATTGAATACTTTGTAAGAGCTCATAAGCTCAAGAATAAATATACTCTCATAAACTCAGGGCTGATGAAGCGAATGATAAATTCATGCAAACAATTCTTACTGATGGTTGTAAAGGAAAAGAAACCTGATAAAACCAATATATTTGAGGGTTGTAATGCTAAACAACAAGTTGATTTAGAAAAGGTTGTTTCAAAGTATGATATCTTGTTTCAAGAACCTAAAGGTCTGCCACCCAAAAGGGAAATAGTGCATGATATTATTTTGCAGCAAGATGCTCCATTGCCTAACATTGGGATGTACAGGTTGTCCACTTTAGAGAATGCTGAAATCAAGAAGCAGGTGCAGGAGTTGCTCGAGAAAGGGCTTATCAGACCTAGCACATCATCATGTGGGTCGCCAATCGTTTTGGTAAGAAAGAAAGATGGCTCGTGGAGAATGTGCATTGATTACCAAGCACTGAATAAGATAACAATAAAAAATCGTTATCCACTTCCTCGCATAGATGATCTTTTGGATCAACTGAAAGAAGTTGTTTATTTTTCCAAGCTAGACTTGCATAGTGGATATCACTAGGTTAGGGTTGCAGAACAAGATGCATGGAAGACTACTTTCAAAACAAAGTAAGGATTATATGAATGGTTGGTTATGCCTTTTGGCTTAACTAATGCTCCTGCTACTTTCATGAGATTAATGAATGATGTACTTAGACCTTTTCTTGATGATTTCGTTATTGTGTATCTAGATGACATTCTGATATTTAGCAAAACATGGGAAGAACATTTAAAGCATGTTAAGCAGACACTAGATGTTTTGAAAAGAGAAAAACTTCATGTTAAACTCTCAAAATGTGAATTTGGCAAAACATCTTTGAATTATTTTGGACATATAGTAGGGGTTGGTGAATTGAAGATAGATCCCTCTAAGGTGGTAGTCATTGTAAACTGGCCTAAACCTAAATCTGCTACAGAAGTTAGGAGCTTCTTAGGAGCATCATAATATTGGAGAAAGTTCATTTCTAACTTTTCCTTAATTGTAGCTCCCTTACATGCTTTAACAGGATTGAACAAGGTTTTTCAGTGGGGAGGCAAACAGCAGAAAGCCTTCAACACCTTGAAAGAAAAGATTAGTACAACACCAGTACTAGCACTACGAGATCTTCAAAGACCATTTGAGATCCAAACGGATGCCAGTGCCTATGCCATGGGAGCAGTGTTGACATAGCACAGTAAACCCATATGTTATCATTCTGAGACATTTAATTCTGCAGTAGTTAACTATCCCACATATGATAAAGAATTTTATGCATTAGTACAGAGTGTGAAAAAGTGGAAACATTACTTAATGGGTAAAGAAACAGTAATACATACTGATCATCAACCACTTCAATATCTACACTCCCAAAGTAAGTTGCAGCAATCAAGACACTATAGATGGATGGGTTTTCTACAACAGTTTCATTTAGTCATCAGATATAAAAGGGCATACACAATAAAGTTGTAGATATGTTATCTAGACCCATTATAAATGCATCTACTATACTTAAGCACAATTTTGTGTTACATGAGAGTTAGATTAAACAATATTCTCAAGATGTAGACTTTAAGGATGTATATGCAACTTTAAGTCAAGGCAAACAAGTAGAAGAATTGGATTATCATGTAAAGGACTGACTCCTATATCATTGTGGGAAGTTATGCATTCCACAAGCTGAGAGAGTAAAGATAATTCGAGAAGCACACACTTCTCTAATATCAGGTCACTTTGGGGTAAGTAAAACAGTTGCACAACTGCAAAGATTTTGTTATTGGCCAAAAATGAATGAGACAGTTTCTAGATATGTAAGAGGGTGTACTATGTGCATAAAAAGCAAGCCCAGCAACAGAAAACTAGGCTTGTACACTCCATTACCAGTTCCTTCTCACCCTTGGGAAAGTGTTTCCATGGATTTTGTTGGAGGACTGCCTAAATCTAGGAAAAGTCATGATTATCTATATGATATTGTGGATAGGTTCAATAAAATGTGTATTTCGATATCTTGTAATAAACAGATTACAGCTGAACAACCTGCAAAACTGTTCTTTCAACATGTATGGGTTCATTTTGGATTACCCACTTCCATTGTATCTGATCGAGAAAACCGATTTGTGGGGAAGTTTGGTCAAGTCTGTGGGAACTGATGGACACCAAATTAAAGAAAAGCACAACTTTTCATCCACAAACTGATGGCCACACCGAAGTAGTCAACAGGACAGTGATCCAGTTGCTGAGGGGATATTGCAGCAAACATCCTAAGCTTTGGGATGAACATTTATGTTATGTGTAGCATGCTTACCACTGAGCAAAACATTCTTCTACATAGAGATCTCCTTTTGAGACCTATTTCGGTTTCACACCAAGGTCTCCTTTGGATTTTGTCTTTGGTAAAGACACCACAGCTGAGGGACACAGTGATGTGGACAAGACAACTAGGTTCATTGAACAAATCCAAGAGATCCACCAGGCAGTACAAGAACAACAGGAAAAGAGCCAAGCTAAATGCAAGGCAAGGCATGACAAGCATCAGATGGAGCATAATTTCCAAGTTGGTGACCAAGTCTGGCTGTATATCAGCAAAGACAGAATGCAAGGGGAAGGTAAAAAGCTAAAACCTATCAGGTATGGACCTTTCAAGATACTTGAGAAAATTGGTGAGAATTCTTTTCGCCTTGATCTACCAGCTTACATGCACATCTACTCAGTCGTAAATGCAAATTGCTTGAGATTATTTGAACCCTCACTAATTAAAGATCCCGAAGAGCAGAGTCAATTTAATTCTATTGATGACCTGTTACCTGAATATCTTAATGAATTGCAGGAAGACACAGTGTTGGATAGGAACGTGAGGATGACACACAAGGGAGATGTTGAGTACCTCAGAATTGGGCTCAAGGGTTCAAATCTGAGCAGTGCAAAGTGTATAGAGATTGGACAAGTGAGATAATTGTATCCTCACTTAGTCGATGCTTGAAAATTTGGGCGTCCAAAAGCTTTTTTAGTGGGAAGGCTGTGATCTGAACTGGATTCATGAAAATTATCAAAATGCTATGACTGTATCAAATCTGGACAGACTTAAAAAAACTTGTGAACAAAGAGCTATCAGGAAGGACCTCTGAAGAGTGGTAGTTTGTAGCCAGCAAGGAACGACGAGGACCTCAGTCAAAGCACACTGATTGAGGCCCATGGAGACTACACAGGAAGTAAAACTAGCAGTTAGGAAGTCTAGATCGGAAAACGGAGGTCGTTTCTGATGCGCGATTAGCGCTAATCACGCATCGCTGGGAAAAACCCCTTGAGAAGGAAAGGCCCCGAGCACTCGGTCGCATGGGAAGCCAAGAAACCATAGGGAAAGCACTAAAGCGAAAGGCAGGTCCTACGCTTCGAAACCAGTGGAATATCAGAGGCACTTTGCGGCAGTAAGCGGATTTGGTAGAGAACGAGCGATTCCACCCATTGCACAATGTGTGTCCAGCGGATGAGAGAGAAAACCGCCTCTCATCACGGGCTAACGGTCGAGCAAGTTAACCGTGCAATAAAAGCGAACACTGTAGGATCTGTGGGCTCCAAATCTAATGCCGGAGATTGCACCCAATGTATGACCGGATCTGGAGGGAGAATTAAGTGATGGCACATAAAAGTCTGAAGTATGATTTGACCGCTGAGTTGGCGGATGAATCATTACACAGCGTAACCGAAATATCAAACTGTTTGAGGAAGAGCTGGCACAGTTCATAAGAGGACAAGTGGCCACTTCCCTGTGAGATGTTACACAAGGGCGATGACGCAGAGGCAGGGAACTCCAAGCGAAAAACAATAGGCGATCCGAAGAGGCGGAAGAGGAAGCGAACAGTTAGAGGATGGATTGGCTTTAAGCCATGAATAGATGGAGAAAAGAAAAATGCAAGAGAGCACTGTAAGAAAGAAAGAGATAGTGAGACTTAGATTCTACTAGTCTGTGCACTCTAATGGCTTAGGGAATCCAAGAACCACCCTACTAAGCATCATCTGTTTCAGGAGACTCAAATTGAGTTCCTCATTGTAAAAACTTTGTTTTAAGACACAATAAAAGAAGGCCACCACTGGAAGCTAGACCGGAGATGTAGCCTTGTAGGATAGGGTGAACTCCTTATTAATTTGTGTGTTCTTGCATTTTCTTACTGTGTTTCTCTTTTTGGTTTCCATTTTCTAGTGTCTGTGTATTTTGCAATCTGATCGATCCGTTGCCTAAGATAACATGGACACACACTAGCACGTGAGTCTGTAATACCTTCATTCATTAATTAAGTAATTGTAGTCACTCAAGAGTGATTTTTAGATCAAATAGGCCTTCGAGCCTCATTGTAACATAGTTCATAGGCATGTAGCTGCCACATCTCTTCTTAGAGATAAGCTACAGTCGCCCTTGTTGGTTTATTTCCATTTTTGTTTGTAAGCATATTTCAGTATTTTAAATTAATGAAATGAAGTATTATTTCTGTTGCATCTTTGTGTTTATAGTTATCTCTGTAATTTGTTTCATTCCTGTTTAAATCTAGACCAAACAAATAGAGAGAAGACCCATCTATCTTTGATGTGTCAACCTGTCTATGGGGCTTCACCTTGTTAACCAATATTTTACTATGTTCATTTAAATGTACGTTTTGAATTCCAAAAAAACATTCTTAATATATTAGAGGTATTGGTGGGGAGGGGGTGTTGTATGGTATTTGCGGTATAAAAATGGATGTTCGGTAAAAATAAGGGTTTCTATATTGGAAGTGTGTATTGGGAGAGGGGTTTAAAAGGATTTTTGGAGGTATATATCATAATCTCGTAATATTGGAGGTATTCTTTAACATCCCATGAACATAGGCATTATGTCACATGTTCACTATTTATTTTTTTGTAGCTTGGGAGGCACTCCAAGCCCTAGTGTTCAAGGTTTGGAGGTCAAAGCACCACAAGTAGGCTTGTGGATTTGGACCCCAAGCCTGGGGTCTTTCACCCTTTTCAATGTCAAATATGTATATATTGTATATGGTTTTAAAAAACTATGTATAATTTATTAGTATTGTGTAAACTAAGAGATCTAAGGTTCAAATCCCCTTGGTGTAACTCGGTATACATATAGGATCATTGTCATAGGCCCTAATATATAGTGGTAGAAGTCAGAATCAACCTTGTGTACTGGTGGTTAGAATCAACCATGTGTAGTAACGGTTAGAATCAACCTTGTGTCATGGGAGTATGAGTCCGACCAATTTATAGATTCCTTCCTTTTTTAGGTATATTTTTCAATGGTTTTAAATCCAATGAAAACTAATTAGAATTGCAAGATTAAGTTGTGTAACCTACACAATCCAAGCTCCCAAAGAGATTTTCAAGACATTGAATGTGCTTATATATATATATATATATATATATATATATATATATATATATATATATATATATATATATATATATATATATATATATATATATATATAAGGAGAGAGCATTGTGATAGATCAATTTCTCAAGGTGCAAATCATTTTCACACTCTAGAAAGAGGTTTGTACCTCAAGAGATGATTTGATCCCTCTTGGAGCTTGCTAGATCTGTGGTTAAGATGGATCTATAATGGTTAATAACACAAATATTAAGGTTATTATAAAAATTTGATATCAAAACTAAAATCATTAACATCAAATAACATAGATATTTCATTATGAAAATTTAAATGAAAAAATTAATTTCAAATTGTTGTTCAACTTTCATTTTGATAATTTTAAATTTATAATGTAATTCATGATTTTATAACCAATGAATATCCATTTCAATCATCAATCTAACCAATGCTAAGTGGCATCAAATCTTTGATTTGCAAACTTCTTTTAGATTGTAAAACCTGAATAAAGGTTTAAATCTTGAAAGATTTGATCCCTCTCTACTCTTACCAAATTTGTGATTGAGATGGATCTATACTAGGTACACACACACACACACACCTACCGAAATATATATTTGAAAAATGACTAAAATGTAAAATAATAAGACTAATTGAAATGTTTTAAGCATAAGAATTTAATTTTTCCAATTGCTTATATATATATATATAGATATATAATTGAAATATTATTTAACCCATGAAATAATTTTATTATTATTTACAATAAGTTTATATATTTATTAATATTTTTTAAATTCTACAAATTAATTTAATATTAAGAATTAAATGAATGTGCATCTCCTTCTCATATTTTTTCTAGATAGTAATTGATTTATTTTTTCCTTTAATAACTTCTTGTTCTTAGGTATATATATGATTAATATGGATATTCAAATAATTTATATCTTGAATTAAAATATTTATAAAAATATTGAAATTATAAATCTTTCTCTCATACTAAAAAGTGAAAATATAATATTTTCTTTACTTTTAATTACTCTATCTATTTTTTAAGTTAATATAATATTGTGTTACTTTACATGGACATCTAAATATTTTTATTTATGGTTGAAAAAGAGAAATATTATTACCACATCTCCTTTTGACTCGGTTGTAATATCAATAATAAAGCAAGGACAATGAGAGTTTGATTATTGATGTTATTGTTACACCAGGCAAATTCCTCTTGTGGACAAGAGCAATCTCCCTAGATCATTAACGGAAACTAGAAACAATTAAGATAATTGAACTAACCCTTTCCCTAAGTTGGACTTGTTTGAATTATTAGAATTAAAGCTAATGGATGAGCCTCTTACCTATTTCACGAAATGCTCGATGAAGATCCCTTGTTTTGATTCGATGCAGCTCCTTAATGCTTTATAAGACCTGCAAACATCGACCTTAAAATGATCAAAATCACATGCGATATAATAATCCAAACAACTTAACCTAATGATCAGGGAGATTAGGAATTGAGTTTACCTTAATAAACATTATAAACCATTCATCATTCCAATAAGACAAATCAATGGGAGAAGGTATTCATTTGTATTCATCAAAGATAAGGAGGAGCCTTACAACCTTTGCCTTGATGTCGTGAGGTCCCTCCAAAATGCCTTCAATCTCCTCCTTAGATGACAAGATTTCCAATCTCAAACTAACAACACAAGTTTATCTTCTATGAGTTTTGACCTCCTCAATCCCTCTACCCTCTAGTCATTTTATAGGCCAATAGGAAGAAGTTTCAAATCCAAAAGAGGAGGATGAGGCTCCTTAATTGAGGGATTAGGTTTCCATGAGAAAATGGATTAAGATGCATCATCTGAGGGTTATAGTTTGAATAGTCATCACCTAGAAGCTTTTAGTTCGGAAATATTCGACCAAATATGTTTCTAGAATGTACTTTTTATTTTTACTTGCTTGAATTCACTTTCACGGGTTTATAGTGGCAAACAGAGCGCAACTATGCACTATTCTCAGAGTTAATTCCAACGAATGCATGGGAAAATCTAGAAAAATCAGTGCATGTGGAACTTAATAGGGTGTGACAGTTATTTTCCCCAAATTTCTCATCTACTTCAAGATATTTTGAGTTATTTTACTTCTAAGGGAGTTGATTGAAACATGTTCACAGACAGAAAAAATCGCCATAAATTCATCAAGTGTCATGGCGACAAGTTGACATGTAACAGATTGCCCCCTAAAGTGCGAAGTCTATAAATAAGTTTAAAATATTGAAGCGCTTTATCATTCCAAGGATTAGATCAGAGGCAATGGTTAGAAACCTATAGGGAACATTCAAGGATTACAATGCAAATATGTATCAAAGATAATCTTTGAGGTAGGCATTCCCATACTCATAGTAAAGCAAACTCAATGAACAAGCATGGAAAAATCAAAATCATATAGATAGTAGACATAGCATGGGTGCAACCATCTGTCATAAATAGGTATACACAATCATGACTATAAAATCTCCTCGCAACCTAGATCGATGAAACTAGATCCAGGGTCTTAATCTCCATCTCTCGATCCACAGTACGGATCTAACAATGCGAGTGGATGTTTCAGAATCTAAGATGACATAAACCACTTGATTACCGGGCAATGATGTGAACTGTTAATAAGTGTGAGAGAAACCACCAATAATGAAAATGGTTCTCAAGGTACTTCCAATACAATCTATGAAGAGTGAATATGTGATCTAAAGTCAAACACTCATAGAATCGTTTGATCGAAGGCTAATGATGAGAACTTGTCATCGAAGGTGAGAAACCTGTCATTAAGGCATGCACATTTCAAGGTACTAGAGGTTTCTAGATGAACTTCATAGATAATGAGCTGAAGTTAATAGGAAGTGACCCATCGTAGGAAAGCCTACGACGCGAAACATAATGTCAAGTTTTGAAAATAGTTTGCAAGGATTGAATCAAGGATGGCCGACACAATTGAAGGCTAGAATTTGCAAAGGGATTTTGAACAAATGTTCAACATATCTTGAACACATAACGACATGACAATTGACTTGGCAGCATTTGACTTAATGATAATACCAAAAACCATGAAGACTTTCAATGAGGTTCGATTAATTATAAGAAGAATGGATTTCCCAACCCGGACATGAGTGAGACGGAGCGTCATGTTCAAGAGGGACATGCTACCTTTAGAAATGATAATGTAAAATGGACAACTTTTCCCAATTCCCCCCATCATTACTGGCAAGTAACTCTGTATTTTTGACAAGCTTGAGGAGGATAACATGTGCTTGGACTGTAAGCTCATCCTTCAGATGAGTCCATCAAAGTATTTTTAACGAACCCTAAGAAGGAATGGTTCTGTCCCATTATGCTTAGCGAGTCCTATACTGTTTAGTTTTTATGAGTCTAGTAAAGGAGTAACTCGATGTCATTTTATTTTAAAGAGTTTGAAAAGGACAAAAAAAGGAAAATCATTCAGTTCTTTTACCGTAAAATTTTAAAGAGTCCAGAGAAAGTAAAGCTCGACATTTTTCAATTTTACGGAGACAGAATAAAAACACAAGTAGACCCCGTTAGGTTATTTTTGTAATTTTTAGTCTCTTAGGTCCGAAAAAGGATAAAATAATACAAGAGAGAACTCTATTGACCATGTTCAGTCAACGTATAACTTTTTCGTAAATATTCCTAAATTAGTCCGTAAAAGGGGTAAACTTATATTGAGTGGATAGTTGTTCATTTACTTTTACAAGTTTGAACAAACAAGTACTGGGCAATATTTTCATTTTTAGAAAAGTTTGAAAAGGGCTTAAAAGAGGACTCCATGATTTTCGCTTTTCGTAATTTTTTAAGAGCATGAAAAGTGATAAAAGTCTGCTAAATAGTTAAAATGGTTCATCCTCGCTTTGTAACCTTTCATGCACATTCAAACTCTATAAATCGTCACAATTGCTTGAAAATATCATTTGCCCTCCCAAAAGCTTTTAAATATAAAAAATAATATTTTTAGATTCAAAAACCCTATAAAAGTGGGAATAGTAAATTATTTTCACCATTTGCATTTTACCATTTGAGAGCACAAAGAGGATTTTTTACCACCAGACTTCCAGGATTGATTCTGAGCTAACCAGTGGACGAAATCAAGCTCTGCTTCTTCCAGGAAGAAGACCTCTCCTTAACTTAGCTTTTCATCTATTTAAAATTCCATTTTAAGCTTCCAATTATTTTTTGGGGAAAAATTATGTTTAAAAATACGCCCTCGGCCCTACGCTAGTTCCTTTTAGTCGGGCCCGCACAAGCTGGTAAAATTTTCCATACGGAAAATCAAGCCTACATGAATTTTTTTTGGAAAAAAATGCGCAGCTATGCCCTATCTATAAAACGACGGTTGTGCAGGTGGCGAGGGCTTATTTTTAAACAAGCTTTGGGCCTTAAAAAAGATGAGATGGCTTTAAAAAATGATTCTAATCCTTTTAAAATGGTCATTTCAGGCTATTTGATTGTTCAAAATGGAGTGGAGGAAAAGAGATCATGAAGCCAATGATTTGGCAACTTTGGTAGATCCAGCTACCATGTAGGCTCTAAGACTTGTGGCCTCCTGAAATATTGCCTCATTCCTGGGATGAAATCTTGGGTAGATTTGATGACATGGCTGGTAAGAACCTGGAATTTCTAGGAACAATGTTTCATGATTGCAAATCATCATGTTACCATTTGACGCTGACGACATCTACTTCTTGACTGGGCTATCTCATCGGGGAGCCGATATTTCATTATTTGGACAAAGGACGGGAGGAGATAGTACTGATGGGTATGTACAATGCTTTTGCAAGGGTGCACCACCCAAGGTTGATAGAATTGATATTCAGACCATCAAGTTCTTTCCCGTAAGGACCATTACATTCACTATCAGCAAGATGTGTGGCATTGCTACCCTTCATTTGGCCACATGGGCACAGATGAAGACATCTGTTGAATGCTGGGAATCCAAAATATTCAAATGGTGCAAGGCAGTGGTGGTAAACATGAAGGGACAACTGACCAAATGTAAGAATGGGAAATTGAAGAATTTCGGTTATGGTGTCATCCTTGTTGCTTTTTCCCTAGAGAGGATTCCTCTTCTCTAGCCACAATAGATTCTAGTAGATGAGGGGGGGCCTAGGTATCCACGCATGATGAGGTGGGTTGCACTGATGGAATATCATGGAGGTGATGGACCAGTAATGAGGTATACTCCAAAGTTTCTTGATTGGCTAGGCCAATATATTGTTCAAATCGAGTACTTTCTATATGCTAGGATGGATTACAGAGGTGATACCAATATCCCACTTCCAGACGAACCTCAGTGGGGTGATCTAGGTGAGAATTTCTCATTTTGACATATTTCCAATTTTTAAAATTTTTTTATGTGTTTTTGTCTTCAAAGGCTAATTATCTAAAATGCATGTGCAGACGTGGGCCCAAACCGACCAATAGGCCTGTGACGATTTGACAGATGAGGTGAGAAGCCTATAGCAGCTATGGCAACTAATCTGGAGGCAGAAGATATCTTGACGGAGGTGGAACACAACCTTGAGAGGTTGACTTCGAATATCCTAGAGACTGGGACAGATGACATTCCTTGTGCTTATCAGAGACATGTAGTTGGAGTTCTAGGGCCACTTAGACTTTTGGTGCGTCGAGTTGCTCATGTTTTCATTTTCTATCATGAGTATAATCATGCTTAGTTGTTCTAGTTTCTAGGACCACATTTTGATTTTTGGTGTCATCATATTCGGAAAATAAAAGGCCACGAGGCCTTATGTCCTCGGATGACATATTTTGTAGACACACTTTTATACAAACTCTATTTTAATGAAAAAAATACTACTTTTGCCTATTGTTTATCTTGATCAATATATGAATGAATATTGTTTTTAATTTACAAATGTTGCAAATGTCTATTTAACACATGATTTGCCAATGCATCTATCAATGTGTTTAAATATCTCGGAATGTGTTGATATTTGATATAATCAAATTGCCTTTCCAAAAGACGGACCCATAAAAACACTCTTAACATTGTTGGACTCCTTACTGTATAGACATCGTTTAAATGTAATACTATGAGTTGTGAATCTAACCTAACGATCAAATGTCAGATACCAAATGTGATGGCATCAGCTAATAGCTCAATGACTATGCTATATTCTGCTATGTTATTTGTTGTTTGACCGAGACATATTCCATGAATAGAGACTAGCTCATCACTAGGTGAATAGATAACCTAGGTTGCGGAAGATAAATTTCGAGTACTATGACTAGTGCCATCAGCAAAGCCAATGTAAGTCCATGAGAACATCGAAATCTACAAAACAAGTGAAAAACAGGATAAGGAGGAGAAATAGTAGAAAATGTGAAAAACATTAACTATCACACATACCTAAAAAATAGTAAATAATGTACAGATCTCCACTAACAAATTTTATGCATAATATTTCTTTAGGTAAAGACTATTTTTGGGCTTTCCCAAAGGAATACCATTGTAATCAACCAACACATAGGCTCCTTTAGCTAATACATGTTTTGTGATGTAAGGGCCATGCCACATGGGTTCTAACTTTCCCGTGCCTACTTGTCATAAGCTTGATCATAAACCATGACTAGGTCACCTTCTAAATATGAACGAGGATTAATGTTTTGATCAAAATGAACTTTGACATGTTTTTTGTGAGCTTCTCTAGCCAGTTGGGCATCACAATGATTTTCATCTAAATGTGCTAAATGTACAAAACATTCTTTGTTTGCAAAGGTAGCAAGTAGTAATTCGGTAGCTAGTTTCAAGGATGGGATTTCACATTCAATTGGTAACACAACATCCAAACCATGAACAATTTGGAAAGGAGTAAAAGCTGTCGATGTTTTTGCAGTAGTATGGTAAGCCCACAATGCTTAAAAGAGCATAGAATGTCAATTTCCTTTATGAATACCAACTATCTGTTTAATCATATTGGTTAAAACTTTATTGATAACTTCGACCTAACCATTAGCTTGTGGATAGTAAGGAGTAGAGCTATCATGGCATAGGCCGAGTTGTGCGGATAGTTCAACCATCATAAAGTTACGAAAATGACTACCATGGTCTGTAACAATAGCTTGTGGGACACCAAACCAACCAATCACATGATTAAAAATGAAAATTGCTTCAGTTTCACCGTCGTCTCTATATGTAGGCATCACCTCAGCCCATTTCATAAAGTAATCGACTGCAAGGATAATATACCCATGCCCCCCAGCCGAGTGAGGGTTACAAGTGACGAAATCGATGCCCCATTTGGAAAAAGGATCGACAACTATGATAGGGTGAAGAGGAGCTGGAGGTGCTCGCATTTTGCGATCGTACATTTGGAAATTATGGCATTTGCGGACTATAGTAATGCAATCTTTAAACATTTAAGGCCAAAAATAACCAGCACGTAATATCTTTTGGACAGTAGCATACTGAGACATATGACCGCCACATGCTATAGAATGGTAGTCATTTAATGTTTTTTCGGCCTCTTGGAGAGTCAAACAACATTTGAATATAGAATCGATACCACAATGGTAAAGAGTGTCACCAATAATATTGTATTATTGGGATTGGTATTAGATTCGATGACGATCAGTTTCAGATAACTCGAGCCTAAATGTTTATGTTTGGAGATATATAATGATATCTCCATACCATAGATCTAACGTACTAAAAAGGAAGAGAGATTCATCAGCAAAAGAATCTTCTCTTATAGTTTCTATATCAGTATGAGGAAAGTCACACAATAGTTCGGCGAAAACCAAAGATTTCTTTGATTTAGATTTTTCAAATTCTAAATCAAACTCTTGTAAGATAACTATCCACTTGGAGTATTTTCCCCCTAGCAATTTCTTAGTGAGAATATACATCATAAGGTTGCAATCTGAAATGAAAGTTGTTTTTCAGAGAAGTATATAGTGACGAAATCGTTGGATAGCTTGTACAGCTGCCAAGGCTAGCTTCTCCACATGTGCGTATTTAATATTAGTTTTAGTGAGACTTCTATTCAAATAATAAATCACATGTTCACTGCTAGAATCATCCTCTTGGACTAACACAATGCCAATAGTGGCATCGGACGTGGCTAAGTACAGAAAGTAATCTCGATGATAATTAGGAAGATTCAGTAACAGTGCATTGTTTAGTGCATGTTTTAATGCATCAAAAGCTTTATCAGCAACATCATCCAAAAAAAAAAAAGGAATTCCCTTTTTCAACAGTCGAGTAAACCCATGGGTTAGTTCGGCATAATTGTGGATGAATCTACACAAAAAGTTTGCTTTCCCTTGCAAACTTTGGAGTTGAGTAAGGCTAGAAGGAGAAGTAAAGTTCGGAATCACCTCCACATTGAGGGGGTCGACCTGAATGCCTTCTTTCGAAACAATGAAACCTAGAAGATGACCTAATTGCACACAAAAGACCCATTTGTGCGGATTTAATAGAATATTATAATTCCTACACCTAATGAAAAATGCTTTTAATTACAATGGGTGATCCTACCTTTTCATTGAATGAGTTTGCAGGTCATCTAAATAGGGCTGAGAAATATGCTTGATATCTTGGAATGCATAAGACATTGCTCGCTGAAAAGTTGCGCCAACATCTTTCAGGCCAAATGGGAGTTTGTGATAAGAAAAAGTTCCCCATGCTCATATAAACGTGGTTTTGTACTGATTGGCAGCGAGTATGTTTATCTGACAATAGCTAGAAAATGCATCTATGAATGAAAAAAATTCATTCCTGGCATAGTCATTGAAAATTTGGTCAATATACAGAGTTGTATAATTGTCTTTAGGACAAGCTTTATTAATATCTCTCGTTGGCTTATTGGCGCCTGACCCAGGTTCGAAGTTAAGTTAGCCAAACAAATCCTGGTACAACTGGTCATTTCAGCAACATTCCATGGAGCGCGAACTGAGGTCTCACCCGAAGTAGTATGGGAGGGTGCTAGAACCAAGTTTCTGCACCCTGGAGATGTTTGAGGAGTTCAACTAGTTCGCGGTTTGACCCTGCGCACAGGTTTCTTCGCACACTTTCCTGTACTTCGCAGCCTAATATACTGCCTTCACGCAGCCCTACCCAGGGGCTGAACATCGCGCTCTGCGTTATTACCCAAGACCTTACTGGTATTCCAACGTTAGTTAATTAGCTTTGCCTACTTGAGTGCTTTAAGTATACTTAACAATATAAACCATTCATACAGGTGCGCGCAGTAAATAAACAATATATTTGCAAATTATATCAATCATTCATTAACCCAAGAACAGATACACAAAATTATAACAAAACTTCTCTTTATTAATTCCTTCCTTGCTTACAAACTTGACTTCGCCCTGGGAACTCAGCTGCAAGGGTCTGCACACTCAGCTTTAGACCACTAGGCCTCTGCGCACTCACCTGCAGAGCCTTCTCCTACTCTACGACCCAAAGACATAGTTCCACTTGCGACTTAATCACTTAGACTTTTTCCTGCCTCGCTCTATTTATACAATCCCATGGTTCATGGACCATGGGTAGATCTATCTAGCCGACATTACATTACAAAACTAGGGTGGACAACCCTGTGACTCTATCATACTTTCGCACCCCGTGCCCGCAATTCGCAGAGCTTTACAACAAGATTTGGTCAAAACTTGGGCTTTGAGCCCCAAAACATGCCTTGGGGGGATTTGATGCCCATCTATCGACGCAACTATCTTTTTGAGGAGTCCCTCCAACTGTTCTCAAATTGCACAGAGGTTAGCATCGCACTGAGATGTTGCTTGCTGGATCTGCTACATATGCTCTTCCGAGACCTCTGTGTCGAGAGTGCTTCTTTGCATCAATGAGATGTTGCTTGTTGGACATGCTACATACATTGTTCTGAGACCTCTGTGTCGAGAGTGCTTCTCTGCATCAATGTATGCATCCCCTGCATGTGTACGAGCTTGCCATCGATGTCTACCATGAGGGTGAAGGCCTCATCGATCCAAGGCTAGATGCGTGCTTTTAGGACTGCTTCGTTATGTCGTACCACGTCCACCTTCTCATTTAGTGCTTTATCCTGTTGCATCCACGCAAACCTCTGGGTGAGGACCACCGTCTGCGTAGTTCCTCGGACACTGTCATATTGTTGTTGGAGTTCTCGCGCCTCTGTCTCTAAGCACTGGATGTTGGGGTCCTCCTACAGAGTGGTGAGGACCTCAAGTGATTTTGTTGGGCATGGAATTCCCCCGAGGCATGTTTTGGGGCTCAAAGCCCATGTTTTGACCAAATAATGTTGTAAAGCCCCGTGAATTGCGGGCACGGAAGTATGTTAGAGTCATAGGGTTGTCCGCCCTAGTTTGTAATGTAATGTCGGCCTACCCATGGTCCACGGACCATGGGATTGTATAAATAGAGTGAGGCTCTAAGTGTAAAAGAGAATTAGAGAGAAAAGCATGAGATATTGAAGTAAAAGCACAGAGCAAGTGTCTAAGTGTGTCTAGAGTCATAGGGTAGGAGAAGGCTCTGTAGTTGAGTGCATAGAGGCCTAGTAGTCTGCAGCTGAGTGCATGGACCCCTACAACTGAGTGCACGGACCCCTGCAGCTGAGTGCATAGGGCAAAGTCGAGTCTGTAATCGAAGAAGAGAATAATAAAGAGAAGTTTTATCCAAATTCTGTGTATTTGTTCTTGAGTTATTACATGTTTGATATAAATTGCAAATATACTATTTATTTATTGCGCGCACTTGTATGAATGATTGATATTGCTAAGTATAACTTAATGCATGCAAGTAGGCTAAGTTAATCAACTAATAGTGAAAAGATTTTTGGACTGGAGATCGAAGAATGGCTCCGAGGAAGAACCCTAACTCTGCCGCCTTCTTTCCCTCGGCCGCCATTGAATCTCTGATCCTCCCTGCCGCGGATGGTCTCAAGATACGCATGCACAGGTCCAGGGTTCTCTCCCTCTCTGCAGACAAGCAAGAGGCTCTTTCTAAGACAGCCGGTGCAGCAAACAAGATAGCCCACGCTGATCTCTCTGCAGAAAGATATGGGGAAGCATGGCCTCAGCTACCTGCTTCCACAACGCGATTAAGGAGCCAAACCCCGATTGCAGACGCAGAAGCCAAGGGCGTCCATGCAGAACCCTTCACAGCTCCTCCTCGGATCTTGGCTGGCGGAATGGAAAAGCCTGAACCGTTTGACTGCAAGCCTCTTCTGCCCGAGAATCAAATCCAGGAAACGTTTTTCAACCTGCGTGCATGCTGCCTCTCTTCACAGATCTGCAGGGGAAGGAGGCATACGGAAAGGACTGCACCGTTTGATGGTAAGCCTCATACGCCCATGCGGCAAACCCAGAATACGGAAACAAAACAGTGCGCATGCTGCCTCTCTTCACAGATCTGCAGGGGAAAGAGGCAAATGGATACTTCTTCCCCATTTCAGATTCAAATCAGGCTCATTTCTGGCAAAACCATGCTTCAATGGGTAAACCAGTTGGATCTAGTGCAGAATCTCAAGCACGCTCTGAGCATCAAACTTGGGATCCCCTCGGCTGCCCAACGGCTTCTACATAACGGTAAACAACTTGAGGATCCCTTTCCTATTTGTTTTTACGGCATTAAGACAGATGCATCCATCATTTTAACCCTTCGTTTGAGGGGAGGAGCTGCTGGAGAGTCATCCACAGCTAAAGCATTCTCATATAAAGATGCAGTCCATGCTAAGAAGCCTGAAAAGTCAGATCCACAAGTACAGGCTCCTCCCAAGCCTTTTCAGGTGGACAAATCGGAAGAGGTTCCCTCTGTTGAGATCTCTTACCCTGACCTGGCAGACGATACCCAACAATTTGCTGAAAGAGCCATCATCTGCAGATTCAATGGGCTCTGGCCACGCTCAAAGGATCTTCAGGACTGGATCAAGGACAACTGGACTCACCGCTGCAAGACTTTTTTTTGTGCAAAGGGATATTTCATAGTGCTGTTCGACAATCTCGAGAACTACGAAGAGGCCTTAGAGGAAGGACCTTGGTTCATGGGCTCGGCAGGCCTCTTCCTAACTCCATGGTTCCCAGACTTTGATCCAGCTTCTGCAGTTATCACTAAAGCCCCTGTCTGGATCAGACTTCCAAATCTCCCAATCCACCTGTGGCGCACAGAAGTATACAGGCAAATAGGCAACACTTTGGGCTGCTTTTTGATGGGAGATTTCGAGAGGGAATACCAGGGTCTCTACACATATGCGAGAATTTGTGTGGAGCTAGATTTAAGCAAGGGATTGCCAGAGCAAATCAATCTCAAGATCAAAGACACTGTCTGGACTCAGTTTCTAGACTATGAAAACACTGCCTTCCGGTGCCGCCATTGTCATCTAACAGGGCACCTTCAGAACTCCTGTCCATCGCATACAACAAGATCGAAGAAAGGAACCTTCGCAAAAACCAAGCCCAAGCGTTGGGCTCCCTGCCCTCCTCCGCCTTCTAGGAGCTCCAGCTCTCCAGATCCAGAGAATGGGATAAGCGATTCAGAACCGGACCAGGCATCTCAGCCGATGGATCCTCCCATGGAGAATATGGGATGCACCCAGGACATGGTAATCTCCCAGAAACGTGCACATGAGACCTCCTCGGAATCAGAAAAGGAATTCCCGATGTCAGAGAATTCCAATTTACAAGTTGTCTTAGTTCATCCGCCCCAAAATGGCTGGACAAAAGTTAACAAAAAGAAAGGGAAAAAACAATGTGTTGTAGCTTCTACCCCTATGGGGTAAAAATCAGTTAGTCTGTCTGGGATTTCTAGTCATTTGCTGTAGCTATGAGTCAGTCTGTGATTTTATGTCTTCTGATGTAGCTATGAATCCTTTCTCCGGGACCGAGGTTGATGTTTTCATCATTTCCGGTTTGCCGGTCTCTTGCTTCTCCTGATTGTACTATATTTGCCACTTAATAGAATTAGTCTTTATACAGAAAAAAAAAAATCAACTAATAGTGAATACTAGTAAGGACTTGGGTAATAACAGTGCTCAGCCCCTGAGTAGGGCTGCACAACGGCAACATCTCAGGCTTCAAGGTACCTGTAAGTGCACGTAGTGACGTACGAATAGGGTCGAACCACAGACCACTTGAACTCATCAGACATCTCCAGAGTGTGGGAACCTGGTTCTAGCACCCTCCCATACTACTTTGGGTGAGACCTTAGTCCGCACTCCACAGACTGTTGCCGAAAGGGCCAGTAGTACCAGGATTTGTTTGGCTAAATCACCTCTGAACATGGGTCAAGCCCCAACAAGCCAACAAATGGTTCTGTTGCCAGGACTGGGATCTGCATAAGGGATGTCTAATGTTGTGTCATTGGAATTCAACAATGAAAGAAATTGAAGGGTGGTTGGATAGAAAAATTCTGGAGTTCGCGGCGCAAGAAAATAGGAATCCACGAGTATTGAAGGAATAGTGGTTAGAGCGCTACTTCTATATGGAAATTCACGAAATTTTCTTTGCATCCTTCCCCTTAGAGTTGTACGAGTGGATCACGGAGCTAGAAGACAGTCAAGGAAGGTGTAGGCTTGACAAACCGATTGTGTGGACTCCAGAGTTAGTGTGCAGACTAGCAGCCTCAGAAGATAAGATCATGTGCCTTGTGGACCATTGGCTCGATTGAACTATAGGAGGATTTATCACCAAATTTGCGGTAGAAACTTTAGTTAGCTACAACGAGGCAGAATGACGCTTCCTCAAAGGACCGTGAGGTAAGTACATTAAATCTTTGAACACTTGGATTAAAATGCTATTGTGTGAAAAGAAGGTTATGCGAATAAATTGATGTTTGGGGCGTGGGAGGATCTATAGAAATGAAGGTATCGAAGAGATAGAGAATAGCCCCTTGATTTCACCTTGGCAAGAAAGCGAGGAAGAGCTCGCGAAAGATTCACCAAGAAGTGTGATTAGTCTGATAAGGCAGTGAATTCCACGCATACCACCTCCACCTACACTACCACCAGTTTCACCATCTTCACCCCCATCTTCGCCCACATCACCTTCGCCACCACCACATTTCAATATGGCAAGCGCAATAAAGTTTCTAGTGTTCAAAGGAGTAGGGAACGAAGGCCCAAACCAATTTTGGTTCGTGGCAAGGGCTGTATGGGAAGCACAAGGAGTCACGGATGACAACATAAAGAAGGTGACGCTGGTAAGCACGTTGCAGGATCACATACTGACATGGTACATCAAGCATTCTAATGACAATCCAAACGTGGGGATCATGGATATCCAAGTTGCGCTAAACAGGGAATTTAGTAGGCTAAAATCAGAGACACAGTAGATTATCGAGTTTAAGGAAATCGAGATGCTTCCAGGTGAGACCCCCCGAGAGCTAGATCAGAGGTTGAAGGGTATGATTCGCGAAGCCAACATGACCTTGATAGATGGGCAGCACCGCACATGGTTTGTAGCATCATTAATGCTGCATCTAAGGATGGTGTTGTTGTAGCCGAAGTTATCCACTCAGGCCGAAGCTTTGGAGATTGCAATGAGACTGCATGAGAACACGATACAAGATCCTCGCCTGGGAGTCCAACAAATCCACGTGCAACTGAAAAACTTGTGTCTAGAGATCCATAGTTTGAAACAAAACAGCAAAGCTTGCCTAGAGGCGCGGGAGGAGTTATGGTGCATAAAATGCAAAGGCCAGGGACATGACAAGGACCATTATCTAGTCTTCGCGAACTACTTGGCGGGATGACATCTGATGCCATTAAGACTAGAGGCACAAGCAAGACCGAGCATGATGCTTGCATTATGGTGCGCAATTTGTCAGATAGGATGAAAGCATGCTACAGATAACTGTCACCTATTACAAAAGTATACGCAGACGTCCCAATAGTTGTTTTGTAATTTCTACAGGTCAGTAGGCCTTGATGAACACACCTGTAGAAGTTATGAACTGATGATGGATCAGACTCTTGCCTACAGAGTTCAGACCGAAACGCAATCCCTCGATCAAAATGCATGGATGGCGCACACTGGACTTCAGGGGCGCGGACAAGGTCGAGTTGGAATGGAACCAGGAAGGGGTTGTGGACAGCTTATTTGTTACAATTGTAGAGGGCCAGGGCATTATGCCCGCAATTGTACAAATCTGACGAGAGCATCATTTTTATATTGTACCCAATTTGATCATGAGACGGAGGACTACCCTACACTAATAGCAAGGTTGCGTGATAAAGGGATACTCAGCCTCCCCCGACTCAAAACCTACAAATGATGAGGTCTGAGCCACGCAAAGAGGATCCGAATGTAAAAATCATGCTCCAAAGTGGTATCACAATAGGAGATGACAAGGGAAAGCAACCCGAAGAGAGTGCTTGGGTTCACAAGGCTCCAAAAAAGGAACCAGAGTTCGATTTAGAGCACACAAAGGAGACATTCATGGAAGCTAAGAAGAGCTTCATGCAGGCCTCCACTTCAGGTAGTAAAGACAAACTAAAACCAGAGATGGACCCATCAATGCTTCCTACCTTTCTGGAGACATGCCTGAAGCTGCTATGTGACAGCAAGGCTGCGAAAGGATTGTGAGAACTCATCCCTAGGTGCGCTGGACAAGGAGAACCGTGGGTAGTCTGAAAGCTTGGGAAGCACACAACGCGAATAGGAAGGGAGATGATATTGACTGCGCAAATCGAGGAATATGAAATGGATCAAGTGATTCTAGATCTAGGATCAGACATGAACGTATTGCCAAAACAAACATGGGAGCACATGGGTAGACCCGCATTGCAATGGTCTCCTATTCAATTACGAATGGCGAACCAGCAAAAGATCCTACCGATGGGAAGATTATAGGGAATAATGGTAGATATTGAAGGTGCAAGTGCGCTTGCAGATTTTGAAGTGATAGAGATTGTCGATGACAGCAATCCCTATCCCGCGCTATTGGGAATAGATTGGGCCACTGATACGAATGGAGTGATAAATCTAAAGAAGCACAAGATAATTTTTGAGAAAAAGTCACTACGCGTAGTGGTACCTATAGACCCTGCAGAAGGATTACGCTACACAAAGCCAATGCGTGACAATGAGAGTGATGACGATCTGGACTGTATCTACAAGATAACTACTCAGGAACAAGATTGGGTGAATCCTACAGCGGATGGTAGGATTTCGTGGGAGCGCGAAAGCTCCTGCACATCAGATTTGGATGAAGAAATAGAACGATGGCAGAACCGGTTGTTGGGCCTCAAAATAGTCCTTATTCTCACTCCATTATTCACCAATACCTTCACATTACTTCCATATTACCTTCATGTCACCTCCATTCCACCTCCACATCACTACATTTACCTCATCATTGGGTTATAACTATGCTTTTCCAAAGTTTATTAATTCTTAACATTTTAAAGTGGATTTATGGTTAAACTTTAGAAAATAATATGCTTTTACTTATACCTAACAATTAGAATGAGTTTGTTGACATGTGTAGGTACAAAGGAAGCTTCCAAGGCATCCTTATGTGGCACTCTATGTTCAAATTCGAATTTGAGAAGATCGTGAACCTCATGGAGAAGATCATGGACCTCATGGAGGAGATCATGGAGGATAGGGTTATGTGTCACCATTGGTTGAGAAATGTGTGGGTCAAAGGAGGGAATAGTGGGTCTACATTTATGAGGTTGTTATCATAGTTTTTGTATAAATAGGAGTACCTCCTCCATTCCAAAAGGGAGGACTCTTGGAGCATGTATCCAACTTATGATGGAATAGAATAAAGCTTCATTTTACATAAATTTCCATACTATAGTTTTAGATATAAATTGTCTTAGTGTAGTATATGAATTTATGGAATAGTTTGTCACTTTGTTCTTAAGAGAATTGAGCTCACTCTAAAAGGATCAAAGAAACATTTTATTTCATAATAGATCTTATTTCATTGCTTAGATGTTTGAGGATTTGTTTGTGATTGGTGAATGAGTTTTAAATTAAAATCTTATCAGCATATGAGGGAACAACCAAGGGTCTAAGTTAGGCTCTCCCTCTATTTGATTTGCATGATAATTGAAATTCATTCTTTTGCTTTTAAGTTTCAAGTTATTTCATTTCTTATGCTTATGAATGAATCTTAGTTTAGTTTGGATCAGTATATGAGGGGACAATCAAGGGACTAAGTTAGTCTCTCTCTCTATTTGAATCTGAACAACAATTAAATTCATTCTCTTGTCTTTATTTCAAGTTTCTAGTTTTATGTAATCAATGATTTCTTTTCAATCTATAATACTGTAGGGAAGGACAACCAGGACCTCCTCAATTAGGAGCCTCTTCCCTTGCATATTATATTGAATCATAAATCATTTAGTTAGACATAGAGTTAGTTGCCTACTCCTGCATATATTTTGCTGGCATCATCACAAGCTTATGAGTTTCCCTGGTTGATAATTTAATGAAAGCAATTTAAGCAATTAAATTGCCCAACATTTTGGCGTCGTTGCCAGGGATGGTGCTAAGGGATTAGGCATTAGAAATTTAATTCAGTACTAGTATTTTTCTTTGGAAAAGCTAACTCATGTTGAAAGGATAACTTGGTGACAGCAAGATCTTCGTAACATGGGGAAGTATACATAGGCGTTAGCTTTGAATCTCATTTTTAGCTGCATATATAAATCATGATAAATAGGATGCATAAATTTCAATCAATATTTTCATTATAAAAGTGTTAAACTAATCCATTTATGGACAGGAAATCTAGAATGATGTTCAAGCATTTGGAGGAGAGTCAAGAGAATGAGGACTACATTGAAGATTGGTTTCAAAAGGTGACTAGGCCACAACTTTCTTCCATTCTTCAATGAATCCTAACATTTAATCCAAATGTGCAATTGATCTCTCATATCCTTGCAAACATTCAGGTATATTTTTCAAATTTGGATGTGAGCATACTAGAGACTTTGATCCGTAAATGGCTTTATTAAAAATACTCTTGAAAATAAAAATAAAAATCTCTTTCTCAAAAGGGAGTAGGATAGAATAGGAAAATAAAACCAAGCTTGGAAAGTTTTTTTAAAAGTTTTTGATTTTTAAAATTTGATTTCATTTATTTCTTGGAAATTTTGGTGGTGCAGTAAGAGCCACCTAATTCACTAACCATTGGCAGGAAGATCTACAATCAAAGGAATATTTGTGAAGAAGGAAAACAAGTGGAGATTAGAAAGTTAAAATTTGAGGTTTGAAATCAAATTCTTCTTATATTTCTTTTCAAATTTCAGATTTCAATTACATAAAGAATCCATAAGTATGCTCTCCTCCTGTGCTTTGTGTGATCTGGAGGATCAGAAAAAGGATTTCATGTTAGTATATTTTTTATTGAAAAAAATCAATATTTGTTTTTCTAAATAATAAAAATAAATAAAAACACAAAAACAAAAATGAGAATAAAGTAAACAAATAAAAATTCATGGAAGCCAAGGAAACAAATTGCTACAAATGTTATGTGTGATTTTGAAAAAATAAAAGATAGTTGTGCATTGTTGTGATTTAAAAAAGAAAAAAACGAATTTCACTGTAGTTAACTGAACAGAGGCCAAATTCGCAGAGGTTAAAAACATCATTTTTAAAATGAATTTTTTGACCAAATGAAAACGAATCTGAAAAATCTAAAACATGGGTTTTTCTCAGAATGGGGTGAATTATGTTAAGTGTGGAATATTTTCACAAAATTTGTAACCATTTGAGAGATTTTCAGGGTTCTCTGGAGTGTTATTTGTGAGGTTACGTGAAAAAAACGGTTTTTCAATTAAATGCAGCCAGCAGCCAAGGCCATGGCCATCCATTGGCTCAACCACAGAGCTATGGCCAGCCACCCAGTAGTGTTGCCAAGCTGCAGAGAAAAAAATCAATCAATAAATTTAAAAAAAATTGATAAAAAAAATTTAATAATTAAATAACAAAAAAAATTAATTAAAAAAAAAAAAAATTCTTACTACAAAGATGAGATTTTCTCCATGCTTACAACCTGCAACAAAAAAATATATAAAAAAAAAATCATAAACATTTCCCAAGCTTTTATAGAATAAAAATTGGTTAAAGAATCCACTTTTTAGGCAAAAAGAATGAGTTCAAAATATATGAAAAATAATTTGCCAAATATTTTGGAATTCCATTTTCTAAAAAAACTTGGAAATGATAAATTCAAAAGATATGAAAAATAATTTGGCAAATATTTAGGAATTTCATTTTCCTAAGAATCTTGGAAATGATGAATTCAAAAGATATGAAAAATGATTTGGCAAATATTTTTGAATCATATTTCCTAAAAATCTTGGATTTAGATTGGCCACTTGTCAAGTTGTTGTTTCAATTTTCATTTTAGAATAATTTCCAAATTTCCATTAAATTCATAAATGTGACTTGTGATTTATTGGTAAGTCATTCAAATTACATAATGGAGGTCATGAGTTCAAATCTTGTAGGGATTGGTATTTGTTAATTATTCTTCAATTTTGACACAACATTAATTAAACAACAATTTTGCCACCACATGGCAACACAACATCGACCAATATTGCACATTCACTGCCACATCCTTCAACGCATTGACTCCTTTTTCTACTGCGCAAACTCTCTCTGACATTCAAGCATTTGATATTTGTTCATGTGTAACGTTGTGGGTTGGTGATGTTATGGAATATGGGCAAAGCACAGAAAATCACAACACGACGAAACTTTCGACAAGGAGTAACAATTAGTTTTCATTCTGAATTTATTTTTATTTTTATTTTTATTTGATGCATCTGTATTAAACATCTTGCAATGATGCAAATTTTGGCAAATACAAGATCAAGGACGACATGTGAAATTCGATATCCTCGACGCAAATCATGAAACAATTTCAACTATGTTCGTGATTTGCATAATTGCAACAAAATTGAATTTTATTTACAAAAGTTACATAAGAAGGGAGTTAACTATACTCATTTCATATTTGAAAATGGATTTGTAAAAAATCATGGAATTGGGCTAACTTATACATTTGATTTTATTTAAATCTGTTTCATTGGTGTTTAATTTTTGCATAAAAAACCAAGTAGAAATTGATCACTTTTGCTTGGATATATTTATGTTTTGTGAATGCCAAGTTTTTGCAGGTTTGCGTTAATCAAATGATCATTCAAGGAGTCTAATTTGTCAACAATTAGACTTCCAACAGATCAATTTTATGATGAATCATGTGAATAAGTCCATATTCATTACAACCAATATTTTCTTCCCTTTGTAAAATTGTAAATCCCAATGAGTCCTCAATGCAAGCCTTTCAGATGCCAGTATGCTTCTTCAGTTAATAAACATTCACCTCATTTCCCTTTACATTCGCCATTATATTTCTACTCCTTTTCCATTCCATGTTTTCAAATAAAACCTTGATAAATTTTCCATTCTATTTTCCTTCACAGTCATTTTCCTGTCTCTTTCACTAACCTGTAGCCCATGAATAAAGTCATTCAGCTCCCTTACAAAGCTGAGTCACCCCATTTTCCTTTTCTTCCAAATAAACCCTGCTTCAATGCAAATTTCCATCTACGGTCCTTCAAAATCATTATTTCATACTCGTGTTAGATGATGGAGGATTCCTTAAGGCCTCCCTTCTAACAAGTCTTGACCCATCGACCTCAGCACCTTATCTGGGATAAAGACTAGAGTCATTATTAGTACCTTGAGGTTTGTATGCCTTAATGACAGGCTCTCTCGCCAGCAATCATGGGAATACACCAATGTCCCTTGATCGTTGGATCTTGCAAGTGGCTCGACATCGGCTCATCTATTCGCACTTCGCAAGATGTACTTAGGTACCTTGGCACTCATTGACATTAATGGTGAGTTTGCCTCACATTGGTTAATGACATTCATCAATGGTCGGTAATCCAATGACTTCTTTCCATGTTCAACATCGACACATTTATTCACATGGAAAGATTTGTGCCATCGAGTGTTGAAGACTTGAAGACCCAAATTTTGTAGCAGATGAAGACGATTTCCTTTCATTGTTTTTCAGTTTGACTTAAGGACAAGTCAATAAATAAGGCTGGGGGGGGAAATGTAATTTCTATATTTTGTATACCTTCCAAGCCTTATACATTTTCAGCCACATTTAGCAGTAGATTCCGAACATTCAGCAGAAGATCCAATAGCAGATTCAGCAGCAGATGCAGCAACAATAAAAGATTCACTTTTTCGATTTCATCCACCATTTTCACAACCAAGTAAAGAAGACTATGAACAACATTTTTGCAGCCACACGTGCACAACTTTCATCCATTTTTGGAAGGGTAAGTTAAGGTATGATATTTTCTAACTTTTAACCATTAAATTCCTTGAAAAGTTAGAATAATAATTTTTGGAAAAACTTCACTCCCTTTCCTCATTTCACATAACTGCCAAAACCATCCGTTTAAGGGGAAGGATACATTTACATACATACTTTGTCACATTCATATAACATCCATATTCATATATCACATTTTAAAACCCACTTACATTCAAAATATATTACATGAGCATACAAATGGCTTTGTCAAAAGTATTTATAAGTTAATTGGATGCCAACACAATCATGGTTGTTACACAAGAACCAACCATGATGCATTCCAACAAAAATACTCTGCAAAAAAAAAAAATCACATTATCAATATGCAAAGATCATACATTAAAATTGAATGCAACAAAGAAAATATGGTTGAAACACAAGAACCAACCAAGTTGTAGTTCATCAAAAATGCTTTGCAAAAGTTAAGTAAATGATATCATGCAGAGTTTAAGCCAAGCTCAAGTATCAAAAAGTAATGTAATAGATTGCATGAGGACATGCAATATCTTCAGTTTGGGGGTATGTTGGGCCTCAAAATAGTCCTTATTCTCACTCCATTATTCACCAATACCTTCACATTACTTCCATATTACCTTCATGTCACCTCCATTCCACCTCCACATCATTACATTTACCTCATCATTGGGTTATAACTATGCTTTTCCAAAGTTTATTAATTCTTAACATTTTAAAGTGGATTTATGGTTAAACTTTAGAAAATAATATGCTTTTACTTATACCTAACAATTAGAATGAGTTTGTTGACATGTGTAGGTACAAAGGAAGCTTCCAAGGCATCCTTATGTGGCACTCTATGTTCAAATTCGAATTTGAGAAGATCATGAACCTCATGGAGAAGATCATGGACCTCATGGAGGAGATCATGGAGGATAGGGTTATGTGTCACCATTGGTTGAGAAATATGTGGGTCAAAGGAGGGAATAGTGGGTCTACATTTATGAGGTTGTTATCATAGTTTTTGTATAAATAGGAGTACCTCCTCCATTCCAAAAGGGAGGACTCTTGGAGCATGTATCCAACTTATGATGGAATATAATAAAGCTTCATTTTACGTAAATTTCCATACTATAGTTTTAGATATAAATTGTTTTAATGTAGTATATGAATTTATGGAATAGTTTGTCACTTTGTTCTTAAGAGAATTGAGCTCACTCTAAAAGGATCAAAGAAACATTTTATTTCATAATAGATCTTATTTCATTGCTTAGATGTTTGAGGATTTGTTTGTGATTGGTGAATGAGTTTTAAATTAAAATCTTATCAGCATATGAGGGAACAACCAAGGGTCTAAGTTAGGCTCTCCCTCTATTTGATTTGCATGATAATTGAAATTCATTCTTTTGCTTTTAAGTTTCAAGTTATTTCATTCTTATGCTTATAAATGAATCTTAGTTTAGTTTGGATCAGTATATGAGGGGAAAATCAAGGGACTAAGTTAGTCTCTCTCTCTATTTGAATCTGAACAACAATTAGATTCATTCTCTTGTCTTTATTTCAAGTTTTTAGTTTTATGTAATCAATGATTTCTTTTCAATCTATAATACTATAGGGAAGGACAACCAGGACCTCCTCAATTAGGAGCCTCTTCCCTTGCATATTATATCGAATCATAAATCATTTAGTTAGACATAGAGTTAGTTTCCTACTCCTGCATATATTTTGTTGGCATCATCACAAGCTTACGAGTTTCCCTGGTTGATAATTTAATGAAAGCAATTTAAGCAATTAAATTGCCCAACACCGGTTACAGGAGGTAACCACGCTCAATTGCAACATGATGGTAAGATCACTAGGCTGCATGACAATAGAGGTAAGGGATCTCCCTATGTATGTCAGGTTGACAGCGGTGGATGAATTCCTGAACAAATTTGAAAGCGAGGTGCCAGAACAGTAGTGGTTTGATGCTTTGAAATGGGCATTACGTGCTATGCCCACAAGGTGGTGGGGTACGCACCAGCAGAATTTTGAGGACTAGTGCGAATGCAGAAGGGTGATGCCTATACGGTTTGGAAAACCTTAGCTGCTGATGGAAGTCGGGTATGATGGTTGAAATAGCCTACGCACCCACCTCTCCAGATGGGTACAGACGTATGGTATGCAACCTGCACGAACGCACATTTTCCTCACGATAGAAAATAGGAACAACAAGCACGAGTGGGCACGACGAGGGCACAAATGATGAAGTATGATAAGACCATGCGCCTCGAAGATTATACGTGGGGAAACCTTTGACAAGGTCTGTGAAGTGTTGAACACGGTCCACCATGTGAGAGGCATTGATTGGGACCTGCGCGTACCATCAGTTCTATGGGCTTATAAGACCATGTGCAAAACCCTAACCGTGCAAGCACTTCCGAAGCTGAAGTATGAAGCAAGGGCTGTAATCCCTAGTAAGCAGGCAAAACCTAGTCCACCAATAGCAGCACCCGTAGATATGATGGTCTGTGAAGCCCGGAACGAAGAAACCACACAGACGCGAGAAATAGAACACATAAGACTTGAGGAAGAAATCTGACAGGGAAACTTTAGACTCCGCGAACTTGAAAAAGAAAGGGTACGATTAAGGAAGAAAAGTGCTTTGATGAATGCAGAGGTCCAGAAGTTGGAAGACAAAATAAAGGAAGCATTTCTTGTCGAAAAACCCAAGATGGTAAGGCAAGGTGCGTACGATCATACTGACAAGTTGGAGAACTATTGCCGAGAATTGGTTAGTCTACTGCCTTGGCTTGACGTAGTAAATAGGGTAGCACGTTGCAAGTAGTAAAGTGTGTGATGTTGACCACAACAATGGAAGGTGGGGATTCTCTGTGAACCATGGTGGAGGACGAGATGGAGCCTCACATGGGTGGTGCAACCACCTGACTAGCCATAGGAACAACAGTCTTAGTGCTCTAGGCAGTTGAAAGGAAGCGCAGGACTATAAACTATTCTGCTCGGGAGTTGCGTGATATTGGGGATGCACACAGACACAGAGTGTCATAGGGTCCATGACTGTGCACGGGGGGTTGCGTTGCCATATGGATTGGCCATAAAGTGACTGTTGGAGTCACTATTCATGATGGGATGCTCAAATTTAGGCCAAATGGAGTGGGCGATAGGAATTTAAGAAGCGATTTATGGGAAAGGTTTGGGCAAATCTACTACCAAGAAAGCATTAATGTGTCAGAAAATTATATATTACGGAGTAATGGAACACATAAAATATTGCAGAAATATAAACACAAAAAACGCACAAAACAAGAGAGAGACAGATATATGTGGTTCACCCAGTTTGGGCTACGTCCACCCCGAATAGCCAGTCCTTCCTTTCTATTATCCAGCAAAATGAAGAGACACAACCTACAGCAAATCCGCTGTAATATCCTCTGTTTTCTCTCACAGTCTCACCTCTCTGTTTCTCGCTCACAGAATACACATCTATCACACATCCTCAAATACAATGCCCTCATACAAAGAGAGGGGTTGCCTTCTAGGGCAAAAAAACCCTAAACTAAACATAAGTTCTACCGTCAGATCATCTGCCTAATGAACGGCCCAGATTGACTAGAAATTACTATACTTTTACAAGGCAGTTTTACAGCTGTTTTTAGCTTCGGGGGTGCTGCCCCCGAAACCCCCCGCTAGGGCGGGGCTCCCAAAGGTCGCAGCCGCCCCCCTGGACCCCCCTGCAGCGAATATTTTACGGGCGGCGTTGCCGCCCCCATTTCGAACTGGGGTCCAATGTGGCTATACCTTTGAATATAGAAGATAATCAGGCTCCACACCCAACATAATGGACTAGAATTGGGGGAAACAGTCAGATTCAAATTCAAAAGGTGCTATAAAACACAGAGGGCTGCCCAAAAAACAACACTTGGTCATTTAAGAAGTGAGCCCCTAAGCAGAGCATTTAGCATTGAGAGTCGAGCGATAATTGAGCCCCTAAGTTTGTGAGTGACAGAATACAGCCTAGATACGATGATAGCCACTAAGGATGGGTTAGGAATTGAAGAGGTAACTGCCGGTGAGGCCGTGTAGACCCCAATGGTGGAGGATGTTCCATAAGGCACCGGGGTTGTCGGAGAAATCCCCAAATCACTGCGAATGCCGAGGCCCAAGAAAGATAAACAAGCAATGGGCCCCGTATGCATGTCCTTGAGGAACCCACTATGCATCAAGCTATCAATGGTAGAAAAATGGAAAGCTGTCACGATCGACACATATGAGGAAGAAGAAGATCTGCAGGCCCTGACCATCACAGCCGAAGAAGATGAAGATATGGAGGAGGATATTGAACCTATACACTCTGCAACAAAACTGCCCGCATATTTCCCTCCGCGAAAAGAGAAGACCAAAGTGCTGAATGACCTAGACGAAACCAAGAGTTCACTCCAGACTCCGCTCCTCCCAGATGGCATAGTGTTTGAAGGCATGCACCTAGGCCGCATGCCAACCATGAAGTCTGAATATTGGGACCTCACTGACTGTGAGAAGTTCCCTCACCTAGAGACCATGAATGTCATGAAGCAGAACACTAAGGGGGTGGTGACAACATTAGAGTCGCGGAAGTGGTTGTGCAATGTGGAAAAGGCCGGGTTGCTCCACTTACTATGGATACCGCATTTCCACTGTGCACCCATCACCATTTTCGTCATCAGGCAGCTTCTATGCCTGGTGTAGATGGGTATCTATGGCTGGAGGAGCGTATTCCCATCATGGCAGACCTCATTCACTACAATTCCTTGGCTCCCCTACAAAGGAAAGGACCTTGCGACCGTAGCTGAAGGAAAGGGCAATGATTTAGCTCTTTCAGAAGTCATGAAGACAAAATACAAACTAGAGAAGAAGAAGAGGGGCTATGCCATCTCTAGCATCAAGGACAAAGGGGTACGTGTAGCAACCCAATTGTTGGCCAGCAAAATTATGAGGAAGTTTCGCGCCACTTAGGTGTCGGCGTCGGTGGTCGCACTGGTTGAGCAGTGCACGGAGGGGGTCTACTTCAATTCCCCAGCATTGATAGAGAATTACCAGAGGCCGCGAAGTATGCTTTGCTCTGGGCCACAAAGGACATGAAACGAATACGCGACACTAAAATCTTCTGTGTGCTCATGGAGATGAGCATCTGGATGTAGATCAATCGAAGGCCACGCTTGTCGCCCACAGTGTACAATAGTCTGTAGAGTTTTGTAGACTTTAAAGCTGATATGCACAAATTTTTATCAGGGTGTGTAAGGGTCCGGTGAAGTAGTGGACGAAGCTACCTTTTGTAGCCACTGACAACATTGTTTTTACTATCTTAGAGACATGGCCTTCGGAATGGTGTGCCCCAGATCTGGCAGAACTTGAGAAGGTGGCAACGCAGAAGAAGAAGGACGATGCCAAGTTGTACATCACACAATTGGCCAAGAAAAAGTGGAAGGAAACATCAACAGCTAAGGAAAGGGTGGCATGGGAAGTGACACAGAAAGCTGCTGAGCAGAAAAAGGCTACAGAAGCAGCAACATCACAGGTGGCAGAGGAAGCAACAGTGAAGGCAGATGAGGACCAAGCACCGTCCTCACAGGGGCAGGAGGCAAAGGAAGCAGAAATAGCAGAAAGGAGCACGGACCTAGGGACTGCTTCCACACAGTTGAAGCGCCCACACACGGCAAAGAGAGCAGGACTGAGGAATAAGGTCAAGGCCTCAAAGTTGGCCATTAACCCAATCACCTTAACCGAAGGTGACCTCCTTAACATCGGCGAGACGGTTCACGATGTTACTAATGAGGCCCTTCAAGATTTTATGTAGGAGCACCAGACTATGTTGGGGGCCCTCAGGGCACAGCTACAGGAGTTACAGGTGCAGTCCCCTCAGGTGGGTACCCTCTCAACCCACCTCACAACAAGATCCTCAGCAGCAGAGTAGATGCTGCGCGCATGAATGTAAAACACAATAGCATTACCGGAAGGGGCCCTAAGAGTAGCAAATGAGATCGACATATTTGCAATCAACATGATCAAAGGCCTTGGCCTTAATTTGGCTACCCTTCCGCGAGAGATGCTATGTCTGTTACAGGATGGCATAATGGTAGAGATGCGCGCTAGGGAGAGCCGCACGATCCAAGTTCTCAGTGAATAAAAGATAAACATGGAATAGGTCAGTCTACAGCGTCACGAATTGGTGTCACAGAACCAACAATTGGTGTAGGTGGTAAACGACACTTGTCGACGTGTCTCGGAGCTAGCCATTCCAACAGATCTACCAGTAGAGGTGTGGACCAACAAGTTGGAAACTAGAGTCTGCAAGGCTAGAGAAGAAACGACCAAGGTTCAACTGGAGCTGAATCTTCAGATCGTTAAGTTGTAGTTAAAGTTGCAGCCTTCAACTCCCCCGGAGGTATGAGAATAGCGTGCTAGTGCTATCCCAATGGGATTGGAAGAAATCGGAGGTGCAGTGTAAGACTGTACCACCTTGCTGGAGCAAGCACTTGAGGTCCTCACAACTCTGTAGGAGGACCCCAACATCCAGTGCCTGGAGATAGAGGTGCGATAACTTCAATAGCAATACGACAGTGTTAGAGGAACTAGGAGACAATAGTCCTCACTCAGCGACTTATGAGGATGCAGTAAGAGAAGGCACTGAAGGAGCACGTGGATGCAGCATGAAATAAGGAGGTAGTTCTCAAAGTGTGCGTCCAGCCGTGGATCGACGAGGCTTTCACTATCATAGTAAACATCGAAGGAAAGTTCGCGCACATATAGGAGATGCACACGTTAATGTAGAGAAGCGCCCCAAACATGGATGCCTAAGAATAAAGGATGCAACAGATTCACCAAGCAGTAGTGCAGTGCACTGCCGACATCAGCATAGTTCGAAGACAGTTGGAGGAACTCCGTGCTAAGATTGTTGCGCCGAGAGAGTGACTCAAGGGCGAGTCACGATATTTGTATTGGGGGCCTGTTGGGCATGGAATCCCCCCGAGGCATGTTTTGTGGCTTAAAGCCCATGTTTTGACCGAATAATGTTGTAAAGACCGCGAATTGCAGTCGCAGAAGTACGTTAGAGTCATAGGGTTGTCCACCCTAGTTTGTAATGTAATGTCAGCCTACCCATGGTCCGTGGACCATGGGATTGTATAAATAGAGCGAGGCTCTAAGTGTAAAATAAAATTAGAGAGAAAAGCATGAGATAGCGAAGTAAAAGCACAGAGCAAGTGTCTAAGTGTGTCTTGAGTTGTAGGGTAGGAGAAGGCTCTGTAACTGAGTGCACAGAGGCCTAGTCGTCCGCAGCTGAGTGCGTGGACCCTTGCAGCTAAGTGTGCAGGGCAGAATTGAGTCTGTAATCGAAGAAGAGAATAATAAAGAGAAGTTTTATTGAAATTCTATGTATCTGTTCTTGAGTTATTACATGTTTGATATAAATTGCAAATATATTGTTTATTTACTGTACGCACTTGTATGAATGATTGATATTGCTAAGTATAATGCAACATATGCAAGTAGGCTAAGTTAATCAACTAATAGTGAATACTATTAAGGAATCGAGTAATAATAGCGCTCGGCCCCCGAGTAGGGCTACGCGATGGAAGCATCTTAGGCTGCGAGGTACGGGTAAGTGCCCGTAGTGACATGCACACAGGGTCGAACCGCTGACCACTTGAACTCATCAGACATATCCAGGGTGCGGAAACCTAGTTCTAGCACCCTCCCATACTACTTCAGGTGAGACCTTAGTCCGCGCTCTGCGGACTGTTGCCGAAAGGACTAGTAGTACTAGGATTTGTTTGGCTAAATCACCTCTAAACCTGGGTCAAGCACCAACAAGCCATCAGATTCTTCCAACATGCTGGTGCAGTCTTGAACTGCACCTCCAATTTCCTCCGATCCCGCTGTGATAGTGCTAGTGCGCTGTTCTCTGACTTCTTGGGGAGTGGATGGTTGTGCCTTTAACTGCATCTCAGTGATCTAAAGATTCAGCTCTAGCTGAACCTTTGTCATTTCCTTCCTGGCCTCACGGACCCACACTGCTAATCAGTGGATCCGCGCCTCCACTGGTATATCTGCTGGGACGGCTAGCTCTGGGATGCTTTGGCAAGCATCGTCTATCACTTGTACTAGTTGTTGATTTTGTGACATCAATTCATCACGCTGCAAGCTTAGTTGTTCCATATTTATTTTCTACTCACTGTGGACTTGGAGCGCATGGCTCTCCCTGGCTCGCAGCTCTGTAGTTATCCGATCCTACAACACATATAATGTCTTGCACATGTGGGCAACTAGATTAACACCGAGACCTTTCAGCATGCTAACCGAAGGCCTGTCAGCCTCATTTGATGTCACTAGTGCCCCTTCCGATAGCACTATTGTGTTCATCATCCACGCGTGCAACATTTTCTCTGCTGCCGTGGATCCGACTGCGAGGTTGGTCGAAAGGGTACCAACCTGAGGGGGGCACGCCTGTAATTCCTGCAACTATGCTTTGAGGGCCCCCAACAAAATTTGGTTCTCCTGCATGAAATCTTGGAGAGCCTCATTGGTGACATCACGCACTGTCTCACTGATGTCATGCAGATCACCCTTGGTTAGGGTGATAAGTTCAATGGACAATTTCAAGGTCTTGACCTTCTTTCATGATCCTAATCACTCTGCTAGGTGCTTTCACTTCAGTTGTGTTGATGTGGTTCGTGGGTCCGTGCCTCCTTCTTCTATTTCTGCTTCCTCTACTTCCTGCCCCTACGAAGGCCTTGTTTGGCCCTCGCTTGCCTTTGTGGCTGCTTCCTGTGCTGCTTCTGCTGCTGCGGCCTTTTTCTCCCCAGCTGCTTTCTATGCCACATCCCGCACTACCTGCAGTTCTGCTGCTGCTGCGGCCTTTTTCTCCTCAGCTGCTTTCTATGCCACATCCCGCACTACCTGCACTTCTACTACTGCTGTTTCCTTCCTTCATTTTTTGGCCAAATGTGCAATGCGTAGCTTGGCCTCGTTTTTCTTCTTTTGCGTTATCTACTTCTCGATTTTTGTAATGTCTGGGGCGTACCATTCCTGTAGTGTTATAGACATATTTGGGCACTACAACCCCAATCACATATGTCCATAAACCAAGGGCTTCTAAACCCCTAAAAGTGTTGTTTCATACCCTAAAGGAACAAGGTCAGCTGATTACATCATTTCCCAAAAGTTCTCACTAAAACACTGCTCAGAACTGGTCAAAACTAGACCATCTCACCTGCTCCATGTTGAGGGTGTGATGCATCTCACCTATTACACACGAGGGGTGCGATGTATACTGAAAATTCCTTCTATAGGGTGCGATGAGTGAGAGTAGACAAATGGAAGAGGCAGTTTGCTAGGTGGAAACTCAGAGAATCTTCTAGAAACTACTCATATGACACTTGCCTCTCTAAATTCGCCCAGGGATGAGTAAGAGATCATGAAATCTCTAAGTGGAACCAATAACTATTAGTGAAATGACACTAATCAAAATCCCAGAAGCTGACTCACTCTCCTACAAACATCTATATATGGATCCCTCATCCTAGAGATCCAGAGGCTGGAATTTTGTAGTTTGTAAGGAAGTGTTGTTGGTTTCTCTTTGAGACAATGTACTGTTGGGTGATCTTGCTTTGTATGACGTGAAGAGGGCTTTCATGCTAGGAGGATGATGCTGGATCAGACAACTTGGTTGTAATCCTCTCTTCTACTACTTCTATCAATAAAGTTATTTGAGTTTTCCTCCATATACTTGTATATCTCTGAATCTTGCATTTGTATATGCATTTGTATGGTTAATGTACATTTGATTCTACATTGTTTATGGTCATAGATCTCTATGCTTTGATGGCATTTTGCTGCTTTTACTCTACAGGTGTTCTTTGAAGCAGGACAAGTGAGAAAGGAGTGGTGAAAGCTCTATCAAGAGAGAGAGGAAACAAGCAAGGAGATTAGTGAAAGACTGAGGTTGGTACTCTCTGCTTCTCTCTCATCTATCTCTCATAAAGGAAAACACAAGTAACTTTAGCTTGTTTGTTTCTAAGATAGCTACCCGTCTTAGTGGGACTAGCAGCTCTAAATGGACACTAGTTTTCCTGATAAAAAAATGGTGACTCCGCTGGGGGGCAAATATTTTGTTTGTTTTGTTACTATTGTTTGCTTTATAAACTACAGATGGAGCTTGAAGTTAAGCCAGCTAGCCTTCGAACTGCTTTTGCTATGCAACTGCAAAGTAGATCAACGTTGCTTCAGTCAATCTCCAGGTTAGTTTATGAACTGAACATCTGTCTTGCAAACATCTTAAGTGCCCTAGTGGTAGCTCAAATAACCTCATTAGATCAACCCCTATACTTTGTGTTTACTGTCATTAATTAGCTCAACCTAAATCCCTGAACTTAGCTACAAACTGTGAGTGAAAACCAAGCTCAGTCTCATCCCTGGACAATCGCATTGTCTCTCATTGGCAAAATGGATGCATTGCACCTCCCATGTGTTACAGGTGAGATGCATCCCTATTTCCCTGTGTTACAGGTGCGATGATTGAATGAGACTGTTTCTGCCTCCAGATTTTAGTTTTTTCTTCATTGTCTTCAGCTTTATTCAGTAGTTTTGCCATCTATGATCAGTATATCACTTTTGAAACCTTCTTCCTTTACATTATTCAGCCTCCATTGATAAGGAATGGTGAATGTTTTTTATGTATTTTTCATCATTTACAGTCCTCCTTTGCAAATAGTAGCTTAATCGAAATGTCGTCTTTTGATTTTAAAGTGTCACAACTGTCGTTTTCAGTCAAAGAAAAGAGTGTCGTAAAGTCTTCCTCTTTTAGATAATCGATTACACTTTTTCCATTGTACTTGATTCGAAATTATTAGTATTTCAAGTGTTGAAAGCAATTTTACATTCGAAATCGCAAAGTGTCGTCTTAGTCTTCCTTTCATTTTTTGAAGAGAAAATTGTTAGTACTGTTGCTTTGAAAGAAGATAGTTCAGATATGTACTTAGTTTTCTTTTTGTCATTCTCAAATTAAGGAAACTAAAAAACAAATACATGTATGTGCATTTGCATTTAGGCTGCATGCGGTAATTGATTTAGAAAAAGTGCATCTAGTGTGTGCTCTCTGCTCTATGTTGAAAGAATTTTATTTCTCTTTCCTTAGTAGCTAGGATTTTCATTGCTAAAAGAAGTAAACGATTGTTTATCATCTTAGATTGCACATTTAGGAATTGTATATCTACATCACATGGTGAACCTTAAAGGCAAACTTCTTAAGAAAGATTAACTCTAAAATAAACCTCAATGAACATAAAAACGCTTTGAAACCTAACGCACAACATTTAGAAGTCTAGGTTAGAGATGTATTCTGGCATCGTAAAGCCTGGTAACTATCATTTTCATCGTAGGTTGGGTGATTCCTCCTCTTTGATACAACAAGTGCCAGTACAGACTTGTGCTCCCACATACCGTCGAGTATATATTGGGAGACCACAATAGGCTATATCCTTTATCCTTAGGAAGCTGTGTCTGCCGCCCTATTGATTGCAATGCACTGAACACAGCATTTGGGAAGATTGACTACTGTACCGTAAAAAGTATTCTGCAGTTTTGTGATTGGTTTGGTAATCCCTCTGTCTAGATTTCTGGAGAAGTCACTTTCATTCCTTTTCAGACTCCTTAAAAGAAAAGGTCCATTTGAGCACTTGTCACTTCAGGCTCATTAAAAATCGAAGGCGACTAGAGTTATTTTTAGCTTTTTCGCGACTCTTAAAAATTGAAAAAGCAAGTTGTGTCAAAGCGTCATAAAATTTATTTTAATTGGAATAACGTCATTGTTCCCTCATTGGTCTTAGGTTGAGAAAATGGAGTCTACCAATCAAGGATTTCCCCTTGGGGGGAATCCTAGTCCTTTCTCCTCTTGGGGAGATGTTGGTGCTCCACACATGGCTACATTGTCCCTTCCAAGACCCACAATTTGCCTGCTAGTATGGCTTTTCTCGACCTCTGTTGTTCAAAACACCATAATTCCTCAGCAATCAAATCAGCAACCAGATGATTGAAGTCGTTTCCCCACCTTCTACTTCGTTTGTTTCTCCCTCTCCTTCTTCCTCTTCGCTTGGTGAAGCCAGTAACACTAAAAACCAAGTAACTGAGAAGAATAAGAGAGGGAAGGAGAAGAAGAAGAAGAAGCCAATGGCGAAAGGGGGCAACCATGCATCTTCTAGCAAAAATCCACACACTGCACCATCCAAACATAAATCTCTGTGTGTCATTTGCAAGGGAGACCACTATCATCGAGATTGTCCATGCATCCCATGGATCTTGAGGGACTGGTCTCCCCGCTTGCACAACCCAGTGTCTTCAACCTCTAACGATCATGTTGAGAGCACACCATCAACTAGTGAAAATGAAGCCAATGGAAAGAAAGGAAGATCTAAATTTCCTTGTAGACTTTGTGAAGGTGATCATGCCCTCCACCGTTGTCCTTTCTTGGATGAAGCTAAAAGAGTCTTGGATAACTGTCCTGCTTCACCACAGTGACTTCCTCCAGGATATAAGAAACTCTTACCGAGTCCATCGCTAGTTAAAAATCTGACTGACACAACTTTGTTGTCGGTCGAATCACCTATCATTGAAGATAAACCCTCTGAGTCCACACCAGAACAAAGTCAACAGGTCGAGATGGCAGTCAACCTAGTTTTGTCTTTAGAAGATCCACCTTCAGATGATACAGTCACCAAAGAGAATGAAAACGACACCGTTCAAATTCTTTTTGTTAACACAGAATCCAATGAACATGGGGGCAATCTACCTGTTCCTTTACTGTAGTAAGGAAGTTCATCAGAGATTCATCCGGCCGTTTATTCGGTCCCTCCTCCAAGCAAGCTAGTCATTTCCTTCGATTGGAATCTACTAGGGATACCCTGCCTACCATTTAATGTACCATTCTGAATCATAGTACAAGCTTACAGAATGATCATGGTTGGTACTATCATAGATGAAGGGGCTTCTGTGAGTATCCTTTCCTCAACTGCTTGGAAAGTGCTTTGGTTCACCTTTGCTTCTGCCTAAGATTCGAAATCTATCAGGCTTCAAAAAAGGAACAAGTCGACCATTAGGGGTCCTTCCAAATTTTCCTATAAATTTGAGAAGGAAAACTATTCATCTAAACGTGATGGTAGTCCGAGGACCTCTATATTACAATCTAGTCCTTGGGCGTGACTACATTTACAACATGGGAGCTATTGTTTCCTCACTCTTTCGAGTGATGTGTTTTCCACATGAAGGCAGAGTGGTCCAACTAGTTGACCATCTTTCATTCCCTGGTTCAAACACAGCTACTAGTCAAATGCCATCCTTAACTGGTCTTTTTGCACAAGGAATGTTTCATCAATCTCTAGTCTGTCCGCCTGATGATTGCGAGTGATTCGGTGATTATGACTAAACCCAGGGGGCATGTGCCCTGGTCTGCTTCGGCAAGAAATCCCCAGATATAAGGTAGGTTTCCACGTAGGATATATGACCAATCTGACCCCCTGTCCATTTAGGAAAATGGGATCAGTCTGGAAATATCATTTCCTCGTCGAAGGTTATGTGATTGGAACTGACACCATTCACCTTTTTCCATTTCGATGGACAAAGCCAAGGAAGTGTTTTATTTGCTACGCGGATGGAACAATCTTGCTAATTCAAGAACTTCCGTATGGTAACATGGAAAATTTACTCTTCTTTATACCTGCGGGCATGCAAACCTTTTTCTACACAAGTGAAAGCGACCTTTTATTTTCTTAGTTTGTAGGCTCTCAACCCTTTAACCTCGTAGGTTGGTCGTTTCTAGCTTGCATACAAAAGGCTCCGGAGCAAAATTTTGCATGGGGAAAGCTCCCTAAAAAATGAACCTACCAATGAGAGACATCCTTATTATACGACTGGCACGAGCAGTTTTACGCGAAGTTCAAGCTCGCTAAAAAATAAACCTAGCAATGAACACATGTTCCACCAGAGTTCAAGCTCATTAAAAAATGAACCTACCTTCAGTAAATAACCATTGTGATCACATAACTATCAGCTTTTGAACCTTGGTCATGTTCTTACCATTGCCTCCACTCTTTTTTAGCTGATCATATGCCTCCATTTGATTGTTTGCCCTTTTGAGGAACAACTGCGATGAGTGATTCTATTAGCCACCTTCTTTACACTACCGTGATTGAAAAGTTCCAAACCTTACCTGGAACCAGTTGTTATCCAAAAACATCACTCGTTCCTCAAAAAACGAGTCTCCTTTAAGCTCTTTTCATCTAACTCATAAAATATGAAAAGATTGCCGAGCAATTGGCCTCTCCAACTCGTTAAAGTCATTGGAAGTGCCATCCCTCCTCTATATTTTAATCTTTTTGGACCTGAGGGATCATTACACAAAAAGATCGAGCACTTGTCTTGTTCAGCTCATTAAAACTATTGAAAAGTCATCCCTTTCGTATTATTTTATACTTTTTCGAACTTAATGGATTATATTATGAAAAAGGACTACTGGAGTTTCCTTTTCGTCTCTTTTTAGACTCTCTAAAATTGAAAAGGACTGAGTTATCTTTTTCATTAAACTCTTTAAAACAATAGCGACAAACTTGTCCATGCAGACAAGAACGAGTTTCACTATCTCTACACTCATTAAAACATAGCGACAGGTTTGCCCGAAGGGAAAATTATAGAACAAGCATATGTTATCCTCCTCAAACTTGACAAAAATAAAGACGTACTAGTCAGTAATGACTGGGGAAAAAGGGAAGAAAACTTAAATAACTTCATTGGTAGCAGGTCACTCTTGAACATGACACTTTCTCTCCATCACCATGATTGAGTCGGGTTGGGTTATTCCGTTCACCAACCATATCACCATTGGTCCTCCATACCATCAATCTTGGGGTTAATGCTACCAATCCATTTTAGTGTCACCGATATGTTCAAGAGAAATCTCTCAGACAATTCACCAACCCAGCTAGCACCTCATCCGCTGCAATACCTTCACTCTCCATTTTTCATGACCACCACCCTGAACGTTGTATCATAAGATCGTTTTCACCTCAACAAAATCATTTGCTCCGTTCCGTGTCGTAGATGTGGGATTCATTAAGGCCCTCCTACGACGGGTCACTTCTTGTCGACATCAGATCATTATCCAAGAAGTTGACTTAGGAACAACCCTTTCAGTACTTTGAAGCTTGCATGCCTTAATGGCAAGTTTCTCACTTCCGGTGACAGGTTTACATCAATGGCCTTCGACCGAAAGATTTTGTGTGGTGTTCGACATCGATTCATGTATTTACACCACATGAATTGTATTGCAGTACCTTGAGGGTCATCATCATTATCGGTGATTCCTCTTGCACCTGTTAACAGCTTAGATTCCTCTTGCACCTATTAACAGCTTACATCATTCGCTGGTAATCAGGCTATGTCTTTCCATGTTCGACATCAGAACATATTCTCACATGGATCGACTTGTACTTCGGGCAAAGATTGAACTAGTTTGAAGACCCCAGATCTAGTTTCATCCATTCAGGCTATGGTATATTCAGGCAAATAAAGACATCAAATGTACATCATTGCTGCACAGATATTCATCCAAGTTAAGGGATGATGGCTCTACCAGAATCATCAGTCTGCCACACAGACGATTGTCTGTCCTATGTACATGAAAATGAATTTATAAAGCTGAGCATGGGAATGCCCACCTCAGCTAGATCATGAAAATATTATGAAGATAATGTATTGTATTGTATTTTATTATAGGTCACCTTCCAGTTCGAAAAACCTTGGATCCTCATGATAAAGCATTTCACCCGACATCAAAAGATTTACAACCTCATGCTTTAGGGGGCAACTGTTATAGACATATTTGGGCACTGCAACCCCAATCACATATGTTAATAAACCAAGGGCCCTCAAACCCCTAAAAGTGTTGTTTCATACCCTAAAGGATGAAGGTCAATTGATTACATCGTTTCCCAGAAGTTCTCCCTGAAAAATTGCTTAGAACTGGTCAAAACTGGACCATCTCACCTGCTCCATGCTGAGGGTGCGATGCATCTCACCTATTACACATGGGGGGTGCGATGCATACTGAAAAGTCCTTCTATAGGGTGCGATGAGTGAGAGTAGACAAATGGTAGAGGCAGTTTGCTAGGTGGAAACTCAGAGAATCTTCTAGAAACTGCTCATATGACACTTGCCTCTCTGAATTCGCCCAGGGATGAGTAAGAGGACATGAAATCTCCAAGTGGAACCAAGAACTGTCAGTGAAATGGCACTAATCAAAATCCTAGAAGCCGACTCACTCTCCTACGAACATCTATATATCGATCCCTCATCCTAGAGATCTAGAGGTTGGAATTTTGTAATTTGTAAGGAAGTGCTATTGGTTTCTCTTTGAGACATTGTATTGTTGGGTGATCTTGCTTTGTATGAGGTGAAGAGGGCTTTCATGCTGGGAGGATGATGTTGGATTAGATAGCTTGGTTGTAATCCTCTCTTCTACTACTTCTATCAATAAAGCTATTTGAGTTTTCCTCCATATACTTGTATATCTCTGAATCTTGTATTTGTATATGCATTTGTATGGTTAATGTACATCTAATCCTACATTGTTTATGGTTATAGATCTCTATGCTTTGATGGTATTTTGCTGCTTTGACTCTACAGGTGTTCTTTGAAGTGGGACAAGTGAGAAAGGAGTGGCGAAAGCTCTATCAAGGGAGAGAGGAAACGAGCAAGGAGACTAGCGAAACACTAAGGTTGGTACTCTCTGCTTCTCTCTCATCTATCTCTAATAAAGGAAAACACAAGTAACTTTAGTTTGTTTGTTTCTAAGTTAGCTCCCTGTCTTAGTGGGACTAGCAGCTCTGAATGGACACTAGTTTTCTCGATAACAGGCAGCCATGCTTCCAAGACATTGAAAATGGCATCATCGGTGGCTACAAAGGGTAGCTTTGTCCACTGTTTAGTCGGTTCATTGTGCAACCCGATATATATGTTATGCATGTCTGCCTTTAATTCTACAAAACTCTACAGACTATTGTAAACCATGGGTGACAATTGCGAATTATGGTTGATCCACATTCTGAGGTTCCATGAACACCTAGAAGATCTTGTTGTCACATATCCTTTTAGCATCCTTCATGGCCCAGAGCAAAGCGTACTTCGCGGCCTCTGGTAAATCTCTGTCAATTATGGGGAATTGACTATCCTCTGGCAATTCCCCAGCTACGAGCACTATGGATAGCAACAACCATGCATAGTGGAATGTTTTTCCCTATTCCTGGGCTTCGCGGCAATTCTCTAAAAATTTTGTGCAGAGGAATTCAGACTAGTTAAACTGGACCCCCTCTGTGCACTATTTGGCTAGTACGACCATTGACATAGGTACCTCATCTACGCGACACTTGCGCAGAACCTTTCCTGCGAGGATTTGGGTTGCCATGTGTACTGCTTTGTCCTTGATGTTGGAGATGGCGTAGCCCCTCTTCTTCTTTTCCATCTTGTACTTCTTCTTCATGGCCTCCGCGATGGCCAAATCACTGCCCTTCCATTCCAATATGACAGTGAGGTCCTCTCCTTTGTATGGAAGCTGGGAGATGTGATGAATCAAGTCTGTCATGATGGGGATGGGCTCCTCCAGCCATAAACACCCATCATGCACCAGGAAGAGCAGCTGCCTGATGAAAAAAAAGGTTATTGGGGCACAATGGAAATGTGGCACCCATATTAGGTTCAACAGCCCGGCCTTTTCCACTCTACGCAACCACTTCTGCGGCTCTAATGCTGTCACCCCCACCCCCGGTGGTGTTTTGCTTCATGAGGTTTCCAGTCTCAAGGTGAGGGAACTTCTCATGGTCAGCGAGGTCCTAATCTTCGAATTTCAGGCTCGGCATGCAGCCTAGGTGCATGCCTCCAAACATAATGCCATCTAGGAGGAGCGGGTTCTGCATCGAGCTCTTGGTCTCGTCCACATCCTTCTGCATTTTGGCCTTCCCTTTTCCTGAGGGGACATAGGAGGGCAGTTTTTTCGTAGAGTGTGTAGGCTGAGTATCCACCTCCATGCTTTCATCTTCTTCTTCTGCGATGGTAAGATCCTATATATCTTCTTCTTCTTCATCTGTTTCTATAGTGACGACTTTCCCCTTCTCCTCCATCGACAGTTTGTTGTGCAGTGGGTTCCGCGGAGACACGCATACGAGAGTTATTGCTTGTTTGTCCTTCTTGAGTCTTGGCGTGCATGGTGATTTTTGGATTTCTGCCACAATCTCGGCACCTTCTGGAACATCCACCATAGTTAGGGCCTATGCGACCTCCTCTATAGTCACTTCTGCTATCTCCATACCATCCTTAGTTGTTGCCATTGTATCTGTTCAGCAATCTATCCCTCACGAATTTAGGGGCTTAATAAATGCTCGGCTCACAACAATCGAGGTTCTGCTCAACCACTCAATTCGCAAATGACCAAGTGTTGTTTGCTGGCCATCCCTTTGTATTTTATAGTGCTTTTTGAATTTAAATTCGACCATTTCCCCCAAATCCGGTTCATTAATGCTCCCTTGGCGGCAGATTTGCCCAGATTTTGCCCATAAATCGCGTCTTAAATGCATGTCGCCCACTCCATTTGGCCTCAAGTCGAGCATCCCATCGTGAATAGTGACTTCAACGGTCACTTACTAGCCAACCCATGTGGCAACGCAACCCCCCGTGCGTGGTCGCAGACCTTGTGACTCGTTTCTTCTGTGCGCATCTCCAATATCTCACAGCTCCCACACAAAATAGTTTATAGTCTCGTGCTTCCTTCCAATTTCCTGGAGCACTAAGACTATCCCTCCCTTGGCTAGTCAGGTGGTCGCACCACCCATGAAAAGTTTCATCCGATCATTCATCATGTTGCTTGGAGAATCTCTACCTTGTACTCTTATGGTTGGCATCACATACTTTATTACTTGCAATGCGCTACCCTGGTCATTATGCTTAGAAATATGCGGTCCAAGCCAAGGCATCAGGCTGATCAATTTACGGCAATAGGCCTTAACCTTGTCATTGTGATCGCATGCACCCTGCTTTACCATTCTAGTCTTTTTTCCAAGAAAATCTTTCTTTATATCATCCTTCATCTTCTTGATTTCTGCATCCATCAAAGTGCTTTTCTTCCTTAACCATACCCTTTCTTCTTCAATTTTGCAGAGTCTAAGGTTTCCCTCTTGGATTTCTTCCACAATTCCCATGCTTTTTGCTTCTTGCAGCTGTGTGATCCCTTATTTCCGGGCTTCGCGAACCATCGTATGTACTGGTGCTACTATGCACGAACTAGGCTTTGCATGCTCCATGGGGATTACAACATTTGCTTCATACTTCAGCTTCGGAAGTGCCCATGCAGTTAGGGTTTTACACATGGTCCTATAAGCCCAGAGAATCACTAGTACGCACAGGTCTGAGTCAGTTTGTTTCACATGGTGGACCATGTTCAGTGCTTCGCTATTCTGTCAAAAGCTTCTGCGTGAATATGCTTCGGCGTGCTTGGTCTTACCATACTTCCTGGTCCCAACTGGAGGGGTTATTCACGCCATTGTCTTGCCTGCTCCTACTTGTCGGTCATGTTTCTTATCACAAGGACAGTGTGCGTTTGTGCAGGTTGCACATCATACACCTGTACCCATCTGGAAAGGTGGGCATGCATGTTGTTTCCTCTATCATACTTGGCTTTCATCTGCATCTGAGGCTTTCCAAACTGCATGCACATCATCCTTATGCATTCACGCTGGTCCTCAAAACTTCATTGGTGCATACCCCACCATCTTGCGGGCGTAGCACGCAGTACCCATTTTAGAGCATCTAAACGCTGCTGTTCTGGTCCTTCCTTTTCAAATTTGTTCAAGAAATCATCCACCTTGATCAACCTGTCATACATAGGTATATCTCTTACCTCGGTTTCCATGTAGTGCAATGACCTTGTCATCATGTTATAGTTGAGCGTGGTTACCTCATGTAACTGGTTCTTCCATCATTCTATTTCCTCATCTGAATCTGAGGTGCAGGAGCTTTCGTGCTCCCAAGAGAGTCTGCCATTCGCTGTTGGATTTAGCTAGTCCTAATCCCGCGTGGTTATCTTGTAGATACAGTCTAGATCGTTGTTGCTATCATAGTCACGTACTGTCCCTGTGCAGCGGGATCCTTCCGCAGGGTCTAAAGGTACCACTATGCACAGTGACTTTTTCTCAAAAATCATCTTGCGCTTCTTTAGATTTATCACTCCATTCCTATCATTGGCCCAATCTATTCCTAGTAGCATGGGATAGGGATTGTTTTCATAAACAATCTCTATCACTTCGAAATCTGCAAGCATGCTCGTACCTTCGATATCTACCGTTAATACCTGCAATCTTCCCATAGGTAGGATCTTTTGTTGGTTCGCCATTCACAATTGAATAGGAGACCACTGCAACATAAGCCTGCCCATGCACTCCCACGTCTGCTTTGGCAGGATGCTCGCATCTGATCTTAGATCCAAAATCACTTGATCCATTTCATATTCCCTAATCTGCGTGGTCAATCTCATCTCTCTTCCTATTCATATTGTGTGCTTCCCGAGCTTCCAGACTACACGCGGTTCTCCTGGCGTGGTTCCAACACATCTAGTGACGAGTTCTTATGGCCCCTTCACAACTTTGTTGTCACGCAATGGCTTCATGCATGTATCAAAAAATTTAATGAGCATTGATGGGTCCATTTCCGGTTCCAGTTTGTCTTTACCTCCTAAAGTGGAGGCATCCGCTAAGCTCTTCTTAACTTCCATGAATGTCTCCTTAACGCGCTCTAAATCAAATTCTGGTTCCCTTGTTGGAGCCTTGCGAAGCCAGGCACTCTCTTTGGGCTACTTGCCTTTGTCCTCCCATGTCGTGATACCACTTCAGAGCACGATATTTACATTCGGGTCTTCCTCGCGTGGCTCAGACCTCATCATTTGCAGTTTCTAAGTTGGGGGAGGTTGGAGTGCTCCTTTATCGCACAACCTTGCTATCAGCATGGGACAGTCCTCCATCTCATGGTCAAACTGGGTACAATATAGGCATGATGGTCTCGTCAGATTTATACAATCATAGGAATAATGCCCCGGTCCTCCACAATTGTAACATATCAATTGTTCGTGACCTCTTCCTGGTCCCATTCCACCTCGACCTCGTCCACGCCCGTGAAATCTAGTGCACGCCATACCTGCATTTTGATCGAGGGCCCATGTTTTAGTCTGAACTCTGTAGGTAGGAGTCTGATCCATCATCAGTGCATAACTTCTACAGGTACGCTCATCGTGGCCTATTGACTTACAGAAATTACAAAGCAACTGATGGGAATTCTGTGTATACTTTTGTAATAGATGGCAGTTATCTATAGCAAGCTTCCCTCCCATTTGAAAAATCACACACCATAATGCAGTCCCCGCGCTTGGTCCTGCTTGTGCCTCTGGTCTCAATGGAATTGGTCCTCCTCCCGCCAGGTAGTTCGCGAAGACTGGATAATGGTCCTTTTCATGTCCCTGGCCTTTGCACTTTATGTACCATACCTCGTCGTGTGCTTCTGAAGGAGTTGTCCTGTCTTGTTTCAAAGTCTGCATCTCAAGGCACAAGTTGTTGAACTATGCATGGATCTGTTGAACTCCCAGGTTAGGATCTTGTATCGAGGTCTCGTGTTGTCTCATCACGATCTCTAAGGCCTCGGCCTAAGTGGTTAGCTTCTGCTATGACAAAACATTCCTTAGATGCGGCATTAGCGATGCTACAAACCATGTGTGGTGTTGCCCATCTGTCAAGGTCATATTGGCTTCACGAATTGTACACTTCAGTCTCTGATCCAGCTCCCAGGGGGTCTCGCCTAGAAGCATCGCGATTTCCTTAAATCCAATGATCGATTGTGTCTCTGATTTTGGCCTGCTAAATTCCTTGTTTAGCGTAGCTTGGATATTTGCGATCCCTGCATTCAGATTGTCATTGGAATGCTTAATGTACCAAGTCAGTGCATGATCCTGCAAAGCGCTGACCAGCGTTGCTTTCTTTATATTGTCATCCGTGACTCCCTGCGCTTCCCATATAGCCCTTACCATGAACCAAAACTAGTTCGGATCTTCATTCCCTACTCCTTTGAACACCGAAAACTTTATCGTGCTTGCCATATTGAACTGTGGTGGTGGCGGAGGTGGTGTGGGTGAAGACGGGGGTGAAGATGGTGAAACTGGTGGTGGTGTAGGTGGGAGTGGTATGTGTGGAATTTGCTGCTTTATCAAACTGATTGCACTTCTTGGTGAAACCTTCACGATCTCTTCGTCACTTTCTCATGGAGGTGAAGTCAAGGGGCTAGTTTCTAGTTTTGCGCTACCTTCGTTTCTATAGATCCTCCCACTTCGCGTAGCCCCAAACTTCAATTTATTCACATAACTCGTTTTTCACGCAACAGAATTTTAATCCAACTATTCAAAGATTTAACGTACTTACCTCGCGGTCCTTTGAGGAACTGTCATTCCACCTCGCTATAGCTAACTGGAATATCTCACACGAACTCAATGATAAATCCTCCTATAATTTGATCAAGCCAGTAATCAAGTGCACGATCTTATCGTCTGATGCTTCCAGTCTACGCACCAACTCTGGAGTCCACACAGTAGGTTTTTCAAGCCTACACCTTCCTTAACTATCTGCTAGCTTCGCGATCCACTTGTACAACTTAGAGGGGAAGGATGCAAAGAAAATTTCGTGGATTTTTGTATATAAGTAGCAATCTAACCACTCTTCCTTTGATAATTGTGAATTCCTGTTTTCCTACGCTGCGAACTCGTGAATCTTTTTATCCAACCACTCTTCAATTCCTTTCTTTTTTGGATTCCAGTGATATGACATGAGACATCTCTATGCAGATCCTGGTCCTGGCAATGGAACCATTTGTTGGCTTATTAGGGCCTGACCCAGGTTCGGACTTAAGTTAGCCAAACAAATCCCAGTACTACTGGCACTTTCGGCAACAGTCCACTGAGCGCGGATTGAGGTATCACCTGAAGTAGTATGGGAGGGTGTTAGAACTAGGTTTCTGCACCCTAGAGATGTCTGAGGATTTCAACTGGTTCGCGGGTTGACCCTGCGTGTAGGTTGCTTCGCACACTTACCCGTACTTTGTAGCCTAATATATTGCCATCACGCAGCCCTACCCAGGGGTTGAACGTGACGCTCTCCATTATTACCCAAGACCTTATTGGTATTCCAACATTAGTTAATTAGCTTTGCCTACTCCAGTGCTTTAAGTATAGTTAACAATATAAACCATCCATACAGGTGCGTGGAATAAATAAACAGTATATTTGAAAATTATATCAATCATTCATTAACCAAAGAACAGATACACAGAATTATAATAAAACTTCTCTTTATTAATTCCTTCCTCGGTTACAGACTTGACTTCGCCCTATGCACTTAGCTGCAGGGGTCCGCGCACTTAGCTCTAGAGCCTTCTCCTACTCTATGACCCAAAGACACACTTCCACTTGCGACTTAATCACTTAGACTTTTTCCTACCTCTTCCTTCTTTCACTTAAAACCTCGCTCTATTTATAAAATCCCATGGTCTGCAGACCATGGGTAGGTCTATCTAGTTGACATTACATTACAAAACTAGGGTGGACAACCCTATGACTCTATCATACTTTCATGCCCTGCACCTGAAATTCGCGGAGCTTTACAATGAGATTTGGTCAAAACTTGGGCTTTGAGCCCCAAAACATGTCTTGTGGGGATTCCATGCCCAACATCTTTGTAATCAACACATACTCTAATAGTTCCTTGTTTTTTGTTAATGGGTACAAAGTTTGATACCCAATCAGTGAAAGGAACAGGGTAAATGAATCTTGCTTTCAACCATTTTTCAATCTTAGTTTTGATAGCGGTAGCTTTTTGTGGATGTATAGGACGTAATCGTTGTCTAATGGGCTTAACATCCGGATAAGTTTTTATTTAATGTACAACTATGCTATTGTTGATTCTTGACATTTCTTTGTATGGCCAGGCAAAGATGTCATGGAATTCCTGAAATAGGGATTTATAAGTTCGAATCTCATCTAAAGAACAAAAATCTCCTATATGAATATTTTCAGTGATCCCAGGTTTTACTGAGATATCTATGGATATTGTTTTCGATATGTTCCCTAAATTATGTTTAGAATTGGAAGAAAGAGTAGATATTGGACATTGAGGATCACTAAGAGTCTCAGATGAAAACATAGATGAGAACTTATTCTCAATTTTGTCAAAGGATGGCAAGAAGGTTGAATGATGATGGGTATCATTCCATGGAATTTCGTCCAAGGTCATAACTTCCATAATCCCTTCATCTGTTAAGAAATGTGTATTAAAAGGATAAGGCATATAGATTTGTTCCAAGCATGACAAATGAGAATATTCATCAATAATCGTATTCATTTGATTGTTTTTAGATGTTGATGAGTTTGAAAAGGACTAAATTGCCTCATAGGTTAATTCAAAAGGGATACGAGGCATCTCACCACCATATAAGACCATTTCTGACTCTAAAGGTACTTTCCACGAATCTCCTAATTCGAAAGTACTTGATGTAATCATATTAATCTGGCCATCATTATGAGGGAAATTGGGTCGAGGGAATTCAAAAGTTCCCATCAGAGATGAATCTTTGAGAATACCAACACCAACTTCTTCATATGGAGTTGTTGATTTTCCAACAAAAGGTGCACTACCAGTGGAATTAAGGTCTTAGGTATAGTAGGATAATTGGTCTACCTTCACAATTCTCCCTTTGTGAAGAAACATGATCATCCTAAAATATGACGAGACTACAGTCAACATGGCATAAGTCCAGCTCTGACCAAGCAAAAGGTTATAGTAAAGTTGAGCATCAACAACCTCAACATCTATTGCAACTTTTTTACCCTCTAATTCGATTGGTAAATCATTTAAAAGACCATAAGGACGAAAACCTCTTCCATCAAAGGCTTTCAAAGTTGTGGGAGATTGATTGATTGTTGGAGAACCTAAAGATTTCTAGCAGGCAATGGACATAATACATGTTGATTCTCCTTCATCAATCAATGTTCAAAAAACTCGTCGAGTTTTGACATGAACTAGTATCTAAAAATCCAGTTGGTGTGGGAGGTGCGGGACATTATTTTTGAGATAAAAAACAATCAAATTGGAGTCATTAGGAGTTGAGAATTTCGTGAAACAGGCAAGAGGCGCATCCATTAGCTTTAATTCTTATAATTCAAACAAGTCCACCTTAGGGAAATGGTCAGTTCAATTGTCTTTCTTGTTTCTAGTTTCTGTCAAGGATCTAGGGAGATTGATCCTGTCAGCAAGAGGGATTTGTCAGGTGTGACAAATTAAACAAGAAAGACAATTGAACTGACCCTTTCCCTAAGTTGTACTTGTTTGAATTATAAGAATTAAAGCTAATGGACGAGCCTCGTACCTATTTCACGAAATTCTTAATGAAGATCAGTTGTTGTGATTCAATTGATAAGACATACAAACATCGACCATAAAAGAATCAAAAGCACATGCAATATAATAATCCAAACAACTTAACCTAATGATTAAGGATATTAAGAATTGAATTTTCCTCAATAAACATTATAAACAATTATAAACCATTCATCATTCCAATAAGACAAATCAATGGGAGAAAGTGTTCATTTGTATTGATCAAAGATAAAGAGGAGCCTTACAACCTTCACCTTGATGCCATGAGGTCCCTCCCAAATGCCTTCAATCTCCTCCTTAGATGACAAGCTTTCCAATCTCAAACTAACAACATAAGTTTATCTTATCTGAGTTCTGACCTCCTCAATCCCTCTACCCTATAGTCATTTTATAGGCCAAGAGGAAGAAGTTTCAGATCCAAAAATGGGAGGATGAGACTCCTTAATTGAGGGATTGGGTTTCCATGAGAAAATGGATTAAGATACATCATTTGAGGGTTATAGTTCAAATAGTCATCGCCTAGAAGCTTTTAGTTGGGACATATTTGACCAACTATGTTTCTATAATGTACTTTTTATTTTTACTTTCTTGAATTCACCTGCACAGGTTTATAGTGGCAGACAGAGTACAGTTCTACGTTGTTCTCTGAGTTAATTCCAGTGAATGCACGGGAAAATATAGAAAAATCAGCACAAGTGAAACTTAACAAGGTGTGACAGTTATTTTCCCCTAATTTCTCATCTACTTCAAGATATTTTGGGCTGTTTGACTTCTAAGGGAGCTGATTCAAACATGTTCACGGACAGAAAAAAAGGTCATAAACTGATCAAGTGTCATGGCGGCAAATTGACATGTAACAGTTTTGTAATACATTTAATTAAAATTAACTAAATATGTATATTCATTTTTATTTTTTTATTGTAGTGATTTTTTTATTTAGAGAATACTTTATTTGTTGAGCATAGATGGAATCACATGTTGTCTTCATATTAGGCTATAGAAAGTTAGGTTCAATATAATTTATAATATAATGTTTATTTAATAATTAAGTAGACCTCGTCTCTTTTATATTATATCCTTTTGTGTTATGTCCTCTTACCTAAAGGAATAAAACCCTCTAAAAAATAAAATTATAAGAAGTATGAACAATGAAAATGATGAAAAAGTAAGCAAACAACATTAGGTTTTGATTTACCATTCCTCAAATTATGCGACGTTTCAGTTTTGCAAATTGAATTAATTATGTGATGTTTTTATTTTGGAATATGGTTTCAGAATTTTAATTTAATTATCAATCATTATTAGGTGATTGAAAGAGATTTAACTTCCATGAAATATATTAGAAGATGTAATCACATATTGAAGGTGAGATTTATGTGAAAAGTAGTTATCCCTTTTTACCTTTTTAATTAAATTGATCAATTAAAAAAGGTCACATGAAAATGATCTATGTTGTTTTAGATATGTAGTATTAGTAAGTCATGGTATTGGCTCATAATATTGCAACAAATCTATTTTCAAATTAAAAATCACCATAATAAAATAAAGATGAATCTCTATGATTAAAAATCTTGTTACATATATTTTTATATACACATATATATGTTTAACTCATTTATTAATTTTTTTATAACTAATAAAAATAAAATAATTTAAAAAATAAAATTATAATTTCATTAATTTTTATTATTTTTTAATTTAATATAATATGAGATTTAACATACCCCGATGGGGGTATCCAATCAAGGAGATAGGTGGTTGTGGGTTGGAACGTGAAGCTAGTTGGGCCTCCACGCCCGACTTAATGGCTATTGGGAGTCGAGCTCTCCCATGGATGTTACTTAATGCAGGAAGGAGGCAACAAGGTGGTCATTTGCAGTGGGTGGGCGATGAGGAGGGAGTGTTGGGTGAGGGAGAGCAGTGAGGTATTGGCATCCTGGCTTAGGTGGAGGCTTGGGGCGATGGTGCAGGATGGGTTCGGGATTGAAGGGTATGCAGGGGACTGGAACTGGAAATATTTTTGGCCGTGGGATCTAGGAGAGAACATGAAAAACTACAGCGACAGGAATTGTAGTCTTGGGGTTAGTGTGAGTGGGTGGTGGTCTCTTGCTTCCCCTACCTCACTATAGGTCTTCTTTTGGCAAAGAATTTCTCCTCTATAGTTGCAGTTAGGTGGAGAACGTGGGGAGTGTCTCTTCGTCGAGAGTGGATGTTCTACCTTCATGACCTACAATGCGGCACCCAGCTCACCAGTAGACAGTAGGGAGGTGCGCGGGAATTACACTAGAAAATCTGAGAACTTTGACATAAGGTAGGTAAGCTGTGTTTTTCTGTGTTTGGTTCATATTTGATTGGTGTGGTGGGTTGCTTTGGGTATCCATGTTCGTGTAACGAGCAGAGGAGGAGTTGGTTGCATGTCACAATAGTAAGGTCATCCATGTAGTGGAGGATCTGATCACCATATGGAGAATCGTCTGCCACAAGACATACCTAGCTCAGGCTCGGAGTTGACCGAGAGCCACCACTCTGATGTAGAGGCAACCATATCCTGAGATCACTCCTAGATCCACATAGAGGCCCCGACTACCTTGGACTCCATAGTAGCTCAACTAAACACTCTCCATTCGAACATGGAAGCTCTAAGTGAGCAATTCTATGACAATCAGAATGAATTCGTGGCCTACATCAACGACCTCCAACACATGCAGAATGAACTCCTGGACTGTCTAGATGGCCTTCGGCGGCATCTTTGATGAACAAATGACCACCTATGTGGGTTGAAGACCTAGGTAGAGCATATCAACTACCACAAGCATGAGAGGCTAGCGATCTTTGTAGCCTCGCCACTGCTTCCCCCAACCCTCTTCTATAATGTGTAATTCTGGCAAATTCTCTTCTTGTGCTACTTTTTTTTCCGAAATAGCGAAAGACATAGGTTGTCTTGGCTTCCCTACAAGCTCTCTCTTGTTTAAAGAAGCTCTCTTGTTAGCTCTTAAGCCTATTGTTTTTCCTATTGTGGCGGTAATGTTGTATACAGTTCAACTGTTGATATATGATGTTTTTGAAATTTTGATAATATAATACAGTTACCTTAACCGACAAAAAAATGAGATTTATCATATTTTGAATTTAATTTACATCACTACATTAATTTATATTTTCTTCTTAAAAAAACATAGAAACATCAAATAATTTTTCACCAATGCAAGAGGAGAGGGCAATTGATTATTGTGCTTTACCTCCCCTGATTTTGTTTGATTCTCATTTGCCCATATCCTCCATTGTCTTTGTCTCCGCATTTTTATCCATGGCTTTATTGTTTTTCTTCTACCTTCATCATGGCAATGCAGCTTCTAGTTTTACAAACATTATCTTTTCTATTTAGTGACATCAAAATTTGTCATGCTTAGTATGCACTTTCATATTCTTTCGAAGAATTAAGGATATATTACATTAATTTCTTTTATAATATATTTGTAGGCGAGATTTTGTATCTTTTGCATCTAATGCAATGACAATTGTGGCTAAAACAATGAGACCAAGGGAAGTGTTGGTGCAAGTTTTTACAAAAGAGTAAGGAAAGTGCAATAGTAAAGAATAACAAGATAATGAAGTAGTAGAGAATAACAAGAGAATGGCATTCTGGATTAGGGCTCTTGTAACATGAACTAGATTAAATATAATTTATTGATGGTTATTTTTATGTTTTACTATATAGTTTGGAATATTCCATAAATATAATAAATATGACCAAATAATTTTTTTTGACTTTCTTCATATCTATCTATATTTATCACATTTTAAAATATTAAAAAATTTACAATTGAGTTATATTCAAGTAGGAGCGAAAATGAAGACTTAAAGTAAAAAATTATCTCGTCTCCAAAGATAGTAGATTAGCATTAGGGTAGAAATATAAATTAAATGACTGGAAATACTTAATTTATGATATATCTTAGACTCCCAAAATTTAAAAATCATAAAAATTAACTAAAATATACATTTATCTTAAATTATTATTAATTATGAAAAAATTAATATATGAGTAAAACATGTATACATTTGAAAAACACGTAACAGGATTATTAACCATGAAGCTTCACTCCTGCTTTTATATTTTGTTATAATATGATGTTGATCTAGTCTTTTCAATACTTTGTTTAATTGTTTTCGTCTGAACGACAATTATTATCACATTGCACTTAACCAAAATTCAAAGAAAACCATGAAAATTCCCTTTATATTAATTTTTCGACAATTTTGTTGACCTATTCTACAATTTCAATAGGTTGGGTCGAGGTCTCGCGTCGATTTCCAATTTAAACAGACCCGACTACGGTCAGGTTCAACTTACCATGGATTAGTTAGATCTCAGGTTTCAAACAAGTCCACCAATTTGGTGAAATATTTCCTCGATGGCCCAACTTTGCCTTGAATTTTGTGCCACGACTTGAAATATAAACAAATTCCTTTCATTTATTTTTCCACTTTGGCCACTGGTTATGAAACTTTAATATTAAGCATTATTTATATGGACGAAACTTTAATATTAAGCATTATTTATATGGACTATTCTCGTAACTATATACATTTATGGATGAACCCAACAATGAGGCTATTCTCTATTCAATTGAATCTCAAGATTGGTGAGGTTGAACCATATTTTGGGTAATTATGTTAAGGGTATGGAATTTTTTTTCCTTCAAACTATTTGTACAATGAACTTAATCTCGAGATTGTCTATACAACAGAGGAGTCAATACGTATTCCAAAAATACAATGGTTCCCATTGAGCCTGGAAATTAACTTAAACTAAGGTCTGAAACAAATCTATATATGAACTTGTAAGAAAATTAAAATTATTCCAACTAGATTTACAAAGTGGAAACTTTTGCACAGCAAAGCCCACGAGAAAAGTTGGCCACAATTTGGTCCTTGTGACTGGAAATCATGATTACACTGATGGATGCTTTTGTTGGATAAGCCCACGGGAACCATCAGAATACAGTAATTTCAGGGAATCTATACTTTTTGTACAATGCTTCATCCCACGCTTTAGTAAATATTCGTCGGACAATCATGGGTTTCCCTAAAATCATTTGATGTTTTACTTTAGTTAATATGAGCCATGGATAATGCATAGCCATGTATTCTTTCAAGGTCTCATCATCTGGAAAAGGTGTCCATTCTTTGGTTATCATTTCATTGACAGCTTTATAAGGTAGATGGAAACAGTCACCGATGTTTTACTCAAAGCAGATGTCACAATGAAGTCTACAGTGTGATTCATGATATAATGGATCCATTGTCATTATGTTGACTCCGTAGTTAGCCCACCAATTTCTTAGCCAATCACATTGATGATTTCTTTGCATTATCCTAGTTGTACTAAATCTTAATTTAGTATAATGGGTTTCTTATTTTTCATCTACATTGAGTAGATCCCACCATAACTGTTTATAACCGAAAAAATCATATGCTGTATCCAGAAAAATTAATTTGGGATCTCCTCCTGGCCATAATGTTGCAGTTTGTGTTGGCATAGGCTATGCAAGATTTCTAGTATGGTTTATGCAGAAGTATTTTTCATATATTCCTGTACGGATTCCTCCATGTGACCAAATACATGTGATATCATGGAAATCTTTTTTGAGTGCATCTTCTGCATACAAAGCATCTGTCTTGGCTTTTGTATAAATCATGTCATGTATCCATCTATTTCCTTTTGGGTACACCTTTCTTTCAGGTACAAGATGCAGAATATCTGTATGGGCCTGCAAATTTTCATCTAACACCTTGGTGTTTCTTAATTGCCAGGTTGGCTTCCAATTATCTCTGTATTTAGACCAATCTTGGTGTTCTAGTATTGTTCGTAGAATTTCTTGCTTTTGATTCTAATCCCATTTTGTGACAATTACCATTATATTTTCTTGTTGCTAGATAAATTCCCTACTAAGGAAATCTGGTTAACAATTTTATACCCCTTTATATGTTCAACTTCAATGTCGAAGTTCGCAAAGAGTGCATGCCACCTGGCAAACTTGGCTTCCCCTGGTTTCTTTATATCTTTTGTCAGGAATTTTTTCAAAGTTGAGGCATCTGTTCTTAGAAGGAACTTCTTATTCACCAGATGTATATCAAATTTATTAATACAATTCCATGCAACTTTTACTTCTTTCTTGATTGTGGAATAGTTTTGTTCAGCAGGGTTCCAGGTGCCTGAGGCAAACTGGACAATTTGTTCAGTGCCATCCTTCTTCTGTTTGAGGATACCTCCCCATCCTATATTACTGGCATCTAATTCTACAATCTAAAATGAATTGTCATTAGATACATATAAAACAGGGAGAGTTTTCACCTTTTCTTTAATCTTCTTGACAACCTTATTATGTGCTTCTGACCATTGGGGTGGTTCTTTCTTAAGTCTCTAATTGAGTATATTTCTATCTTTTGCACAATCCTGATAGAAATTACTGATGTAGTTTAAACATACCAGAAACCTTTGAAGTGGCTTTTGTCAGTGATAACATCAGGAAATCTGTCAGAGAATTCAAGTGCATGCTTCTGTAAAGTTATTTGGCCATTAAAAATAGTATGACCAAGAAATCTGATAGAAGTTTGAAATACTTCTATTTTCTTTTTGCTTAGGACCAAACCATTCCACTTTACTAGCTATACAAATGTATGAATGTGCTTGAAATGGTCTTGGGCATTCCTGGAGAAAACTAAAATGTCATCAATATAAACTATAAGCCAATCAAAGTAAGGCTTAAAGATTTTGTTCATTACCTTTTGGAATTTTGAAGGAGCATTTTTCAATCCAAAGGGCATAAAATTCCACTCGTAGTGGCCTGCAGGAATGCTGAATGCAGTCTTGAATTTATCTTCTTCAGAGATGGAAACCTGCCAAAATCCTACTTTCAGATCAAACTTTGAAAATATTTTAGCTCCTGCTATCCTTCCCATTAGATCTCCTTTGTGGGGGATAGGATATGTGTCATTTGCAAGGACAGAGTTTAGAGGCTTAAAATTTATCACTAGTCTGGGAATCCCTCTAATTTGTTCTTCTCTTTTCTTTACATAAAAACCATAACAGTTCCATGGACTGTCAGATTCTCTGATGAGCTTTCAATCTAATAATTGTTTGATCTCCTTTTCACACAGATCCTTGTATTTCTTATTCATAGGAATGGCTCAGCTTTTGCAAGGCTTGCCTTCATATCCTTCTTTGTAGGGTAATTGGATCGTGTGTTGTTTTCTATGCCAGAAGAAATTTGGCACTTCTGAGCAACATTCTTCTTATATTTGCTGCTTGATTTCTCCAATTTTTCTTTTGATTTGAGGATCCTTTATTTTCTCTTCTACCTTCAGTGTATTCTTTAGATCTTTCAAATCTATCAATGTTGCTTCAGCTTTGTCTAGCTCCTTGGCTGTCTAGACCATAGTGGAGATTCTAGGATTCAATATATAGGGCATCTCAATCCTCCTTGTTTTTCCCATTGATGTGGGAACAATAATAAAATAGCCAGCTTTATTTCCTTTAATATGACTGATCCATGTGGTTCTACTGCGGCTAGAAAAATATTTCCTCGAATGCAATCAACTGGAATTTCTGCTACTGCAAATTTCAAATTTATGCAGTGATGGTCAAAGCAGATGGAAGCTTTTGGAATTTCATAGTTGAGTGTTTTATCTCCTAGACCAACCACGTTTCTTACTGTATGGATCTTGTATTTTGTAAGAATGACTTTCATATTTAATATATTTATATCAGCACCAGAATCTATAAGTGCAGTTAAACCAAACATTTCCCCTTGAATGCAGACATTAACTTTTACATGATGCTATTGATATGAGATGGCAAGAATCCTCATTTCTTGAAATCCTAAAATAGGGTCTTTTCTTCCTTCAATTATCTCAATGTTTGGATTCCTGGCATTTTCTATTATCTCCCAAGGTTGTGTAGTGTCTTTTGCAATTTGTTTTCCTTTTTGTATTTCAACTAGTTGGGATTTTAAAGTAGAGATTTCTGTTTTGATATGATGAATTTCTCTACTTACCTCCCCCAAGGTGAGTGAGCGAACCTTGTCCTGATGTTGGTGTCTCTAAAAAGATCTAGTATTTCGCTCAAAGGAAGCATCCACAAATAGTTGCTTTTTCGCTGAATCTTTGGAAGAACTAGAACGAAGCTGGTCCATGAATGCTTTTGTAAGCCTGTTCTTCATTTCTCCATCATCCATGGCACAAATTTGAGAGAGGATTTTGATTTCTTACTCTTCTGTGGCGGCCATTAGTATCTTTTCTTTGTGAAGTACTGAGTGAAATTCTTCAGTACTGGAGTCATTGGATGATTCAGAATCAGAGTCAGTATACATATGACAGGCACAATTTTCATTTTCTGAGCATGAACAAGGTTCTATGTATGCATGTAACTCATCATCAGAAGATTTATAGGAAGAAATATAAGAGTGAGGGGATGACTCTTCAAGTTGTTGTTGTTGAATTTGATCTTTGATAACCACGTTAGGGCAACATTCTGTTCGATGAGTGTGAGATCCGCACTTTAGACATTGTATTTGTCCTTCTGTTTTGACATTTTTACCTCTTTGGAATAGAGCTTGGGACTTTTTCCCTCTGTTATTTTTTGACTCTTCTCCTTCTGGACATTTATTTGATGTATGTCTAGTTTTTCCACATAACCAGCAAGTGAGCTTATTCCACTTCTCTTGTTTGGAGGTGTGCAAATGAATATCAGAAGGTTTATAATAGTGAGTACTTGTGACATACCTATAATAACCTTTCTTTGCTGTGGAAGAGCCCCTAGGCCTGTTAGAGATTTGCCTTTTTGGCTTATGGAATTTAGCAGTTTGTCTAAATTCTTTCTTGGCCCTTTTCTTAGCTTCCCTTTTCCAAACCAAAGGGTCATCAATGATTAATCCCTACTTATTGCAGATGGATTTTTTATCTGGAAGCTTAGAAAGTTTTTCTAAGGATTTGTTTACCTTAGAACTTGTGCAAAAACTGACTAGTGTCTTGGTAATATGAGAATAAATCTCACCCCAAGTGTATGATTCAAAAGGTAACTGAAATATCTCTTGCAACCTGATGTAATCAACAAATCGATATGGAAGAGCTGCAAGATATACCTGTTTCCATAATAAATGTTTTGAATCTTTCACTTCATAAATTCTTTGCATCCAAACTCTGTGAAAGTCTTCAAATTGTGAAATTTTGTGGCATTTGAGATTCATTAGAATGACTTCATGTTTGTCTGCAATCTCTGTTTCACAGCCACACCAATGCTCTAAAATCATGGAGGTTAGAGTGCCAATCATATTACTTGCTGTTGTGCCATCTGGATTATGGATTATATCTCTTGTTTCATCTTTGTGAACTTCATGTTAATGCTGGAGATGACTCTATTTCCCACCACTTGAATAGTGTTCCTGTAAAACACTGAATAATTGTTTTGTAGGCTTCAATCTCTCTTTTTCCTTTGAGACACATAAGCTTATATTCTGTAAACATCATGTCAAGCAATTTCCTGATCTGACCAATGCTCAGGTTTTCAATGTTCCATTCACGATGTGACTTAGGAAAGAAAGTGTGTGATTCTGGAAGCTTGCCTTTTCCTTCTATATCAGGAGTAGGGTACTTATTGAACCTACTTTCCAGTGGTTCATAAATAGGGAGAATCTGAGAATCAGATTCTTTCTGTTCTTCTTCTTCCTTAAATAAGGAAGCAATTGTGATGTTTTCTGTAGCCTCTGTATTTTCAGCAGAAGAATGGGCTACTTCTTTTGGGAACAATTCCAGGAACCTGTCAACTGGCTTGACTGGATCTTGAATCTTGACATTTCTTTTGTAAAGGAAGGAAGTAGGAACTTGTTTATCAGTCTTGGAAAGACTCATTTTTTCAACTTTTTCAATTAAACCAATTAATAGACTTTTAGTAGTACCAATATGATCTACTATTTTCTCTTCTACTTCTTCTATTTTATTCAAAGATTATTTGGCATATGATCTGACAATTGATGAAGAGTACTGTACATCATTGAGGCTTCTATTTACCTCATTAAGAGAAACTTGAACAGTATCAAACTATTCTTTTATTTCAGCAGTCTTTACTGAGTTCATTTCTAGGCCTTTGATTGCAATATTGGTCCAGTTGATTTGTTCACTAGCCTTTTGAATTCTACCATCTATTCCCAATGCATTATCATCTTTCTGGACTAGAGGAATTGCCTTTGCTGTATTATGATTTTCTCCTATTATGATTCCTCGATATGGGGGAAAAGTAGATGGTGTGTCCACTTTACTGCCATCTAAAGTAGTCCAAGCATGTTTGGTTGATGAGGAAGAAGATGTTCCAGTCATCAATACATTTTCACATTGAACTTCACGTTTCCATTCATAGAAAGAAATCCAGGAGTTTGTTTCTTCCATATAGTTTTTCCATTCTTGAGATAACTTAATCTTTTGTTCAAATGTGTAGCTAATACCAAATTGTTCTACCTCTGGATGAGTGAACAAGTCCCAATTCAACATGGCTTTCATCCATTTGGAACTTATTTGTAATTTTGGACAAACATTCATTAAAGTGAAGAACTTATGCATTTCCATTATTGCAGGTTTTTTGCAATCTTTTGGAATGGAACCAAATCTAGATTTGGGGATTAATCCTTTTTCTTGTTCTAGATAACCCAACCCATATCTAGGCTTGGCTAGCCCCATTGAGCTGAATATTTCTGTCAATCTTGGATCTTCATTCTCCAAGGTCACAATTTCATGCATCATCAAAATATGATCAGACTCAGATTCATGAGGAAAAGGAATGTTTGAGCATTTTGGGTTTGGACATGGGTTTATGGATGTAGAAGGAGGGGCTTCTCCAGTCCTTGGATGATGATTTTCATGGATTACTGATTCAACAAGAGTGCGCAAGTTTACAATAGACTGACATTCGGGACACTTGACTTCTAAAGAAGAAAAATTTACAAGTTGGGCAAATTCAAATAGAGAAATATGGCGACAACTGATTGATACAAAACTTGAGTAGTGTTAAGTTATGGTATGTTCTATGCTTATAACAGTTTACTTCTTTTCCTTATTATATTCCATAGATTAGCAATCACATATACATAAAGTAAAGTGCAGATATAACATTAAACGATCGACAGAAAATAAGCCAAGACAAGAGACACAAGATGTGGCAGCTAGCCAGGGACAAACCCCACAATGTGTGGGGAAACCCTTTGATCAAATCTTCTTTTATCTTCAATAATTTAGCAAAGAGAAATAGTACAATAAATCTGATTCATATTAGCAGTAGCAAACCCTAGATCAGCAGCATCAGCATTAGCGGCTTCATCATCAAACTAGGGCAGACGATATCTCACAAACCGACTATCGGATTGGCTTGATTCCACCACCAAAAGTTGCGGCTTCCAGAGGAGGTTCAGATGAACCTACAACACAGTTCAGATGAGAATATCTTCTAGTCCACGCAAGTCAAACTTTACTTCTGCGGTTGCAGTTTCAGTTTCGGCAACTTCCGGCTTCAAACTAGGGCAGGCAATATCTTGCAAACCGTCCATCGGATTGACTTGATTCCACCACCAAAAGTTGCGGCTTTCAGAGGAGGTTCATCTTTATATGAGGATATATTCTAGTCCATGCAGGTCAATCTTTACTTCTGTAGTTGTAGCTTCAATTTCAGCAACTTCGGACTTTAAACTAGGGCAGTCGATATCTTGCAAACTGTCCATCGGATTGACTTGATTCCACCACCAAAAGTTGTTGCTTTTAGAGCAGGTTTAGATGAACCTACAATGTAGTTTAGATGAGGAGATCTTCTAGTCCAAACAGGTCAATCTTTACTTCTGCAGTTGCAGCTTCAGTTTCAGCAGCTTCCAGCTTCACATGTGTGAGGGAGAGACCCTTTTGTGCACAGTAGAGAAGAGACTCTTTTCTACGCAGTAGAGAGAGAGAGATGTGATGAGATGAGTGAGTCCAAATGAGGAAAATTCCTCCTGTATTTATACACAAAATTGGTGTTTGAATAGATGCGACTGTTGGGCTTCTGAGCCTACATGAGTTGTAGGTCGGCTTGATAATAATTCCATAATCAAAATAAATTCATATCTCCATGAATGCTTATCGGAATCGGATGATATTTATATCAATCCTACACCTCTCAATGAGAGGAATCTAATAAAAATATTATCAGCCATGAATAAGATGACCCACATGAAGCTTTGCCCTAGTTTCCAATTTTAACACTCCCTCTCAACTAGGGAGAACTTCATCTACAATTTGTCTATCCGTCGTTACTATTCATCCATCAAATGCACTTCCCTATATAGCCTAACCCTTGCCCTGCTCTACTCTATTTTGCCTGTTTTGCTTTGTCTTATTCTGCCCTGTACTGATCTGTACGGCTCTGCTCTGTTATGCGCTGCTCTACTTTGTTCTGTTCCGCTCTGCTTTTGTCCGAATTATGAAGAAGAAGAAATGATCGAGGATGTATAATACTGACTCAAAGTTAGTCTCAGAGTATGTACCATTGGTCCCAGACCAGTCTCAACCAACCCGAAGTCAGTGTCATAGTGAGTACAGCTCCACTGGTCCCAGACCAGTATCATCCTCCACTGACTCAAAGTCAGTCTCAGAGTGCATACCACTGGTCCCAGACCAGTCTCAACCGACCTGAAGTCAGCTTCATAGTAAGTACCACTCCTACCACTAGTCCTAGACTAGTATCGCAGTCTCAGAGAGTGTACCACTGGTCCCAGACCAGTCTCAACTAACCCGAAGTTAGCATCATAGTATGTACCACTCTCACCGGTCCTAGACCAGTACTGCACTGACACGAAGTTAGTCTCAGAGTATGTACTACTGGTCCTAGACCAGTCTCAACTGACCTGAAGTCAATGTCATAGTATGGTACAACTCCTACCGCTGGTCCCAGACCAGTATCATTGATCCCAGATCAATGGAGTCATCCTAGCGTAGGGAGTACGGTAGATACAATGATGCATCCATTGGTATTGCTATGGTCCCTAACTTCATTTCCCTACTCATTGATCAGATGAGAGGTACTTCCCATGACTCCTAAACTGCATGGGTAGGATGTTGTGATAGGAGAACTTAATCAATCCTGTCCTCACAAGAGAACACATCAATCCTGCTACAATCACCATGGAGAACACATTAATCTAGGCTGCCATGGAGAACACATCAATCCAGGCCTCACAGGAGAACACATCAATCCTGCTATAGTCACCATGGAGAACACATCAATCCTACTACAATCACCATGGAGAACACATCAATCCAGGCCTCACAGGAGAACACATCAATCCTGCTACAATCGCCATGGAGAACACATCAATCCAGGCCTCACAGGAGAACACATCAATCCTGTTCCACGAGAGAGCGAATCATCTTGTTCCAGTGTGCACCACTAGGGGAGGGTGAGTCACCCTATGTTCGTATGTTGCTCCAATAAGAACCGCAAGCCCTCAGATCTCCCAGAGCTCAATGTATGCAACATGCAGGAGCCTTGTATAAGGGTTTCTTGACAACTCCAAGTCGTTTGGGAAAATCACAAATTAGATCTTTCCTCGGGGCTTTGACAAGGTGTATCGACCTGTACATCATGTTAATGCGATGAAGCCTCCTTGCTCATTGAATTACCATATCCCAGATGATGTCTATCTGCTGGAGCAATTGACGGATACATGATTCCTCAATAATCGAATCCCACCTCTGGTTGTTATAGAGAATCACAGTGATATGTGTTCAAACAGCTCACTGAAGAGCTTCCGCAACCAGGCAGCATTATACGAGATCATACTCGTAGATATGTATCCTGTCTCGGCGGTGCTTATGGCAACCGACTTCTGCTTCCTACTCATCCATTATATTGAAGCAGAATCCAAAGAGAGACAGCACTAAAACGTTCTCCAGTGATCCTCCACACTACCTGCCTAATTAGCATTCGAATAATCATGCAGTTTCATATTTCTGGCAGTGTATTTCAATCCATGAGAGATTGTGTCCTGAAGACATCTCAAAAGATTCTTGGCACCAATTTAGTGAGGCTCAACCAAATATGAGCTCACAATGCTAACTTCAAAACATATGTTCGGACCGAGGTTCACCAAGAACATCAATGCGAATGAGTTTTTGAAACTCAGAGGAATTTCCCAAATCTGGTTTGACACCATTACCATATAACTTCTTAAAGTTAAGATCCTCGAGGTAGTCACAGGCTTGCAATCCATCATACCGAATCTTTTCAATATCTTTACCACATATTTTCCTTGAGATAGGAAAATTTCCCTTGGCTTCTGCCACACTTCAAGTCCTTGGTTCTTCATTTCAAATTTAGAAGCCAACTCCCTCTGAAATTTTTGAATGAGAGGGTGTGCACCTGTTAGAAAGAGGTCATCTACATACATCACCAGTATGAGAGGCTTGTCATCTTTAACCTTAAAGTAAAGGTTAGGATCGGATTCACTCCTAGTGAATCCCAGCTTCATCAAGTAGCTATTGATCCTCTCATACCATGCTCGGGGTGCTTGCTTCAGCCCATAGAGAGCCTTCTTCAACCTGCATACATGAGATTTTCAATCATAAATCTCAAATCCTTCGGGTTGCTCCACATAGACCTCTTCTTTGATCGAACCATGCAAGAACACGGTCTTGACATCCATCTGATGTAGATTCCATCCTTGTGATGCCACAAGGGATATGATCAAGTGGATGGTCGTATATCTGGCAACAGGTGCAAATATCACATCATAGTCTATACCTTCCTTCTGGTAGAAACCACGAGCAACAAAACGAGTCTTATAATATTCCGTACTTCCATCTTCTACAACTTTATCTTGTAAGGCCATTTTGAAGTAACAATTGTCTTGTCCTGGGGTCTGCGAACTACTTCCCAAACATCATTCTCCATAATGGTCATAGCATACTTCCATACTTGATTCTTGACGACATCTGAGAATGATGAAGGCTCATTTTGTATGATTGTGCTCATACTGGTCAAGTATCCCTGATACCTGTTGGGTTTCTTACTTTCACAGAAGGTTCCTCAGGGTGCAGCATGTCCTTCAGTATCATCAAGTATCCCCCTAAGCCATGAAGGTCTCTTCCTGGAAGAGGAAGGCTCAAGTGGATAAATAGGATCCATCGGTTCTTCCACATCAGGCATTGTTACATCATCTACCCATAGAGATAGCTTCCACAATCGTATGGTTCTTCCTTTCCACCACACCATTCTGCTCAAGAGTATGTGGTGTAGTAGTCTCCCTCTTAATGCCAGCCTCAGATATGACTGAGTGAACCAACTATAATATATCGGAGGTATTGCTTTGGCTTGAGTGGAATGGTCCCCTTTTTAGCTTTCCTTCGACACATCCTAGACATACACCTTCTTTCTCTACTCGAAATTCGAGCATCCCTGTCACCATTTGTCTTACACCGAGTAGAGCTTTATAATAAAGGGGGGAAAACCTTTGATGCCAAAGTTTAGACTGAAGAGATGTGTCATAAGACATGACACCTAGCGGACTTCCATCGACCTGATATAATGAATCAACAAGAAACCGAAGAGTAAAGGCATCTTTAACATTATTTTTCCATATACGTACCTTGCCATCGCTGAAGGTTACCTTGTAGCCTTTGTCTTCCATTGCTGAGATGGACACCAAGTTCTTTCGAAGGTCAGGTGCATTTAATACATCCTGGAATTTCTAGCCTTGTTGAATGGTTGTCCTCTTCCTTGATTTCCAGCATTCCCTTTACCTTTGCTATTGAATTTTCCATCCCTTCGATTATCATGAGAGGGATTTTGATCATCATCTCGGTGTCAGTCCTTTCTATCAAGGCACTCCCTTGCACAGTGACCTGCTTTATCGCAAATGTAACATCGTCCTTTTCTTCCACCCTTAGATCCAACCTTTCTTTTTTATTTAGACCCGAAATTATTTCTTTTCTTAGCATGAGAAGAAAAAGTAGTAGGAGGACCTTTAGGAAAGGGCATTTCTTGCTATTTTACCATTGTTTCTTCTTGAATGCATCTAGCCATTAATTCCTCGAAACCAGGATTTACATTATTGTTCAGAAGAGTAGTCCTGAACACGTACCATTCGGATGGTAATCCTCCAAGAGTCGTGAGTGCCATTTCTCTGTTAGTAATAGTCTCCCCAATAGATAGGAGATCATTCTTGATCTCGGTGTTCTTAAGAAGTATGCTTGCATACTCTCATCTTTGCCCTTCTTGATTTCCCTCAGCGTATTTCTAAGAAACAAAACTTTATTTGCATCATTAACTTTAAACAAACTCACCAGTCTATCATAGATTTCCTTGGAGGTGTCCAGTTCAAATATGTAGGCCACCAAGTGCTTATCGATAGAGTCCTGGATGATCTTCTTCGTTTTGACTTCTCTATTTTTTCCATTTGTTCCAGGCAGCAGCGGATGCATTTGATGGAGGCTCAACAATATTGTCTCTTACATGGTCCAGCACTCCTTGATCTTCTAGGGTTAGATTGATAGACATCTTCAATCCATGATAGTCAGATTTCTCACGGAGCTTGTCTTCAGCAGGAAAGAGTGTTGAGGACCCCATAGTTCTTTTAGGATAGCCTTGCCAATCTTCTCTTCGATGATTGCTCTTGCTCTTGCTCGGGCTTTGTCTTCACCTCAGCTTTGATACCATGTTAAGTTATGGTATGTTCTATGCTTATAACAGTTTACTTCTTTTACTTATTATATTCCACAGATTAGCAATCACATGTACATAAAGTAAAGTGCAGATAGAACATTAAACGATCGACAGAAAACAAGCCAAGACAAGAGACACAAGATGTGGCGGCTGGCCAGGGACAAACCCCACAATGTGTGGGGAAACGATTTAATCATATCTTCTTTTATCTTCAATAATTCAGCAGAGAGAAATAGTACAATAAATCTGATTCACATCAGCAGTAGAAAACCTTAGGTCAGCAGCATCAGCATTAGCGGCTTCATCATCAAACTAGGGCAGATGATATCTCACAAATCGACTGTCGGATCGGCTTGATTCCACCACCAAAAGTTGTGGTTTTTAGAGGAGGTTCAAATGAACCTACAACGTAGTTTAGATGAGGAGATCTTCTATTCCACGTAGGTCAAACTTTACTCTGCAGTTGCAGTTTCAGTTTCAGCAACTTCCAACTTCAAACTAGGGCAGTCGATATCAAACTGTCCTTCGGATTGACTTGATTCCACCACCAAAAGTTGCAGCTTTTAGAGGATGTTTAGATGAACCTATAGCATAGTTCAGATGAGGAGATCTTCTAGTCCATGCAGGTCAATCTTTACTTCTGCAATTGTAGCTTCAGTTTCAGCAACTTCCGGCTTTAAACTAGGGCAGTCGATATCTTGCAAACCTTCCATTGGATTGACTTGATTCCACCACCAAAAGTTACAACTTTTAGAGCAGGTTTAGATAAACCTACAACGCAGTTTAGATGAGGAGATCTTCTAGTCTATGTAGGTCAATCTTTACTTCTACAGTTGCAGCTTCAGTTTCTGCAGCTTCCAGCTTCACATGTGTGAGGGAGAGACCCTTTTCTGCGCAGTAGAGAAGAGACTCTCTTCTGCGCAGTAGAGAGAGAGAGATGTGATGAGATGAGTGAGTCCAAATGAGGCAAAGTCCTCCTATATTTATACACAATGTTGGTGTTTGAATAGATGCGACTGTTGGGCTTCTGAGCCTACATGAGTTGTAGGTCGGCTTGATAATAATTCCATAATCAAAATAAATTCATTTCTCCATGAATACTTATCGGAATCAGATGATCTTTATATCAATCCTACACCTCTCGAAAAGAGGAATCTAATAAAAATATTATCAGCCATGAATAAGATGACCCACATGAATCTTTGCCCTAGTTGCCAATTTTAACAAGCATGCGGTATCTATAGTGGATGGATCTTGATAATAATATGAACTTTTGTAGGCTTCTTCAATTCATCTGCGGTCTATAGTAGATCTTCTAGGAAAAGACAATACAACAGAGGATTGATTTTCTTTGATGTTTTCAGAGGTTATCTTTCTCAAAGCTGGAGGCTTGGGATTTGAGACAACCCAATGTTCAGGGAAAGTGAGGTCTTCTGAACGAATGGTCTGATGTTCTATATTTTGATTTTTTGAATCAATTAGAACAACGACACTGGACTTGGAGTCTCTACTGGGCATATGGCGTACAACAGGATATAGAGTATTTGTGTGTCAAAAACATCCTCTTGTCTGGATGGCTATGTTATGCCTTTTCTTGTGCATATTGAAACCTGTGATTTGAATTTGCAACTGTAAGATTTGGTCGATAGTCTCATCAAAGACATAGACTAAAAAATTTGGATAACAATCAAAATATACAGGGCCATTCGATAGGGGAGTGACAATACCTCCTATTAATGAATCGGTATACTTATTATGAGTTAAATCCCTGACTGTGGCTAAAACAAAGGTATTAAGACCTTGGTGGGTCAGAGGATTTATTCTGATTCTTATACATCCAAAATGTAGATACTTAGTATTTAGCCTCTTAGCTTCAGCCTGTAAATGATTTGGATTAACAAGAGGGATAGACTGGATGTTATCAGAATTCTCTTGGATTTGGCTAATGGATTATTTGATAATAATTCTGGTAGCGGCTTTTAGATGAAATATAGATAGGTCATCATAGACTTTTGATGCAGTGATACTCGGGAGTTGCCATCTGGCAGATGGTTGTGATTCTTCATATTCTAGTTCAGCGTGATTTAAAACACGACTAGAACTTGATGCAAACATATCTCTAAGTGGATTTTCTATAGCAGAAGACTCTCTTTCTTCAATTTCACGAAAGGAAATAGACTTTCGGAATGAATCCATTTTGAGTAATTTTGAATACCAACCTCTTGAACCAGACGTTACTGTAAAATGACAAAATATTTTCAATTAATTCAATTCCCTTATTTTAAGAACACCAAAAAAAAAGACACACTTACATAATCACACACTACTTTAGATATTTGAAACTCTCTTGAACTCATGTTTTCTTTTTATATAATCAATAAGTTTAGATCCATTAATTTTGTATCTGAGTTCTAAATCTAGAAAATACCTAAAATAATAAAATTGTCTACAATATCTATTGGATATCAACTAAAACAACTCCTATTTTATGAAAATATATAACAATTGCAACTATTTACTAATTCTCTTAAGTATTTCAAACCATTAAAATCAATTCTAGAGACCCACTTCCTGTAGTTAATGAACCTTTGACCATCATGGTCAAAATGAATTTACTAATTGTGATTCTCTTGCATCAAACTCTCAGGGAAACAAAATCTTCATAAGTGTTTCTATAGTGGTACCATACTTTGAAATTTTGGCCTTTGTCATCCAAGTAGAGCCTTCAACTGGTTCATTATTCCACCTGACTAAATATTGGTAATATTCTTTGCCTCTAGTTATTTTCATTAATTTCTTGCCCAACACTATTTCAATCTCCTTTGGAACTGCTTTTGGCAATTGGCTCTCCCATACACCGATCTTATTTTCATCACTAATAGTGGCATCATTTGGAATATTCGCTGCTTCTTTGAAGGGATTGTAGATCAACTACATTGAAAATAGGTGAAATGTCAATACCTTGAGGGAGTTCTATTTCATCTGCATTAGAGGAAAATTTCCTCAAGATTTTACAAGAGCCAATATTTTTTATTTTATTATATGTTTTTCCTTGAAATCTCTCCTCCCTTAAATGTACCACGACTAACTCACCAATCTAAAAAATCTTGATGTCTCCTCTTCATGCCCACTCATTGTTTGTACTTGTTTCTACTTTATTGTAGTTGTTGTTTTACCCTTTACTCTAACTCCTACATACTAATGAAAAAATCTTCTACTAGTGCACTTCTAAATTCTTGATTACAAAAATTTCTTAATTCATATACACATATAGGATGCGTTCCATATAAAATTTGAAATGGGCTCTTACATGTGCTTCTATTGGGTGAATCCTTATAAGTGAATTCGACTTGGGCAAGCACTTGATCCCATTGTTCGGGGTGATCACTTACCAAACTCCTTAGAATATTTCTCGAACTTTGATTTACCAATTATGTTTGACCATTGGTCTATGGATGATATGTTGATTTGAAATTTAAATTGGTGCCTAGATTCTTCCATAGTGTACTCCAAAAATGGCCCACAAATTTGGTATTTATGTCTGACACAATACTATGAGGCAATCCATGTAGTCTCGCAATTTCTTTGAAAAATAAATTGCCCACATTAGTTGCATTAGTGGTTTTGGTACCTGGAATAAAATGTGTCTTTTTTAGAACCTGTCCATAATAATAAAAATAGTTATTACCTCGTTGAGTTCGAGGCAATCCCAAAATAAAGACCACATTGATTGAATCCCAGGGCCTGTTGGGAATGAGAAATGGATGATATAGCTCAATTTTCTGACTTATTCCTTTCACTTGTTGACAAATTTTGCATCTCTCTACAAATATATTCACATTATCTTGCATGCTTAGCCAATAATAAAATGAATTTAACACAACAAAAATTTATCAGCTTCAAAATGTCCACCCTATCCACCCCTACGTTTTTCCTATATTAAATTATTTATCATGGAGAATTTTGGAATAAAAGGTTGGTTTTCTTTAAATAATAAACCATCTTGGACCATATAAATGGACCATTGTGTCGTATTTGAGCTCATAGGATTTTTACATAATGTATATGCTTCTCTGAAAGCAACATCACTCTCATACATTTCTATAATTTCATCAAAGCTCATAACATAAAATTGAAATTCCTATATATTTAAATTAATTCTACTTAATGTTTCTGCCACTTTATTTGAAGAACCGCTGGTGTGTTTGATTACAAAATTGAAATTTTGTAAAAACTCCACCCATTTAGCATGTCTCTTGCTAAGTTTTGGTTTGTCATCTATAAACTATAATGCATGATTATTAGTGAATAAAGCAAACTCCTTTGGCATTAAATAATATTGCCACTTCTTTAAATATTGCACAACATAAAATTCCTTATTGTATGAGGAGTATTCTTTTTTAGTTTCATTTAATATTTTTCTAAAATAAGTGATTGGGCATCCCTCTTGGGTGAAAACTACTCCAATAACACTACAACTAGCATCTGTGTCCACTTGAAATGACTTTTGAAAATCAAGAAACACTAAAATTGGTTGTTCAGTAATATTTTGCTTCAGCAATTTGAAGTTTTTATCAGTTGCTACATTCCACTTAAATGGTTGATTAATTTCCTTAATGGTTTCAATAATTGGTGTACACAAATCATTGAAGTTTTTAATATTTTTTCGATAAAAATTAGCACGCCCATGAAGAATTATTATGTCATACACATTTCATGGAACTAGCCAATTTATAATTTTATGTACTTTATTTGTATCCATCTTTAGTCCATCTTTAAAAATTACAAAACCCAAATAAACTAACTCCTCTATCATAAAACTACTCTTCTTTAAATTTATCAGCAATGTTTCTTTTTACAGCATGCCCAAAACTGATTGTAATCTTGTAGATGCTCTTCCCTAGTTTTGTTATACACTAAAATATCATCCAAATAAATGATGGCAAATATTCCTATGAAATCCTTTAAAACTTTGTTGATTAATATCATGAAACTATTGGTTGCATCAGTTAGACTGAAGGGCATCACAAGCCATTCATACAACCCATGATTTTTTTTAAATGCAACTTTCCACTGATCTCCCTCTCTAATAGGAATTTAATGATAGCCACTTTTTAAATCAATTTTTTAAAAGAATTTGTATTCAATTAAATAATCAATTCATAGGAATGGAAATAGGTACTTGATGGTAGTTTTATTAATTCCCCTTGATTTAGTACACATTCTCTAGCCTCCATCTTTTTTCAAACTTAAAACTATCGACACAACACAGGGACTTAAGCTTTCTTTCATCGGATCTTTTTCCAATAATTCATGAAGTTGTCTTTTTACCTCTCCATTTTCTTGTGGTGCCATTCGATAAGAAAATTTATTTGGTAAAGTAGATCCTAAAATTAAATTGATATGATGGTTGATACTTCTAGCAGGAGGTAGACTTCTTGGTAACTCTTACACAATGATATCAGCAAAATGATCTAATAGATTTCTAATTTCCTTAGAAAAATCATTTAAATTTGTGTTGGTAAGAATTATTTGTGGTATCCAAATTAAAGAAAAGTACAATTCTTTATTCTTTGCTTCTCGCAATAGCTACTTTCAACCCATAATAAATACAAACAACTTCATCCTTGTATTTTTCAATATGAAAATCTACTTTACACTACTCATTAACCAACACTTGGTGTCCCTTTTGTAGCCAAGATACAATATAAGGATGAGGATGTGTGTTTTCGATGCAGGATTTGTGCATATTTTGGATACCTTTTTCCCCTTATCCTTGACCATTTCACCTTTGAACCTATGGACTTTACATCGAAATTACCTTTTTACCGGTTATAAGTATTCATTTTTGTTATGACATATTATTTTGCCATTTTTGTTAAATATGAATGAGGTGGTATCCTTTTTTATGGATAACCAAGGCAATTATGGAAAAAAGGGTCTATGGCTCCGTTTCTTTCAATTGATGCTTCCAAGACCACGGCCAAAGGGTGAACAAAAATTTCTGAGTACATTATGTTACACCCCAGGTGTTTTTGTTACACCTCAAGCATTTTTATTACACCTCAGGGGTTGTTGTTACACTATGAAGCCTTGTTACACCACGGGACATTGAATACTCCATAACCATCTAAGGCTGTGGGTACTATTCCATAGGACAGTTGTTGCGAAGATTGTATTAGTTATGGATGGCTACGGAATCAAGACAATTGTGATTTTGACAAATTATGTAACAACAATAAGCCTTGTATTTAGAACTTGTTGTAACGACTTCTATTTTCTCTCAATATTTATCAACACGAGAATCATGAGATTCTCATCACTGATCTATTTCTTATTTTGGACACATCAATCTTATAAAGGGAACTTCGTTCCATGTAAACAAATGGGGTGGGGGGAGACAAAAAGTATCATTATTTTTCTCCTGTAATTCACAATCATTTCTCAATACAAAGAGCAGCATTGTTGATGCTTTCATAACTATGGTATTGAAGTTTTCTTAATTCGTATTTCAACCCTGCGCGCTACTAGGGAGGAAGGTCCCTCCTATTTAGCATGGATTGTAGTAGAATAAGTAGCATAGTGGTAGATCAATTATTGTTCCTTTCTGTAACTGTGAATTTATTTATGTCGTCGTGTAATTTGCAGAATGGGTTTATTTATGTTTCCAAATTTATGATATGATGTCACACAAGATTGGCTTGAACATACTATTTAGTCAGCTAGTTTAGTTAGTGGTGTGGTGTGTCGCGCACCTTTCTTATGGTAACAGGAAGTGTGTTTCATCTCTGTAGAATATTTTTGATTTCTGCATGAGTGTCACTTTCTGCAATTAAATTTAGTGACATTTGTTTTGCCTTTTAATTTTACTCTTGGCTGAAGTGTATCGGCATAGACAATGCATACTCCTTTGAAATAATTTGACCTACCCTAGGTTGATAATTAATGGTTTCAATTTAGTCATATTCACAGTGATTAAATCGGCTCAACATTTTGGTGTTGTTTTTGGGGAAGGAAGTCGACGATGTAATTAGCCAAGTGTGTTTTGTTAACAGAGTGTTTCTAATGCATAGGTTCTAGGTGATAAGACGAGAGGTAAGAACCTGAGCATCACTCTAATATAAATGGAAAAGCTCACCCCTGTGGTCACTAGGACACTTAGGTTGTGTGAATTCCTTGATTCTTTAGATGTGCTCTTAGCTTTACAGGCGCTGAGTGGTAAGACAAGAGGTAAGAACCCATGCATCACTCTAATATACTTGAGTGGGCTCACCATTTTATAAGCTAAGATACTTAGGGCTTGAATAAATATGCATACAATCCATATGTATACTGTAGAAATAATAGAAATGTCAAAATACAACTACTCTAATAAATCACAGGAAAAACAGGTCATAAAAGAAATAAGAAGAGCGCAGATCTCGGGAGGAAAAAATTTATTCATGAGCTGATCTCAAAAGAAGAAAAAGAATAGTCAAATTATTAGAGGGACACAAAGAAAACTTGGCCACAAAGAGCTGTTACTCCCATAATAAGAATAGAAGCATATGGTTCCTCTGTCTCCGAACCGTATCATCCTAAAACTTGTGTAACCACTCCCAAAACTAAGTATCCAAATCAGGAGCAATAGTGGAAGGCCAGTGATCGGGACTTAAGGACTGAGGGCCAAGGGGAAACCGATGGGAAACACTAGGAGCATGAGGCATAAAAGTATTCATTGACTTATCAATATCCTGATTCGGACAGCGTAGTCAAACATCCAGCCCCAAAGAAGCCTGATCTATCAATTAACAAATCTTCACCCACAAGATAGTCACCAAGACGGTCTGCAGAAGACCTATCATAGAAAGGATTGGGAGGATAAACAATGGGGGATAACAATGACAACAACACTAAAACATATGCCACCATCACCACCTTTGAGTTTCCAATAGGGGATATCAAAGGTGAGGCTCCCATGAAAAACATTCCTTTGTCATCTCTTCCATCCTTTCAAGGGATGACTATAGAATACCCTGACACCTTCTTGTTTGAATTTGATGTCTTGTGCAGGAGATATGATTACGTTTCAGATGCTCAAAAGCTGAAATTATTCCGTTCTACTCTAAAAGGAGCAGCGTTGAGATGGTTCATGGGATTAGGCTCTGCTACCATTCAAACGTGAGTGACATTAAAGAAAAATTTCTAAGTATCAAGATTATTGCAGAACTAGGGACTTGAGGGAAGAAATATTTAAGATGACATAAAAGGAGGAAGAAAGCTTGGAGTATTATGTGGAGCAATTCCATTACAATTTTCAGAGATCTAAACACAACGACTTAGATGAAGAAATCTTGAAGACCATATTCATAAGGGGTATGAAAGATGACTGCCTCGATACCATGAATCTACTAGGGAAAGGGGACATATCTCAGGAACCATTTCTCGAAATGGTAAAGCATTTTTTGAGATGCTCCAGAGGATCGTTGAAGGGGAGAAGCATGGTACAAGATGCCTCTACCTGGAAACAAAAATATTCAAACAGTGGTGTGACCAAGGCAGAAATCAGAAACTTTTTCGAGAATTTTAAAATTGATATTCTCAATACCCTGTTCACTCAAATAATGACAACACAAGTGAAGAAAGTACAAAATGAGGCTGATGCAGCTTTAACCATGTTCTACCCAGTATGCAAGGACAAGCATTCCTGGAAGAAATGTAAGGTAAACAACATCACGTTGTGCAACATCTGTGATCTAGAGCATTCCATAGGTCATTGCCTAGACCTTCCCAGATTCAAAGTCATGCTTAAGGAATCAACTGAGGAAGTTCAGTCTTCCTAATTCATTGGATACAGGAAACCATGGCAATCATGGCCGTCAGGTATGCCTCAAGACTTCTCTTCTTTTAACCCATGTAATAGTGCACATAATGTTCAACAATTTACATGGCAGTACTCTGCCCCTCCTCCAGCACAATATCCTTCACCTTGGAATCAGTGGTCTTCCTCATCGCCTTTCCAATGCCCTCCTTTGCAACCATACCCTTGGACTCAGAATTGGAGAAGAAATTCTCTAGGACCAGTTCCTCCTTTAATACCAGTACAACATCAGTTGCAGCTACCACCTCTTCAAACACCTATTGCTAAACCTTCTATATGACCCCAATTACCTGTGCAACCTAACCCTAACCCAAACAATAATGAAAACTAAAATTTTGAACCTTCGGCTACCTTTCAGACTTATTGTATGACTCCTGTCGGGTATAACGAAATCCATCTTCAGTCAGGGAAATTGGTTCACCCAAAACTGTCTCCTATTATAATAGAAGAAGAATGTGAGTCACCCAAAGGGGGGTTCTACAGATTTTGAAGCTACTACCACATCTGTAACAGTTGATTCGGAGGGGAATATTATGCCTGCAATAGCCAGTTTGAGTAAAGCTGATACACCTTTGACAGTCGATTTGACTATAACAACTAAAGACCTTCCGTATCCTTGAAGGCTATTAGAAGTTGGTATGACTTCACACCTAGAATCTGATTTTCTTAAGGAGTTGAAAAACTTACACATATGGATTCCTCTACTAAAGGCTATCAAAGATGTGCCTGTGTATGAAAAAAAAGTAAGGGATTTGTGTGTTAAAAATCTTGGAAGGAAGCCTAAGGACCCTGCTACTATTCATGTGATGGGAAAGTTGTATGAGTTGATGATTGATCAGCCCCTTTTAACCAAATACAATGATCTAGGGAATCCTATTATCACTGTTTACATCGATGGCAAGCCCATTGCCAATACATTGATTGATTTAGGGGAATCCATTAATGTACTGATGAAAGAACTCATCATCACCTTAGTATTACACGGACTAAGACACATAGGTACAATGTTGGAACTAGAAGATAGGTCCTGTTTCAAACCTGAGGGGATGATAGAAGACATAATGATTACAGTAGATTCTTGAAGATATCCTATTGACTTCCTTATTTTACAAACTAAATCAAACCTTGGGGGGCATCCTTTAATTTTAGGAAGGTCGTGGCTAGCCACTGCAGATGCATTCATAGGATGCAGGTTTGGGTCCATGATGATTTATGATGGCCAAGCCACCAAGAATCTTAGCCTTTATCCCCCAGCAAAACCAAATATGAATTCGGGAAATCCCTTGTGGGATGAATTTGAACCCAATTCAGATCACTCACAGCCACTTATCACCCTCAGGAAGGCACAATACTTTAAGAATGAAACGGAAGATGATATCATAAGTGGTTTTATTAGTAATTCACTTTCTATTACTTCCATTGAAGACTCGGGGGAGGAGGATGTTGTAGAATATTTGAGCCTTGAGCAGATGAAGACCGCTCCAAGTATTAAAAATAGTCCTCTTGAAATAAAACCATGCAAATATCTTAATTTCAATCCAAGCTTAACTGCTGAGCAGAACAGATTGTTATTATCATTGTTGTAGAAATACCAAAAGGCGTTTGCGTGGGATTATACAGACATGAAGGGTATCCATCCCAACCTATGCACTCACCGCATCTATTTGAAGGACGGTTGTAATCCAATGAGGCAACTGCAATGACACATGAACAATGCATTGAAGGAGGTAGTAAAAGAAGAATTGCAAAAACTCCTAAATTCCAATTTCATTTATTCTATTTCCAACAGTTAGTGAGTATCTTTGCTTTTCATTGTCCCAAAAGATAATGGCAAGTGGAGGGTTTGTGTGGATTATAGAGAACTCAACAAAGCCACTCAAAAGGACCATTTACCCTTGTCATTTATAGACCAAGTCCTTGATACCCTGTTTGGAAAGAAATTTTTCTCATTTTTAGATGAGTTTAGTGGGTACAATCAAATATAGATTGTCCCAAAAAACCAAGATAAGATGACCTTTACTAGCCCTTGGGGAACTTTCACCTACAGGATTCTTCCTTTTGGACACTGCAATGTGCCAGCAACTTTCCAAAGGGCGATACTACAAATTTTCTTAGATTTGCCGAATGACTGTCTAGAAATTTTTGTGGATGACTTCATACCCTATGGGGATGCCCTCGAAACAACATTAGTTAATTTGGAAAAAGTATTAGAACGATGTGTGCAGACTAATGTTGCTTTGAGTATAGAAAAATGTCACATGATGATGAATGAAGGGATTGTGCTGGGACATCTTATTTCAGTTGACGAGATTAAACTAGACCATGCTAAGATAGAGGTAATCTTGAAAATCCCAATTCCCAAGACACAAAAAGAGGTGCATAGTTTATTGGGTCATGCGAGGTAATGTAGGAGGTTTATAGAAAATAATTCAAAGATCGCATCTCCTTTATTTTCTTTACTTATGAAAGAGGCAAAATTTGTATGGACAGGAAAATGCAAGCAAGCCTTTGCGAAATTGAAAGACTATGTATCAACAACTCCTATTTTGCGGGGTCCAAGCTAGAATATGTTGTTCCACATAGCTATAGACACATTTGTTGTTGTTGTGGGACTTGTTTTGGGCTAAATGGAGGACAAGAAACCATATGTTATTTATTATATAAGTAAAAACTTGACTCCATATGAACTCAATTATACAATGACTGAGAAGGAATTTCTTGAGGTAGTGCATGCCATCAATAAATTTCAGCACTACATCACAGGATATCAAGTGTTTGTACACACTGACCACTCTGCCATTCATTTTTTGATGAAAAAACCAGTCACTAATGGTAGGATTACACAGTTGTTATTGTTGTTATAGGAATTTGATATAACTATCATAGATAAACTTGGGAAGGATAATGGGGTAGTTGATTTTCTTTCTAGGTTGAATGTTGGTAGCGAAAGCATGCCTATTGAAGATTCTTTTCTAGATGAATATATTTTTGCTATTTCAGTTCACTCACAATGGTATGCAGACATAGCTAATTATCTTGCTGTAAGAAAAAATCCCTAACACCTATCCTACAGGGAAAAGAGAAGGATCATTCAGCAAGTTAGATACTCATGGATAGAAGGAAATCTCTATCACACTGGGCTAGATCATCAGATCAAAAGATGTGTAAGGGAGGATGAAATTTTTGATATCCTTCAAGCTTTTTGTGAGGAACCTTGCGGAGGTCACTTTACATATAACACAATAGGATACAAGGTGCTCTCAACAAGATACTATTGGCCCACAATATTCGAGGATGCTAAGAAATTTGTGAAGGGATGTGACAGCTACCAGAGAATGGGTCAACCACTCCAATCAGACGAGATGTCATTGCGATAGCAAATAGTCTTAGAACCATTTGAGAAATGGGCTCTAGATTTTGTAGGACCAATTAACCTGTCATCTCAGCAGAAATCCTACATTCTGGTCTGCACCAACTATGTCACAAAATGGGTTGAGGCAAAAGCATTAACCAGAGCTACAGAGCAGGCTGTTTTAGACTTCTTGTTCGAAGAATTTTTTTTCTGCTTTGGATTACCCATAGAAATAGTGACAGATGGAGGTCCCCATTTCACATTTCATTTGATTCAGAACCTGGTTAAAAAATACAAAATCTTCCATAGAATTACTTCGCCTTATCATCCAAAAGAAAATGGGCAAGTGGAGAGCACCAACAATGTTATTGATGGTATTCTTACCAAGATCGTAGCTAGCCATCGAATAAATTGGGTTGATAAACTTCCAAAGGTGTTGTGGGCATACTAGGCTACATGGAGGAATACTACAGGGTTCTCACCATACAAATTAGTGTATGGTAAAAATAATTTGGTTCCTATATAATTTGAAATTAATACATTAAGAAAAATGCTACAAGCAAATTTGGTTATGGCAATAGCATAGAAACAACAGTTGAATCAGCTTAATGAACTGGATGAGAAATGGTTAGCTACCATTCAACAAATAGACATTGTCCAATAGTAGAGAGCTAAGTGGCATGATAAACTCATTAAAAAGAATAAATTTCAAAAAGGAGAATGGGCTCTATTATATGATTCAAGATTGAAGGATTCTAAAGGGAAGCTTTACACCAAGTGGCTAGGTCCTTATGAAGTTGACACAGTCTTTGAAAATGGGACTATAAATTTAGTAACCATTGGCAGTGCTAGGATACCATTGTTTGCTAATGGGAACCATCTTTGGTTGTATCAAAAACCCGCTTCAAATCAATCATCAACATTGTTAAGGATTCTAATCTTTAGATTACGAAGACAAGGGATACTTCCCCTGTGCTACCAATTTCCTAATTTTCCAATTAGTGTAACAGCTGAAAACCAACTTTTGTTGGTAGCTATTACACCCAGTAGAAATAAATAAATAAAAGAAGGAATAATAAAAAGATATAAAAAAAATTGATTGTGAAAACCTCTTTTGGGGCGCAGAAAGATCGATTGTGATAGTTGAAAACCACTATGTGGCAGTTGTTACACATTTCTTTTCCCTCTATAACAACATTATGCAACTCATGTATATTCTACTTTTTATGTTGTTACAAGTTCTATTAGAATATGTTTGTAAATTCTCTTTGTAAGTATTTTAAAAGGAATTATGTAAATAAGAGATGACTGTACAAATAGCGTGGAAATCAGGTTGTTGTTACATGTGTAGCAGCTATCAACTTGTGAGCAGCCACATCAACAAAATCATCAGCTGCAATATGCAAAGAAAGAGTATTCATTAGCGCTATGTTGCGGGAGAAACTCATACAACAAGCACATCATCGCCAGAATTAATTCTTGTTACCAGTTTTTTTTGCCACATCACGTCAGGTATGTCACACAAAGGTATATCACTTCTACCCTCTATTTAAAAATTATGGCAATTAAATATGGCATCTCTTCAGATGGCCGAGGATGGACGTCACATTAAACTCGGGGGAGAGGACAAGTAATTTCGTAATCTATGATCTTGAATTGAAAATCGATAATCATTATTAAAACCTTGTCATCGTTATCCCTTTATTCCAACCATGCCTAGAATTAATATGCATTTAAAGCTAGATCTCCATGATCCAAACCAATAATGGAACCATATTGTGTGTAGTAAGATCCTCCTTAACCCTAAATCCTTGTTTTAGTTTCCTTTTACTCCCCTAACATCAACCTCGGTGGGCATTGCACCTTCCTTCCAAAATTCTCAGAGGTAGAGCAAAGTACAAAGTGTTAGGGTGGAGATGGGAGGAGTAGCAGTCCAATAGGATCCCACTTCGACGAAAGCATTGGAGAATTGCCCTAAGGCATGCCAAGTCTTTAAGGAAGAGGTTCGATTCAAATTTTCCGAACGGCTCAAGGGATCACAGTGGTTGATGGCCATGTTATTCGCTCGGAACCTGCATAGAAATCAGACGAAAGTGCGGGGGTTAAAGCTTGAAGTCACAGAAGAAGTGATTGCCCATGTAACATCACTACAGACTATGGGGAAACAATGGTTTGGAAGAAAAAGCAATGACCCTTCTCTTAAGTCTGAGTTCCTTCAAGGAGAGGAACAATTGGAGAAGAAGGGTAGGGGAATTGACAGATTGTCACTCCCTCAGCCGTGGGGATATGTTTCCCTGTACATTATCAAGTATATCACCTGCGAAGGAAGGGCAACGATCGTCTTCAACTACCATTTTGCACTACTGAACCACCTGCGGCACAGGTAGCTGGTTAACATTCCATATTTTTTGTTAGAGAACATCAGACACATGTCTGAAACTGTAAAAATTGTTGCACACCCAGAGACTTGTGTCACCAACCATGGTCTGATCAAATTGATTGTACTGGATGCCTTAGAATGACAAGGCAAAAGTTGGGAAGAATTCATGAGTAGAAAGATAAGGACCTCCTGCAAGAGGCGAACTAAAATCCCTAACACCCCAAAGGAAGCAAAGGAGACTGGAAAAGGCTGATCTTCAAGGGATAGGGTCGAGAAAAGGTCATTGAAGAAGCTGATAGGAGGAAAAATACCAAAGAAAAGGGCAAAAGTTAGTTTGTGGCTAGAACCTTCATGTTTATCCAGCAAAGGACCAAGCAAGGACACGGGGAAGAAGAAAGAGGAGGAACAGCTCCATCCGAAAGAAGACCCTCTGCCAGGTAAGGACGAGACTCAGTCTTTGCAGCTTAAAATTAAAATTTTAGAAGAAGAAAATGAAAAATTAAAGAAACAATTAGAAGGAAGTGGAGTAGAAGCAAGGGTCCCAGGCCTGGATACCCTGGCAGAAGTAGTGGACAAAATGAGGGCGGATTCTGCACAAGGTCCAATATGTGCAGAATGAACCATAAACCTAGCAAAAACTAGATACAAAATTTGTGTTGCAAGCACCACCTAGATGGAGACTCAAACCGATCCCTGGGAAGCTGCTACACAAGAACCCGTTGATGACGCTGCTGATACACAAGAACCAGTAGCTGAAATGGAGCATCCCATGGGTGGCGGCCTGGGAGCTGATACACAAGAACCTACTGACGACATTGTTGTTACACAAGAACTAGTAGTAGAGGCGGAATTTGATTAGGGATGAAAAAAGGAGACCGCTACACAAGAACCTATTGATGACACTTCTATTACACAAGAACCAACAACCGAGATGGAGCAACTCAATCCTCGGGGTGTTGTTACACCCCCAAGTGATAGTGCATGTAGAGGAACACAGGGCCTTGAATGAGGATGGCGTTCTGAGAAAATTATATTGATATTTAAATTGCAGAAGTGGAAATGGAAGGCACTCCTATTGCAGGAACGAGTGATCTCATAGGAAGCACACCAGAAAGTAGTAAACTCGATCAAGGAGAAATGGGCTGAGAAGGATTTGGCAGAAAAATGGGAAAGACAAGGGAAAGAGGTAGCTATGAAGAAGAAAGAAGAGCAGTTTCATCTTTTATAGGATCAGGTTCGGGATTTAACAAGTGACAAACACAAGCTGCATGAACTCTCCCTAAATCTATTAGGGTGTGAAATACCCTCTCCGGCCTACCCAATTTTTTTGTGGGAACAATTTTTTTGTTTTAGTTGAATGCAGTCTATGAAAATAGACCTTATTTTGGTAATGCCACCCAAACCTTTTTGGATGTTTTTTGTGCTTGTAATTTCTAGGATCAAAGCTTGCTTTGCAAGCTTTTTCTTCATAACATGATTTGTGAACATGTTAGTATGCACATGGTTGCGAAGATTCTTTCTTACATGGGTGATTTGTAGTTGTGCGCCTTTATTTCCTTTATGAAAAATTAGATAGATTGGCATATGGCTATGAAGTCGTTGGACACGAATGAAGAAAAGTTAACATTGATGATCCGAGATGAACTGGGTATGGCTGCAGAATTATGATGACCTTTTGAGAAAATTTTGAGTGTTTTGAATGTCAAGGAGCAGGAAATTGTCTACAGGAGTCGAATTGTGAAGATTCATGCACTGACAGAGTGCTGCAAACACACAGAGGTTAGTAGTGTAGGACTACAGGAGAGCAACCCGTTTGGTTTTCAAAATTTTGTGGTTGTTGTTTCACGGGTCCCAGAGTATGCCCAAATTGTAGATTTATTGGGCGCCTTTTGGATAGGACTCGGGTTCAAATATCCTCTAATTTGGTTACCAGTGGAGGAGTACCAACCTCAGTATCAACTGTGTGATTACGAGGAGGAATCTTGGCCACATTAGCTGACGGCCAATCAAGGTTACAGGGCTTCTGAGGAGGACACCGCTAATGCTTATAATCTGACAGAGTTGCATATGAAGTATAACAATAGGCTCTGAAGTATTTTGCATGAGGACATGTAATTGCTTCAGCTTGGGGGAGATGTTGGGTGCAAGATTTGTGCATATTTTGGATACATTTTCCCCACTATCCTTGACCATTTGACCTTTGAACTTATGGACTTTACATCAAAATTACCTTTTTCCTGGTTATAAGTATTCATTTTTGTTATGACATATTATTTTTCCATTTTTGTTAAATATGAATGAGGTGGTATCCTTTTTTATGGCTAACCAAGGAATTTTGGACAAATGGCTCTATGGATTTCTTTCTTTCGGTGATGCTTCCAAGACCACAGCCAAAGGATGAACAACAAATTTTGAGTACTTGTTGTTACACCCCAAGTGTTGTTGTTACACCTCAGGCATTGTTGTTACACCTCAAGCGTTGTTGTTACACTACAAATGATTATTACATCGCGGGATATTGACTACTCCACAACCGTCTAAGACTGTGGGTATTATTCCATAGGATAGTTGTCGCAAAGATTGTATTATTTATGGACGGCTATAGAATCATGACAGTTGTGATTTTGAGAAATAATGTAACAACAATAAGCCTTGTATTTATAGCTTCTTGTAACAACTTCTATTTTCTCTCGATATTGATCAACATCATGAGATTCTCATGACTGATCTATTTCTTATTTTGGACATATCAATCTTATAAAGAGAACTCGATTCCATGTAAACAAAATGGGGGGAGAGATCAAGTATCATTATTTTTCTCCTGTAAATCATGATCCTTTCTTAATACAAAGAGTAGCATTGTTGATTCTTTCACAACTATGGTGTTGAAGTTTTATTAATTCGTATTTCATCCTTGCACCCTACTAGGGAGGAAGGGCCCTCCTCTTTAGCAGGGATTGCAATAGCAGCAGTAGCATAGTGGTAGATCAATTATTGTTCCTTTTTGTAAGTGTGAAATTATTTATGTCGTCGTGTAATTTGCAAAATGGGTTTATTTATGTTTCCAAATTTATGATATGTTGTCACACAGGATTGATTTGAACATAATATTCAGCCAGCTAGCTTAGTTAGTGGTGTGGTGTGTGGTGCACCTTTCCTTTGGTAACATGAAGTGTGGTTTCATCTCTGTAGAATTTTTTTTATTTTTGCATGAGTGTTACTTTCTACAATTAAATTCAACAACATTTGTTTTGCCTTTTAATTTTACTCTTGGCTGAAGTGTATCAGCACAGATAGTGCATACTCCTTTGAAATAAACAGACCTACCCTGGGTTGACAATTATTGGTTGAGATTCAGTCATATTCATAGTGATTAAATTGGCTAAAGTGTGGTTCTTTTTAAATTTAATTCCTCTACCATTTCCATAGAAGCCAAATTTTTAGTGCTTCTAATATCAATAACAAGTTTGTAGCACTTACCCTTTGACTTACACATGGTTCAAAACAAACTTCTTCTTTGAGTTTTTTCCTTGACTTCCTTTTTCAACTTTAATCAAAATTATTTTCATTAATAAATATTCTCCCGCTTCAAGCACCTCTTCAATAAAAATTGAATTCTCATTTTCTTCCATTGTTTCAGCAACATTAGTACCTTCCTGACCGGCTTGTGCATTGTCAAGATAGTCTTAAGACATATGTGAGAGTTTCCCACATTTGAAACATCTAGGTTTATAGTCTCTAACTTGACCTCTACCTATGGAGAATGATATTGCACCCTCTCAAATCACCTCATCTTCGTGATTGACTAGTGCAACTTCCTTCATCTTCTCTTTTCATAGATTGCATTCTTCCTCTTCCAATTTGTTGTCATTTTCCTCTTACAGGGTTCTTTCCTCAATTTCTCTGACTTTGTTTTCTAGAAAGTTTTTCTTCTACCTTCATGCTAGCTTGATATGCATTTTCAATGGTCTCCAAAAATAGTAAGCCAATTTCATTTTAAATATCAAATCTCAAACCATTAATATATCTAGAAACCTTCCCAACGTCATCTTCTACATGATCAACTCTAATGTTCAATATGTAAAAACCTTATGTATATTCTTTAGCTAATGTGGACTTATATCTAAGGTTATGTATCTGTCTAAAATGATTAATCTGATATTCTTTGGGTAAAATTTTACCTTGAGTTTCACCACCATTTCGTCCTTGTCTTTGATTTATCTTTTCCTTTCCTTTTCTGCTTAGCTTCTAGAGTGCAGCATGGCCTTTCAATCTAGTTAATGCATAATTAACTTGCTTATTGACTTCAACATCTTCATAATCAAAATATTTATCAATATTTAAATTACCTTCATATGGAAGGATTTCCATCTTTGGTCTGAAAATTCATCAATTCATGAGGATTTAAATTACCTTAATAAGGTGAGATTTCCATCTTTGGTCTGAAAATTATCTAAGAAAACCTCTTCATCTTCCTCACACCTAATTATTTTTTTTCTTCATTACGAGAAGAATCTTATCCAACATCGTTGTCATGTCTTACATAAGCTTCTCTCCTCTATGCAGTCTCCATCATTGCTACTCTCTCTCGAAGGCTTCTTACTTTAACTTGCAAAGTCACATATGCTACAAGTCTCCCTTGACTTTCTCCTTGAGCTGCTCCTCAACAATCTTCCATTCTTCCTTTTAATTAAAAAAAATATCCTTTGACAGCACAATTGATGATGAGCCAGTCTTTCCAATACCCTTCTTAATTATTTTCCTCCAAACACAATTATTATTAGATTGCACTTAACCAAAATTCAAAAAAAACCCTAAAAATTACCTTTATATTAAATGCTCTACAAATATTCTGATATGTTCCACAATTTCAATAGGTCAGATTGAGGCCTCATGTTGATTTATAGATTAAACACACTCGACTGGGGTTGGGACCAAATTACCATGGAATAGTCAGAGGTCAAGCTTCAAACAGGGCCACAACTTTGGTGAAAATATTCCCAAATGACCCGACTTTGCCTCGAATTTTGTGCCATTGCTTGAAACATAAAGAAATTCCTTTGATTTCTTTTTTCTTTGGTTGTTGGTTATGAAATTTTTATATTAAGCATTATTTATTGATCAAGTGATCAAATTTTAGCTAAAAAATGGAAGTTCCCATAAAGTCTTTAAACTGATGTCAAGTTGAAGTGCTCATCGTTCTCAATCCAACAACATTCATTTCACCTCAATCTGACATCGTATGCTCATGTTATCACATGTTGATTGTTTGTCCCAACAACTAAAATTTTAGTAGGCCCGTTGACTAGGCAGTCCATACAATGACTCAGCAGGTTGACTGTGCACCCTCAGGCCAATGACAGACTGACAAATGGCAACCTCTGAATTTAGCACATGGTTGAGATCTGATTGGTTGATGGCTTGTTTTGGTGGACCAATGATTGGGTGCCATGTGGCCTAATTATGGGATATCACGTGGCACCCCAGGAGGAAACAAAATTTTGTTAAAGTCAGGCTAGCCTCAACTGTGTTCGAACCTGCAACCTACATCGTTTAGGCATAATCACTTACCAATCAATCTACACAGTGTTTCTTAACACCTTATGGCATCGACGCCATTTATGTTTTCATAAGCATGCAAATGGGAGAATGGGTGGGGCTACTGGCCTTGGCCCCCAGTCACAACCTTAACAACATGAAACACAAAGTATCGAAGAAGAAGGGATTAACCCTGGCCCCATCCCATGGCCATATCCCACATCACAGGACCAAGGCACATGAATTTGGGTGCTCACGAAGGGCACTATAGAGGAGGGGCTAGCCTGAGGTCTTATGACATATCCATGTGACCTAGTGCACAATCGTTAAGGGCTTCAGTGGGAAGGGCAAGATGTTAGCCCAAACCTTGGTCTCGTGGCACCTGATAAGATCACACACCTGATTTTTAAGGGCAAGGCTGGTGAGAGCAGGTGTTAAGGCCCAACCCACGGCCTTATGTGGCCATATGACTTGAATTTTTAGTCTTAAGGGATTATTGGCTAATTCAAAGTTCCAACAAATTTCGCTGGCGGAGGGAGGATTTGTCACCTCGTTAGAAAAAAGTAGGGTGGATTTGTAGGAAAGTTAGATTGTTGGTCTGATTTGTCGGATATTTAATAGTAAAACTCATGGTAGAACTTGGAGAGCCATATATTTTTTGAGTTTTTGACCAAATTGAGCTCAAGAAGAGTCTATCTAGGGGTTTTTGGATATTCGGGATCCAATAGTGACCTCTAATTACTTATTTAAGTACATCCAAAGAGTCTTTTGCAGGTTGAATACCAAGGGTGTATGGATCAATCAGGTTTTTGAAGCATTTCTAGAAGGTGTTTGAGCATGGAGAAGGCCTTATAGGGGTTTTCTCACCTTCAGAAATCTACTGCAGCAGTTGTTACTTGCAGGTTTCAAATCAGGTTTACCTTTCTCATATGTCATGTCGAGGGAAGTTTTGTTTATGCTCTCCAATCTGGAATTGAAGTGCACATATGATCATGTAAGCTCATTTCAGTTGGAGTATAAGATCTTTGTAGGAGATGCCTTGTATTATTGCTTTATGTGAGAGTTCTTTGTAGGAGAACATTACCTTGCTAGAAAGCTCAGACATGTATCCCAGAAGGGGTGAACTCCGTCAATAAATCCTTTTTTATGCTCTTCATGACTCCTATATGAGTTATGTGATATTATGTTTCTTATGTTAAGTTTAAATGTGAATACTAACTCATGACGTGAAGAGACATTGGAAAAAAAAAATATCTTTTGTGTTAAGACCCATTATTACCTTGCAAAGCATCGGAACGATCCTTGTTTATTTGTTTGTTTGATTTTGGATAAGAGGAAAAAGAAACCTCCATTTTCAGACCAAATTGGTATCAGAGCATAAACTGACCAAGTTGCAAGAATGGGCAAGAAGAGTCTCCAAGAGCTAGAGGAGATGAATTTGGCTCTTTGTATGGAGAACATTGAGTTGAGAAGAATGCTAGAGATGGTTGAAGAGGAGAAGAGGCATATGCACCTAAAGTTGCAGCATGTGCTAGAAGAACAAGTTGCTGAAATTTCCACTCTTGTGATAACAAGAGAAACCTCCAGAATGAAACCAGTATGTGTTCATGGCTCAAACAGCAGTTATGGACCATATGAGAAATATGGCGCGTGTGAATTTTGTAAGAATATCCAATATTATCACCATATGCCAGTTGATAAGAGTGGGTGACTAGAGTCATCTTCAATGTTGTCGTCATCATCAGAAGCTAAAAAGATGAATGGCAAGTTTAAGGAGGTAATAAGAATTTCAAGTACAATTCCTTCTATTTATGTGCATAACACCTCTTTTGAAGTGTTTGAGAAACATACCAAAGGTATTGGTATGAGGTTTCTTTCCAATATGGGTTATGAAGGAGGAGGCCTCGACATAAATGGCTAAGGTATCACCAATCCAATTATGGTTTAGGAGAGACCAAAGTATTATGGATTGGGACATTGTTGGGTCCCTATAATACTAGTGATTACCCCATTACTATTGTAGTTATACCCCTTATTTATATTGTTGTGCCCCTATTACCCCCATATTGTTATTTCTGTGCCCCATAGAATCCCTCTATTGTTATTTTTGTGGCTTTATATTATTATTGTTAGGTCGGCTGGATTATATTGTGACTCCTTAGACTCCTATATATAGAAAGGAGGTTTTGTCATTTGAATCATCAAAGAATTGTTCATTTATGTAATGTAAAGGAGGTTGCCCCCTTGAAGAGGCTGAATTCTAAGGCGTTGATCTATCTTTTCTATTTTTTCTTGAGCTGGTTTCATAACATTTGGTATCAGAGCTTTGGATTCTAGGGTTTCGCTGCTCCAAACAGGTCATCGTGGCATTTTCGCTATAACTTTTTTCTGTGACGTTTCAGAAGTTGCAAAAAAAACCCATTTGAGAAGAAATCGCGCTGAACCTTGGGTCCGAATTTCAGAGCTTTTTGCGCAATATTTCGGAGATATGATCTGAGGAAGTTGGTCTTTTTGCAGACTCCTGAATTACATTCAAAACAGGTGACCTGGGGAAAATTGTCATAACTTTCTCTCTGGGAATCAGATTGAAATTTCGTAAAAAGGTACAGAAAGAGGATGGACTGTAGTTTCTTGTATATCTTTTTCAGAACCAAATATCGAAAATTGTACACGTGGCACTTCATACAAGTTCGCTCTACTGAAAGTCTATAATCAGGTCATCTTGGGAGATTGTGCATAACTCTTTCTTGGAGAATCCAATTTGGATCAGACTGGTGGCATTGGAAAGAGGACACAGAGAGCTACTACAGGTCACAAATTTAGAACTAGATGATTGGAAAGTACAGAGATACATCAGAGGCAATATCGAGCTCCTACAAAGTGAAAAAAGGTGTGTAGATTTTTTTAAATTTTTGATTAAGCTTGGTTTGAAAATTTATTTTGAAGGAATTCAAAGGGCATAGTAGAGCATTATTATCGGTAACTGATGCCCCGAGGAAAGAAAATGCAAACACCTAGTAAGAAACCTGAAAGCTCTAGCATGACTCATGAAGAAGAGGAAGAAATGCTACATGATATATCAAAATTACAAGAACAAGTGCAACAAATGTCACGCTCACAAAAGTTAACAGATGCTAAGATAAATGGTGTGGAAGCTAAGATAAATGGCGTGGAAGCTAAGATGAATGGCATGGAAGCTAAGATGGACAATTTGAAGATAGATTTGAACACAAATTTGAAGACAGGCATGGCAGATTTGAAGACAGATTTGACAAATTTTCTACAAGAAATACTTACTAATGGTGAAAAGGTAGTAAAGGAAACTCATGATGAGAACAAAAGAAATGTTAATCATGATTCCATAGACGCTAATGTTGGATCGAAGAATCACCATATTCCAAAAATCGATATGAGGAAGTTTGATGGCAAGGATCCCGCCACATGGATATTACAGATGGAGCAATTCTTCGATCTCAATAATGTGCAAAACACACAAAAGGTACGTATGGCAACTGTATATTTGGAACCAAATCAGTTTGTATGGTATCAATGGCTTTGTTCTCGTAAACAATTTATCACTTGGGCAATTTTTACGGAAGAATTGATAGCACATTATGAGGATACAAAAAGCAACACTTTTTTTAGCCAATTGATAAGTCTCAAACAAAAGGGTTCAATAATGGAGCACATTGAGGAGTTCCAAAAATTGAACATAAGGGTAAAAGATATTCCAGAGGAGCATAGGATTGATGTGTTCATAGGGTCTTTAAAGGATAATATCCAACATGATGTTCGCCTTTGGGAACCTGATTCATTAGAGAAGGCATTCAGGTTAGCAAGAAAAATGGAAAGCAAAATTATGGCAACTAGGAAGCATACCACTCACAACTATAAAGACGGAAGTGTTGTTGCCCCTAGTCTTCCACAACCTACAAGGTTGACACCACAACAATTGGAAGAAAAAAGAGCAAAAGGGCTTTGTTACAATTGTGATAGCAAATACACAAAAGGTCATAAGTGTGCTGAGAAGAAATTATTCTACATAGATTGTGAAGAGGAAGAAGAAAAGGAGCAAGAAAGGTCAAAAGAAGAGGATATATTCCAGGAACAAAGCCTAGATGAAGAACAAATAAATCCGACCATATCTTGTAATGCATTGGCGGGAATTACCACTCCTCAAACCATCAAGATAGAAGGACAAATCAAGAAGAAAAAGGTAATAGTGTTGATTGATTCAGGAAGCACCCACAATTTTATTCATTGTAGGGTAGCAAAAGAATTGAATTGCTTCCTATATCCAGCACCAGAGTGTCAAGTGATGATTGCAAATGGAGGAACAATAAATTGCTCTGGAAAGTGCCATAATATCAAGCTATCCATGGGAGAATATGTATTGACTAGCCCAATGCTTTCCATTCCAATGGGAGGTGCTGATGTTGTACTAGGAGTCCAATGGCTACAATCCTTGGGTACAATAGCTTTTAATTTTCAAGAACTTTTCATCAAATTTTCTACGGAAGGAAAGGAAGTTGAATTAAGGGGTATTGCAGGGAAACCAGGAAAGATAATCAGCTCTAATGGTATGACAAAGCTTCTAAAAAAGGAGCAAAGAGGTGTAATTGCACAATTATGTTCGCTAGATGTTTCCACATTGGAATCATCTATTTCTCCAGATCTCCAAAAAGTCCTGGACAATCATTCCAAGGTATTTGAGACTCCCAAAGGTCTCCCACCTATGCGTGATCATGATCATGCTATTCATCTGATTCCAGGAAGTGTTCCTCCAAACATCAGGCCGTACAGATATCCCTATGTCCAAAAAAGTGAAATTGAACGTATGGTTGCAGAAATGCTAGAGGCTGGTATAATTCAACCGAGTCAAAGTTCTTTCTCAGCTCCAGTAGTATTGGTGCACAAGAAGGATGGATCATGGCGCATGTGTCCGAATTATAGGGAGCTCAACAAGCTCACTATTAAAGATAAGTTCCCCATTCCTGTCATTGATGAATTACTGGATGAATTGCATGGATCAATTTACTTCACCAAGTTGGATCTTCGTTCGGGATATCATCAAATCAGAATGAAGATTGAAGACATTCCGAAAACAACATTTAGAACTCATGAGGGTCATTATGAATTTTTGGTCATGCCTTTTGGCCTTACCAATGCACCTTCAACATTTCAAGGTTTGATGAATTCAATTTTCAAACCATTCCTTAGAAAATTTGTGTTAGTATTTTTTGATGATATACTAATCTACAGCAAGTCTTGGAAGGATCATGTTGAACATGTTGACAGGGTGCTACAACTATTGGAGGAGAAACAATTATATGCAAAAAGATCCAAATGTTTCTTTGGAGTCCAGGAGGTGGAATATTTGGGTCATATTGTATCTCATGAAGGAGTTAAGGTAGACCCTAGCAAAATTAAAGCCATTAAGGAATGGAAAATCCCCACATCCATAAAGCATCTGCGAGGATTTCTTGGGTTGACAGGGTATTATCGCAAGTTTGTTAAGAATTATGGGAGAATAGCAGCACCTCTAACAACATTATTGAAGAAAGATTCATTTTCATGGACTCCGGAAGCAACAAAGGCCTTTGAACATCTTAAAGAGGCAATGTGCCAAGCACCGGTCTTAGCTACACCGGACTTCACAAAAACCTTTATTGTGGAATGTGATGCTTCAGGAAATGGAATTGGTGTTGTTCTAATGCAAGATGAAAGACCCATTGCTTTTGAAAGTCGTCCAATCAAGGGAAAGTTTTTAAGCAAAGCTATTTATGAGAAGGAAATGTTGGCAATACTCCATGCACTTAAGAAATGGCGACCCTACCTAATGGGAAGACACTTCAAGGTAAAAACGGATCATGATAGCCTTAAATACTTTTTAGAACAAAGATTATCCTCTGAAGAGCAACAAAAGTGGGTCACAAAGATGTTGGGTTATGACTTTGAAATCATCTACAAAAAAGGGAAGCAAAATGTGGTGGCAGATGCACTCTCAAGAAAGGATGAGGATGTGGAAGCATTGTTGTGTGCCATTTCTATTATCCAACCAGATTGGATAAACGAAGCAAGGGAGGAATGGAAGAATGACGAAGAAGTGTGGGCACTTATTCGAAAGCTACAACAAGATTCCAGTACTTCTGATACATTTAGCTGGCAAAATGATTCGTTATGGTACAAAGATCGCTTATACCTCTGTAAGAATTCCCAGCTAAAACAAAAGATTCTTATGGAATTGCACACTTCTCCCTTAGGAGGGCACTCAGGATTTTTAAAAACTTACCACAGGGTTAAGAAGGAATTTTTTTGGGATGGCCTTAAATCAGATATTCAAAAGTTTGTGGCGGAATGTTTGGTTTGCCAACAAAATAAAGTTGAAACAATTAAGACACCGGGTCTATTACAACCTTTATCCATTCCAAGCCAACGTTGGGAGGTTTCAATGGATTTTATCACAGGTTTACCCAAGTCTGAGGGAAAGAGTGTCATCATGGTGGTAGTTGACAGACTTACCAAGTATGCACACTTTTGTGCATTATCACATCCATTTAAAGCCAGTACAGTTTCTACTGCATTTATGGAAACAGTTCAAAAGCTACATGGAAACCCAAAGATTATTGTAAGTGACAGAGATCCCATTTTCACTGGAAATTTTTGGACAGAATTATTTTCTTGTCTTGGTACTCAGTTAGCTCATAGCTCATCTTATCATCCTCAATCTGATGGGCAAACTGAGATAGTAAACAAATGTTTGGAAGGATATCTTCGTTGCTTTGTATCTGATAAACAGACACAATGGGTCAAATGGTTGCCTCTGGCTGAATGGTGGTATAACACTTCCTTCCATACAGCAACAAAAATGACCCCATTTATGGCACTTTATGGGTATCAACCACCATCCATCACATCATATTTAAGAGAAAATTCTAAGGTTCAGGCAGTGGAACATCACATCGAACATCAACAACAAGTCCTCCAACTCTTAAAGGATAACCTCGTGTTGGCACAAAATAGAATGAAACAACAGGCAGATCAACATCGCAGTGAAAGAAGTTTTGATGTAGGTGATTGGGTATTCCTACGGCTACAACCATATAAGCAAATGTCCCTAAAGCAAGCTAAGAAGGATAATAAATTATCACCAAAGTATTATGGTCCGTACAAGGTGTTGCAAAAGATTGGTACTATGGCATACAAATTGGAGCTTCCTGCAGCTTCTCGATTGCACCCAGTTTTCCATGTTTCATGTTTAAAGAAGGTTATAGGCGACAAGCTCCCAATTCAAACAATATTGCCAGAACTTGACGAGGAAGGAAAAATTATATTGGAACCGGAAGCAGTCACAGAAACAAGAACTCGACAGCTACGAAATCGATCAATTTCAGAGTATCTTATCAAGTGGAAGAACTTATCCGCTGAAGATTCCACATGGGAGGATGAGAATTTTATGCAGAAGTATCCAGAACTACTCAAGCGTTGAGGACAACACTTTTTTGAAGGAGAGGGGCATGTTGGGTCCCTATAATACTAGTGATTACCCCATTACTATTGTAGTTATACCCCTTATTTATATTGTTGTGCCCCTATTACCCCCATATTGTTATTTCTGTGCCCCATAGAATCCCTCTATTGTTATTTTTGTGGCTTTATATTATTATTGTTAGGTCGGCTGGATTATATTGTGACTCCTTAGACTCCTATATATAGAAAGGAGGTTTTGTCATTTGAATCATCAAAGAATTGTTCATTTATGTAATGTAAAGGAGGTTGCCCCCTCGAAGAGGCTGAATTCTAAGGCGTTGATCTATCTTTTCTATCTTTTCTTGAGCTGGCTTCATAACAGACATGGTCAAAGAAATTTTGGAAAATGCTCTAACCAGTTTGAGGCAATCGACCATCAAAGGATGAGATGTCACCACCACCTTGTGACAATGTTCATTTGTCTCCCAAGCGAGATGAACGCTTAAAGGGGCCATGTATGTCATTGTCCACTCCACTCCGTCAAAGATGTAGCCCAAGAGACAGGTATAAATCTCATTGGTGTTTTCCAATGCATGGTAATTTTGACTACTTGTGGAATATGTACACTTGTACTTTCTATGATGCATTTGATCATTGTGTGGTTTTCTATGAGAAACTTATGGTAATGGTTAAAAGAATGGTTTTGATTCTAGTCATCAAGCATAATGAATCTCCTTCGCATGAGAGGACTTCTTTGTCAGCAAACAAGAGAAAGTTCTTTTGTACCCATTGTAAGATGCATGGGCATGGCAATGAACAATGTTAGAAATTACATCCAGATCTTCGTTCAAAGAAAAAAAAGGAGATTGTACAACATAATGAAAGGGAAACAAGAGGTGGCAAAGAGGACACAACAATCCTAAGAAACCTTCAAGGAAAAGATTGTGCAAAAAGAGAACCCATAAGCCTAGGAGAGGTAGAGATGGGGTAGAATTGTTTGTAAAGTTGCTTTGTAAATTTTTAATTACTTGTTTTTTACCTGTTACTTTTGTAAAGTGAACAATAAATGTCACTATGTGCAACAAGTATGTGTTTTTCATTGATGTTATGTATTGGCTTGTTATAAGTCCACATGTTCAAGGACTTTTGGAATGTACAAGTCATTGTCCAAGTTTGTCTACAAGTTTGTCATGTACTCATTGATGCATGTATTCGAGATGAAACTTGTTGTGAATATAATATTTGTTTTTAAGATTGTACAAGATGACTATGTTGTTGTAGTCAAAGTCAATTATATCATTAAAATTTTGTAGCAGTGTACTTTTTATGTACAAACTCAGTTTGAGGACAGTAAAGTAAGTTTATGTTTATTTTGATTTCCAAGATGGAGTCAAGATTGTCTTCAACAATGTAACTTCAAGATGAAGTTGTTTTGAGTTGTGCAAAGATGATATTAAACAGAATGTTCAAATTCCACTCATCATTATTTTTTTCCTACAACAATGATAAGAATATTGGCTCAATTCTTAACAGGATAGTAGGTCTTCACGGAGAAGATAAGTGAAGTGCCTTGATTTGGGCTTGAGGGGAACCAATTGAAAAGTAAGCATTTTGGATTGAGGTTTTGGGTGACTTTGAGTTTCAGCCTCATTATATTTACTAAGGAAGTAAACTTTTCGAGTCCAAAAGTTCCTAGTGGGAAGGTGTGATCAAGTGATCAAATTTTAGCTCAAAAATGAAAGTGCCTAGAAATTATTGAAACCAACGTTAATTCAAAGTGCTCGTCATTCTTAATCCAACGACATTCATTTCACCTCAATCTGAAAATGTATGCTTAAGTTATCGCGTGCTGACTGTTTGGCCCAACAACGAAAAATTTACCAGGTATGTTGACTGGGCGGTCCATACGATGACTCAACATGTTGACTGTGTACCCTTGGGCCTATGACAGACTAACAAGTGGTAGCCTCGAATTTATCACGTGGTTGAAATTTGATTGATTGATGCCTTGTTTTGGTGGACCAATGATTGGGTGCCACATGGCCCAATCATGGGCTCTCAGGTGGCACCCTAGGAGAACATTTTTTTTTAAGGCCAGGCTATCCCCAACCGAGTTCGAACCTACAAACTTCATTATTTAGGCCTAACACCTTACCAATCGTTCTACACAATGTTTCTTAATACCTTATGGTGCCAATGCCTTTTATGTTTTCATAGGCGCGCAAATGGGAGAAGGGGTCGGATTGTTAACTGCATCCCCCAGTCACAACCTTAACCACATGACCCACAACATATCGAAGCAGAAGGGCTTAACTCTAGCCTCGACCCATGGCCTTATCCCACAACATAGGACTAAGGCACATGTATTTGTGTGCTTACAGAGGGAGCTACAAAAGGGGAGCTAGCCCCAAGTCTTATGACATATCCATGTGACCTAGTGCGCAACCATTAAGTGGCCCAGTGGGAAGTGTGGGTTGTTAGCCTGACCCTTGGTCCTGTGGAATCCAATAAGACCACACACCGTAGTTTGGAGGGTTTGGCTAGCAGGGGCAGGTGTTAAGGCCCAACCCATGACCTTCTATATGACCTGAATTTTCGGGATTAAGAGAATATTGGCTAATTTAAGGTTTCAATAAATTACACCGGTGGAGGACAGATTTTTCACCTCGTTAGAGAAAAATAGGGAAGATTTGTAGGAAAATTAGATTGTTGGGCTGATTTGTAGGACAATTAACAGTAAAACTCATGGGAGAGCTTGGAGAGCCATATCTTTTTGATATTTTGACCAAATTGATCTCAACAAGATTCTACCTAGGCATTTTTGGATATTTTGGATCCAATGGTGACCTCTAATTGCTTATTTGAGCACATCTAAGGAGTCTTTTTGTAGGTTGAAGACCAAGGGTGTATGGATCAATTAGGTTTTTGAAGCAGTTCTGGAAGGTGTTTGAGCATGGAGAAGGCCTTGTAGGGTTTTTCTCACCTTTAGAAGTCTACTGCAACAACTATTACTTGCAGGTTTCATCTCAAGTTTACTTTTCTCATTATGCCATGTCGAGGGAAGTTTTTTTTATTCTCTTCAATGTGGAATTGAAGTGCTCATATGCTCATGTAATCTCATTTTAGTTGGAGTATAGGATCTTTGTAGGAGATGCCTTGTATTTCTATTTTATGTGAGAGTTCTTTGTAGGAGAACATTACCTTGTAGGGGTAATAACCACATGTTTTCATCAGCAAATTTTTATGTACTCCATTTTACACTAAATATATGGAGTGGTCTAGTTATGTTGGCAGGCCTAGAGATGTAGCCCGGGAGGGGTGAACTCTATCAACATATCCTTTTTTATAATCTTCATGATGCCTATATGATTTATGTGATATTATGTTGCTTATGTTAAGTTTACATGTGAAGACTAACTCATGAATTGAAGAGACATTGGAAAAAAAAAAAACTTGTTTTTGTGTTAAGGCCCATTATTACCTTGCAAAGCATCAGAACGATCCTTGTTTATTTGTTTGTTTGATTTTGGAGAAGAGGAAAAATACACCTCCTCCATTTTCAAATCATTTATATTGACTAGTGTTGTAACTATATATATTGATGGAGGAACCTAGCATTGAGGTTATTCTTCGTTCAATTTAATCTCAAGATTGGTTGAACCATATGTAGGGTAATAATATTAAGGGTATGGAAAATTCTCAATTCAAATGATTTGTAGAATGAACTGAACGTCGAGATTGTCTATACAACATAGGAGTCAAATTGTATTATGAAAATACAATGGCTCTCATTGAGCCTAAAACTAAACTTAAACCGAGGTATGAAACAAATCTATATTATGAACTTAGAAGAAAATTGAATTAAAACACAGTATGATTAAACATACAATAAAAGGACAAATATCTTCAATTAATTCAAATCCCTTCTTCTGAGACCACAAAAAAAAGGCCACACTTACATACTCACACACTTCTCTTGTAATCTAAACTTCTCTCTTGAACTACAAGTCTATTATTTATACAATCAATAAACTAGTTTAGATCCATTAATTGTGGATCTGAGTTGTAAATCTAGAAATATCTAAAATAATAAAAGTGTCTATGATATCTCTCGAATATCAACTAAGAAACTTCCTTTTTATGCAAATATATAACAATTTGAACTAATTACTAATTCTCTTAAGTATTTAAAATAATTAAAATAAATTCTGGAAACCCGCTTCCTATAGTAAATGAGCTTTTGACCATCATATTCAAAACGAATTTAGGGATGTTGATGGTCCTACATCATAATATCATGCTACAACAATATCAATTTCATTAAAAGAAAAGAAGCGGCACAATTACTTTTGAGATAAATCTCCAATTTTAATTCGTGACAACTACTAAGAATATTTTAGAATATTTGATGGAGGCTAAATTTCTACCATACACTTTAATCATTATTCAGAATTAAAATAAAATTCTAGAAACATTATTTCAAAATAGATTACAAAAAAGGAAAATTCTACCACTCCAATATCAAATTTGTAAGAGCTCAAAGAGTCTCAAGATTCATTGGACTTTGTGGACTAGTCCTTCAAGCTGACTTTGTGTACTGGTACTTCAAGCTTGAATAGATGGATAGTTTGTTGTGACTAGTCAAAAGGTCTTTATGTGGACTGGTCCTTCAAGCTTGCTGTGACCAGTCCAAAAAGAATGCTCAAAGTGTCTACCATTCCCAGATCCCACTTTTATTAGGCCACGAACGCTCAAACTGTCTACCACTCCAAGATCCGTAAGAGATCAAATTTTAATCTTCGAAGAGCTCAAAGAGTCTCAAGATTCATTGGACTTTGTGGAGTATCAAGGAGCCCCCTTTGCTCAAATTGTTTACCACTCCAAGATCCCACTTGGATGAATTTACACAACACTACTGCACCGAACTCCAACTAAACTACCGAAGGTAGCTCCAACATCCTACTTCATTTAAGGTGTCAGAATCAGGGAGAGCATTTCAGGAAGGCTCTAGAATGGCCTAATTAGATCGGATTTTCCATCTTAAAATTGTTAGTAGATAGATTATACCTTTTGAAAAAATCCGATCTAATTTGCCCAAATTACGTGGTATTTAAAAAGTGGCATTTCTATACCAAATTACGTGGTATTTAAAAAGTGGCATTTCTATACCAAATTAGATCGGATTTTTTCAAAAGGTATAATCTATCTACTGACAATTTTAAGATGGAAAATCCGATCTAATTAGGCCATTCTAGAGCCTTCCTGAAATGCTCTCCCTGATTCCGACACCTTAAAAGAAGTAGGATGTTGGAGCTACCTTCGGTAGTTTAGTTGGAGTTCGGTGCAGTAGTGTTGTGTAAATTCATCCAAGTGGGATCTTGGAGTCGTAAACAGTTTGAGCAAAGGGGGCTCCTTGATACTCCACAAAGTCCAATGAATCTTGAGACTCTTTGAGCTCTTCGAAGATTAAAATTATGAACTACAAAAATAAACATATTTCACAATGCGTTCCCTCACTAAACAAAATTCATATTACTATTAATTGTTATATATGTATGTATTTATGTATGATTTCAAATTTTGCTTCCTCCAATTATAATTATAATCAAACTAGTAAATGTTAAAGCTCCTCCAATTATAGATTCATCATACACCAGATCAACCAAAGGTAAAACTATTTTTATTATATATTCAAGGGAAAACAAATATATATATATATATATATATATATATATATATATATATATATATATATATATATATATATATATATATATATATATATATATATATATATATATATATATATATATATATATATATATACCTCATTCAAGGGAAAAGAATGCAATATATATGTGTGTATGTATGTAAGCTGAAACCTCTTTTCATTCAATATCTTTCTATTCATATTTGAATCAAAGATACGTACAAAATACATGGATTTATCTTGAGACGAGAGCCTTGAAATGGAACTTCGAAGAGCAGTTGAACAATGAACAAACATAAACTGAGAGACCAGAAAATAACCATTATGAAACTACTATACCGAGAGATTGACTGTTCATATTTACATTGGCTCACTAAAAATGAAGGCCATAAAAAAAATATTTCTTACACCTTTTGATACTAACCAAAGCCCGAGAGGTTGAAAATTAAACATGATAGTTTTAAGTTTGTAAACCACAGTATCAACAATTAACTCTTTATAGCAAATATACAAGATTGTGGAAACAAAAGACAAACAATTGAGCGACTAAAAGAGAGCTCAAAAAAGTTGGAATAAACCAGAGAAATTGCATTCCCCTCTGTTCCATTATTGAAGTTGAATTGTTCATGCTTTTTGATATAGTCCTTTCTTTGAGAGATCATCTATGAACTTATTAAAATTGCGTGGACGTGAAAAAAAGATAAGTGATGGAAGTGATGAAAAATATTTTTTTTATTATTAACTTCTAATAAAAAAGATTTAAAACATGGAGATGAAACTCCGTGCTTAACCATTCAATGATATATTTTGAGTTTCCCCCAATCAGAAGCCTAGGTAGATTTAAATATTGTGTTATGTGCAGGAGAGCCCATGAAACTATAAGCTTTGCGTTTGCGTTTGGTTCACTGACCAATACATAAACAAACTTTCAAGCAATGATTTTGGGATAGCTTAATAATAAAACCTCCACCACAAAAATGTTCCCTGGCCAATATATAAACAAACTTTCAAGCAATGATTTTGGGATAGCTTAATGATAAAACCTCCACCGCAAAAACCATATTTGGAACCACCATTGAAAAAAGAGGTAGGAAGATCAAAACTTTGGAAGGGGAGGCTTCTAGTCTTTTTTGATTTGTACTATCCTTCGGTGGATATTCTCTAAAAAAAGGCACCACTTTGGAAGTAGCGTGCACCAAGTTGGGGGAAATGTTTAAAAAAAAATATTATTTCTTAAACCCCACAAACTCCAAGCAATAAAGACTGGAAGGGTATGAGCCCTTTTCATTCTAATGTGCCAAGAATGTAGGCACTCTTCAAAAGAATTGAAAGATCCTAGGTTAGAGATTCCAATCGCTATAAGAGCATTTGTACACATATATTTTGCAATCTCACAAGTGACAAATAAGTGTTTTGTACTCTTTTCACCAACCAAACAAAGACAACAAGAATTGTGACTATGAAAACCTCTTTTTTGCAAATTTTCCCATGTCAAAATTTTGTTTTGCAGGGCCAGCCACACAAATTTCTTGAGCTTGAGAGGTAGATTCCATTTCCAAAATTTGGGAGTCCACCAATTTCAAACAAGAGAGCATAAACAGGAGGAAATGGTCATGTATGTCAATTTGGCCTCCACACACCCTTAAGCATTGTTCCAAACCCATACTAGATTATCTTCCACATTTAAGAGAAAAACTCTATTTTGGGACTTTTAAGGCATGGCCACCATGCAGCGATAACTCTGAAGAGTTGAGCCACCAACCCCAGAATAGTCGAAGGGAAACGAGTTATAGGAGGGAAAAGAGTTATAGGCTTAGGTCAGTAGATAAATGCCTTTAGCATTTAGAAGGTTAACCAGAGAGTTTGAGAAAATACATGAAGAAGAACTTCCCAAGAAAGGGTCTTTTCCAAGTCAGATTTGGCACTCATTCCCAACCTTCCAAATCAACAATTTGAAAAGCTAGTTAAAATATGGCAATAGCCTCCACCACACTAGAGAACCAGAGTAAGAGGAAATTGTAGCACATTACTAATCTAGGCTACCAAAGATGATCTTCTTGGCACTCATTCCCAACCTTCCAAATCAACAATTTGAAAAGACAGTTAAAATATGACAATAGCCTCCTCCACACTAGAGAACCGGAGTAAGAGGAAACTGTAGCACATTACTAATCTAGGCTGCCAAAGATGATCTTCTGATCTTCTTAGCTACTTCTCCTTGATCATCTGGTTCTGAAGCCCATTTCCAAACAAGCCCCCCAAAGGTTCTTCAAAGTTAAGTCTTTACCAAACCAAGAAAAGGTTTTTTTAGACCTCGTCCTCCCAAGGTGTGGAGGCTAAATGAGCATACTCAAACCTTACTTATTTAAGGGAAAAAAATGTAAAATAATTTTTTTTCCCTTTTAAGTTTTTCCTTTTACATTAAAACATTTAATAAAAAGTGAAATCTATTTACCTACCGTAATTTTTTGTCATAAAAATATAAGGGCTCAATATTTTTATGAATATATCAAAATTATTATTAATCTATTTTTTAATAAATAAAAATAAAATAGATATTAAAAAATAAAAATAAAAGAAATAAATAAAATGTCTGTATTATAATAAATATAAAAAATTATATATGAAAAGTTTATAATATTATATTATATTATATTTGTTTTTTATAATTAATAGTATAGTTTAATTATTATTAGTTTTTATTGTTTAAAATATATTTTTTAAACCATTAAATAAATTCACAACTTAAAAAATAGAAAAAAAAAATGAAAACTTACACTATTTTAAATATAATTAAAAGATCAAATCTTAATTTAATAAATACAGTTAATATTTTATTACCATACTATTTTAAATAAATGAATTTAATATCAATAAATAATAATTTAAATACTTTCATTTATGAAAATTTTACAATTTTGTTTTAAATATAAAATAAAAAATACTTATTATATAAATCAATTATTTATTATTTATAAGTATATTTTAATCCTATAATGATTTTCTAATTAAATTATGATTTGAAAAACAACGTTAATAAACTTAAATATATTACATGTAACATTTAGACTCTTTTGATTTATTTATTTTTTAAGCTTTTTATTAAGAGTGGAATTTAAAAATGGAACAAATCGTTGTGTAGAGAGCTTCATTACCCGTTGTTTTGACATTTTCGATTATGACATGTAACATCCATTTGTTAAATTTTTGAATATATTTAACGGACAAATTTACAACCTGTATTCCATCGGTGCTCGTGAGATTGAAATCCACATCAAAATCGAGGACCGTGAAAGCTAATAATATTAAAATCTCATGTCAACGCAAATATTGTACCACAGTTTCACTAAAGTCCTCTGTATCGACTCGACTTCAAATATAAAAACAAAGACAGAAATAGGGTTTTCAAAGATTTAATACTCATTTCAAATAAACTCGCAAGGAAAAATGGAAGTTACATAACTTGAAGTTTTCTTTTCAAAACAAGGATTTGCAGTTGCAGAATAGATCCATTATTCTATGCCATATTATCTCGGATTGTATGTTATCTTCTGTTTTCAGGAGGAGAGGACCTTCGCTCGGAGTTCCGCAATGTCGACATCGCCGAAGTGATCCTCCGGAATCCAGGCCCCGGTGGCGGGATCTCTCATCCAGAAACCCTTATTTTTCCCTTGCGCCTCTTCTTTTTCGCCTACTGGTTTACATTGTTGATGCGACGCCACCTCCGGTATCACGCCATCGCTGCCCAACAAAGTCGCCGCTCTGCCCACCGATGTTGCGTAACTCCTCTGTTCCCTGCATAAAGAAATATAGAAACGAAAATCTTAATAACTCCTCTATTCCGTCCTTAAAAGAAGAGAAATAAACGAAAATCTGAATAACTCTGTTCTCTGCATAAAAGAAATGAAGAAACAAAAATCTTAATAACTCTTAGTGTTTCTGGCATAAAAGAAGATAAGGAAACGAAAATCTTAATAACTCTTTAGTGTTCCCTGCATAAAAGAAGATAAAGAAACTAAAATCTCAATAACTCTTTAGTGTTCCCTGCATAAAAGAAGATAAAGAAACGAAAATCTCAATAACTCTTTAGTGTTCCCTGCATAAAAGAAGATAAAGAAACGAAAATCTCAATAACTCCTTAGTGTTCCCTCCCTGCATAAAAGAAGATAAAGAAACAAAAATCTCAATAACTCTTTAGTGTTCCCTGCATAAAAGTGGTTAAAGAACCGAAAATCTTAATATTTTTTTCTATTCTGTATTTCATGTACATACAAAACCCTAACATTCCCAAATAGACATACTGCGAATCTTAAAATGAAATTTTAATTTTAATGTGAGAGTGCATACCAACCGTGAGTCCCGCCAAGGTCGCCTAACAGAGATCTGAGAGAAGATAACTTATTCGGAGACACAAGCTTTGCCATCGTGAAAGCAGCGAAGGGAAGAGAAAATAAATAAATGTAGCGTGTAACTCAAGCAAGCAAAATCAACGAAGCAAAAGTTAATCTCTGTCTCTCTGTTTAAGGCAGGCGCAGAGGCAGAGACTGCTCTTCACTCACTATGACTCTTTATTGTCTCCACTGGCCTTTTTTCAAAATAAATAAATGTAGCGTGTAACTCAAGCAAGCAAAATCAACGAAGCGAAAGTTAATCTCTGTCTCTCTGTTTAAGGCAGGCGCAGAGGCAGAGACTGCTCTTCACTCACTATGACTCTGCGTGGTCTCCACTGGCCCTCTTTTTAAACAAAGTTCAGGTTTCTGCTTTTCCTGCAGTGACATCCAGATATTCCTCCCCTTTTCTTATTTGCATTCTTTTCATTTAAAATTTGATAAGAAGCTTATTTTGTTTGTTTAGGTCAAGATCATTGCATTCAGATATTCTTCTTCTTTCTTTATTCGCATTCTTTTTATTTAAAATTTGATCTTTATTCGCATTCTTTTTATTTAAAATTTGATGAGAAGATCATTTTGTTTGTTTAGGTCAAGGTCTCCGATCCCGGTGCGTTCGAATTGATTTTCAATTCTTAACATCTTGTGCTTTCCGCTTTATTCATAGTCATCGATTGGTTGTCAATGGAGAATGTATTCTCCTATTTGAAATTAATAATTAGTGATTGACCAAGTTCAGGTTCAACGAGAAATCCCTGGTTTTTGGCAAATCGAAAATAATGCAGAAATGCGCTCTTTTCGGAAAGGACAGCCCTGAGCGATTTGATAGCCCGGAGCAGCATCACATGCAAATTGTAACGGTGCTCCATTTGTGGATCCAGAGATGGATGAACCAGCAGCATCGGCAGCAGCAGAGCCCATAAGTCCTACAGCGCCCTGTCCGTGGATTAAGGCACGGGGACCAGATGGCTGAAGACTGTGGCAAGAGCTATTTCCAACCCCATAACATATTTATGACGCCTGACATGTTCGGGAGATAGCCCTTTATAACGCGCAGCTTTTTCTTTTTTTCTATAATTATCCGGACCCGGCGTTGGAAATAGCTATCTCCGGCGCATGTCAGAGTGTCATAAATATGTTATAGTATAGGATTGGAAATAGGACTCGCCGTGAAAGGTTTCATGGTCCGAGAGCCTTAAGCCGTAACTATGACAACTATCAGGGTCCGCGTGCCGTCCTTACCCACCTGGGCGCCGTGCCTTGAACCGTGGCCATGCCGCTTTCGCAAGCTTTGCTGCGCCGAATCCTGCAATCTTTGGATTCAGCAGCAGAATACCTTTAAAATTCTAATGTGCTCCTGCCCCGCCCTATCATACCGCTTCGGGCTGTCCTTTTTCGAGAAGAGCGCATTTGAGCATCCCTTTAAATTCGCCAAAAGCCAGGGATTTCTCCCTGAACCCGAGGGCAAAACCCTACATTCCATCATGGCGTTGTGCCGTACGATTCACCTCTATCATGGGATTCTGCCTGGATTCCAGAAATCGAATGCAAGCTCCTATACTTGGGGACCCACCTTCAAGGCCCAGGGCATTTCAATTCACATCGTAAACGCACTTACCGATTATTATATTTTCCAAATAGGAGAATAATACATTCCCAATCCACTAATCTTTTGAATTAATAAAGTTTGTAATCTGAAATAAGAATCTTTTCGATGCATCAAACAAATGAGGAATATCAATAAAGCGTAAAGCGTAAGATTTTACGCACTAAAATCCAATTCCAGCCCACGGGCATCGGAGTCATTGACCTAAACAAACAAAATAATCTTCTCATCGAATTTTAAATAATAAAGAAAGAAAAAGAATATCTGGATGCCATAACATGGAAAACATAGTTTAAAAGAAGGGCCCATGGAGACAATGCAGAGTCATATTGAGTGTAGAGCACTCTCTGCCTTAAACAAAGAGACAGAGATTGGCTTTTGCTTCATTGATTGCTTGAGCTACAGGCTACATTTATTGATTTTCTCTTTCCCTGGCTGCTTTCGGTATGGCAAAGTTTGTGCCTCCCAATAAGTTATCAGCTTCTCTCAGATGTCTGTTAGGCGACATTGGCGGGACTCGCACCTGGTACGCACTCTCACTTTCTCTAAAATATCATTTCAAGAATCGTCAAGAATCGCAGTATGTCTGTTTGGCAATGTTAGGGTTTTAAATGTACGTGATTTTCGTTTCTTTATTTCTTTTATGCAGGGAACAGAGAAGTTACACAACGTCCGTAGGCGGAGCGGCCACTTCGTCGCCCAGGGAGGGAGTAATAGCTGAGGTGGCGTCGCATCAACAATGTAAAGCAGCAGAAGTAAAAGAAGAGGCGCAACGGAAAAATAAGGTGTTCTGGATGCGGGATCCCGCCACCGGGAACTGGATTCCGGAGGACCACTTCGGCGATATCGATATTGCTGAACTCCGAGCGAAGGTTCTGTCGTCCTCAAAGCAGAAGATGACATACAATCGAAGATGATATGTGGCAGAATAATAGATCTGTTCTGCAACTGCACATCCTTCTTTAAAAAAAAAAACACTCTCAAATTTTGTCAACATATATCATCCGTTTGTATATGCGGGTTTATGTGAAATGAGCATCAAATTTTTGAAAACCCTATTTCACTGTGTGTTTGTATTTGAAGTCTAGTCGAAACAAGGACCTTATTGAAACTTAGGACCTTATTGAAACTTTGGTACAATATATGTCGATCTGAATGTTGTTAGCTTTAATGGTCCTCTATTTTGATGAAGTAATTTTTGTTTGCTTAAATAGATGGTTGATAATTGCTATTATTTTTCATTTAAAATATTTAAATTATTATGATGATATTTAACATATTGAAAATATGATATCTATTCATTTTATTATTATATTTTCTAAAAAGTTATAAAGAGATATTATTTAAATTATATGAAATCTAATTTAATAATATATTTTGTTACCATAAATAAATTATGTTATGTAAATAAAATTGGATTTTAATATTTTTTAATAAAATAATTAAAATTTAAAATTTATAGTGTTTCAAAATACCCAACCACATACGTTGACTTTATATTTTAAAATTATATATATATATATATATATGTTAATATTTAATTATGATAAAGATATTTAAAATTTTTGTATTCAGGTTTCTCTGATCCATAATGAATGAACCACACTTGTTGATTTGGCCAAATATTTATCTTATGTGATTTCTATCAAAAGACTTTGCTTAATATTTAAAATTGTTAAACTTAATTTTACCAAAAAAATAAAAATAATCTTAAAATAAAGGCTTATGTGGCTTATAATTTAGGTGTACTATTTTTTAGGATAAATTGCATCATTGTTTTAAGGTCCACCAATTTGTAACTACTTATTATTTCAAGTTAAGGTAGATGAGGATCTCTCGACTTTTTTTCTTTTTTCTTTTCTTTTCTTTTTTAATTGAGGGCCTAGATTGATTCTCAAGGGAATATATCCAGCATATGCTTAGCCTTAATGCTTATGAATGGTTGTAGTGCATTAAAGAGTTTGTTACGTTGCATTGACTTTTAATCAATTTAAAAAATTAGATATGTGCCACGTGGCCCACCCACCAATTTCCTAGGAATTTGAGATTGTTCCAATTCTAATAAGTTCCTCATGATAAGTTCCATATCATTTATAACATTCATTTAGATATAAGCAAATTTTATTTAGCAAAATGGTACATTACTTTTAATAAATTTAAAAAATTAGATTTGTTCCACGTGGCTCCCCACCCACCAAGTTCCTCATTATTATTTATAACATTTATTTATAATTCTTTTTCTCTTAAGTTAAAGGAGTGCATCAGTCACACATTCTTCATGTTGCAATAATTTTGATTATATTAATGGAGCCTTAGGCTATATCAACCACATTAATATTTTTAATGTGGTTGTACTAGTATAATATTAAAATAAACATTAGAGAAAACTTAAAAAATTAATATATATATATATATATATATATATATATATATATATATATATATATATAACATTAAATAATTAATATAAATTATAAAAAAATATAAAATATAGAAATAAATAAATAAAATTTATATGAAAAGAAAATAAACTAAAAAAACAATAAAAATAATTCTAAATTGGAAATTAACAAAAAATTGATCCAATCTCAATCACTCACATTTATTTATGTGTTCTTCTTCATAGGATTTTGAAAATGTTTCTTCTTCAAGCTCTTCCTCATCTTTTTCTTGCTACCAAAGAGATTTCTTTAAAGTTAAAACACCATTGGACCGAGTGGAAGGTTTCTTTGGTATGACTCATTGAATGTCTTACCATTCCTCCTCTAATTATTTGATTTCTATAGCTTCTAGAGATTCAATTTATGAATCCTATACACCATCACATTGAGTGGAATATTTTCTTACTGGAGTATCCTGAATATCATACAACTCTTCCTCTAATTTTTTGATCTTCAAAGCTTGGAGAATCTAGTTAAGACTTAGGGAAGAGGGATTAGACAAGGAGATAAGGGGCCACTAGATGAGATGAAATGACCACACATTGATACATAGGTTGAGATGCTTTCAACTAGGAGAGGGGAGATCCCATGAAGAGATAGGTAAATTTTGGAATGAAGACGGTGACTTCTTAATTAATTTGAGGTTCAAATTTGTTCTATGAAGGGATTAACTTACATTTTCTTCCCAAAGATGAAGAGGGGCCCAAAGAAGAGAGTGGAACCACTTTCTTGCTACTTGAGGTTTTCTTAGCTTGTTTGTGTTGAAAATATGATTATACTTAAAGGGAGGGTGAATCAATATAATGGACAATTTTAACGACTATTAACAATATCCAATATTTCAAATCATTCAACAATCAATCATGTAAACAACACATAGAAAAACTAGATGTATGTGGAAATCCATAAAGGGAGAAAACCACAAAACTTATGTCTGAATGTTGTTGTAGGTTGCAACCTACTATTACAATAGTTTTTCTAGCTCCTGTTAGAAAATTATATATTATGGAGCAATGGAACATATAAAATATTCCAGAGATATAAACACATAAAACGCATAAAACAAGAGAGACACAGATATACGTGGTTCACCTTGTCTGGGCTACGTCCACCCCGAACAGCTAGTCCTTCCTTTCTATTATCCGACAAAATGAAGAGACACAACCTACAACAGATCCACTCTAATATCCTCTGTTTTCTCTCACAGTCTCACTTCACTGCTTCTCACTCGAAGAATACACGTATATTACACAGACTCAATACGATGCCCTCATACAAAGAGAGGGGTTGCCTTCTAGGGTAAAAAACCCTAAAATAAACATAAGTTCTATCGTCAGATCATCTGCCTAATGAATGGCCCAGATTGACTAGAAATTACTATACTTTTACAAGGCAATTTTACATCTGTTTTTAGCTTCGGGGGCGTTGCCCCCGAAACCCCCCGCTAGGGGGGCGCTCCCCAAAGGTCACAGCCACCCCCCCTGGACCCCCCCGCAACGAATACCTTTGATTACAGAAGATAATCAGGCTCCACACCCAATAGCTCCAACTAGAAGGAGACACCCATCCCATGAATTTACAAACACCCACTTGAAGGAGACACCAACCCCCCGAACTTTACAAGAACCAACCTAAAGGAAGCAACCACTCCCTAAAATTTATAGGCACCAACCTAAAGGAATCACCCACTCCTTGATGTGGTGGCACCAACCTACTTTTCCTAATAGATCCCTCATTCATGCATTTTCAAACTCAGACCCACAGGCACATTATTCTAGTTTTAGACTTTACATTTCCACTACTCTCATTTCCTTAGTTCATACTCATCTATATGTTCAACTATAATATAGACATTCTCATACCACAAAATCATATCTTCTCTCATCTATGCCATTCTTTTGCTCAACCTCTAATTTTTATTCACTAAATTCTTCTCTCATACACAGAGACCCACATTACTACACTCAAGCAACTCACACACATTGGTTCTCCATCTGCCACACCTCAAATAGTGACATCAAATTTGTTATTTTACCTACCTCATTTCCCAACTCTTACATCCCCAACACTCTTTATTAAACATGCGTTAATTTATTGTAAAGACATCTCACCATCTTGTGTCATTCTCTTATTCTTTTATAGATTTTTCCCTCCAATTACCATTGGTTTAAATCGATGGTATTTAGCCATGGAAATCCTCATTTGACTATATCATCAAATCATACCCTATAACTCATGCAATCTTCAATGGAATGAGAGTTCTATAGATCCTTTTCTTTTTTCGTATGTCTCCACATGTCCATGAGCTAGAACGTAGACCTAAACTCCATAGGCACCTATCAGCCCATCATCGACCAATCACTATTCTATTGATTTGCTGCATGTTGTGCCAATAGTTGATGGGTGATATGCCCTTAGGTGCTCATACTCCAGCTCCTGCAACTAGGGATTGTGACCAGCACTTTGTGGCTCACCACTCACTACTCGTAGACCAGTGAAAAATTATTCTATCTTGGCAGTTTACTAAACATGATTGTCACTTGACATTGCCACACTTAACAAATATTTTTCCATCAGCTGTCCTACCACTCATTGCTCTACTATTGGATGTAATTAACAATGTATTTTTCTTGTGTTAATGGGCAGTGGGTGGTGACTGGTGGCCCGCACATGAAAACTATGAAAAATGCCAAAATCTCTTAACACTATGAAGCCCTTCCAAATAATTTCTCAGTACAAATACTAAGGATTTATCATATCATTTCCACATCATCTCTTTGCAACCTAATTTCCATGTGTACCAATAACCACTTGCCACATTTTATCCACCTCACCTACCATGTGTCATCCATGTCACCTACGTTATATACAGAGCCTACTATGTGTCTTTTGTTGACATGTACTTGCCGCGTGTATTGCCACATGTCACCCAATAAACGTTTACATTGCTTGTCAAAAACATTGAACTCACCTACCACGTGTCACCCTCACATGCTTCCACATCATCATCTAAGCCACGTCATAGTCTGTGTTATATGTTAGGGTCCAACCATAACCCCCTTATTTATGTAATAGGGTCGAGTCATAGTTATAGTTAGTTAAAGAGTCAATAAAGCCCATATTAATAATTGTAAGTGGTTGACCCGCATTTAAAGAAGGGACCACAGTCAGTTGAAAATGGGCCATGGTATTAGATACATGGTATTAATAAGAACCATGGTACTGACCCATGGCATTGCATGTATGAATCCTATATAAAGGATAGAGACTCCCCATTGAGGAGCATCGTGTCTTATTTTGTAATCGAGCCTTGCTCTATTGGAGGTTGCCCCCTCAAAGAGGCAAGTGAACATTGCTTTCCTTTCTGAATAATAAAATACATGCTGTTATTTCTCATTGTTCTATGTTTTTGGTTATATTTCTTCGCATATTTGGTATTCTGGTATCTTCTCGCGGGTCAAGAGCATAAAAAGTGGTATTAGAGTATTTCCAAGGCTGATGGGATCTCCATTTTTAGACGATTTTTTTTTTGGCTAGAGATGTGTTCTAACCTCTTTAAACCACGAGATCTGTCATTGAGCACATAAACCTATAGATTTGGGGAGGCATGCACACAGGAAATATAAGAGGTGGTCACGCTTGTTGGACTCCCTTGTAACCCCTGTGGGTACCCCTTTGAGTAGTAGCTCATTAGACAAAACCACACACAGACTGTCTTCCAAGTACCCTCTGGGTATATCGGAAGCCCCCTAGGCTAACCTGAAACCTCGCCATAGATAAACCATCGGCTGTCTTGCTGCTACAGTACACTGAGAACAGCACTCGGGGATATTAGTAACACGTACGATAGGGTAGTCGGGTAGTATAGCTAAGGGTATGGTTGATCCTCCTTAGTTAGTGCCCTGAAAGATTGGGCCAAGCACTACTGGTGGACCCTTATGTATATTGCGATCTGTAGCACCTGACACTCCTTGACACCATAGTTCCCTTATATCTCTATAGATCGCACATCATCTTTACTAGATCAAATCTAGCAGGTTGGGTTCTGTCGCAGCCGCAACAATCGAATCCGCCATTCTGATCTAGCAGCAGGGTTCGATCATTGCCACATTCCTACTCATAATCTGCAGTTGAGGGTTTCGCTGACAGATATGACTATTTTTGTAGGGAGGCTTGTGGCTCCTATACCTTGGCGTGATTCTCACAGGACATTGGGCATAATTAACTTTTCTGGGAATCGGCTACTACAGTATTCCTAAGTGAGGAGTAAAACTCCTTTTGTAGTAACAAAAACAAATAAAAGTCTAAGACTTTCTTGGGACGCTTATAGGAGACTTAGCCCATAAGAATCAGGTCGATGGGGTGAGCAAGGTGGTACCATTCACTTGTCAGTGTCAAAATTTCGGGTGGTCCCAATTTTTTTTTCACAGTAACGACAAGTGCACCGGATCTATCCATGGTACAAACCATAGCTCAAGCTATGGCCAAAGAGAAGATAGACACCCTTGAAACAAAGGTTGGAGGAATTAATGAAGTAGATCCAATCCTTAAATGACACAATCACAAAGGGAAAGTTGGGGGTACAATCAGAGGCATATGCTTTTAATGAAAACCATGAGGGTGAATCTAGCCATTCTCTTCACTTCTATGGAAACCACCAACAATCCCATCCTCAACCACCCAAGCTGGACATGTATAAATTTGATGGCTCTCGTACAGCCATATGACTGTCACAAATGGAGCAATATTTCACATTGAATCACATCAGAGATGATGAGACTAAGCTAAGTGTGGGAAGCTTGTACTTGGACCAAGAAATATGGCAATGGTGGCAGTGGCATCAACGATGCTATGCAAGGCCAATGACTTGGCAGATATTCTCAAAAGCCCTTTCTGACCGCTTTGACCATGAATCTAACTTTTTGGGTCATCTTACTAAGCTTTGACAGACAAACATAGTGCAAGAATATATTAAAGCCTTTGAAGCATTAGCCTTTCACACAAGAGATCTAGCAGATGAATTGTACTCGGAATGTTTTATCAGTGCTCTCAAAGACGCCATACAAGCCCACGTCTGGATGCACCACCCAGTCACATGGCTAGTAGCTTGCACGACAACTTGTGAAGTAGAACGCACGTTAGCGACCCAGTCAGCTCATCCAAATTTCATAGCCAAGGGATGCCCCACCTAGGCTCCGAGCACTACCCAAAAACTTAAGGTTCAAAAGGTGTCACCAACGGAAATGGCAGAAAGAAGAAAGAAAAGATTGTGTTACTACTATGATGAGAAATACTCCCCGGGGCATAAATGCAAGGAACCCAAATTCTTTCAAATTGATGCTACTGATCACAGTTTATCTGAGGAAGCCCCACCATTTGAGGGACTAGAGGAGGAAGATGAGGACAACTAGCTGGACAATGAGCTCCCAGCTACACCAGAAGAACTAGTTATCTCACTCCATGCTTTGGCAGGAATTCCTTCTCCCCAAACTCTCAAAATCAGAGGTTTTATTAAACATCTCCCTATAGTAGTCTTGATTGATAGTGGTAGTATGCATAACTTTATCCATCAAAGAGTCGCCGAAGTAGTGCATTGTTTTGTCAGAGCAGTCTCTAATTTCCAGGTCCAGATTGCTGATGTGAGGACATTGAAATGTGAAGGCCACTGTGAAAATGTCAAACTTCAGATTGGGGGTTATCACCTAAAGACCCACATGTTTGCCATCAACATGGGTGGGTGTGACATTGTCTTGGGTGCTGAATGGCTCCGCACACTCGGCCCAATCACAATTGATTTCCAGGAGTTATATATGAAAGCAGAATGACCACACGCATACCCTCCGTGGACTCCAGGCAGGTGCTCCTTCTATCATCAGCTCGCATAGGATGGGAAAGTTGTTAAAAAAGGGCCACCGTGGAGTTATAGCCCAATTTAATGCCATCCATGCCTTCGATCCCACTTCTCTTCATATTCATCCTGAGATGCAACATGTCTTAAACGACCATCTACAGGTCTTTAACAAACCTCATGAGCTTCCACCCTCAAGAGGGGAACAAGCTCATAGCATTACTTTGGTCCCAGGGGCACAACCACCAAATGTGCGCCCATATAGATATCCTTTTGGACAAAAGAATGAAATTGGAAAAATCATCAAGGAACTCCTAGAAGTCGGTGTCATTCATCCTAGCATTAGTCCTTATTCATCGCTTGTGGTCATGGTGCTCAAGAAAGATGGGGAATGGTGTATGTGTCCAGACTTCAGGGCCCTCAACAAGCTTACAGTCAAAGATAAATTTCCCATCCCAGTTGTTGATGATTTGCTGGATGAACTAAATGGGGCTCAATTCTTTACTAAGCTCGACCTTCGCTCGGGCTATCACCAAATTCGCATGAAAGAAGTAACATTCCAAAGACTTCTTTTCAAACTCATGAAGGCCATTATGAATTCTTAGTCATGCCATTTGGTCTCTGTAATGCCCCATCTACTTTTCAGAGCCTCATGAATCACCTGCTCAAACCATATCTTAGAAAATTTGTCCTTGTTTTCTTTGATGACATCCTCATCTACAGTCTCACTTGGGAAAAACATCTTCAGCATGTAGACCTGCTCTTGCAACTACTCTGGAAGCATAAATTATTTGTTAGATTATCCAAGTGCTCTTTTGGCATGAAAGAAGTTGAGTATTTGGGCCACATTGTGGGGCGTGAAGGTGTCAGGGTGGATCCCAAAAAGATCCAGGCAATGCAGGATTGGCCTCAACCAAAGACCTTGAAGAGTTTGAGAGGATTTTTGGGTCTCACTAGCTATTATCGCAAATTTGTCCGCAATTATGGTCGCATTGCTAGACCCATCACTCACCTTCTCAAGAAAAATTCATTCCTCTAGAATGATGAAGCGCAACAGGCATTTATAGCTCTCAAACATGCCATGTGTTCCACTCCCGTATTAGCACTACCCGACTTCACCAAATCTTTTGTGATTGAATGTGATGCTTCAAGTACAGGTATTGGGGTTGTCTTAATGCAGGAAGGTTGACCCTTGGCCTTCACTAGCCAACAACTAAGTGGGACAAATTTGGGACAATCTACCTATGAGAAGGAGATGATGGCCATCTTACATGCAGTGGATACCTAGCGACCATACTTATTGGGACGACGTTTCCAAATCTGCACAGACCATCAAAGCCTTAAATATTTTTCGGAGCAACGCCTATCCTTGCCACAACAAAATAAATGGCTAGCCAAAATGTTGGGATATGATTATGAGATAATTTGCAAGAAAGGGAGCGAAAATGTCGTAGCGGATGCTTTATCACGCCAATTTTAGGAGGAAAGCACCATGCTAACGATCTCTCTTCCCATTTCAGAGTGGTTTGAAGAGGCTCGTAAGGAATGGTTTTCACATCCTTCACTCTCCCAACTCACCAATAAACTGTAGGCAGATCCAAATTCCACAACGGGCTACTCTTGGCAGGATGAGATTCTTCGCTACAAGGACAAAGTAGTGATATCTCCAACATCCACCCTCAAAAGTCACATTTTGGTAGAGTTGCACTCATCTCCCACTGCAGGCCATTTAGGCTTTTAGAAGACTTATTCTCACACTCGGCGTTCATTCTTTTAGACAGGCATGAAAAAGGACATTCTTACTTTTGTAGCTGAGTGTGATGTGTGTCAGCGCCACAAAGGAGAAACAGTCAAATCCCCAAGCACCTTACAACCATTGCCCATCCCTACCTCAATCTGGACGGAGGTTTCTATGGATTTCATTACTGGTCTTCCGAAGTCAAGCAACAATTCAGTCATCATGGTGGTTGTGGACAAACTTTCTAAGTATGCTCTTTTTTGCACCCCACCCCACCCTTTTACACCCGCTTTGGTGGCTCAATCTTTCATGGACCAAATCTTCAAATTACATGGCATGCCCACTTCCATTGTGTCTGATCGAGACCCGGTCTTCACCGGCAACTTTTGGCAGGAACTCTTCAGGCTACAAGGTACCCAACTACAACTCAGTACTTCCTATCATCCCCAAACTGATGGTCAAACTGAAGCAGTCAAAAAATTTCTGGAGACCTACCTCAGGTGTCTCACTTCAAAAAAGCAACATCTATGGGTATAGTGGTTACCTCTAGCCGAATGGTGGTATAATAGTCACTATCATGCCACCACCAAGATGAATCCATATGAAGCAATTTATGGTCAACTCCCCCCTTCACCTACTTCTTATATCATGAGATTCTCTAAGGTTAATGTAGTGGATCAACGCCTACAGAACCGTGCAACCATGCTTTCCCACCTCAAAGAGAATCTCCATCAAGCTCAAAATCGCATGAAGCAACAAGAAGACCAACATCGTTCAGAGCACACATTTCAAGAAGGGGATCAGGTATTCTTGAGGCTACAACCATATAAGCAAACATCGCTCAAAGATAAGGGTTGTTAGAAATTATCTCCAAAATTCTACAGATCGTATCAAATACTTCAGCGCATCGGAGAAGTAGCCTACAAGCTAGCCTTTCCACCCACTGCAGAAATCCATCCCGTCTTCCATGTCTCATGCCTCAAGAAAGTGGTTGGGAACAATTGTAGAATTCAAACCAATCTATTGGAATTAGATGAAGAAGGTTCAATCTAGCTCCAACCTGAATAGGTTCTTGACACACGAGAACGACACCTGCGCAGCCGCACGATCAAGGAAGTCCTCTTTAAGTGGAAAGACACCTCTCTAGAAGATGCGACCTGGGAACCAACCACTGTTCTTCAGTAGTTTCCGCATCTTCAGCCTTGAGGACAAGGCTATTGTTATGGGGGGGGGCATGTTAGGGTCCAACCCTAACCCCCTTATTTATGTAATAGGGTCAAGTCATAGTTATAGTTAGTTAAAGAGTCAATAAAGCCCATATTAATAATTGTAAGTGGTTGAACTACATTGAAAGAAGGGACCACAGTTAGTTGCAAATGGGCCATGGTATTAGATAGATGGTATTAATAAGAACCATGGTACTAACCCATGGTATTGCATGTATGAATCCTATATAAAGGATAGAGACTCCCCATTGGGGAGCATCGTGTCTTATTTTGTAATCAATCCCTGCTCTATTGGAGGTTGCCCCCTTGAAGAGGCAACTGAACATTGCTTTCCTTTTTGAATAATAAAATACATGTTGTTATTTCTCCTTGTTCTATGTTCTGGGTTATATTTCTTTGCATATTTGGTATTCTGGTATCTTCTCGCAGGTCAAGAGCATAACATTATATCACTGTCAGCTAGTGCCACTTGGATGCCACATGTGTCGACCACTTCTCATCACCCATTTTTTTGTGTCCACCATGTTTGGACAAGGCAATCCAAAAGCACCTACAAAATTATGCCAAGTTCCCTGTGGCCATATGCTAGGACCTTAGGCTTAGCCTGTTAACCATCACATGTTGCTTATTCGATAGTGTTTGCCTCTCCTCCTAATTTTTGTGTCCACTATGAGAGGTCTGGTAGATGTTCAAATGATGGCTACTACCCCCCTTGGAAATCAAGCATTATGACTAAATTCTTGTTAGGTCATAGCCTATTGACTTGTTCTTCCTAAGCTTGTGCCTTATGCTCCATTTTGGCATTGATCCAATAAGGTGGGGCCTATGTTGGAACATGTTGGTGGTGTTGGATATTTCCAACAATAAGGGGGTATCCTTGATATGAAGTCCCAATTAGACCTCACACTATTTGGAGTAGGAGCCCCAACTGGAAAGTATGGTTGGTTTCCATTATCTTAAAGATTTTCCTAGGTTGCAATAATTGACACAAGAGACACACATTTATTTTCGAGATAAATAAGTATGTTAGCCTTGTGATGTATTCAGTTGTAAAGTGTATAATGGTTTTTTCATGAAACGAAAAAGATTGTGAGCCTTTAAGAGAAAAGTAGTAGTACTATCCTAATAAAGAAACACACATATATCTAAAAGAATTGTTAGTAATCTTGTGAAATAGTTCACAAAGAAACTACGATCATGAAAGCGAAAGACACATAATTAAAAAATGCATACTAAAGCCAATGAAATAGTTCATTTTCATTAGTATGAATTAGCACAAACATATACCATAAATAATGAAATAATTGTATCACAATTATTCACAAAATATGCATAAAAAGTGTGTCAACTCCAAGAGCTTCAAATTATTGAGTGAAAGTTCCAAGATACACCATTACAATTATACAACACTTGTTCCAATAGTGGAACATTAAGCAACTACTTGCTTCTCAAAAGCCTAATCTTATCTCTTATGCATAGATTGAGAAGCCAATGTGAAAAGTCATTTTCTTGTGCTATGGGGGTGTATATATAACAAATAAGGTGACTCTCTACCTCCCTTATTTTTTCTTGAACTTCCTTCATGACTATTGAGCTTCCATGTGACTTTTCAAACTCTTATGAGACCTTTGGACTTCTGCATGACTTCTCACATTATATGAGTGACCATTGGACTTCCACACTCTTTACATTTCTAATTTTTTTAAAATTACATAATTACATCCACAATGATGTGCCAAAACATAATGACCCATATGAGTCTTGTTGTGACACTTGGACAAGTCATGGCTTGGAACTAATGACATGGACTTCATAGTGATGTGTCAATGTAAAGTTTTTATTCCTTGCTGCCATCTTTGTATCTTCATGATAAGTATTGTGTGTACTTCATCTTCATACTCCGAAAGGTTGGATAATATGGAGTCTTCCTTATGATCTTGATCTTCAATCTTTTGTTATGATCTAGTGTCCCTTCATCTTCTTTCTTGATGATCTCTTTATATCTCCAACTTCATGAATTCCTTATTACATGGTCTCCTTGGCATCCTCCTTGAGAATCATCCTATCAAGTCAAGATACAGTACATGCAGATGGAATTCACTCATGAAAAGATGACATAAATCTACAAATCTCCTAGTTTATCCTATTCTTCATGCAATTATATCATTGAACCTGAGACAGAGTGCAGGATTGAGGAGGAGGATTAGGGATTGCGCAAAGCGTAGTTTTAAAAGAAAATGATGGGGGTCTAGCCATTATGACTATGCCATGTGCAATGGTTGATAATCTAGGAGACGGAACTGTGAAATTGAGGGATATGGTGACATAATAAGGTTGGCTTGCTCATTGTCATTGTACAATGCGCAAATCAAGGAAGACGGAGCCACAGGATTGTGTAGTTATGCAAATCAAGGAGATAGTAAGGTATGACTACTGACTAAGACTGTGTAGTGTGCAATGGAATACTATTTAGGAGAGATAATTGTGCAATTTTGAGAGACAGGAGGTAGAAACAAGGCATTGTGACTACACAATATGTAGTCCTTTAAAGCAATGACTGCATAATGCACAATTCTAGAAGGAAAGGGTGGTTGAATGGGGATTGAAACTGCACAATGCATAGTTTAGGAAGATAAGATGGAGTGTGTTCGGTCAGTCAAGGAACACTTTAAAAAGGATTTGTATTTAGTGCGACTTTTTGGAGTTTCCGGTGGCGTAATTCGGTGAAAATTTTTGTGGTGAAATCTTAGTTTGTGTTATTTAAACTAGTTTTTTGACTGTATATATGGATTTGTCACCTTGAAAAACCCGTAGGGAACTTCTATTGTGCAGGTTTTACCCATCAAACTTGTGATTTCAATGAATTCCTTTTAGATTTTAGAGAAACTAGAGTAGAAAAATCGACCGGAAAAGCTTCCAAAAAGTAACACGAAAGACAACTTGCTTTAAAAATTGACTAAGTGTGGGGTTAGTGAGGCAGATATGAAACCATAAGATGACTTGAACATGATCACACACTAATAAACAATCAAATATACAATAATGAAACACTTAAAACCCAAAATCAATAGGTATCGATTGAAATGATAGCAAAATTCCACTTACCTCCAAGTGCGACACTTAGGATACAATTTGAGAAACAAGTGACGACAATAACAAAACAGTGCACATAAATTTGGTAATGAATATAATGCATTTATTTAGGATAGATAGGACCCATTAGTACTAAAGTTTCCTCTTAAATATGCGTTATAACTCTTTTTCACAAGGTGCGACGCTTCCTTCACCAAAAGACAACACTTGGCTTTTCGTCACAAAGGGACTTGGAAACTTAGAGAAATAGAATAGTATGTCTTTTATTATTACTTTACCACTTATTCCATTTTAAGCTATAGTATCTTCTTTTTCCTTTCTTAGCTTCAGACACACTTGCAAGACTAGTCATAGCTCAACTGTTTAGATAGGGAATAAGGGTAATAAGTATATCGAGATTTTTATTTTTAGAGTTAAACATATTCCTTGGTGTTGCTCTACTACCAGAGAGCATGTTTAGTACTTTGGCAGAGCCACCTCAAGTAGTCACAAGCATTGCTTCACATCTAGCAGGTCATTTCAATAACTCGGTAAAGTTTCTTGCTTCACCTCTCTACGCATGAAGCCTTTCTCTTCTTCACCCCTTATTTATTTTCAATATGCTTTAGCTTTTATTATACTTTATCGCATTGGTGTGGAAGAGGGATCCCGACATATTTTATGTGCAAGAGAGGTTGTTCCTTGTTTAAGGGATATCAATGATATCTAAAACTGACATGCCCATTTAAATTTTTCTCCTTTACTTTCTCTACTCGATTGAGTTGACAGGCTAAAACACCATTCAATACAATGCTATGTTGGGAATGAAGATCTTTAGAGATATGTGATTCGTAGTTTGGCTAGAATCTTATCGTCTGGAACAAATCATATTTTTAGTCTAGACTGTTATAAGCCATTTTGTCACATCTGATTAGGGAGCCTCCTAATGGGATCAATCAACATCCTCTTCCCCCTTATCACCATCTTGCACAAATCCATAAGCATGTTCCCTTCATCCACAAAAGTTTCAACCCTAAACTGCTTAATTTGAGCCATTTTGAGGACCAACGCTCCATGTAAGCCTACTAGGGTGCGTTCACCAGTAGGTTGCTCGACTATGGTTTGGAAATCCGATAGAATGTTCAAGATTCCAAAGGCTTCCCCTTCTAGGAGTTTCCAAAATTGTTTTTAACTACATACTTTGGATAAAACATTCAGATCCTATCCTTCCCTACATTGGAGTTTTCACCACTTATCCTTTCATCCTATCCTTCCATCAAAAGTGGATCTCTTACCATATATAGGTAATTGGATAAGAACTCCCAACTTACCATACTTCTCTACATATTCCTAGCCTTCTATGTGGTTGGGGGTTGGATTTTGGAGAGTAATTCTTCTCTTATGATGTTGTAGTGAGTGGTCATCATCTCATGCATTTAGGGTGATTAAAGGTGCATATTGTGACAAGGAAAGGACAACTCAACAACTCGGAGGAGCTCTTCTACAGGATCAACTACTACTTATGGTTGTAATCTCCTTTATATTAATGCAAATAATTCATTGTTTTCCTATATGTGATTTTGTTATTTCACTTATTTCAATACCATGTTGATCTATTGAATGAAGTACTTAGATTATACTACATAGATCTCATAGTTTCTTGGCTTGTGTTATCTGATTGTGAAGGTTCTAATTTTGGCAATCAGAGATGGAATTGGAGCTTCCAAGCTAAAGAAGGAGCGAAGTGTGTGAAGGATTCATGTAGGCCTCAATCTGTCATCTATTTACTTTAAGGAAAAGAATTGTGTTCCTTGTCTCTTTGTTGTTCTAGGTTAGCCACCAACCTAGGGGAAATACATTTGTCTGCAATGGTAAACCCCATATAACAAATTGGCGACCATACTAGGGATGCAGTATTCCCTTCATGGTTTCCTTGTCCATTTTGTTTGATTACCTCCTTGAAATACCTTTGTTGTATCATCCAACAGAGAACATGCCTAGGAAGTGATTTCATTGAGCCTTTTTTACAAGTTTTGTTCCATAATTCTCTTTCCCAGGCCCAACGCACTCCTTGTGCCTTAGACATAGCATTGCACCTCACCCAAGACCACTCTTCACCTATGTTGTAATGCATTGGTGCCTCTTCTGTGTTGGCCCCTATTTTTCCATAAATTTTTCCTTGGTTCTTGAGCCTCTCTTTGGTCAGCCTACTTCCAGCTGAACTTCCCTAAGTCTTAAGCATCTTGTAGTCTCTCTAAAGCATCCACTTGGTTTTGATTTGTGTTGTTTGCCATTGGTAATAATTGGTTTTGATTTTTCTTTGTTCTTATCATTTGGTCACTTGCAAATTAATTTTGTTTGATTGTCGATTCCTTAAATGAATTGTTATTCTAGTCCTCATTCAGAAAAGTGCATTTGAATCAGTGATTAGACTTTGAATATTAGTTTTATTCATTTTGAAAATTAAGTGTGGTGAAAAGAAAAAAAATTGCATTTGCATCTAGGATTTTCTGTGTGAAATTGGAATTCCGTAGTGTGAAATTGCATATTTTTTCTTTCATTTTTGCAAAAAAAAAATTCCCCTCAATCGCCAAGGCGGTGGGTGAATTGTGTATGAGTTTTAATTTCCTTTGAGTGACATCTCTTTTGATTTTTGGAATTTTCACCCAATTTTAGTTTGATTCCTCTGTTCATGAAGTTCGAGATTATGTTTGATTTCTTTGGAATCCTCTTTTTTTGTTTTGAATAATTCTCTTGCATAAATCACACTTGCATAGTTAGAATTCTCATTTTCATAACTGGAAAGGAAATTGTGCATAGATTACATTTTCATAGTTTTCATGGGAATCATGCATAGATTACATTGCATGGTTTGGCATCTTTTAATCCTTTAAATTGAATTGGAATAATGAAATTGAAAGATCTAGTTAGGAAGATCTTGTTGGCTGCATATTTTAATGTTTCATCATTGTTTTCACCTCTTCAATACACTTGATAACTTTCATTGAAAATGAAAAAGAGTTATTTTTGTTATATTAGTTGCATCATAGGTGTGTTTAGGTGACGTTGATTTTTGAGCCTTGAAACTAAAACATTATTCAATATCAACTTTAAAATTCATCTCAATTAACCTAAGGAGAATTCTAAACTTAACAACATACATAGAGATCTAGGCTAGAGACAAATTCCGGTGTCGTTAACCGTAGGAGTTGTCGTTTTTTTCCAACGTTGTATCCCGGGGGTGAAATCGTGTTCCTTGTACATAAGTGTATAAGATTGTTCTCCTTGTACCTTCAGGTATATCGGATGGCACTCCATGCATGATAACTATATGGGAATGCTCTCATCAAATGGTTACACATTAGATAACACTACTATAGACTACACTCCCATATACCGTCAAGTATATTTTTGGAGTCCCCAATAGGTTTCTATCCATCCCTAGGTAATTGATTATGCCACCTTGTATATCGTGATACATCGAACACAACATTCGGGGAGATTGGTTGCCGTATGTTAAGTCCTTGGTTCACCAAGGTGCATATTTCAATTAACGTTTTCTTGGTAAAAATTTATGCTTAGTTACCCCTTTGTTTTGTTTGTTTCTTTAATTTCTAAAATCAATTAATTGAGTCCGGAACAACATCCTTCTTATTGAAATACTCCTTAGTAGATTTTAGGTTGAGACTAATGGCCATAGTTCGTGAGTCCATCAGTCAAGGAAACCCCTCTAAGGGGAATCCTAGTCCTTTTAGTTCTTTTGGAAATATTGGTGTTCCTTATATGGCAACATTGTCCCTTCCCAGATTTACCATTGGTTTTCCAGTTTGGTTATTTTCGACCCCTATGGTTCTGAATGTCCAAACTACTTCTCAACCAAGTTCTCCTCCACCTGAATAACATCAACCTCATGTTGATCCTAAAGTTGACCCTTTGCCTTCTTCACCTATTGTTTCTTCATCCCTTTCTTCCTCTTCGCCTGGTGAAAGTCTTGATTATAGTAACCAGGAAGTTAAGAAGAAGAAGAAAAGGATGATGAAGAAGAAGAAAAATAAGTAAGGGGGAAACCAAGCAACCATTGTTATGGATGCAACTAGTATGGACAAATCTTCTAATCAACCTCGTAAATTAACTTCCCTTGCATCCTATGTAAGGGTGACCACCTTCTTAGAGATTGTCCTAGTATTCCTGAGCTTTTAGAAGTGTGGTCTACAGGCTCACATCGGCCTTTGTCATTAGCTTTTGGAGATCATGCTCTTGAAAAACCTTCAAATAGTGATGGTAAGGTCCATGGGAAAAAGGGTAAAGTCAAATTTCCCTATAAATTATGTGAAGGGAATCATACTATTCACATTTTTCCTTATATGGATGAGGCCTCAAAAGTGTTGGAAATCCTTACAGCTTCTCGGCCTCGACTTCTAGTTGGTTACCAAAATGTTTCTCCCAATCCTCCACTAGTTTATGAAGTGATTGATTAAAATTTGAATCCAATAAATCCTGCTCTCTTTGAAATTGAATCCCATGAGTCTATTCTCGGAAAACCATTGGTTGAGGAAAGGGTTGACTCAATTCCACATTTTTTTTATCGTACCTTTCCTATAGAGAGTGAGTCTCACACCACTCATGTTCTTCTTGTTTCTTTAGATTCCAATGAACTCAGGAGAAATCCTCTCATTTTGATGGCACAGGGGGGGGGGAAATCCTCCTATTCCCATAGCACAAGGGGGAAATTCTCATGTTCCCATGACACCCTCTTCAAGTAGTATGGTCACTTCCTTTGATTGGAGTCAACTGACAGGATATCGTCTTCCTTCTTATGTACGCTTCTAGATCATGGTTAATGCTTATAATGTGGTCGTACCTAGTATAATCATATATGAAGGTGCATCTGTTAGTATTTTTTCCTTAACTACTTGGAAAAATTTATGTTCTCTGCATCTTGTGCCCATTACCTAGAATCTATTGGCTTTTAACAGGCGAACCAGTCAACCATTACGGATCCTTCCTAAGTTGCCTATTACTTTGGGAGGAAATATTGTCTATATCAATGTAATGGTAGTCCAAGGCCCTTTGAATTTTAATTTACTCCTTGGGCATGACTATTTTTATGTCATGGGATCTCTTATCTCTTCACTCTTTCATGTGATGTGCTTCCCGCATGAAGGAAGAATCGTGACTATTTACTAGCTTTCATTCGTTGGTCCTAATTTGAATCCTAATAAACCAACATCCCTAAATGTTCCTTATATGCAAGCGATATCTCTGTCACCACAGATTAATTATGTGGCAACCTGTTCCATGCCCATGACTCCTGACGATCTAGTAGACGATATGGTGAATCATTTATTGGGGGCATTGGAGTTTGATATTTTGAATTGATCCTTTGATCCTTTCCAAAAAATTGTTCTCCCATCTAAAGAGAACCTCTTGGAAGCCATCGTCTCTTGGAGATTATGATATGATTTTGGAGCAGAGTTCCTTTTCTTGTGTCATGCTCCTTAAAAAATGAAACTAGGTATTTGGAGTAGGGTTCCTATTCTTGTGTCAATCTCGTTAAAAAATGAAACAAGGTATTTGGAGTAGAGTTCCTTTTCTTGTGTCAGGATTGTTAAAAAATGAAACAAGGTCTTTGGAGAAGAGTTGCTTGTCTTGTGTCAAGGTTGTTAAAAAACAAAACAAGGTCTTGGAGCAGAGTTCCTTTTCTTGTGTCAAGCCCTTAAAAAATGAAACAAGGTTCCTTAAGTAGATTTCCTTGCCTTGTGTCAAGCTCGTTAAAAAATGAAACAAGGTGTTGTTGGCATTATGATACAAGTGTTGTCCTTGATGGCAACTCACACAGATGACAGATCATAGTGTAGTAGATCATTAGCAAAGAGTTGATGATCAGACTACAAAGAATGAAGAAAGAAGATTATATACGCAGGTTCACTATATACCAAGTCGCGTACATATGAGGTTATACGCAGGTTCACTATATATCAAGTAGGGTATACACCGAGGTTATACACGCAGGTTCACTATATACAAAGGAGCATATACACGCAGGATTTCTGATCAAAAGTTGCATATGCGTATGCATGCACTTTCATGCACGGAAAAGTGCATACATGTGGGAAAGCTTATTTTTGGGTCCTTGGTATTTAGACCTATGGTTTTGGCCCTTGGTATTGCATCCGAAGTGATGAACCTAGGTATTGGGTCCCTAGTATTGGTTCTCAATGGTTTTGGACAATGGTATTGAGTAAGGCCTAAGACTATAAAAGGAGAAGAAGATCATTAGGCAAATGTATTGAGAAAGTCTTGAATATCTAAAGAAGTATGAGATCTAGTATGTAGGTTATGGGTTCATGATGCTTTGCTTGATCTGAGCTAAGGAGGAATCTCAGTGGTAGATGGAGAACAAGATCTAAGGATAGATCGAGATCTAATGGCTTGGAATGAATCATCTCTATATGGTTTGATCATGTTTATTCTAGATCTGTATACTGACACATGTAATGTTCTGATCTGGGTATAACTTAAGTTTGAAATAGCTGCAACTCATGAATGAATATTTACAGATGTATACACTGGTTGACTATGATAGAAGCGCGTACATACGCAGGTTAGATACATCTAAGTAGCGTATACCATATGAGCTATGATGTTGAAGTTACAAGTGGTTCTGGTTGTTAACGACTTTTTACTGGTGTCAGTATTCTGCATAGTCAGTTTGGTTGATTGTGTTTAGCTTCAGTGTTGATGGATGAGATCTATAATAGATCAGGATCATAATGACTTATCTTTATGTGATCTGATGGACTAGATCTGGTTGCTAACATATGTATTATCCATGTATATGAAATGATCTGGGTATGTCTAAAGTCAGGAAGTGTAGCGAAGTTATAAGTAAGTAATTAATGACATATATGCTGGTTCGCTTTGGTGAAGTTCCGTATACACACTAGTTTGTCACTTCCACGTAGCGTATGCACTCTGATGCATGATTTTTGATGATACAGTTGGTTCTGAATATTGTTGCAGAGTTCAGTATTCTGCTTTGTGTTCTTCTCTGTGTTTTGGTGACTGCATTTTGTTGACAGAGTTTTAGTGATTCAGTATTTGGTGATTCAGAGATTGATGATGCTAGTGTTGATTGATTGTGTGCTTCAATGATATTGATGGGTCCAGTATGAAAATTGGATGAAACGTGGCCTTCAGAGTATGATGTTGTGTTCCATGAGTATCCAATTTGAAAATTTATGAAATGTGGTACCTGGAGGAAGAAAGAGAAGTTTGTAGCCTTCTGTAGGTCGGCACCTACATACTAGTACATCAGCTAGTACAAGAGCTAAGGGGGTGGTAGCTCCCTTCCAGTAACAGTGGGAAAGCGAGTAAAGGTTGGAGCATTCCAGTAGGCCGGAACCTACGTACTAGTAAATGGATCGACTAGTACAAGAGCTAAGGGGGTTGTAGCTCCCTTCCAAGAGAGTCTGGAGAACGAGAGAAGGTTGTAGCCTTTTGCAGGTAGAAGCTTGTGTACCGGTATAAGACTGCACCAATATAGAACTATTGTAAAAATAAGTTTCTTATTAAAAGAAGATTGAGATGACTTGCAGCAGGTGGTTTTCACCCACATTAGGTTTCCACCTTATATCATGGTGTTCATGTGTGCTTCTTGTGTGTGATGATCTATTCTATTTTACTGCTCCTGTTTACTGTTCATATGGTTAATAATGTTCTGATGCATTCATTAAGGATCAACTAACTGAATCATAAGTTTACTGGATATACGCTTGTTGCATTACACACAGTTGCATATATACGCGGTTTGCCTTAACTAAAGTAGCGTATATGAATCTTAATATGGAAATGAAAAAGTTATATTGATTTGATAATACTGATTCACCCCCCCTCTTAGTATTATTTCCAACAGGTGTCGCAACAAAGTTCCTTTTCTTATGTCAAGCTTGTTAAGAAATGAAACAAACTCTTATGAGGATAGTTCTTTTACTATCTCAACCTCGTTAAAAAATGAAATAGTTTCCTATGAGCATAGTTTTCTCTTGTGTTAATCTCATTAAAAAATGAAACAAATTTTCTTCCAATTCGAGTCCTTCATGAGATCTTGTAAATTCCCACATGAGTCTTTCACTTGATCTCGTAATAGAACCTTCACTCCATCCACCTGTTAGTACCCAGTAGTCTACTTAGGTGCATGAAATGAAGTTTGGGGAGCATGTACCTCAAATTGAGTCATTATGCTGGGGGCATGCAAACATATTCCAAGCATAGTTTTTCTTCTGTTTCAAGCTTATGTAAAAAATGAAACCAATTTCAAGCATAGTTTCCCATGTTTCAAGCTTCTGCAGAAAGTGAAACCATTCCCATTTTATCCCTTGTGATTGCCATTTTTATCATCTTATTTTTTCCAGATGATCCTTTGCTTTTTTCATTCCATCATCACCATCTTCTTTTCCGATCATATGCTTTCACTTGGTTGTTTCACCCTTTCCTAAGGAACCATCGAGATGACTGGTCTTATTAGCCAACCTCTTGACCTTTGCATGTTTTGAGAAGTTCCATCTTGATCGGAACCAGTTGCTACCCTTTACACCACTCGTTCCTATAGGAGGAGTTCTCTTTCAGCTCTTTTTAGAATCCCAAAATATGAAAATATTGGTGAGCACTTGTCTTTTCAAACTCGTAAAAGTAAATGAAAATACATCTACTCAATATAAGTTTAACCCTTTTACAGACTGAGATAGACTATTTACAAAAAAAGGAATACCTTAGTCAAACATGGATAAGATGTTCTCTTAGGTATTGTTTTTAACCTTTTCGGACCTAAGGGACTCCCTACGAAAATGACATGTGGAGTTTTCTATTTCGCCTCTTTTTCAAACCCTCTAAACATGAAAAAGACATTGAGTTTTACCTTCATTAGACTCGTTAAAACATCAAATAGTGATGGACTTGTCAAACATGACAAGGCCAAACTACTCCTTCTCAGGGTTCGTTAAATATAATCAGAGGGATTCATCTGAAGGATGAACTTACAGATCAAGCATATGTCATCCTCCTCAAGCTTGTTAAAAAACAAACAAGTACTGACCAGTATGGTTAGGGAAATTGGGAAAACAAAGGATTCCATTTTGCTAATGGCAGTGAGTCTCTCTTGAATACGACACTCTTCCACTTAATCTCCATGGCTGTTGGGTTGGGTAATATTCTTGTCTTTTGGTTATCATACCATATTTTAGAGACTCCATTTTAGTTTTGGGTCAATGCTACCAACTCCACTTAGTGTCACCGCTGTGTTCAAGAGAAGTCATTATGTTGATCTCCGCTACAATACTCTTAAGCGTCCATTTCATGTCTGCCTTTCCTGATCCAGTTCCATGTCAACATCATTCTAATCATTTTTTCTTAATAATCATACCTATTTTGTGTCATTTATGGGGGATACGTCAAGGCCCTCCTACGACGGGTCGCTTCCTATCGACATCAGCAAATCATCCAAGAAGTTGACTTAGAAACACACCTTTGGTACCTTGGTTCTTGTATACATCAATGTCAAGTTTCCTTGCTCTCGGTGACATGTTTACAACAATGGCCTTTGACTAAAAGGTGTTGTGTGGTGTTTGACATTAACTCATTTACTCACACCATATAGATTGTACCATAGTACCTTAAGAGCCATTAACATCATCGATCGTTTCTCTCGCATCTGTTAATGACTTACATCATTGGTTAGTAATTATATGCTGTCTATCATGTTCGACTCCCGCTCATTGATTCAAGTGGCCAACTTGTACATTGGTGGGTCCAGTGAACGAGATAGAAGACCCCAGATCTAGTTTCCACCATCTGGACTGTGATTTCATGATTATACAAAGATCACAATGTATGATGGCCGTGATCATATAGACAATCGTCCAGTCATGGGTGCACCATTTGCATCTCTGGGCATGTCTTTTGATCATTATACATGTTATGTTATCTTATGATTTGAGTATGGGTATGCCTCCCTCAGGGAAAAAATATGTCATGTTGTGAATGTATTGTAACAGATGAATCTCATTAGTTGACATTGATCCCTACTTGTCACAAGGTAAATCACTTCAGTCATTAGTCATCATCTCTGACTTTACAATTTAGGGGGAGTTATAGGACATTTTTTCACATTTGATCAAGGAGCCTCCTAATGGGATCAATCAACATCTGATTCCCCCTTGTCACCATCTTGAAAAAATCCCTAAGCATGTTCCATTCATCCCCCAGAATTTCAGCCCTAAACTGCTTCATTTGAGCTAGTTTGAGGACCAACACTTCCTGTAAGCCTACTGGGGTGCATTCACTAGTAGGTTGATCCACTCTGGCTTGCGTTAGTCTCCAAAATGTTGCTCCCCTTTGCACCTACGTTGGTTCGAGAAATCCGAGAGGATGATAGAGATTCTAGAAGCTTCCCCTTCTAAGATTTTCTAGAATTTGTTTCAACTACTTACCTTGGATAAAACATTCGGATCCTATCCTTCCCTACATTGGAGTTTTCTCCACTTATCCTTTGATATTTTCCCTCCATCAAAGGTGGATCTCTTACCCTAGATTGGTAATTGGATAAGAACTCCCAACTTACCATACTTCTCTATATATTCTAAGCCTTCTATGTGGTTAGGGGTTGGCTTTTCGAGAGTAATTCTGCCATTATGTTGTTGTAGTGAGTGGTCATCATCTCATGCATTTAGGGTGATTGGAGGTGCATATTGTGACAAGGAAAGGACAATTCAACAACTTTTATGAGCTCTTCTACAAGATTAACTACTACTTATGGTTGTAATCTCCTTCCATTTATATTAATGGAAAGAATTCATTGTTTTCCTATATGTGATGTTGTTATTTCACTTATTTCAATACCATGTGGGTCTATTGAATGAAGTACTTAGATGGTACTGCATAGATCTCGAAGTTTCTTGGCTTGTGTTATATGAGTATGCAGGTTCTAATTTTGGCAATCAGAGCTAGAATTGGAGCTTCCAAGCTAAAGAAGGAGCGAAGTGCATGAAGGATTCCAAGTACGCCTCACTTCATCATCTATTTACTTTAAGGAAAAGCATTGTGTTCCTTGTCTCTCTATTGTTCTAAGTTAGCCACTGACCTAGGGGAGATAATTTTGTCTGCAATTGTAAATCCCATATAACAAAGACATCATTGACATTACAGATATGTAGACCAAAACAAAGAAGAGGATAATAGATTAGCCAAGAGTTTCTCATCATCACAATTGCCTTTTCAAAACTTTGCCACATTTTTCTCTTGAGCTAGACAAGAGAAATTTTCATGAAAAGCATGTAATGCAAAGGGAAGTTTGTTATGTTGCAAGGGGAAATATTTGTGCATATCATTTGTTCTCATTACATAGACATGTTTCACACTCACTTCACACACTCTTGTCACGAAGGTTGTTGCATCAAGTAGAGTATGTTTTATATGTCCAGGATGGTCTATGTTGTATCACTAGGTGTTCCAGTGTGTGATCATAGTCAAGTTCTATCATTGTTTACATCAGTTTCGTTGATATCACACTTACCCAATTTCCCAAGAAACCTAGCCTCATCCAACTTTCTGGAGCCACACACTTTTCTTCTACAATCCTCAAGCGTTTTTCCTTGCCTACTAGAACTGAGCAATGCATGGGAACCCTAGCCTCCCTTGGCATCCAAAATTGTGCAGTGGTCTTCTCCAGTGTCCTTCCCTGAGTCGAAACCCATTGTCTCTAGAATCTATGCAGTGTTGTCCCTCAGCTGCCCAACCAACACTGCTCTCCAGAAATGCAAAGAGTAGGAAACCAACTGGAACTACTCTCTAGAAATACAAAGAATAGTCGATCAACTAACACTGCTCTCGAGAAATACGAAGAGAAGTCTAACATCCTTGCTCAGGAAAATTGTGCAAAATTGTCCTCCCATGACCCCATCCCGCAGTAGTGTCTTGTATCCCAAAACTGTGTAGTATTTTTCTAGTTGTCCAACCTGTCTTGCATACAAAAACTGAGCAGATGTGCCTCCGAGGGCCTCATCCCGATAGTAGTCATTACTCACTGAAACTGTGTAGATCTATCTCTCATTGACCACAAGAAAAGATGACATGCTAGATGATTCTCAAGGAGTTGAGGAGAAAGACCAAGGAAACACGTTATGATAAAATATCTAGACTACATGCAAACTCTATCGAATGCATAATCATATGGAGGGTAAGTATGGTCTTGCTCCCTTTCACTTGTTGCATCAACGGTTGTCTTCTGGCATACAGATTGATTCTTCATGCTTGCAATCTTGTTCTAATGATTTTGAAGGTTTGTCTTTATGTGCATGAGTTGTCTTCGCTTTGTGAACATCGACCATACTCACACAAAAAGTTGAAAGCACAGTTGCATAAGTGTCGCCATGGCCATTCGAAGGTCTCTCTCAAGTGTCTCCCTTAGCTTTAAGACAGTCTAACTGAGCACATGTTTTTTCTCATTATTCTATGTTGTCTTCTCATCAAAATATGCTAAGTGTATGATGATAATGTCACATCCACACGAGTTCACTTGCTCTCACACTTAGCAAATTTTCCTAAAAATCTATCGACTGGAGAAACCCCTTCAACCGGAACCCGATCTCATTGACCCTGCTCTGTTGCCCATAAATGTGTAGTGCTTGAGGCTACCCTCAGGTAGTTGCACTGCACAGTCCTAGAAGTCAAAAGGTTGTTTGTTTCCCAGAACAACACAATAGTTGCCTCCAAGCCCGATCTAATTTGTGCTTCCTGCAAGATCAACTATCAAGCCTCCCTCTCGTCTACCAAAAATCTTCTCTGCACTCTAACACAGGACTATAGTGTTCCCTAGAAATGTGGAGAGACACCCAGCTGGTCATCCACAGTCCCACTCTGCATTATTCCCAAGAATTGTGCAGATCTACCCAGATGACTCATGTTGGCTCGCTCGGGTCTGCCTCCAAGAAATGCACATATTTTCCCGGTAGCCCCCTAGGTTGTCTATCTTGTACTGTGCCCTGAAAATGTGCAGAACTGGCTGGAAATCCCTGGGTTTCCTATCTTGCACCATCTCTCAGAAAATGCACAGATTTTTCTAGCAGTCCTCTGAATGTCTATCCCGAATTACCTCTCAGAAATGCGTAGTTGTGATCAGTAACTTCTCGAAGCTTGATCATGTCTTACTCTGGAAAATTGTGTAGATTGGCTTGCTAGTGCCCCCTGCTGCCCCACTCTGTATCCCTTGAGAAATTACACAGAATTGTCCAACAGTTCCTCGGACACCCTGCCCTGTCTTCCTCGTAGGAATTGGGCAGATTCTGCCCAGCTAAGTTTCACCTAGCGGCTGACACTACTGACCCTGATTATGCAATTTTGCCTCCTAGTCACCTCTGCACAGTTTTTCCTGACAGATCTCCAAAGCCTCTCATCCTAGCCTAAGTTGTGCTCTATGTAGTTTCAGTTCCTCTTCCTCCCTCCCAGTCACCTGCACCCGAAACAGAAAACAATGAATCATACTAGATTAGGATATTTTTTGGATTTGATGTTTTCTTGTCATGAGTGATTGCAGGAATAGGTACATTCATGAAACATGGCATGACAATGAATGGGATGAAGAAGGAGAACATGCTAGAGGACTTGCTCACAGTTGAATGAACGTACGAAGCACATCAAGCAACAAGCAAATCAAGCAAACACCAATACCATCAAAGGTCCCACACACTTTGCCATGTAGAGGTGAAGACATGATACACCGAAAGAAAACCCATCACTCAACAGCATAGAAACTCGACATGAACACCACAGTCAACCAGTACATGTCAGTAGTGTCATGTAGAGTTGTGTCATGATTTGTCTTAGCCACATCACTACTATGGGCCATACTTGTTGTAATCAAATGTAATGTGATGTGAAAGTCCAAGAGATGCACATATGAAGTTGAAGAGTCATGTAAGTCGAAAAGTCATAGGAAGTCAAACAATCATGAGGGAATTCGAAGAGTCACAAGGGTGAGGTAGCCCCCTTGGCTATATATAGCCCCTCATTGTATGAGCAAAGGACTTTTCACCTTGGCTCCTCCCACATAGCCCTAAGAGTGTGTAGTTTGTTCTCTATGGAGCAACGAGTGGATCCAATGTCCCATTACTGGGGCTAGTGATGTATGGTGTACATATGTGTCCTAGAACTTTTGCTTAATTTAGAAGCTTTTCTTAGGCCAACACATTTTCACACGTGTTGTATCCATTTTTAAGACTATTCTTTAAATGTTTGTAATGAATATTTTCTTAACCTGTACTAAGATAGATGAACTACTTCATTTATTTTAGTACTTACATTGTTGAAGATGTGTTGTATTGTTTATCATTGTTGTCTCATTCGTGTGGACTACTCTGTCGAACATTAGAGAGACCATTCTTGTTTTCTTGGTTATAATGAACATCACTCCAGTGTGGACTACTCCGTTGGACAGTTTACGTGTTTTCCCTTGGACTTTTGTTTTGACAACTACCACATCTGATATGGACTATTCCTTTGGATGTTGGATGAACCCTTGTTATTTTTGTATATGTCTCTCCCTAGTTGGTACTACTACCTCTCATCTAGAGGCTCACTTTTACCCTCTCCCTTATGGTAAGAGAAATTGAACACAAAGTTACATTACGCACTCACCAAGCATACTCGCCTCGCTTTTTAAAGTTACAAGCATAACACTCTCATGTGCAGAACAATAAGAGCTAAGGAAAATCTCTAAGGTAATGGTAATCAGGCCATCGTACCAGATGGTACTCCTACACCAAATGGTGTGAGGACTAGTTGGGACTTCATACCAAGGAGATCCCCTTTGGTGGTGTGTCCAGCACCATCAACACCTAGGCAACTTGATTATTAGGGTTTGATAGATTCTATGAGGTTATGAATAGAGAGAAAACCCTGGTTTATGGAAAAAATATGAGATATGGAACCTAGCAGGCTTGGTTCGATAATTGAAGGCAAAATTGGTATATGGACCATGGACATTGATAACTCTTGAAGATTGGTTCAGGAGGGGGAGTTTCACCTCTCATGGAAGATAAATATTTCTTAACTTATGGTGCCTCTTACTTTTGGTTATACCTATGGATCTGATAATTATGTTTATTACTTATACTTCCTACGTATGTATTTGACTATATGGATGTTTCTAACCTCCTTGATGAAGGTGAATGAAGTAGATGCCTATTAGAGGGAGAATCGCTTCTCAAACTAATATTTTCATTTTGTGCTGATGAAATATGATTTATGTGCATATGGCATTATTAATATGCAACAAAGTCTCATATCTGAAGCTTGTACAAAAATTAGGGTTTCTACTCCGGACGTAGGCACTGAACTGGGAAATCTAGGCCCTGGATGCATGCATGCTAAGGCCAAAGTATCATCCAGGTAGCTAAATATGCTCCCATGCAAAACAGAAGGGAGAATCTAGGGGTTTGACTATAGGTGACCATCATTTGAATCTTTCTGAATTTGTTTGAACTCTGAATCAAGGTGTCTCTGACATATTCTACCACTGTAATATGATTTCTGAAGTTGTTGGGTTAAATTGATGATGACATAAAAATAAACTATTGAGCATGAAATCATATGGTCACCTAGAAGATGCCAGTTCCATAGACGTGTTGCAAATAGCAGTAAGATCTTCAGGTAGGAAAATCTTGAATGTTTTCCATAACATGAACATGAAGAATGAACTTGTGTTTCCAGGTGACCGAGACATACATATAGATATGTCACTATGTTTGTGCTACAAGAGTTTGGCGTGATTTGGTTGATTGATTGATCTAGGAGGATCCTGGAGGATTGATCCAAGTGGATCTTCAAAAAGTACCAGTGGCATGGTAAAAGGCTCAAAACTCAAAGTGGCAGAATCTGGATAAAATTAACATCGGATCAAAGTTCTCATCATCTTGATTCCAACGGTGTGAACAACACTCAAATCTGAGTTCATATGAAGAAGTTAGACTAAGTCAAAGTTGATGTTTGACTTGCCCAAGTGGCAGGAGGAGTGACGTGGAAGAAACTCTCAGCGAATGGGGAAGTGCCAAGTGGTAGGTTGCCATTGGTCCCAAATTTTGCTTATCGTAGAAAAAGAGGTCACAGCTTAAGGAGAATTGGCCCTGGCAAGATCCTGGCTCCATTTGCGATATCGCATATCGCAGGTCGGAGGAGGAACAAATACCTAAGAATCGCCCCCCAGTGAAGCCAAGTTGTGATGTGATATAATTGCGATTGCATATCGCACAAGTAACATGTTGATATAGATGTTACCGATGGACTCCACCGATTGCGTTTTGCGGGGAGGATCAGGATGCGATATTTAATAAACAACATTCTATTATCCAACGGGTCTGTGATCGTCACAGAGGGTGGGTCTTCCACTGAATGCGATTGCGATGGGGTCCCCCGGATGCGATATTTTATATATCATGTTTTATATTCCTGACAGGTCTACCGTATCGCAAAGTGCGTGCTTTTGGGTCTAAGACTGTCCGCCGATGGTTGGAAACGTTGATAGTCTTGCCACTACTTTAAACGCATAGTTAATATAATTTTTCCATTTTTGTAAGGGTTGTTGCCACATACTATTCATGGGCCCAAGAACCTCTATGGAATATTCCCACTCGCTTAACTTGGTCTATTGTGTGAACTGCCCAGGTTTGATGGATTGCCGCCATGCTTATAAAAGGCCATTTTTATGTCCGAAGAAAAGAATAGTTCAGAAGTATTGTACAGTAGACCCTGACCTTGAAAGTAGGTTGGGACCTCACCTAGAGCAAAAGGGAGGTTCCGAGAAGTTGCAGAAAGCCTGATTATCCAAATTGGGTGTTTGGATAGGAATTTTTGCATGATTTTTCACTAGGAGTTCAGTGGTTCTGTCTGTTTCTGAAGCTGGGCTCTCCATTCTTTGTCCATCTTCCAGGTTTGAGGTATAAGGAATGTAAATAATGTTGCTTGTACTTTTATCTATTTTTATGCCACTTAATGAATGAAGGACTCCCCACTTGTTAGGTCCCTATACTACTAGTGTAACCCCTTATGGTTATTAATACAACCCCCTTATTATATTGATGTGCCCATGTAGTCCCCATATTGTTATTATTGTGCCCCATAGAAGCCCACTATTTTTATTAGTGTGCCCTTAGATTATTATTGTTATGTCGGCTTTGATTATATTATGACCCCTTAGACTCCTATATATATAAAGGGGGTCTTGTCATTTGTATCATCCAGGAATTGTTCATTTGTGTAATGTAAAGAAGGTTTCCCCCTTGAAGAGGCTTATTTCTAAGGTGTTATCTATCTTTTCTATCTTTTTGTGAACTGGTTTCATAACATTTGGTATTATAGCTTTGGATTCTAGGGTTTCACTGCTCCAAACAGGTCATTGTGGCATTTTCACTATAACTTTTTTTTTGTGAAGTATCAGAAGCTACAAAAAAAAACCCATTTGAGCCTAAATTGTTTTGAACTTCGGGTCCAAATTTTAGAGATTTTATCACTATATTTACATAGATATGATCTGAGGAAGTTAAGGTTTTTACAGACTCCCGAATTACATTCCAAATAGGTGACCGAGGGAAAATCGCCATAACTTTTGTTTTAAGCATCATATTGAAATTGCATCAGAAGTTTCAGAAAAAGGACAACCAATAGTTTTCTTTGTATTAGTTTCAGGTACTAAGGTCGAAATAGTGACCCGCAACACGTCATACAAGAGATGAACAAGTCTATAATTAGGTCACCGTGGGAGATTTGGTGTAACTCTTCCTTGGAGAATCCAATCTTGATCAGACTTATGGCATTGGAAAGAGGACACAGAGAGCTACAGCAGGAAGCAATTTCAAAATTTGGAGATCTAAAATTATAGAATTATAGTCATTTAAAGATTGAGCTCCTAAAATTAAGAAAAGGCGTTATGAGGAAGTTTGATGGCAAGGGTTCGGTAAATTGGATACTACAGATGGCGCAATATTTTGATCTACATGGTGTAACATTGTTACAAAAGGTATGTATTGCATCTTCATATTTAGAAGTGGATCAATTTTTATGGTATAAAGGGCTCTGTTCTCGTAAACAACTTGTTATGTGGTCAATTTTCACGGAGGAAATGATAGCACATTATGAGGGTACAAAGAGCAACACCTTCTTTAGAGCAACACCACAACAATTGGAAGAAAAAAGAGTAAAAGGGCTTTGTTACAAAGTGGAAAGAAAAATGATGGAAACAAGGAAGTCTACCCCTCACAACTATAAAGATGGAAGTGTTGTTTCTCCTAGCCTTCCACAACTTACAAGGGTTACACCATAATAATTGGAAGAAAAAAGAGAAAAAGGGCTTTGTTACAATTGTGATAACAAATACATTAAAGGTCATAATTGTGGTGAGAAGAAATTATTTTACATTGATTGTGGAGAGGAGGAAGAAAATGATCAAGAAATGTCAAAAAAAGAGTATATACACCAGGAACCAACCCCAGAGAAAGAAGAAATGAATCCAACCATATCTTGTAATGCAATGGCCGGAATTACCACTCCTCAAACTATCAAGATAGAACGACATATCAAGAAGAAAAATGTTCAAGAAGTGAAAGATCACATAGAGCATCAAGAAATGAATCCGACCATATCTTGTAATGCACTACAAGAAATTACCACTCCTCAAACTCTCAAGATAGAAGGACATATCAAGAAGAAAAAGATTCAAGTAGTGAAAGATCACATCGAGCATCAACAACAAGTTCTCCAACTTTTAAAGGATACTGCCACTTTGGTGCAGAATCGAATGAAACAAGAGGCAAATCAACATCGCAGTGAAAGAAGTTTTGATGCAGGCGATTGGGTATTTTTATGGCTACATCTCAAGCAAGATATTGATGAGAAGGAAACGTTGGCAATACTATGTGCACTTAAGAAATGGCGACCTTACCTAATGGGAAGACACTTCAAGGTAAAACTGGATCATGATAGTTTGAAATACTTTTTAGAACAAAGATTATCTTTAGAAGAAAAGAAAAAATGGGTCACAAATATGTTGGGTTATGATTTTGAAATCATCTACAAAAACAGGAAGCCAAATGTTGTTGCAGATGCACTCTCAAGAAGGGATGAGGATGTGGAAGCACTGTTTTGTGTTATTTCTATTATCCAACCAAATTGGATAAATGAAGCAAGGGATGAATGGAAGAAGGATGAAGAAGTGCCACCACTCATTCAAAGTTGCAAAAGATCCCAGTTCAAACAATATTGCCAGAACTTGACGAGGAAGGAAAAATCATATTGGAACCTGGAGCAGTCACAAAAACAAAAACCCAACAACTACAAAATTGATCAATTTCAGAGTATCTCATCAAGTGGAATAACTTACTCACTAAATATTCCACATGGGAGGACAAGAATTTTATACAGAAGCATCAAGAACTACTCAAGCGTTGAGGACAACACTTTTTGAAGGAGAGGGGCATGTTGGGTCCCTATACTACTAGTGTAACACCTTATTGTTATTAATACAATCCCCTTATTATATTGTTTTGCTCATGTAGTCCACATATTGCTATTATTGTGCCCCATAGAAGCCCACTATTTTTATTAGTGTGCCCTTAGATTATTATTGTTATGTCGGCTCTGATTATATTATGACCCCTTAGACTCCTATATATATATAGGAGGTCTTGTCATTTGTATCATCAAAGAATTGTTCATTTGTGTAATGTAAAGGAAGTTGTCCCCTCAAAGAGGCTTATTTCTAAGGCATTCATCTGTCTTTTCTATCTTCTTGTGAGCTGGTTTCATAACATTTGGTATCAGAGCTTTGGATTCTAGGGTTTCGTTGCTCCAAACAGGTCATTGTGAAATTTTCGCTATAACTTTTTTTTTTTTGTGAAGTTTTAGAAGCTACAAAAAAAACCCATTTGAGCCTAAATCGTTCAGAACTTCAGGTCTGAATTTTAGAGCTTTTATCACTATATTTATGGAGATATGATCTGAGGAAGTTAAGGTTTTTGCAGACTCCCGAATTACATTCCAAATAGGTGACCGGGGGAAAATCACCATAACTTTTGTTTGAGCATCATATTGAAATTTTGTCAGAAGTTTCAGAAAACGGACATCCTGTAGTTTTCTGTGTATTAGTTTCAGGTCCTAAGGTTGAAACAGTGACCCGCGACACATCGTACAAGTTCGCTCTACTGAACAAGTCTATAATCAGGTCATCGTGGGAGATTTGGTATCTCTTCCTTGGAGAATCCAATCTTGATTAGACTTGTGGCATTGGAAAGAGACACAGAGAGCTACCATAGGAAGCAATTTTAGAATTTGGAGATCTGCAATTACAGAATTATAGTCGTTTAAAGATTGAGCTCCTAAAATCAAGAAAAGGCGATATGGGGAAGTTTGATGGCAAGGGTCCGGTAAATTGGATACTATAGATGGAGCAATATTTTGATCTACATGGTGTACCACTGTTACAAAAGGTATGTATTGCATCTTCATATTTAGAAGCGGATCATTTTTTATGGTATAAAGGGGTTTGCTCTCATAAACAACTTGTTAAGTGGTCAATTTTAATGGAGGAAATGATATCACATTATGAGGATACAAAGAAAAACACCACAACAATTGGAATAAAAAAGAGAAAAAGGGCTTTGTTACAAAGTGGAAAGAAAAATTATGGAAACAAGGAATTCTACCTCTCACAACTATAAAGATGGAAGTGTTCTTTCTCCTAGCCTTCCACAACCTACAAGGGTTACACCACAATAATTGGAAGAAAAAGGAGAAAAAGGGCTTTGTTACAATTATGATAACAAATACGTTAAAGGTCATAAGTGTGGTGAGAAGAAATTATTTTACATTGATTGTCGAGAGGAGGAAGAAAATGATCAAGAAACATCAAAAGAAGAGTATATACACTAGGAACCAACCCCAGAGAAAGATGAAATGAATCCAACCATATCTTGTAATGCAATGTCTGGAATTACCACTCCTCAAACTATCAAGATAGAAGGGCATATCAAGAAGAAAAAGGTTCAAGAAGTGAAAGATCACATAGAGCATCAAGAAATGAATCCGACCATATCTTGTAATGCACTGCAAGAAATTACCACTCCTCAAACTCTCAAGATAGAAGGACATATCAAGAAGAAAAAGATTCAAGTAGTGAAAGATCACATCGAGCATCAACAACAAGTTCTCCAACTTTTAAAGTATACTGCCACTTTGGTGCAGAATCGAATTAAACAAGAGGCAAATCAACATTGCAGTGAAAGAAGTTTTGATGCGGAGATTGGGTATTTTTATGGCTACATCTCAAGCAAGATATTGATGAGAAGGAAACATTGGCAATACTATGTGCACTTAAGAAATGGCGACCTTACCTAATGGGAAGACACTTCAAGGTAAAACTGGATCATGATAGTCTGAAATACTTTTTAGAACAAAGATTATCTTTAGAAGAAAAGAAAAAATGGGTCACAAATATGTTGGGTTATGATTTTGAAATCATCTACAAAAACAGGAAGCCAAATGTTGTTGCAGATGCACTCTCAAGAAGGGATGAGGATGTGGAAGCATTGTTTTGTGTTATTTCTATTATCCAACCAAATTGGATAAATGAAGCAAGGGATGAATGGAAGAAGGATGAAGAAGTGTCACCACTCATTCAAAAGTTGCAAAAGATCCCAGTTCAAACAATATTGCCAGAACTTGACGAGGAAGGAAAAATCATATTGGAACCTGGAGCAGTCACAAAAACAAAAACCCAACAGCTACAAAATTGATCAATTTCAGAGTATCTCATCAAGTGGAATAACTTACTCACTAAATATTCCACATGGGAGGACAAGAATTTTATACAGAAGCATCAAGAACTACTCAAGCGTTGAGGACAACACTTTTTGAAGGAGAGGAGCATGTTAAGTCCCCATACTACTAGTGTAACCCCTTATTGTTATTAGTATAACCCCCTTATTATATTGTTTTTCCCATGTAGTCCCCATATTGTTATTATTGTGCCCCATAGGAGCCCACTATTTTTATTAGTGTGCCCTTAGATTATTATTGTTATGTCGGCTCTGATTATATTATGACCCCTCACACTCCTATACATATAAAGGAGGTCTTGTCATTTGAATCATCCAAGAATTGTTCATTTGTGTAATGTAAAGGAGGTTTCCCCCTCAAAGAGGCTTATTTCTAAGGTGTTCATCTATCTTTTCTATCTTTTTGTGAGCTGGTTTCATAACACCACTATTGAGCAGGGCCTGGAGACGTAGTCCAAACTAGACGAACTCCGTAATCAAATCATTTTGTCATGGTTTTTTTGTTCTTCTAATTATTTCCATATTGTTTACGTGCTTTTAAGTTCCATGGTTAATTAACTTGTTATTTGTAATTCTGATGCATTTGTAAGTAAAATATCTTGGACCAAGTTTGGTATCAAAGCAGGTCTTTGTAGATGCGAATTGCATGAGTTTATGCTAACCCGGAACAAGCTGTGAAAAGGAGAAGGAATGCTTAAGTCCTTTGATCCTGAAGTAGGACATGCACAAAGAAGAAGGAACATGGCCAATGAAGAGGCTCGTTGGGAAGAGGAACATAATTTCCGCAAGGTATTCTACAGTATGGCGGGGAAAGTAGACAAGTTTTTGGCAGAGTATGAGAAGCACTTGCGCATGAGAAGAAGGATGTAGATGACCATGGGTCAGCAAATCATGAAGATGGTGGAGAAGAGCCTCCTCCCTCTCCTTCAAGTGATGGTTCTCATCACTCTCATCAAAATTCCAAGCAAACACCTAAGAAATCATTCTTCAAGTTAGACATAAAGTTTGACCTGCCCATGTACAATGGAGAGTGTAGTGCAGAAAAAACTTAATAACTAAATAAGAAAGATAGAGGTTTATTGTCGAATCCAACGGATCGAAGAAGATGAGGTGAAACTCCAGTTAGCATCTCTTTGGCTGAGCAGCACTATGCTCGTTTGGTGGGAGAGAAAGTTGTAGAAGGGCAACACAAAGTCAGGTAACCTTCTGTTCTCTTGGTCTAGTTTTATTTCTTCATTAAAAGACCAATTCTACACTCTGGGTTATAAGAAAAGGGCACTTATGAACTGGAAATATCTAAGGCAAGGTAAGGGCTAGAATGTGAAGAGCTTCAATGAAGAATTTCCTAAACAAGCACTGAATCTGGGAATCTCATTAGATGTGCCTGAGACTATAACTAAGTATATAGGTGCACTACATAGTTACATCAGACACTCATTATTACTATTTGAGCCTACTACAATTGATGTGGATAGTGTAAAGGCTATTCATCTTGAAATCTGAGGCAAGAATGATTGAGATGATCAAGACATAAAGGCACCATTCAAACCTTAGCATGGAAAAATCCAAAAGAAAGGAAAAGGGAAGGATAATAAGATTATTGCAGTCAAGAAAGGGCACACGGCAACACCGTCTTGCACTCATTGCAAGAAAGATGGTCATGACAAGGACCACTACTGGAAGCTACATCCGGAGTTAAGACTGAAGAGATTCGGTGGAAAGGGGAAGCAAAAGACAGTGGAAACAGTGTAGGACCTTGGGTCAGATTTCGACGATGATACATTGATCACAGTCGTGGGCGCAAGAGATACTCTTTCTTTTCTATTAAAGATAGTTCTGATTTAGTTGCAAGTACTAGTTATTTGAATGAGCCTGTAAGTAATGAGCGAAAGAGAATTGAGTTATTCCACATTAGAGTTGTCATAAAAAATACAAAGGTGGAAACTTTGTTTGATTCAGGTTCCCAAGCAAACTTAATCTTAGTTTCCTTGGTGAAAAATTTAGGCCTTGAAATTAAGCCTCATCTGAGTCCATACCCCCTTGGTTGGGTAACTGATAAAGCCAGATTACAGGGCACCAAGCAGTGTAGGGCCATATTTGTCACTGCTTCTAAATTAGTTGATGACATAGCATTAGATGTAGTGCCTTTGGACATCTGCGGAATCATCTTGGGAAGCCCATATCTATATCATAGAAAGGTTGTTTTCTTTCGGCATGAAAACAAATACCACCTCACAAAGGATGGGGTAGACTATATAGTCAGAGCTCATCATAAAAAAGTTAATGCTATCCTTGTAAGCATAGGACATGTTAAATGACTGGTTAATTCCAGCAAAGGGTGCATGCCCATGATAGTAAGAGGGAAAGAGGCCGAGATGGTTGATGCTTTCAAAGGTTGTAATCCTGATCATAAGAAAGAATTATTTAAAATTGTTTCTGATTATGATGGATTGTTTCAAGAACTGAGAGGATTTCCCCCTAAACGATAAATCCAACATGAGATCCATTTACAACAAGATGCTTCTTTACCGAATGTTGGCATGTACAAGATGGCTTCTATAGAGGTGGAGGCGATCAAGAAATAGGTGCAGGAACTGTTAAATCAAGGAGTCAAAAAATCGAGTTCTTCTCCTTGTGGCTCATCGATCGTGTTGGTGCCCAAGAAAGATGGCACATGGAGAATGTGCGTAGATTATAGGGCATTGAACAAGATCATGATGAAGAATTGTTACCCTCTTCCTCGCATTAATGAATTGTTAGATCAGTTGAAAATTGTTGTTTATTTTACAAAGATGGATTTGTGTAGTGGTTATCACCAGGTTAGAATTGCAGAGAAGGACGTTTGGAAGACTACATTCAAAACCAAACAAGGGTTGTTCGAATGGATGGTGATGCCATTCAGACTGTGCAATGCTCCAACCACATTTATGAGGGTAATGAATGATTTATTTAGGCCTTTTCTTGATCATTTTGTTCTTGTATATCTAGACAATATTCTTGTGTACAGTAGGACATGGGATGAACATGTGTGTCATCTAAAGAAAGTGCTTGATGTTTTGAAAAGTGAAAAGTGTATTTGAAACTGTCAAAGTGTGAGTTTGGGAAGACTTCTCTGATTTATTTAGGCCACATTGTCAGCAATGGAAAATTGAAGATAGATCCCTCTAATATGGAGGTGATTATGAATTTGCCTAAGCCCACGAATGTTACAGAGGTTCGAAGTTTTCTAGGTGCGGTACAGTATTGGAGAAGGTTCATTGCGAACTTCTCCATTATCGCAGCCCCCTTGCATGTCTTGACTAGTGTGAAGCAGGCCTTTTAGTGGGGAAGAAAACAACAGAAATCCTTCGACACACTGAAAGAGAAGATCGGCACAGAACCAGTGCTAGCCTATCTAGACCTTCAACATCCTTTTGAAATTGAAATAAATGCCAGTGGATATGCCATGGGCACTGTATTGATGCAGGAAAGAAAGCTTGTATGTTACCATTCGGAGACTTTCTCCTAGGATGTTGTGAATTATCCCACGTATGACAGGGATTTGTACGCCTTGGTCCAGAGTGTAAAGAAGTGGAAACACTATCTGATCGGCAAGGAGACCATCATCCATATAGATCATCAGCCCTTGTAGTATCTTCAGTTGTAGACCAAGCTTTAGCAAGCATGTCACTTCAAATGGATGGAATTCCTCCAATAGTTTCATTTGGTGATAAGATACAAAAAGGGCTCCAGCAACAAAGTAGCAAATATGGTTTCTCACCCTCCTATTTTTGCATCTATAATTTTGCAAAATGTTTCTTTATCGTTAGAAAGTTATGTTGAACAGTATGCTAATGATAGTGATTTTAAAGAAATCTATGCAAAACTCACTCATGGATCGCAGGTGGACAATTATTACTTGCAGGGAAATCTATTATACCACCTTGGAAAATTGTGCATACCTCGTGATGAAAGGGTTCATGTAATTAGAGAAGCTCATACCTCTCTGTTGTCTGGTCATTTTGGAATTGAGAAAACTATATGTCATTTGTAGAGGTTTTGTTTTTGGCCTCATATGAAAAACATTGTGGCTCACTTTGTAAAGGGTTGTATGTTGTGTTCTATTTCAAAGCCCTCTAATACAAAACTTGGGCTTTACACACCACTCCCTATTCCAAGTCGACCATGGGAAACTGTGTCCATGGACTTTGTAGGAGGTTTTCCTAAGACTAGGAATGATCATGACTATTTGTATGTTGTTGTGGATCAGTTTAGTAAAATGTGTATTTTAATGCCTTGTAAAAAGCAGGTCACTTCTGAGCAAACTGCTTTTATTTTCTTTCAGCATGTTTGGGTACATTTTGGGTTGCCCACATCTATTGTGTCATATGGAGACTCTCACTTTCTTCGGGAGTTTTGGACCAGCTTGTGGAGAATGATGGACACTAAGCTGAAAATAAGTATGAAATTTCATCCACAGACTGATGGACAAACAAAGGTTATCAACCACACCATGGTACACTTATTGTGAGGCTACTGTGGGATGGACAACTTCCTTATGTGTAGCATGCATACAATCGAGCAACACATTCATCCACATAGAGCTCACCGTTTGAGACATTTTTTGGCTATCTACCTAGACATCCCTTGGACATGGTCTTTAGGAAAGAGGAGGACAGCAATGGACGAGATGATAGGGACAAAACATGAAATTTCATTCAGTGGATATAGGTGATTCATCAAGCAGTGCAGGAGCAATTGGAGAAGGTTCAAGCTCGGTATAAAGATCGACATGATAAGCACCGAGTTGACCATCTATTTCAAGTTGGGGACAGGGTATGGTTCCATATCAGCAACGATAGAATGAAGGGAGAAGGGAAGAAGTTGAGACCCATCTGATATGGTCCCTTCACCATATTGGCAAAGATTGGAGACAATGATTTTCATTTTGACTTGCCTGCGTATATGCAGATGTACTCAGTGGTAAATGTACAAAACCTGAAGCTTTATGAACCTCCATTGATTATGGATACCAAGGAGGTTTAACAGATTCCTATAGTGGATGATTTTGCACCAGAGTATCTAGATAAGTTGCCTGAAGATATCATACTCGACTGCAAAAATAGAACTTCACAACGGGAAAATGTGGAGTATATTCATGTTGGCTTCAAAGGAATGCATCCAAGTAAACCTCCATGGATGGAGAAGGAAAAAATGAGGGAGCAGTTTCCTCACTATCCAATTGACTGAAAAGTATTTTGGTGGTCCAAAAGCATTAAGTGGGGAGGATTTATCCAAGAGGATCATGGAGGATTGATCCAAGTGGATCTTCAAAAAGTACCAGTGGCATGGTAAAAGGCTCAAAACTCAAAGTGGTAGAATCTGGATAAACTTAGCATCATATCAAATTACCTATCATCCTCACTCTAATGGTGCGAATGACACTCAAATCCGAGTTGATATGAAGAAGTTAGAGTAAGTCAAAGTTGATGTTTGACTTGTCCAGGTGGCAGGAGGAGTGACGTGGCATACACTCTCAAAAAATGGGGAAGTTCCAAGTAGTAGGCTGCCATTGGTCCTGCATTTCACTTATCGTAGAAAAATAGGTCTTCACTTAAGGAGAATCGGCCCCGGTAGGATCCTGGCTACGATTGCGATATCACATATCACAGGCTAGAGGAGGAACAAGTACTTAAGAATCATCCCCTGGTGAAGCCAAGTTGCGATGTGATATAATTGCGATCGTATATCGCACAAGTACCACGTCGATATACATGTTACTGATGGACTCTGCCGATTGCGATTTGCAGGGAGGATTCAGAAGCGATATTTTATAAACTACATTCGATTATCCCAGTGGGTCCACGATCATCACAGAGTGTGGGTCTTCTGCTGATTGTGGTTGTGATGGGGTCCTTCAAATGCGATATCTTATATATCATGTTTTATATTCCCGACGAGTCCATCGTATCATAGAGTCCCTGTTATTTGGGCCTGGGACTGTTCGTCGATGGTTGGAAACATCGATAGTCTTGTTGCCGGTTTAAATGCACAGTTAAAAGAACTTTTCCATGTTTGTAAGGGTTGTTTCCACATACTATTCATGGGCTCAAGAACCTCTGTGGAATACACTTTCTCTCTTAACTTGGCCTATTGTTTGAACTGCCCAGGTATTGAGGGATTTCCACCATGCTTATAAAAGGCCATTTTTGTGTCGGAAGAAGAGAGAGAGGATCAGCGAAATAGTTCAAAAGTATTGTATAGCAGGCCCTAACCCTAGCAGTAGGTCGGGACCTCACCTTCAGCGACAGGGAGGTTTCGAGAAGTTTTAAAAAGCTCGATTGTCCAACTTGGGTGTTTGGATAGGTGTTTTTGTACAATTTTTCACTATAAGTTCAGTGGTTATGTTTGTTTCTGAAGTTGGGCTCTCCATTCTTTGTCCATCTTCCAGCTTGGAGGTATAAGGATTGTAAAGAATGTTTCTTGTACTTTTGTCTCTTTTTATGCCACTTAATGAATGAAGGCCTCCCCACTATTGAGTAGGGCCTGGAGACGTAGTCCAAATTGGACAAATTCCGTAATCAAAAAATTATGTCATGGTTTGTGTATTCTTCTGATTATTTCATCATTATTTACGTACTATGATAATTTCAACATTGTTTACATGCTATTATGTTCCATGGTTAATTAACTCTGGTATATGTAATTCCGATGCATTTGTAAGTAAAAGATCTTGGATCATTGATATAGATGAGAAATATTTAGTGTTGTGTCATGAGGCTTGAAAATAACTTTGAATTGATGATTGAGATATGCTTTAATTATTGAACTCTCTATGATAGAAAATTTGGACTTCACTTTACGTTTAATGATCTGATTTGATGATTATTGATTTTTCCTAATGTCTATGCTATGTGGGCTTAATGACTTATGTGGGTATTCAAAAAAATTATTTTGTATTAGCCTTCTTTTTCCTAGCACAATGGTTGAGGTATTTATAGTGGTGATTCAACATGAAAATGTAACTTGCATGACTCCTCCTTGGTGTACACATTTGCACATAGTAACAGAAATGACTTATATTATGATTATGATAATGGCTTGATTAAGTTTGGATTGATAATTTATGTTTGATGACAACTTGTTGGCATAATAATAAATGAAGTCACAAACTAATATGAGCTATCCTTATCTCTTGGTTTAAAGAATTGATACTGTGATGTTGATGACTTTGATAATGGTTATGATTTGACTTCTAAACTTTGATAAGCTAACTCTGTTGATTATGTGATGGTACAACATTGATTTATGTAAGGTTGATTATGTTGGCTTAGCAAGCTCCCCTATCCACATACGTCTATATTTGACAGTTATCTGATGAAGTCAGGATGATGAGTTCCAAGGTATGGATTTAATTTTGATTATGGCTTTGGTTTTATACCCTAATGGTATCCTCTTGATAGGTGACGCACCTATGATGATCTAAATAAGAGGGAGATAGCTTCTAAAGCTTGAAATGATGTATCATGGCATGTTGAATTGATTTCTGGAATTTGGAAAGAAATTCTATATTGCAAAGCTATTGAACATGCTTTGAATGGAAATGAAAATCCTTGGATACTTCGATTTGAAGTTCAAAAAATCTCATTGAACTTGACATGGTATTCCACTATTGAGTGAAGCATTGATGTTTCTTTTTAAACATCCATATATATATATATATATATATATATATATATATATAGATATATATATATATATATATATATATATATATATATATATATACATATATATGTATATATATATGTATATATATATATATATATATATATATATATATATATATATATATATATACCTATATATATATATATATATGTATATATATATATATATATATACATATATATATATATATATACATATATATATATATATATATATATATATATACCTATATATATATATATATATGTATATATATATATATATATATACATATATATATATATATATACATATATATATATATATATATATATATATATATATATATATATATATATATATATATATATATATATATATATATATATGATGTGCATAGAACCTTAATAAATTCATGACTGAGTCGGTTCCTGCACATAGAGTTGCCACCAAGCATCCTTTGAAATATCTGCATGAGATATTCTATTTTTGAGACTAAGATAGTTCTCCTATGATATGTGACTGCATGGATGTATTTTTATTGATATATATTATTATTAAGCACATTTGGATGCTACTTTAGTATGATATCTGCCATGATATCTTGGAAAAGAGGTCCATAGCACGATTGAGGATGAGTATGATGTTACTAGCATGGCTAGTTGTGAGGTGGGATGAAGAAGCTCCTTAAAGAGTTATCTGAGCATGATCTGGATATGTCATGGATGCATTGCGATGACATAGAGTGAGATCTGATTGGAAAAAAATCCCATATTTATAGTTGGGGCTGAAATACTCTCATATTTTGAGAAAGTACAGTTGTTCGAGACAGGCTTAGGCATGTGGTTGGCAACTCCTTGAGAGGGAGGATGATTATGGTCATTTTTAAATATATATTCTTATTTATGTTCTGACATGATATTTGATTTGATGTGTTGTATGAATAGGAAACATATGGTATTGAGACAAGCAGATACCATATTTGAGTATGATAAGAGCAGCATTGATTGATGACACTGAGCTAAATCTTCCTCTCTGTCTGAGCTCCCAGGGTGAGAAATTGAGATGGAGGTCTCTTGGGTTTGAGGGAACTCTAGACAATAGGGTATGACCCCTATCTATTACCCATAGGGTCGAAGATGTTTCTCCCCTATCTTCATAGGTTTGGAGAATGTTCCTCCCCTGTTTGGTATTTGCAGAGAATACCCATGTTCGCATCATACCCACAAGTAGTGCTTGTCAGGAATACCTCTCCTCATTTGGCCAACGAATTGAGAGTGTACTTGGGTTGTACAACCCCAGTTGGTTATGATGTAGGTGTTCTACAACATAACTATTCAAGGTCATCAATGGGAAGATCAGTAGGCAATAGGATTGGTTGAGATAACCCTATGTGATTCCAGGTTGAGATTGAGCTCCCTGATGAGGTCCCAGGGTCGATATGTGCTCCCTTGTGTGTTTGGATATCCTATTTATTGATATGTGATTGTAGATGTATAGTTCCCCCATGAGATTTTGGGTCGAGATGTGTTCCCCGATGTGATTCTAAGTTGAGTTGTGATCCTTGATGATATTCTCTTCGAAGACAATTGTTGATATTTCAAGTAGTAGCTCGCTGGCAGAGATTCTAGGTAGTAGCCTCATAGATAGAGGGTGGTAGCATTATCTCCCCTTCGGTACAAATTATTATTCTTCTAGATTCAAGAATGTTCAGCATACGAGAAAGAAAAATCAAGAGATAAGCAGGAATAAGAAATGTATATATCAATATGTACATTGATGATTTGTGATGATGAGATACATGAGGCTTTCATGGCATGATGACTACATGATAGAGATGATCAGGGATGATACATGACAACACTTGAAAACAAAAGAATGGAATATTGATCGATAGACAGATATTGCCAGGTGGAATTATCCCTAGTTGAGAGCGAGTGTTAATTTTGCAACTACGATCAAATTCCACCTTGGACAACTTAGATGACTGAGATTATGATTGCATTAGATTCTTCTTTTTGAGAGGACCAAATTGGACCTAAATATCACCTTATTTGGATAAGAGAAAGTTGGCTTTTGAATTTATTTATTCACTAATGTATATTGGGTTAGGTCAACCCTAAGCACATGTTAAATTAGACAGGTCGGCCTCAACCCCAAGTGGACCCTCATGAAATCCTATAAATAGAAGAGAAATCAAGCTCGTTTGGAAGCATTGATAAATCCATATTATATTATCTTATTGTCTTGGTTGTCACAGGTAAGTCAGAGGAAATTTTGCCAAGGGTCTGAAATCTCAAGGGTGAAGCTCACAATAATCTAGTGTTTTTTTATTCCTGGATGCTAGCACAAAAATAGGAATTTTAGTCCCTAGACGTTGGCATACAATGGTCTAAAAAGCATCCAGAGAGCGCTAGACACTGGCATAGAATCCCATGGGAGCATTCAGAGTTTTAGAGACATATCTGGAGGTATCGGTCCCTAGACACTCATAAAGAGTGGTCCTTAGAGCGTCTAGGATGCCATAGACACTTGCACAGAAGCCTTTTGAGATGGTCTATGGTTTGAGACATATCTAGGTATGTTTGACCAGAGACGCCCTCATCCAGTTCACCTAGGAGCATCCATATATGTTCAAGATGTAGTCTTCCAGTTCTACAGAGAGCATCTAGGACTGCTATAGACACTCTCACAACACCTCCTCCCTGCTTCTGAGACTCAAATATGATATTTAAGTATTCCAATGATTCCACTCACACTCAGTGAAAATAGTGTTTAGCTCAATTTCAGCAGTATCCAGCAGTTGATTACAGTCAGTGACAACACATTACAAGCATCGAATTGAGGGTTTTAGTTATAAGAATGATTAGATATGTTTCATGGATATCATAGTTGTTTTCTTGCATAGATAAAGTTATGGATCATTGTACTCTGTTTTTCTTAATCATTTGATGACGATCTAAGAAGAAGAATATTTGCAAGGGTTTTCCCAAAGTGGGGTTTTCCCTGGTCTCAGACCAATCCTAGTGTCTTTATGTGTGTGCATGTTTTTCTTCTATTGTTCCTTTATGTTTCATTGCATTGATGGTGATGATGTTGTTCTTTCTATATAATTGCATATGCTGATGAATAATGGTGTACATCAGAATAATATAATGATGATATGGAGTGAGATTAATGTATTAATGAAGAAATGTAATTACCAAAGCAAAGAACAATGTAGCCCTCTGAAAATTTAACACATATTGACGGAGGCCCTAGAGGTGACAGTGCACTACATTAGGGACTTGCCAGTTTGGATCAAAGCTATCTCCACAGAGTTTAGAGCTTGGCACACTTACATTACAACTTCGCTCCATGAGGAAGAAAATGTCTTATCAATTTGATGAGTCTTTGTCCCATTATCAATTTTGTCTTATATAGTTATCGTCTCATTTGTAATTTGTCTTATGTAATAAATGATATGTAATGAATTCCAAGGGACACATGTGGAATGTGAATAGCCACACATTGGAATGTAATGAGTCATGTATAAAATATGAACAGTCATAGAAGTCGAGGAGTCATGAGGAAGCTCAAAGGTTATTGTTACTTGTTATAAATATCTCATGATAACTCAAGGAAAGGGCTTGGATTCTAGAGATATTGTGTTGCCTTCTCTTGTAATACATAGGAGATAGATCATTCTTTGGAGAAGCAAGTTGTGGCTTCATGTTCCACTATTGGATACAATGTTTCATCTATGTAACTGTGTATTTGGGATCTTGCACTTTTAATCAAAAGCTCAATGAGCTGACACTTCTTCATACATGTATCATAGATATAGTAGGATTGTTCTTGTTATGTTTATGGTATATGTTTCTTTAATTACATACTAAGTTAATGAACTAATTCATTACTTAGCTATGGCTATTATTGAATGGGTGTTGTTATGCTTTAACTATTGTTGTTTATTATGTGGACTAATTTGCAGGTATTCTACAAGCATTTCCCTATCTTTTTGGGCCCCCTTTTAGGATAGTACTATTACTTTTCTAACGGGTGACTCATTTTTATATCTAGGCATGGAATTATCACCCATACACCTTACATTGGGTGTCTCACAAAGCTCGCATCCTTGTTGCCCCAAATACGTGTTGTGTTCTCTTGTGTTTGATCTTGACTAAGGCATATCCTTAAAATCCTTTACAATGGTGGCTGGATCGTATGATTAGATGGGACTCCTACACCAAATGGTGTGAGGTCTAATTGGGACTTCACACTAGGGTGATCCCATTACAATGTAGGAGGCATCCAACACCATCAATAGAAAGGTAAGTGCTCCATCGTAAATTTGATGTAAGGGATTTGCACAAAGAAGAATTATCCAAATAGGAAATTTTTATCTAATCAAAATACGAACCTTGAAAGTTAGGAAAAATGTATTAGAAATACCAAAAGTCTTTCAAGAATGAGTTTATATCCAGTGAAACAATGCATAGAAAATAATCAGGAGAGAAAGTCCAGATCCGATGTAGCTCAAGGATCTTATCAGTATTATGAGAACCTGACATAACCATCAACAGAAGTTGAAGTGCCTCAACTCCTTGATAAGCCCTAAAACTTTTAAATGCTGAATAATTAAATTTTCAAAGTTGAATTAGATCATGAATTATATGTGGATAGTTACTATTAGTTAATGCAACAAGATCACTATTATCAAGATGGAAGCCATCTACACCCTTGGTTTGATCAGATTTTTCTACCTCAACAAACAAATTACTCAAGTCATAAGGTTTTTCTAACTGCATTTATGAGAATGTACATATCAGATAAATTTCATCAATAGCATGAACTAAAGAATTATCCCCATGCAAGACTGGTGAGTGTAAGGAATGAAATTAATCCTCAACAATTTGATTGTTTTCTTCTTCATCATGCTCAACATTACCACCTTATGTCAACTCAAAATCCTTCTCATGAGATTGTGAATTCAAAAGGAATGGCATATTTTCATCACAAGTTACTTCATTATGATCAGTAGAGCATAAGGGATATTCAGATGAGGAGGAAGTTCCCATGAGAATATATTCTTGAGAAATCAAAATATTGTTCAATATACCTGAGCATTCATTAATGGGATCATGGTCATTAAAATGATGATTTTCCAAGGCTTTTGGTTGATTAAATATCTTGATTTTTTTTTTACTAATCGTTGAGATCACTAGATTCAAGATCAGCCATGAATGAAGGAACAATATCTTGACATGGAGGATTTTGAAAGAGAGAAGAAAGATTAAAATAATCTTCACACTCCTATCCCTCTACCTTCGAAATGTGATGTTAGGCCCCTATACTACTAGTGTAACCCCTTATTGTTATTAGTACAACCCACTTATTATATTAATGTACCCATGTAGTGCCCATATTGTTAGTATCATGCCCCATAGAAGCCCACTATTGTTATTATTGTGCCCTTACATTATTATTGTTATGTCGGCTCTGATTATGTTATGACCCCTTAGACTCCTATATATAGAAAGGAGGTCTTTTCATTTGTATCATCTAAGAATTGTTCATTTATGTAATGTAAAGGAGGTTTCCCCCTCGAAGAGGCTGAATTCTAAGGCGTTGATCTATCTTTTCTATGATGGGGCCAACCCACGTGGTCCCGCCATCAATGTGCTGATGTGTTATGTACCCACAATATATATAATAATGAATTTGATTTTGGATATAAGTGTTGATTGATTTTTAATCTGTGCGGTATTAATTTGGGTTACGGTGTGTGTACCTTGATTGTCTGTCTATTGGACAACTGTCCCTCCTTGAGATTTTGCGAAACCCGCCTTGGTTTGGGGTTTTACACCTTCGCGCTCATTTGTTTTTCATTGTTACCTCCGGTCTTTTGCTCTGTGAGCTCCTGGCGATCCCTTGCGACTTCTGTGGTTTTCGTTGTGAGTTTCTGAGTTTTGTCCGCCTGGTCGACTGAGTGATGTGCTCCTGGTTGTGTTCATGGTCTCGGTCATTCTAGGGCTCGGACTGTATGCTATTGTTCGCTCGGCGATTCGTTGAAACCCTGGTAAGGTTTGCGTTATGGAATTTGTATGCATATATGTTCTCTGTCACTGTGTGTATGTATTCTGCCCTAGTGGGTCTCTGCCTCTGTGCGTTTTTATCAATTTCTGCCTGTGATTCACAAGGGTTTACAGTTAGTCGAGAGCTGCATGGTTCTTGGTGACATTCGCTTCGGCTCTGGTTCGTTGGCTCCCAAGTTCGTCAGGGTTATAATGGCGCCCTCTGTTAGTTCCTCCGTCAACTCCGCCTGGTAAGTCCCTGTTTCGTGCTAGACTTTCCTTTCCCTGTTTTTCCTGAGTCTAATTGCCTGGCTCCTTTGTGAGCAGGAGGTTCGTCCGAGGTGAGAAATGCAAGTTTGGCTTGCCTGTCAAGTAACGACACACATTCCCTTTATTCAATCTTTTCGATTCCAGTTCTCTAGTTTTTGTTTGTGGATCCTAATCCTCATTCTGTTTGTCTTTGTGCAGGTGGAGCCGCTCGTTGGTCTTGATGCCTGGACTTATAGCTTCCCCGAACCAATTACGGGTAGAATCGCTCTGTTCTTATAGTTTTCTTGTCTGGGTTTTTTGACTTGTAGGGTCTGTCTGTTCTTCGTTGGCCTTGAGCCGCTGTCTCTTCCCGGTTCTTTGGTTATTAGGCTTGGTTGTTGATTTAGGAAACGAGTTAGGACTTTATGTGGTTGGCTTCTATCTGTAGTTGGGTCAGTTCCCACGTCTGCGAACTGGGTTCGGTCTTGTAATTTTTGAGCAAAGAATGTGAATATATATGGACTTTGGATGACTGTATTTGTAACCCTATGAATTTGTGCTGAAATAAAATTTGAATCGCTCTCGTAGTTTCACATACCTGTTATGATTATATATGCCTGAACGTTTTGGTTGTGCGGCTTGTACTGGACGTTGTTGCTCTTCATCCGACTTGAATATCTTTTCATTCTGGTTCAGAACCTATAGTGGTATATTAACAATGTTCACATCATAAAATAAAAATAAAAGTGACATGGCATTGAGGACGCTGTAGGATTATATATATATATATATATATATATATATATATATATATATATATATATATATATATATTTTACACAGTCGAACCCATAATGGGCTTGTTTCTCTCCTTTTGTAGCATTGTTTTCAAACAGTTTTGTAACTGCTGTTAGTTTGTGTTGTTGGTTATATCAGTTATTTCATATGTGGAACTTCTTCATAACTAGCTAGCACATTTTTCTTTACATGCATTTACAACAGTAATATAACTGTTTGGAAACAAACGATTCTAACTAATTACTACTGTTCCTAATTAAAAGTCATTACATTATTCTTAGGCAATTTAAAAAGAAAAGTAAAATAAAAATAAAGACAAATATATTATCCATCCAGCGAGCTGTGTTCTCTGTCCTTTTCAGAAACCATGTCAACCTTGCTTCCGTCTTTGCCCTGTTAGCCAGATGCTCCTGCATCAGGCTCCTGGGGTAAAAGAAATTCATGGCTCTGTTCCATGAGTTCCTCCACCAAGAAGCCAGCCTTCTATATTTTTGCCGCGTCGAGCCATGAGCTGTCCTCTATTGGACGGTCTCTCCACTTAACGAGGTAACGTAGATATTCTTTCCTACGTGTCTTCTTGGCTACCTGGGTACTGAGGATCCCTTCAATCTTATGGGATTGGGCCGAAGGCAATTGTTTCTTCCAAGAACTGTCTCCAAGTTGGGTGTCCCGTTCTGGCTGTACCACACTATCATCCTCTGCTTGGGCATTATATGGGAACAGATCCGCCACATTGAAAATAGGTGATATACCTATGTCAGGTGGCAGCTGAATCTTGTAAGCGTTGGCTGAAAATTTACATAAGATCTTGCATGGACCAATTTTCTTATATTTTAGTTTATTATACGTGCCCTTAGGGAATCGTTCCTTGCGCAGGTGCGCAAGAACCTCATCCCCAACATTAAATTGTACTTCTCTTCGCTTTGAATCTTCTTGTTGCTTATATTTCTGTACGCTGTCCTGCAATCTTAACTTGACCTTTTCATGAAGTTCGCTCATTGCTTCGGCAAAGTCTTCCCCATCCGCGCTTCTTCGTTCCAACTTTCCCAAATCTCGCAGTTCATGTATTCCCCGAGGATGCATGCCATACAAAATCTGAAATGGGCTGTGTCCGGTGCTACGATTGGGCGAATCGTTATAAGCGAATTCTGCCTGAGCGAGAGCTCGATCCCATAACCGTGAATTTTCTCCAGTTAAACTCCGTAATAAATTCCCCAAGCTCCTGTTCACCACTTCCGTTTGTCCATTAGTTTGCGGATGATACGCAGAGCTGAAATTCAATTGCGTGCCCAACTTTTTCCACAGGGTGCGCCAAAAGTGCCCTATGAATTTTACATCTCTGTCTGAAATGATAGATCTGGGTAGGCCATGTAATCTAACAACCTCCATGAAAACCAGGTGTGCCAAATACGTGGCGTCACTAGTTTTCTGGCAAGGAATAAAATGAGCCATTCTTGAAAATCTATCTACCACCACCATTACTGAATCATACCCCCGCTGTGTTCTAGGCAGTCCAAGGACAAAGTCAATGCTGACCGAGTCCCATGGCCTGCTTGGAATAGGTAGTGGTGTGTAAAGTCCAGTATTCTGACTGTGTCCTTTCGCCAGTTGGAAGACTTTACACCTGTTCACATATCTTTGTACATCCCTGCTCATTTTAGGCCAATAATAAAAATGTCCGAGTTGCTCCAAAGTTTTGTTGATGCCAAAATGTCCCGCTAATCCACCACTATGCTTCTCCCGTACAATATTCTCCCTCATTGAACAGTTCGGGATACATAACTGCCCACCTCTGAACAATAATCCTTCCTGTAAATTATAGTCTAACCATGGGCTTGCATTCCTCAACACGGGATTTTGGCAGGCTTCAAAGGCTTCCTTGAAATCTGTGTCAGTTTGGTACAAATCCTTCAGATGTTTGAACCCCATCACCTGTATGCTACTCTCCTGTAAGAGCAAAGCTCTTCTGCTCAAGGCATCCGCCACTTTGTTGGCTTGCCCACTTATGTGTTTTAACACGAAAGTGAAACTCTGCAAGTATTCTACCCATTTGGCGTGCTTATGATTTAACTTGTGCTGCTGCATTACATATTGTAATGCCGAATTATCATAAAATAATACAAACTCATTGCCCAGCAGGTAGTGCCTCCAATGTTTTAAAGCTTGGACCATGGCATAAAATTCCTTATCATACGAGGAGTATTTCTGCTGGCTCTCATTTAGTTTTTCACTAAAGAATGCCACTGGTCTGTCTTCCTGACTGAGCACAGCGCCAATAGTTGTTCCACTTGCGTCACACCGAACCTGAAAGAGTTTATTAAAATCGGGCAGCCTCAAGATTGGCCTTTCCGTGATCTTCTGCTTCAAAAGCTGAAAACTATCTTCTGCCGCCTTAGTCCAACAAAAAGGCTGACTGGCATTTTTGATAGTCTCTAGCATTGGTGCGCAGATTTCATTGAAATTTCTAATAAATTTCTGATAAAAACTTGCCAGTCCGTGAAAACTACGTACCTCAAATAAGCTCTTCGGTGACGGCCAATTTATAATTGCTGCAATCTTTTCGGGGTCCATCTTCAATTCATTTTCTACAACTACAAACCCCAGATAGACCAGCTCCTTCTGCAGGAAAGTGCATTTCTTTAAGTTTATCAGCAGTTTGTTCTGCTGTAACTTCTCTAACACCCTTCGAACATGTTGAAGATGTTCTCCTTTCGTTCTGCTGAAAATCAAAATATCATCAAGGTAAACTATCACGAACTTGCCAATAAATTCCTTTAACATTTCATTCATCAATCTCATAAAAGTACTGGGAGCGTTGCTCAATCCAAATGGCATGACCAGCCATTCGTACAGCCCTTCATTGGTCTTGAACGTTGTCTTCCACTCATCTCCTTCCCTAATCCTGATCTGATGATAACCACTCTTCAAATCAATCTTCGTAAAATAAGCTGCTCCGCTAAGACAATCCATCATGTTGTCCATTCTGGGTAAGGGGAATCTATATCTAATAGTAATTTTATTAATAGCCCGTGAATCTATACACATTCGCCATTCTCCACCCTTCTTAGGTGCGAGTACTGTTGGTACTGCACAAGGGCTCAAACTTTCTTTGATCAGTCCCTTATCCAGCAACTCCTGCACTTGTTTACGAATTTCTTCATTGTCTTTCGGACTCATCCTATATGCTGCCTTGTTCGGTAGGCTTGCTCCAGGTATAAAATCTATATGATGGCTAATACTCCTCTTGGGAGGCAACTTATTTGGTAGATCATCAACCACAATGTCTTTAAATCCTTTTAATAGCTCCTGAATCTCTGCAGGCAATTTTGACTTTTTTGTGTTCAGCAACATCAGTTTTGTCCTCCTTACAATCGCATAATTGACCTCATTTTCCTCAATCTGCTTTACAAACTGTTTTCCTCCTATTAACAATGTTTTTGTTCCACTCGGTTCTACTGCATCCTCCTCTTTGATGGGTACAAGCGTATGTTTGATCCCATCTTTCACAAATTTATAACAATTCGTCTTCCCATCGTGCGTCACCTTCCGATCATACTGCCACGGTCTCCCTAGCAGTATATGCCACACGTCCATTGGCATAATATCATAGACCACCGTGTCTTGGTATTTGCCAATGTGGAATTCAACCTCGCACTATTCATCAACTAATAGCTGGTGGCCTTTCTGTAGCCACGACACCTTGTAAGGTGTGGGATGCTTAAGCCGCAGCTTTTCCACCATTTCGGTGGCAACTAAATTGTCTGTACTTCTGCTGTCTATAATCAATTTACAGCACTTTCCATGTGATTTACAAACTGTTCGAAACAACGCCTTTCGCTGGGTCTATTCAGCCACCTCCTTGGCTGGCTTCAACAACACTTTGTTCAAAATTAAAGCCTCTCCTGTTTCTGCCACGTTTTCTATCTCCCGGGGCTATGCTTCAGCTTCCTCAGGCTGCGCAACAAATGCTCCCCTTTGGCCAGCATGCTCAGCTTCTGGGCATTCGAAGGATCTGTGTCCCCACTTATGGCACCTGTAGCACTGGACATTAGTCCCCCTTCCGCGACCATTTCCTCTTCCCCGCTGATATGGCCAACCTCCTCTAGTGCTATCTCCCTTCTCTGCTGTCCCTGAAGCTCTGGAACTGCTGCCTTCTTCGCTGTTAGTGGTAGTTCTCCCTCTGTCGTAGGACTGTCCTCGTCCTCTGCCATTTCCTCTCCCTCTCCTGTTGTTCCATTTCCTATTAATTTTCTCTTCAGCCTTTACAGCACTCTGAAAGGCCTCTTCTATATTTCGAGGAGAGAGAATACTAATCTCGTCCAATATTTCCATCCTCAAGCCATTCACGTACCTCCCTGTTTTTTCTGGAGTATCATCCATATAACCAGCACGTAAATTTACACGGTAAAACTCCTCTGTGTACTCCTTTACAGTCATACCTTTCTGCCTTAAATTTTGCACTCGTCGATAAAGCTCAACCTGGTAGTCTTTAGGCAAAAATCTGCCCTTCAGTTTTGCCACCATCCTTGGCCACTTTCTTATTGGCAACTTGTTCATTCGTCTCCTGTCCACTTGGACACTATCCCACCATAAGGCGGCGTGTCCTTTTAATTTAGTCACAGCAAATCTAACTCTTTTGTCCTCACTGATTTCCTCATTTTCAAAATACTTGTCTAATTCACTTACCCAATCCAGCAAAACATCTGCGGACAGACTGCCATCATAGTTAGGGATCTCAGGTTTGGGTTTGCTGCTAGCTAACAGTACCGATCTCAACAGTCTTAACTCCGGGGCTTCTTCCTCTGACCCATCTGTAACAGTTGCTGCCTCGTCTTCACTATCATCCCCAAGTTTCGGGTCTCTTCACCTACCTGCCTCTACTGCCTCCAAGCGAGCAGTAAGGATTCTCAACTGTTCTCTCAAGCCCTCGTCTGCTACTCTGCGTGCACCTCTCCCACGTCCTCATCTTTGTACTTCCATCTTCCTCTACTTCCTTAAAATGCTGCTCTGATACCACTTGATGGGGCCAGCCCACGTGGTCCCGCCATCAATGTGCTGATGTGTTATGTACCCACAATATATATAATAATGAATTTGATTTTAGATATAAGTGTTGATTGATTTTTAATCTGCACGGTATTAATTTGGGTTAGGGTGTGTGTACCTTGATTGTCTGTCTATTAGACAACTATCCCTCCTCGGGATTTTGCGAAACCCACCTTGGTTTGGGGTTTTACACCTTCACGCTCATTTGTTTTTCATTGTTACCTCCGGTCTTTTGCTATGCGAGCTCCTGGCAATCCCTTGCGACTTCTGTGGTTTTCGTTGTGAGTTTCTGAGTTTTTTCCACCTGGTCAACTGAGTGATGTGCTCCTGGTTGTGTTCGTGGTCTCAGTCATTCTAGGGCTCGACCTGTATGCTATTGTTCGCTCGGCGATTCGTTGAAACCCTGGTAAGGTTTTCGTTATGGAATTTGTATGCATATATGTTCTCTGTCACTGTGTGTATGTATTCTGCCCTAGTGGGTCTCTGCCTCTATGCATTTTTATCAATTTCTGCCTGCGATTCACAAGGGTTTACAGTTAGTTGAGAGCTGCATGGTTCTTGGTGACATTCGCTTCGGCTCTGGTTTGTTGGCTCCCAAGTTCGTCAGGGTTATGATGGCGCCCTCTGTTAGTTCCTCCGTCAACTCCGCCTGGTAAGTCCCTGTTTTGTGCTAGACTTTCCTTTCCCTGTTTTTCCTGAGTCTAATGGCCTGGCTCCTTTGTGAGCAGGAGGTTCGTCCGAGGTGAGAAATGCAAGTTTGGCTTGCCTGTCAGGTAACGACACACATTCCCTTTATTCAATCTTTTCGATTCCAGTTCTCTGGTTTTTGTTTGTGCATCCTAATCCTCATTCTGTTTGTCTTTGTGCAGGTGGAGCCGCTCGTTGGTCTTGATGCCTGGACTTACAGCTGCCCCGAACCGATTACGGGTAGAATCGCTCTGTTGTTATAGTTTGCTTGTCTGGGTTTTCCGACTTGTAGGGTCTGTCTGTTCTTCGTTGGCCTTGAGCCACTGTCTCTTCCCAGTTCTTTGGTTATTAGGCTTGGTTGTTGATTTAGGAAACGAGTTAGGACTTTGTGTGGTTGGCTTCTGTCTGTAGTTGGGTCAGTTCCCACGTCTGCGAACTGGGTTTGGTCTTGTAATTTTTGAGCAAAGAATGTGACTATATATGGACTTTGGATGACTGTATTTGTAACCCTATGAATTTGTGCTGAAATAAAATTTGAATCGCTCTCGTAGTTTTACATACCTGTTATGATTATATATGCCTGAACGTTTTGGTTGTGCGGCTTGTACTGGACGTTGTTGCTCTTCATCCGACTTGAATATCTTTTCATTCTGGTTCAGAACCTGTAGTGGTATATTAACAATGTTCACATCATAAAATAAAAATAAAAGTGACACAACATTGAGGACGTTGTAGGATTATACGTGCACTGAACAATGATTATATTTTTTTCTGTTAATTTCTTTTACACAGTCGAACCCGTAATGGGCTTGTTTCTCTCCTTTTGTAGCACTGTTTTCAAACAGTTTTGTAACTGCTGTTAGTTTGTGTTGTTGGTTATATCAGTTATTTCATATGTGGAACTTCTTCATAACTAGCTAGCACATTTTTCTTTACATGCATTTACAACAGTAATATAACTGTTTGGAAACAAACGATTCTAACTAATTACTACTGTTCCTAATTAAAAGTCATTACATTATTCTTAGGCAATTTAAAAAGAAAAGTAAAATAAAAATAAAGACAGATATACTATCCATCCAGCGAGCTGTGTTCTCTGTCCTTTTCAAAAACCATGTCAACCTTGCTTTTGTCTTTGCCCAGTTAGCCAGATGCTCTTGCATCATTCTATCTTTTTCTTGAGCTGGTTTCATAACATTTGGTATCAGAGCTTTGGATTCTAGGGTTTTGCTACTCCAAACAGGTCATCGTGGCACTTTCGCTATAACTTTTTTTCTGCGAAGTTTCAGAAGTTGCAAAAAAAAACCCATTTGAGAATAAATCGCGCTGAACCTCGGGTCCAAATTTCAGACCTGTTCGCACTATATTTGCGGAGATATGATATGAGGAAGTTGGTCTTTTTGCAGACTCCTGAATTACATTCCAAACAGGTGACCTGGGGAAAAGTGTCATAACTTTCTCTCTGGGGATCGGATTGAAATTTTGTAAGAAGGAATAGAAAGAGGACGGACTGTAGTTCCTTGTATGCATTTTTCAGATCCAAAGGTCGAAACAGTGACACATGGCACTTCATTCAAGTTCAATCTTCTGGAAAGGTCTATAATCAGGTCATCTTGGGAGATTGTGCATAACTCTTTCTTGGAGAATCCAATTTGGATCAGACTAGTGGCATTGGAAAGAGGACACAGAGGGCTACTACAAATCACAATTTCAGAACTTAAAGATCTGAAAGTACAGAGTTACAGTTGTTTCAATATCGAGCTCCTAAAATCAAGAAAAAGCAAGATGAGGAAGTTTGATGGCAAGGATCCGGTAAATTGGATACTTCAGATGGAGAAATATTTTGATCTACATGGTGTACAACTGTTGGAAAAGGTATGTATTGCATCTTCATATTTAGAACCGGATCAATTTTTATGGTATGAAGGACTTTGTTCTCGTAAACAACTTGTTATGTGGTCAATTTTCACGGAGGAAATGATAGCACATTATGAGGATACAAAGAGCAACACCTTCTTTAGAGCAACACCACAACAATTGGAAAGAGTAAAAGGGATTTGTGACATAGTGGAAAGCAAAATTATGGAAACCAGGAAGCATACCCCTCACAACTATAAAGATGGAAATGTTGTTTCTCCTAGCCTTCCACAACCTACAAGGGTTACACCACAACAATTGGAAGAAAAAAGAGAAAAAGGGCTTTGTTACAATTGTGATAGCAAATGCACTAAAGGTCATAAGTGTGTTGAGAAGAAATTATTTTACATAGAATATGAAGAGGAGGAAGAAAAGGATCAAGAAACATCAAAAGAAGAAGCTATACGCCGAGACCCCGCCCCAGAGAAAGAAGAAATGAATCAGACCATATCTTGTAAAGCATTGGCAAGAATTACCACTCCTCAAACTCTTAAGATAGAAGGACATATTAAGAAGAAAAAGGTGCAAGAAGTGAAAGATCACATCGAGAAAGAAGAAATGAATCCAAACATATCTTGTAATTCATTGGTGGAAATTACCACTCCTCAAACTATCAAGATAGAAGGACATATGAAGAAGAAAAATGTTCAAGAAGTGAAAGATCACATCGAGCATCAAGAAATGAAGCCAACCATATCTTGTAAAGGGTTGGAAGAAATTACCACTCCTCAAACTCTAGAGATAGAAGGACATATCAAGAAGAAAAAGGTTCAAGCAGTGAAAGATCACATCAAGCATCAACAACAAGTTCTCCAAATTTTAAAGGATAACGCCACTTCGGTGCAAAATCAAACGAAACAACAGGTAGATCAACATCGTAGTGAAAAATGTTTTGTTGTAGGTGATTGGGTATTTTTACTGCTACATATCAAGCAAGCTAGTTATGTGAAGGAAATGTTGGCAATACTACATGCACTTAAAAATGGCAACCGTACTAAATGGGAAGACTCTTCAAGGATGAGGATGTGGAAGCATTGTTTTGTGCTATTTCTATTATCCAACTAGATTGGATAAACGAAGCAAGGGATGAATGGAAGAAGGACGAAGAAGTATGGCCACTTATTCAAAAGTTGCAAAAGATTCCAATTCAAACAATATTGCCAGAAATTGATGAAGAAGGAAAAATCATATTGGAACCTGGAGCAATCACAGAAACAAGAACCCGACAGCTACGAAATCGATCAATTTCAGAGTATCTCATCAAGTGGAAGAACTTACCCGCTGAATATTCCACATGGGAGGACAAGAATTTTATATAGAAGCATCAAGAACTACTCAAGCATTGAGGACAACGCTTTTTGAAGGAGAGGGGCATGTTAGGCCCCTATACTACTAGTGTAACCCCTTATTGCTATTAGTACAACCCACTTATTATATTAATGTACCCATGTAGTGCCCATATTGTTAGTATTGTGCCCCATAGAAGCCCACTATTGTTATTATTGTGCCCTTACATTATTATTGTTATGTTGGCTCTGATTATGTGATGACCCCTTAGACTCCTATATTTAAAAAGGAGGTCTTTTCATTTGTATCATCTAAGAATTGTTCATTTATGTAATGTAAAGGAGGTTTCCCCCTCGAAGAGGCTAAATTCTAAGGCGTTGATCTATCTTTTCTATCTTTTTCTTGAGCTGGTTTCATAACATGTGACAACTATGCACCTAATCACCATTTGGACCAACAGATTGAAAGTCAAGAGTATCTAAAGAACTAACTAGTGGAGAAAATTGGTCAAGTGAATCTGGGCACAAAGTACCATGAAATGTAGATGATAGAGGATAATAGGTATTCCTTGAAGAAACAACTCCTTTATGGTATTATATTCCAAATTACGATGATCTTTAGGAATCAAGGGATCAATATTCACCTTAGGATCCATAGACTTACTAGAACATTTAAATTGTTTCTATGTAAAGAGATAAATGAGGATGGGATGAATGGACCAGCAACATGATTTTTGAATTTCTCAACTTCAACAATAACACGAGAGACAACCTTGTTAGGAAATGAAAAGGGAAAAGGACAAGGGGCAAAAGGAATAGTACGTTCCTCCTCTAATATTAGAGGTGTCTCATGATTAATAAAATTTGGAATTAGGAAAGAAGTATTAACCAAGGATTCAAATTCAAATTGTTTAAAGGAGATTTGAACCAAGTGTTGTGATCTGAATGGAAAAAGGAATCCACCCGCTGTATTCATCCACCCATAGTATTCATTCACCCATGGAATTTACCCATGGTCTTGTAATTAGCACCCACCCATGGAATTTACCCATGATATTGTAAGTGACTTCCACCCATGGTATCCATTCACCACAGAAAATTTTAAGAACCATCCTAAATTTATATGTATAATAAATGGGTGAATCCCCATGATACATAGGAAAAATGGAAGGCGATTTTATCAATAATATAATATGTATATATAATTTTTTTGGCGAATCTCTCACCAGATTATATTATCTTGTAAAATCAAGGTGAATATTTCACAGAATTATAAAATTTTGTAAGAACTTGGCGAATCTCACTAAATAATAAAGACTTTGTAAAGGGCTAACAAAATTTATAATGAGTATTTCTTGTAATGACTTCAAGCCTTGTTAAGCAATCCATAAAAAACCAAAACAAGTATATTCCTAGGTCAAAACCCTAGCAATAGAAGGGTTTTAGGTTTCCATAATACTAGTAATAGAAGAATAAGGATGGGGTTTGTTTATTTGTTTTTTCATGTTGGTATATCATCTTGTTGCTATTATTTCTAAACAATGAATGAATTCAATAGAATTGGATAGGTACAAACCAATTCACTTTAGCTTTAAAATATCTCATCTATTAATTTTATTCTTTCACATTTTTTATCTTCTAACAAATAATATAAAATAAAAAAAGGTTGGGTATTAAACTTGTTTTTTGTAAAATAATAAGGCCTTGAGTATTAAACTTGTTTTTTGTTTCAACATATGGTTCATGAATAACAAATTTGTCATGTGCTTGTTACATATTCTTGCTCCATGCTTTTATTTATTGCTTACGTAGTTTTTATTCTTGATCACTCTCCACCTCAAGTGAAGAAGAATTAATTAGGAAAAAAATTCCATGTAATGGCACTCATGACAAACTGAAACATGTAAATCCATATGTTATCATGCTTGGCAGAAGTAATATTGCTATGGGACATTCATTCTAGATCCTAGAGGAAAGTAGCAAAACAAACTCATCCTTTTATTGTTTCTTTTGCAAGGATCGTCTCCTTGGGGTCATATGAATTCCTCTCTCTCTAATCATTCTAAACATTTTATATTTTCCAACCAACACTAGATATCAATTTTGACTATGTAACTAGCTATTCAACCAAAAAACTCTTTTTCTCTCATACATGGAATTCCTATTTATGCATTGCTTTCCAATGAACTTTTAATGCATTGGATTATAATTCAAAAATTAATTAAGAAAAAACGATTTTGTAAAGTTCACAAGGGATTAACTATTACTTGTTTTATTTATACTAGGTGCATGGACTGTCTAGTTAAGCAATCATTTCATAATTCATGTCAACTGGAAATCCTTATGTCAAAGATTTATGACATTGATGATAAAATTTTGATTGATTGATCCTAGTTTTAAACAAAAAATCGTATTTCAATTCCCACTAATGATGTGGGGAGCACTTAATAAGGAAGGATGATAGATTCCCCATCTTTATATTTCAATAGGTGCCTATCTCATTAAGTGTGCAACTTTTTAACAACTAACTTAATAATCACCATTGCAACTTCACCTTTCTTTTGTGCTTCTTTCTTTCTAATTGCCTAAGGTTGCCATCGAATTCACAATAGAACTAATGTGTGACCACTTAAAAAGGTATTTCCATTATTGCCTAGTAATTCGAATGTGGTATCTATGACTAATGTGCAAGCATATAAAAATATATTTCAAATATATACAAGTCCAAGAGGTTAACTCAACTAGTTGTTTCCAATATTGTTGGACATTTGGCTAGTTCTATGCCAATAGGTACCAAAATCAAATTTTCCTAGATGAAACACATTAATCAATGTTAGAAGCTTATTAGTTGTATCATCCACAAATATGGTGGTGTCACTTGGATATGTTCATGTGAATTTCCTAAAAAAAAATCAAATATATATTCAATTCCAAATTAAAAAAGACTTATATACATCCACTAGACATCATTGATTCCTTGATTCACTCTATTGTTTATCCAATTTTAATATTTCCTCTCTTGTCCCTTTTGTCTAAGCTTTAAATTGCATTGTGATTCATCTAGAACAATATTATTTCCCACTTCAATAACATTAAGAGAATACTTCACCTAATAAAAGTAATGAGATTACTACCATTCCATTTTATATTTTTTAGGAAAATGAGCATCGATACCTAACCTATCCCGACACTTGTTCCTTAAAGAATACAATTTTTCCATAAGTTCCCATTCCTTTATTTGGCATCTAGCTGTCCAAAAACACCCTCACCACCCAAAAAGGTGAACACAAGTGTGGTGAGAATGCACTTTTGTGTTGCAATGCTCACCTTCTCTTGAGCTTAAGAGGCAACATGTTTTTTAGCTTTCGTGATATGGAAGGTTCATTTTGTTTGAAATTTACACAAAAGTAAGGCCTTCCACAAATATACTATTAAATTATTTTAGTTAAACTTTTAAGTAAAATTTCTTAAACATTCTTAAAAAGTGTTAGTCTTCATAGGCTTGCACATAGTCCTTGTTCTCACTCCTTTTGAAAACGATCTACCCATCCCAACTTTAAGTCTCTTTGTTAAGATGTTAAAATTTATAACCTTAGATGAAAATGATATTTTAATAGAACAAGAATACAAGTACAATTAGTATTAGCTTTATTTTCCTCTTTAATACTTTCATATCAAGAGTCTAAAATACAATGACCTTAAATGAACTATAATTTATTGCATTAACTTATTAAAAAATATTAATATTATGTTTTACATTTTAACTTCCACACACTATAGTTGTGTTGATTTATAGTTTCAAATACATGATAGTGAAGGCATGCATGATATTGGCCTTTATAAAATTCAAGACTTACATGCTCTTTTATTTTCTCAAACTTTCCTATCAAGTGTTGTAAATGGAAATTATGCATGACTAAGTCACCGGGTTGGAAGAATTTCAAGATTGAAGTTCGAAATTCACCACATAATGGAAAAAATTAAGATACATACAAAATGTGAGCCTGAAAATATAAATACTTCTTCATCATTTTGTCAATCAAACCTTTTCTTAACTACCAGGTTTCTTTATTCATTTAAATTCACCACATAATGGAAAAAATTAAGATACATACATGTATGCCTGAAAATATAAATACTTCTTCATCATTTTGTCAATCAAACCTTTGCTTAACTACCAGGTTTCCTAGGCTTTAAGATATCCTCTAATCATTACAAGGAAGACGAACAACCAAATGTAATTGTCTTGCGATGAACTAACTTGATAAGATTTCCTAGTTTGCAATTGAGTGCAATTAGCTTCCTTAGCTTGAAATTGAGCACAATTAGCTTCCTTAGTTTGTAATTAAGTGCAATTATCCTCCCTAGTTTGTAATTTAACACAATTAGCCTCCCTAGTTTGTAATTTAACACAATTAGCCTCCCTAGTTTGCAATGTATTCTGATTAACCTTCCTACCTTACAATGTAGTGCAAGGGTAAATCCTTACTGGCAATGTATCATAATGATTTTTGTTTCCTTGCATTGTATTACTAAGATTGTTGCCTCCATGAAATTTTTTAAGAGCTCTCCTTACTTGCGATGTAGCACAAGAATTGTTCCTAACATTCTGCTTGTACTAGAGATTTCACATCTAAAGGCATCTTCCATGGAAATTTACAACTATCACATCGAATACACATAAAGAAGTAGATAATGTCAATATTGTTGCAATTTTCCATATAGATTCCATACTTCAAGAAGAATGAATCTATTTTTCTCCCCCATTTTATTAATTCAACATCATTTTATGGACGTCAAACCATATTCACATACTAGACAATTTGGCATTTCCAATTGGTGTACAAGTGAGAATAATCTCACAATATTCACACATTTTAGTATAATTTCAACTATCAAGTTCACTTTTGAATGGATATCAAACTAGTTCCAATTACATCCTGAATTTAATGCCCACTCAATAGGTGCAACATGCTCTCAAAGAAGGATTATATAACCTCCTACAGTCTTACTGAGTCATACAAAATCATCAGCCTCCTAAAAATCCAGAGAATTATATAGGGATAACATTGCAAGTAGCTATGAGGCCGAAAGCATTTCACTTTCTCTAGTAAAAGATGTGTCTAATGGGAAGCTTGAGTCAATTTGTTTTAGGTAGGGTGCAAATCAAAATTATATTCTAATGGTTCAAAGTGGAAAAAATATCTTTATGGAGCATTTAGAATTTCAATGGTTGGATTCTATTCAACTAAGGACTCCAAGGAAAACAACTCAGAATCTAGAGTTGTACAAAGGTAGCTCCCAAAAATATTGCAACTAATACAAATCGCCACCAATTGTCTCTTTTAAAATGCAATCATATAGACGACAATAGGGTATCACAAAAGCATCAATAACATGTAGATCAAGGGAATGGATGGTTTCTTGTATTAGATTTTAAAAGGAGTTACAATACAAATAATTATTAAGATACCTCAAACTACTTAGAATCATACACAACTATTGACACTTTCCCAATTAATATGTCAAAATATGTTGTGCATAACCAACCTAACTAGTCTACTTACAACAACAATGGAATCGACTTTCTTTAACACCAAGGACTAAATTACGAACATGCTTATGTACAAAGGGGTGATTGAAGATTTTAAGTGAAATTTTGAAAGAAGTTTGCATGGAATGTTTCTTTTCCAGAGGAATATCAAGAGTTCAATGAGTCACGGGAAAGTTGTCCCATATGGTTTGTACTATCACACATGATTCATTATCCCACCATTCCCTAGCTCTAGGTTTTTTCTTTGGCCCATGATATTTTGAGGAATTATCAGTTAATTTTATTCACTGATGTTTTTTCATAAATCTTCTCTTATAAGTGATAGCCATGGAAAATCCTGGAAGTTCTGTGAATGAGAATAGGGAGCATTGAAAGTTATAGATGCCAACTCTCAAGGAGAACGAGTTTCATCATTCACAAGCCAAGATTCTCAATGTTCTAAAGTTCAAATCTGTAAGGAAGGCACAACTCGAGTTTCATTGTGTTCTTGTGCTAGAGAAGTGGTCTCTGTTAAGTTAGATTTTATCCTTGGAGGGGCAACTCAAGCTCCTAGTGAAAACCTCAAGTTTCTTTACAGCTGGATGAACCATATTTTCTTAGGTTGTTTATAGGTGGGCTGCATTACACATATCATTTGTCGGGCCTATTCTCTTTGAAGCCAGACTCCACACTCATTTGTTAGACATGGGGCCTGTACCTAGTGTGTGGATGTCAATTAATCTGGTTCTGAAGGTTCGTAGGCCTTATTTGAGACTTTGGTAAGCTGTATTACCATAGTTGGATGTAGTTGTGATTTACATTATTGTGTGGAGGATATATGGACCCTTTGGGACTAGTTAACATAAGGAACAAGTGTGAAGAAATTGTGTGTATTAGTTAGGAGCCCTGGACGAGTTTCACTGCCTGCTGTGCATGTAATCTTGGTAGGATTGGAGGCTTGTAAATCTTATTACTGTCAAATACAAGAAATTGTGCTTCCAGAATCTATTTCCTTGTGATATTGTGTTGAGTTGGTGGTCAAAATTATATGTATCAGCTGTATGTAAGTTTTTGAGTAATGAATATATCAGATTGAACTATTTTGGGGTTTAAGTGATATGTTATTTGTTCACTATCATAAGATAATACCTACAACAGCATCTATATGATGTGTTTGACAAAATTTCTAGCTAAAATATTCATTGAAAAACTCAGAAATTTGTGGTCAATTGGGAAGTTTCCTTGTTTGGAATTTTACACCTGGTTATAAGTGTTTCGGGCAGAAGCACCCTAGGGCTTTGGGTTAGAACCCCAACAGAGCAGAAGAAAACTACAACAAGAAACACTCATACAACTCAAGAAAAATGCTTATATAATCAAACTACATAAGAGCGACTATACCCAGATTTCCTTCGTTTGAGTAGGTCCCACAGGGTTCAGACCCTCTGCAACTCCCGATGTTCTTCAAACCTAAAAATCATTCAATTCGAACATACATAGAAGTATAGAAGTAAAGCATATTCATGAAATTGACTTTATATCATATAAACAAATGATTGATCATACATCAAAACATCATTCATATATGAATTAAAACATAATTTGATGCATAAACATAGTTAATTTTGGAAACAAGACAACATTTCTTTTATTGCAGTAAGCTATAAATAACATGGAGAGAATTCACCTGAGTCTTCTTCTTCTGGCTCCAAGTGGAACCGTCCTCTAGATTCATCCTATCCTAGCCTTCAACAATCTTCTTCCATAACCAACACCATGATATCTCAAGGAAAAGGAAGGATATCTATAATCAAGGAAACAAGGGTTTCCTGAAGCTTGGGGAAGTGCATGAGGCACAAGGATTCATCAGACTCAATCAGGGATAATCTTAGTATAATAACTCTATCTCTTCTCCTCCTTAAGGCCATCCCATAGAAGTCTATTTATACTTCTCCCAATTAGTTTTTTAGTTGGGAAAGAGTTGGGCCATGGGCAATAGGAGGTAATCAACATGTAAAATCCGTGAACTCCACCCATAATTAAGGAAATTTAATTTTTTAAAGTGTTTTAATACATATATGCAAGTTGGGTATTGACTGACCCGCATGTACACGCTTTTAGCAAAGGGCAAAGTAGCGTGCAAGGAAGAAAACATTGTTTTTTATATATTTGGACCAAGTCTTGAAGGAGGGGTTGCCCTAGGCCATAAACAAAGCATAAAAAATACCAAGAGTGGAAAATGGTGCTATAACAGATGCCCCCTAATATATGAGGTCACAAGGTATACATGATGGCCAAAATGTATTAACTGTATGGAAAGAATCATGTCGAGACTGAGAAGGACTTCACCAGAATTCATCCTGCCAAGCCATCAAAGAGATCAGAAAGAAATTGTTGTCTGAGGCGGGCATACTCATGCTTAAATAAAGCAAAGAATGTCTGCATATCAAGTACAAGTATATCCAATATGTATACAAGTATAAAGGAACTGAAAGTACATAATGGATCATCTGATCGTGATAAAAAAAGTACATGTTCGAATATCACATATAAGAAAATGACCAATGATGCTGAAGGATGAAGCTGAACACTGATGTCAAAAATTGATCCCAATAATACCAAATGAACATGATGGAATAAGATGATACTACATCGTAACTCGGATGCCAGCATATAAGATGTCGTTGTAAAGAACTGCAACATATAAGGTGAATGGTGTCAACTAGCAGCAACAGGATTAACTGACAAGTGAACCAAAAATGCTGATGCAACCCGAGGTCTTCATCGAATGCCACGGTACATTTTTACACAATGGGAATGAATGATCTGAGGTCGACCATGTGAGAAATCATTTGATTACCATTCATTGATGTATACCGTTAACAAATGCAAGACTACTCACCGATAATGATAATGAGAGTCAAGGTACCCAGTACAATCTAACAAGTGTGAATGAATGAGCTGAAGTCGAACACTTGAAAGAATCTATTAATCGGGAGACAATGATGGTTTCCCACTGTTTGTAGCAAAGGAATTTGCCACTAAGACTGCAAACCCCAAGAACTTCCAAATGGACTCTAGATCTTTGTCTCAGAGCAAACGAGTTGTATTCGATAAGAAAAGATCCACTAGAAGGAAGGCATTAAGGCATCCTTCATCAATCTAGCATGAGTGTAACCTGTAGGCCAATAATGAGGAAGGAATCAAACAAAAAATATGTAGTAACCCAACCGAAACACGTTTCTGGCTTACACAAGATGTAGCTAGCATAGGATAGAAACCCTCTGAACCAACCAATAATGAAAGTTGACACAGAGGCGAGGAATCCACCAATAGGGTCAAATGGAAATCAAGGCATTGAACGAATCCCAATGTGTGATAATGAAAGCTGATGTCGAACACAAGGGAAACCACTCAGTCAAAGACCCATCATACTAATCGATGTTGAGCACAAGGTGACCTATCAATAATGAAATAGGGCCAAGGTGTGGCTCTAGGCCTGCCCTCGGAGCAATATGTCGTAGTCGATTAGGACAAGACCCGCCAGCAAGAAGTCAATGGAGACCTTCTCAAACCGACACGAGCAAAGGACCAATATAATTGATGTGATGACAAACATGACACTGACAACCAGGGATGGCCACCTAAAAAATAGGTCAAGAGACATTGTAGAGAGGCCAACTCAGGTTTTACTTCCCTTGAACAAAAGCATGACTCAATGATGACTATATGCCAACTTATGATAACTCTGTATAAGTTTGTCATGCAAAAGGCATAAGAAAACTCTCCATATGATTGGAAGAGGTAACCAATCGGAGAAGTACTGACTCAATAACAAGGTTAAGGCTCACCTAAGTCAAACTAAATCCCACCCAAATGGAGAAGAGACTTTCTTTTGAGTGCTTTGTTCAAGGGTGACACGACTAACTCTAGCTACCAATAAAATATGGAAATGTTGTCCCATTCCCGCTCTTTTTGGCATACATAGTTTTTTTGGTATTTTTCTTTAAGCTGGAAAAAAGAATAAAAGAATGCTATAGTACAGTGGAATGAATGAGTGTCAGAGAAACAGATGATCTAGTTCCTGGGAGGGGAACATTCCTATGCTCAATGCAGGGAGGCGAAACTAGTCAAGGACACTCAAAAGGATGTTCTTTCCACGGGTAAAAGGATGCGTCAAGTTGCTGAAGCTAAGTGATTGCATGGTTGATTTTGCAGAAGACATGGTCAGATAAGTGGCTTAAACACGAGTCCAAGTGAAGTCAGCTCAAGGCCAAAAGGTGTAAATAGTCAAAATGTAATGCAGCAGTACAACTCAACACAAAGGAGCCTCTAGGGTATAAAGCTAGAAATTAGCATGGAAGAAAGGAGAATGTGTCTTCAACGCATAAGTCATGGCGGGACTAATGAGGACTCCCGAGCCTACTCAGTATAGCAGCATAGGCAACCAATGTCAGTGAGGTTCTAACTAAGATGCCCATGTAAAGGATGGATCTGCCATCACATCATGATTTAAAAAAAGGGCGAGTGAAAATGGTTTTCTAACCAAGATACGATGGGGTCGGCCCTACGACTAATGTATCGCTAAATGGAGGCTGGTATGCAAGATGTAGCGGAAAATGGTTTTCCCTAATCTAAATGCTAGTGAGAGAACAATACCTACCATGACGGGTCAGTGGTCATGGGACCGAAATAACATCTCTAAGAAGTCTCCAAAATTTCCTGGAAAAACAACCCACTCTCGACAATCCAAGCCCACAGGTAAAAAAATCCATGAGACAAAAATCATTTTTTTTTAATATTTCGTAATTTCAAAGTTATATAATGACTTTTAGACTCACAGTTTTTTCATTTCTATTGGGAGCAAAGATTTGTGGAGCAAAACGAAGCACATTTTCCTCTGAACAATTGGACCGTTCAAATCACCCCAAAGTTTCCACATCACCCTCAAATCCTACTTGCAATGTTTTATGATAGTCTTTAGAAGTTTTCTCAAAGTTTTGACAATGGGAAACTATGCCAAAAAATTCAACTCTATGTACACGCAGGTTGGATGTGAATAATCCACGTATATGATGGCCCTACACGTGACTGTGTGTAAATGGAACCCACGTGTACGCGAGTTAAAGTTTGAACATAAAAACTAACTGTTGAAACTCTAATTTTTTGCAATATGACTATCACTTAGAGGGAAATAGAGCATACCACTTATTAACACTCAGGTTGTTCCCTTTGACTCCTAAGGGAATACGGCCAAGGTAACCAAAAACCAATCTTTGGACTGTAGGTCCTAGCTTACCAGCAGTCAGAGAGGGCTCTCTCTTTAGGATTTAGCTTTGTTTCAGGGATGATTTTAGGCTAGATATGATGCACATGGGTTTTGTTTGAGTTTGGTGGGATGGTTGATCTATTCAAGCAGAGTTGGAATGCAAAGTGTAAGAAGTTCAAACCATTGGGCATGGAGTCAGTGAATGTGAACTGAAGGGTTTGTTTTCCTTGTCAGAAGAGGGGAATATGGAGCAGGATAGCTACACATGGCACAATGATTAAATGCTGGAACAAGGATGAAATGGAGGTTAGGGGATGAGAGGCAATTAAGGGTCTCTCATCCAGCCAAAGAGGGAAAGTGAACGAACACTATGTAGGAGCAATGAAGGATTCCTAAATAGTATTCATATGTGAAGGAAATAGCTTAAACATGATCAATTAAGTATGCATATTCATCACTAATTCGGAGGAAAACATAGAAAAGTTACAAGAATTGAGCATAGAGGGCATGAAAGCTAGTTCTGATCTATTCCTTTTTCCTGCAACTTAGATTATGATATATAGATGATACTGATACATATAAACTGATAAACAGAGGGAGGAAAGACTTATTGGACCATGAGCAAGCACGAGAATTCCATATCAAGCTCTTCAGCCATTGAAAGCACAACCAGCCAGTTCAGATGCAAATATTCCAGCAATCTTTGATTACAGAAGTTCTCAACATATACAGAACAAGTCTTGGAATGAAAGATACAACCAACCAACCCTTTTCATAATACAGAGGGTGGTATAAATAGAGAAAATATCTAAAAAATATCTACAACAGCAGATCTGAGATAGATCTGAAGAAATGAATGATTCTAACCTAACATTTATTGAAATAAATGCAACAAAATATCTATCAGCTGCGCTGGAGGCAACAGCCTCAAGAATGAATTAATATGGGTCCTTTGTTGTGATGCGCTGAAAATTTGCCATAACTGTGCCTTGAATACTGAAGAGCTGCCCATATGTGGCTTAATACACTGCTTCTGCAATATCTGGGCCCTAAAACACTTCACTGCACCTCTCAAGTAGTTCTGCTGCCTTTAGGTGACTTTGACATGTTTAATAATGACTTGGTGAGCCTTAATGGTCCTGAGCTGCTTCTCTGACTTGTTGGAGGGCCCTTTAATTCCACCCGCTTTGCATTTAAAGTCCTCTGCCGCTCTTCATGACTGATACTCTTTAAAACCGAATCTGGGATCTATCTCACACTGCCGAATGTTTTAACTGTCAAATCGCCCCCTTTATAGCCGCCTTCAAGGCCAAAATAGTTGTGGTGGCACCTCTGCGGGCTTCTGGAGGCTTTGGAGGAGTTTCAGCGCTTGGCCGATCAAAATATATTTAAATATAATGGAAAACTGCAAAACTGGCGGAAGAACGGATGCTGAAGGCATGCTGAGGCTGAAATCCTGCATTTTGGGGCTCATATGGGCTTGGAGCGATCAAAATTGATTGAAGAATGACCCTGTTCCCTTGAAGGAGAGGCGCGCGCGGCAAAAATATGAATAATATGAAAAATAGCCCATTTTCCTTTATAACAGGCAAAATGCCCATTTACATGCAAAATTCGCAAAAAACATGGGCGGGCGCAGCACTGTTCATTAGATTAAATCCTTGCCATTGGATCCAGTGCGGGCCAATCCAACGGCTGGCGCTAACTCGACGATTGGCGGATCGGCAGTCCAACACACAATAGCTCCGATGAGCGATATAGCCTGCGAACCCGAAAATGCATTAAGGCCCTTTTTAATTGAAATCGGGTCTGGCCCATCGGCGAACCCAAATCGGCGGACTTTAATAAAAATGGGTCAGCGGACCCGAAACTCTTCAACACTGCACTTTATAAATTTTCGGGTCATGAAACGGAGGGTACAGTAATACCCCCTTTTCGGACCCGAAATCTTTAGGCTCTGCTTCATTGTTATTTTGGCTCCGCCATATCGGAGCATTCCCGCCTTACTGTACAAAAGGGCCTTTTCGGACCCAAAATATATACATGCCGCATTTTTTGTTATTTTGGCTCCGCTGGTCGGAGCCACATATGGGGGCACTACGATACGATCAGGGCCGTTGATCTGAGGGCCCCATCCAACGACTCTGGATCAATCGGCGGACGGCAGTCGGAGGGACCGGGGGTATTGTAATATGGGCGCATAACTTATTGCGACCGCCGATAGCGATATCGCATCGGCGGTCCGCCATCGGAGCAATGCATATATATGGGCCAACTCTTGACCGCACCTCCGACAGCAATATCGCTTCGGAGGGGGGTTTAATCATTCGGGAAAGGCTTTTTTAAGGGATGCGATGAGGCTTTTGTGATCGGAGGGAGGTTTGCATGCTTTGTAAAGGGTTTTGAGGCCTCGGAAGGGGTCCGATAACCTAAAAAAGAGGAATTTCATGCTTTAGAGAAGTCCAAAGGCACTTGAGAGGGGTTTTATGGATTTGAGAAGGATTTTAGGCCTTTAAAAGGGTTTGTGCCTTAGAAAAGGTAGAAACAAGGCCAAAAAGATGGATTTTATACTTTTGGAGGGGGATTTATGCATAGGAATGAGTCCTAATGCATTTGGAAGATGGTTTGAGGGGGGAAATGAGGGTTCTTGATAAGTTTCAGGCAAACTTAGCAATTCCCAAGCACACTTATGGTTATTTTTCAACCAAAGGGAGGGGTATGTACATAGGGGAGTTATTTAGCATAATTTAGTAAGGGAAAGGGGGAATAGATAGGGATTTACATAGTAGAGTTAGTAGTTAACATGAAATTGTGAAAAAAGTGCTAAGTATGGAAATCTTAGGCTATAAAGGGGAAATATAACTTGTTAGAGAACATGTGAACGCTCCTTAAGTAAAGCAAATATTTACCAAGGCAAATGATATGAAATATGATGAAGTTAACAGGTATCAAGCAGATCTTGCCCTCTTTGGGGAAGTTAGTGAATGTTTTGGGGAATAAGAAGAAGGGGAAGTTAGACATGCCTCGCTTGAGCTGCTCCGAATGAAAACCGCCTCATACATGTGATCTGAAAAGATTTGACACTTGAAAATATGAAATGGATCACAGATGATCATGATTCTGCAACCACAAAGCTACCTACCCGGCCTACTCACCTAGCATTTTCTCTTCTTTTTGGTTTGGGTGCACTTGAACTAGCATACCTAGCTTTTCAACTTTTCTTCTTGCTGTCCTCCTATCTAAATCTATACTTATTGCATCCTGGGGCTCAGATTAAGCTGTTGAGCACCCTTGTTTCTCTACCTATCTACAAATCTGCCAAGATTAAGCTGTTTGGAGAGATATTCATTCTCTATATTCTACAACAAGAAATTGAAACCTAGGGAAGCCAAGATTAAGCTGTTTGGACTTCCCTTAACTGGAAACTCATCAAAATGGATTAACTCATCAAAATTTGGAATACAGTAGTGGAATTTAGACTAGCACACTCTCATGGTCTCTTCTTTGGCCTCTTAAGGAAATATGGAACATTGCAGCATGCAAAGTATGACATATTTGGCATGTAAAAATGTCGATCATGAAAGATGAATACCTGTTGCAACAGGAGGCTAACACCACTATTGATAATGAGGTAATGAATGACCAAAATGCACTGGATGCTCTAAGAGGCTGTGGCTTACTTAAGTTCTTCAAAATGCTGAATATGAAAGCCAATATGCACTTGTTCGAACTTTTGATCCACTATTGGAGCGCAAAGGATGATGCTTTCATGATAGACCAGATGCCTCTACAAATTGAGGTTGAAGACATCTATTTTATTATTGGTCTCTCGAAGAGGGGAGGTCATACATTCAACTAACAGGACGAGAAGTAGTCTTTCAATAGAAGACTATGTCCATATATATTGTCCTGGACATCCAAAGAAGATTGGAAGTCAAATTCCAATCAAACATGTGGAAAGTTTATCCCTGAGGATTTTACTATTTACCATTGCACGAGTAAATGGGTCATCTTCCCTACATTAGGCATCATGAGTATCTATGAGCCTGGCAGTGGATTGTCTTACCACAGTATTTGACTGGTGCACGCCTCTTCTGACTAACATGAAGAGTCAATTGACCTCTATACAGAAGGGTAAAATGAAGAATTTTGGATACATAACCATCTTATGTTCGTTCTTCTTCAAGAAGGTACCTGGGCTACGTCCGAAAGTATCAGCATCCATTAGTAGCCTGAGAGATCCACAAATGGGTAGATGTGATTCGAATGGAAAATGGCATCAACCCATGGTACTCATCCACCCATATTATTGATCGACCCATGGAATTTACCCATGGTAATGTAAATGGCATCCGCCCGTGGTATTGTAAAATCCACCCATGGTATTCATTCACCCATGAAATTGACCCGTGGTATTGTAACTAAAAAAATACTATAAGTAACAAGTCACATTTTGTAAAAGGACAAATGGTCTGCCACAATGTAGCCTTTATAGTTATTATCGGTTTTAATAAAAAGTTTGTTTGTGGTTTTATTTACTGTGTGTTCTGTCATTTTCTTTCTAGCATTGCAATTCTTCAGATCTTGGGGGCCTCCCCCACAAGATCGTTTTCAATCTTTTAGATCTTGGGGTCCTCCCCCCAAGATCCGGATTAGTGTTATCAGAGTAGGTTACGATTCCATGGGAATGGGGGTTTCATGAATATTTCAGTCTCAAATTTTTTTTTTTGTAGAAATATTCAACAAACTTTAGGCATGCACTGCGACCTCCACAGAGCACTTTCTTGGGCCAAGCAGGAAGAATTTTTCTTTCTTTCATTTTTTTGCAGGAATTTTTTTTCTGGGTGGTGAGTTTGTAGATCAGATCTAAAAAATTTGGTACAAAATTTACAAAAACAAATATCAGATCTAGATTCCTTGTGAAAAAATACCAAAATTCGAAGAAAAAATCAGCCTAATTAAAGTCCAGATGAGGGAGATATCGCTGATTTAAAATCAGCTACATCGTAGAATTTTTTTCTGACGACAACTGGTGGACGGCGACTCTCCTATCATTTTTTTGAAGATTTTGGTGCAGAATTTCAGAAAAAGGATTTTAGATCTGAGCTCCTCTTGAAAAATCACCCAATTTCAAAAAAAAAAATCGGTCAAATCGGAGTTTGGATGTGGGAGATATCATTGATTTAAAATCAACTATTTTTTCAGAACTTTTGTGATGGCGGAAAACAATTGCAGGGCGAATCTGAGATTCTAGAGTGTCCAGATAAGGATTTCCATCACATGGGAAGATGAAAAATGATCCTTCTACTTCCAAAAACAAGTTACAATAAATATTCTGAATTATATTGTCTGAGTTATGTCCATTTTAATTCTGGAGCAGCATTCGGAGTGGGTTCCCATTGGAGACGTGCCCTCCCACCCCACTTTAGTAGGCACCTGCTTCACATTCATCAGTTTCAACATAGCAGCATTCAGCTTGGTTTATTTGGAGATGTGCCCTCCCACCCTAGACTATGTAGGCACCTACTACTTCATCAACAACAAACATCATGGTTATGGGTCAACTGAATAAAATCGTTGTCATCGAAGTCCATTTGCTAGGCCACACACTATTAGTATCACAGTTGGTCACAAGCATTACAGGGTATCTCTATCCTCGGATCTTCATTTGTCATGGTTATGGGTCATCTTAGATTTAGCTGACAAGAACACGAGATCAAACTCTTGCAAAATAACAATCCATCAATTATACTTGCCCCCAATCACTCGCCTGCTAAGGACAAACTGAAAAGGATTGACAACCACTAAGACGAACGTTTTACGCAGTAAAATGTAATGGCGAAGATGCTGGACAGCATGGACCACCGCCAAGGCCAATTTCTCGATGGGAGAATAGTGTATCTCATGTCCTACTAAGCCTCGACTCAAGTAGTAGATCACATGCTCACTGAGAGCATCATCCTCCTGAACTAGAACCATACCGATGGTTGATTCTGCCGCAGCGAGATACAAAAGGAAATCTCTGCCGTAATTTGGTGGACTTAATAATGGATCAGAGGTTAATGCTTTTTTCAAACCATCAAAAGATCATTGCGTGAAATCATCCTATTAAAATGGAACTCCTTTCTTAGGAAAACGCATAAATCCTTTGGTAGTCTCAGTGTAATTTGCTATAAATCTCCTCAAGAAATTTTCCTTTCCTTGGAGACTTTGAAGTTGATGAATGGAAGACGGGGGAGGCAGTTGAATTATCATCTCAACCTTGAAAGGATCAACACGAATCCCTTCAGTCGATACGAAGAATCCTAATAGCCGACCGGATGTGACCATAAAAACACACTTATTCAGATTCAACCAGATTATATAAAAACGACATCTCTCAAAGACTAACCAAAGGTGGCTGGGATGATCAATTCTCTTGCGAGAACGAGCAGCTAAGTCATCCAAGTATGCTTCGATAACATGTTTGATGTCATGGAAAGCATAAGACATGGCCCACTGAAAAGTAGCTCCAACATTTTTAAGACCAAAAGGCATCTTCTTGTATGCAAACATGCCCTAGGGACAAATAAAGGTTGTCTTGTGCTGATCCTCTAGACAGATAGTAATTTGATTGTAACCAGAGAATTCGTCCATGAACAAAAAAATTTCATTACCCACACATTCATCAACAATTTGATCAATAAAAGGCATTCGGTAATTGTCTTTTGGACAAGATTTATTTAAATCCCTAAAGTCGATACATACTCAGATCGTTCCGTGCTTCTTATCTACTGGGACTGGATTGGAAACCCACTAGGTTAGAGGAATAGGGTATATGAAACCCACCTTAAGCAACTTTTCAACTTCAGCTTTAATAGCTGCTACTTTCCAAGGGTTGACCGGTCGAAGTTTTTGACGAATTAGTTTGGCATTTTTGTATGTCTTGATCTCATGCTAGACTATAGATGGATCAATTCTGGGAATTTCCTCATAAGACCAAGCGAACACATCTCGAAACTCTTTAAAGAGATCGATGTAGATTTGAATTTCTTCAGAGGAACAATCAGCTCCGATGAAGACATTTTCTATTATGTTAGGATTCCTAGAGATGTTTACATGTACAGTTCATGAGTTCACTGACATGTTACATTTGGTAGAAAATTGTGCTGAAGCCAAAGCGTTTGAAACTGTACAAACATCGCTAGTAGACCGATTGGAAAAACTAGATTCAGTTTCACACAATGGAGGAAGAAAATATGAATGATGATGTAAATCGTCCCTTGGTCGATCCACTCCCATCATTGCTTCCAAAATTGCTTCTTCAGATGTAATACTGTATCCAACCAATCTAGAGCTGAAGAAGAATCGAGGGTCCAAGCCAGAGCCACATCGCCATCTAACTCCTCTTGTGAAAAAGAAGTAGGATGGTTGTCTACAGAGTTGACGATAGATTGATAACTAAGTTCTGTTCCAGACAAGGGAAATACCATTCCACCTACCTACCCTCCGTCAAATGTGGTGGTAGATGAAGGTAAGGGCCAAGAGTTCGAAAAATAATGAGTTCGAAAGAACTCTTTCCAAGAAGGTCCCTTAGAGGATGAAATTGCATTAATTCTAGCTGTAGGAGGAGGGAGGTCAAAAATACCCATGAACGAATAATACATCCCAACTCCTAAATTATCAATAGGTTGACTGGGATTTTCCACCAATGGAACGGTAGAATCCAAAGTGGCGTGGGAGTCACCTAGAGAATAGTCTAACTGATCAATTCTAACAATCCTCCCCTCATGAGGAAAACAAAGGATGTGGAATAATGATGAAACAATGGCATCCATCTCGTAAATTCAATTCCTACCTAAGAGGAGGTTATAATCTAGGTTCACATCAACAATTTCTACCTCAATATTTACTACCTTTCCCCCAACACAAATAGGAAAAGTTGGGATAATCCCATGCGGCCTATGAGAATTTCCATCAAACATGTCAAAAGAGTGGGTGAAGGAACAATCGAAGGTGATCCTATGGCCTTCCAACATGACATAGACATCACGCATGTGGAAGCTCCCTCATCTATAACTATCCGAAAAATATTGGTCTTTCAGTATGTGGACTTTATCTAGAAAGCGATATGATGAGGAAGTCTCTTTTTGATATTCAACATATCAAAGGTGAGCACTAAAGAATTCTTTGGATCTACTGAGTCAATTGCCAAAAGCAAAGCACCTCTCTAAGCAGGGCATGACTGGAGTACCTCTAATGCAGACATAGCACAAGGACTTTGAGCCAGATCCTCTATAATTGAGTAGTTCTAGGCTACCTTAGCATTAGAGTTAATAGTTGAGAGCTTTGCAGAGCCTTTCAGTATCCGAGGTATAGACTCAACAGGGGGCCGCTCAATATGAAGTGGTTCAGTGGCTTCGAGAGTAGATTTAGCCTTAGATTTTTCCGATTCACCATAATCGTGTGCTCACATAGTGACTTCGATATGAGAGCTCATCGTATAAACATTTGACGAGTTTTCCCCTTCTGGAATGCCCTCAGAGAAGGTACTATCATTAGAATTCGCACCAACAAGTAATTGTTGCCCTTGGGGAAAATGGTTAGTCAAAACAGCTTGGGAGCTAGAGGACCCTTACTGTACTAATAAGCACTAAGCACCTTGCATCTTAGGGCGGAGGTGAGTCATATGATCTCCATTGCATAACTTGCATGGAAACTTTACTTTTTTCTTGGACTCTTTCTTACCCTCTCCGCCACCATTGTCAGGTTTGTTTGCATTTCCTTTCCCTTCCCGGTTCTTCTTCTTACCTCATCCCTTCCTTTTCCCATCGAATCATCGATTTCCTTTGGGGTTAGAGGTCTGGATGGTGTTTATAGAGGTAGGTTGGGAAGGTGTAGGTGTAGACGGTGCTGCCTGGTTAGAAGCAGTTTGTAGAGACAACTGTTGTAATTGATTCAAAAGGTTCACCGTGTTAGCATTAGTCAATCCGACTATACCATCGGTGTGGGGGCCTGGTTTCAGTTTGGATAAATTGACCTTAGAACTAGTAGCATCAGGTAGAATTTTCTGAAGAGTCCTAGACTGAGAATATATCAGTTCCAATTGCTGGGCTCGGAAAATAGCATGCTCTTCCGAATAAACACCAGAAAGATACATGTCCTTTGAGATCTCAGGTTGTAATGATTTGAGAAACCATTCAATAAGGAACTCTGGTGGGATTTCATCTTTGATAAGCCTTTTCCTCCTCCTCCATTCCTAGATGTGATCTGAAATGTGAGTTGCGGTGTCTTGCTGAAAGTTAGCCAGAAGTTCAGTTCCGGCTTCATATCAGACAGGCAACTGAAAATGGTTCAAAAAGATATTAGCCAAATCATAGAAAGAAGTAAAGGTTCCCCCTGGCAACTCTATATACCATTTGGCCACATTTCCAGTTAGGGTGCACTAAAATAACCTCAACCTAATCGAATCATCTATCATGGAGTTGGCTAAGCACCATAAGTGAAATGTGGTTACGTGGTCTCTCGGATCTTCACCACTCTTCCCTTCGAATTTTGGGATACACAAGGGAGGTTTAGTTGGGACTGGAGGGCAAGCTGGATTGTACCAAATTGGATCATTTTTCAATTTAGTTAAGTCTAGCAAGTTAAGCGTGGCCAGAAAAGGAAGTCGTGGGGGACCTTGGGAATTCCATCTAGAGCGGGCAGGGTTCCCAAAGGTCTGAAAAGAATGACCTAGATTTTGAAAAACACCAGGTTGCCTGAAGTAACTCATAGATCCTACTGAACCAAAAGGTACTCCTTGTGGTCCAGCAAAATTCGGAGTTTGACCAACTCCTGCCGAAAATCCTCCGTAACCAGTGAAGTTACCCCCTAACGAAGTATTGAAAGGAGTTGACAGCCCCTGATAAGGATTCCATGCGTTAGCAAAGGGTGGAAAATTCTGAAACTAATTAACTGAAGAATACATCACATTCCCTTGTTTACTACCTTGACTTGTAAAAGAAAAGGGCATTGACCCTACTATCAGATTGGAATGTGGTATATGACTACTTCCAAATGGTAAACCCTGAAAAGAAGTTGATCCACTCATCATGGATGTAGAGGCGGTCGATGGTACGTTCAAAGGAACTGAAGGAATCCCGTGAGACGGCATTCCATAAGGGAAAAATCCAAAACTGGATGCAGTAGCCTGAGAACTTCCACTCATTGACAGAATGGAAGTAGACCCAAATATATTTATGCTGGGAGTAATAGAAGGGATGGAAATAGTTCCTCTTCCTTATACAGATATGGGAGTTTGCATGCTCGCAACAATCGTCGTAGATGCCATGCTTCCAGCAGTGGTCATCGAAGGAATAGATGTATGTAAACCTGGGCTCGAAGGCCTATGAGTCAGAGTTTTGACGTACAATAGAATGTCTGGATGATCTAGAGGAAGAGGAGAATTTAGAGACACAACCGACTCTGAAAGCTCTTCAACTTCAATATTATCTTCCAATTGAAAAAGTAATAGAGAAATAACTGGTGTGTTCCTCTCTAACTCTCTACTAGTGCCAGGTCTATATTTTGAATCAATGACCCCAAGCTAAGGATCAATCTCTTATGCGCCTACTACCACTAGTTGAAAACCACTGGCAAAATCGCCCCTACACCTTCCAGGAGAAGGCTCAGGACTCATAGGTGATAGCCCACAAAGTCTCCTAGACCATCGAGATGGTCAATCAGCCACTTTGAATTATTTAAAATATGGACTTAAATACTCAAAAAATTATAGAGCTAGGCCAACTAGGAGCAGAGAACAATCACTAAAAATTCCCTAATGATACCAGTAATCAAACAACTCTCGAGTATTTTCGCTTCGGCTAATTAGGACTGGACACTAAAATAAAAGAAAGTTAATAACAAGGGCCTTTCGAAAATAGACTGGGGTAATTACACCCTAGCCCTACTAGTGAAGGTATCAGAGGTAGTTACGCTGACCTCTAGACAACGGCCTTTGGCAATGCAAGCCCCCAAGCTTCAGAAGGGTGCCCTCTAGAAGCACTACTAAATGTGATACAACGTCAACCTTAGGTGCCACAATATTCCCCTCTACAACCACCTGTATGATCCCTAGGATAGGCAACTATGGTCACCAACTGGTATCAGAAGTTAGGCGGAACAGTCGCGAGGCGGGATCTGACAAGTAAGAGAGGGGGTATCTCTTGTCCTTATCTTCATTCACCCTCGTGCTTTACTCCCAGTTATGGAGCTTTCCTAGTCTCCCTAACGCTATTGGATTTCACTCATTAATCAAACTTCTATGTTTTGTAATTTTAAGTGGCCTTGGAGAGTTAACTCTCCTCTCGCCTAATCCAAAGGCCCTAATAAACCTACACTTGTTGGTGTATTCTGATGATAATACAAAAGTTCTAGTTTATTTTAATTAATTTCTTGATTTTAATGGTTGTTCTTTAAGTCAAGGGTATATATGGGAGTGAAACCAATGATGTGTGTATGACGCAACAGAAATCAATGAAAATCTAACTACATGAATGTAATAATTTTTTCTTCGATGAAAAGAGATCTCTATATGGGTTCTACGAAACTTCTAAAAAGCAAAGTACTTTTTCTCTTCTTTTCTTGAAACACACTTCACACACCCAAAAACTAAAAGACTATGAATGCTTTAACAATGCAAACTACCCTAATGCAAGATATAATGGAGATGCAAGATCCTAAATCACTCAAAAAGCAAAAGAAATTGTTTATAACTAACAATGAGCCAACTAAAGTACTAAAGAGGATACAAATTTTGAACATAAAATTCTATCCAAACAAGAAGGACAAATTGAAAAAGATTGCAATTCGCTTTCAACAACAAAAAGAAACCAAAAACCAAACGTGGCAAAAGAAAAACAAAAACAAAGTTTTTTTAGATCTTTTCTTTTTAAAAGAAGCAACTAAAACAACTTTTTGAAATCACCCAAAATGCTACTAAAACTCAAAGATTGAAAAGAGAACACAAGGAGTCTTTGCAAGTTACAAACTCAAAAATGAACGAAAACTTGAACAAAAAGAATTCAACTTGTACAAAACGATCCAAACAGCAGTAAAGAGCTCGGCAAACTGACTAGGAAGCCAAGAAAGAAATACTTTCAAATTCGTCAAAAAGACATTCAAAAAGTAAGAAAAGCTATGAGGCCACAAAACAAAGGAGAGCAAAGCAAGTAGATTTGAAATCTTAGATTGACACTGAAACTGAAAACAATCTCATGTTCTGGAGGACTGGAACAATCAAGAACTTCTGGACGAAGTCTTGTGTGCCAAAACACAAATCACTAACTTGCTAAAAAATAAAACCTAGGCCAAATCTTTTCAATGAGGAAGAGACTTCAAAATAGTAACCTTGCGGAGTAAGTAAATTCTTCAGACAACAATTGACCACACAGAGACTAAAAAGACTAGGCAACAAATCTATTTGGGCAGAGAGATCTGAAAAAACAATGCAAAATTTTTCATGCACGACTGTGTTCAAACACATAAGCATGCACACGCAATTCTGACACAAGAAACTCATGTATACGTAGGTTCACTTTATAGAAACAAGCATGTATATGCTACTATAAACAAAGTAAAAAGCGTATGCAAAGCTTTACAAGAAAAAATAAAAAACAAAGTCTGATCCAAAAGATCAGACTTAAGGCCTGGGACTCTAGTAGACCAAATAAGACTGCAACAAAAAGCAAACCAAAGACTGAGCCTTGATTGATAATGAACAACCCAAACCAGGAATAACAAGATTGTTATCCCAGTGGAGTCGCCAATTCTGTTTCGGGCGGAAGCACCCTAGGGCTTTGGGTTAGAACCCCAACAGAGCAAAAGCAAACTACAACAAGAAACACTCATATAGCTCAGGAAAAATGCTTATATAATCAAACTACGTAAGAGCGACCGTACCCGGATTTCCTTCGTTCGAGTAGGTCCCATAGGGTTCAGACCCTCTGCAACTCCCGATGTTCTTCAAACCTGAAAATCATTCAATTCGAACATACATAGCAGTATAGAAGTAAAGCATATTCACGAAATTGACTTTATATCATATAAACAAATGATTGATCATACATCAAAATATCATTCATATATGAATTGAAACATAATTTGATGTATAAACATAGTTAATTTTGAAAACAAGACAACATTTCTTTTATTGCAGTAAGCTATAAATAACATGGAGAGAATTCACTTGAGTCTTCTTCTCCTGGCTCCAAGCGGAACCATCCTTTGGATTCATCCTGTCCCAACCTTTCCAATCTTCTTCTTCAAGGAAACAAGGGTTTCCTGAAGCTTGGCGAAGTGCATGAGGCACAAGGATTCATCAGACTCAGTCAGGGATAATCTCAGTATAATAACTCTATCTCTTCTCCTCCTTAAGGCCTTCCGATAGAAGTCTATTTATCCTTCTCCCAATTATTTTTTTAGTTGGGAAATGGTTGGGCCACATGCAATAGGAGGTAATCAACAGGTAAAACCCATGAACTCCACCCATAATTAAGGAAATTTAATTTTTTTTAAGTTTTTTAATACTGTCAGGCCAGGCAGTAACTCCTCAAAGAAAAATTGATTCGTACATCATATTCCTTTAGGTGGTCTTTATTATATACATGAGGAAGAGACCATTCACTTCATCTCCCGATGACTGTTCATATTACTTATTATTTATTTACATTATATTCACCCAATCTGATGATTAGGTGTCAACATTTCCCCCCTTAATCTGAAGTGATGTTGGTGAGTCCAAGCATCATTCTGAATCATTCAAGCTTTTCTCTTCCAAGTGCTTTGGTGAAGATGTTGGCAATTTTCTCATTAGTGGAACAATGACGGAGATGGATTGTTTTGGCCTCAACATGATGTCGAATCAGATGATATTTGGTATTGATGTGCTTCGTTTGATCATGGAACTTTGGGTTCTTGGCCAACTTTATTGCAGAGGTATTGTCAATCATGAGTGGAGTTGATTGTACTTGTTTTACTTGCAAATCTTCAAGAATTTTCCTCAACCACACAATTTCTTTTGTTGCTTTAGCTACTACCATGTATTCTGCTTCTATTGTGGAATTCGCTGGAACTGATTGTTTGCTTGATCTCTAGGAGACAGTGCTTGATCCAAGACTCATAGCATATCCTGAAGTAGATACTGCAGTTTCCTTGTCTCCATCAAAGTCTAAATCAGAGTATCCAATCAAGCTGAAGTCGTCCACCTGTGTATACTTGATTCCAAAGTCTTGAGTTCCCTTCAAGTACCTTAGAACTCTTTTTACAATAGACCAATGTCCCTCACAAGGCTTTTGCATAAACCTGGAGAGGATTCCAACAACAAACAAAATGTCTGGTCTAGTAGTAGTTAGGTAGTTGAGACTTCCTACAAGCTGTCTATACTTTGTTGCATCCTCAAATTATTTTCCTTCAATAGATGTGAGCTTTAAGTTTTGTTCCATTGGAGTAGTAAGAGGATTGCATTCTGTCATGCCAAACCTGTTCAACAGATCTCCAATGTATTTCTTTTGAGAAAGAAATATGGACTTCGAATGTTGGGTTACTTCAATACCATGAACATAGCCCAAATCAGTCATTTCAAAACTTTTCCCCAATTCCTTCTTTATGGATGCAATGTAGCTTTCATTGTTCCCTGTCATCAAAAGATCATCTACATATACCACAAGATATACAACTATTTTGCCAATTTTCTTGAAAAATAAAGTTGCATCATCAAGATCATAATGTTTGAAATTGAGTTTCAGAAGATGCTTAGTTAGTTTTTCATACCAGGCTTGCGGTGCTTGTTTGAGGCCATACAAGGACTTCACAAGTTTTCATACTTTATGTTCATGTCCTTTCACAACAAATCCTTTAGGCTGGGACACAAAAACATTCTCTTTTAGATCTCCATTCAAGAAAGCCGTTTTTACATCCATTTGATGGACCTTCCAACTGTTTTGAGCTGCTAGGGCAAGGAGTGTTCGGATGGTAGGCCATTTTGTTGTGGGGGAAAAAGTCTCCTCATAATCGACCCTTTCCTTCTATGCTAAACCTTTTGCCACAAGCCTAGCTTTATGCTTGTCAAGTGAGCCATCAGCTTTATACTTGTTCTTGTAGACCTACTTGCAGCGATTGGTTTGGTTCCTAATGGAGGATCAACTAGCTTCCAAGTGCCATTCTTTATGAGGGCATCATACTCCCCTTGCATCTCTTCTTTCCATTCATCATGAGAAGTAGCTTCTTTGAAGGAAGTTGGTTCAAAATCTGTAGACAAGTTCAATTCACAATCATAAGAAACATCCATATCAATAGGTGAATTAGAGTCATCTACATCACCTCCATTTTGCTGGTTTGAATTTCCAGTTCCTATCTTTCCAACCTCATCAGGATGAACACTTTCAAGTGTCTTTATCAGCCACTTTGGGGCACCTTTCTCAGATGGTCCAGGCTACCCCGCTGATTGAGTTGGGGCTGAATCAAGGTTGAGTCTCCCAATTCTGTCAATCACATCACTTAAACCATCATCCATTGTTGGAGTTTCATGCAAGGGAGAGTGTTCTTCAGAAGAAGATTCCACATGTTGATCTAGTATAGGAATCCCCCATTCAAGATGTGGAATCTGATTATCAAATTCTTGAAATGATTTTGCCTTTGCGAATCTGTCCAAGCGATCAAGTTGTCGCTCAACAACATTGTCAGTTTTGGATGATTCAAGAAAAATTACATCTCTAGATATAACAAACTTTTTATTTACTTCATCATAGAGACGATATGCTTTGGAGGTGTTTGAATACCCCAGGAAGATACATTTACAACTTCTAGCACCAAGTTTGTTTCTATGTACCTTTGGTATCAAGGCATAACAGGTGGAACCAAAGACCCTGAGATGCTTTACCGAAGGAACATGTCCATACCACATTTCATATGGAGTCTTGTTTCTAATAGCATTAGATGGACATCTATTCTTTATATATGCAGCACATAGAACAGCATCAGCCCAAAACATTATCTTTACATTTTTGAAGAGCATGGATCGTACCATATTTAAGATTGTCCTATTCATTCTTTCAGCTACACCATTATGTTGGGGATTATAAGGCACAGTTGTTTGATGTTTGATCCCATGTTGGCAAAGATAGTTTTCAAATTCATTTGATGTCTATTCTTTTCCATTATCAGTGCAAATAGACCCAATATGAGATTGTGCATCACTTTCAATCCACTTATGAAAGTTCTTGAATGTTTGAAAAGCATCAGATGTGTTCTTCAATAAATAAACCCAACACATTCTGGTGTAGTCATCAATAAATGTCATCATATATTTGTTTCCATTTGTAGAAGGAACAAGCATTGGACGACATAAATCTGAATGAATGAGTTCAAGTTTTCTATGTGCTCTTGAATGTGAATCATGAAAATTACTGTTTGCTATGCTTTCCTAGAATGCAAGCATCACATTGCTTAAGTTTCCTAGGAATTGTAGGCAAACAAGCAACACCATTTTTCTTCAACAAGCGGAGGCTGTCATAGTTCAAATTTCCAAATCTAGCATGCCATAATAAAATTGATTGAAGTGTACCTTCTTCATAATAAGAATTGTATGAGAAATGTTGTGCATGAGCAAATATTCCTTACATCTTGAGAAGCCTTTCTTCTTCTATTCCCCTCATGACAAGTGAGTGGTCAGATGCTTTTCTTACCTCAAGCTTTCCATCAAACATATGAATGGAGTGACCTCGCTGGTAGATGTGGACCAAGGATAGAAAGTTTCTCTTGAGCTGTGGGAGATATAGAACATGATGTAGAAGAAAGTCTGGAAGACCAGGAAGTTTAAGCCTGATTGTGCCAAGCCTTGATGGCTTGATTTTTGATTGATCTACAAAGTATACTGCTCCATCAAAATTTTCAGTAAATTCTTCAAAAAAATATTTTCTATGAGTCATGTGGAAGGTTGCTCTTGATTCAAGCAACCAATCATTTTTCCAAGAAGCAAGTGAAGCATTAAATAAATCTTCATTTACTCCAATATTACATTGTGCCACAACATAGTGAGTGGATTCAGGTGCTTTACCTTTGTATGTATCATCAGTTTTACCTTTCTATTGGTTTCTTTGCTGCTCAATTTTGTCCCATGGTAACTTGCATGTAGATGCATCATGTGATCCATTTCTTTTGCAACATATGTACTGCACATCTGCCTTTTCTCCTTGAGAGTGTCTACCCCCCCGCCTCTGAAATATCTTCCTCTTCCTCTTCGACCACCTCTTCCTCTTGAAGAATCTTGAGTAGGATGATTTTCTTTATTAGCAAGGCACACAGCCTCTTCAAAAGATTCAAATGATGTCTTCTTTCCAAAAGCTTTCTCTCTTTCAGCAAACTTTTTCACAAGAGAGTCAAAGGTGATATCTTTGAGATTTCCATTTGCTTGCAATGACTCAAGATAATTGGAGTAAGTAGGATAAAGTGCCTTGAGAAAAGCGATAAGAGGAATATCCAATTCAACCTTAGTGGATTTGATATCATGCATTATAGACTTTACTTCAGATGCAAGAGCAAGAGGATCATTATTTTGCAGTTCAAGAGTGAAGAGTTTAATCATGAGTTGAACGACTTCAAGTGCAAAATGTGAGTCATAGAGTTCTTTCAGCTTTTGTAAGGCTTCAAAAGCAGTTGAAAATGGCGAAATATGGCAACTCACCTCTTCATTTATAGATGTTGTGATTAATGCATAAGCTTTGTTGTTCTTGTTTTCCCAAATGATGAGCTCTTTGTCTAAGGTAGGCTGTTCTGGCTCTTTGTCTCCATCTCCAACACACACTCCTTTCCACAACTCATTGAAAATGAGCGTGTGTTTTATCATCCGCGACCACTCAGGATAGTTCTCTTTGCTAGTGAGAACTATTCCCACAATGGATATGATTGAATGCATACTGTAACAAAAGACTTCTGCTGCAAAACTTTTACTGTTAATGGGAAAAAAATATAGTTCTGATATGACTGGACAACAAACTCAAATTGACAGCAAATTTCAATACCCAATACATATATATCAGCCTTTTTTTTGGTAATATGCACTATTCAAAATATATATCGGTTTCTTTTTACAGTGATCACCCAATGCAGCCCTTCAAAAAATTTTAACACATAGCGGTAATTTTAAAACATGCACAAAATCAGGGAGCATACCAAAACTGGAAGAAATCTTGTCAGCGTACCAAAACAGTCATTGTATAACCAGCATACCAAAACTGTTATTGTATAGGCAGCGTATCACAAAATCAGGCTTCGTATCAAGAGTTCAAACTAGAATAAATCTTGTCAGCGTACCAAATCAGGCAGCGTTAATATATTGTAATGAGACCAGCTTGAATATAATGCCAAAAACTTCAACGCATACAATGATAGTAGCGTTAATATGAGACCAGCGTGAATACAAGCGTTATAATACCAGCGTTATAGTACCAGCGTAAATACCAGAGCTTCCGCATCCCGGCAATGGAACCTGATTCATGCACGTAGGCGTGCTTTGATATCATCAATCCAGGTGTGCTTTAACTTCATGCAGAGCTCACGTACCTAGTGGCCGCACCATACTCTCAGAGCTCAATTTGACAGCCTCACGATTGCTCTTGGGGCCATGCAACAAGAGACCATTTGATGGAATAGTTCTGGTTTTATTCTGGTCTCAACGAAGGGTTCTTCAACGGAGCAACTATGAAGCGAAATGGCAGAATGGTAGTGTGTTAGACGGTGGCAGTGACTACAGAGTGGCAGTGACTGTAGAGGGGACAAAGAGCGCAGTAGATAGTGGACAGTAGGCAGACTCCATAGGGGCAGAGGACAGAGAGCATAGTAGGCAGAAGGGAGTTACAACTAATTTTGGGAGCTGGCTCTGATACCATGTCAGGCCAGGTAGTAACTCCTCAAAGAAAAATTGATTCGTATATCATATTCCTTCAGGTGGTATTTATTATATACATGAGGGAGAGACTGTTCACTTCATCTCCCGATGACTGTTCATATTACTTATTATTTATTTACATTATATTCACCCAATCCTGATGATTAAGTGTCAAAAAATACATATACGTGGGTTGGGTATTGATTGACCTGCATGTACATGCTTTTAGCTCAGGGAAAAGTAGTATATAGGGAATAAAACATTATTTTTTATATATTTGGACCATGTCTGGATGGAGAGTTTTCCCTATGCCATAAACAAAGCATCACAAATACCAAGAGTGGCAAATGGTGTTATAACAATAAGCAATCAAGTGAAAGAAAGACATTGATGATCAAAACAAGAGCATTCAATGATTGCATAAGGTTTGTATTTAAGGTAGCGAAAGCCAATCACTTTAGGGAACATGAAGCTAAACTCAAAGGAGAAACTCTTTAGGGAACATGCACCTAACCACAAAGAAACTAAGAGGGTCAACGTTGTTAAAAATTCACATAACTTGATCATAACCAAAACAACTTTAGCAAGAAGACATGTCAATCACCAATGAAACAATGTAAGAACCTAAATTCAGGCATAATTTCTTACACAAACAAGAGAATGCTACATCCGTGGTGGCAAAACAATGATCAAATACTTAGCCAACCTCTTCTGAAGAAGAACAGGATCACATGAAGCAACGAGCAGGGATCATCTCCATCATTAATCCAAAGAGCTCAATAATGCAGTGATACCCATGAGCAAACAACACCAACAATGAGCTATCCATGTAGATCAAGATAATCACAGAGTTACTTCATCATCAATGCAAACATATGGTGCATGAAATCCATTGAAGAAAAGACATCAATATCATAGAAGATACCCTTATTCTCAACAAGGAACCCCTAGCATTCATTCAACAAGGAATACAATGTCACTAAAAGCCTTTGTAAAACCATCAAGAACAAGCAGGTTTAAATTTTGAAATATAACCGGAAAAAACTATGCCTCCCCATCAAAAAACATGTTTCAAAAACAAAGTTACTAATATATATGATATTGCAAATTTTAACAAGACTTCTTGCTCAGAAACAAACATCATTTATATACAAAATTTCACCTTTTTCTATGGGCTGGACTTTTGAGAAAAGTTTCGTGGTTAGAATCCAAAATAAGTATTCTCTTTCACGGGTCACCATTGGAACCTTGCATGATTCAAAGCAAGAGTTCCATCAACATTCAGATGTTATCATCAAAACTAGCATAAAAACCTCTTGAATATCATATCCTCTACACATCACCATAACAAGTGAATACTCGTGCTATAAAGCATAGAAAACCAGATTGCACAATGTTATAAAATACCCCGTCAGTAACAACAGATGGAAAATAATTTCAAATGATCAGTCATATTTGACAATCATAAACAACTTAATTTCCAAATAAAGTTTTGTTCAATAGTCTTAAATAACTAGAACCACCACAATCCAGCTACACCAATGGTGAAAATCCTTAACAAATGTGGAAAAATAATTTTTTTTTTTTAAATGGTATATTTATACAGGTTTCCATCTATTTTACCAGTCTCCAAAGAGCAACTCACTAGTGAGATGATGCAGGCTATGCTATAACCTGCCAATAATCTTTTTATCCCTACAGCTAATATATAGGTCAGGGTACAAAACCTAGATCTTTGAAATACTCTTGCTCCTGAGCACTAAGAGCAGTGATGCATCTACTAGGCTCCAGGCACAACATTTTCTGGGAGGGAACATGGTGGAAGAAGAAACAAAGAAACAAACAACAAAGTTGTTAGCATTAATAAAAATTGTTACCTAACATCCTTTGATCATATTCCAAAGAACAAAGATAATGTTTGTCCTCACTGAGAGAAGATCAATTCCTGCTGGATCAAGACTTGGAACCACAGTTGCCAAATCCTGTTGAATGCAAAACACGTGAAGAAAGTTTTAAATCATGCATCAATACCACCATGTTTCCCATATGTATTTCAAATGGAAATAAAACTTGAATGTCCACTGAGTTCAATAGAAAAAAAGTAAATGTTATCGATGGGATGATCTATGCAAGAATAATTGTAGAACTAATTAAGATCAATGATGCTTGGCCAAATTAAGATCCCCGCTAAGTGTTGTGCAAAAGTTATGCAATACAATGGAACCCCAAATTCCCTCTCTTCAAGCCCATAACTTCACCCCAACTTCCCTCTCTTCTGAAGTTCTTGCAGTTTCACCTTGTATAAGGCCCAAAACATGACACGTCATCTTAATCATTAATCCTATCAAGAAGCCCTCTTCTAACCTCCTCTAATAGGGGATTGGCAAATAATTTAGGAAATCATCATTTAATGTAGTGTAGAAATTCCATTATTTGCATTCAAAAGGGAGAACATGCAACTCACAGATGCATCAAACATGGAAAATAACACTTGGAGCAGTAGACTTGTGTAAAGTTCAAATGAACTAGAAGCCCAACATGTCCCTCATAATCATTGCTCTATTTATGTAACAATTTACTAGTAGAATAATATTTCATTTGTCAGTTGGAACTGACATTGAAAGTCAAGTGGATGGATAAGCTCTTCTGGGACTCCTAGACTGCACCTTTTTGAAAATCGGTAAGGTGGGACCTCCTGGAGAAGTTTTAAGTTAGTAAGACTTTGTTTTGTTTGGCTAGCATACTAAGGGCCATCTACCATTATTGAACTATTTTTTAAGATCCTTTAAAGTTTCAAGTAAAAGGGAAAAAGAAACGGCTGCTCTTTTCCAGCATACTAGAAAACAACCAAAATAAGAGCAATATATGACTATCCAAAAACACCAAAAAACTCATTTCCAAAGTTCCTACACCTTTGTCTAACTACAAACACATCTAATGTCAATTGGGTCTAGCTCTACTAGCTAGGTGGAATGATTGTTATCCTCCCTACAATGGTTCTATTCCCACCAATGACATGTTGATATGGCCTTTGGCACTAAGGAATTTCCTTAAGCTTGGGTGCCATCCTTAGAATGAGGCAAAGCTCCCTGGGTTTTCTCGGGATATATTTTGCAAAAAGAATTTTAGTCAATTAGGTCTATCCCAGGAAATTGAGGAGGAATGTTATCCCTCCACACCCAGGACCAATTCTCACAAGTGACATGTTGACCTCTTAATGAATGTATTGTTGATTGCCCCGAGCCCCAAATAATTTGGGTTTACCCTGGATACAATCCTCAGAATGAGAGGAAGTGCCAGGATATATATTCCAAAAAAAAAATTGTAAATTGGGGCTAGGCTAGGTGGTTGTGAGGAGTGTTAACCTTCCAACCCAAGAGCAATTCCCACAAATGACACATTCAGCTCTTGATGACCATATTGTTGTCACAGTCTTCACTCCTGTGTTGACAAAGCCTCAAACTTCTGCAGAATCAGGTTTTCCCTCACCTCATGGGGTTTCAAGCTCCTACTTTTCATATAAGCATAAATTTTTTCTTTTATAGGTTTTCTGGTTTTTTATTTCAATTGCTTGCTGGTTTTTATAATTTTTCCCTATTTTTTTTTTTCATGCCCATCTTGAGTTATTGTTAAGTTCAACTTTTGCAACACTCGTGCAAAATATTTTATGATGTATATTAATGAATTTTAGTTGTACCTTGTCAAATACACGGCGAAAGATCTTGGAACATTTTTGAATTCTACATTAAGAAAACTATAAGAAAGGCCCATTGTTGCAAACTTTTCTACATAGCTCAAGGTGTCTACTGTAGTTGTAATATTGTTGCTTTCCAATTTTTGATAAATGGAAAACATCAATGCCCTATTTTTGTAAACCTACATCAGTATAAAAAAATCAAAACATTGAAATAAACTCATTTCTAATGGACTTGCCATGTTTCCAATGGAAAAATTAGGGCCAACTTCTCTTCATATTTAATATGAAAAGTATTTATATGCCTATCTAAGGTGAATTTTATGGCTTCTTCAGTGGAACAATACAACATATTGATGATTCGACCTTGTTGTAGATTCCTCACTCTTGTGTGTATTTGATCTTGCTCTAGATTAGTCATTCAAGCTATTTATGACATCACTTTGTACCTGATGTTTGGAAGGTGAGTATTATGCAAGGCTACTTACATTACGACTAGAATGGAGCAACATTTCTTGGTTTAAGCCTATTTTCTTCCTAATATATGTTTCAAATGAAACCTATAGCAACATCACATATTATTCCAGTAGTGAGGCCCCATGAATAGTACTCTGTGATAGCTTTGTGAAAGTGAATTTGAAGGTGACATTGGCATGAGAAAAATCACTTATATTCGTTAAAGTTACCACCAATATTCCCTAATCTTAGATAGCAGCTCAGAGCTCCACATGAGCACCATGTTATCTACTTTCAAATGATGATTATTTAGTGGTTTGAGAATTGGATTATGGCAACACTTTGGAAACTCTTTTCAGGAGATAGAAACAACTACTAACAACACTAAGGAAGCCATATGTATACCTCACTTCGGGACCTTCACTAAGAAATTTTTTTAATTATACTTCGACCAACAGAAAAGGTATCATGCCAACATTTTAAGAAATACCAATTATGGGCTTGGATCTATTGATAATGGCAGAAAAAATGCCTATTTATGAGTAGTTTCAGCAATCCACTTGGAATAGTCTATATTGTGTAAGGATGCTCCCATTTTAAGAAACACACATGTAGCAGCCAAAATTTGTTCCACTTTGATAGGTGTTATTCACATCGCTTTGAAAAATGTTCTTGGACTAGAGTGTGTGAGAGAGAAAGGGATAAAACTGAAGTAGAATCCAAACTAAAGTAGAATCTTCTCTACATGGTGAACTAATTGCATTTCTGCATGATTGTAACTCACCCATCACCTCCCTCACCCCCTTGATACTCTTCCTCTCTCCAATATAAACAAACTTAATTACATGTTAGAAGTATGAAATCTGCTCAAAATACCCTCATGTGGAGTGCACCTCTTATCACATTGTTGTTTTTATCTTGCATGTGTTAACCTTGGTCCAAGTCGATTTTACAATGACATTACTGTTCTATGCATGCTCTAAACCAATTGGCAATTAACTGAAAGAACTTCTATTAGAGCACAACCTTTCTAAAGTATCAACTTCTTTCTAGTTATGATCACAAACATATGGCAATTACCTACACTGATTTCCAATAATAATTACAACCACGGGATAAAAGTAGGCTCTTCTAAAGCACATCCCTCCCTCATAATTGTTGTTTTCCTTTAATAACCAAAGAAATCTGATGACAACATCTTGATTAGAGGGTAGATAACTAGTCCTCCATGGATGTCACTCATTTCCATTTTTAATAAAGTGAATAGATGCATAGGATAAACATTGAAATCTCGTGGGAAGACAAGTTACACTCATGCTGATTTTACTTGAGTAGGAGGGCGAACTCCAATATTATGATACATGAAATCTACTTAATAGAAACCTCGAATATTAGGATATACATGCAATGAAATATATGTGGGAGATTCTTGTTTGAATTAGAATGGCATCTTGGGCTGAGAACAACATGAGTTAAGTGTGTAAAACTAGCAAGAAACCTATTCTAGATATAGTGTTCCACCCTAGCCTAGGAATGACATTTTTAAGCATGTGAGCATAAAAAGCACCTCACCTCACCTCAAGCCTCGCACTCCAATATCTGAGTATATCTTCCATGAGGTCAAGTATTAGGGGGAATTAGCTCTAGGGGAAATTATAATTCCCCCTACAGAACTCAGTTGAAGTTGTAGAGGTATAAAGTCACAGGTAATCACTATCCATAACAACATATCGCAAGGTTCCATAGGGATTTTGATTCGTCGTTTTCGAGTGAGATGTGTGTCCAATCATTTATTTGTAATTCTTCAATCTAGTTTTTAAAGTACTTGAACCATTGAATATGTCTTCATCGAATATCCCTAACCCTAACCCTAAACCTAATGCACCTAGTGGATATCACCATCACATGTGGATAACACTGCTTCAAATTCAAGACCCAATAGGGTAGACTAAACGCATGAACTCATGCCCCCAACGCACTTAGAAAACTGCACCATTCACAAAATAGACATTCATGCATGCCCTCCCCTGGATGGGTAACTATGCCTTCCTAATTGAAGACAATACATTCATAAATGTTCCTCATCCAGTGATGCTACTAAACTATTGCACCTCCATTAGAGGATCTCTTATGGGCCCTCTACTAAACATCAACTTTCCTGTGTACAAGTTGGAATGTATTTGTTGAAGGATGATGTTGTTGCCGAAGGAGAACAACTACTGAGAAATAGGTAAAATCTAAGACAACCTCCACTCTTGTATCAGATAAAAGTAAACCTGTTGTCAAATTAAGCAATATTGTTAAGCAATTTTCTCTTTGTATGTTCAACGAGCCAAAAATGAAAAAGGATAATTGTAATTTTCTTTCACATGACAAAATAAAGAATATAGAATTGATTTCAAAGTGTTACAGTTATGTGGGTAATATATTATATCATATGTGGGTACATGGAGAAGTTAAAAATTAGTCTACTACCATAGACTGAAATGGAGTACAACCCTATTACAAGGCCTATGGTGCCAAGTGCAACATCTAGTTTAATCATAGTAATATTCATTGGCTTGTAGCAATATTCTTGTGGAAAGCAACTAAAAGAGCTTTATCACACTTTGAATTTCAAATGCTTGTTAAAGGTTCAAGTGGTGGATGCAAAGAGCAACTCAAACTGGGTGATCTCAGAACAAAATAGTTTGGTATTTCCAAGACAAAATAGCATTACTGATGTATCTCTGAATTCCATGAAAATAGAATAATTTGATGTATTGAAATGATATTAGGAGATTAGTAAAGAGGATCAAATTAAGTGATGTTATGGCCATACCATTGTATTTGTTGATGCTTCGAGAGAAGAGACTCGGAAACACCAAGAACATCGAGTGCCCTCCAAGCATTGGTCATCCAAGACAATGTAGTCCTTGTGGTTTGTAGAGAGTCTTCTCGCTCTAACATCGGGCTCTTCAAACTAACTCTACACAAGGTCATTAGAAATGTAAAAAATCAGCAAGACACAAATTTGATAGTAAATATGACCAAAATAAGAACTAGTGTAAACAATTTTCACAATCCTGCTTTTGAAACCAACATTATAATCTCCTTAGCATTATGATCAGCTGTCACTATTCTTCCCAGGTTAGCGAACTTAGCTCCGCCTTGACAAAGTGTAATTGCATAAAAGGAATGTCGGTCTCATGCAAATAGGTCTCCTACGATGAATGTGCAGGAACCTAGTACATAGACCATTTTTCTCTTCTTTTAGCTACCCAGAGCTTATTTCCCTTTCCAAATATCAATAATTCTTTTCCAAGAAAACATAAAATAAGAATAATGTTTTACTATATTCTAAAAGGTGAAGATGCTGAAATCATGCCACAAAGTGAAAGGAAATCAAATATCTTTCTTCAAACCACCAAAAATCCTCTAAACAAGTAGCAAACAAATCGCTAAAATTTTCTAAGATATCAGAGCTAGACCTCAATGAAATTTCATGTACTTGAATAAGTCCATTGTTGCTTAGCGTTAGACTTCTTAAATTAGTTATTTATCATTTAATACTAGGACATTGTCTATGTGAAAAGAAATAGGTCCCAACTTCATCAAATCTGACTTCATTTCCAATCAAAGATCAAATCCAAAGGACACTAACTCGTTACTCTAGGATGGTGCTAAAGTTAAATACACAAAATAACAAAAAATAAAGATATGATAAAAAATAGACCTGCAAGATTGTATTGGTCGAGTGTGACAAGGACACCAATAACTGAGACTAGAGAGATTTATAGAATGTGGTAGTTACTAGTGTGTGTCTATTGTGTGATTAGTGGTATGGTGGAGAGACCTACCAAGAAGGGACGTTGGTCTTGGGAAAGTATAGTAGGGAGATCCATAGAGCATTTATGTAAAAGGAAGATGAGAAGTGTTGTCTTCAAGTTGGGTTATGTTATGGTAGAATTTTGTTGGTGATAAGTGGTAACAAAACACTTACATCAATAGGTAAAAAGTAAATTTGGGGCATGAGTTGGACTAGCTCATGTTATCTCATCCCTTAATGGTCCTAAGGACATGTGGGGACCTAAACAGCTTAGTAACTAAAAGACTTGAAAACATGTGTGACAAATGACTGACAAGAAATGGCTAACAAATGACTTGAAATTCTTGTTAAATTTGTTATTTATCATTTAATAATAGTCAGACACTATCTATCTGAAAAGAAATAGGTCCCAACCTCACCAAATCCAGCTTTATTTCCTGTCACGAATAAGAAACAAACAATGTAATGATTAAATAAGAAACATCAATTTTAAAATAACATGCATCAAAGTAATGTCGCTGCAATGTTGCAATGAAAAATACAAATATAGAACCTATTTTTACCTGAATTTCACATAAAGTAATCTTGCATGATCAATGGAACATGTATACCAAAATAAGAGTCCTAGGGTATTTCAATTTCCTAGTTCTCATCTTGGTCCTGATTTTCTAAATTGTGAACATGATCTTCTCTAAATGAACTATCATTATGAGCCTCCAAAACATTATTTTCTATATCAAGTTCATTAGAGATATTTGTTATATTGCTTTCTCCCCTTCTATCACAATCTGATCGCCATAGAGTTAGCTCTCTTTCATATGGAAAATTATCAATGTCATACTTTGTTACATATAATATTAAACATGTATCCATGTGTTTATCAAGCTTGTTCCTCAACTTCAACTTCAAGAATGATAATGCACTAAACATTCTCTCATCCTCCACTAATCCCAAAATCATAGTTTGACACAAATCCACTAATTTGAAATATTCTGATATGTTTTCTTGCAGGGATTGGCTAGCACTTAAAGTAGTCTATAATCTTGTTATAACATCATTTTCATTAGGATTCTCCCAAAAAGGATATTGCTTCCACATTGTTTCATCAAAGCGTCCACCTTGTTGATACAATTTTGATGAATCTAAAATACCTTCAATTTTTTCTCCATGTATCGAGACTTTCTTGCAAAAATGGTCTACTAAACATTTTAATATTTTTTGAAAATTGGCTTTTAAAGTTCTTGGACATTGACAATTGTTCCAATATTGAGGGTATACCACACACATGGCCTCCAACAATTCATCTCGAGGAAATCATTCTCTTATCTCTAATGATAGTGATCTTGCAATTTCTATCAAATTTTGTCTCACTAAAATCACAATATTATCAAATTGGTCTCTTGACATGAGGCAATCTTTGATGATTTGTCCCATCTTACTAATATAATGAAAGGGAACCATATACCCACGCACTACAATACATGGTATCCCTTTTTCATCAAACGTAAAAAAAAATTCAGAATTTTCTATATTGATGATCTTAGTCTAACTTTTAAACTCTGGACTAGTAAAAGATTCTGGCATCATATACAAATTATCCAATACAAGACATGTTGACTTTCTCGCATTTGTGTATTCCGCAATATACATTGTGCGATTCTGAGACATTTTCATGACGACATTCATTTCATGTAGCATAGGAAGAATTCCAGTCAATGTCAATAATGTCTCTATATTAGTTAGTCGAGAAAGAAGATCTTGAGCTTTGTCTACACTGTAGCGATTTTCATACATCAACCCTACCAAAGATTTGAACTCACTAAATAGTCTTTGAGCTGTTACATTTAATGAGATCCATCTGGTATCAACATCTTTCAGTAGTTTTTTTCCATTCGTTATACCATTTGCAAATTGTTGAAACTCTAAATATCATTTGGGACTACGAGAAAAGTATGCATGAGTCTCACGTACCAGATCTCAACTTTTGAAACTGATGGAAACTTGCTGACTATTTTAAATGCAAGATTCATCCTATGAGCCATACAATGAATATTAAGAATATATGGTGAAGTTGATAGTTGTAGCCTGATTCAAAGGCCATTCCTTTGTCCTTTCATTACCTATGCTCCATATGCTCCAACATATACCAACTTTTTTTCAATCATTAATTGATCTATACCACTTTCCTTCAAACCATTAAGAACAAGTTCATAAATATTTTCAGCTGTAGAAGTCTCTCTCATCTTTTTAATCCCAAGTAGAGAGGAATGCCTAATATGGTCATTAACCATATAAATGCTCATGCAAATCAATGAAGTATTATCTATAGTCATAACCTGATCCAAAGACAATGCCAAAAACCTAGAATTTGCAATATTCTCTTTAAAATCATCCTTTTCTACTTGAGCTAGATATCCTGCCCATCCCCAACCACTAGCTACAAACCAATGAGAAGATGGAAAGTTTGGCACTGGAAGAAAAGATAGCAATTCCATGTGATCTGGATAATCTGTCATAGGACGACCTTTAGATAAGATGTGAAATAAAATGCTCAATTGTATCGTTTTGGATAACAAACTTCTTTCCATCATCTTTTCAAATAGAGATATGATGGTTCCTCTACTTTCCTCAATTTTCCTCCCTCTTATTAAATATTTTTTATATTCTTCTGCATATTCAACATGTCGACATTCCTCAGAAGATTTCCATCTAACAAAGGTTTCTCTTTACCATTTACAATTTTCTTTTCATACACCTTTCCTGCATGCTTTTGTACCATATCTAGCTTCATCTGAAATTTCACTACCTTTTGAGTTTTCCAACTACATGCAATACATATAACTTGTCGAAAAACCTCGTTCTAATTTGTAGGAGGTATTTCTTCAATAAATGGAAAAATTGAGACCCAATTTTCTTGGAATCATCTCCCTATGGTCCAATGACCTCTTTTCCTTTTCCGTGAATGGATTGTGTCACCTTCCAAGGAAAAATCTTTAACATTTTCATCACCAATTTCTGTTGAAACTACATTTATCTCACCATGATCACTTGAGGAACCTATTATTTCATCCAGCGTATGGATATCAAATGCATTTCCACAAGATTTAACATCTCTCTCAGTAACAAATTGTTCAAAGGAGCTTGAATCATGAAGAGAATGTGTATTTTTGGATGGAGCCTTTTGAAAGTATGATAATACATCCATTTGCCTTGATGGTTTCTTCCCACGATTATCTTTTGACATCTCACTAAATATTCCACAAGTAAAATTTCAAATCGATCTGCAAACCTGCATCAACAGTTTCCAAGTGTTGAGATATGCTTCATATAAATTCACTTGTTCATAGAAAATTTAATTGTACTTTGCAAAAGAATTGTTGAGCCAACATTGAAAGAACATATCTCAGAAATTGAATTTTGAGGCAAAATGGAATTTCACAAAAATGATTTAACAATGATAATGGGAAACTATTAACTTTTAAGACATAAAATATAATAATTCATTTGTATAACATTGAAACAACATCATCCTTGCAGGTCTATCTTAGTCCTTTTGGTTTACTAGTTTGGCTTTGGTCGATATCCATGCTAGATATCTATGGGTGGGTTTTGAATTATTCCGATTCCATGCAGTCAATTTTTTGAACAAATTCTATTAGAAAAATTAGTGAGTCTTTGAATTTTGTGCAGAAAATAGAATATTAATCCTCATATATTTGAATGTAGGCATGATCTAGCATGAAATCCATTGTTAAATGAGTAAATTTCATATGGATTTGTTATAGAATTCCCTTGTTGTTTTACATTTGTGTAGCCATCTATCATGCTAAGAAGTGGGTGAATGAATGAAATTTTCATGTGTTAAATGGGAATTCTATGTAAGCATTTGTAATTCCATCTACAGTTTGCATAACAGATCCCATCTCTTTAATAGGACTAACAATTTTATTGGTTCTTACTAGATTAACACACTTCTCTCTATCTCAATGATGTGGGGTTTCTTGGGGCCATAGTGAGCGGGGTTTGTCACACAACTTTCACTCCCTTAATCCAGATATATAAGAGCAGGGATGGACAAATGTGAATGTCAAATGAAAATTTTGTTGTACACGTGTTATAGACATTTTTGTGCCTTGCAACTCCAAGCATGAAATGTCCATAAACCAAGGGCTCCTAAGTCCCTAAAAGTGTTGTTCTAACCCCTAAAGGAACAAGGTCAACAAATTACAGCTTCTCCCAGAAGTTCTCCACCAGAAACTGCACAGAATAAGTCAAAACAAGATCATTTCAGCTGCTCCACAGGCTAGGTGCGTTGAAATGCACCTAAATGCACTATGAGGGTGCGTTGGGCGAGAAATGACAAATGGCAGTGTCATTCCGCGAGGTGGAGAGACAATGGAAGCTTCCAGAATCTTCTCCTATGACACTTGCCTCACTGAATTCGACCAAGGATGAGTAAGAGGCCTTCAGTCTCCAAGTGGAAGCAAGAACTGACAGAGAGAAGACACTAATCAAATCACAAGCTGACTCATCCTCCTTACATACATCTATATATGGATCCCTCATCCCAGAGATCCAGAGGCTGGAATTTCGCACATTGTAAGGAATTGCTGTTGGTTTTGAGACAAACATCAGAGTATTGGGTGATCTATGCTTTGTTGGAGGTGAAGAGGGGCTTCTTTGCTGGGAGGTTGATGTTGGGTCATGAATCATCGGTTGTAACTCCTCCTGGATCTTTTCTTGTTTATCAATAAAAACTATTTGAGTTTTTCCTCCATGCTTTTGTATCATTGATGCTTGTTACATTTGTATGGTTAACTTAAATCTGATCCGAAGTTGTTTATGAATATAGATCCATGTCTTTGTATAGTGTTCTTCTGCTGTGATCTTACAGGAACTTGGTGAAGCTGGGCAAGTAAGAGAGCAGGTAGCTGGAAGCTGTCAAAGAAGAGAGAGATCAGATCAAAGGATTAGCGCAAGACACAGGTTGGTTCTTCCTATTCCTCTCTATCTATAGTTCATAAAGGAAATACAAAAGTAGTTATCTCTGTTTGTTTCTAAGGTAGCTATCACACCTTAGTGGGATAGAGCAGTTCTAAATAGACACTTTTCCCGGTAACAAAATGGCGACTCCGCTGGGGAGAATGTCTAATTAGTTTGTTTTTTTATCTATTTGTTGTTTGTTTCATAAACTTATAAGTAGCATTCGAACTGCATTTGCCATAACAAATGCAAAGTAGACGTCTGCTGCTTCAATCCATTCACTGGATCTGTTTATGATTTGAACAGCTGATCCACAAACTATCTGATTGCCCTTGTGATAGCTCTTAGACCCTCCTTAGATCTACCCCTGATTGTGCATTACTGATTGCTTTTACTCGGCCAAAAACCAAAGACTGAACTGCAAACTGTGACCCAGAACCCGGAAAGATTCTCGTTTGTGGCCCAACGCAGGTACTGTTAAGAGATCCTACATTTCAACGCACTTCCTGAAAGGGCAACCTGCGCTGCAATGCAGTTTCTCTGTGTTACAGGTGCACTGATCAGACTAGCCCTGTGCAGCTGAGGTTCTTGTGCTTCATTCTTTCCAGTTCTGTCTCTGAATTTTGCAGCCTGTGATCAGTATATACCTGTTTAAAACCCCTTTTCCTTGCTGTTATTCCGCCTCCTTTGTACAAAAGAACTATAGATGTTTTTTGTGTGTTTGTTGAGTCGTTTACAGTTTTCCATTGCAAAAGTAGAATAGTCGTACTGTCGTCCTTTGATTTAGATCTGTCGCAAGTGTCGATTTCGATCATAGGAGAAAGTTTGATTGTTGTTGATGGTCGACTATACTTTTACTATTGCCTTTGGTCTGAATTTGTGATTTTCTAGTGTCAAAAACGAGTATTCATTTCAAAATCGTAAAGTGTCGTAATCGTCTCTATCTTTTGATTTCGGAAAGAAGCTTGTTTGTGTTTGTCGCTTGAAAGCAAATTCAAATTTGTACATCAACTTTCTTTTTAGCATCAATACTAAGAAAGTCGAAAACAAATACATGCATGTGCATTTGGATATAGACAGTCTGTTTGGCTTGATTTAGGAAAGTGCATTTACAGTGTGCTCTTTGCTCTTTGTGAAAAGATTGTGTCTTTCTTTTCCTCTAGTAGCTAGGATTTTCATTGCACAAAACAGATAAAAGTTTGTTTATCATCTTTAGATTGCATTTTAGGAATTACATCTACATCTCGTGGTGAACCCAAAAGGAAAACTTCATAAGCAAGATCAACTTAAAATAAATTCAATGAATCTAACAACGCTTTGGAACTTAATGCACAACATTTAGAGGTCTAGGCTAGAGACGTATTCCGGTGTCGTAAAGCTTGGTAACTATTGTCCTCACTGATGGTTGGGTGATTCCTCCACTTTGCGACGATAAGTGCCAGTACGGACATGTGCTCCCACGTACCGTCGAGTATATTTTGGGAGACCCCTATAGGCTTAAATCCTTTATCCATAGGAAGCCGTGTCTGCCGCCCTACCGATCGCAATGAACTGAACACAGCATTCGGGAAGATTGACTGCTGTACCGTAAAAAGTATTCTGCAGTTTCGCTATTGGTTTGGTACTCCCTCTACCTAGACCTCCAGAGCAGTCCCTTTCGTTCCTTTTCAGACTCCTTAACGGAAAAGGTCCATCTGAGCACTTGTCACTTCAGGCTCATTAAAAATCGAAGGCGACTAGAGTCATCTTTTGTTTTTTCTCGACTCTTAAAAACTGAAAAAACAAGTTGTGTCAAAGCGTCTAAAAATTTATTTTAAACGGAATATTCATTACCCCTTTCCTACGTTGATCTTGGGTTGAGAAAATGGAGTCCACCAACCAAGGAATCCCCCTTGGAGGAAATCCTAGTCCCTTCTCCTCTTGGGGAGATGTTGGTGCACCCCATATGGCCACATTGTCGCTTCCAGGACTGACAATTGGTTTGCCTGTATGGCTCTTCTCAACCTCTGTCGTTCAGAACACCACTATTCCTGAACAATCGAATCAGCAATTAGACGAGTCCAGAGTTGCCCACCAACCTTCTACTTCCTCTAATTCTTCCTCTCCTCCTTCCTCTTCGCTTGATGGGGCTGGTAAAGCCAAAAGTCAAGTTCCTAAGGAGAAGAAGGAAAAGAAGAAGAAAGAGAAGAAGAAGAAGGAGCCAAAGGCGAATGGGGGAAAATGAGTGTCGTCTAACGAAAATCCACACACTGCACCGACCAGGCCTAAATCGCCATGTGTCATTTGCAAAGGAGACCACTTTCACAGAGATTGTCCTTGCATCCCTCGGATATTAAGGGACTGGTCTCCTCGTTTGCACAACCTGGTGTCGTCAACCTCTGATGATCATGTTGAAAACACACCGTCGACTAGTGAAAGTGAAGCCCCAGGACAAAAAGGAAAATATAGATTTCCTTGTAAACTGTGTGAAGGCGATCATGCCGTCCACCGTTGTCCCTTCTTAGACGAAGCTAAAAGAGTTTTGGATGATCGTCCGGTTTCACCGTTACGACTTCCTCCTGGATATAAAAAACTCTTGCCGAGTCCGTCACTAGTTGAAAATCCGGCTGGCCCGCTCAGGTGGTCGACTGAAGCACCTATCATTGAAGATAAACCATCTGGATCCATACCAGACGAAAGTCAAAAGGTCGAGGTGGCAGTTGACCCGGTCTTGCCTTCAGATGTTCCATCTTCAGATGATACAATCACTGAAGAGAACAAGGATGACACCGTCCAAATTCTCTTCATAAACACAGACTCCAATGAACATGGGGGCAATTTACCCGTCCCTTTACCGCAGGAAGGAAGTTCGTCAGAGCCATACCCGACCGTCTATTCGGTCCCACCTCCAAGCAACCTAGTTGTCTACTTCGACTGGAATCAACTAGGCAGACCCCGTTTACCAGCAAGCATACCATTCTGAATTATCGTTCAAATATATAGAATGGCTATGGCTGGCACCATCATAGATGAGGGGGCTTCTGTGAGTATCCTTTCCTCAACTGCTTGGAAAGCGCTTGGTTCACCATCGCTTTTGCCTGAGATGAGAAATATGATAGGCTTTGATAAAGGAACCAGTCGACTGTTAGGGATCCTTCCCGATGTGTCCATAACATTGAGAAGGAAAACAGTTCACATGAATGTAATGGTAGTTCAAGGACCCCTAGATTACAATCTACTCCTTGGACGAGACTATATTTATTGCATGGGAGCAATTGTCTCCTCACTCTTTAGAGTAATGTGTTTTCCGCACGAAGGAAGAATGGTCAAGCTCGTGGACCAGCTTTCATTCCCCGGATCATACAGAGCAAATAGTCGTATACCATCCCTAAATGGTCTTTTCACGCAAGAAATGTCTCAATCTCCAGTCCATCCTCCCGATGAGCGCGAGTGATTTGGAGGGACATGACTGAAACCCAGGGGGCATGCACCCTGGTTTGCTTCGGCAGGGAAACTTCGGGTATAAGGTAGGTTTCCGCGAGAGAATATGACTAGTCTGTACCCCCGTCCGTGATTGGAAGAGGGGGGTTATTCTACAACAAGATCCTCTTGTCAAAGTTATGTCAGGGATGGTCTCACTATATCATCCGTTCACCTTTGTTTATCTCGGTAGACATCGCCGAAGAAGTGTTTTGTTTACGCCATGAATAGAACAATCTTTGGGTAACTTGTAAGAGGTAGGCCTCTCTCGGTAAAACAAATGTTTTGGCGGAAAGAAGTAGAGGTAACCTTGAAACTCTGTCTTATACCTGGGGGCATGCAAACCTTTTGGAATGCAAGCGAAGAGCGACTATTTATTTTTTAAATTTTTAGGACCTCTAACCCTTTAAACTCGTAGGATTGGTCGTTTCCTAACTCGCATAAAGAAAGGATGTGGGGCAAAACTCTAAAAACTGTCGTTTTTATATGAGACATTCTTATCACAAGACTGGATTAATCGAGCAGTGTTACCGCAAGGTTCAAGCTCGTTAAAAAATAAACCCACACCGAGCAAATGTTTCCACCCACGTTTAAGCTCGTTAAAAAATGAACTATTCCCCGGTAAATAACCACCGTGAATGTACTACTTCAGCCATTAAAGCCTTGGTCGTGTTTGCACCGTCACCTCCACTTTTTCATTGGCCGATCATTCACCTCCATTTGATTGTTTACCCATTTTGAGGAACAGCTGCGAAGAGTGATTTCACTAGCCATCCTTGTGACACTGCCATGATTGGAAAATTCCAAACCTTACCTGGAATCAGCTGCTACCCATTTTATCACTCGTTCCTCAAAAGACGAGTCTCCTTTAAGCTCTTTTCAACTGACTCGTAAAATATGAAAAGATTGTCGAGCCATTGGCCTCTCCAGCTCGTTAAAGGGACAGGAAGTGCTATCCCTCCTCTAGATTTTAATCTTTTTGGACCTGAGGGATTATTACACAAAAAGATCGAGCGCTTGTTTTGTTCGGCTCGTTAAAACTATCGAAAATTCATCCCTTCTGTATTGTTTTATACTTTTTCGGACTTAAGGGATTCGATGACGAAAAAGGAATTTTGGAGTTACCTTTACGTACCATTTCAGACTCTCTAAAAATGAAAAGGACCGAGTTATCTTTGTCGTTAAACTCGTTAAAAAGATTAATAGCGACAAACTTGTCTTTAGACGGGAACGAGTTTCACTATCGCTAGGCTCATTAAAACATAGCGATGGGTTTGCCCGAAGGGCAAATTATAGAACAAGCGTATGTTATCCTCCTCAAGCTTGACAAAAATAAAGAGGTACTGGTCAGCAATGACTGGGGAAAAATTGGGAAGAAAACTCAAAGAATCTTTATTGGTAGCAAGTCGCTCTTGAACATGACACTTCCACTCCGTTCCCGAGTCGGGTTGGGTTGTTTCATTCACCGGTCACATCACCATGGTCACACCATACCATCCACATTTGGGGTTAATGCTACCAATCCATCACATCAGTGTCGCCGACATGTTCAAGAGAAGTCATCCAGAGAAGCCACCTGTGTCCCACCCACTACCATACATTATACTCCATTCTTTCATGACCGCCACCCTGAACCGTATATCATCAGATCGTTTTCACCTCCATCAAAATCATTTGCTCCGTTCCATGTCATTGATGTGGGATTCATTAAGGCCCTCTTGTGACGGATCACTTCTTGTCGACATCAGCTCATTATCCAAGAAGTTGGTCTAGGAACACCCCCTTCAGTACTTTGAAGCTTGCATGCCTCAATGGCAAGTTTCTCACTTCCGGTGATAGGTTTACATCAATGACCTTCGACCGAAAGATTTCGCGTGGTGTTCGACGGCAAGTCCTTTATTCACACCACGTGAATTGTACTGTAGTACCTTGAGGATCATTATCATTATCGGTGATTCCTCTCGCGCTTGTTAATAGTTTACATCATTGACTGGTAATCAAGCGATGTCTTTCCATGTTCGACTTCAGGACATTTCTCACATGGATCGACTTGTACTTTGAGTGAAGATCGGATGAGATTGAAGACCCCAGATCTAGTTTCATCCATCCGGGCTGCGATATATATTCGGGGAAATAAAGACATTAAATGTACAGCATTGCAGCATAGATAATCATCCTACCAAAAGGATGATGGCTCTATCAGAATCATCAGTCTACAATCAAACGATTGTCTGTCCTATGTACATGAGAATGAATTTATAAAGCTGAGCATGGGAATGCCCGCCTCAGCTAGATCATGAAAAACAGTATGAAGATAATGTATTGTATTGTATCTTATTACAGGTCTCCTCCCAGCATTGAAAGAACTTCAGATCCTCATAATAAAGCATTTCACCCGATTAACGGCCTCATACTTTAGGGGGCAATTGTTATAGACATTTTTGTGCCTTGAAACTCCAAGCATGAAATGTCCATAAACCAAGGGCTCCTAAGTCCCTAAAAGTGTTGTTCTAACCCCTAAAGGAACAAGGTCAACAAATTACAGCTTCTCCCAGAAGTTCTCCACCAGAAACTGCTCAGAATAAGTCAAAACAGGATCATTTCAGCTGCTCCATTGGCTAGGTGCGTTTCATAGCACCTAAACACACTGGCTAGGTGCGTTGCAACGCACCTAAATGCACTATGAGGGTGCATTGGGCGAGAAATGACAAATGGCAGTGTCATTCCGCGAGGTGGAGAGACAATGGAAGCTTCCAAAATATTCTCCTATGACACTTGCCTCACTGAATTCGACCAAGGATGAGTAAGAGGCCTTCAGTCTCCAAGTGGAAGCAAGAACTGACAGAGAGAAGACACTAATCAAATCACAAGCTGACTCATCCTCCTTACATACATCTATATATGGATCCCTCATCCCAGATATCCAGAGGCTGGAATTTTGCACATTGTAAGGAATTGTTGTTGGTTTTGAGACAAACATCAGAGTATTGGGTGATCTATGCTTTGTTGGAGGTGAAGAGGGGCTTCTTTGCTGGGAGGTTGATGCTGGGTCAGGAATCATCAGTTGTAACTCCTCCTGGATCTTTTCTTGTTTATCAATAAAAACTATTTGAGTTTTTCCTCCATGCTTTTGTATCATTGATGCTTGTTACATTTGTATGGTTAACTTAAATCTGATCCTAAGTTGTTTATGAATATAGATCCATGTCTTTGTATAGTGTTCTTCTGCTGTGATCTTACAGGAACTTGATGAAGCTGGGCAAGTAAGAGAGCAGGTAGCTGGAAGCTGTCAAAGAAGAGAGAGATCGGATCAAAGGATTAGTGCAAGACACAGGTTGGTTCTTCCTATTCCTCTCTATCTATAGTTCATAAAGGAAATACAAAAGTAGTTTTCTCTGTTTGTTTCTAAGGCAGCTATGACACCTTAGTGGGATAGAGCAGTTCTAAATAGACACTTTTCCCGGTAACAACACGTAGTTGTCTTTGTTTTTGGATGTGAAGAATAATTTGATTTATATATAATACCATAGCAGCCATTTCAATATATGAGCAGGGATAAGAAATTGGTCTCTGCATATATTTTTCCATTATGAGATGGGAATTTGTGTATGTAGATGTTTTTGGATGTGAAGAATAATTTGATTTATATCTCACTATAGCAATTTCAACTATGGCTTGACTTTACAAAATGCGTGCAGGAAGGAAGAAGTTATGTCATGTATAATATCCCCTTTGACCTTAAATGCGTGAATAATATCTCCAACCTTCCTGCATGCATTTAAGGTCAAGTATAATATCTCCAACCTTCTTCGACCTTAGCTCCAATACCATGTTGAGAAATCAATGCTTATGTGAATTAGGGTTTGATTCCTCTTTCTTGATAATTACTTGTGAATTATGTTGGCTTCTCTTACTTCTTAATTTTTTTATATTTCATCAAGAAATTACCAAATTATATGTATATGAGGATCATAAGAATAAGAGACACAATATGTAGGCACTTGGCTAGGGAAAACTCACTATAAGGGGAAAACCTGGTCAAAACTCTTCCTTCAGTAGATTCAAATAAAGATGAGACACTTCCAGACTTCTTAGACCTAGACAAAGACCTCCTCCAATCACCAAGTCAGCCCTTCCCTTCAATAGATGCTCCTTATCAAAGTCTTCAAATGACAACCTCCCAGCAACAACTTCTGTCTAGAATTTCACACCCCTAGTAGCAGAACTTCGACCCCCAACAACAGAATTTTGGATTTGCAGTAGACACAAATTTTTGGCCCCAACAACTTCCTAGAAACTTCACACATGTGAGAGATAGATGGAACACAAACTCGAATTAGGTCTTCCCAGCAAACTTTGTCCTTCTCCAGCTACTTCACTCTATTTTTGCTTCTCTTCCTTGAAGATCGAACTTGATGAGTGAATGTGACAAATGGATCAAATTGCCTCTCATTATATAGCCTTTTCACTGGGTTGAATTGCCCTAATGTAGGCCGACTTCATGGGGATAGGGACGACTTGGTGTGGAGGTGACAAATTACCTTTTTGACTCAAAAATAATTCTTTTTACATGATACAAAATCCCATCAAGGGTCTAATAAAAACATCAATGACTGTAATGACTCAAGAAGAAACCTAGAAGCCTTGAATGGAGGCTTTGACTTAGAAAACTTTGACCCAAGCATGAAATCCATGCTTTAATAAGTCATTTTCTTTAATAATAAATTTTATTTTGACAAGTACAATTTATGAAGACCAAAGCTAGTTACATTCTTCAACATAACAAACCCTTACTCCATTAACCCTAGATTAGAAAAGTAATGTAGTTTTTTAATTAGATATACAAACCATGGGATGTGTTAGCTCTGCTACATAATCCAACATTTGAGGATCAAATGCAGTCCCAATCGGGTTGTTTGCGCATAGAAGGATGCCCAAAAATGGATACAAAGTGCCCCAAAAGCCTTCAAAATCCTCTTAAGGCCTTCACCGATCAAAACTATCGCAAGAGGAAAGCCCTTGGGAAGGCAGAAATACTCTATCGGGAGGCACAAATGCTCCAAAACCATGCAAAAATCAAAATTACAGGCTTAAGGATCCGCTTTAATCTCAGCCGTTGGATCTGGCTGATCAGCGGTCCAGATCGCGTCGGCATATCGCAAGTCTGGGGTGGCAGTGGCAGCGACATGATACATCGTCGATGAGCGATCATCGATATCGCTATTGGCGTATCACAATGGAGGACTTACAAAAGGGGCTTTATGTTTCGCGATGAGCGATCGCCAATATCGCATCGATGTATCGCTATTGGCAATAACAAAGGGATGGGCCTTTAACATATATAAGCAATCACCAATGGGCCGGACCCGACGGCGTTATGAATTCTTTTTGACAGATTATCGGGTCCGCAGCAATATCGCTATCAGCGATTTTAAAGGGGGCAGTGCTTTTAAATAACACATACCTCCGACCCAATGGCCATACAGCACTCCATTGCATAATATTTCAAATCCGCGCTGGGCCATTTTCAATGGTTTTGAGTGCATTTTCTTTGTTAAAGGAAATATAAGGAAATACAAAGGGAAGCCTTGGGCAGGTGCGATTGCGATGGGCTTCAGAGCCGAAAGGGTTCAGAAACAAAATTTATATATAATTCAAGTCCGCCAAAGCCATTTTTCACGTGTTTTGTAGCAGTGTATGTGTTTTCAAATATAAAGAAAACTGCCAACCTTATCGGACCACTTTTGCTCGGAAAGTGGTTTTCGTACAAGCGAGCCCGATGCAATAGAACTGTGCCACGCGTCCTCTGTATGGTTCCAAAACAGCCTCTCTATCGAGACGTAAAGGATAGTCAGGAAAGGGCTCCCGATATTCACCTCAACCGTTCGATTTCTTGAGGACAGATCAACGGTTGACGGACAACAACCGGCCTGCAGCAAATAAATGTCTCATGGAGTAAAAGTTTGGTTGACCAACGTTCAGAAAAACATTTCAATGGCATTTGTAAATGTGCAGAGGAATGGCAGGTTTAAATATGCATTGCGACCCAAAGGGCGGACCCGATAGAGGAAATGTTGCATAAAGTGGACCTTTGATATTTAAAAATGGCAAAGTGGGCAGGATTTCTCGATGGCGTGGAACTGGTCAAAGCAGGCATGGAGAAGTACAGCACAGCAGGCAGCCGCCTTCAATTCACAGTATGGCCGAGGAGGAAGCGGGACACCGCAGATCAATGCAGAGCATTCAATGGTTATGGCTTCATTTGTATTTCACGCCACCTGCCCAAGCAGGACCGCAAAGCACTAGAGGGGTCAAATCCATTCACAGCACAGCCAGATTTGTATCAGCGGCCCATTCCTGATTGTAAATGTGGTTGGTGATCATTTATTGACTCCTCCACGCATAGCATAGGAGAGAAATTTTGTAAACAAATTGTATATATACCCAGAACAGAGATGTAATAGATTGATGAGTGTTAGATGAAGAGACCCCTATTGTAAGGTTCAACTTCTGGAGACTGTAATTACTTTGTAACCTGCAGCGTCTGGTCCTCATTTCCAGCTAATACAAGCTTCTTTTGCTTTTTATTGCTCACTTTCCACTTCTCTGTCTTGTTCCAGGCTGTGCCTGTTTGCATTTGTTCTATTGTTGTGAATGTTTAGCATCAGAGGGGCTATCATCCCACCTCTGTGTTAGAATTTAGCATGTATCATAGAACATGTGTGCAGGTTTCTGTTTTTTAATGCATAGAGAGCTGTCATCCTGTCTGTGCATTAGAAACTAGATTTACAGACCTCTTAACTGGTTGCAGCCGGCCATCACAGGGTCTTGTGCATCTGCTGGTGGTCAGTCTTCTCCATTATCACCTTGTCCTCAAACTGTGAGTAATAGGTGGTTAAAAGCCTTGTAGTCTGGGGGTGTTCACCCATGTCTGGGGTCAATCATAGTAGAAGTGGTTATCTGGCTTGAATATGCAGAATTTGTTTCATTCATCCACCATTTATCCAACTATTTGGTTGAATTTGTAATGTTCCCAAGCATCACCGATATGCAACCTAGCTAAGTTTCTTGGGTTGATAACATTAAATGGCGCCGTTGCTGGGGAGAGGAGAATCGAAGCTCAGCTTCCCTGGGAGAATGACACAACTTCAAACTTTGATGACAGACAAGGTTTGAACATAGATTTTGGTTGTAATCATCTGTCTGGCGACTCCACTAATGGAAGGCCATCCTTTGGCGACTCCACATTGAAGTTCTGGCACAGTTCGTGAAGCATGCTCAGAGAAATCTTCAGAAATCACTAGCTGACCAGTTCTTGATCCTGAGAAGACCGTTAAGCAGAAGAAAATATTGCAGAAGGAGCATCAGGGTCAGGTAAGCCTTAAAGAATTTTATGTATCTCTGCTGTTGAAGTATTTCCTTTAGGGATTCATTCAGCTCCTTCCCCATTCAGTTCCCTTTCGGACCTCAGTTGAAAGAAGATTTCCATGCTGTCCATCGTATTCCTCTGTTTCTGTCAACCTTTTCATTGATATCTAGGTTATCAGCATAAAAATAAATGTCTTTCCATTGATTATTTCCTCTCTACCTACTAGTATTCTTTCATATACCTCAGTCATGGCAAGCCAGTAAGCTCCCACAAAAATAGAAAAAATCATTGCTGCTAGGTATAGACCCCTGGTCTTGCTTGTCCCATTACATGCCATGCTTGTAGGAGATTATCAAGAATACATGCATAAGTTTACTAGTACAGAAGGAGTATCAGCAGAAGAGCACCTCGAGTCTTTTTATAATTATGCTGATAACCTGGACATCTATGAAGAGGATGTATGGATGAGGGTGTTTATCCAAAGCCTAGAGGGAGATGCTAAAAAATGGTTCAATGAACTAGCCCCTAGGTCTATTGCAGACATTGAGGCCCTAGATGAGGTATTTTTAAAGTACTGGGGGAATAAGGAAGATCTGCTCTATGATAATACTGAGTCTGGAAACTCGCAGAGGGATGGGCTCTCATCATCATCAGATCATGAGATCGATGAAATGGCCAGGATGATAGAGCTATTGGCCTTTGAAATTTCCAGGTTAAGAGCTGCACAACATTCAGAAGAAGAGCAGTTTGATGAGGAGGAGGAGGTCCATGGTTTGGAAGACAAGGGCAATGCCCCCTTCTTAACCAGAGCTGCTTATGAAGAAGCTTTATCCAGAGGCACTGCTTATCAGTTTGTTGTACCTGCAGAACAACAAGCTTATCAGCGGAGGCAGCTAGCAGTAGATCCTTCCGTCCTCGAAGAGTCTAAGCCCGAAGCCAGCTCAACTTCCCATGTCTACGCAGATCTGCAATTTGAGCAACCTGCCGATGTCCCCGCACCAGTAATCAAGAAGGGAGAAGAATGCTCCCCATCATCTTATGTTTCTCTGTCCGCTCAAGTAGAATTCCCTCAAAGTTGTTCCTTGAACACTGAAGCAGCAAGTAATTTAATGCTCAAGGCTGAAGCTAATCATCTCAATCTTGATTCTAATGTTCGCTCAAATGGCCTCCACACTGAATGAGAGGGCAACTTCCCACATGACAGAGGAAGAGGATATGCAGTTTTTGGAATCCTCCTTGGATGAGGACTATTCTAAAGAAGATGCTGGAGAAGGTGATGTCTGTGTGTCCTCCACACAAGAGTACATTGGTTTGCCATTCATTTTAATGGTGCAGGCCACAGATAGCACAAAGAAGTACACAGCAACCATTGTTTTCCAGCAGGTGTACAGAGGCTCCAATAAAGAACATCCAAGGAGGAGCACACATAGAAAGGGAATGAAGTTCAAGCCTCCTCCACCTGATGAGCTCAAATGCCCCAAAATTTTTAAGGTGGAGGATCAAATAAATCCAGTCCTGTTGATCTATGATGAACCGGGCTGAGAGCAGGAGAAATAATTTTGATTGCCCTGCTAATGGGCAATTTTTGAAGTTTATGTTTTCTAGCTTTAATGTTTGTAATTAGTTTCTTTTACAGTTTCCTATTGTATGCTTAGTTGACTCCATGCCCAATGGACACTAGGCAAGTGTTTTTATAGCTGTTTTTGTATGAAGGCATTGGTCTGCAGGTTCTTGAGACCTCACAGGGAGGATCTCATCCCCAGAAGGAGCCAGTATTAGCTCTGCTACATAATTCAACATTTTAGGATCAAATGCAGTCCCAATTGGGTTGTTTGCGCACAGAAGGATGCCCAAAAATGGATACAAAGTGCCCCAAAAGCCTTCAAAATCCTCTTAAGGCCTTCACCGATCAAAACTATCGCAAGAGGAAAGCCCTTGGGAAGGCGGAAATACTCTATCGGGAGGCACAAATGCTCCAAAACCATGCAAAAATCAAAATTACAGGCTTAAGGATCCGCTTTAATCTCAGTCGTTGGATCTGGCCGATCAGCGGTCCAGATCGCGTCGGCATATCGCAAGTCGGGGGTGGCAGTGGTAGCGACATGATACATCGCCGATGAGCGATCGCCGATATCACTATCGGCGTATCGCAATGGAGGACTTACAAAAGGGGCTTTATGTTTTGCGATGAGCGATCGCAGATGTCGCATCGGCATATCGCTATCGATAATAACAAAGGGATGGGCCTTTAACATATATCAGCGATCGCCGATGGGCCGGACCCGACGGCGTTATGAATTCTTTTTGACAGATTATCAGGTCCGCAGCAATATCGCTATCGGTGATTTTAAAGGGGGCGGTGCTTTTAAATAAAACATACCTTCGACCCGATGGGCCGGACCCGACGGCCATACAGCACTCCATTGCATAATATTTCAAATCCGCGCTGGGCCATTTTCATTGGTTTTGAGCGCATTTTCTTTGTTAAAGGAAATATAAGGAAATACAAAGGGAAGCCTTGGGCAGGTGCGATTGCAATGGGCTTCGGAGCTAAAAGGGTTCAGAAATAAAATTTATATATAATTCAAGTCTGCCAAAGCCATTTTTCACGTGTTTTGCAGCAGTGTATGTGTTTTCAAATATAAAGAAAACTGCCAACCTTATCGGACCTCTTTTGCTCGGCAAGTGGTTTTCATACAAGCGAGCCCGATGCAATAGAACTGTGCCACATGTCCTCTGTACGGTTCCAAAACAGCCTCTCTATCGGGACGTAAAGGACAGTCAGGAAAGGGCTCCCGATATTCACCTCAATCGTTCGATTTCTTGAGGACAGATCAACGGTTTACGGACAGCAACTGGCCTGCAGCAAATAAATGTCTCGTGGAGTAAAAGTTTGGTTGACCAGCGTTCAGAAAAACATTTCAATGGAATTTGTAAATGTGCAAAGGATTGGCCGGCTTAAATATGCATTGCGACCCAAAGGGTGGACCCAATAGAGGAAATGTCGCATAATATGGACCCTTGATATTTAAAAGTGGCAAAGCGGGCAGGATTTCTCGATGGCGTGGAACTGGTCAAAGCAGGCATGGAGCAGTACAACGCAGCAAGCAGCTACCTTCAATTCACAGTATGGCCGAGGAGGAAGCGGTACACCGCAGATCAATGCAGAGCATTCAATGGTTATGGCTTCATTTGTATTTCACGCCACCTACCCAAGCAGGACCGCAGAGCACCAGAGGGGTCAAATCCATTCATAGCACAGCCAAATTTGTATCAGCAGCCCATTCCTGATTGTAAATGTGGTTGGTGATCATTTATTGACTCCTCCATGCATAGCTTAGCAGAGCAATTTCGTAAAAAAATTGTATATATACCCAGAACAGAGATGTAATAGATTGATGAGTGTTAGATGAAGAGAACCCTGTTGTAAGGTTCAACTTCTGGAGACTGTAACTACTTTGTAACCTGCAGTGTCTGGTCTTCATTTCTAGCTAATACAAGCTTATTTTACTGTTTATTGCTCACTTTCCACTTCTCTGTCTTGTTCCAAGCTGTGCCTGTTTGCATTTGTTCTATTGCTGTGAATGCTTAGCATCAGAGGGGCTGTCATCCCACCTCTGTGTTAGAATTTAGCATGTATCATAGAACATGTGTGCAGGTTTCTGTTGTTTAATGCATAGAGAGTTGTCATCCTGTCTGTGCATTAGAAACTAGATTTACAGACCTCTTAACTGGTTGCAGCCGGCCATCATAGGGTCCTGTGCATCTGCTAGTGTGGTCAGTCTTCTCCATTATCACCTTATCCTCAAACTGTGAGTAATAGGTGGTTAAAAGCCTTGTAGTCTGGGGGTGTTCACCCATGTCTGGGGTCAATCATAGTAGAAGTGGTTATCTGGCTTGAATATGCAGCATTTGTTTCATTCATCCACCATTTATCCAACTATTTGGTTGAATTTGTAATGCTCCCGAGCATCACCGATATGCAACCTAGGTGAGTTTCTTGGGGTGATAACAGGATGAACCACCATGTGCCGTAAAACCACGAAAAGAAAAAACTTTGCCATAACACACTGAAAATCAATTCAAAAAACTACCCAATGTTTTTTAGGGTTGTTTCCCCTAAACCCCTGTTTAGGTAGAGGTACTAGCCCACCCCCCCCCCCTCCAAAAAAAATCTCTCGGGCAAGGGAGGGCTATGCCTCACCTATAGCCCCTTTTAATGGGGGGGATTCCACCCCCCATAGACCCTCGCTTGCTATCTCTAAGAATGAATTGTGAATGGGGATAGTCATAAAAAGAATATATAACATACCTAACACTTGGTTTTTCCTTTTGGATGAGTAGAGATAGACTAGGAAGATTCAAAACTTGAGGATTTAACCCGAGGTTACTTTCCTTTTTCATTAGTTACTTGTTTTAGTGAGGGATATTTAATATCATTAGGTAGTTTATATTTAACAAAGGAGTTGAATAAGGTAATGGTAGGGCTAGTGGTTTCTTATGTTTGCTTGGCCAATTGGCAATCCCAAAGGTAGGCCTTTTTCAACTTTCTCCCCATCCATCATCACAAGGTTCATCTAAGGTTGAGGGATGTCAACTATGCTAAGGTGAGGCTACAAGGGGGAACACTCAAGTTTCAATTTCAATTGTAAATCATTATTTATAATAGAATCGTGACAGAACATAACATGCCCAATTGATTGCTACAAAATATGTGTTTGGTATATTATTGTTTTCATGTGGTTTTTCCTCTTTACCAACAATTTTGACAAGGTTCTACATGGACATCATAATGGAAATGAATAATAGAGACAAATAATGTATAAGAAAATCAATTTTAGTGATGGTAAATCAATTATATAACACTTGAAATCTTAATATCAAGTGGGTATGAGTGAAAGGAAGGAAGATATGTATATACACCCCACGTATAAAACTAAAAAAATACAAATGTTATACATAACCAACTGGATATGGTTATCATATGAAAAAAACCAATATCCTCAATTAACAGGTAAAAGAGACATGCACTGGAACTAAACTTGGATATAAGGAAAATAAGGTATGCTACAGGCAGAGGAAAGTAATGAATGGAAAAGCCCTATTTCTTTTTAATTTTCCTTTCAATTCCCTTAGTGATAAGGCATACAAATATATAATATGGATGGAAGAGAATGGATGAAAAGATTTTGAGACATCAAAACTTCAATAATGAATAAAGATATAGATATTGTGACCTACATATACAATTAGAAAACATAATTGGCATACCATGACATTAGACACTCAAAAATCCTACTAAATTCATGTTACCAATCTTATAGTATCTCGGCTCTTTAAATTTCCCTCTAAACTAGTTGTAAGATACTAGTATTCACTGGAATCCACACTGAAAACTAAGGTTGAAAGTAAGGTGACCTCCTAACTCCACTATCAAATCTTAAATGCCTACAAATTAACAGACAATACTCACACATAACTTCTTCATTCCTACCGACAAATTGACAAACAATACTCTATGACCTTAAAAAAATCATTATTAATATATTAAATTGAACACTAATATCAATTTGTGAATTGAATTTCACTTGCAAACAAACAAGAACAAGGTTGCGGCTTACCTAGAATTCCAAACCCCTTCAGATTCTGATTCACAAATCGCCAAGAAATGCAGGATTCTGCACAAAATGTATACCTGGTGCTGGTTGCAATGAGTCACCAAGAAATGGAGGATTCCGCACAAAATGTACACCCTGGTCCCTATGAGGCTTATTTCTCTTTGGCCTGCTCTCTATTTAAGTCACTTCACCTGCTATTGGTCAAGGTCTAAGGTCTTTTTTGGCCTCCTCTAGGGCTTCGGCCCCCACAAACTCTTGCGCAAGTCCTGAGGCCTTTTGGCTTCCTATAGTGGGCAGATATGAGGCTGTTAGGCCACTTTCTACTCAGAATACCTTGATTCAGTCGAACCACTATTCAGTCAAACACTTTAGGCTCTTGCTGAGTGATGAAAGTGAATACAAGCACCGAAACTAGATCAAAGTGATGAGTTACAAAGTAGATTCAATCATGATGCTTGCCCAATTCAAGGTCCTGGATGGCACACTCCTACTACTACTATGTGTAAATGAATGTGTGGTTTTGCTCGATTAAATGCTTGTACCTCTACCTAAGTGTATGTCTAGTATGACAGAGGCAGAGATTCAAACAGGCAAGAGCCCTCAACTATGCCACTTTGCTTGTATCCCAACTATGTCACTTTGAGGCATGTATTCAGACAAGTGCTTACTTCTTTGCCTTAGTCCCAGCTTCTCTACCGCAATCCTATGCGAGTGATTAGTACTGGTATGATGGGTAGGATTTGTGAATAGAAATCCAAGGACCAAAATTATACACCATGAACATTGAAAACCTGATTTGAAAGAGTCAGATTTGTGAATAGAAAACCGAGGACCGAAACTATACACCATGAACATTAAAAACCTAATTTGAAAACAATTTTATGCACCATGAATCCTTGAAAACATGGAGACGACCTCCATTTGAAAACAAATCAAACCTCCCAAGACCAAATTGAACCTCACACACCACTCCCAAACCACCATTTGAAAACAAATCTAACCTCCCAGGACAAAATCAAACCTCACACAACACTCCCAAACCAAAAAAACCAAAAACGGGGCCATTACAAACGAATTTAACACTGTAAATCAGAAATCTGGCGATTTTAAGGGAACACAATCTCCCAAACCATCTGCAAATCTGAAAGTCTAGCGATTTTAAGGGAATACAATTTCCCAAACCTAGCGAATCGGTCCAAATGAAGCTTCGCTTGGTTTATCTGCCATTTTTTATTTTGGACTAAAATAAAAAAATTAATTATTTTTTAAATAAAATTGGGGCTAACTATATGAAAAGGGTTTTTAATAAAAATTTTGCCCTTATAAAATGCAAAACCCCTCAAATTTCACCTTTGGGCTAAAATTCGCCCCTAAAATTTACCATGTCATTCACCCATGGTATTTACCCACCCATGGAATTTACTTGTGGTATTGTGACCAAAAAAGGCTCTAAGTAACAAGTCACGTTTTGTAAAAGGACAGATTGTCCACCACAATGTATCCTTTACAGTTATTATCTATTTTAATATATAAAAAAATTGTGGTTTTTCTATTGTGTTCTCCTCTTTTCTTTTGGCATTTCAATTTTTTAGATCTTGGGGGCCTCCCCCCAACATCCAAATCAGTGATATAAGACCAGGGTTATGATTTGATGGGAATGAGGGTTTGATGCATATTTCAGTTTCAAATTTTTCCAGCAATATTCAACAAACTTCAGGCATGTGCTATGACCTCCACAAAGCACTTTCTTGGGCAAAGCGGGAAGATTTCTTCCTTTTTTTTCATTTTTTTTTGTAGGAATTTTTTTGGGTGGCAAGTTTGCAGGTCAGATATGAAAATTTTGGTGCAAAATTTTAATAAATAAATAACATACATGGATTTATTGTGAAAAAATACCCAAATTCCAAAAAGACATCGACTGAATCAGAGTTCGGAAGAGGGAGATATCGATGATTTAAAATCAGCTATGTTGCTAAAACTTTTCTGATGACAATTCGTGGACGGTGGCTCTCCTACCATTTTTTGCAGTTTTTGTGCATAATTTAATAAAAATGATTGTAGATCTGAGCTCCTCTCAAAAAATCACCCAATTTAAAAAACAAAAATTGGTGGAATTGAAGTTCAGATGAGGGAGATATCGTTGATTTAAAATCAACAATTTTTTTCAGAACTTTTGTGACGGCGGGACAGATGCAACGCAAATCTGAGTTTCTAGAGTGTTCAGGTAGGGATTTCAATCACATGGGGAGATGCAGAAAGGTCATTCTATTCCAAAAATGGGTTATAATAAATATTCTGAGTTATATTCACTGATTTATGCCCATTTTAAGTCTAGAGCAGCATTCAGAGCGGGTTCCATTTGGAGATGTGCCCTCCCACCCCGCTTTAGTAGGCACCTAGTTCACATTTATCATTTTCAGCATAGCAGCATCTAGCTTGGGTTCTTTGCAGATGTGCCCTCCCACCCCATGCTATGTAAGCACCTTCTACTTCATCAACAGTCAACATCACAGTTATGAGTCAACCGCACAAAATCCTTGACATCGAAGTCCATTTGCTAGGCCACACACTGTTAGTATCAAAGTTGGTCACACGCATTATAGGGTATCTCTATCATTGGATATTTTTTTTCATGGTTATGGGTCATCCACAAAACCACACTTCATCGAAGTCCATTTGCTAGGTCAAACATTGTTAGTATCACAGTTGGTCACAAGTTGTTAGGTCCCTATGCTATTAGTGTAACCCCTTATTGTTATTAGTACAACCCCCTTATTATATTGTTGTTACCATGTAGTCCCCATATTGTTATTATTGTGCCCCATAGAAGCCCATTATTGTTATTTTTTTTCCCTTACATTATTATTGTTATGTCGACTCTCATCTCATTATATTATGACCCCTTAGACTCCTATATATAGAAAGGAAGTCTTTTCATTCGTATCATCCAAGAATTGTCCATTTGTGTAATGTAAAGGAGGTTTCCCCCTCGAAGAGGCTTATTTCTAAGGCATTCATCTATCTTTCGTATCTTTTTGTGAGTTTGGTTCATAACATTTGGTATCAGAGCTTTGGATTCTAGGGTTTCACTACTCCAAACAGGTCATCGTGGAATTTTCACTATAACATGTTCGATACGAAGTTTCAGAAGCTACAACAAAAACCCATTTGAGAATAAATTGGTCTGAACTGCGGCTTTGAATTTCATATCCTGTCTCACTATATTTTCGGAGATATAATTTGAGGAAGTTAGGGTGTTTGGAGACCCCCGAATTACATTCCAAATAGGTCACCTTGGGAAAATTGTCATAACTTTCTCTTTGAGCATTAGATTGCAATTTTGTAAGAAGTTTTAGAAAGAGGACTTCCTTTTCTTCTGGAATTTCATTTTTTCAAATCTTGGGGGCCTCTCCCCCTAAGATCCATTTCATTTTTTTTAGATCTTGAGCGCCTCCCCTCAAGATCTAGATCACGTTGAAATTTTTCTTTAAATAAATCCTAATCCATATCTTCTTCAGGAAACTCATAACATAGGTGAAGAAATATATTAGTGGAATCCTTTATTGATTCATCAAACTTCATTCCAAGTTTATTAATTCTTTCATAAACATCTTGGTAATGTTACCTATCAAAGGCCTCATGAAGTTCCTTAAAGAGTTGTTCAAATGAACGAATAGAAGCATATGGTAAGGTATGACACCATATTTTAACTCGACCTTCAAGAGTGAGGGTGAATAATTCACAAACAAAATTTTCACAATTGCTTTCATGAGATTCACTAAACTTGAGAAAATGAGATGTATGTTTGGCTATAGAAATTTCACCCTCACCATCAAACCTTCATTGACACAAGTTGTACAAAAGTTCCATAGGGATTGAAATTTTAAGATTGGATCTATTAGAAAAATATCCTAGGAGTGTGATTTGGTAATAATTCATTCAAGATAAGATATGTTGTGTGTGGAGCATGATTGTCCAGATGTCTTTGTGTTCAGCCAGATGTATACCCCAGGAAGTTTGTACACTCCTCCATGTGGGGGGGTGCGGTGGGGACTTGTCCCCCCCGCGGGGGTCCGGGGGGGCCAATCCCCCCGGCTGGGGGGTCTAGCGGCTAGTCGTCCCCCGGCGAGAGCTCGGGGGCAGCGCCCCCAAGGCCAAAAATAGATGTAAAATTGCCTTGTAAAAGTATATTAATTTCTAGGCAATCTAGGCCGTTCATTAGGCGGATGATCTGACGGTAGAACTTATGTTTAGTTTAGGTTTTTTTGCCCTAGAAGGCAACCCCTCTCTTTTTATGAGGGCATTGTATTTGAGGCTATGATATAGATGTGTATTCTCTGAGCGAGAAACGGAGAGGTGAGACTGTGAGAGAAAACAAAGGATATTACAGCGGATTTGTTGTAGATTGTGTCTCTTCATTTTGCTGGATAATAGAAAGGAAGGACTGGCTGTTCGGGGTGGACGTAGCCCAAACTGGGTGAACCACGTATATCTGTGTCTCTCTCGTTTTATGCATTTTCTGTGTTTATATTTCTGCAATATTTTATGTGCTCCATTGCTCCGTAATATATAATTTTCTAACAAGATATTCAAAACAAACTTAACGGACTCAACTTGTCATGTGGCCCTCCTTCTAGCGCCAGGGCTATTGCTAGTGTTGGATTTCGCCAATAGTAAAGGGGTCTCCCGAATATGAAGTCCCAATTATACCTCACACAGTTTGGAGTAGGAGCCCTAACCAGAAATTATGGTTGGTTTCCATTGTCTTAAAGATTTTCCTTGGCTGCAATAAATGACACAAGAGAAATGCATGTACATTCAAGATAAACAAGTACGTTAACCTATTAATGTATTCAATTGTAAAGTTTATAATGATTCTTTCACGAAATAGAAAAGAAAGTGATCCTTTAAGAGAAAAGTAGTCGTACTATCTTAATAAAGACACACGAATATATCTGAAAGAATCGTTAGTAATCTTGTGAAATAGTTCACAAAGAAACAACGATCATGAAAGTGAAAGACACATGATTAAAAAATGCATACTAAATCCAACGAAATAGTTCATTTTCATTAATATGAATTAACACAAACATATATCATCAACAATGAAAGAATAATCTCACAATTATTCATGAAATATGCATGAAAAGTGTGATAGCTACAAGAGCTTCAAATTATTGAGTGAGATTTCTAAGATACATCGTTATAATGATACAACATGTGTTCCAATAGTGGAATGTTAAGCAACTACTCACTTCTCAAAAGTCTAATCTTCTCTCTTATTCCTATCTTGAGAAACCAAGGTGAAAAGTCCTTTGCTTGAGCTATGAGGGTGCATATATAACAAATGAACTGATTCTCTACTTCCCTTATGACTCTTGAACTTCCCTCGTGACTCTTAAGCTTCCATGTGACCTTTTAGAATCTTATGATACCTTTGGACTTCTACATTACTTTTCACATTCTATGAGTGACCTTCCAACTTCCACACTCTTTACATTTCTCATTTTTTGAAAATTACATAATTATATCCATAATTATATGGAAAAATACAATAACCCATATGACTCTTGATGTGACACTTGGACAAGCCATGACTTGACACTGATGACATGGACTTCATAGTGATGTGTCAATGTCAAGTTTCTCTTCCTTGCGGCAATCTTTGTATATTCATGATAAGTCTTGTTTGTACTTCATCTTCATCCTCCAAAGAGCTGGATAATATGGAATCTTGCTTGTGATCTTGATCTTCAATCTTTTGTTGTGATCTAGTGTCCCTTCATCTTCTTTATTGATGATATCTTTTCCTCTCTAGCTTCACAAGTGCCTTCTTACATGATCTCCTTGGAATCCTCCTTGGGCATCATCCTATCATGTCAATATACAATACATGCAGGTGGAATTCACTCATGAAAAGACGAAATTTGTCCATTAATATCATAGTGTATCATATTCTTCATGCAATTCACTAATTGAACCTAGGACATAGTGTAGGACTAAGGTGGAGGCTCATGGATTGCACAATTCATAGTTGCATAAGGAAATGATGGGGGTATGGGTGATATGATTGCGTAATTTGCAATGGTTAAGGGTCTGGTAGATAGGACTATATAGTTGAGGGAGATAGTGACACAGTAAGTCAGGCCTGCTCACTATGATTGCACAATGTGTGGTTCAGGGAAGACTAAGCCATAGGATTGCACAGTTGCATAGATCAAGGAGATAGTGAGGACTGACTATTGACTAAGACTGCATAATTTGCAATGGAAGACTGGTTGGGAGAGAGAATTGTGCAAATTTTAGGGAGAGTATGGTCGCAAGCAACCTCAATTTAGGATCAAATAGCGTGAGTAGCGAGCACAAGAAACGACAGCACAACAGTAGCAAGTAAAGACACCTCTTCAGCAGAATTTTGTTGGTCAAGAATCAGATGATGAAGATAATGTAGTTGGGGAAGAAAATCACTTCTTTACTCCTGATGATATGCCCACATTTATCACTGAAGATGATGAAAATGCAGCAAGTTTAGCAGTACAGCATGATGCAGATTTTATCTTGGAAAACGATACAGCTCTTGAGGAAGAGTCGAATGAGTATCAGAGAAGTTATATGCATGCTTTGTCCGCCCAGCAGCATCAGTATTCACTTAGAAACAGAAATGTTCCCATCAATCCAGTCCAGAAAAGAAAAGAAGTTCCAGCATCCAAAGATGAAACACCAGCCGCACCAAAGAAAGGAAAAGAGAGTGCTGATCCTATGACTAGCAAGCCTCCACCAGCAAATGAAAAGGTAAATCAGCCCATTGTATCAAAGGATAAACCTGAAAAGAAAGATGTTCCAGCCAAAGAGGTGGAAAAGACTTCTGCTTTTAGTTTAGAAAATGAAATTTCTAAATTGAAGGTATCCATTCCTTTGACTGAGCTCATGAAAAACAGCAGCTATAGAGGTCAAGTCTCCAAAATTTTGAATTTTGACCCAATGTCCAATATGGTGAGTGTGGAGGATGATCAACCCGAATTTATTTTTGGACCAGCATTGAGTGGTGAGTCTGAAGTACCTCCCTTTTATATCAGTTTGAGAGTGCATGAGTTTGTGTTGCATAATGCTATGTTTGATTCCGGCGCCTCCCACAATCTTATGCTAAAAGCTATCATGGAGAAGTTGGGTTTGGGCATCACCAGGAAATACCATGATCTCTACTCATTTTATTCTAGCAGGGTGAGATGTATTGGGCTTATTAAAGACTTGGTTGTAAGTTTGGATCAGATCCCCGCAAAAAATGTCTTGATGGATGTTGTCGTGGCTGACATTCCTCCCCGCTTTGGTATGCTCCTTTTTAGATCTTGGGGAGCAAAATTGCAAGGAACAATACAGCTTGATTTCTCCTATGCAATGATTCCCGTGTTTGGCCAAATGAGAAAGTTGTACCGGGAACAGAAAATGAGATACATGATCACCAGCAAGGAGAAACCAATTAATCATCCGGTTAATTATGTACATACAGATCTAGAGTCTTTTGTTTTGTATTCATATAGTTTCAATGATTTTGATAGTCAGTTAGTTGTAGCAGATGATATTCCAGAAATAACAAAGAATTTCATAGAAGTTTTGAAGAAAGAACGACAGGAGCAGCAAAACACCATTGAGCAATCAGCTGGAGGTAATGGACAACAAGCAGAAAAATTACAACAAACAACATTTCAGCACTTGGCAGAAGAGGAAGATGGTTTGTGGACCATGGATTTTGATGGAGCAGTGGGCAATGACGGTGCTGGGATTGGTATCTAATTTGGTGCCTATGCGAAAGAAGACCGGTGAGATTCGTTTGTGCATTAATCTCTGGAATCTCAACAAAGTTTCATTGAAGGATAATTATCCACTGCCCAAAATGGATCACATACTACAGCGAGTAGTTGGAGCATCACGCATGTCACTACTCGATGGTTATTCCGGATATAACCAAATTTTAGTCCATGAAGATGACCGAGACAAAACAGCGTTCACCACTCCATGGGGAACCTTTCATTATGCAAAAATGCCTTTCGGTTTGAAGAATGCAGGTGCTACTTTTCAGCGGGCAATGGACTTGGCTTTCGCAAATGAGAAGGATGTCTTCTTGGTGGTGTACCTTGATGATTTGACCGTGTTTTCCAAATCAGATGATGAACACTTGCTTCATTTGAAAATTGTCTTTGAAAAGTGCAGAAAATATGGTGTGTCGCTGAATCCTAAGAAGAGTTTGTTTGCCATGGATGAAGGCAAACTACTTGGGCACATTATCTCAAAGGATGGCATCTGTATTGATCCAGCACGTGTGGAAGCAATTCAGCAAATTGACTTGCCCCGGAATAAGAAGGAGATTCAATCGTTCAATGGTAAGATGAATTTTTTGCGTTGTTTTGTTCCTAATCTTGCTGAGCATCTTAGGGAGATTACAAACATGCTTAAGAAGGAAAACCAAGTGTCATGGACGGAAGAGGCTATGAAATCTTTCAATTTAGTTAAATTGGTTCTTTCTTCAGCTCCGGTTCTAATCAGCCTGGATTATACTCAGGATTTTATATTGTTTTCTTTTGCTTCGGAGCATACTATGGCAGCTGTGTTAATGCAGAAAAAAGATGAGCATGAGAGACCCATTGTTTTCTTCAGCCGGACCATAAGAGATGTTGCTTTGAAATACAACATTATCGAGAAACAAGCCCTTGCACTTGTAAAAGCACTGAAAGATTTCCGTGTGTACATTCTGCATTCTCATATTTTAGCTTATGTTCCTAATGTTGTCGTCAAAGATGTTTTGGTTCAGACCGACCCGAAGGGAAGGCGTGGAAAATGGATAGTAGCTCTGCTGGAGTATGATGTGGAGATAAGGCCCACAAAGCTTGTTAAAGGTCAGGGATTGGTGAAATTGATGGTTGAATCAAATTTACATGTCTTAGACATAAATCTGATCGCTGCCTTATCTGATGAAAATGAGGAAAGTTCTTCGCTTCAGGTATCAGAAATGTTTGTTCTTTCTCCATGGTATTCGGATACCATTATGTACTTCAAAATTTGTCTGCACCAACTGGTATGGCTAGAAACAAAGCGAGAACTCTTAAGTTTAAGGCTGCTAACTTAGTTTTGTGTTTTAAATTCTGCACTTTATTGGAAAGATCTCGGTGGCGTTTTGTTAAATTGTTTGGTAGAAGAAGAAGCGAAGCAGGTCATAGAAGATTTCCATAAAGGGGATTGTGGCAGTCACCTTTTTTTGAAAACAACGGCAAATAAAATTTTGAGGGCTGGATACTATTGGCCGACATTGTTTGCTGATGTGTTTAAGGCTATCAAGAGCTGTCATAATTGCCAGATTTTTGAAGGGAAACAAAAATTACAGCCTTTGCCGCTTAGGCCCATTGAGGTGAGTGCCCCTTTTCAGCAGTGGGGGTTGGATTTTATTGGTGAAATTCATCCTTCTTCTTCAGGTCAGCATAGATGGATCCTCACGGGAACGGATTACTTTACAAAATGGATTGAAGCAATTCCCACCAGGCAAGCTACGGATGTGGTAATAGTTTTATTCCTTGAGAATAATATTTTGTCTCATGTTGGTTTCCCGAATAAGTTAATAACTAATAATGCAGCAGCTTTCAAGTCAAAGAGGATGGTTGAGTTTTGTAGTAAATATCATATTGCTTTGGGGCACTCAACCACCTATCATCCGCAAGGCAATGGATTGGCGGAGTCTTCGAATAAATCTTTGGTTAATATCATTAAGAAAATGCTGGAAATGAACAAGAAAAGTTGGCATAAGAAGCTAGTACATGCACTTTGGGTAGATCGAGTGAGTCAAAAGAAATCTATTGGGATGTCTCCTTTCGAGTTGGTGTATGGAGTGGACATAATGTTTCCTTCATCTCTGGCTATCCCGGTAGTCAAATTGCTTCAAGAAGCAGGCAGCGAGGAGGATCCTATGCAGCGAAGACTTAATCAGATGATTCATTTACAGCAAACACGGGAGGAAGTCTTTCAGAACACATTCAAGTTACAGGAACGCATAAAGAAGATCTATGACAGAAAAGCTAAAACAGATAAATTTCAGCTGGATGAGATAGTTTTGAGGTGGGATGCAAGAAATGAAGAAAAGGGCAAGCACGGCAAGTTTGAAAATCTCTGGAAAGGTCCTTTTAAGATTGCAGCATTTCGGGGTCAGAACGCTTTTCTTCTTAAGGAGATGAACGGGGAAGATTGTCCAGGAGGGCCGGTCAATGGTCGGCTGCTCAAGCGGTACATTTTCTGAGTTTTTCTGCTGTTCTGTTATCATTGTAAATACCATTTTATTTCAGTTTCGCTGCAAGTGTGTGCTGTGATCTTTTCTTCAGTCTGGGGCCCGAAGTGAAGGCTATAATTCTGAAGAAAGATTTCAGTTTTAAGTCAGTTTGTTTAGTCAGTTTAGTTTTAAGTCAGAGTTGGTCTCAGTCAGTCTTCAGTTAAGTTTTCAGTCAATAAATATGTCAAAATATTTTGTGTTGTCTGTTGAAATAATGACTCCATAGCCCAATGGATGAAAGGCACTGTCTAGCTATCCCAGAGATCTGTCGTTCTTGGCACCTCTTTGGAGCTACCATCCCCATTGGAGCCAATGTTAGAGTCGGTCCTTACAGCCCTCCGTCAGAGATCTGTTCACTTTTTTCATATCATTCTTAGGTGTCTCGCTCATTCCACTTCGTTGCATTTCGCTAGGGGCATGCCATTGACTGACGAGAGGGTCTAGTCGTCTTGTCTTTCCTCATGCTTGTACCTGCAGGGCTAATTAAAATTCCTCAAAAATCACTGAAGTGTAGGTCACGTCATCACAGTCACAATTGATTATTTTCGTTAAAAAGAGTCTTTAGTCCTAGAGTCTAGGGTTCCAAGTCTTTGGATACATGTGATAAAAGCTCGCAAGCCATGAAGTTGGTTTTGAAAGTTTCCCATTTCATATTTTTTATTCCCAAAAACTTTTGATGACATTTTAGTTCAAAACTCTGTTTTGAATTGGAAACTGTCAAATTTAGTTTTTGTAATATTGATGTATTTGTTTTACCATAAGAAGTTTCACAGAAAGCCTCTGATGTTTGCCAAAGCCAAATGCCAAAATCTCTGCAAAAAATCAAGACATTTCATCAGTCCAAGATTCAGAAAAAAAAAAAAGTGAAAAGCCAAAGACAGAATTGCATTAAATGATAAAGTGCCAAAAGCCAAACATTATAAAAATGGGTTATGGTTTATGAGATATTTTGCAACCCATATAAAGCATGGAAAACAAATCATTTTCACAAATTTCCCAAAGCAAAACCGAGTTAGAGTGTTGAAGACAAAGTGGAAGAGTTTCAAGGTTGTGGAGTTGAAGGGGAAGTGCGCGCTACGCACAGAGAAGGCGCGCTACGCATTGGGAGCGCGCTACGCACTGGGCTTCACCGGCCTGTGCAAAATTACATGCGTGCTACGCATTGGGAGCGCGCTACGCATTGGGTAAGCGCGCTACGCATACAAACTCAGAGCCAAAAAATTTTGCTCCTTCGTCCAGATTCATGCCAAATTTCCTCCAACTGCTTGCAAGTAGGTTCTTTATGTTTGCTCAGTGAATTTTAGACATGATTATGGTGTTTTGAATGTGGAGAAACAAGTGTGAAATGTAAAACCCTATGTTTATTTCCAAATTCACTTCTTAGGGTTTGAAACAAATATTAGGGACTGTGTGGGTTAATATATGCCTGTGTCATCTATTTTCAGTGGTGTTCATGCTCATTATTAACCTTAGCCTCACACCCTCTCTTTGCCATTACATCACTGTTGTCATTATTATGGCCATTGTCATTTTCACACTGTTTTTTTTAGGCAAACTTATTTGACAAAACTATTCTCATTGTGGCTTCCCTATGATACTTTGATACACATGTGACACATTTGAGGAGTAAAGCATACATTGAAATTTTTTCCTTCACTATACCTATATCAGCATACATTTTGCAAACAGTCTGATTTCAGCACAATGTCAGAGATGGATTCAGTTTATGAACAGGAGTATGACAGTGATTCCACAGCAGAAATTAATGTACCACGGAGGTCTCATAAAAGTGGCAAAAGTGGTAAGCATCTCAGGGAGGAACCTACTTCTTTGGCTCAATTGCATGCTTGCCCGCTTGCAATGGATTGTTTTCGCTATCAGTCATGTTACCACTATTGTGAGCTGATTTCACAAACTCAACATCATCATGAGCTAGCTCGTCTATTTGTTCTACACTTACATGATGGCCATGTAAATCTTGCCGGAGTAGATTTCATTCTGTCACCAGAGACCATTGCTCAGGCCACCGGAATACCAAATGTAGGAGAGGAATGGAACAAAAGACAGCAGCTAGATAAATTCTACTATGAGCCATACATCAAACCTAGGTTTATAAGGCAGCTAAGCAGGGTATTTCCATTCAGATTTCTAAAGGATGAGTTTGCACCCTTGATGAAGCTTATCATTCGATATTTCAGTTGTGAGGGCAGATTCTCATGCCTCTATACGTACCATATTTGTTTGTTGATGCATTTCACGAGGGTACGTATGATGAGCATTCCATACTTCATGTATCGCAATATAGAGAGGATGACATATCTTGTACAGAGGAAGACCCCAGCACACCAGCATAGAAGTATATATCACTACGCGCTGATCAAAATCATTGTGGTACAGCAGCTCACACAGCAGGGCATTGCTTGGGAGGATTTCATCTCCTGTGACTTCTTCACAGTGCTACAGCCGCCTCCCGAGGTAGTTCATGATGAGGGAGAGCCTTCACATCAGTTTGACATTCCTAAGACCGAGCATATCAATGCTCCAGTGTATGTGACATACCAAGCAAGGCCACAGGGCCTTATTTGCAGCTACACGATGAGTACTATCTCCACATGGCATGGAAGGGGTCTCGCCTTCTTCTTCAGTACAGGTACAAGTTCAGGACAGCGGCAAGAAGCTGATGCATGAGTAGAGCCCTTTAGGAGGCCATGATATTGATGTTATACTTAGTGATGTGGATGGGAGCTATCCTGGCTCGAAACTGAAAGAGATCATCAAAAAGCAGAAGGTTGTGATTGACAGCTTGAATGAGAAGTTGCTGAAGGCAGAATGTCTGATCAAATATTTGGAGCAGCGCAATAAGCAGCTAGAGGACCAGCACACACTTTTAGAGCCATGACAAATCCGTGAAGACCGAAAGTTGGCCCAGAAAAGGCCTGGCAATTTGACACCTTTTGAGCGGCAATTTTGGCTTGAGAAAATCAATCGAAATCTGGAGGAGTTGTTGGCAAAGGCAAATAGAGACGAAGACATGCTTCGTCATATGAAACATCACTATTGGGCTCACATGCACGTTGGTAAAGCAAAAATAAAGATTTTGAAGAGGAGGTTGAGCAGGGCATTAAAACGGCGAAAGAGGCCTAATCCACTTTGGATTTTGGCTGAGGCTTCAGTGGCTAAGCATGATACATGATGGAGGGTCTTCGCTCCGAATTTGAGCAAATCCGGAGAAATTTTTGTCATTTTGAAATTTTTGGCTTGCAAAACAAATTTTTCAGCCCAAAGCGTAGCGCGTCGACGCGCTCGCTTATGATTGGGACACTTGCTGGAGGAAAATTTTATAGTTTTGGATTTGTCATGGTAAGTTATGCATCCTCTAGTATGGCCAAGGCATTTCATCAAGTTTTGGATGATCAAACGGATCAAAAACACCATGAAAATTACCTTTCTGCCACCTTTTGCATCAGCAGGAAGTACTTGTGGGAGAATGAAATTTTGAAGGGGCAAATGAGCTCCAAATTGGGAAATTCCACTTGGGCTGGATAGCAGACATCCAGGGCTTTCCAACCAGCTATTGTGAGCTTGATTTTGATGTCAGGAAGTGCCCCAAAAGCAGGTTGAAAGGCGCGCGATGCATAGAGCTCAGGCGCGCGGCGCATAGAGATTTTTGGTCAAATTTTCATCTTCCAGCTCAGGAATTCGGCCAGTTTTCACCAGTTTCACCTTCTGATGTAATATGTGACTTATATTGATGTAATTTGATGTATATGATGTAACTTTGGCACCTACTTACCTATTCTAGATGATTCATTCACAAAATAGCAAAAAATTAATGTAATGAATCAGTTTCCCTTCTTTTAGAGGCAGGTTGTTTGGATGCCTAGTTTTCAGCTCTATGTTTGGAATTAGTTCAAACTACTCCTAGAAGGAGAAGCTTGACCCCTAGAGGCTAGGAGATAGGTTGGCATGGTCTATATTATGTAGATTTTCAGTCAGTAGCAAAGGTTGGACTATTGGGAAAGTTTTGGCACACTATTGTACATATCTTCTGCATTTTGGCTAAGGAAAGATCAGAGGTTTTGCAGCACTTGTTGGGATTCATGTAGTTTTCAGTTTTGATGGTGTGTTCTCTCAGTTACTTGTAAGTTCTTTAATGTTTTAATTTATGCCATTCCCTTCTTTTGCTTCTGAAACTAAATGAATGAGTAATTGAGGTAGAATCCATTGATTTCAGTGCTCTGCCTTTAAATTTGTTTAGTTTTATATGTTTTCACTAGTCTGGAGAGGATCCTTGTTTCCCTTGCACTTTTTAGCTCCCTGTCATTTTGATTCATCCATACATATGATCAAAAAGCATTAAAGCTACTACCTACCTTGCCCCAACTTGAATTCTGCAAAGATCTGGTCTCATCCCCGAGCCCAAATTTGTTTTTTCCCTTTTCTCCAACAAAACCCCAAAAAATTTTAAATCAAACCTACCTATCCATTTACTAGCCTAAAATCAATATCCATTATAAGTTATCTCAGCTCCTTTGAAGACCTTTTGCCGAGATAGACCCGGAGAGAGCCCTCTCCTGTCCTCGTAGGGCTAGCTACGAGGCTGAGCTTGGTTTGATGTGGCCTTGAGTCTCGCCTTCCCTCAGCCTAAGGCAGATTCCAGCGCTAACAGATTGCACAATTCATAGTTGCATAAGGCGATGATCGGGGTATGGGTGCTATGATTGCGCAATTTGCAATGGTTAAGGGTCTGGTAGATAGGACTATATAGTTGAGGGAGATAGTGACACAGTAAGTCAGGCCTGCTCACTGTGATTGCACAATGTGCGGTTCAGGGAAGACTAAGTCATAGGATTGCACAGTTGCATAGATCAAGGAGATAGTGAGGACTGACTATAGACTAAGACTGCATAGTTTGCAATGGAAGACTAGTTGGGAGAGAGAATTGTGCAATTTTGAGGGATTGGAGGCAGAAACATAGCACTATGACTACGCAATGTGCATTCCTTAGAGGCGGTTACTGCATAGTGTGCAGTTCCAGGAGGTGAGGGTCATTGACTAAGGCCTAAGACTACAAAATAAGCAGTTCAGGGAGACAAGATGGAGTGTGGTTGGTCCATAAAGGAACACTTTAAAAATTGACTAAGTTTGGGATCAGTGAGGCAAAGATGAAACCAGAACATGATCACACACTCATAAACGATCAACTATACAATAATGAAACACTTAACACCCAAAATCAACATGTATGGGGCATTGAAACAACAACAAAATGACACAACCTCCAAGTGCGACATTTAGGATACACTTTATGACACAAGTGATGACAACAAAAAAAAGGTGCACAAAACTCTGGGAATGAGTCTAAAGTGTGTCTCTATGATAGATAAGACCCATTAGTACCAAAGTTGCATCTTAAAGGTGCACTATCGCTCTCTTCAAAAAGTGTGACACTTCCTTCACCAAAAGACAACACTTGGATTTTCTTCACAAAAGGACTTGGAAACTTAGAGAAAAAACATGGAATATCTTTTATTACTTGGAACGATAGATCATAGGATCATAAGTAGGCTCCAAAATCCAAGTGTAAGAAAATTTTTGGAGGGTTTTTTTTGCAACGACAACATAACCCATTAAAGAAATTTTGAGGTATAAATTGGGCCTCCTGAGGAAAATAATAAAATAGGAGTTACAGATTTTTAAAGAAAAAGAAAGGAAACTACTTTTTTATTGTATTTTCAGCTTATATCCTTATAGGTTTTACACAAATGTCAAGTGTATACACTTGTTGGATTCTAAATTAAATTCCACAACCAACGAGTGCCCATCCAACATACTTATGAATAGACCCACATCAAAAAATAAATAAAATACATGAACAAACTGTGTTGAACATAATTTTTTTATTATTATGTATTTTCAATTTTTTCATGTGGGTATACTCAAAAGTATGCATAGCACCCTTTTTTAATGTTTTTTTTTATTTTTTCGATATGGGTCAACTCAAAAGTATTAAAAGTGGGTACTTGTTGGATATGGAATTCAATTATGTGTCGAACTGGTGTCTACACTTTCCATTTGTGTAAACCTATAAGGAGATAAGCCAAAAATACAATAAAAAATATGTTTCTTCTTTTCCTTCCAAAATATTTACCATGGGGGATGACAACATCATCTTGAATCTTATTGGTTATTTTAAAGTTAGTTTTTTTAGTACATTTTTTGTTTTGAGGCCATTTTTTACTTCAAAATTCCCCTAATGATTATTGTTTGGAACCTTGTTTTGACACCAGCACTACAAACTAAGTTTTATCTTCATTCTTGGGGAGTTAGGCTAAGTGCCATATACCATTGGAAATATTTTTGAGGGGGATATCTAACTAATCACTTTGCATTTCTTTTTTCTCAAGGAAACTATAGGAAAAAATTGTGCAAAAATAGATTATCAAATGAGTCGAGATTCATGATTTCAACTCAAATAATTTACAACCCACAAAAATTAATGACACTAGACACCTTAAGAAACAATGAAATTACTATCATCATAAATACACAAAAATATCCTCACAAGCTCCCCCTAAGCTTGACATCAATGACAACAAAAAGATATCAACATACTCAACAATCTCCCCCTTTGTAGTTGATGGCACCCATACTAGACATTGTTGGTCATTGATGGTTGAAGCTTCCACTATATTTGATAACTATAATGTTCCACCACAAACTCACTCTCCAACCTTACTCTAAAGTTCATTTTTCTACTCACTCTCCCTTGCTTCAGTGTCTACTTATTCTCCCCCTTTGACATTAATGGAAAAGGATTGTAGCTGCTCATTCTCCCTAATGAGCTTGACACTAAGCATTAAAAAATAACCTATACATTATGGTCCAAATACTACCTTATTGTTTTTTTCTACTTGTACCAAGATATACCAAAAAAATTTCCAAGATTCAAATGCCCCCTTTTCATTTATTCATCTTTTGATCCAATGCTCACTCATTCTTCTCCAAGTGAGGTCCTTTTATATGAATTGTGGGAAAAAGGTATGAGACCAATTGATGAAGTTGTACCATGGCTCAAATGCTAGAAATTATATTTTATTACTAATCCTAATAATTATGACATTTTACAATTAAATTTTGAAACTCTCCTTGAATGCATGTTGCTTCTCTTGTTCTTGCAGCTCCCCTTGAGCTTACTAGCTTCTCTAGACTCCCCCTAGACATGTGCTTCCTCTTATGTGTGTCTGTCTAATATTCTTGTGGACCTGTCAATATTTCTTTTGTAGTGCACCCTATGAATATGACCTGGTGTGACAGATTGCATATGGATTTTTCTCATTTTACTGAGAATGTGAAGGAGAGATTACCTTCAATCTCTCATAATTTGCTTTTCTTCTTTTCATACATATGCATTATCTAGAGTCTTGATTCCTTTTTTTTTACTAATTTTCCAGAGTCTTCCCTCCATATTCTACATCCTTTACAGGTTAATATGATTTCATGTCCTTTATAAACTATTTCACTTACACTCACGATGTTATGCTTTAAATATTTAACAAGTAGGACATTGACAACATTAGTCCTTTTATTGTCAAGGCTAGCTCTTCCTATTTCCTATCACTTTAGCTAATGTATATTTCCAAGAATGACTCTACCATGTTTGAATTCCTTTTATATAGATAGATGTTTTATTATCCCCTATCATATGATGAGAACATCCACAATCTATATACCACTGACCATTTCTAGCTCTAGCACATAATACTAAATCACATTTCTCATGTCGTTATTTCTTTCTTTTTTGCATATTTGTATTTTTTTTTTTTGTCAATAGCATTTTCTTCTGAGATTTGAGGTATCTCTTTCCATTTGGTTTGCTTTAAAGGATCAAACAACTTACTTCTACAATGTTTTTCCTTATGCTCAAAATTGTTACATATGTAGAATTCAACAAGATCTAAGAAAGGGGCAAAGAAATTGAAATTTCTAAAATAATTCTTACTATAACCTCTATTGTTGCTTACATATCCATTACTTGAGATATTATATGCTCTCTTGCTACTCTTAATATATTCTAAATTCCGGCATAATGTATATAGTTTATTTCTTTGTGTCCAAAAATATTGCAAGAAAAATAATAGCCATAGAAAATACTTTTGTACTTGGCAACATTTTGCCTTTAAGAAGAGAAAATTATGATTATTTGATGGCTTTTCCTTTAGGGGGGTGATATATTTACTAATATCTCACTCAATCTCTATTTTTATTCCAATCTTTTTTATAAACTTTCCTTTTTCATTGTTGATTGGGTCCTTTGATTGCTTCAGCATAACTTATTGGTTCTTTGTCTTCAACTTTCTTAGTGCTCTTGGTTCTCCTCCACAACCCATACTAGTTTTAATGAGTGGAGATATATTATTGTTGAGAATACCATCTAATGTCATGATACTCTTATCAAGCTTTAGATATTCATTTAGTTGAAAATTGGCTTATTATAGATCATTTCTCAGTGAAACAATCTTAGCTTATAGTGTTTCACAATGGCCTTCTCATTCATTCAGCTAATTAGTCACTACTTCATTAACTCCCTTGACTTGTTCTAGCTTAGTATTAAGGACAACAATTTTTTTCCTTAATTTATCAACATCTTATTCCTCATTCTCATTGTCTTGTAGTAATTATTTATGTCTCTAGTTTCTTAATGTGAGCCTCTTAATTTCTTCTAGAGAAAATATAGCTTTTCTTCTAAAATATATCTTCTTAGTAGAATCCTTCTACCTATTGTTCTTTCTTCGAGGTTTCTTCATTGGATCAAGGGAACTATCACAATTACTACTAGAGGTACATCTATTATCCATTTTAGATGGACAATCATCTTCATGGGATATTCTCTCAGCTTCAAGTTCTCATTTACCATTTCCTGAACTAACATATGAACATTTAAAAGCAAGATGGCTAGTGCTTTTACAATTTTGATCGAGGTGGCTCCATAAATGTATAGAAGTCAAAGAGGGCTTATGAAAAGCCCAAACATTAGACTCCTTAGATTGTAATGAAACTAGGTTCATATCTAAGAGCTCGTCACAAGCTTTCCACTGGCATGAACAACACCTTAATCTGATTTTGTATGTGAAACTTATGCTCAGTAAAAGCTTCATTCAAATTGGGGAAAAGTCAAAGTAAGCATTCTACCACGTGGCAGGCCTACATATGACACATGTAACTCCATATAGATGACACATGGTAGCGAATTCACCAAGCATAGTGGGACCCACAAAGCTAATGTGGAAGCCGAGTTAGAAAACCAGGTAAACCCACATGTAGGGGATGTGACAACACCAAAGGTCGACATATGGAAAATAGGTGATAGATGATGTGGACCAATGATAGCCTACCACATGGCCCAATCGCATTGTGCCACATGGCACCTCAAATTAGTCTAAAAAAATATGTAGGTTAACCCGATAATGTAATATAAATCAAAGCAAAATATTATAACCTACTTCTACTATCAATTTGTAGAAGCTTAAATATAGAGCTAAACAATATAACTAGAAGAAGAAGAACCAATGGCACAAAACACATGAAAATACTTTGGGGAAATCCTCAGCTAAAATCCCCACACTATTGTATTATCATACATGGTGGAAATACATAGGAATTATACAAAGCCTTAGCTCTCACAGCTAGCCATCTCTCAGTACAATCCTCACAGATGCTCATAGGCAATCTTGGCTTCTCTCCAGCCTTCCTCTCTGCCCTCCAAGCTCATATTTCCTTGCACTGTTCCTTGTGGATAATTTTCCTATTACCAAGTGGAAAACCAATCCTTCAAAACTGCACAATCCTCAAGGATGAATCCTTGACTGCATGCATGAGTTTTCTACATGAGAAAACACATGAAATTGATAGTACACTATACTTGAACATTAATCTCAACTGGTTCTTTCTCAGAATAGACATGCATGAGTTTCTGATGAGGGAATCTTCAGTTAACTGGAGTAGCACTAGTTGAGTGCATTAATGCATCAACTGACTATTAACCCATTATTAGTTCCTCAAATAGTTTGGAACTAATTTAACTAGACTTAACTTAGTAAACTGAGTTAACTAATTACAACTCAAATGTAACTCAATCTTATCTCCTTAATTTAAGGGATAACTCTTGCATGACTTCAAAAATACTTCTAACTTGAATTTCTCCAACTAATTAATTTAAAATTAATTAATTAATTAATTCCATGTAGCTGTTAAGACTAAATTCGATTTTAATTCACAATTTAATTCAAGGACAAATTAAATTGTAATATTCTTGTTGCCATATTTCAACACTCCCTCTCAACAAGAAAGGGATTATCTACCACCTCGATCCTATCTCTATGGAACTTGAATTTACACTTTGACAGTGCCTTTGTCAAAATGTCAACATCTTGCTCCTTTGTCGAAATATATTGCGGAAAGATGATCCTCTCGACCTGTGAAAAGCCACGGGAAACAAATCTTTCCTTATGCTTCTCCATACTACCATAAACAACTTGATTTACCTTGTAAAGCCAACGAGAACTCACAACTGACTTGTTCTCCAGTCTTGGAACCACGTCCCAAACACTGTTACGAACTATGGAGTCATACTCCTCCACCGTAGAATCAACCCAAATCGGCGACTACACTACTTCCTCAAAGGAAGATGGCTTGGTCTCAACACATTCCCCAGCAAGGGCCATGTATCTAGTGTACCTCTCAGGTGACCTCCTCTGTCTATGCTGAGAAGATGGTGCTCCCATATTCTCTCTCGCATCCTCCAACAATCTGTTAGCTTCTCTTGTGCACTTCCGTCCATCTCTAGAAGACTCTGCTTGAGTGGATGTCTCCACTCCTAGAACCTCTACCTGCAGCTGCTCCGGATCAGTCTGAGGCTCCTCCTCATTAGGAACCAACAATTCCTCCACAGCCTGTATTTGGAGATCCCTCTCAAGGGAAACTCGCATGGCCTTCTACTCATCAAACTTGAGATCTCTACGAACCACTGTCCTCCAACTGGTAGGCAAGTAGACCCAATAGTTGTGAGGTGTATCAATGTACCCCACAAATATCCCCAACTCTGCTATCGGCTCAAGCTTTTTCTATGCATCCTTTGTCACATGGAAATATACCGATGAGCCAAAGATCCTGAAGTGACCCACATCTGGTCTCTTACCGGAGAAAGCTTCCTCTGGCGTCTTCATCCCAAGTATGTGATGCGGGCTTTTATTTTGCAAATAGACCGTTGTGTTGCATGCCTCAGCCCACAAGTGAAGTGGTAGGCCTTGGTCATGCAGCATTGCCCATGTTGCCCCTACAATATTTCTATTCTTCCTCTTGGCTACCCCATTTTGTTGTGGTTTATGAGGTGTTGTCAAATATCATTTAATTCCTTCCACTGCACAGAAGTCCTTAAACTCTTGAGAGACATATTCTTCACCGTTTTCGCTTCTTAAGGCCTTGATCTTCTTCCCTGACTCTTTCTCGACCAAAGCTTTGAACTCAAAAAACTTTGTGAAGGTTTGGTCCTTCTTTTGCATGAAATAAATCCAACATTTACGAGAACAGTCATCAAACAAAATCACATAATACATTTGCTTCGTTGTGGATGCTGTCAAGAATGGTCCCACAAATTAGTATGAACTCACTCTAAGATAGCCTCTACTCAACTGTCTCGATCATGAAAAGAAGACTTGGTGTACTTTCCCAAGGTACAACCTTTGCATGTGTCAACTTGCTCAAATTTACCTTTGGGAAGTCCTGTAGATATCTGTTGCATTATCTTCAAAGCCCCATGATGCAAATGGCCCAATCGTCTATGCCACAACTTGCTAATGTCTTGGCTTTGCACCAATTCTACTTTCATACCAAATGCTGCACAATCATCTACCTCTAGTTTATAGAGATCCTTCACCCGAATCCCTATCCTCTTGGTCTGACCCATGTCTAGGTGTCTTAGGAACACCTTTCCTTTACTGAAGACAACATCATAGCCTTTTTCCTCCAACATCGTGACTGATACCAAGTTCTTCTCCAGTCTAGGCACATACATCACGTCTACCAAGATGAGAGGAGCTTCATGCTCCCTTTGAAAAGCAACCGTGCCCACTCCTAAAACACTATACCTTTCATCGTCACCCATCTCTATGTGCATCTTGAGGTCTTTCTCGTCCAAGGCACTGAATAAATTTTTATCACCGGTCATGTGGAATGAGGCTCCACTATCAAGATACCAAACACAACCCATCATCGATGACACCATGCATGCGATGAGAGTAAAGTCCATTTCGAACTGAGAAGCTAATGCCTCACCTTCCGATCCTTTCGAGGATCCCTTCTTGGACTTCTTCGATGGGAAATTAGTCACATAATGTCCCATCTCGTGACAATTAAAGCATCTTACTTTAGACATGTCACCCTTCTTCCCTCCATGAGAAGAATTCAATTTGAAATGGGAAGCCTTCCCCTTCTCTTTCCTTGCCTTACTTGCTAAGGCCAGATTTTCTTCATCATCATTCTTAGATGAAGAACCATCTTGTGTGCTCCTCTTGATCTCCTCCTGCATAAGATCCGACCACAGTTTCTCCCAATCCGACAGTTTCTCCCTTCCATTCAGTGAGTCCTGGTAGCTATTCCAACTCTTTGGAAGGCCAAGGAGAGTGAGGCTCACCATATCATCATCGGCAGTAGTTATTCCCACACTGCCAAGCTCATCTCTGTATTTGGTGAGCTTGTTTAGATATGTGGAAATAGTATTGCCCTTCTCCATCTTGATTCTTCGAAGCTTATCCTTGAGTGCTAATTTCCTTTGGTCTCTATTGTTCTGGTAGAGGTCCTTCAATGTCTTCCACATTGAAAATGGAGTATCCTTCCCATGGAGACTCGAGACAATATGGTCTAGAACTCCCTCAAGGATGATCCGTCTCACCTTCACCACACACTTCTCCCACTTAGCCAACTCTTGTGCATTAGTTGACGCTGGCTTCAGGATTTCTTGATCAATGAATTCCTTTAAGCCATTGTCTTCTAATACAGCCTCCATTCTATCTTTCCATGCTATGTAATTTGAGCTACCTTCTAAGGCATACTCAAGTCTCAAGCCATAGAATGCCATTGGCCAACCTTGAAGTATGAGATGAATTCAATTTTCACCTACAACCCCAAACTTCAAACTTCGAATTCTCTTCTCAATATATTGTTCACAGTTCCGATACCATGTAGAAAAAACTATGTGGGTTAACACGATAATGCAATATAAATCAAAGCAGAATACTATATCCTACTTCTACTATCAATTTGTGGAAGCTTAAGATTGAGTTGAACAATATAACCAAAAGAAGAAGAATCAATGGCATAATACACATGAAAATACTTTGGGGAAAGTCTCAGCTAAAAACCCCACACTATTGTATTATCATACATGGTGGAAATACATAGGAAATATGCAAAGCCTTAGCTCTCACAGCTAGCCAGCTCTTAGTACAATCCTCATAGATGCTCACAGGCAATCTTGGCTTCTCTCCAGCCTTCCTCTCTACCCTCCAAGCTCCTATTTCCTTGCGTTGTTCCTTGTGGATGATTTTCCTATTACCAAGTGGAAAACAAATCCTTCAAAACTGCACAATCCTTGAGGATGAATCCTTGACTGCATGCATGAGTTTTCTCCATGAGAAAACACATGCAACTAATATTACATTGTCCTTAAACATTAATCTCAACTGGGTCTTTCTCAGAATAGACATGCATGAGTTTCTGATGAGGGAATCTCCAGTTAACTAGAGTAACACTAGTTGAGTGCATTAATGCATCAATTGACTGTTAACTCGCTATTAGTTCCTCAAACAGTTTGGAACTAATTTAACTGGACTTAACTCAGTAAATTGATTTAACTAATTACAACTCAAATATAACTCAATCTTATCTCCTTAATTTAAGGGACAACTCTTGCATGAATTCAAAAAGACTTCTAACTTGAATTTCTCCAACTAATTAATTTAAAATAAATTAATTAATTATTTCCAAGTAGCTGTTAAGACTAAGTTCGATTTTAATTCACAATTTAATTCAAGCACAAATTAAATTGGAATATTCTTGTTGCCATATTTCAACAATTTTGTATGTGAAACTTATGCTCAGTAAAAGTTTCATTCAAACTGGGGAAAAGTCAAAGTAGACATTCTACAATGTGGCAGGCCTACATATGACACATGGAACACCATACAGAAGACACATGGTAGCGAATTCACCAAGCATAGTGGGACCCATAGAGCTAATGTGGAAGCCCAGTTAGAAAACCAGGTAAACCCACATGTAGGGGATGTGGCAACACCAAAAGTTGACATATGGAAAATAGGTGGCAGATGATGTGGACCAATGACAACCTACCACATGGTGCCATATGGCACCTCAAATTAGTCCAAAATGGCCTTGGCATGGTGCAACCTCCATTTTTGTCTTATTCTCATGGTTTTGGGAGTCGTTGTAATATGGACATATGATTTCCATATATTATATGGTTTGAAAACTATATTAAAACCAAAATTGAGCTTTAAAACCATATTAAAGCAAAATTATGAGTCCAAGAGTTTTGAACCCAAAACCTCCCCAACAACAAGTAACTTAATATGACTATGCCAACCATAAAATTTGTCTTATTCACCCTCACACTTTGTTATAAAATGTCATTGAGATGGTTCAAAGAGAACCATGGAGAATTATGGAGAATACATGAGAGATGAGGGCATAGGCAAGTTAATGAAGACATGAATCTCAAGAATATTCTAGGAATATTGTTAGAGCATATGTTAGGTAATATTTCAAAGAATATTCTCTATGAGGAATATTTAAGATTCTTTGGGGTATAATTTTGAAGGTGTCAAAATTATGTCGACTTTATACTCACTTTTCTCAGTTTTTTTCTGAGAACACAATGGTGTGATCAGTTTCTTTGTCTAAGCAGTCGAATTTCAGTCAGCCTTCATAGGAGAATCGTTGAGATTCTCGAGGACACCAAAATTGATCGATTCCAAAGGGAATCGAGTTTACAACTAGGTTTCATTATTTTTCACCAAGAATTGAATTGTGCAATTTTTTTCTTCAGCAGAGTTGTGCATTTTCAGGTCATCCTTGAAAGTGGAGGTATAATATGCACTGATTCCATGTCTTCTTTTGATTTTTGCTGAGATTATTTGACGTTGAGATCCTTGTTTTCCACTTTGTTCGAGGATCCTTGTATGCCACTTCATGTGAGAGTTTGTTCTTTTGTCATGCTGAAGGAGAGATTTTATGAGTGAGAGTTCTTATAGAATAATGTCTCATGGAGAGACATGCCACTCTAGTTAAGGAAGTTCATCCTTGTATTTGACAAAGAATGCATCATGTACTCATCATCATCTTGCAACAATTAATGAAGTGACCTCCCCACTCTTAACACCAGGCCCGGAGACGTAACCCACACTAGGTGAACTCCATTATCAACTTGTGTGTGTTATTTGATTTGATGGTTGTCATTATGTTTCCTATTCTCTAAAGTATGCACATGTGGTCTTTCATACTCTTTCACATGTAATTTTTCTAACATCATAGAAGTAAAATATCTTGGTTAATTCCAGTAGCTAAGAGATCCGGATCAATTCTAGTATCAGAGTCGTCTTCTTGCTGATAGGAATTGTGAGTGTGAATGCTAACCAAAGATTGAATGTGCAACAAGAAGGAAAATGGAGGATCACAAAGATCTCTACGAGGACCTCCTTAGGATGGCATTCATGGTATATATAATGTATGTATATTATGAGGATAAAATAGAAAAAGAGGAAAGAGAGAGAGAGAGTAAAGGATGATACTCCATCTCCATATTTGAGTGAATATACTTCTTCTTCATCATCTTATCATCATTCGAATTAAGATATAAACAAGAGCCTTAAAGCAAATAATTTTAAACTGAAGAGACTTCTACAAGAAGCAGAAGAGGAGAAGCAGAGATTGTATCTTCAATTATGATCCATGGAAGAAGCCTTGGAAAAGTTGAATCACAATGAAGGCTTAGCAAAGCAATCATCACCACCTTCAGAATCAATAGTTGAGGTAAACAATGTTGATAGTTATTCAATTTCATTTTCACATGATGCTATTTCTGTTGAAAGCCTTGAGGTACCCATTTCAGGAACCAACATGAGACTCCTTACCAAGATGGGATATAAAGCAGGAGGACATGTTGTTAATGGCCAAGGAATGACTAAGCCATTGGAGGTTGTACGAAGGCCTCGATTTATAGGATTGGGATACACTAAAGGAGAGTGTTTGAAGGTAGTAGAAGATTTCAAGCCATTGTCAAAACCATCGAGGAAAGAGGATGATGGGAACACATCAAAATCCTCCCATGACAGTCCACATTGCAAAGGAACAACTAAGGAAAGATTGTAGTGTTATAGACATTTTTGGGCCCTACAATCCCAAGCATGAAATTTCCATAAACCAAGGGCTCCTAAGTCCCTAAAAGTGTTGTTCTAACCCCTAAAGGAACAAGGTCAACAGATTACAAATTCTCCCAGAAGTTCTCCATGAGAAACTGCTCAGAATTGGTCAAAACAGGATCATTGCAGCTGCTCCACTGGCTAAGTGCATTGCATCTCACCCAAATACACTGTGAGGGTACGTTGCATTTCAAAAGTCCCTTCTGTGGGGTGCGATGGGTGAGAAATGACAAATGGCAGTGTCATTCCACGAGGTGGAGAGGCAATGGAAGCTTCCAGAATCTTCTCCTGTGACACTTGCCTCACTGAATTCGACCAAGGATAAGTAAGAGGCCCTCAGTCTCCAAGTGGAAGCAAGAACTATCAGAGAGAAGACACTAATCAAATCACAAGCTGACTCATCCCCCTTACAGATATCTATATATGGATCCCTCATCCCAAAGATCCAGAGGCTGGAATTTTGCATATTGTAAGGAATTGTTGTTGGTTTCTTGAGACAAACATCAGATTGTTGGGTGATCTAAGCTTTGTTTGAGGTGAAGAGGGGCTTCTTTGCTGGGAGGTTGATGCTAGGTCGGAACAACTGGTTGTAACTCCTCCTGGCTCTTTTCTTGTTTATCAATAAAAGCTATTTGAGTTTTCCTCCATGCTTTTGTGTCATTGATGCTTGTTACATTTGTATGGTCAATTTACATCTAACCCTAGATTGTTTATGATTATAGATCCATGTCTTTGTATAGTGCTATGCTTCTGTGATCTTACAGGTACTTTGTGAAGCTAGGCGTGCAAGGGAGCAGGTAGCTGAGGACTATCAAAGAAGAGAGGGATCAAATCAGGAGATTGGCGCAAGACAGAGGTTGGTCTTTCTGTTCCTCTCTATCTATAATTCATAAAGGAAGAACAAAAGTAGCTTTTCTCTGTTTGTTTCTAACGCAGTTGTCACACCTTAGTGGGATAGAGCAGTTCTAAATAGACACTTTTCCCGGTAACAAAATGGCGACTCCGCTGGGGACGTAATTAGTTTGTTTGTTTATCATTCTTTGTTGTTTGTTTCATAAACTTACAAGTAGCATTCGAACCGCATTTTCCATAAAAAATGCAAAGTAGACAACTGCTACTTCAATCCATCTACTGGATCTGTTTATGATTTAAACAACTGATTCACAAACTATATGATTGCCCTTGTGATAGCTCTTAGATCCTCCTTAGATCTACCCTTGATTGTTGCATTACTGATTGCTTTTGGCTCGGCCAAAACCCAAGAACTGAATAGCAAACTGTGACCCAGAACCCGAACAGAGTCTCGTTTCTGGCCCAGCGCAGGTATTGTTCAGAGATTCTGAATTTCAGCGCACTTCCCGAGTGGACAACCTGCGCTTCATTTCAGATTCTCTTTGTTACAGGTGCGCTGATCAGACTAGCTCTGTGCAGTTGTGGCTTCTGTGGTTCATTCTTTCCAGTTCTATTCTTGAATTTTACTGCCTGTGATCAGTATATGTTTGTTTGAAACCCCTTTTACTTACTGTTATTCTGCCTCCTTTGTACAAAATAACTGTAGATGTTTTTTGTGTGTTTGTTGAGTCGTTTACAATTCTCATTTGCAAAAGTAGCGTAATCGTACTGTCGTCCTTTGATTTGAAACTGTCGCAAGTGTCGATTTCAATCGTAGGAAAAAGTTTAATTGATGTTGATGGTCGATTATCCTGTTACTGTTGCTTTTGGTCTGAATTTGTAATTTTCTAGTGTCTAGAACAAGTATTCATTTCAAAATCGTAAGGTGTTGTGATTGTCTCCATTTTTTGATTTCGAAAAGAAACTTGTTTATATTTGTCACTTGAAAAGAAATTCAGATTTGTGCATCAACTTTCTTTTTAGCATCCATATACTAAGAAAGTCAAAAACAAATACATGCATGTGCATTTGCATATAGACAGTCTGATTGGCTTGATTTAGGAAAGTTCATTTAGAGTGTGCTCTTTGCTCTTTGTGAAAAGATTCTGTCTTTCTTTTCCCTAGTAGCTAGGATTTTCATTGCATAAAGGAGATAAAAAGTTTGTTTATCATCTTAGATTGCATTTTAGGAATTACATCTACATCTCGTGGTGAACCCGAAAGGCAAACTTCATAAACAAGATCAACTTAAAATAAATTCAATGAATCTAACAACGCTTTGGAACTTAACGCACAACATTTAGAAGTCTAGGCTAGAGACGTATTCCAGCGTCGTAAAGCCTGGTAACTGTTGTTCTCACTGATGGTTGGGTGATTCCTCCACTTTGAGACGATAAGTGCCAGTACGGACTCGTGCTCCCACGTACCATCGAGTATATTTTGGGAGACCCCAATAGGCTTAATCCTTTATCCATAGGAAGCCGTGTCTGCCGCCCTATCGATCGCAATGCACTGAACACAGTATTCGGGAAGATTGACTGCCGTACCGTAAAAAGTATTATGCAGTTTTGCGATTGGTTTGGTAATCCCTCTACCTAGATTTCCAGAGCAGTCCCTTTCGTTCCTTTTCAGACTCCTTAACAGAAAAGGTCCATCTGAGCACTTGTCACTTCAGGCTCATTAAAAATCGAAGGAGACTAGAGTCATCTTTTGTTTTTTCTTGACTCTTAAAAACTAAAAAAACAAGTTGTGTCAAAGCGTCTAAAATTTATTTTAAATGGAATATTCATTACCCTTTCCTACGTTGATCTTGGGTTGAGAAAATGGAATCCACCAACCAAGGAATTCCCCTTGGAGGAAATCCTAGTCCCTTCTCCTCTTGGGGAGATGTTGGTGCACCTCATATGGCCACATTGTCGCTTCCAGGACTGACAATTGGTTTGCCTGTATGGCTCTTCTCAACCTCTGTCGTTCAGAACACCACAATTCCTGAACAATCGAATCAGCAATTAGACGAGTCCAGAGTTACCCACCAACCTTCTACTTCCTCTAATTCTTCCTCTCCTCCTTCCTCTTCGCTTGATGGGGTTGGTAAAGCCAAAAGTCAAGTACCTAAAGAGAAGAAGGAAAAGAAGAAGAAAGAGAAGAAGAAGAAGGAGCCAAAACCGAATGGGGGAAAACGAGACCAGGCCTAAATCGCCATGTGTCATTTGCAAAGGAGACCACTATCACAGAGATTGTCCTTGCATCCCTCGGATCTTAAGGGACTGGTCTCCTCGTTTGCACAACCCGGTGTCGTCAACCTCTGATGATCATGTTGAAAACACACCATCAACTAGTGAAAGTGAAGCCTCAGGACAAAAAGGAAAATATAGATTTCCTTGTAAACTGTGCGAAGGCGATCATGCCGTCCACCATTGTCCCTTCTTAGATGAAGCTAAAAGAGTTTTGGATGATCGTCCGATTTCACCATTACGACTTCCTCCTGGATATAAAAAACTCTTGCCAAGTCCATCACTAGTTGAAAATCCGGCTGGCCCACTCAGGTGGTCGGCCGAAGCATCTATCATTGAAGATAAACCATCTGAATCCATACCAGACGAAAGTCAAAAGGTCGAGGCGGCAGTTGACCCGGTCTTGCCTTCAGAGGTTCCATCTTCAGATGATACAGTCACTAAAGAGAACAAGGATGACACCGTCCAAATTATTTTCATAAGCACAGACTCCAACGAACATGGGGGCAATTTACCTGTTCCTTTACCGCAGGAAGGAAGTTCATTAGAGTCGCACCCGGCTGTCTATTCGGTCCCACCTCCAAGCAACCTAGTTGTCTCCTTCGACTGGAATCAACTAGGCAGACCTTGTTTACCAGCTAGTATACCATTCCGAATCATTGTTCAAATATATAGAATGGTTATGGCTGGTACCATCATAGATGAAGGGGCTTCTATGAGTATCCTTTCCTCAACTGCTTGGAAAGCACTTGGTTCGCCATCGCTTTTACCTGAGATGAGAAATCTAACAGGCTTTGATAAAGGAACCAGTCAACCGTTAGGGATCCTTCCCGATGTTCCCATAACATTGAGAGGGAAAACCATTCACATGAATGGTATGGTAGTTCAAGGACCCCTGGATTACAATCTACTCCTTGGACGAGACTATATTTATTGCATGAGAGCCATTGTCTCATCACTCTTTACAGTGATGTGTTTTCCGCACGAAGGAAGAGTGGTCAAGCTCGTAGACCAGCTTTCATTTCCCGGATCACGCATAGCAAATAGTCATATACCATCCCTAAATGGTCTTTTCATGCAAGAAATGTCTCAATCTCCAGTCCGTCCACCCGATGAGCGCGAGTGATTCGGGGGGACATGACTGAAACCCAGGGGGCATGCACCCTGGTCTGCTTAGGCAGGAAAACTTCGGGTATAGGGTAGGTTTCCGCAAGAAAATATGACTAGTCTGTACTCCCGTCCGTGATTGGAAGAGGGGGTTATTCTAGAACAAGATTCTCTTGTCAAAGTTACGTGAGTAGAGTAACTTCCTCCATTCACCTTTGGCTATTTCGATAGACATCGCCGAAGAAGTGTTTTGTTTGCGCTGTGAATAGAGCAATCTTTCGGTAGCCTGAAAGACGTATACCATTCCTGATAAAACAAATGTTTTGTCAGCTTGAATAGAAGATGACCTTGAAACTTTGTTTTATACCTGGGGGCATGCAAGCCTTTTGGTGTGTAAGCGAAGAGCGACTATTTATTTTTTAATTTGTAGGACCTCTAACCCTTTAAACTCGTAGGATTGGTCGTTTCCTAACTTGCATAAAGAAAGGATGTGGGGCAAAACTCAAAAAGTTGCCGTTTTATATGAGACATTCTTATCACACAACTGGATTAATCGAGCAGTTTTAGCACATAGTTCAAGCTCGTTAAAAAATAAACATAAGACATGAGCAAATGTTTCCCCCTGCATTTAAGCTCGTTAAAAAATGAACTATTCCTGGTAAATAACCATCGTGAATGTAGTACTTCAGCCCTTAAAGCCTTGGTCGTGTTTGCACCGTCACCTCCACTTTTTCATTGGCCGATCATTCACCTCCATTTGATTGTTTACCCATTTTGAGGAACAGTTGCGAAGAGTGATTTCACTAGCCATCCTTGTGACAATGCCGTGATTAGAAAATTCCAAACCTTACCTGGAATCAGTTGCTACCCGTTTTATCACTCGTTCCTCAAAAGACAAGTCTCCTTTAAGCTCTTTTCAACTGACTCGTAAAATATGAAAAGATTGCTGAGCCATTGGCCTCTCCAGCTCGTTAAAGGGATAGGAAGTGCTATCCCTTGTCTATATTTTAATCTTTTTGGACCTGAGGGATTATTACACAAAAATATCGAGCGCTTGTTTTGTTCGGCTCGTTAAAACTATCGAAAATCCATCCCTTCTGTATTGTTTTATATTTTTTCGGACTTAAGGGATTAGATGACGAAAAAGGAATTTTGGAGTTACCTTTACGTTCCTTTTCAAACTCTCTAAAATTTAAAAGGACCGAGTTATCTTTGTCATTAAACTTGTTAAAAAGATTAATAGCGACAAACTTGTCTATAGACGAGAACGAGTTTCACTATCGCTAGGCTCGTTAAAACATAGCGATGGATTTGCCCGAAGGGCAAATTATAGAACAAGCATATGTTATCCTCCTCAAGCTTGACAAAAATAAAGAGGTACTGGTCAACAATGACTGGGGAAAATTGGGAAGAAAACTTGAAGAAACTTTGTTGGTAGCAAGTCGCTCTTGAACATGACACTTCCACTCCGTGTCCGAGTCGGGTTGGGTTGTTTCATTCACCGGTCACATCACCATGGTCACACCATACCATTGACATTTGGGGTTAATGCTACCAATCCATCACATCAGTGTCGCCGATATGTTCAAGAGAATTCATTCAGTGAATTCACCTGTGTCTCACCCACTACCATACATTATACTCCATTCTTTCATGACCGCCACCCTGAACCTTATATCACCAGATCGTTTTCACCTCCATTAAAATCATTTGCTCCGTTCCGTGTCATTGATGTGGTATTCATTAAGGCCCTCCTGTGACGGATCACTTCTTGTCGACATCAGCTCATTATCCAAGAAGTTGATCTAAGAACACCCCATTCAGTACTTTGAAGCTTGCATGCCTCAATGGCAACTTTCTCACTTCCGGCGACAGGTTTACATCAATGGCCTTCGACCGAAAGATTTTGCGTGGTGTTCGACGCCAAGTCCTATATTCACACCACGTGAATTGTACTGCAGTACCTTGAGGGTCATTGTCATTATCGATGATTCCTCTCGCGCTTGTTAACAGTTTACATCATTGACTGGTAATCAAGCGATGTCTTTCCATGTTCGACTCCAGAACATTTCTCACATGGATCGACTTGTACTTTGAGTGAAGATCGGACGAGATTGAAGACCCCGTATCTAGTTTCATCCATCCGGGTTGCGATATATATTCAGGGAAATAAAAACATTAAATGTACATCATTGCTACACAGATGATCATCCACTCAAAAGGATGATGGCTCTATCAGAATCATCAGTCTACACTCAGACGATTGTCTGTCCTATGTACATGAAAATGAATTTATAAAGCTGAGCATGGGAATGCCCGCCTCAGCTAGATCATGAAAATAGTATGAAGATAATGTATTGTATTGTATCTTATTACAGGTCTCCTCCCAGCATTGAAAGAACTTCGGATCCTTATAATAAAGCATTTCATCTGACACCAAAAGATTAACGACCTCATACTTTAGGGGGCAACTGTTATAGACATTTTTGGGCCCTACAACCCCAAGCATGAAATGTCCATAAACCAAGGGCTCCTAAGTCCCTAAAAGTGTTGTTCTAACCCCTAAAGGAACAAGGTCAACAGATTACAGCTTCTCCCAGAAGTTCTCCATGAGAAACTGCTTAGAATTGGTCAAAAGAGGATCATTGCAGCTGCTTCACTGGCTAAGTGCGTTGCATCTCACCCAAATACATTGTGAGGGTGCGTTGCATTTCAAAAGTCCCTTCTGTGGGGTGCGATGGGCAAGAAATGACAAATGGAAGTGTCATTCCGCGAGGTGGAGAGGCAATGGAAGCTTCCAGAATCTTCTCCTGTGACACTTGCCTCACTGAATTCGACCAAGGATGAGTAAGAGGCCCTCAGTCTCCAAGTGGAAGCAAGAACTATCAGAGAGAAGACACTAATCAAATCACAAGCTGACTCATCCCCCTTACAGATATCTATATATGAATCCCTCATCCCAGAGATCCAGAGGCTGGAATTTTGCATATTGTAAGGAATTGTTGTTGGTTTCTTGAGACAAACATCATATTGTTGGGTGATCTAAGCTTTGTTTGAGGTGAAGAGGGGCTTCTTTGCTGGGAGGTTGATGCTGGGTCGGAACAACTGGTTGTAACTCCTCTTGGCTCTTTTCTTGTTTATCAATAAAAGCTATTTGAGTTTTCCTCCATGCTTTTGTGTCATTGATGCTTGTTACATTTGTATGGTCAATTTACATCTAACCCTAGATTGTTTATGATTATAGATCCATGTCTTTGTATAGTGCTATGCTTCTGTGATCTTACAGGTACTTTGTGAAGCTGGGCGTGCAAGGGAGCAGGTAGCTAAGGACTATCAAAGAAGAGAGGGATCAAATCAGGAGATTGGCACAAGACAGAGGTTGGTCTTTCTGTTCCTCTCTATCTATAATTCATAAAGGAAGAACAAAAGTAGCTTTTCTCTGTTTGTTTCTAAGGCAGCTGTCACACCTTAGTGGGATAGAGCAGTTCTAAATAGACACTTTTCCCTGTAACATGTAGGTTTTAACCACGTACAAAAATTACCTACATACGAATTCTAAAAATAGAAAATAAACAATGGCGAGAGCATAAAACATAAAATGAATATACATGGAGATTTTCCCTTGGATCCCAAAACCGGGACTACCAAATTGATTTTTCAATATATTCCTTTCAATATTACTATACATATATATACATGCTGAAGCATCCATAAACCCCAATCCGTTAACCCTCGATTAGAACATAACCGTAGTTCCCTTGACTGGATCTACAAAATACCATGGACAGAAAACCATCATTCCCAAAACCATGTACGAAAACCACACACAAAACCATAGGTAGGTTTGCCCACCTAATATAGGACCCAAAAAAATTTCCCTGGGGCACTGCCCCAAACGCCATAGAGGAGGGTTAACGCTCCCCTCAAATCCCCTAACAAGGGGTACTTCTACCCCCACTGCTACGTGTAATGCAACGAACAAGGGTGCCTATCGCCCCACCCCCACACATGGGGCTATTCATGGAAAGAATATAACACACACCCAACATTCTCCCACTTTTTGTTTTCTTTCCATGACGGACCACATGAGAGCTTAGTCATTGCTCTAGCCCTACAATGCCCATTGTTTCTCTACACCAAGAGAACTTATCAGTTCTCATAGACTTTGTCAATGCATCTGCAATATTCTTCAAAGTGTCTACCTTTACCAGCAACACCTTTTTGTCCTCAACCATATCCCTTACAAAGTGATACTAAACATCAATGTGCTTTGTCTTTGAATTATAAGCAACGTTCTTTGCCAATAAAATTTCACTCTAGTTGTCACAGTGTATCCTTATAGCTCGTTGTACTAACCCCATAATTTAGCAAAATCTCTGCAACCAAACTACTTTTGTGCTTGCATGAGTCATTTCCATGCATTCTTCCTCTGTAGTTTAAAGTGCCACTACAGACTGTCTCTTACTCATCTAATTGACTGCACATCCAAATAGGTTAAACACATAACCACTTGTATATCTTCTCTGCTTCAAATCTCTTGCCTAGTCTGCATCAACAAAGCCATGGATGTCCAAAACTCTATCCAATCCTAGTTTTCCTTGGTAGCACAAAACATAATCACTAGTGCCATGAAAATATCTGAAAACCCGCTTTACTGTTGTCCAATGCTCCTTCCCTAGTTTTGACATAAACCTGCTCAATACTCCCACTACTGTGCAATGTCTGGTCTAGTACATACCATTGCATACATCAGGCTACTGACTGCACTTGCATATGGAACATGGGACATGTCCTTTTCCTATTCTTGTGTCTTGGAACACTGTTCAGCAGATAACTTTACAGCGCCAGGAATAGGAACCTTCACCGGTTTACTATCCTTCATATTAAACCAATATTGTCTCAACATACTTCTTCTGGTTTAACCACAACTTCGTTTTTGCTTGATCTTGTTTAATTTCCATGCCCAAAATATAGTTTGCAGCACCAAGATCTTTCGTGTCAAATTTGGAGGAAAATCGGGTCTTCAATTCCTGGATAATATCTTCGTTATTTCCAATCAACAACATATCATCCACATACAAGACCAAATAAATAACATGATCACCAATTAATTTAAAATACACATAGTGATTTGCTTTGCTTTTGGTGAAGCCAAGTCCCCATATATATGTATCAAATTTCTAATACCACATCCTTGGTGACTATTTTAATCCATACCAAGAATTTTTCAACCTGCATACCAGTTATTTCTTACCTTTCACCGCAAAGCCTTCAGGTTGCTTCATGTAGATCTCTTATTTTATATCCCCATGAAGAAATGTTGTCTTCACATCCATCAGTTCTACCTCAAAATCAAAAGAAGAAATAATAGATAAAAGTAATATAATAGAAGCCACGTTGGCAACAAGAGAAAAAATATCACCAAAATTAATTCCCGGCACCTAGGAATAACCTTTTGCTACCAATTTAGCATTGTATTTCTCCACCTCACCTTCTGCATTCATCTTCTTCTTAAACACCCATTTGCTGCCAATGGGTTTCCTTCCAGCGAGCAACTCCACCAAATCCCAAGCCTCATTTTTGTGCAAAGTTGTCATTTCATCAACCATGGCCTCTTTCTAGAGTTTTCCATCCTCTGAATCTACTTCTTCCCTGACAGTTTTGGTATCATCATCAGTGATCGATAAAGAAAAAATTGAACAAAAAGAACCTAAACTATACCTTTCTGGTTGTGTTCTTTCTTGAATGAATATTCTCACAGCTAGAGTTTGTGGCTTTTCATCTTCTGGTTGTCTTCTGTTATAGAGTCTGATTCCTCATCCTTTAGGTTCCTTTGGTAGGACTTCATGTTTAATAATATATTTCACCTCTCTAAACACCACATCGTGATTGTACACAACCTTCCTTGTTTCTGGGTTCCAAAGCTTATAACCTTTTAAACCATCCTTATACCCAATAAAGATGCACCTTTCAAATTTACTATCCAACTTGGTTCTTTTCTCCTTTGGAACATGTACATATACATCACATCCAAATACCCTTAGATGTGAAATAGAGGGTTTCTTACTAGTCCATACCTATTGTGGAGTCTTATCCTCCAATGTTGATGAAGGTGATATGTTGACCGGGTAGCATGCATGCCCACCGCCTCTGCCCAGAATTTTTGTACTAACTTGGCACCACTGAGCATGCTTCTTGCCTTTTCCATCAATGTCATGTTCATTCTTTCTGCAACTCCATTTTGCTGAGGTGTGTATGGAGTAGTCTTCTTCTATTCTATACCACACTTCTTACAAAACTCTTCAAATTCCTTCTTGCAAAACTCTCCACCGTTATATGTCCTCAGCACCTTTATCTTCTTCTCTGTCAGGGTTTCCACCAGAGGCTTAAATTATTTAAACCTGTCAAAGAATTTAGATTTCTTCCTGAGGAAATATATCCATGGATTCCTTGATAAGTCATATATAAATGATACATAGTACACAAACTTACCTAGAGATGGAACCGACACAAGTTCAAACACATCACTGTGCAAAAGCTCTAATGTCTGTTTCGCCCTCTTAGCACCAAAGGGGAAAGTCACCCGATTCGGCTTCCCATAGACACAATTTTCATAGAAATCAAAATCCAGAGAGAAATTAGACATACCTTATACCATATCATTACCATGAAGTATTCAAAGACCACTAGATTTTATCTCCACTTTCAGGAACCACAGAACTGTTGCACCCATCAATAACATTGCTACCCTGAATCTTGTACATATTTCCAATCCGATTTCCCTGCATCAATACTATTTCTCCCCGAACCATCTTGTAGGTATCTTTCTCAAACATTGTTTTTACACACGCATCATCCAACTTTGTTACAGAAATAAGATTTATGGCCAATGCAGGAATATGCAGAACACCCATAAGTGTTCTAATCCTTCCACCTTGCAACTTCAACTTGACTTTTCCATGACTAAAAATTCTATCCTTCCTAGCATCCCCTAAGAAGACATCACCACCATCATATTTATCATACTCACAGAACCATTCCCTATGGGGAGTGAAGTGAAAGGATGCACCTGAGTCAATCAACCATGCCTCATGATCTACATGTGTAATTGAAGAAGAATCCAAGTATACATCTCCACCTTCATCTGAGGTGGTTTTCGCCTCTGTAGAAGGAGAATCATCAGATCCCTTTCCTTTCTCAGGAGCTTTAGATCTACAATCATTTTTGAAGTGCCCTTCCTTTTTGCATTTCCAACACACCTTTATAGGTTTTCCTAGAAATTTATATCTCACTATAGATTTAGATCTCCCACTAAATGATTTATTTTTGTTTATGTTATGGTACCATCCTCACACAGAAAAGGCATCACCATTCTGGCCCTCCATATTTTTCCGTCTAATCTCCTTCGACAATAAGGATGAGACTATTTCATCAAACTGCAAGGTAGCCACATTGCTACTTATTACAACAACCATACTATCTCACGAATCTAATAGAGAACACAAAAAACTAATGCACTTATCTTCATCTGAAATTTTTATATCAATAGATAACAACTAGCTTACCACAGTATTAAAGGCATTCAGATTCTCTGTCACCAAGTCTCCATCCTTCATCCTTAGGTTATACAACTTTTTCCGTAGGAACATTTTATTCACCATAGACTTAAATTGGTACAAAGTCCCTAACTTGTCCCATAAAGCCTTCACCGAAGCTTCCCCTGATACATTCAACAATATTGAATCTGAGATACACAACTGTATTGTGCTCTTTGCTTTCTGATCCAACTTCGCCCAGTCTTCAGCTGACATTTTCGTTGGTTTAGTACCCGGATCTACTGCGATCCACTGATCTTTATCCACCAGCAGATCCTCCATCTTGAGTTTCCACAACTCAAAACTATCACTGTTAAATTTCTCAATCTCTATCTTTCCACTAATCACCATCTTCTTTCACCACAAGAATCGATCCCGCAGATCCCCACTAAATAGGATCTACCACAAGCATGATCAAAACCCCTCAGTAGCAAAGACATCCCCTTGAAGCCAAAACAACTTTGATACCAAATGTACTTTTTAACCTCGTACATAAATTACCTGCATACGAATTCTAAAAATGGAAAATAAACAATGGTGAGAGCATAAAACATAAAACAAATATACATAGAGATTTTCCCCTGGATTCCAAAACCAGGACTATCAGATTGATTTTTCATTATATTCCTTTCAATGTTACAAAACATACATATATATATATATATATATATATATATATATATATATATATATATATATATATATATATATATATATATATATATATATAGATATAGATATAGATATATACATGTCAAAGAATCCATAAAACCCAATCCATTAACCCTAGATTATAACACAACCATAGTTCCCTTGACCGAATCTACAAAATACCATGGGCAAAAAACAATCATGCCCAAAACCATGTGTGAAAACATGCACAAAAACATAGGTAGGTCCGCCCACCTAATAAGGGTCCAATAAAATCCCCGTAGAGAGGGGCTTCGCCCCCCTCAAACACCCTAACAAGGGGGACTACTGCCCCCCTATGACCCACCTATTGCGCCCAGCGCAATGGACAGGGGGCCCTATCCCCCCCCGCACATAGGCTAGTCATGGAAAGAATATAACACACACCCAACAAATATCTCATTCTGAAGATTGCACCAGAGACAACCAAGAGAGGTATAAAATGTCTCATTATGCTAATGTTCATTTTGATTACAGGCACATTGTTAAGGATGAACAAAATTTATGGCATAAAAAACCATGCAGTTTTTGTTGCTTGTATAACCATGTGGTTTTCATGTGATAGAAGAGAATGGTTGCAAGAAAGAGGACAAGACATGAAAGGCCTTCTCCACATCAAGGAGGGAAGAAGGTTAAGCATATCTAGAGGAAGAAGACTATTTGCAGTCATTGCAACAGAGGTGGACATCAAAGAGCCACATGTTGGGAGCTCCATCTAGAGTAGTGTCTCAAGAAGGACAAAGTGCAGGTGTAGGAACTAGTTGGTAAAGTTGTTCAAAAAGTGAAACAACTATAGAAAGATGACCCATTCACCTTTTTGAGTGAGATATGGGTCTTTTAGAGATAATAGCTTGGCAGGGTCATATTTCTGTAGAACATATGTTGTGAAATGATTGTGAAAGTGATGATGTGTTTTCCATCACTTATGAAAGTAATATGATGATGTTTTTAGCTTTTTTTGTTGATAGATGATGTATTAGTTTCTCACATGGTTTTGATGTAAACTTGGCCAAAGAGTATGTTATAAACTCTTGGAAAGTATGGGGTTTTATTGGGTCATGATAGGTCATGAAATTGAACATGTATTTTGCAAATTGTACTACAGTTTTGCAAAGAGTACAAGTGTCAGTTCATCACTTATTGTTCCAAAGAAAAAAGGTGAAGGAGAAGAAAGTGTGGCATGTTAGGGAACTTGTTGTGCAGACGAAGGAGTAAAATAGATTACAGATAGTTTTCATTCTTTTGGAGGGCCAAAAGCTCCTCAGTGGCGAGGAATGATCCAAGTGGCTCTAGAAATGCTTAGAAGTCAAAGAGGGAGGGTTTAGGAAAGGCGCAAAAATAAAAGTCCTTGTATTGTAATAAAACTAGGGTCAAATCAAATATCTCATCACAAGCTTTCTGATGGTGTGAACGACACCTTAGTCCAAACTCGTATGCGAAAGTTATGCTCAGACAAAGTTTCAATCAAACTAGGAAAAGGTCAAAGCCAAAGTCAACATTTTACCACGTGGAAGGGCATACAAATGACATGTGGCAGGCCATATAGATGACACATGGAATCAAAGTTAGCAGTCATAGTGGAACCCATAGAGCTAATGTGGCAACCCAGTCAGCAAACCAAGTGGACCCATATATAGGTGATATGGAAACACCAAAAATCGACATATGGCAAGTAGGCTACAGATGATGTGGACCAATGACAGCCTACCACATGGCCCAATCACATGGTGCCACTTGGCACCTCAAATTAGTTCTAAGTGGATTTTGCATGGTACAACCTCCATTTTTTTCTTATTCTCATGGTTTTGGGAGTCGTTACAATATGGACATATGATTTCCATATATTATATAGTTTGAAAACTATAATAAAACCAAAATTGGGATTTAAAACCATATTAAAAAAAAATTAGGAGTCCATGGGTTTTGAACCCAAAACCTCCCCAACAAAAAGTAACTTAATATGACTCTACCAACCACTATTCCAGCCATACACTTTTTCTTATTCACCCTCACACTTTGTTATAAAATGCCATTCAAATGGTTCAAAGAGAACCATGTAGAATGTTGGATAATACATGAGAGATGAGGGCATATGCAGACCAATGAAGACATGAATCTCAAGAAGATTCTAGGAATATTGTTAGAGCGTATGTTAGGGAATATTTTCTATGAAGAACCTTTGAGGAATCTTTAATATTCCTTGGGGCATAATTTTGAAGGTGTCAGAATTATGCCGACTTTATACTCATTTCTCTCATTTTTTATTTGAGGCACACAATGGTGTGATCAGTTTCTTCATCTAAGTAGCCTAAATTCAGTCAGCCTTCATAAGACAATCTTTTAGATTCCCGTGGAGCCCAAATTTGACCGAGTCTGAAGGGGATATAGTCATATTTCACAATTTTTCACCAAGAATTCAACCGTGCAATCTGTTTCTTCAGTAGAGTTGTGAATTTTCAAGCCATCCCTGAAAGTGGAGGTATAAGATGCATTGATGCCATGTCTTCTTTTTATTTTTGTTGAGATGATTTGATGTTGGAGAATCCTTGTATGCTACTTCATGTGAGAGTTGGTTATTTTGTCATGCTGAAGGAGAGATTTTATGAGTGAGAGTTCTTGTAGAATAGTGTCTCATGGAGAGACATGCCACTATGGTTAAGGAATTTCATCATTGTATTTGATAAATAATGCATCATGTACTCATCATCATCTTGTAGCAATTAATGAAGCGACCTCCCCACTCTTGACACGGAGCCCAAAGATGTAACCCACACTTGGTGAACTCCGTTATCAACTTGTGTGTGTTCTTTGATTTGATGGTTGTCAATATGTTTCCTATTATTTAAAGTATGCACATGCGATTGTTAATACTCTTTCACGTGCAATTTTTCTAACATCACAAAAGTAAATTATCTTGGTTAATTTTCATAGTTGAGAGATCCAGATTAATTACAACTTAAAAGTAGCATACAAGTGGATTTTGCTACATCTTTTTCAGCTTTGAGTTTGACATCATCCTATGAATATGAGTTATTCTATTGATGAACAATAGCTCGAGAATTCATGATTAGGGAATCTTCTTCCTTCTAATATGACTTATGTATCTTCATTTCATATGCAGTGCATGTGTCATCTCTCTCATAAATATGTTGTAGATTATCTAGCAGATATTTTGTAGTCTCACAATGTTTTTCTTTATCAAAGTCTGAAATTGATACTCCAATTAGGACTGTCTTCATGAATTTTATTTTATATTCATTGTTCTTTACATCTACTACATAAAACCATACATCCAAGCCAAGAGCCATTATATAAACCTTCATTCTTACCTTCCATTGCGCATATAGTATTCAATTAAATAATCGTGCTTTGTCTAGGTGTAGCCCCTTGTGATCTAGTTGTGTCTAGGGTAGCAGTGACCTCTCCTTAAGGGGGGATTCGATTATTGAGGAATCCCGTATTCGATGATTGCTCCAACAGATAGACTTCAGATACTGCCTTATCTGGGATATGGCAAGTTGATGAGTGAGGAGGCTCCATCGCATTGAGACTGACGTACAGGTCATAAACATTTTGTCAAAGCCCTGGGGAAAGGTCAAATCTGTGAATTTCCCGAATGACTTGGAGTCGTTGAGAGACCTTCTTATAAGGGTCCTGCATGTTGCATCCATTGAGCTCTGGGAGCTCTAGGGGACTTGAGGTACTTACTGGAGCAACATACAACCACAGGATGACTCACCGTCCCCTGGTGGTGTGCTATGTATAGGATGACAGGTTCAACCTTCCCGTGTGATACCCCATGGTGACTGTGGAATAGGAAGATTAGTTCTCCTGTGGGCCGGGATGATTAGTTCTCCTGTGGCAACTATGGAACATGATGATTAGTTCTCCTGTGGGCCAGGATGATTAGTTCTCTTGTGGCAATTGTGGAACAAGATGATTAGTTCTCCTGTGGGCCGGGATGATTAGTTCTCCCGTGGAAACTGTGAAACATGATGATTAGTTCTCATGTGGGCTAGGATGATTAATTCTCCCATGGCGACTTCGAGGCAGGATGATTCATTTTCCTGTGGATAGGATGATTAGTTCTCTTGTCAAGGCATCCTACCCATGTAGTCTGAGACTCATGGGAAGTACCTCCCATTTGATCAATGAGCAGGGAAATGGGGTTAGGGACCATAGTAGTACTATCGATGGATGCATCGATGTATCTAATGTACTCCCTATGCTAGGATGACCTCCATTGATCTGGGATCAATGAAACTGATCTGGAATCAATGAAACTAATCTAGGATCAGTATGAGTGGTTTAAGACACTCTCTTGTGATATTAATCTGGGATCAACAAAACTGACTTTGGGTCAGTAAGAGTGATGTGACACACTCTCTTCAAATGAAACTAACTTCGGGTCAGTAGAGAATGGTATGAGACATTCTTGATCAATTCTTCTTCTTCATGGTTTAGTAGAGCAGAGTAGAGAAAAGCAGAGAGCTTAGCAGAGTAGAGTAGTGCAGGGCACTGATGGCAGAGATAGTACAGTCAGACATATGGATTAGCGGATGGAGTTCACCCCAGTTGAGAGGGAGTGTTAAAATTGGCAACTAGGCCCAAACTCCATGTGGGTCATCTTATTAATGGAAGCTGATATTTTTCTTGGATCCCTCTCATCGAGAGGTGTAGGGTAGATCTAAAGATCATCTGATTCCGATAAGTATTCATGGAGATATGAATTTATTTGTGTTATGGGACAATTCATCAAGGTCAACTAGCAACCAAATAAACCCCACTTGCGCTCAACGTTTTAGTATAAATAGAGGTGGCCTTCAAGTCATTTCAACACGCTTGGGATCTCTTCCTCTCTACTTGTCATTGGGTTTTAGTAGGAGGAGAGATCCTAAGGGATAAAGCTGCCCTAATCCAGAGGGCAGAAACCGAAACTGCTGGAACTGTCGGGAATAGTTGGAACTGCCGGGAATAGCCGAAACTACCGGGAAAAGCCAAAATTGCCAGGAATAGTCGAAACTATCGAGAAAAGTCAGAACTGTTGGAACTGTCGGGAACAGCTGGAATTTCAGGAACTGCCGGAACTACCGGAACTACTGGGAATAGCCGGAATTACCGGAACTGTCGGAACTGTCGAGAATAGCCAGAATTGCCAAAACTGTCGAGATTGTCGGGAACTGTCGGGAACTGGTGGAAAGGCAGGAAAGCTAACCCAGAGGGAAGAAGCCAAAACTGTCGGAAATAGCCGGAATTGTTGGAACTGTCAGAACTGTCGGGAACAGTCAGAACTGCCAGAACTGCCAGGAACAAGCGAAACTGCTGGAACTTTCGGAACTGCCAGTAACTACTAGAACAACCAGAGTATCTATCTCCGAAGGAGAGCAGCATGCAAGGGACAACTAACTAACATTGGGATAGTTGTATGGTACTTAGCAGCAAATACACCAAACATGCAAGGGACAGCTAGCATGCAACAGCAAGCATGCAAAGGACAACAAGCATGCTAGGGACAATAAGCAAGCTAGGGACAACAAGCAAGCAAGATGTAGCCAACACATAGGTCAATATGGCAACATGGTGCAACAATGGCACATAATGCAGTACAGTGATGGGTACAGTCATGATTAATGAAGCATGATGAGATGCAGCATAGTGATGATGGGTGCAGCATGGTGCAGCACGGTGAGGTGCAGCATGATGACGAAATGCAGCACAACGATAGGTGAAGGAGTCACCTTGGAGAATCAGTTGAAGCAGCATGTCTTCAACTGATCTCATGTATCATCTTCTTAGAAATGATCTATGCTCTTATCTAGATAAGTCAAAGTGTTGACTTCTATTGTAAACATATTATCTCTCTCTGTTTGCTGAACTATTGAAGAACATATAAGAATAATTGATCAAGGGTTTCCCCACATTAGGGTTTGTCCCTGGCTAGCGCCACATCTTGTGTCCTCTTGTCTTGGCTTGTCTTACGCGATTTATCTTTATGTTCTATCTGCAGTTTACTTTAATGCTAATGTGAATGCTATTCTGGAAAAGATATTGAGCTAACTGTGAAATTTGAAATAAATTGCTCTAAGCATAGAACATACCTAAAATTTAACACTTTATGATGTCCAATATTCTTGCAATGGTTGCGATATTTTTTTCCCTCCACAGTTTCTTGACATTCTTTTGTGTCTCCTCACTGAGCGACATAACCTTCCTTGAACGATTATCTTTGGTGTGGCTCCAGTGAGGTGAACTTGACTTAGTTTTCCCTTTGAAATTATCATTATCATTGAAAGGTTGTGATGTGCTTTCAGCATCCTTCACTAACTTAGACTTGTCGCTTGAAGACTCTCTTGTCTCTATGGGTTTGGAGTGTCTTTCTTCCTCTCTTACATAGACCAATATTGCATATCGAGGTAGTTCCACCACTTGGATGGGATTCAAAATTCTCTAGCCCTAAAATCCTAGGCCCTTTCCTTCATATCCCATCTTCTTCATTAGCTTCTACCAAATGCCCGCGGTGTGCTTCTCAAATGAGCCAAAATCATCATCATAATGAGAACATGAAATTGAAGAATCCTTAACATTGTTTTCATCGGTTTTTTATTCTGAAGCATGTGATGATGACTTCTCCAAGCCTTCACTACACTTCAACTTTTCCAAGGCCTCTTTTGTGGCTTGTAGCTGAGGCTACATTCCCTGTTTCTCCTCTTTTGTTTCTTGTAGTAATCTTCTCAATTCATCATTCTCTGCTTGCATTCTTTAGTTTATATCCTCGAGTTCTTGGAGCCATGCATTCTTTGGTGCTCTTCTCATCTTTGGTGTGACTCCTACTGCAATATTTGTCTCATCACCCAAATGAGGACCCGATTCAATTGGTACATCACTTGCAATCCCAACAGCTATGATATTGATCTCATTGCTTGAATTAGAACCTAGGTTAATTGGTACAACACCTACAATCCCAGTAGTTTTGATCTTCATCTCATTGTCTGAATCAGATCTAAGGTCTTGTTGCATTGTAGCAACTATCTTCTCCTTCCCTTTTCCACCATATTATTTGGCTTCAATTATGCATGTAGTTTCCAACTGTGCTCCTCATCATGCCCTCCTTTCTTGCAATGAGCACAAGAAGGCTTTTCCTCCTTTTTATTTGTCATCATTATCTTCTTTTCATGGTTGTATTGCTCATACATTCCCTTTCTTTCAAGGTGAATGGATTTCACACTAACCACTTCAAGAGTAGTGGGTTCAAATAACAACAATGAATGTTGAAGATAATTATGTAAAGAACCAATATATTTCATCAAAGTATTAGGTGAATCTAAAGGAATGCCCAATGTCAATGCTTGCTTCCTAAATTCTTCTGTAAACCTTTGAACATTTTGATCTTTTCCTTGTCTCAAACATTTCCATTCCATCTTAGATTTCCCCCTGTATCCCAATGGATAAAATTGTCCTCTGAATGCAAAAACAAATTCAGACCAAGAAGAAAGGAGTTTACCCATATGCTTGCTACCTTTCTGAAGTTTTCTCTCCCACCATATAAGAGCAATGCCTCCTAGTCAAAGAGATGTTAACTGGATCTTTCCCTCATCCTCTTCGATCTGTTGTATTTGACAATATACGCCCTGTTTGATCCAATTGTTTAGCTTTTCTGTATTAGATTCTCCATTAAATATGGGAAATACTAATTTTTCATCCAACTTTAAAAAATACATTTTGGAAGCATGTATATGTTGATTATTAGAATGATGAGAAGAAGATGAATAAGTTAAACATTCACTTGAAGATGGAGATGGAGTTTCAGGAGGTTTTCATCCATTTCCCTGATTTACCAAAGCATTGTACTCTGCTTTCTCTTTCTTCTTCTTTTCCTTATTTTCCTTCTTTTCCACTCTCTTCTCATAATCTACAAATAATTTATCTACCTTATTTGCCATATCGTAGAAATATTTTTCAAAATCTTTGTAATTCTAGGTGTGAACATCATCGTTTTCCATTTTCCTTCTTCATGTTGCACATCCAATCTCTAGGTCCAAATACTTGAGTTTTCCTTCACCCTCTTTGAGCAAGGCCCTGGTTATCATTCACACTCGCAATTTACATCAGCAAGCAGGCCGCTTTGATATCAAACATGATCCAAGATCTTTACTTCATTTGATGCTTTTAGAATTACATGAAAGAGCATGTAAAAGCCATATGTGCAAACACTTAAAGAAGAAGAAACATAAAGGAGACCATGAAGACAATGCACACAAAAGTTTGATAACGAAGTTCATCCAGTGTGGACTACATCTCCAGGACCAACTTCATTAGTGGGGAGGCCACTTCATTCATCTCAACAAAAATTAAAATGAACACATGGGAAAATATATCATTATACCTCTAATCCTAGCAATGACCTGAAAATGGGTTGCTCAGATCCAGAAGCAGACTGTACCAGTGAAATCATTGCAAAATTCTAATTAAAATAAGTATAAACTCGACTATATTCTGCCTTTTTCAACCTTGGACCCCCCAAATTATCTTCAGATTCCATATCAGAATATGCGTGTGAATATTCCTTGGGAATATACCCTCTCAAAATGCATGCCTGTGCAAGGTTTTATCGGTGTAGTTCTATACACTCCACATTTCGTCTTGACTAACTATTCCCTCTTGGCCCTCCTTCATTGCCAACTCGAGTATCATGGGATTTTATATATTTTGATGGGTGGACTTTTCAAAACCCCGTCGGTTGGCGAGTTGGCTGGTAGTTTAACAATAGCTCTTTGGTGTTGAAGTGGTTAGGGGTTCAAACCCAACCGACATCAAATTTTTTATTGTTATATATAATATACATAACGATTAATATACCATCGCCATGTATACATTATCAAACCCTTGTTTATAACACATAATTGCAGCCAATATTTGAAACTGATAATACCAATTGAAATCGTCACTTATATACGCTGAAACTATTGTAACCATAATCATTGGTCATCATCGATAAGTTTGGGATTTAAACCACCCATTCAAATATATAACCACCGAGTTTAAAAATTCTTCCAAGTTGTTCTGTTGGGGCCAGTTTTGCCATCAACTGGGTGCCATGTGGCACCATCTGATTCAGCCACGTGGCCCCATGCTATTGGCCACAACTTTTCCACCAAGGTTAGGGGATGCCGCCAAATTTGGCAATTCCATAAAAAGTAACCACAACTAAAACCTCCTACAGATCTAGTGAAGGTATACCAAATTTAGCTATCATTTTGGGCAGATTACCAATTTTTGCAGTGCTCCAAATTTGTCTAGCGCTAGCTAAATCCTATCATTTTGCCAAGTTTGACCACAACTTTGACTGAGCATAATTTTCGCATATGAACTCAGATGGAGGCGCCATTTGTGTCATTGGGTTCCTTGTGATGAGATCTTCTTAATTGTCTTGGTTTCACTATGATCCAAGGAATTTTATTTTTTGGGCCATTAGGGATCCTCTTGGATCAAGATGACATCACCCTAATATCTACATGATGTCAACAAGAAGCATAGAAGATAGGTGACGTGGAGCTAGATGATGTGAATGCTAAGTGGCACCATGGGTCATTCCACGTTGGAAGTAACAAAAGGTGCATCGTCAAAATATTAGCATTAAGCGACGAGAAGGTTCCCGTTAGTGTCATTTGTCTAGCACCTACCAAAGAGTTCTAGATGGGAAACCCTCTAGCATATAACGTGAAATTAATCATCACATTGTGGAGGTTTGAACGAGACATTTTCATAGTTGTTATGCAATGGTGGAGTGGTGCTATGGCATGATGACATGGCGAGAGCCAGAGTGGATGTTGAGCAACATGGAAAAGCTACTTATGGCACTTAGAATTGCCAACGTGGCCATGCTTGTTGATGTGGCAACATATATTGAATTAGTATTCAAATGGGCATAACTTTCAATCCAGAAATAAGATTGAGACAAAAATTATATCACCAGAAAGCTCGTGATGAGTTAAACGTGGTTATACGTGATGGCGGAATTTGTTTCAAATTTCAATGAGGTTGGAAAATGAAAGTTTTTGTGACCTTGTCTTCATAATAGACCTTGAAGATTAGGTTAATTTTTAAAGTAACACCTCTCGCACCCTGAGAATAACCCAAGGCAGTGAGAGGGTGTGTCACACTAGCAGTTTCCATTATAACACGAAGAGTATATCCAATAATCCATAATCCAGATATACTAAGAATTTATGACTCAACAAGAGTTGAGACTCTATAAGGGTGGGGGAGTCTTCTCCTTGAACCTTATCACAACGGAAAAAAATGTCCCCTTGTAAGATTTGAATACTTTCACATAAATTCTAGGAAAAAAAGCATCCTAAGCTTAGGCACATTTTTGCTAGTATATTTACCCAAAATATTGTCAATTACAACCAAAATATTGTTGCTTTAATAATAAAGAAATAAATGAAAAAAAAACAAATATAAACGACATTAATTAAATACTTAAATAAATCCAAAATCAAATTCTAATTTCTAATGATTAAGATACATTCATCTTAATTCCATCATAAAATATGGCTCATAATATGAATTCTATGCAAATTTTTTTTTCCTTCGCATAAAAAACGCAATACCCAAACCCACCAAAAAATAATAAGTCAATATACATCAAACCATTACCATCAAATTTTTGGTACATCCATAAATCTATGAATCTCGCCAAAGGCTATGAACTACCCAATGAGACCAGTCTCCACTAAAGCTAAAACATAATATGCGAAGCTTCACAGCGAACTAGAGCCTTTCTTAATATTATATTTTGCGCGTTGGAAAGATTTTTATAAAATATAAAATACTGAGTCGATTGACACATAGTAGACAAAGTTGGTGATGGATGTAACACCTAGGCAACATTGATGATGATGTCACTCCCATTAAACTATTGAGAAATTAAAGTGCAAAAAATAAAAACGACGTTGACGTTAAATGTAACTCTTCGAGATGCGACAATATGGTGATGTAACTCTAGTTATTAAGCAGATTTATTAATTAAGAAAAAAGACATTTGCGAAATTTATTAATTCAAAAAACCTTCGCGTAGTTTACGGAGATTTGATTGGGGCGATGAACAATTTACAATGCTGTCAGCACACAATTTGGGTTAATGACGTGGCAATGTGCACACCGTTCGATGCCTTCAGATGGAGGAAGGTGCATGTCCCTCCGGATTAACATTATTTCCTCATAGTTATCAAAATTGGACTTTATACATAGAAGTCACCACGGAGTCAAATATTTAATCATTTTGGAGTAAATGGGAATAAAATTATTAGTGGGTGACAACTTTCTGTTAAATTCATTACGAAATTAAAATGAAAATTACAAAAAGTTCAAGATTAATCGATAATTGTCGGCATAATCTGATGATGTTACTTTTGACCTAATCGACGGTGGGTATGGCCGAAGATTCAAGCTTAAAAGACGGGTGAAGGCAGACACAATTTCTCACTCTACTCGGCGAAGACGAAGCGCTGCGCATTCATCTCGCTGTGCTTCATCTCGCCTGTTCGTGTTCGATCCCCACTCCCTCTCAATCTCCATTGTCTCTCTTGTCTGCGCTGTTTGTTTTTCCTTCATATTCACTGCTTCGGCCCCGTTTTCATTATGGCAGGACGGCTTCTATCCGTATACAGATTATCTTCTCTGCTGACTGACATCAGAATTTCTCATGCTCGGTATGCACTTTTCCATATTCTTTCTGGGAGAACAAAAATGAAGTCTCTATTGCATCATTTTTACAATAAAATTTTTGTTTTGGTGAGATTAGGGTCGGTAGCTTTAGGGTTTTGTACTGTGCACCGCCACAGAAAAATGAGCTTTAGATGATGTTTGTGTTTTGCAGGCAATATACGGCAGCAGCGGCCGATGCGATGAGATCAAGCGGAGTGGCCGATGCGATGAGATCAGGTGCAGGCGGAGGTAATGATAAGAGAAGAGCGTTCTGGATGAGAGACCCAGCCACGGGGGACTGGATTCCGGAGGATCACTTTGGCGAGACGGACACTGCAGAGCTGAGGCAGAAGCTCCTATCTAGAAAGTAGATTAATAGATTACTACAATAATCAAGAGTATAAGAATAGTTCAGTATCATTGTTCTCAGATTTCTTTACTCTTTTTCACAGTTCATGCGACTGTAGACTGTTTCCAGATTAATTAATATATATATGATTATATATTTGATGTTAAGTTGTGCACACTACCATTATTTTAAGCAAAGGAATAATTGTGGCAATGCTCCTATATTAAATGGATGTGTCTTCTAAATACAAAGGAATAACTGTGGCAGTGCTCTATTAAATGGATTTGTCTTCTAAATACAAATAGAAGTCTGTAAAAATGGGAAAGAAAGGTTCGAAGTAAATAGATTATATAGCTGAAGGGTATTCTTTTTCTTAAGCTTGGTACTGTTTTATCATACACCTAAAACATACGGCTTGACGAGATATGAAGAGAAACTATACACAAATTTGTGAACGGATATATGATATGATATTATATTTTTAATGGATTTATGATACTTTATCTTTTTTAACCGGTGAATAGGTAACTATGAGATGACGTTAGGTTTTATTTAGGTTAAACATATACATTTAATAGACAGCCAAATAAGATAACATAGAAAGAAGACACCATAACACTCATTTATTCACAAAGATTATATATATATATATATATATATGAAAAAATTAGAAAACACCATGATAAGATAATACTCAATTATTCACAAAGATTATATATATATATATAATAGAAGAGAGTAGGATAAAGAAAGAATACAAGTGAACAAATGTAATGACATAGTGGCTTCTTTTAACAAAAAACCACTGTATTGTTTCACACCTGATGAATTTTTTACTATGGTAAGTTATCATTTTAAAGAGGAGAGATGTTATATTTATGTACCATTTTGACATCACATGTTTGATTGTTAATATTAATTAATAATATTTATAGGTAATTAACTTTGACCAAAGTTTAAGAGTGATGACTATTAAATAGAGACAAACATAGTCGAACATAGTAAACGACATTTCTAAATATGGTTGACTAATTCTGTAACGTTGCGTTGTGATGTGACAAAATTTGATCATTATTAACTATTAATATTATATTCAATCATACAATAATAATAATATACTCAATCTTAATATTAAATATTTTTGAATCTTGATTGTGACTTATGAAAGATAACCTCAATTCACTAAAGTTGACCATGTTTGACTAGAATTTAATATAGTCTAATTACATTGACAAAGGGCAACTATGACCGAATTTTGACTTTTATTAAATATGGTAAACATAGGGTTGACCAAGTTTGATCATGGTCAATTATTTAAACCCTAATTTTTAAAATCCTATATTAAAGCTTGTATTAAACCCTAATTACAAATCTTATATATTAAGCCCTAATATTATTAAACACCCTATATTATAAACCCTAATATTAAACCCAATATTAGAAATTCAATATTATAAACCACAATATTAAACCTAATATTATAATCCAATATTTTAAACTCCATTATTAAAAACCATATATTATATAACCACTATTATAAACTCTATTATAAACCCTAATATTGAACCCGGTTTTTTAAACCCAATGTTACAAAGTGTAATATTAAACCCTAATATTAAAACTAATATTATAAAATTTTATATTATAAACCCTAATATATTAAATCCTTATATTAAACACCCTATATTATAAATGCTAATATTAAACCTAATATTATAAAGCCCAATATTAAAAACCCTATATTATAAACTTATATATTACAAACCCAAATATTAAACAGAACCAGTATAAACCCCAATGTTGTAAACCCTAGCATGACCACATTAGTAAATGTTGTTGATAGACATTAATCAATATATATCAAGCACACGCACAACGTTGTTAGTAAATATAGTTTAATAATTTTGTAATGTCGCATCGCAACATTGAAGAAATTGTAATGTAACTTAAAACATTGCCAAAATGTTTATCTCATTACAACATTGGATAGATTTATGTACCATTACAACATCACAACATGTTTGATTATTAATATTAATCAATAATATTCATAGGTAATTAAGTTTGACTGAAGTTTAAGAGTGTTCAATCATAATCGAACATAGTCAACCACATTACTAAATATGGTTGACTAATTATGTAATGTCGCATTATGACACTCACCAAATTTGATCATTGTTAACTATTAATATTATATTCAATCAAGATTTTTTACTGAGAAGTGAAGGGTGCTAGAACTTGGAGAAATCCCGGTCGACGTCCTTCTGCAATCTGATCTAGGGTTCGAGTCAGGGTTTGGCACTGGTAACCATGGCGGGTTGTGGAGGAGGGAGTTCTGCTCCCTCCTACAATCAAATAGCCGCGAACAGAAACAAGGAAACTGATCTGCATCGCTTCAAGAAACCAACAAAGGTGATAACTGAGGATACTAACACAGGAAATATCAAACCTCACGAACAAAGAGTAAATCATGAGGAAGATAGCAGGGAGAAGAGGAAAGAGGGCAGCAGTCAGAAAGTTGCACCTTTGAGGGTGACAGGGGTCTGCAAACCCAAGTCAACCATCACTCCTCGAGTCATTTTAAGTGACCCAACGCTACAGGTGCACAGAGATCACATGGTGAAACACGCGATCATATGCAAATTTATGGGGATTTGGCCGACGAAGAAGGCCTTACATGCATGGATAAGGAACCACTAAAAGCTGAAGGGGGAGATAATTCTTCAACTTGAATCCAAGGGTTTATTTACGGTGGTGTTCACGAGCTTAGAAGATAAAGATAGAGTGTTCGAGGGAGGACCCTATGTTTACGCTGCTGCAGCCCTTTACATGTGACCATGGGTGATGAACTTTGTCCCAGAACAAGAAACGTTCACTTCAGTACCGATATGGATAAGACTATACTCCCTTCCTTTAGATTATTGGATGTCGGAGTCTCTAAAGGCTATCTGCAATAAACTAGGGCATTTTATAAAGACATCAAATGCAACATTAAGAGGCAAATACACTTCCTTCGCCCAGATCTGTGTGGAAATAGACCTATCTGGGGCACTCCCAAATGAGATCATTTTAGAAGTTTATGATGAAAAATGGGTGTAGGTGGTGGACTATGAGCATGTCTCATTTAGGTGTCGTAAGTGCCATGAAAACGGGCACCTATACAAAGACTACCCATTAAATAAATTGGAAAGCAACAAAAAAAACACCACAAGCAAAGATCCCGAGGGTTTCACTAAGGTGGGGGGTAAGGAGAAAGGAGGAAAGTGGAACCAAAAGAAAATCAACAAGGATGGACAACTGAGCCACAATAGTTTCAAAATCTTAGAAGAAGAAATTGGAAACAACAGGGAAAACCAGAAATTGGAGACTAGAACCAATGAGAAGGATAGGGATACTAGCATGGAGAACATACCAGAGAACAGCCAGCAACACGATGATCTACTGAGAATTGTGGATCTCAGTAGGGACCATGAGATGACCCCAAGTGAGATAGGAATGGAGGATCATGAACTACAGGAGATTCTTGAGAAGGAAATCTTGGATCTAGAAAAGTTTCTAGAACCGGGTATTACCAAAGGAGTTGATTCCCTGCCAAAAGAGGAGTTTGATAGGGTTCAACAACTCTTCCTATGGAGATCCCAATCGAAGAGTTTTGGAGTCAAAAGAAACCATGACAGCCAGGAAAACAGAGGGATGAAGACAATGGAGGAAACACTGGGGCACTCTTCCAAGAACCTGGGTAGGAAAAGAGGAAGGAAAAGACAAAATGAGTTGCTGATAGAATGTGGAAAACTCATCATCAACACAGGAAAGATGAAAAATCTCACCAGTTACTCTTTCACAAACCTTTCTTAATGAAGTTTACAACCTGGAATATTAGGGGCCTAGGAAGTAAAAGGAAACAAAGAAATCTCAGTAGTAGAATAAAAGAAGAAAAACCAGACATGGTTTTCATTCAGGAAACAAAGTGCTCGATGGATAAAATCAGAGAAATACATAGAAAATGGTTAAGAAGGTATGAGTATCTAGAGGTTAAGGCAGACAACTCAGCAGGAGGGATTCTTACGCTTTGGGATCCCCAAAAACTTGGAATCCTAGACACGGAAGCGTCCAAGAACTATCTTTCGCTGGTAATACAACCTGTGGGTGATAAGGAGATTTACATGATTACAAATGTCTATGGTCCTCAAAAACTAGAAGACAAACTCAAGCTTCTCACTTCCCTTGAGGAGCTAAGAGAGAGATATCCTGATATGCCCTGGATTCTGGCAAGGGATTTCAATATGATCAAATCTCTTACAGAGAAAAAAGGTGGCACCAGAACACTAGGCAGAGACTCCATTGCCTTCTAGAACTTCATAAATAACATGAGATTAGTGGATGCTGAAACAATAAATGGCACTTTCACCTGGAACAACAAGAGAGGAGGGGCTTCTCAAGTTGCCTCTAAACTAGATAGATTCATGATCTCAGAGGACCTATTTCTCATAGGCCCTGACATGTCATCTTTAATCCTTCCTTTTGGAGGCTCAGACCACTAGCCTGTCCAGCTTGAAGCCACTTTTTTGGGTACATCGAGGAGCAGACCTTTCAGGTTTGAAAATGTCTAGCTCTCTCACCCTGACTTCACCAGTAATATTGATAAATGGTGGATGGAAGAGCTGCCCTTTCAAGGCACTAAAATGTACATGCTACAACAAAGACTTAAACACATCAAAGTCAGACTCAAAGATTGGAACAAAAAACAGTTTGGTAACATTTTCAAAGCCAAAAAAGAAGTTGAACAGAAACTTCAGGGGATTAATCAACTCATGATCACATATGGCTTTACCGAGGAAAGGAAAACTCAAGTTGATGCTCTTCAGAAGGAATGGGATGATAGGTGTAGACAAGAGGAGATTTTCTTGAGACAGAAATCGAGAGTACAATGGATTGGAGGGGGGGAAGGAAACACAATTTTTTTTCATAAGTCAACTTTGAGTCACATGTCACATAATAGAATTTTAAAACTCAGAGATTCTCAAGGGAAAGACCTCGTCACCCACAAAGAAATGGAATCTGTCCTAGTACAACACTTAGCATTGCAAAGGAGCCTCTCTTAGACAAGCCACAATTCATTAACAAATTGACAAGGTACATTCCCAAGCTTGTAACAAGGGAAGACAATCATGATCTCAAGAGGCCAATATCTGAAGACGAGGTCAGTAAAGTTATCAACAAGATGGAAAATGGGAAAGCTCTTGGCTCGGATGGTTTCAATGTGGACTTTTTCAAAGCATGCTGGAAAATAGTCAAACAAGACATCCTTGATGCAGTGGAAGACTCAAGAAGATCCAGATCGGTCTTGAAGGCTCTCAATGCCTTTTTCATAGCTTGATTCCAAAGTAGAAAAAAGCCATCATACCAAACAGATTCAGACCCATAGCTTTATGTAATGTGGTGTACAAAATTATTTCCAAAGTGATTGCTAATAGACTCAAGCCCCTTCTTCCAACTCTTATCTCAGAGGAGCAAACTGGTTATGTGGAAGGAAGACAAATTCTCAATAATATCATACAAGCTCATGAGATGGTACACTCTCTGAAGAGAAAAAAGCAAGCTGGAATGATCATATAGGTTGACCTGGCGAAAGCTTATGACAAGCTAAGTTGGTCTTAGATCAAGGCAGTGCTGAAAGCTTATGGTTTTGACCACAATTGGATCAGATGGGTTATGGCCCTTGCATCCACGACAAGTTTTTCAATCCTACTTAATGGCTCACTCTCAAGAACCTTCATGCCTTCTAGGGGACTAAGACAAGGAGATTCGCTCTCCCCCTTCCTCTTTGTGCTCATGATAGAAGGGCTAGGCAGAGCAATAAAAATGGCAAGTGCTGAGGGAAGAATCCAGGGTTTGAAACTCACCACAAATTGAGCTGCTTCAACTCACCAACAATTTGTGGATGACACTATGCTACAGGGTATTCCCATGGTCAAGGAAGCCAAAGCTTTTAAACAAATCTTGAATGACTTTGCTATGGCCGCTAGTACAGAGGTAAGCCTTGACAAATCAAAAGTTTTCTTTTTTAACACTGACATTGCTATTCAGAGAAACCTTACCAGAATTCTAGGGTTCCAAAGGGATTAGTTACCCTCTAAGTACCTTGGAATGCCCCTTACAGATAAACCTCTAAGAAGGGGAGTGTGGGAGCCAGTCATTAACAAACTTTAGGATAAGGTTAGGAAATGGACATGCAGATCTTTGAATTTAGCAGGGTGCCTTGTGCTCACAAAAGTTGTCCTGCAGGCCATACCCATTTTCATGATGTCAGCTCTTCCTATTCCTAAAGGAGTTTTGCAACAGATCAGGAACATTCAAAGAGATTTTCTTTGGGGCAAAGGGGAAGAGAAAAATAAATGGGCTTTGGTAGCTTGGGATAAGCTTTGCAAACCTAAGGCCCATGGAGGTTTGGGGCTTCATGACCCTGAAACCCTCAGCAGAGTTTCGAGTGCAAAGCTTTGGTGGAGATGGCTCAAGGAATCGGCAACCCCATGAGCCAAGTTTGTGAAACAGAAATATGCAAATAATTGGCAGGAGAGGGATCATATTTGAATGTCTGGGCTTATCAAGGGCTCCCACATTTCGAATCTTTCTTGGGAAAATAGAAGCATTATCTAGCAGCACAGCTTCTGGGAGATCCGAGATGGGAACCTAGCAATATTCTAGGAGGACAACTGGCAGTAAGAACCAAACCTGTTTAGGGAATAACTAACTGATCTCAAGAATGACACTGACAACAAAGGTTTATGGATTTAAGACATATGTGGTTTATATCTTCTAATTTAGTAACCGGAGAACCCATAGGAAAAACCATTCTTCGTCAACGTTTCAAATCCCAACAGGGATCCATCATCAGGACATTCTTAATAATAATAAATTTAAACATTTAGTAGTAAAGATTAAATAATCATTTATTTATTATTACATTAATAAATAATATTTTGAAAATACTTTAAAATTCTTAAAATTATTATAAAATAATAAGGATTATAATAAATAAAAATGATTAAAATAGCTGACATCCATTTAAACCTTCTCACTTCAAACTATTAAAATCTATTTAATACCCTCATTCAAGCTCTTCTACTATCATCATTCAAGAATGTCTTGATGATGGATCCCTGTTGGGATTTGAAATGTTGACGAAGAATGGTTTTTACTGTGGGTTCTTCGGTTACTAAATTAGAACAAAGTTTTATGCATGGTAAGTGACTTGTGGGATCAGGTAAGGAATAATGGCAAATGGAGAACATGGAAGGATCTAGGCTATAGGGAAGAGAGGCCTTTGAAAGCTTAGGAAAACTCTCTTTTTATGGACTTGGAACAAAGGGATATTTTGGTTTCATCCTCTTCTGACCAACTAAGATGGGGAAGAAATACAGAAGGTAACTTTAACCTCAAAGAAGTCAAACAACTATCCCTAGGGTTGGATTATCAAAACCCTGATAAGGCATGGAAGGACCTTTGGCAACACCCGCATTGGATGAAAATAAAGTTGTTCATGTGGTTGGTTCAACAAAAGAAAATTTTAACTTGGGAAAATCTTCTGAAGAAAGGTTTTGTTGGCCCATCCAAATGCTATTTGTGTGGTACACAAGAGGAGATGATGGAACACTTACTCAACCTTTTCCCTTTCACCTCAACCTTGTGGGATTGGGTGGCCTCAATCTTCAGGAAAATTGACATGGATGGCCTCAATATTACCAACACTTTGAGGAATTGGAGAAGAAACTTCTCAGGAAATGAGATCATCAACAACACTTGGACTCTGGTTCCAGGCTTCTTAATCTGGGATGTCTGGAAAGAACGCAATGGCAGGATTTTCAAGAGAAAAACTGGCTCAACCCAGAACACTATTGCACAGATATTAAGACAACTCAAAGATATTGTTGGTGCCATGTTAGGGAGACCTCCTAAGAACCCGACTCTGCCCCAGGACACTCGTATACTGTTGCAGTTGGGTCTCCATTTGCTAGTTCCCCAGAGCATACACAAGGATGTGAGCTAGATAAACGTTGGTAAAGACTTTTGGCAACCTCCTCCTCATGGTTTCTTGAAAATTAACATAGATGGAGCCTCTAAAGGTAACCCAGGGATGGCTGGTTTTGGCAGGGTCATCAGAGATGAGCAGGGGTGCATAAAGGACATCTTTCATAGTCATCTGGGAACTGCCACAAATAACATGGCAGAGCTCATGGCCTTAGAGCAGTGCCTAGAAATACTAATCGAGTCAAATTCTCATAATGCCATCATTGAAGTAGACTCAGAATTGGTTATTAATGTGGCCAAGAAGATCTGTAATGGAAAAGCACCTGGAAAAGTATCAAAACATTGGTGAATTTTGCAGGTCTTTTAGCGCATTCATTCCCACGTACAAACCTTGAGAATGGCCAGTTTTTTTCATGTGCAAAGAAAAGCCAATATGCTCGCTGATCGTCTGGCGAATGAAGGAGTGTTTTGCAAAGAAATTTACAGCAAGTATGCATGGGATTCGACACCCTCGGGGAAATTGCATGAGGATTGTCAAAGATAGGTAGACAAAGACATGGAAAACTTCCAAACTATTAGGACTGAACAAGAAGGAATACTAGTGGAAGCAGGAGAAAGCAAAAGTATAAGTCATTCTTAACTGTTGATTTTCAAAAAAAGGAAAAAAGGGAGAAGAAAAATGCTTAAAACAAAGCTTTCCATAAGGTAGAGGCACTTGGTAAACAACAAGCCTCTTAGTAGGTCGTCGGCCATGGATCTTGGCAGCCTTTGTAATCGAATGTCCATCAGGTGGAAAATCAATCGAAGGTTAGCCACCAAAGCGGACCCAATGTTTTTTAGAATAGCGGTTTATAATCCTCATTGGGTCCAAAAAGGAAAGTAAATACCATGCAGGTTTCTGTTCCGATATCTCGGAGGACCATTAGATCAACAGGGGCTTATTCATGTGGTTTTCGGGTTCTAAAAGTGATCGGAGCTTAAGTTTCAAACCGGACCCAAACATTTATAAACTAATGGCTCACAATCCTTATCGGGTCCGTGAACCAGGTAAAAGGGGTGCATGTTGCCAAGACGATAGTGTTCGTGACCGTCGGATCTCACGGGATCATGGATGGTGACTTTTTTGTAAGCCTCAGGTTGAGGGTTTCGGGTTTATTTCGGGTTGTGTAGTTGGTTACCCTTCATAGGGATAGCCCTTGTTGGTCCTTACATTGTAAAGCCATGTAACATATGTAATCTTTCTTGCGGTTAATAGAAGGCTCCACTCTTATTTGACCCAAAAAAAAAATATTATATTCAATCATATAATAATAATAATATACTCAAACTTAATATTAAACATTTTTGAATCTGGATTGTGACCAACCAAGGATGACTTTAATTCACTAAGGTTGACAATGTTTGACTTTGGTCAGCCGTGGTTGACTGTAATTGAATATAGTCAAGTTACAGAGATAAACGACAACTATTATTAAATTTTGACTTATTTTACATATGGTAAACATAGTGTTGACCAAGTTTGATCATGGTCAACAAATTAAACCCTAATTATAAATCATAACATAAACCCTAATATATATCAATCCTATTAAACCATGATATTATTAAACCCTATATATTAAACATCCAATATTACAAACCCTAATATTAAACCTATTATACTAAACCCTATATAATAAACACCCTATATTATAAACCCAAATATTACAAATCCAAATCTTAAACACAAATATGATAAACCCCAATTTATAAACCCTAGCATGACTACACTAGTAAGTGTGGTTGATATACGCCGATCAACATATGAAGCACATGCACAATGTCATTAGTAAGTGTGGTTTAATAATTTTGTAATGTCGCATTGTGATGTTAGAGAAATTGTAATGTAATGTAACATTGCCACAATGTTTGTCATATTGCGAGCTTGGATAGATTTATGTACCATTTTGACATCACAACATGTTTGATTATTAAATTAATCAATAATATTCATAGGCAATTAATTTTGACCGAAGTTTAAGTGTGTTGACTATCAAACATAGTCAAGCATAGTCGAACATAGTCAACCACATTACTAAATATGGCTGACTAATTTTGTAATATCACATTGCAACATTGACCAAATTTGATCATTTTTAACTATTAATATTATATTCAATCATATAATAATAATAATTTACTGAACCTTAATATTAAACATTTTTTAATCTTGATTGTGAATGATGAAAGATGACCTTAATTCACTAAGGTTGACAATGTTTGACTTTGATTAACCATGGTTGACTATAATTGAATATAGTCAAGTTACATTGACGGATGACAACTATGACTGACTTCTCACTTTTGTTAAATATGGTAAACATAGGGTTGACCAAGCTTGATCATAGTCAACTATTTAAACATGGCCTAAAGAGGTTAACTTTGTTTGACTATGTTGCACTAGTGTGGTTGACTATGCTTGACTATTAATATTAATAGGCAATTCTGATACCATGAAGGAATTTACATGGTAAGTTCCTCAGATAGAACACCGAAGGACACCACTGACAAACAAATCACAGATCAATACACCAATATTCTTGACATGGTTAAAACCCTCAAAGAGGGAAACAGTCCACAGCCTAAGCCAATGTGGCCACTTCGGAAAATTTATTAATAAAATAATGAAAATTTACATAAGCTTCTCTCATGAACGGTTACCCTACAAATGACCCTCCATGCTCTTTAAATAGAGATCATGGACCAATCGGGTGTTAAGCCATAGATCAAGTTTCGGTAATACCGAGGAGAGAATGAACCGCTAGATCACTTCATGTCTAGAACATATCGTGGCCATCAGATTGTAAGTTACAAAAGTACATAGTAAATAAACACACTTTACCTAACTCTACACTAGACCAAGTTATACTTAACTATTTCCTATGTGTCAGAATATCCTAACACAAAGTTGAATACTGTTGAGTGTGAAACGTAGTCAAACATGTTTGAACATAGTCAACCTCATTAGTAAATGTGGTTGACTAATTTTGTAATGTTGAATTGCGATGTTGGATGAATTACAATGTAATATTTAATAATACGACAATGTTTATCACATTGCGACGTTCAATAAATTTATGTTACAATGAGATATTGTAACATTGCAAATTGCTTGTCACAATGTGACAATGTTTGTCACATTGTGATATTTGTTGAATTTCACCATGGGTGAACATGGCTTGGCTAATTTGACCATGGTTGACCATAGATTTCTATGATAGATTACGATTGTCTATATTGATAATGAAGGGTTATGGTTGAGTATGTTTTACCATGGAGACCTAGGTTGACCATATTTGACCGTATTAACAATGGTTGGCCATGTTGAGTATGGATTTACCATGGATTTTAAAGATTGATTACAGTGACAATGGTTGACCAAATATAGCCATCATTAACCATGGTTGACCTAAGTTTCTTATGGTTCAACATGAGTGACCATGGTTGACGTATGTCAACAATGCTAAATAGAGTCAACTATGGTTGACAATGGTTGACCATGGTGATCATAGTTAACTATGGTTAACCATAGTCAAACATGGGGATCATAGTTGATAATGGTTGACCATGGTTAGGCTATGGTTGACAACGTGTGACTTTTGTTAAACATCACTAACTATATTTTCATTATGGTTATTCATTATTTTACAACAATTGAACATGGTTGGATATGGTTGTCTATGTTCACCCTAGAAAGTTTGACTATGTTTCACTATGTCATCACATTGACTATTGTTAAATATGGTAAGCATAGGATTGATTAAGTTTAATCATGGTCAACTATTTAAACATTGACTATCAAGGTTAACTATCAATATTTAACTATGTTTACCTAATGTGTTTGACTATTATAGTTATGGTTTATATAGTGATTATATGTGGTTGATTGTTTGTAATATTAGGGTTTAGAATATTTGGGTTTATAATTAGGGTTTAGAATATCAAGTTTAATATTAGGGTTTATAGTATTGGGTTTAATTTTTATTTTATAATATTGGGTTTGATATTAGGGTTTATAATATAATGTTTAATATGTAGAGTTTATAATATCGGGGTTTAATATTAGGGTTTATGAAATTGGGGTTTAATATTAGGGTTTATGAAATTGGGGTTTAATATACATGGTTTATAATACACGATTTTTAATATTTTATTTTTCGTAGTAACACCCTAGGTGGGCCCACCTTAAGGGGCTGCACACCTAGTCAACTAACCTGTCAGAGCCTAACCCTGATGGGCCTAAGGAGAATTGAATCTGTACGTCATGACAAAGGGTCAAAGACTTAGCAGGGGTATTCAACCAATTAGGTTACCCATCACGGATTAAATTATGAAAATAGGGTTTTTTATATTAGGGTTTTTAACATAAGGTGTTTAATATATATGGTTTAATAATATTAGGGTTTGATATTAATATTTATAATATCACCCCAGATGCGGGTGTTCATTAATTCGCATACGGTGATGAGATGGGACGACGGCGGACGGGGTGGCCACATGGCCCTCTGCAACCATCCCAAGATCAAAGTAAATGAGACTCAGGGCACCTCGTAGGTGGCATTAAATGCCTACTACAGTCGAGGCAGAGCCATTCCCTGTTTAACCATGGCGCCAGAAAACATTCAGTCATTCTGCCCCTGTTTCACTGTGCTTGCCCTCCGCAGGCGGAAGAGCCATCTGAGAGAACCAGCATGGGGCACCGCTACTGGATTGTTTGTTGCCTTGACTTGGGCAATGGTTACCACCATTCCCATTCAAACCTCTGCAATTTGCCTTTTGTCCCCCAGCATTCTGTTACCTCTGCACAAAATTCCTCTGTTTATTCTCCTTCTGCTTCCCCTGACTCTTTCGCTGCTCCTACTTCCACCATGGTTCGCCATCATATGCGTAGCAGACATGGTGGCATGCGAGGAGGCAGCTCTCGCTCCCCGGCTTCCCTAGCTTCCTCTGCTGAAAATCCCCAGTATCCGATTACCAGAAGTGGCCGCGGCAGAGCAGGTCTCCACAGATCTAGACGCGAAGAGGCGGTTGTTCGCACTGCGCCCTTTCCTCTGCCTCTGCACCAAGTCCCTCACACGATGCAGTTCCGGTTTTGTAGCACTCTCAACTGCCCGGTCATTGTGGACACTGTCTCCATCTCCATCATAGAAGAGAATAAGCAGCACATTCCTGTGACTTTTTCCATGGAGGAGACGAACAGAGCCAGTCCTAGTCGAAACAGAGACAACGATGAAGGACAGGGTGGTAATGGTGGCCGGAACAGACCGCATGGGAAGGGCAATGCTGGCAGCTCGCATGATGACTTGGGCCTTCAAAGTGACACGTAGGTAGTGGAAAGACGCATGGAGGACACGGTAGATTCGCAGGTGGAAGCTGGCAGCAGGGAGGGTGGACAGCAGGATGCAGGGCATGGTGGAAAATAGGCGGCGGGACGTGGCGAAGTGGACAACCCAGATGACTGGGCTTGTCCTATTGTGGAGGAACCTGCCACAGAGGAATTTATCGCGACTGTCATGTCTGCCAGGTGGCACTTCTTTTAGCTCTTGGTTTAGTTTTGTCTTGTCTTGTGTGGCCTCAGAGTTCTCTGAGGGGTGATGGTCCAGTCCAGACAAATTGTTGATTTCTGGGTGGTTCAGTTACGCTGTTTTGATTTCTGGGTAGTCTCTTCAGAAAACTGTGGTTAAAACTGTTGTCTTTTTGGACTTCTTTCTCTCTTTCAGACTGGTTTCCCCTTTTTTGGGGCAGTCTCAGACAATGTTCATGGCTGCATGTTGATTAAGGCCGAGTCCCTTTACGGCCAAGAAACTATGTAACTACTTTTTGTATTATATCAATAGATTAATCTTACTTAGAAAAATAAAATATTTATAATATCAGGTTATATATATATATTAAAGTTTCATATATAAGGTTTTTAATATTGGGTTGTATATTAGAGTTTAATATTAAGGCTAAATTCCTATCATAGATATTATTAGATACTTATAGTGTATTTAGATACTATTACATAAACAATCTATCTATATGTGTATGTATATAAATATGTGTGACCACACATTACGCATGATATGTGTGACACTTATTTTTAACAAATACAATATATGAATTATATTTAATTAATAATTTTTAATTAGTGTTTTGTTTAGAGTTTCAATATAGTTTTATTTTTATTATAAACACTTAAGCGATTTTAAATTGTGTAAGTAAATTGCAATATTAGTATGTTTTATTTTAATATTTTGAATTATTATATTTAATACTAAGATTTTTTATATTTAATATTAGCATTTAATATTTATTTAATATTAATTTTTTAGGGTTTATTTAGCATGTGATTTAATGTTAGGGTTTTCTTTTTCTTTTAAAGAGGTATGATGTGGCTTTGATTAGTGAAAAATAATTTTTTCCTCTCAATATTTGGATTTAAAAAGTTATTTCATAACTTTGTTTTTATTTGTACTTTGAATCAAATTTCCATATATGTTTTGATATGTTTGAGCCTTTTGTTATGTTACGCAAATTGTTATTATATTAGGTTGAATATTGTAGAAATAAAAGGTATTTCTTGGGTGTTTTTTTATTTTTCAAATCTTGAATTGAAACTTATAATGTGACTCAAATTTTGCTAGCGGGATTTGAATTACATGATAACATATGTGTTAGCAGGTTAGAAGAATTTTTTTTATTGTTTAGATGTTTTAATTTAAGAATTTCCTCCATCAACATTCCAAACAAAAATTTTATACTCCATTTTATATGTTAAGTTGTTCGATATATTTTATGGGAAGTTGTTAAATTATGTTGATAATAATAGAAATGAATGGCAATTTATACGCACGATGTTCTTCATCAACTTTGACACATCGTATTTGAGTTATGAGCTCTCATTTCTAAATACATAAGAGATCAATAAACCTAGCGAATACCTACACCTGATCTGGCAGAATTTTGTGCCTATACCATCCCTGAGGTTAGGTGTGAATTAGACAACCTAGCATATCGACGCATAGGGCATAATCAAGGTGACATCAATGACATGATCAGATTGGATAATTCCTTACAACATAATGAAGATCACATCAATGGAAAGATTTCAAATAACACAATTGATTTTCAAATCTGTGTTGTAAACAAGAAATTGCAACGAAGAGACTATATCCATTCCTACTTGCACATGTTCATTTACCACCCTCCATTCTTTAGAGGAAATGAGAATGGAATCAAGCAAGCTAAACATGTCTATAGGAATTTTATTTTGGAGAGAAATATCACAACCCCAGCTTAACCATAGCCATGAGTCTAAGGAACCATTATCAAGACACAAGAAATTTTAATCCAAAGAGACTTCATGCATTGGAAATTAGAACTTACCCCACTGTAAAGAAATAATATCCATCCAAATGCCATGATTGGATAGTTTTTTCATTATTTTGGTACAAAAAGACATTGTATTCCACAGACAACATGATTTGAAAATGGAGGAGAAGGTCAATTTCCTCTTCCTAAAAACAAGGATTGTTCTCTAATGCTTTATAAGGAAAAATGGGACTTAACACAAAACAGGTTTTCCAAAAGGTCTCTTCAAGTTATGAGTTAATTTTCACATGTAAGGTTAAGCATAAGCAACACAACATCACATAACTCATACAGGAATTTATGAAGAGTAGAACAAAGGATTTATTAACGGAGTTCACCCCACCTGGTCTACATCTTCGAGCTTGCCAACATAGCTAGACCGCACCATATATTAGGTGGAAAAGCAGTACATAAAAGTTTGTTGATAAAACATGTGGCTATTTCCCCTTTAAAGAAATATTCTCCTACAAAGAAATTTCACATAAACATCATGATAACCTATTGTTAGTCATGAAAACATTAGCAACACAAGGTGTCTCCTACAAAGACCCTGTACTCCAGATGAAAATGAGCATACATGAGTATACAAGCACTTCAATTCCCCATTGAAGGACAAATATAAAATTTTCCTCAACAAGACAGTGAGAAAACTATAGATGACCTTAACCCTACAAGTAACAATTGTTGCATTAAGATTATGAAGGTAAGAAAACCCCTACAAGGCCTTCTCCATGCTCAGACACCTTCAAGAACTCCTCCAAAGCATTGATTGATCCATACACCCATGAACTTGAACCTGTAAAAAGTTCCTTTAGATGTGCTCAAATAAGAAAATAGAGGTCACCATTAGATCTAGAATGTCTAGAAACCCCTAGGTAGACTCTTATTAAGATCCAAAAGGCAAAAAACTCCAAAAGATATGGCTCTACAAGCTCTCCATGTAGTATTGTTGTTATCCATCCTACAAATCAGACTAATAGTCTAACTGTCGTACAATTCACGCTATTTTCCACTACGGAGGAAAAAAGTTCATCCGCTGAAGGTGCAATTTGTTGGATACTTAAATTGCCTAATAACCCTTATGCAGGATAATTTGGCCTCATGGGCCACGCAGCAGGGGGTTGGGGCTAACCGCCTACCCTTGCTAGAGTAGCTCCAAAACACGGATCCAACATGGTCCGATGGAATAATCATAGGACTTGGGGCTAGGGCCCAAAGCCCTACCTCCCTCCGTTTGCGCCTCCACCTAGTCCTGTGGGATCTTATGTGGCCATGGGATAAGGACTTGACCCCGACCCCCATCTGTTAGATCCTAAATCCATAACACAGGGTCCAGTGTAATACATGTGTCTATGCATTGGGGCTATGCCCAAGCCCTTGGTTGCTGCTCCTGCCAAGGTTTCATGGAGTGTTGGTGACCATGACCAAAGCTTAGTCCCAAACCCTTCCCCCAATTCAAATCTAAATGCACTTTAACATAAATTCGAGACCTTAATAGGTTAAGTATACTGAGTGTGGTGTGGTAGTAAACATTGGAAGTGTTGATCAGTAGGTCAGTGGTCCGGTCCCACCCTAGGTTATCCGACCTTTAACAAAATTTTGGCCAACCATGAGGTGCCAAGTGGCGACCTCTAATTGGACAACCACAAACCATTCTAACCAATCAAACTATACCATTCTACCCTGTATGAGGCTGCCACTTGGTAGGCCAAGATTGGTCTGTACATGCCCAGTAAGCACGCTAATATCAGTGGTACGACTTTCCAATAAGCAACCCAGTCAGCCAACCTACAAATTTTTTAGCTATTAGGCCAAACGATCAGAACGCAATAACTTGAGCATATGGTGTTGGATTGAGGTGAAACAAACATCGTTGGATTCAAAATGACGAGCACCTCGACTTGATGCCATTTTCAAGGCTTTCTTGGAACTTTCATTTTTGAGCTAAAATTTGATCATCTGATCACACCTCCCCATTAGGAACTTTTGGAATCTAAAAGTTTACTTCTGCTAGTAAATAAAATGAGGCTAAAACTCAAAATTACCCACAAATTCAATCCATAAGATATCTTTTCAATTGGTGCCCTTCAACATCCAATCAAGGCACTTCACCTATCTTGTTCGCGAAGACCTATTGTCCTATTAAGAATCGAGCCAAAAATTCTTATTGTTGATGCACGAACAAAAACACTGATGAACAGAATCTAAACATTCTCTTTAATCTCATATTTGCACGGCTCAAAAAAACTTCATCTTGAAGTTCAACTGTTGAAGAAAAACTTGACTCCATCTTGGAAATCATAAGCAATATAAACTTACTTTACCATCCTCAAATTGAGCTTGTACACAAAAGTACATTACTGCAAAAAATATTCAATGACATAATTAGCTTTTCCTACAAAAACATAGTCATCTTGTACAATCTTATACAAAGATTCTATTCACAACATGTTTCATCTTGAATACTTGCATCGGTAAGTACATGACAAACTTGTAGATAAACTTGGATCACAACTTGTACATTCCAAAAGTCCTTACACATATGGACTTATAAACAAGCCAATAACATAATGTCAATGAAACATACTTGTTTCTCATAATGACTATTATTGTTCACTTTTCAAAAGTACCCAAATAGGTAAACAACAACAATTAATTACAAATTTACAAAGAAACTTTACAAACAATCTACCCAATCTCTTCCTCTCCTAGGCTTATGGGTTTTCTTTTTGCATCAACTTTTCCTTGGAAGTTGCTTTAGGATTGTTGCAAGTCCTCTTTGTCACATCTTACTTCCCTTGCATTAGGTTGCACAATCTCTTTTCCCTTCTTGGAACGAAGCTCTAGATGTAATTTCCAACATCGTTCATTTCCATGCGCATGCATCTTGCAATGGGTACAAAAGAAATTTCTCTTGCTTACTAACAAGGAAGTCCTCTCATGTGAAGGGTATTCATCATGATTGATTCCTATAATATGATCCATCCTTTTAACCTTTATCATGCTTTGCTCACAGACAACCACACAATGGTCAAATGCATCACAGAAAGTACAAGGTTACATATTCCCCAAATACTCAAAATTACTATGATTTGGAAAACACCCATGAGATTTATACCTATCCCTTGGACTGCATATTTGATGATGTGGAGTGGATGATGACGTGCAAGTTCCTTTCAGGCATGCATCTCACTTGAGAGACACAGGAACATTGTCACCACCATTTTGGTGTGACATATCATCCTCTGATCATTGTTGTGCCTCAAACCGTTTAGAGCATTCTTCAAACTTCCTTTGACCATATCGCAATCCTTGATACTTTGGTCTCTCTTGTACCATGATTGGTATGGTGATCTGTTGGCCATTGATGTCGAGGCCTCCTCCTTCATAACCCATTTTAGAAAGCAGTTTCATACTAATGCCTTTGTGTGTTGCTCAAATGCTACAAAAGAGGTGTTATGAACATAAAATGTAGGAATTGTAGTTGAAATTATTTTTACCTCCTCGAACTTTCCATTCGTGTTTTAAGCTTCTGATGATAATGACGACATTGTAGATGAATCTGTCCACCCACTTTTACCAACTGTCATATGGTGAGAATCTTGTAGATGCTTGAAAAATTAACATGCATCATTTTCCTCATATGTTCCATAACTACTGTGTGAACCATGCCCACATATTGGTTTCATTTTGGAGGTGTCTTTTGTTATCACAAGAGTGGAACTTTTAGCAACTTGTTCCTCAAGCACATGCTGCAACTAAAGGCGCATATGCCTCTTCTCCTCTTCAACCATTTCTAGCATTCTTCTCAACTCAATGTTCTCCATACGAAGAGCCAAATTCATCTCCTCTAGCTCTTGGAGACTCTTCTTGCCCATTCTTGCAACTTGGTTAGATGAGGCTCTAATACCAATTGATTTGAAAATGGAGGAGGAGGTCAATTTCCTCTTCCTAAAAATAAGGATCGTTCTCTGATGCTTTGCAAGGAAAAATGGGTCTTAACACAAAACAAGTTTTCCAAAAGGTCTCTTCAAGTTATGAGTTAGTTTTCACATGTAAACTTAAGCATAAGAAACACAACATCACATAACTCATACAGGCATTCATGAAGAGTAGAACAAAGGATTTGGTAACAGAGTTCACCCCTCCTAGGCTACATCTCTAGGCCTGCCAACATAAGTAGACCACTCCATATATTCACTAGAAAAGGAGTACATAAAAGTTTGCTGATAAAAAATGTGGTTATTTCCCCTTCAAGGAAATATTCTCCTGCAAATAACTCTCACACAAACATCATGAAATCCTAGAGTTAGTCATGAAAACATAAACAACACAAGGTGTATCCTACAAAGACCCTGTACTCCATCTGAAAATGAGCATACATGAGAATATAAGCACTTCAGTTCCCCATTGAAGGACAAATAGAAAACTTTCCTCAAAACGACATAGTGAGAAAAGTGTAGATGAGTTGAACCCCACAATTAGCAGTTGTTGTAGTAAGCTTTTGAAGGTAAGAAAACCCCTAGAAGGCCTTCTCCATGCTCAAACACCTTCAACAACTACTCCAAAACATTGATTGATCCATATAACCATGAACTAGAACATGCAAAATTTTCCTTTAGATGTGCTCAAATCCAAAAATAGAGGTCACCATTGGATCTAGAAAGTCAAAAAACCCCTAGGTAGACTCTTCTTGAGCTCCAAAAGGCCAAAAAATCCAAAAGATATGGCTCTACAAGATCTCCATGTAGTTTTTTTGTTATTCGTCCTACAAATCAAACTAATAGTCTAACTATCCTACAGATTCACCTTGTTTTCCACTATAGAGGTGAAAAATTCACCCATCGAAGGTGCAATTTGTTAGATACTTAAATTTCCCAATAACCCTTATGCAAAATAATCTAGCCACATGAGCCATGTGGCTGGGGGCTAGGGCTAACTGCCTGCCCCTTGGAGTAGCTCCAAAACATTGATCCACCAAGTCCGATGGAATAGTCATAGGACTTGGGGTTAGGGCCTAGATCCCCGCCCCCCAGAGTAGCTCCAAAACATTGATCCTCCATGGTCCGATGAAATAGTCATAAGACTTGGGGTTAGGGCCTAGAGCCCTGCCTCCCTCCGTTCATGCCCCTGCATAGTTTTGTGGGCTCGTATATGGCCATGGGCTAGGGCCTTGAGCCCACCCCCCATCCGTAGACTCCCAAATCCATAGCACAGGGTCCGGTGTAATACATGAGGCCATGGGCTAGGATTAGGCTCGAACCCTCAGTCGCAACTCCCACCGAGGTTCTATGGGGTGCTGGTGACTAGGGTCAAGGCTTAGTCCTGACCCCTTCCCCCAATTCAAATTTGAATGCACTTTAACATAAATTCGAGACCTTAATATGTTAAGTCTCATGAATGTGGTGTAGTGGTAAACATTGGTAGTGTTGATTTGTAGGTCGGGGGTTCGATCCTGCCCGAGGCTATCCGACCTTTCACAAAATTTTGGCCTACCACGAGGTGCCATGTGGCGGCCTCTAATTGGGCCACCATAAACCATTCCAACCAATCAAGCTACGCCATTCTACCCTGTATGCAGCTGCCACTTTGTAGCCCATGATTGGTCTGTACATTCCTAGTAGGCACGTTAACATCAGCGCTATGACTATCTAGCCAGTAGCCTAGTCAACCAACTTGCAAATTTTTTAGTTGTTGGGACAAGCGATCAGAATACAAGAATACAATAACTTGAGCATATAATGTCTGATTGAGGTGAAATGGACATCATTGGATTCAGAATGACGAGAAATTCGACTTGACACTGGTTTCAAGAATTTCTGGGCACTTTCATTTTTGAGCTAAAATTTGATCACCATATCGCAACACAATACTCTAGATATAGCTAGATAAAAATCCATAGTTAGGACTATAAAAAATGCCTCCCAACATGTACACTCCTTTTATGTTTTAGTAATCTGCAAGTTGCCTCAGTGTGTTGGGACACACAAAGGAAACACCATTCATTGCATAGGAAACACCATTATGGAGAATGAAAAGATGCAAATTCATAAGGCAATAGAGGATCAATTCAAGATGATATGGGGAGTTAAATAGAAACACTGACATGAGAGAATGGAAGTAGTGGCTCTAATTGGAGTAACATGTGATAAAATAAGTAATACTTAAATTTAATTTGTTATTTTGGGTTTGGGTCTGGTGTAATACATGAGGCCATGGGCTGGGACTAGGCTCGAGCCCTCGATCACTGCTCCCACCGAGGTTCTATGGGGTGTAAGTGACCAAGGCCAGGGCTTAGTGCCGACTCCTTCCCCCAATTCAAATTCAAATGCACTTTAACATAAATTTGAGACCTTAATTGGTTAACTCTAATGAGCCAGTGTAGTGGTAAATGTTGGTAGCATTGATTGGTAGGTTGGGGGTTCAATCTTGCTCGAAGCTATTTGACCTTTAACAAAATTTTGGCCTACCACGAGGTGCCATGTGGCGGACTCTAATTGGACCACCACAAACCATTTCAACCAATCAAATAGCATCATTCTGCCCTATACAAGGCTGCCACTTAGAAGGCCAAGATTACTTTGTACACACATAGTAGGCACGCTAACATCATCAGTATCACTGCCTAGTCAGCAGCCCAATCAACGAACATGAATTTTTTTTAGATGTTAGGCCAAACAATCATAACACAATAACTTGAGCATACAATGTCAGATTGAGGTGAAATGAACATCATTAGATTCATAAAGATGAGCACTTCAACTTGACACTAGTTTCAACACTTTCTAGGAACTTTCATTTTTGAGCTAAAATTTGATCACGTGATCACAACACAAGACTCTAGATATAACTAGATGAAAATCCATAGTTAGGACTATAAAAAATTCCTCCCGACGTGTGCACTCATTTTACTTTTTAGTAATTTTCAAGTTGAATCAGTGAGTTGGGACGCACAAACGAAACACCATTCGTTGCATAGGAAACACCGTTATGGAGAATGAAAAGATTCAAATTCATAAGGTAATAGAGGATCAATTCAAGGTACGATGAGGAGTTAAATAGGAACACAAACATGAGAGAATGGAAGTAGTGGCTGTAATTGGAGTAACATGTGACAAAATAAATAATACTTACATTTAATTTGTCATTTTGGGTTTGAAACTAAAAAACATTTCAAAAGATTTTCATCTCATTCGTTAGATTATGTATACAACTAAGAATATTTCCTTGAAATCAAATCTTGTCCTTCAATTTAAAAAAAAAATCAAAATTCTGCAACCCCACTTTCATTAGTTAAAATAGATACACCTATTGGCTAATGGAAGTGGGGTTGTAGAATTTTGATTTTTTTATTATAAAAAAACAAGTCAAGTTGTGGGTTGGGAATCATCTCAGAGATCAACAGAATGAGTTAATATATTTGGAGGAAATGATTAATAATAATTATAATGAGTTTATCACTTCAGGTTTCTATGTTGATATCAAAAGTACCGTATGCTCCTTGGTTGTGAAGAGGGTAAGAATGCTTGAAGCAGAGGAAGAAATATGACACTTGAAAAGTCGTGCCATCTAGATTAAGCAAGGTGACAAAAACACAAAGTTCTTTAAAAAATATGCCTCCTATCGAAGAAATAGGAATACAATCTAGGATCTTATGGACAAAGGAAACCTAATTCATACTCAGAGGGACCTGGAATTGGCAGCAAGTGCTCACTTTTTTAGTTTATTTATAGATCTAGGTATTGGAAATTATCAAGTGAAGTTAAAGGCCCTTGAATATTTCCCTAAATTCTTTATTGGGGAGGAATCTCAAAGGATTGGATAAGTTGTATCTATGGATGAAATAAAATCAGTTCTAGATACCTTTTTTAGAGACAAAATTCCGAGACTGAATGGACAGACTGTCAAATTTTATGTAGCCTTCTTTGATCTGATTGGTCTAGAACTCCTCAAAGTTGTCGAAGAGGTGTGAATATCAGGTAAGGTCTCAGAGAAAATTAATGCCTCATTCTTGGCCCTTATCCCTAAGAGATCAAAGGCTATTTCATTTGATGAGTTCCGTCTAATTTCTCTGTACAATGTAATTTATAAATTGATCCCTAAGGTGATTGAAAATAGATTGAGGAACTCTTTATCTTCTAACATCTCCCTATAGTAGTTTGGTTTCCTTTCTGGTCGAGTTATTCATGATGCAATTGGAGTGGCACATGAGGTCATTCATTCCATAAAAACTAAAAAGCACTCAACTGTCATTCTTAAGGTGGATCTAGTAAAAGCATATGATAAGGTTAATTGGGGTTTCCGTACTACTCCTTTTACACATTGGCCTGGGCGTACATGTATCAAACTCGACAATGGGTTGTATATCCTATGCTAACTTTGTTGTCCTTGTTAATGGTTCTCCTTTTTCCTTCTTCTCGATGTCTAAGGGGCTTCGATAGGGCTTCCCCTCGTCCCCATTGTTATTTATTCTTGTTATTGAAGGACTTAGCAAGTTGATATCTAAGGAAAAATATGAGGGTTCTTTGAAGGGTGTCAAAATCTCAAAAAACATATTTCTAACCCACTTTCTCTTTGTAGACAACATTCTGATCTTTGGAGAGGGATCAGTTAGAGAATGGTAGGCCTACAACATCATATTTGATTCTTTTTGTGTGGCCACTGGAACACAGATTAGCCATAACAAATCTTGTTTTTACATGCACATCATCACGGTTGATACCTATGCGAGGATCCTCACGTTTCTTCTATTCAAAGTGGCATCCTTGGAGCATAAAATTACATATCTTGGTTACCGTCTAAAGTCAAACTGTTATAGGGTGGAGGACTGGAATAGGTTATAAAAATGCATTGAGAGTCACACTAACAACTTGTGTAAGTGGTTATCCATTAGAGGCAAAAAAACACTTATAAAATCAGTATTAGAAATTATACTAGTCTATTGGCTCTCGCTATCAAAGGTTCCAAAAGTAGTAATAAACAAAATTAGGGAAACTTTTTTCAATTTTCTATTGGATGGTAAGAAGTAGTAATTTGGTTTTCACCTTGCAAGTGTTGTCCAAACCTAAAGCTAGTGGAGGTTGGGGCTTTAAGAACCTTCACTAGATTGGCACAACCCTAGAAATGAAAAACCTGTTGCTTGTGATCATCGATGAAGGTATATGGAGCACGGTAATTATAGACAAATACCTCAAGCACAAACCCTTTTTAGAATGGATTTGGATGGCACAATCTTCAACCTTCAAAGGAGGATCAAACATGTGGAAAGGTCTGGTGGTGTTTATGCCTTAGGTAAAAATATGGATGATGTGGAACCTCGAGGATGGGAATAGTATCAAAATAGGAAGGGAACCTTTGATCGGAGGAACAACTTTCTTCAAATTGTTAGTGGAATTAATTAATCTACTTAGCGCAACTAACATTACAAGGTTGAGTCATGCTTATATGTCAAGCTCTAAAGTCAATCTAAATGGAAGATGGAAGAACTCAATGGATTTGGGTCTGCAAGGTATCTTGACTTTGGAGTGGTAGAGTTTCATCCTTAAAATGTATCAGAGTGGCCTCATTCTTAATGATAGGAAGGATATTATTGCTTGGTAAAAGAATCCAAAAACTAGCCAAATCATGGCCAAGCTAGCCAATGCAACAATCTCAACAAAAAATATGGTATCACAGGTTAAATGGTGGAATAAAAAATTTCAGTTATGAGAAATTCCTCCCAAGCTGAAGTGCTTCTCCTAGGTGGCGATGGAAAACAAAATTTTAACTTGGGAGAACCTGACCAAGCATGGATTTTAGGGGCTGAATGTTTGTATCCTATGTAAGAAAGGGCTTGAATCAACTGAGCACTTATTTTTTCAGTGTGTTTTTGTAGAAGCCTTTTGGTAGGAGGTCATCATCATCCTTAATCTTAGGGTTACATGTCCTTTGAACTATTTGGAGACTTGTTTATCTTGGTGGGACAAAAATATGGGGATGTACAAATTCCTTCCAGTTTACGTGGCTTGGGGAAGAATTAGAAAACTCGTAATAAATTGATTTTTGAAAATCATTCGGCTAGTGTTCAGAGAATCCTTCCACAATTGATTTTGGATTTTTTTCACTACCAGAATTCGGCGTATGATAGCTCCTCCATTGGTGTTTTCTGAGGATGGCTCTGGATTCTTTGATGGAGCTCGAAAAAATGGAGTCTGCAGTGGGGGTGTTGTTATAAACATCCTTGGGAAAATCACATTGCATATTCATTTGAATATGGGATCGATTTCAAACACAAAAGAAGAGTTGCTAGCTTGTTGGCCTCTTCTGGTGGTCACTGCTTCAATGAATGTGGGATCAATTTAGGTTCAAGGTGACTCCCAGTGTGTGGTTGGATAGCTTCAAGGAAGATATCAACTTAAAGCTATAGATCTCCTATGTCGAAAGGATAGAATCAAATCCTTGCAAGGTTACTTTCAACATCTCTACTTCCAACATGTTCATAGAAAGTTGAATTGGAAGGAAAATGTCCTTTCCAAGAAAGGCCTTATGGAAAATAAAGGTATAACCATAGTGGAAAAATTTCAAGATAATAATTTAAGTGGAGAGGGTGCGTCCCGGTCCCTCCCAACCTTCAGCTTCTATCTCTTTAAAGCTATCATCTTTCTTCTGAATTCATGTTCAGATCTCTTCGATCTAGTCTGTGGCTTCTCTTGGTCAATTAATTTTGTATGCGGGTGCTCTATATTCTGCATAGAAGTTCTTGCCCTTAGCATAGTCTTAATATTCTATGCGGGTGCTCTATATTCTGCATAGAAGTTCTTGCCCTTAGCATAGTCTTAATATTCTAATTGTATCTATTCTGTCGTTGTTGTTTCAGTTAGTTAATAGTTTAGGGTTTATGTCTTAGTTTTTTTAACAAAATCTACATTTGCTCCTTTCTTCACTATCGAATTTCTGGATGAAGATATAAGTATGATCCATTTGAGTTTATTTTTTTCCTTAATAGAAAAATGATCTCTTTCTTAAGAAAAGATACACTATTGGCGTAATTATATTTTTTAGAGTGTGGGAAGGATTTTTATAAAATATAAAATACTCATTCGATTGGTACGGAGTAGACAAAGTTGATGTTGGATGTAACGCCTATGCGACATTGATGATAGATGTTACTCCCATTTATAAAGACCTTTCCAAAATTTATTAATTTAAAAAACCTTCGCGTAGTTTATCAAGAAAATAAACCTCCATGATTCACTTAAATGCATAACATACACATATTTAATTGGGGGATAACGTACGGACAATTTACAATGGTGTCAGGATTTGGGTTAATGACGTGGCAATGTGGCACACCGTTTGATGCCTTCTGATGGAGGAAGGTGCATGTACCTTGGGGTTAACACTATTTCCTCATACTTATCTAAGTTGGACTTTATACATAGAAGTCGCCACGTAGTCAAATATTTAATCATTTTGGGGGAAATGTGAATAAAATTATTAGTTGGTGACAACTTTAGGTTATAATCATTACGAAGTTAAAAGGAAAATTATAAAAATTTAAAAATTAATCGATAATTGTGGGCATAATATGACGATGTTACTTTTGACCTAATGGACGGGGGTATGGCCAAAGATTCAAGCTTAAAAGACGGGTGAAGGCGAACACAATTTCTCACTCTATTCGGCGAAGACGAAGCGCGGCCCATTCATCTCGCTGTGCTTCATCTCACCTGCTCGTGTTCGATCCCCACTCCCTCCGATTCTCCATTGTCTCTCTTGTCTCCGCTGTTTGTTTCTCCTTCATATTCACTGTTTCAGTCCCATTTTCATCATGGCGAGGCGGCTTCTATCTGCGCACACATTATCTTCTCTGCTGATTGACATCAAAATTTCTCATGCACTTCCATATTCTCTTTCTGGGAGAACAAAAATGAAGTCTCTATCGTATCATTTTTCCAATAAAAAATTTGTTGGGTGGGATTAGGGCCGGTAGCTTTAGGGTTTTGTACTGTACACTGCCACAGAAAAATGAGCTTTAGATGTTGTTTGTTCTTTGTGGCCCAGAGACATGAAAAGAAAACCTTGAAAACAGGCAAACGACCATAAATAAATGAAATGCATGCCAAGCAAATAGAATAGTTAACAAAATGTATGTGTTTTTATTATGGAAACATGGGCATTTGCAACATGTTCTGATTTGCAAAGCATATAGTGGTGTGGACAGAATAAGTATCCAAACTTGTTTTCACATATTTAATTGTAGACGTATAAATCTTATTAATATACATGGAGTTGAATACCTAAATTTCATGATGATAACTCTTTAGAAACAATTATCTTCCATATCTGCACAATGATGTTTCTCATATTGAGAAGATTGGCTAACATGCATATTTCCTTCAAATCAAAACTCTAAGAATGCATATGATTCATCAAAGAGTTGATCATGCAAGGAAGGAAGTATTGAATCTATGAAATGAGTGGTCATAGAGTAGTTTGTAAAGGACAAAGATCCGGTGTAATATCATTCCCATAATTTATAAAGATCGGTTTCCATTAATCTCAGCCAGCTATTTGAAAAAGCAGATAAACAAGGGCACAATGAGGTGTTTCTCCCCAAAATTGGTCACATCAACAATAAAAGACATTAAGACCAGTAGGTAACTACTTCATTTCGTTTGGGGCGTATTGCATTGATTTGGTTCTTCCTTAATAGTAAAGATCGAAAGCTTGATTCAATCCCACAGTGATTAAGATTCATTTTCGAATAGAAACAAAGAGAAATAATTGTAATTTCATATACCCTAATAACTAGAATTACATTTTCATTGTTGAGGATTTAGAGAAGGTGTGTCCATACATGGTCGAACTTTAAGGTAACAAGAGCGATGTCCTAGGACAGACCAAAAGTAAAGGCAATTGAGGAACTAGAGCCATGGAAGAAGAAAAAATCCCCATAGAAGAAATTGTGAGCCTTCTTCACACAATTGTCCAGCTAGGTGACTCTAAGGGCACCATCAATAGTCGACCACTATATAATGACCATGTAATGACTCTGCTTTCCAAGTGATTCATCATACATGTAATTTCTTGCCATTCGATGTCAGGGTCAAGTTGAGCTTGTGCTAGTTGGGTTAAGCCTGGAAGACCTCTTGGCCATCATTGTTACTGAATATTTGACCAAATACCCTAGGTATATCCACCTGCAAAGAGATTAATATAATGAAGCTCGTTCAATAAACTTGCACAACTGATATCATTGAGATCAAAACCCTGACATGAAAGCATGGTGATACAACTGAAAATGGAGTAGTTTACGAGTCAGTTTTCTGGATAAAATAATTGATTTCTTGTTGGCGGGAATCATAGGGCGGGACATGGTGATGAAAATGAATGAATATGATATGGAATTACCATGGATAAAATTTGATTAAGGGGTACAATGAGATTCGATGTATAGCACCTACACAAGTATATATTCAAATCAAGAAGATGACATATTAAATTATGAAACACTATGGAATGACTTTAAAACTTATTTCCAAGGCATATAAGAGTTGGAATAGAGTGATTAGGTGATCACAATAAAAATAATACACATTGGAGATATTATATACACATGGATCATATATATCAAGCTAAATGTGGTAGCTAAAGCAACCTCTTTCTACACCTAGTGTCCTAGATGGCCAAGGCAAGGTGTCATCAAACCAATGATACTTCCATAAATTACATAATATAGATCTATATATCTTAGTTGGAAAATGATGAATGTCACAAGAATCACAAGGGTTGAAATGATAATCAAAATTTAAAACTATCCTCTAAAAACTCATATAGAAAGTGGGGTAACAGGTCCTATGACATCCAACCTACCATTTGTAATGGGAAATCCTCAAAAGCATCTCTGAAGAAAGATGTCCCATTTAGGAGGTCAAGAAGAGGTATGAGGCCCCACCAATTTGATAGTTGAAGAATTTTGAATCTTGGTTTGTCAATTTTGGCCCTAAGTAGGCAAGGCAACATGGAAGCAGGTGACCCCCTTGGAAGAGTTCAAAAGGGGAAGGCCACATAAGGCTTTATATAAAGATCTAAATCCAAGGACCTCCCTCATAAAAATAGCTAGGCATGTATTGAAAGAATGTAGACAATGACCCATCTAAATCTTGATAAAGAAAATAGAACATCCCTTGAATCCTATAATAAATTGGGCATCTACAGATAAGGTGATCCTCTAGCTCTATTTCATGTATATGGCAAAGCTAGATGATGTTATTGAGAAGCAGAACATCATGATGATTAGTTTCAACTTGACACTAATGTAAACCCACTTTGAACCCACCAAGGGGGATCTGAAGGGAAACATCTAGTGATCTTATGTGTATGTGGATTAAAAAATAAGGCCCCCTCTCATTTGCATGAAGTGTTGCCAGTAAAAATCCATCTTAGACTCGAAGCCATGAAAAGATGAACTCCAAGTACATTGAATTTATCATCTATAAATAACCTCTTTGACAACCTAACAAAAACATATAATGATGTCATTTATACTTGAGGTGTATGTCACTTGAATTGTGTTACAACTTTAATCGCTTCCCCACAAAAATGTGTCATGCTCCCTTGTGATGATGCATCAACCATAATGGAGAACAATCTCATGAAGTAAAAGGAATTTAAACATTATGTAACTTTAATAGTGCCCCAGATTCACCCCCTGGCTCACCACTCATGGAAAATGTGAAGCTATTTAAAGCATTGATGTGAATAATATCATTTTATTTTCTCTAATGTATAGTATTCTACTTTGACACAATTGAGTTTTTTTAACAAACAAAATATTCGTATCGAGGGTTAACTCCTTATGCATAAGAACTAAAGAGGCCTTGTCATTATGATTGATCTATTCATTACCAACTCCTTGTGTGGGAGAGTACTACAAACTCCATCTCAACAGGAAGTGTAGATATTGTGAGAAATTCTGATTGAGGTTTTGCAAAGTATCCAAATGTTCTACATTTAGTATACATGGTAATAAGGGTATTACCCACAAACACATACCCTCAAGATCAATACCTAGTTCTCTAAAAATCAAATGGTGCCAATATTCTTAGTTAGAGTTGAAGGATTCTCCTAGGAGGTTAGTTTGTTGGTCTGAGGTGTTGGTTTTAGCCTTGGACGCTAAGTGGGTAAGGGCTTCGGGGATTAAGGGTTAAGTACCAAGGGCTTGGGGGTCAGGGGATTTAGGGGTTAAGGGCTTAAGAGTTAGGGTTAAGGTTTAAGGTTGCAGATTAAGAGGACAAGGGGTAAAGGCTTTAGGGGGTCATGGACTCTAGGTTAGGAGTTAGTGGCTTAAGATTTAATGGGTAAAGGGCTTGATGAGTTGTGTGTTATGAGTGTAGGGGTTAAAGGGTTATGGCTTGGGGGTTAGGAGGATAGGAAATTTAGTATAAACTTCTTATTTAATTTGTCATAGAGACAATATTATTTGGAGGTATTTGCGTACCCCGAGAAGATACAATCTCGACTCCTTGCACCTAGTTTGTTTCTCCTTTCCTTAGGAATCAAGGTATAGTAGGTGGAACCAAATATCCTAAGATGCCTCACTGAAGGAATGTGTCCATACAACATTTCATAAGGAGTCTTTTTTTTAGAGCATGAGATGGACATTTGTTTTTAATATACAATACACATAGAAATGCATCAACCCAGAACATCAACTTTACATTTTTGAAAAACATCATTGAACAAACCATATTTAAGATTATCATGTTCATTCTTTCAACTACACCAATTTATTGAGGATTATAAGGCATAGTGGTTTGATGTTGAATACCATGCTAGTGAAGATAGTTTTCAAATTCATTTGAAGTATATTATTTTCCATTATCAATACAAATAGAGCCAATATGATATTATGTATCATTTTCAATCCATGCATGAAAGATTTTTAAAGTTTCAAAAGATTCAGATTTATTCTTCAACAAATATACCCAACACATTCTGGTGTAGTCATCAATAAAAGTCATCATATATTTATTTCCATTTGCAGAAGGAGCAGGCCTAGGGCCACACAAGTCATAATGAATTAGTTCAAATTGTTTATGTGCTCTAGAAACATAATCATGAAATGGTTGTTTGTTATGTTTTCATAGGATATAAGCATCACATTGCTTGAGTTTCCTAGGAATGGTTAGCAAGCCATTAACACTATTTCTCTTCAATAAATGAAGATTGTCATAGTTCAGACATCCAAATATTGCATGCCATAAAAGACTAGATGGAAATTTACCTTCATTATACTGAGAGTTGTATGCATAGTTCTCTGCACAAGAAGACATTCCTTGCAGCTTCAAGAGTCTTCCTTCTTCTATTCTCGTCGTGACAAATGAGTTGTCTGATGGTTTTCTCATTTCAACTTTACTATCAAACATGTGAATGGAGTGTCGTTGCTGGTGGATATGAACCAAGGACAACAAGTTTCTTTGCAGATATGGGAGGTAGAGAACATGATGCAGAAGAAATCCAGGGAGTCTAGGAAGTTTGAACCTGATGGTACCAATTCCGAATGGCTTGAGTTTTGACTTGTTCACAAAGTAGACTGCTCCATCTACATTTTCACTGAAATTATTCAAAGGATTTTTTGTGAAAGTTCATGTGGTACGTTGCAACTATATCAAACAATCATGCATCTTTCCACGAAGCAAATGAATTATTAAACATGTCTTCAGTTACTCTAATATTGCAATGTTCCACAATATAATGAGCAGATTCAGGTGTTTTACCTTTCCCTGGATCTGGTGTTTTACCTTTCTCTTCATTTCCTTCTTGCTTGATTCTATCCCAAGAGAGCTTGCATGTGGATGCATCATGCCCATTTCTATTATATAGTATAAGTTGTCAAACCATACATGCCTAACATAAATAAACTAACGTGTTTTGGTTAAACATCAAAAATTAAAATGGAGAATCACCTTTCTTCTAACAAGAGGAGATGTATAGGTCGTAGCATGAAGCAAAAGGAAAAATTGTTAGAAATAGATGTTGAGGACCATGAAATATGCAGGGGAATAGGAAAAGACAAGAAATAAGCCATGTATTCCCCAACTAGGGAGTGATTATTGTCTATTGTATTACAAAATATATTTTTTTACGTAAATTGAGGTACATGAAAATTGTGTGTAGTACGATGCAGAAGATGGTCTTAAAACTAGTAAGTTCATTAATCCATAATATTGTAAGGTCATTGGCATCATCATAATCATTGTCATCATCTTCATTATCATCATCAACATCGCCATAATTTTTATCACTATTGTTATCATTAACATTCTCATCATAATTGACATTCATGTCATCATCATCATTTTCATCGTCATGATTATCAACATTGCCATAAATTTTTCATAATTATCGGTGTCGTAAGAAATATCATCAACCTAAAAAATGTGATGAGTGTTAGAAAATGGTTTTTTAGGACACATGTTATATATGCATGAGAATAAACAACTCTATTTTTTAGAGATGATGATAATAATGATCACCACCTTTATCATCGTCATTATCATTGTCATCATCCCCATCATCATCATTAATGTAATTTTTATCATCATTGTTGTCATCGTCGTCATGGACATCATCATCATTGGCATTTTCATCATCATTCATGCCATTATTGTTGTTGATGATGACATAGATGATTGATAATAATGATGATCATACGATGATGACTTGGATGATAATGATTACGATTATGACAATGAAAACATTTAAAAATTGGGAATATTTTCCATGGTAATTAGCTTGTCATCATCATAATAGTTGTCGTCGTCATCATCATCATCATTGTCATTGTAACCACCATCATCTTTATCATCATAATCACCATTCATGTCATCGTCATCATCATCTTCACTATAATCTTCATCATGATTATTGGCATTGTCATAAGTTGTTCATAAATGTCAATGTCATAAGAAATATCATCAATCAAAAAAAATTACGAGTGTTGGGAAAATGTATGCAAAAGAAAACACAAAAATGGGTGCAATAATGGACATAAAATTGGCTACAAAAGTGGATGCAAAAATATATGCAATAGCCAATAGAAAGCTGGACAGAAATTACGATGCAACCACTGATGCAAAAGTGGAAGCAAACATGGGTGCAATAGTAGGTGCAAAACTTGGTGCAAATTGTGGGGAAACAAAAGTGGATGCAACAGCGAACGCAAAAAAGGACACAAAATTGGATGCAAAAAGGAGGCAAACTTGGATGCAAAATAAGATGCAAAAAATGATGTAAATATGGATGCAAACATGGGTGCAAAGATGGACACAAAATTAGATGCAAAAGTGGATGCAATAGAAGTAGGTGAAAAAGTAGATGTAAAATTAGACGCAAAATCTGATGCAAAACTTGACATAAAAGTGGATGCAAGATGGGATGCAAAAACATACACAATATTTGATGCAAACTTGGACACAAAAGAGGATGCAAATGTGGATGCAAAATTAGATGCAATAGTAGACGAAAGAAAGGATGTAAACTTGGATGCAAAACAAGATGCAAAAAAAGGAATCAAAAGTGGATGCAAACATGGGTGCAACTGTGGACACAAAATTGGATGCAAAAATTGACACAACGGAAGTAGATGCAAAAGTAGATACAAAACAAGATGCAAAACTTGATGCATAAACCCGTCACAAAAGTGGATGTAAAAGTGGCAGCAAACGTGGGTACAATAGTAGGTGCAAAACATGTCACAAATTGTGGCACAACAAAAGTGGATGCAATGATAGAAGGAAAAAAAGAAGAAAATTTTGATGCAAAAGAAGATGCCAAAAGGGATGCAAAAGTGGATGTAAACATGGGTGCAATAGTGGATGCAAAATTGGATGCAACAAAAGTTGATGCAAAATTAGATGCAAAACGAGATGCAAAACCTGACGCGAAATTGGATACAAAAAAGGATACAAAAATAGATGCAAAAGTAAATGAAAACTTAGATGCAAATGAGGATGCAAACGTAGATACAAAATTAGAAGAAGAAGTGAGTGCAGAGGTAGGTGCAAATTCTGGCACAACAAAAGTGGATGCAATAGAGGATGCAAATGTGGATGAAAAATAAGATGCAAAAGTGGAAGCCACAAAAGCAGATGCAAAAATAGATGCAAAACTAGGCACAAACCTTGACGCAAAACTTGGCACAAAGGGGCGTGCAAAAAAGGATGCAAAAAATTATGCAAAACAGGATGCAAAAAAGGATGCAAAAAATTATGCAAAACAAGATTCAACAAATGATTCAAAACTAGATGCAAGTGTAGGTACAAAAAGGTGGATGCAATAGGGGATTCAAAAGTAGGTGAAACAAAATTAGGTGAAAGCTTGACGCAAAACCTGGCACAAAAATTGGTGCAAAGGATGGTGCAAAACCCAGTGCAAAACCTCAAGCAAACCCTGGTGCAACACTTGGTGCTAAACTTGATGCAAGGCTTGGTGCAAAAATCGGTACAAATTTTGCATCAAGTTTTGCACCATATTTGATAAATGGATGCAAATAACACAAAAAATGGGATTTATATACAAAAAAGGAAGCAAAAAGGGATGCTAATCGTAGGGTTTTGTTGTAGTGATTGTTATCATTGTGGCCATTTATATGATGTTTTTAATATTGTTGATTTGTATGAAGGTTTCATTCCTATTGTTGGTATGCTCCAAGCCAAACTTAGGAATCCTCGGGAATCCTTTGAGTTTCTAAGTTTGTATATTTCCTACAATGGGCTTGTGTTTAGGCTGAATAAGCCATTGAACTTATATATATATATATATATATATATATATATATATATATATATATATATATAGATATAGATATAGATATAGATATAGATATAGATATAGATATATAAATGAAAGAACTTATGAATTGGGTGTTGTCTACAGATCACGCAGGATGGGAATATCCCTGTTTTCTGATGTGAAATTTCATGTTGCACTGCACATCCGTCGCCAAGCGGTATGCATTAATCACTTTGGGGATGAACGTTGTTGACAAAGGGTGTGAATGGAGATTTCCCTGTTACTCATTGAGAAGAATTCACATCATGTCGTGCCTCCATCAATAGGTAGTAGGTATGGATCATTTAGGGAATAGGCGCTATTGACGGAGCATGTGGGATGGGAAAAAAACCCTATTACCCAACGTGGAATTTCACTTTTCACCATGCCCAAAGTTGGCACAAACCCCTACTATGTGGTGGTGGTGTGGTGCGATGGAGGGACAAGAATCTTTCCATCCCTGGGAATGGAAATGTTAAAGGGGGGCGTAACGAAGAAATCGTGTCTTAAGCACTATGAATGGATATAATGTAGAAATTAAGTTTTGCATAAAGAGGCTTGGCACTTTGTGACTCCCCTTGGTGCATGTTGAGGTGGCAGACCCCATATAGGCCGGGTAGGGTTGTGTGGATGCCACAAGGGAATGTGGTGTTGACATACACTGATGTGGCATCTATGTGGAGTGACATGTGGAAGGTAGAATCAATGTTGTTTAATGGCCAAAGAGTCAATTTTTGGATGACATGTCGCACCACCAAAGGATGCCATGTGGCAAGGTGACATCACCCTAATGCTTGCATGATGTTAGCAATAAGCATAGTAGATAAGTGATGTGGAGTTAGATGACATGGATGCTAGGTGGCGCCACGGGTCATGCGACGTCAGAGGTAACATAAGGTATGATGTCAAACTATTGGCTTTAAGGGATGATAAGTGTCACATACCTCCTTGACACAATACTAACAACCACCTACTATGCTCCAATCACTAAATTTAACTTCAATTAAATTTATATTCAGTAGTTGTCACATGCATAAGTATTCAATCATCTTATAAACAAGGATATCACATGCAATTATACTCATATGCTTAAAGATTCAACAACATAAAGAGTAAGGAGCCAACATACAAAACATCCTATGCAATTGAATCAAACCAGATTAACTGAAAGAATGTCACTTGGAAAATCGAGCACCACCACCCAACCTAGAATTGACTTCCTCCAGTTCACCCCTGAGCCAAGAGTTCTTGCCCATTGATCAACTGCCTCTTGTTGATCTCTTCAATGGGTATTTAATTCCCTCTTTCATGATATGGTTTCCTTTAGTGGCGTCTCACTTTTGTGGATCTTTTTATCCACTTGCCTAGGATTTTCTCAGAAAATCTCGCCTTTCTCTCCCGTGAGGCTTTTCCCATAAAATCTCGCCTTTCTCTCCTGCAAGACTTTTATTTTTTTCCTAAACTTAGCATCTTTCTCCAGCTAAGCAACTTAATGGATATTTATCTCCCATTCCATTAAGCTTATCTAGAATTTGATCTAGAAGTCTTATCATGAAAGAATTATCCATTCCCATTCACCAATGGGATTTCATTTGGAAAGAATATCATCTCTTGGTGTCTCATTTTCCAAGCGTTTAAATTATCTTTATTTATTTGGTAATAAAATATTTACTCCCATTTTTACCCCTCAACCTTAGCTTTTCTGTTACAACTTAGTCTAGCTTTGGTCTGGCATGATAGCAACAGGGTGTTACATACAACGGAGGGGTGTTACATACTCCCCCCTTAAATTCACACAATCCTTGGTGTATTTATGCATCTTATAATTTATTTCCTCATTCTCAGGTAGTTGTTTCTAAAATTACAGGTTCCCATGGCCTTGCCACCTGAGTCAAATGTTTCGATATATACAGGTTAAAAAGGAGTTCTACCAACAAATTTCCTTCAATTACTACCTGTAACATTTGTTTCAATCAATTTTGTGAGAGACTTCAGATGCCTTAAAAAGCTCAATTTCTTTTACCACAGTTAATGTCATAACTTAATATCATGGTACAACTATTTGAGTAACTACGGGTTAATGTTTCCCGCCATTTAACTATGATTCCTCATTTTCAATTTCATTGTATTTAAATAATAGGAATAAATGAATGTTCTTCCAATGAATTTGTGTTCTTGCCGAATACTTGCTTCCTGCAGTCTCCCTGCATTAGTCACAACAAGTCAAACTAGCACATTTGACCAATTAACATGTATAAAAATATCACATCAGGTTAGCTCAAAACATAACCATCAAAATCATAAATCACATGTAACCATCATAAACCCAATCATAGATCACATGTAATCATCATAGACCAGAATCATAAATCACATGCATACAAAAACTAAACTAAAATATTGATACTTATCCTTTAATAAATCCTTAGCTTCCCCCTTTTCCTTTATTCTTTATGCACCCCGGATTGGTTTCCACACCAGACAAACACCAAGTGCCTTCTCCTCAACCATGTGTGCATACACATAGTGTGCATAACACACATATAACTATACATGTCATAAAACACCATGAAATACATGCATCCACACCTATACCATACGTACCATATGTACACCATACCAAACATCCATGGAATCACATGCATGACATGTACATTATCCACATGTTTTCAAACAAACATAACATCCAGTTAATGCCAAAAATTCCCTTGATTATTTATTCATGACTACTTTTGGGTAAGTCTAATCAAACCATGCTTGGTTTGTTAATTAGATAATAGAGATTTAATGTACCTGGTTGTTAGGATATGCCGACACATAGGAAATAGTTAAGTTCAACTTGGTCTAGTTTAGAGTTAGGTATAGAGTTAGGTAAAGTGTGTTTCTTTACCGTTGTACATTTTGTAACTTACAATCCGACGGTCACGATATGTAGTGATCCAACGGTTCACTCTCTCCTCGGTATTACCGACACTTGATCCGTGGCTTGACACCCGATTGGTCCATGAGTTCTATTTAAAGCGCATGGAGGGTCATTGTTCGGGTAATCCGTGCATGAGAGAAGCTTATGTAAATTTTCATTCTTTGATTAATAAATTGCATGTAGTACCCACGTTGGGACAGGCCGTGGACTGTTTCCCTCTTTGAGGGTTTTAACCACGTCAAAAATACTGGTGTATTGATCTGTGATCTGATTGTGAGCGGTGTCCTTTTGGTGTTCTTTCTGAGGAACTTACCCTGTAAATTCCTACATGGTATCAGAGCTATTTGAGGGCCGCGTCCGTTGGTGATCCAAATCTGAAGCCGGTAGAACTGCATGCAGCTGTCATTTCCTAGATCTGCTGTTTCTGACTGCTTTCGGGCCGAGAGGACTACTCTGTTGCGTTCGGAGCATCTGTTCCAGTAAGGAACCCCTTTTGTTTCACGCGAAAAGGTTTCCGGTAGCCCTAGCTGCGTCATTTTTCAGATCGGGAGGTATACAGTGTTTTTGCAGTGTACTGTTATTTTCTCTCTGCTTATTTCGGTTTCGGTTTATTTAGCCCTTTTTTTTAACCGGATCTATACCTTTCATTTATGCGTATGCTCTTTGCCCTGCGACTCTGTGCGATCTGGGCAAATCAGAAACAGAAAGGAAGGATTTTTCTCATGCGTATGCTCTTTTCCCTGCACCTTAGTGTGATCTCGGAAAATCAGAAACATTGAGAAAAATATTTAGTTTTTCGGCTAAAGCTAACTTTGAGCCGCAAGGTTCATTTTTTAAAAAATATCTAGTTTTTTTGCTAAAGCTAACTTCGAGCCGCAAGGTTCGTTTTTCTTTGCATATTCGTGTTGGGTTTTGTGTTTTGTGTTTTGTAGGGAAAAAGAGCTTTCTCAAGGCAAGCACGCAAACCAAGGCCCCCCCCCCCCCCCCCCCCCTCCTCTCTCTCTCTCAAATTTTTTGTATAGATCAATTGGTTCAAAGCTATTTTAAGAGAGTAGAGGTCTTGGGTTCAAGTCTCCATTTTGTGGGGGCAGATTTTTTCATTCGCGCACTTTGCCGGCAACTTCAACAATGTTTTTCAAAAAGCCATAACTTCTTCATCCGGAAGCCTTTTTCAGAGCCGTTTTTTTTTAAAACAGCCTAATTTTTTGAGATCTATCCATTGGAAAACTTACTTTCAGCATCCTCAGCTTCAGTTTTTTAAAAAATGGAAAGTCCATGCCAAGTCATTCTTGACAGCACTAACTACTTCCAATGGATAGCCTACATGGAAGATTTACTTAGAAGTAAAGGTCTCTACAGAATAGCCACAGACCAAGAGAAGAAACCAAAAGATGAAGACAAGGCTACAAAATGGGAAAATAGACAAGATCAAGCACGTGGTTTGATAGGGATGTCTATTTCTCCTGATCTTAGATTCCATATTGCAGAACTTGAGACTCCTCATGAAGCATTGGAAAAAATCACTAAAGTTTTGGGATTAAAAATGAAATTAGAGCCCATCAACTTGAAAATGAGTTGCTTACTTTGGATCCTAATAATTTTTCTTGCATTGAAGATTTCTTGTCCAAATTCAAGACCCTTAGATATCTCTTGGAAGGTGTTAAGGTTAAGAAAGAAGATAGTAATCTTATTTATTCCATCCTTACTAAGTTGGGACCAACCTACTCTGTATTTGTTTCCACCTTCCATTCTACAAGGGAAGCTTTCATTTGTCAAGGAAAAGACTACAAGGCCCCTTCCTTTGACTCCTTTTGTGATTCCTTAATAAGAGAACAAGAAAAACTCTTACACCTTGGTCTTCTTAATCTTGGAAACTCTTCCAAGAAAGCGTTAGCCGCCCAGCAGCAACCAAATTCAAAGAATCCCAAGAAGTCATATCCTAAAAAGAATGGTCCTAAACCAAACAAGGGTCCTAAGCAAACTCAGCCTCAAAATGAAAGATCATTTCAGCAAAATGATAAGACCAATAAAAACAAATGGAAGAAGACTGATAGACATTGTAACTTTTGTAATCGAGATGGCCACTTAGAATCTAAATGCTTTAAGAAGATGGAAGCCTTGGAAGCCGCAATGAAGAAACATAACATCCATGTGGAGCATACTTCAACTTCAACTTCCGGAATGGCACTTTCTGCATGTCATTGTCAATCATCTCATTCTGGTTATGCATTAAATGTATCTTCTTCTTCTCCTTCTCATGAGTGGCTCATTGATTCTGGAGCCTCTTATCACATGGCCAAAAACCAAGCCATGTTTTCTTCTTTAAATGATTGTAACACCAAAAATATATATGTTGGTGATGATAGATCTCTTAATGTTGTAGGGACTGGAACTGTTCATCTAGACAATGGTCAGTTTAATGATGTATTATGTGTTCCAACCTTATCCTGCAACCTTCTATCTGTATATCAGATAACTCATTCAGGTGAAGGTAAAATTGTTGAATTTTCACCTCATGATGTTGTAATCAAGGATCTAAGAGATCCTAAACAGATTCTAGCTACTGGTATTGCTGATGATTCCACAAGGTTGTATAAGTTTCACAACTTTGGGTCATCAAATCTTCCCTCAGTATTTGTTGCTCATAATGATGAAGTGAGCAAACTTTGGCATGAGCGATTTGGTCACTTAAACTATCGCTCCCTTCAGCATCTATGTAAAGAAAATATGGTGACAGGTCTTCCTATGGTATCTTGCAGAGATGGTGTTTGTTCCAGATGTGTACTCGGAAAACATCATCGGGACAGTTTTGACAAACGTGCCTCTTGGCACGCCTCAGCCCCTTTACAGCTTGTGCACAGTGATTTATGTGGTCCACTTCCTGTTGCTTCATTCTCTGGCTGCAAGTATTTCTTAACTTTCATTGATGATTTCTCCAGACGCACTTGGGTATACTTCTTAAAACTCAAGAGCGAAGTATTTAACACATTTTTGGCCTTCAAAGCCTTTGTTGAAAAACAATCTGGACATCAAATTCTTAAGCTAAGAACTGATAATGGTGGAGAATATGTTAAAAACAGCTTCATCAACTTTTGCACAGAAAATGGAATTCAAATGCAACATACTGTTCCATACACTCCACAACAAAATGGTGTAGCTGAAAGGAAAAATCGCACCTTAAAGGAAATGGCTAATTGTATGCTACAATCTAAAGGACTCAGTCTTAGTTTTTGGGCCGAAGCAATTAATTGTGCAAATTATATAATCAATCGCACTCCTACTAAGGTTCTAAAGAATATCACTCCAGAAGAAGCTTGGAGTTCCATTAAACCAGATGTAAGTCACTTTCGTGTTTTTGGAAGTGAAGCATGGGCCCATATTCCAGATGAAAAGCATAAAGCTTTAGAACCTAAGAGTGAGAAATGTACTTTTTTTGGATATTCTGAAGATGTAAAAGGTTATAGACTTATTCCATTTAAGTCCAAAAATGTTATCATTAGAAGAGATGTAAAATTTGATGAAAATAAATCGGCCTGCGAGCCTAGTCCGGCGGATGTGCCACCTCTTCCTATCTCTTCTACTTTTGAAAACATTTCTTCTTCAGATGATGAAAGTGAGGATGACAATCCTCCCCCACCTTCTCAGGATCCTCAACTTCCAAGATGGGTCCGTGCTACTCGGGATGCAGCAGGTGATCTTGCCGGTGATCCTACAGATCAGCGACGTACACGTTCTCAGTTTGAAAGAGCCTCTTCTTTACTGGCTCAAGCTCCAGTAAATCATGAACCTGACACTTTTGCAGAAGCTTCAGGCCATCCACATTGGGAAGCAGCTATGAATGAAGAATATCATTCATTGTTGGCAAATGATACATGGGATCTTGTTCCTCTACCAAAGGGACACAAACTTGTTAGATGTAAATGGGTTTACAGAACCAAGTATGGACCAGATGGGAAAGTTGATAAACATAAAGCTCGTCTTGTTGCTAAGGGTTTTTCACAGGTTGAAGGCATTGACTACACTGAAACCTTCTCCCTTGTTGCCAAAATGAACTCTATCCGCCTTGTTCTTTCCCTTGCTGCCTCTTTAAAATGGGAAGTCCATCAGATGGATGTTAAATCTGCCTTCTTGCATGGGGACTTGCAGGAAGAAATCTATATGGAACAACCCATTGGCTTCATACAAACAGACTCCAGCCTTGTTTGTCGACTTAAGAAATCCCTTTATGGTCTCAAGCAAGCTCCTCGGGCTTGGTATGCCAAAATGGATAGCTTTCTTTTAGAATCTGGCTTTTCTAGGTGTCATTCTGACAATACTGTCTACACCAAGAAAGTGGGCAACTCTCTTATCATCCTTGTTCTTTATGTTGATGATCTTATCCTTACTGGTAGTGATCCCAACCTTATAAACCATGTGAAGTCTAGCCTCAAAAGGAAATTTGAAATGACAGACTTAGGACACTTACACTATTTTCTCGGTCTTCAAGTCTTGCAATCCAAGGAGGGTATTTCCCTTTCCCAGTCCAAGTATGCTTGTGATATTCTTCGTCATTTTCACATGGAAGACTGTAAGCCAGCCCCTTCTCCCTTTCAGTCTGGAGTCAAACTTTCAGTCTCTTGTACTTCTCCTGAAGTTGATGCTACCTTATATCGTCAACTTGTAGGAAAACTCTTTTACTTAACCCATACTCGTCCTGATCTTTCCTTTGCTGTTGGCCTTGTTGCTCGTTTTATGCAAAACCCCCGTGAAAGTCATTGGAAAGCAGCTAAAAGAATACTTCGTTATGTTCGAGGTACAGTACAGTTTGGGATTCATTACAGTGCCAAAGCAGCTCCTCTATTAGTTGGTTTCACTGATTCTGATTGGGCTGGTGACCCTGATGATCGGAAGTCTACTGCCGGTTATGTCTTCACTCTTGGTTCAGGACCTATTACATGGGCTTGTAAGAAACAGGCTGCCATTTCTCTTTCGTCAGCAGAAGCAGAGTATCGTGGTGCCGTGGAAGCTAGTAAGGAAGCCTTGTGGCTTCGTCAGATCCTATCAGAGTTTGGCTTTGAGCAGCAGCATCCAACCACACTTTGGTGTGATAATCAAAGTGCCATTCAGCTATGCAAAGATCCAGTCCAGCATCAGCGCAGCAAACACATTGAACTACACATGCACTTCATCAGAAAGCTCATTCATGACCATGTTCTTGAAGTGCAATATTGTTCAACAGATGATCAGGTTGCAGACATCTTCACAAAGGCTCTCACAGAGGCGAAGTTCACTAAACTTCGATATATGCTTGGAGTTCAGGAAGTTGTCACTAAGGGGGGATAGGCTCTAGTGCCTCCTTCCTTCTCCTATTGTGTCATATTTGTAAATCCTTCAATCCTATCCCGAGTTGTTCTTAAGGGGGGATGTTAGGATATTCCGACACATAGGAAATAGTTAAGTTCAACTTGGTCTAGTTTAGAGTTAGGTATAGAGTTAGGTAAAGTGTGTTTCTTTACCGTTGTACATTTTGTAACTTACAATCCGACGGTCATGATATGTAGTGATCCGACGGTTCACTCTCTCCTCGGTATTACCGACACTTGATCCGTGGCTTGACACCCGATTGGTCCATGAGTTCTATTTAAAGCGCATGGAGGGTCATTGTTCGGGTAATCCGTGCATGAGAGAAGCTTATGTAAATTTTCATTCTTTGATTAATAAATTGCCTGTAGTACCCACGTTGGGACAGGCCGTGGACTGTTTCCCTCTTTGAGGGTTTTAACCACGTCAAAAATACTGGTGTATTGATCTGTGATCTGGTTGTGAGCAGTGTCCTTTTGGTGTTCTTTCTGAGGAACTTACCCTGTAAATTCCTACACTGGTCAACTTCTGCAACAAGAGCATAACTAAATAAATTCATGTCAAAGTGTTTAAATGCTTCTATTGAGATAATCTTGTTCATCTATCTTGGGGTTGCAGGAAAATTTCAACAAGGAGAGAAAATGATAACAAAGAGATACTCCTGCATAATACAACTTTACAATACCAATAAATTTGGTTTTGGGATTGACTCTGTCACCAAACAAGGTCTTAATAGCACCAGAAATATGACCTCCGCCCACTCATAAAGTAGGCTATTGACTATGATTTTTAATCTAGTATGGACTTGAATGTTATATTTTAAGTTTAATAATATCCTTAACCTTGTCTTTAGCCAAGAAAATAATTGTTTGGTACTCAAAATTACCCCACACATAATCTAGTTATGTTATATGATTTCCTGTTTGCTCTTTTTAACACTACTCCCAACACCTTATTGACCATGAATAATTTAGTGTATATCCAAAACCAATTGAACAATCAGTATGCAAGTACATACACCTCCTATACATGAGTCATGAACAATGGTTACCATGTTCTCCCCCTCCCCAATCTCATAATTTCTAGAGTACTATGTGTACTAGGGTTTATACGTAGGTTACCAACATGTTGACACCTCACCTTAAACATTAAATCACCCCTGGAAGACAAGAGAATATAACTCATTTATTGGAAACAAGATCACTTATCAAATTCATTAACATGAATTCTCATGTTGTTTATGCAACAATCATTATGTTTCCATATTCAAAACGAGACACCACTATCAATGTAATATGACAGGTAGACTTCTACCATAGTGGTACAAAATATACATCTCAGATTTTACAATTGTGAATTAATTTGAATAGATTGCTAGATATCATTTTATCGAAACCAATTATCTCTGTGCACAACGATCTTGATTACCAGTACCACTTAGCCATTCAATATGGTTGAAGCATCCTATTGATTTAACAACAAGTTGTTGCATGGTTTGTTATCCTCTCTCTTCATCGCCTAGAACATTTTATATGTCACACCTTACTTGATGCATGCATTATTTTACTACTAGCATAAGATCCTTAGACTATCATGAGCTCATTCTTTTAAATTGTTGGGTTTTTCTCATGGTCAATGCCTTCATTCATAACATCAATCTCATTCACGTATTATGGTTTAACCATACCTGTAGGGCATTTCATACAAGATTCTATTATATATTCATTTTCCTCTAGTTTAGGCATGGTGGTGGCATAGAATTACCACATAAAGCATAAATCAAAATAGAAGAATGGCATTTAGACTACTTTTAATCATTAAGGGAGACACTGTAATGTATAAGAATCATTGAAGCATCGATATATTTTCAGTTGTGAGTCGTTCAAAATGCATTATGTATTCTATCCTCATTGCAAATCATTATAATTGTCTTTAATTAGTTTACCAATTATAACGATAGGGTGTTAAGAAACTAGCACCACCCCTTTAAAATTTTGGCGTACATTTAATTATTCCACCATCATAAGTTGTATTAATGCGAAGTCTTTTGTTTTACCAAAAAAATGTTAATTAATTCGGACAAGTCATGTTCTGAATCTAGTGTACAATTCTTGTTAGTCATTAGGCTACTCTGAATTTCTCTATTTCTACTTCAAATGCATCAAGCACCACCATATCTAATCTGTTTGTTATTTCTGTTCTCATAACACATGTATACTTCTACTATATATATATATATATATATATATATATATATATAGTAGAAGTATACACATCACTTCAATCTTATCACTTCCCAAAAGAAGTACATTCATAAGACCTACAATCTTTCTATTGGATTTGAAAGGTTCCTATTACTAACAGAAACCCATCTATATTTGGATTGATATGCACATCAAGGTTGTGGAGTTTGAGGTTGCATACTTTGAGTTGCAATAATTGACACATTGGAATTTGAGTGAACTTGAGAATGTGCCCTTAAGCTTGTATTTAATATTGTCTTTCTGTTATTAATCGAGAAGCACTAGGAGCTGCTTTTACACTCCCATTATGTATTTACACTAGATGTACTTTTGGGTGCCAGTCCCATTGACCTACTTATTAGAGTCATAAATTTATTAATATACGTATCTTCTCCAACCTGTGTACAGTGAGTTGTATTGCATGTGTGCATACACTTCACAACTATGACCCTAGTTCAGTCTAGGTTGGAAATATAATTTGTGCCTCTTACATATCTCAGTTACAATTATTGGGATATTGATTTATTCAAAAAGAAACTTGTAGGTTCCAAACTATGCATATCTAATTAAATATGCATGTTGCTACTGAATATTTGAATAATGACCTGGTAAAATTTAGTTCCCTTCAATAGTGTATATTTGGAGCATTTTCCCAATAAGGGTGAATTAAACGGTTCAACCAGTGGAAAAACCACATCCAAAATGAATTGCATCATTACATGTAGATGCACCAATCAACGCAAAAATATTAAATTGAAAGACAAGTATAAATAATCAAAATACATAGTCTAATACCACGTACAGAGACCTGTCTTTCATGAGCTTAACGATATTTCATGAGAAACTTCATGAATATATACAAATAAGGAAAACCTTCAGAATTTGTTCTAGGATGGAAACAAATTAATTAACCATCAATTTCTACTAATGTTGATAGAATGTCATGAACTTATTTCCTATGATTTATATAGATTCCATCTATATACTTTTATTTTGATCTTTCCTCGTGTTGGCCATGATCTATGGAAAGGGCACTTGTCATTTTATCTATTTTTGTTTTCCAGTTATCTCATAAGAGTTCAAAATTTCTTCCCTTCATCTTTCATCCTTTCTTAAGATCTCTATGAGTATAACCTGTAGAGTTTGAAGATTGTCTTACCATGACATCCCTTTTTGCCTAATATTCCTCTCTTTTCCTATATATTTACCACCTAAATAAAGCCATATCCACCAGGTTTTGATGAAGGTATGCAATAATATGGCTTCTTATTCATTTTTGACTTTATACCCTATTTTTTTGTTAAATAATGCAATTCACTACCAAATCGGTCTGTTTCCGCAACTAATCCAGGTTTCTTTAGTTGTCTCCATTGTTTGCAAGGTTTAGAAGCTCCAGGTCAGCAACAAAGGATGTGGATGGATAGGGAATGGTTTCCTCATGGATCCCTTCCTATCCTCTTGAAATTGTTCATTAAGATAAGCGCAAGAGATCATAGTCAAACCCCAAGTGAACTATAGGATTATTGCCGAAATGAAATCCGAGTTCAATCCAAATCTTAACAATTTGCTTTTGGAATAGCAAATCGAAGATTTAGGACATAGTTTAGCTAACATAAAGATATTAGGCTTAAATTACTCATTCTTTTATTCTAGAGACCTGTTATAAAACTTATGGCCACACTATGATTTGGTGCGTGTCGGATGATGTAATTTTGAAACAATTTGTGAATTTTGTTTGCCAGCAATAGAATTGGTTTTGTGTGTATGCATTGCATCAATTGAAGATTGTGAACTGATATGTGGAGGGCCCCTATGACCAGTGACAGGTCTTAATCAATTGTAATTCGATTCCTTTTCATTCCTTGAATACTCTGTTTTGTGTGAAAATGCAGCATAATGAATTCACCAGTGAATCGTTATTTGTACAAGTACTTTCATCTGCTTCATACCTAGTTTAGCCTGTCATTTGAATTGATTTATACCTGGTACAACATGGTTACTTCATTTCCTTATTATCTAGCTTAATTCAAGTGTGTTTACTTCATAGTATAGATGTTGTTTGAAATATCTTGTTTGAATGAAAATTGAATAAGTAAAAGTGTGAGAGTTTTCTCCTAAACAATTGAGTTCAGACAATATTTCTTCACAACTAATAGAATAGATTTATTTTTGCACTTAGTGAATTAGAAGTTGCAGCATAAAGATTCAAGAACAAAAAACTCAAAACAATCTAATACAAATAGGATCACTCTCATATCATCCATAAACTAATTAGATAGAGAATAACTCCCAAGAAATTAACAACTAAGGATTGCAACTCTAACATAATTAACAAACACCACCTCCATATTCATCTTAAGTTTAGATCCTAACAAATACATAATGACATATCGAATAACTTCTAGCACATATTGTGCACCTGTACTTCAACAGTCTACACACCCTGGTTGACAATTTATGATTGACAATTTAAAGACATTAAATTGGCCAAACATTTTGGTGTCATTGTCGGGGAAGTACGAATAGAAGTTAAAAAAAAATAAAAATAGAAACATGATATGCGTAGGGATAGAGACTCTAGAGGTAGATTTGTAGGGAGAGGAAGAAGTTTAATTCCCAAAAATCTACTCACTTCACCTAGACTTCGAGAATCCACACCACCTACTCATACCCGAATTCCTTTTAGAGGTCGACAAAGGCTTCCTGAAATCTCAAGATCAGAAATCCAATCCAGAACTTCACCCACTTCTTCTACTGAAGCTATAATTGAAGAAAATCCTACATCCCCAACTACAGGAGTAATATTTCTATCCTCCACTGGTGAGAAAATTTTGGGAGAAAAATTAGAAGTTCCTAGTGAAGAAGAGGAATTGGAAACTTATTCTGAGCAACCATTGATAGAGGAACCAGAAAGATTAGAAGAGCACTATATTAGTTCCAAAGAGTCTATCATGGCTGAAGAAGGGGAAGGAGAAGTACACAATGTCCATGGTGAAGAAGATAGGATTGGAGGAAGAGGAAGAGGTAGAGGTAGAGGAGGGGGTAGAGGCAAAGGAAACCAGGATCCTTTTGGATTCCCTATTCTTAATGAAAATACAACCCTCACAATGAAAAATATATCACCCTCAATTCTTCCTAATTTCCATGGTAAAAGAAATGAACATCCAGAGACATTTCTCTTCGAATTTGAAGTATTATGCAGATCATATGACTATCTGCATGATGCTCAAAAGTTAAAATTGTTCCCTGCCACATTAAAAGACTCAAAATTAAAATGGTTCATGAGTCTAGGAGTGCATTCTATAACAACATGGGGACAAATGAAAGAGGCTTTATTAGGAAAATATATAGATTATTGTATGCCTAGTAACCTTAAAGATGATGTCTTCAAAATGACACAAAAAGAAGATGAAAATTTTGAAGACTTGGTAGAAAGGTTTGTTTATAATGTTAAAAGAGAAAAAATGGATAATTTGGATGAAGAAAATTTAAAGGCTCTCTTACTTAGAGCTATTAAAGATGAATGGATCGATCTCCTTAACCTAACTGGGAAAGGAGATATTTCCCAACTACCATTTGTAGATATTTGTGATTTATGTGTACATATCTCAAGGGGTAAAGCACGAGTTGGAAGGAGTCCTAGAGACCCTCTCTTATCAAGAATTAACAAATCCGTAGCTGGGACAATCAGCAGGGCAGAAATAGGAAATTGTCTTGACACCTTCAAAACAGATATCTTAGGGAGCTTAAGTGAGTAGATAGACACCCTTAAAATACAAAACAATCAAAATTCCAAAAATTCTGCATTATCTATCTTCTGCCCCAAATGTCAGAAGAAACATGCTCTAAGAGAGTGTCCCTTAGACTCAAAATCCATAGAAACATGTGTCATATGTGCAAATAATCATAATACGAAGCAATGTCCATCATTACCAAGTCTTAAGGCTATATTCAATGATGAAGGAATCTCAGAACTAGTAGACCCTCTCTACTTTATTTCCAAAAGACCATGGCAAAACCCCCAACCAAATCAATCACAAGGATTTAGACCACAACAATTCACCCAGTCTTCACAAAATAATTGGAATTTAGCCTGGCAGCCTTGGGCTCTGCCACAGTCACAACCTTGGAATCAAGGATGGAAAAATCCTTATGGAGCCTATGCTCAATATCAACAATACTCGCCATATTACCTTCCACCACAATTTTTACCCCCATCTAATCAAATTCCTCAAGCTAATCAATTACCACAAGTTCTAGTTTAGAATCAAAATGCCCAACTTTCCCTACCATTTCCACAAAATTCAAATCAACTACTCGTTCAACCACTTCTGAATCCTAATAATAAAATACCACAACAACCAGTGTACAACATGGAGGGTCAGAATCCTCAAACTTATGTAATAACTCCACTAGATCTAAACAATGTCCAATTAAGGTCTGGAAGAGTATTACCAAGAAAACCTCCTATTTTCATTCAAGAAACAAGATCTGATCTTCAAAAACACAAAAATCAATCAAAAGAAGGGGAGACTTCTCTCCCTCAAAAAGAAAATAAACAAATAGAAGAAGTTCCAATAAATACTCCTATCATAGAACAACCCTCCATATCAGTTATATCACCTTTCCTGGAAAGGTTGAAAATCGATGAAGGAGTAGAGAAACAAATTGTCTTTCCTGATTACAATATGATGGATGAATTGAAAAATGTTTGCATTAAGATTCCTTTATTACAAGCCATAAAAGAAATACCGATTTTTTCAAAAACAATTAAGGAATTAAGTACACAAAGATTAGGGAGAAGGAGAAAAGATATAAAAAGAATTCAGTTAGTCAGAAAAATTGCAGCCATTATGATGGGGAAGATGAAAATTCAAAAATATTTAGATCCAGGAAGCCCCATCGTAAAAATTCACATCACTGGAACTGAAATACCAAACACATTAATTGATCTAGGAGTAGCCATAAACATAATGAGTAAACAAGTTATGGACACACTTAGGCTTCCTAACCTTCAGTACACACCAACCTTGTTGCAATTAGCAGATAGGTCTATTATTAAACCGAATGGTGTGTATCCTTAGATTCTTGGGAATATCTTGTTGATTTCATGGTCTTAACACCCAAGAATAATTTAGGAGGACATCCATTAATTCTAGGAAGGCCTTGGTGTTATAGACATTTTTGTGCCTCGCAGCATGGAGCATGAAATGTCAATAATTACAGGGATCCTCAGTCCCTAAACATGTTGTTCTTACCCCTAGAGGAACAAGGTCAGCAAACCACAGCACTTCCTATCAATTCTCCACCTGAAATCACTCAAAAACAGGCTATTTTTGGATCATGTCAGCTGCTCCACTGAGCATCTGCGCTGAATGTCAACTGCTCCTCCTTGTACCTGCGCTGAAAGTCAAAACCAATGAAGGCTACCTGCGCTGGGCGAGATTGGCCAAGTGGCACAGTCATTCTGCAAGGTGTCAACTGCCCAGGAAGCTTCCAAACTGACACTTGGTTCAAGGAATTCGCCCTATGATGAGTAAGAGGTACTTGATCTCCATGTGGAAGCAAGGATCTCCAAGTGGACTCAAGAACTGAAGTTTAACTGAAGAGGGAGAGGACACAAGGCAGCTTTAGGTCAGTCTCAAGCTGACTCATCCTTTCTCCAAATCTCCTATATATAGAGCTCTTCTATGAGGTTTAGGGAGGCTAGAATTTTGTGCAAAGCAAGGAAGTGCTGTTGGTTTACAGTTAGAGCAATTGGGTGATTGCTTTTATAGAGGGGAAGAGGAGATTTCTTGCTGCTGGGGAGGTGCTGCTGGATTGGAGCCATTTATGGTTGTAACCTTCTCAGAACCTTTTTCTTCTATCAATAAAGCTTTGATGTTCTCCTATATACTTGTATTGCAATGATGTATTGTTTTTATCTGTATATTTGATTCATTCTAATCCATGCATCAGTTATGAGTACATGTTTCTTGTAGTTTCCCTCTCTTGTTTTTGCAGGATCTTTGTGTAGCTGGGCCGGCAAAGGGAGCAAGGAGCTGGGAACAAGAGGCAAAGAGAGAAGACAGGATCGACAAAAGCGAAAGACATCGGTTGGTCAATCTTTTCTTCCTTCTCTGTACTTTCATAAAGGAAAAATATCAAAGCTTTACTTTCAGTTGTTGCTAAGGAACTATCACCCTTAGAGTAGGGATAGGGTCATTCCGAGTCGGATACTTTTCCCCACAACAAACTGGCGACTCCGCTGGGGAAACTAGTATCTTGTTGGTTTATTGTGTTTCTTGCTATTCATCTCATAAACAAGGAGAGCACCAAATCGAACTGCAATTGAGTCCTTCAATTGCAAAGTAGAGGGCAGCTGCTCTGGCTCAGTTTCTGAGCAAGTTTATGATTTGAAGAGCTGATCCACAAGGACTCTTGTGCTCTTTGTGATAGCTTTTCATCCTCTTGATCATCCCTTAGCTTGTACTTGACCTATAGCTTTTTATTTCAGCAAAAACAGTGAATTTTTGAGCTTTTTATGACCCGGAAATCCTTGTAAACGCAACTCTCGTGTCTCAGTGCAGGCTGTCCAAAGGCAGTCTGCATTTCAGCGCAGGTATTCCCTTCGGGAACTACGCTGAGAGTCAGTTTGACAGACCAGAGCCTGCGCTGAACCAGTTAGGCTATGTCTTCCTGAGGTTTCCTACTGAGTCTTGGCCCTATTTTCACTGTTGTTTTGCTGCTGATTGCTTGTCATTTGTACTTGTTGTAAACCAACTTTCCTTGACATTATTCCGCCTCAGTTGTGTGATGAAACTGTGATTGTTCTTTTAGTATTTCTTGTTTCAGTTACAGTTTCCCATTGTGAAAAGCAAACCAGTATAGCTGTGGCCTCTTAGATCCTTAACTGTAAAGGTGTCTTTGTGATCTTAAGAGCTAGTTTTATTACTGTTCATGGCTGTTTGAGTTTATTTGTTTTTCATTTTGTGGTTTGAATCTATACATTTCCAGTGTCTAAACAAGTCGATCTTAAGGTGTCTTTTGATTTTGGACAAGCTTGTTTACTTTCGCTTGAAATTAGATTCAAAGTTATACAACAGTTTCCTTTTTGTCTTACATCAACATTAAGAATAAAGAAAAGAAATATCTGCATTGTGCATGTGCATTATTGACAGTTTGCATGTTGATTTAGGAAAAAGTGCATTTAGTGTGTGTTCTATGATCTGTGTGAAAAGTTGATGTCTTTCTTTTCCCTCAGTAGATTAAGGTTTTCAAAGTTGAAAGATTGAAAAGTTTTGCTTCTCATCTTAGATTGCATTTAGGAAGTTGTATATATACATCTCGTGGTGATCCTTAAAGGCAAACTGCTAAGCAAGATCAACATTAAAATGAATTGAATTTACATAACAACGCATTGAAACATAACGCAAACACATAGAGGTCTAAGCTAGAGACGTGTTCCGGCGTCGTTAAACGTGATATCTTAGCGTTGAGTGGTTGGGTGATTCCTCCACGGTGAAGCGATAAGTATCAATACGGACTTGTGCTCCCGCGTACCGTCGAGTATATTGGGAGACCCCTATAGGAATAAAGCCTTTATCCTTAGGAAGCCGTGTCGGCCGCCCTACTGATCGCGATGCAGTGAACACAGCATTCACGAAGATCGACCACCCGTACCGTAAAACGTATTATGTGGTTTCGCGTAAGGTTTGGCACACCCTCTGCCTAGATCTCCAGAGCAGTTTCTTTTGGCCTTTTTCAAACTCTATAACTGAAAAAGTCCAACCGAGCATTTGTCACTTCGGGCTCGTTAATACATCGAAGGCGACTAGAGTCATCTTTAGCTTTTTCTCGACTCTTAAAACATGAAAAAGCAAAGTTGTGTCTAATAAAGCGTCGTTATAAAATTCATTTTAAACGGAACATAATCACCTCTTATTCCCGCGTTGATCTGTAAGTTGAGAACATGGAACGCCCCAACCAAGGAAGTCCACAAGATGGAAGTCCTAGTCCTTTCTCCTCTTGGGGAGAAGTTGGTGCGCCCCATATGGCCACATTGTCGCTTCCAGGACTGACAATAGGCCTGCCAGTTTGGCTGTTCTCGACCAATGTAGTTCAGGCCACCATGGTTCCTGATCAATCGAGTCAACTGTTAGATCAGTCTAGAGCTGCCCACCAGCCTTCTACTTCTGATAACTCTTCCTCCAATCCTTCATCTTCGCAAGGTAGAGTCGGCAAAAGTCAGCCTCCCAAGGAGAAGAAGGAAAAGAAGAAGGAAGAAAAGAAGAAGAAGGAGCCTAAGGCGACTGGGGGCAAGCAAAAGACATCTGACAAAAACCCACCCACTGCACAGACCGGGCCTAAATCGCCATGTGTCATATGTAGAGGAGACCATTTCCACAGAGATTGTCCCTGTATTCCCCGGATACTAAGGGACTGGTCCCCTCGTTTGCACAATTCGGGGGCATCAACCTCTGACAATCAGGTTGATTGCTTTCCGTCAACCAGCGAAAGTGAAGGATCAAGACAAAAAGGGGGAGTAAGATTCCCCTGTAAGTTGTGTGAAGGCAGTCATGCCATCCACCGTTGTCCCTTCTTAGACGAAGCGAAGAGAGTTTTGGAAGATCGTCCGGTTTCACCGGTAAAACTTCCTCCTGGATACAAAAAACTCGTGCCAAGTCCTTCGTTGGTTGAAAATACAGCTGGCCCGCTCAAGTGGTCGGCTGAAGCGTCAGTCACTGAAAATGAACCTACTGAATCCAGACCGGACGAAAGTCCAAAGGTCGATACGGCAGTTGACCCGGTTCTACCTTCAGAAGTTTCATCTTCAAATGACACCGTCGCCGAAGAGTCATCTTCATGCGACACCCTCACTGAAGAGAATAAGGATGACACCATCCAGGTTCTTTTCATTAGCACCGACTCTGATGAGCGTCAGGGCAATGCGCCCATTCCTTTATCACAGGAAGGAACATCATCAGGGTCATACCCGGCCGTATATTCGGTCCCACCACCAAGCAACCTGGTTGTATCCTTTGATTGGAATCAACTAGGCAGACCCCGGTTACCAGCCAGTATACCATTCAGAATCATTGTCCAGATCTATAGAATGATTATGGCTGGTACTATCATTGATGAAGGGGCGTCTGTGAGTATCCTTTCCTCTGTTGCTTGGAAAGCACTGGGTTCCCCGGTGCTTTTACCTGAGTTAAGAAATCTCTCAGGTTTTGATAAAGGAACCAGTCGACCATTAGGAATCCTCCCCAATGTGCCTGTTACATTGAAAGGGAAGACCGTTAATTTGAACGTGATGGTCGTCCAAGGACCCTTGGATTATAACCTACTCCTTGGACGTGACTATATTTATTGCATGGGAGCGATAGTCTCCTCACTCTTTAGAGTAATGTGTTTTCCACACGAAGGAAGGATGGTCAAGCTCGTAGACCAACTTTCATTTCCGGGATCTCGCATCACAAATAGTCAAATACCAATCCTAAATGGTCTGTTCACTCAAGATATGCCTCCACCCCCAGTCCTCCTTCCCGATGAGTGCGAGTGATTCGGAAAGAAAGACTGGAACCCAGGGGGCATGCACCCTGGTCTGCTTCGGGCAGAAGAAACCCTGGGTATAAGGTAGAATTTCCGCAAAAGAATATGACTAGTCCGTACCCCGTCCATGGATGGAAGAGGGGTTGTTCTGGAATAGTATTCTTTTGTTAAAGTTATGTGTTTGGCAAAAGAATCATTCACCTTTGTCTAAAGAAGTGGGCAATGCCCAAGTAGGAATTCCCTTATTGCGACAAGCAGTAACCATCTTTGGGGAAAAGCAAGCCTCACCCATTAAAACAAATGTTTTGAAGGATAAGTAGGGGCAGCCTCCAAAGAAAGAGATTCTATTGTTGTGACATAGGGTAACCATCTTTGAGTAACCTAATGATAGACATCGCCAAAGAAAGAGATTGATTTGCGGCAGCAAATAGAACCGTCTTTGGATAATAAGAAAGAGGCAAGCCTCCTTCAATAACACCAATGTTTTGTCTTTGAGAAGTGTTCTTCTCTTGTCACAAACCGCTGTTCATTAAAAGTTGGGCCGACGGGAAGACAAGTACCACGTAAGACCCCTTAAAATAACGAGAAGACTAGTATCGTTAACATTAGATTGGCAAGATGACAAGTAGCTGTGAACACCCAAAGAAAAGCAGAGGTGGGGGAGAGGAGGGGCAGCCACGAAATCCTACCCTATACCTGGGGGCATGCAAACCTTTTGGAGTGTAAGCTAGGGGCGGTTATTTATCTGGTTTTAAGATTAACCGTTTTCCGAACTTACACAAAGGAAGGATGAGTTGGAGCATAGCTTTGGTAAGGTGCAAGCTCTATAAAAAATGGAACCTTAGAGGAGGCATTCTTATTTTATGACTGGTATTTCAAGCAGTTTTAGCACATGGTTCATGCTCGTTAAAAAATAAACGCAAGATCCGAGTAGTTTTAACGCGGTCTTCATGCTCGTTAAAAAATAAATAAAAGCAGTGAGCAATGTTCCCTCCAGAGTTTAAGCTCATTTTTATCTAAAAAAAAGAACCTATCCCGGTAAATAACCTTCTGAGATCGTAAATTCATCAGCCATAAAAGCCTTGGTCGTGTTTGTGCACCGTCACCTCCACCGTCATTTGGCCGATCATTCACTTCCATTTGTGTGTTTACCCATTTTGAGGAACATCTGCGAAGAGTGATTTCACCTAGCCATCCTTGTGACACTGCCGTGATTGGGAAATTCCAATTTGTACCTGGAATCAGTTGCTATCCCTGTTTATCACTCGTTCCTCAAAAGACGAGTCATCTTTGAGCTCTTTTCTGACTCGTAAAATATGAAAAGTTTGCCGAGTTCTGGCCTTCCAGCTCGTTAAAGGGACCGGAAGAGCTATCCCTCTTTTAGACTTTAATCTTTTTGGACCTGAGGGATTATTACACAAAAAGATCGAGCGCTTGTCTTGTTCGGCTTGTTAAAAGTACCGAACACCCATCCCTTCTGTATTGTTTTATACTTTTTCGGACTTAAGGGATTAGATGACGAAAAAGGAATTATGGAGTTAACTTTCTGTACCTTTTCAGACTCTTTAAAAATGAAAAGGACCGAGTTTTCCTTGTCGTTAGACTCGTTAAAATGATTAAATAGCGACAAACTTGTCTTTAGACGAGAACGAGTTTCCCTATCGCTAAGCTCGTTAAATCATAGCGATGGGCTTGCCCGAAGGGCAGGTTATAGAACAAGCATATGTTATCCTCCTCAAGCTTGACAAAAATAAAGAGGTACTGGTCAGAAATGACTGGGGAAAAATTGGGAGAACATCAAAGCTTAATGGTAGCAAGTCGCTCTTGAACATGACACTTTTCTTCCGTACCACATCGGGTTGGGTTGTTTCATTCACCGGTCTCATCACCATGGTCTTTGCCAAACCATCCACATTTTGGGGTAATGCTACCGATCCATCGCATCAGTGTCGTTATATGTTCAAGAGAGGTCATTCTGAAAGTGTCAACCGTGTCCCATCCACTGCCATACATTATCCTTCATCCATTCATGATCGCCACCCTGAATCATATGTCACAGTTTGTTTTCACCTCCACTAAAATCATTAGCTCCGTTCCGTGTCATTGATGTGGGATTCATTAAGGCCCTCCTTTGACGGATCGCTTCTTGTCGACTTCAGCTCATTATCCAAGAAGTTGATCTAGGAACAACCCCATCAGTACTTTGAAGCTTGCATACCTCAATGGAAAGTTTCTCACTTCCGGCGACAGGTATACATCAATGACCTTCGACCAGACGATTTTGCGTGGCGTTCGACGCCAAGTCCTTTATTCACGCCACGTGAATTGTACTGCAGTACCTTGAGGGTCATTATCATTATCGGTGATTCCTCTCGCGCTTGTTAACGGTTTTCATCATTGACCGGTAATCAAGCGATGTCTTTCCATGTTCGACTTCAGCGAAATTCTCACATGGATCGACTTGTACTTAGAGTGAAGATCGAACGAGTTTGAAGACCCCGGATCTAGTTTCATCCATCCGGGCTGCGATACATATTCAGGAAATATAAAAGCATTTGTCATGTACATCATTGCAGCAGATGATCATCCTACTCAAGGATGATAATTTCAGCAGAGAATTATCAGTCTACCATCAGACGATCGTCTGTTCTATGTGCCAAAATGTATTTATAAAGCTGAGCATGGGAATGCCCGCCTCAGCTAGATCATGAAAACAGAATGAAAAATAATGTATTGTATTGTATTGTATTACAGAGCACCTCTCAGCACTTGAATGAACTTCGGACCCTCTGGATAAAGCATTTCACCCGATAAACGGCCTCATACTTTAGGGGGCAACTGTTATAGACATTTTTGTGCCTCGCAGCATGGAGCATGAAATGTCAATAATTACAGGGATCCTCAGTCCCTAAACATGTTGTTCTTACCCCTAGAGGAACAAGGTCAGCAAACCACAGCACTTCCTATCAGTTCTTCACCTGAAATCACTCAAAAACAGGCTATTTTTGGATCATGTCAGCTGCTCCACTGAGCATCTGCGCTGAATGTCAACTGCTCCTCCTTGTACCTGCGCTGAAAGTCAAAACCAATGAACGCTACCTGCGCTGGGCGAGATTGGCCAAGTGGCACAGTCATTCTGCAAGGTGTCAACTGCCCAGGAAGCTTCCAAACTGACACTTGGTTCAAGGAATTCGCCCTATGATGAGTAAGAGGTACTTGATCTCCATGTGGAAGCAAGGATCTCCAAGTGGACTCAAGAACTGAAGTTTAATTGAAGAGGGAGAGGACACAAGGCAGCTTTAGGTCAGTCTCAAGCTGACTCATCCTTTCTCCAAATCTCCTATATATAGAGCTCTTCTATGAGGTCTAGGGAGGCTGGAATTTTGTGCAAAGCAAGGAAGTGCTGTTGGTTTACAGTTAGAGCAATTGGGTGATTGCTTTTATAGAGGGGAAGAGGAGATTTCTTGCTGCTGGGGAGGTGCTGCTGGATTGGAGCCATTTATGGTTGTAACCTTCTCAGAACCTTTTTCTTCTATCAATAAAGCTTTGATGTTCTCCTATATACTTGTATTGCAATGATGTATTGTTTTTATCTGTATATTTGATTCATTCTAATCCATGCATCAGTTATGAGTACATGTTTCTTGTAGTTTCCCTCTCTTGTTTTTGCAGGATCTTTGTGTAGCTGGGCCGGCAAAGGGAGCAAGGAGCTGGGAACAAGAGGCAAAGAGAGAAGACAGGATCGACAAAAGCGAAAGACATCGGTTGGTCAATCTTTTCTTCCTTCTCTGTACTTTCATAAAGGAAAAATATCAAAGCTTTACTTTCAGTTGTTGCTAAGGAACTATCACCCTTAGAGTAGGGATAGGGTCATTCCGAGTCGGATACTTTTCCCCACAACAAACTGGTTCTGAGAAGGTTACAACCATAAATGGCTCCAATCCAGCAGCACCTCCCCAGCAGCAAGAAATCTCCTCTTCCCCTCTATAAAAGCAATCACCCAATTGCTCTAACTGTAAACCAACAGCACTTCCTTGCTTTGCACAAAATTCCAGCCTCCCTAGACCTCATAGAAGAGCTCTATATATAGGAGATTTGGAGAAAGGATGAGTCAGCTTGAGACTGACCTAAAGCTGCCTTGTGTCCTCTCCCTCTTCAGTTAAACTTCAGTTCTTGAGTCCACTTGGAGATCCTTGCTTCCACATGGAGATCAAGTACCTCTTACTCATCATAGGGCGAATTCCTTGAACCAAGTGTCAGTTTGGAAGCTTCCTGGGCAGTTGACACCTTGCAGAATGACTGTGCCACTTGGCCAATCTCGCCCAGCGCAGGTAGCCTTCATTGGTTTTGACTTTCAGCGCAGGTACAAGGAGGAGCAGTTGACATTCAGCGCAGATGCTCAGTGGAGCAGCTGACATGATCCAAAAATAGCATGTTTTTGAGTGATTTCAGGTGGAGAACTGATAGGAAGTGCTGTGGTTTGCTGTTAGAGCAATTGGGTGATTGCTTTTATAGAGGGGAAGAGGAGATTTCTTGCTGCTGGGGAGGTGCTGCTGGATTGGAGCCATTTATGGTTGTAACCTTCTCAGAACCTTTTTCTTCTATCAATAAAGCTTTGATGTTCTCCTATATACTTGTATTGCAATGATGTATTGTTTTTATCTGTATATTTGATTCATTCTAATCCATGCATCAGTTATGAGTACATGTTTCTTGTAGTTTCCCTCTCTTGTTTTTGCAGGATCTTTGTGTAGCTGGGCCGGCAAAGGGAGCAAGGAGCTGGGAACAAGAGGCAAAGAGAGAAGACAGGATCGACAAAAGCGAAAGACATCGGTTGGTCAATCTTTTCTTCCTTCTCTGTACTTTCATAAAGGAAAAATATCAAAGCTTTACTTTCAGTTGTTGCTAAGGAACTATCACCCTTAGAGTAGGGATAGGGTCATTCCGAGTCGGATACTTTTCCCCACAACAAACTGGTTCTGAGAAGGTTACAACCATAAATGGCTCCAATCCAGCAGCACCTCCCCAGCAGCAAGAAATCTCCTCTTCCCCTCTATAAAAGCAATCACCCAATTGCTCTAACTGTAAACCAACAGCACTTCCTTGCTTTGCACAAAATTCCAGCCTCCCTAGACCTCATAGAAGAGCTCTATATATAGGAGATTTGGAGAAAGGATGAGTCAGCTTGAGACTGACCTAAAGCTGCCTTGTGTCCTCTCCCTCTTCAGTTAAACTTCAGTTCTTGAGTCCACTTGGAGATCCTTGCTTCCACATGGAGATCAAGTACCTCTTACTCATCATAGGGCGAATTCCTTGAACCAAGTGTCAGTTTGGAAGCTTCCTGGGCAGTTGACACCTTGCAGAATGACTGTGCCACTTGGCCAATCTCGCCCAGCGCAGGTAGCCTTCATTGGTTTTGACTTTCAGCGCAGGTACAAGGAGGAGCAGTTGACATTCAGCGCAGATGCTCAGTGGAGCAGCTGACATGATCCAAAAATAGCATGTTTTTGAGTGATTTCAGGTGGAGAACTGATAGGAAGTGCTGTGGTTTGCTGTTAGAGCAATTGGGTGATTGCTTTTATAGAGGGGAAGAGGAGATTTCTTGCTGCTGGGGAGGTGCTGCTGGATTGGAGCCATTTATGGTTGTAACCTTCTCAGAACCTTTTTCTTCTATCAATAAAGCTTTGATGTTCTCCTATATACTTGTATTGCAATGATGTATTGTTTTTATCTGTATATTTGATTCATTCTAATCCATGCATCAGTTATGAGTACATGTTTCTTGTAGTTTCCCTCTCTTGTTTTTGCAGGATCTTTGTGTAGCTGGGCCGGCAAAGGGAGCAAGGAGCTGGGAACAAGAGGCAAAGAGAGAAGACAGGATCGACAAAAGCGAAAGACATCGGTTGGTCAATCTTTTCTTCCTTCTCTGTACTTTCATAAAGGAAAAATATCAAAGCTTTACTTTCAGTTGTTGCTAAGGAACTATCACCCTTAGAGTAGGGATAGGGTCATTCCGAGTCGGATACTTTTCCCCACAACACTTGGTTGGCTACAGCTGATGCTTTCATCGGCTATAGATCAAGCGATATGTTTATCTCAAATGGAAATTCTACAAAGAAATTTACGTTATATCCCCCTGCAAGAACAACAATAGATATAGAAACTGAAGAATGGATAGAAGATGAAGAAGATATACAACCTATTTTCATTACTGAACAAGTAAAAGAGGAAGACCAACTTTTAAATTTACTGGAAAATAATGAATCTTCCTCACATTATGATCGTAATCGAAATGAGTATCTCTCATCTAAACAAGTATCATTGCTCTCCATGGAAAAATTTGGGAATTCCTCGATAGAAATCTTTCCAAGAAAAACCTTGAATGTCAATGAAAACCTAGAAGAAATGTAAAAGAATCAATTGATAGAAATTTTACAGAAACATTCTTCTGCTTTTGCATGGGAATACACTGAAATGAGAGGGATTGATCCTAAAATTTGCATACATCATATCTACATTGAACAAAATGCCAGACCAATTAGACAACCTCAGTGAAGAATGAACCCAAACCTAAAATAATTGTTAAGGAAGAGTTGCATAAACTATTAAATGTAAATTTCATCTATCCAATATCCGACAGTTAGTGGGTTTCACCATTAGTAATCGTTCCTAAGAAGAATGGAAAATGGAGAGGATGCATCAATTACAAGGAATTAAACAAATAAAAATTAAAAGACCACTTTTTGTTACCTTTCATAGACCAGGTCTTGGACACATTAGCAAGAAAAAAATAGTTTTCCTTCTTGGACGGGTTTAGTGGATATAACTAGATTTAGGTAGCCCTTGAAGATCAAGATAAAACCAATTCACTTGCCCATGGGGAACTTATGCTTACCAAGTACTGCCCTTTGGGTTATGTAATGCTCCAACAACATTCCAAAGGGCAGTCCTTGGCATTTTCTCTGACCTTATTCATGATTGTGTGGAGGTGTACATGGATGATTTCATAGTCTATGGGGATTGTTTCAATGAAGCACTAGAAAATTTAGAAAAAGTATTAATAAGATGTAAAGAAACAAATCTCTCATTAAGCCATGAAAAATGCTTCATGATGTTTAATGAAGGAATTGTTTTAGGTCATCATATTTCAGGAGATGGAATCAAAACAGACTCATCTAAAGTTGAAGGCATTCTAAGTTATCAGTGCCAACTTGTCAAAAGGATGTTAGAAGTTTTCTCGGTTTTATTGGATACTATAGAAGATTTATAGAAAACTTCACAAAATTTCATCCCCACTCTTTAAACTACTCACCAAAGACTGTGAATTCAGTTGGTATTCTGAATGTCAAGCTGCCTTTGAAACTTTGAACAATGAGAATTTCTGAAGCACCCATCTTAAAAGGACCTAACTGGAATTTTCCTTTCCATATCTCAACGGATGCTTCAGATTCAGCCTTACGGGCTGTGTTAGGACAAAAATATCTTACTCCTTATGCAATCTATTATACCAGTAAAAATCTAACTCCTGCAGAGTTAAATTATACTATAATTGAAAAGGAGATTTTAGCTGTAGTTCACGCCATTAACAAATTCAGACATTATATAACTAGCTATGAAACCTTTGTTCACAAACCATTCTGCCATTAGATACTTAATGAATAAACCAGTCAATAATGGAAGAATAACTAGATGGCTCCTACTTTTACAAGAATTCAACATAAACATTCTAGATAGGCTAGGAAAACAGAACACAATTTCCGATTGTCTATCTAGAATACAAAATGAAAATAATGATCAACCCATAGAAGATAAATTTCATGATGAATATCTTTTTGCAGTATCTACTAAATCACCTTGGTATGTAGATATTGCTAACTATTTAGCCACAAGAAAAATGCCATTTCATTTATCCCCTAAGAAAAGAGAAGAATAGTCCATAATAACACATCCTATTCATGGATAAATGAAGAATTATACAACACAGGACTAGATCTCATCATTAGAAGATGTGTTCGGGAGGACGAAATACCAGAGATACTTAAAGATTGTCATGATGAGCCATGTGGAGGACATTTTTTCTGACAAGAGAACTGCTTATAAAATATTGCTTTTAGGATATTATTGGCCTTCCATTATCAGGGACACCAAGGAATATGTTAAAATATGCGACAGTTGTCAGAGAATGGGAAAACCTACTCTTTCAAATGAAATTTCGTAGTAACCATAGGTACTCATCGAACAATTTGAAAAATGGGCACTGGATTTTGTTGGACCAATCAACCCTACTTCCTCTTAAATAGTCTCAAGAAAATGTCTAAAAACTTTCAAAAGAAAATTCAGTGTCTAGAGAACACCATGTATCATCATGGCCTGATAAAAATATTGGTCAAATTTCATCTCCAAAGTATAGGGGATAATTGGGAGAGTTTCCTGGTGTTATCGGGAAATCTAGTGTCTATGCAGAGCTGCTAGTCCCACTAAGGCTGGTAGCTACCTTAGAAACAAACAAACTAAAACCACTTTCGTTTTCCTTTATGAGAGATAGATAAGAGGGGAAAGAAGGAGACCAACCTCTGTCTTGTGCTTGGTTCCTTGCTTGATTCCTCTCCCTTCTGATAGACCTTTGCCACTTGCTTCCTCATTTACCCAGCTTCAAAGAGTACCTGTAGAATCAAAGCAGCATAACACTATCCAAGAACAGAGATCTACTATCATAAACAATATAGGACCAGATATGTTATGAAACCAGCTCACAAAAAGATAGAAAAGAGAGATCCACGCCTTAGAATTCAGCCTCTTCGAGGGGGCAACCTCCTTTACATTACATAAATGAACAATTCTTGGATGATACAAATGACAAAACCTCCTTTCTATATATAGGAGTCTAAGGAGTCACAATATAATCCAGCCGACCTAACAATAATAATATAAAGCCACACAAATAACAATAGGGGGCTTCTATGGGGCACAGAAATAACAATATGGGGGGTAATAGGGGCACAACAATACAAATAAGGGGTATAACTACAATATTAATGGGGTAATCACTAGTATTATAGGGACCCAACATGCCCCTCTCCTTCAAAAAAGTGTTGTCCTCAACGCTTGAGTAGTTTTGGATACTTCTGCATAAAATTCTCATCCTCCCATGTGGAATCTTCAGCGGATAAGTTCTTCCATTTGATAAGATACTCTGAAATTGATCGATTTCGTAGCTGTCGAGTTCTTGTTTCTATGACTGCTTCCGGTTCCAATATAATTTTTCCTTCCTCATCAAGTTCTGGCAATATTGTTTGAATTGGGAGCTTGTCACCTATAACCTTCTTTAAACATGAAACATGGAAAACTGGGTGCAATCGAGAAGCTGCAGGAAGCTCCAATTTGTATGCCATAGTACCAATCTTTTGCAACACCTTGTACGGACCATAATACTTTGGTGATAATTTATTATCCTTCTTAGCTTGCTTTAGGGACATTTGCTTATATGGTTGTAGCCGTAGGAATACCCAATCACCTACATCAAAACTTCTTTCACTGCGATGTTGATCTGCCTGTTGTTTCATTCTATTTTGTGCCAACACGAGGTTATCCTTTAAGAGTTGGAGGACTTGTTGTTGATGTTCGATGTGATGTTCCACTGCCTGAACCTTAGAATTTTCTCTTAAATATGATGTGATGGATGGTGGTTGATACCCATAAAGTGCCATAAATGGGGTCATTTTTGTTGCTGTATGGAAGGAAGTGTTATACCACCATTCAGCCAGAGGCAACCATTTGACCCATTGTGTCTGTTTATCAGATACAAAGCAACGAAGATATCCTTCCAAACATTTGTTTACTATCTCAGTTTGCCCATCAGATTGAGGATGATAAGATGAGCTATGAGCTAACTGAGTACCAAGACAAGAAAATAATTCTGTCCAAAAATTTCCAGTGAAAATGGGATCTCTGTCACTTACAATAATCTTTGGGTTTCCATGTAGCTTTTGAACTGTTTCCATAAATGCAGTAGAAACTGTACTGGCTTTAAATGGATGTGATAATGCACAAAAGTGTGCATACTTGGTAAGTCTGTCAACTACCACCATGATGACACTCTTTCCCTCAGACTTGGGTAAACCTGTGATAAAATCCATTGAAACCTCCTCCCAACGTTGGCTTGGAATGGATAAAGGTTGTAATAGACCCGGTGTCTTAATTGTTTCAACTTTATTTTGCTGGCAAACCAAACATTCCGCCACAAACTTTTGAATATCTGATTTAAGGCCATCCCAAAAAAATTCCTTCTTAACCCTGTGGTAAGTTTTTAAAAATCCTGAGTGCCCTCCTAAGGGAGAAGTGTGCAATTCCATAAGAATCTTTTGTTTTAGCTGGGAATTCTTACAGAGGTATAAGCGATCTTTGTACCATAACGAATCATTTTTCCAGCTAAATGTATCAGAAGTACTGGAATCTTGTTGTAGCTTTCGAATAAGTGCCCACACTTCTTCGTCATTCTTCCATTCCTCCCTTGCTTCGTTTATCCAATCTGGTTGGATAATAGAAATGGCACACAACAATGCTTCCACATCCTCATCCTTTCTTGAGAGTGCATCTGCCACCACATTTTGCTTCCCTTTTTTGTAGATGATTTCAAAGTCATAACCCAACATCTTTGTGACCCACTTTTGTTGCTCTTCAGAGGATAATCTTTGTTCTAAAAAGTATTTAAGGCTATCATGATCCGTTTTTACCTTGAAGTGTCTTCCCATTAGGTAGGGTCGCCATTTCTTAAGTGCATGGAGTATTGCCAACATTTCCTTCTCATAAATAGCTTTGCTTAAAAACTTTCCCTTGATTGGACGACTTTCAAAAGCAATGGGTCTTTCATCTTGCATTAGAACAGCACCAATTCCATTTCCTGAAGCATCACATTCCACAATAAAGGTTTTTGTGAAGTCCGGTGTAGCTAAGACCGGTGCTTGGCACATTGCCTCTTTAAGATGTTCAAAGGCCTTTGTTGCTTCCGGAGTCCATGAAAATGAATCTTTCTTCAATAATGTTGTTAGAGGTGCTGCTATTCTCCCATAATTCTTAACAAACTTGCGATAATACCCTGTCAACCCAAGAAATCCTCGCAGATGCTTTATGGATGTGGGGATTTTCCATTCCTTAATGGCTTTAATTTTGCTAGGGTCTACCTTAACTCCTTCATGAGATACAATATGACCCAAATATTCCACCTCCTGGACTCCAAAGAAACATTTGGATCTTTTTGCATATAATTGTTTCTCCTCCAATAGTTGTAGCACCCTGTCAACATGTTCAACATGATCCTTCCAAGACTTGCTGTAGATTAGTATATCATCAAAAAATACTAACACAAATTTTCTAAGGAATGGTTTGAAAATTGAATTCATCAAACCTTGAAATGTTGAAGGTGCATTGGTAAGGCCAAAAGGCATGACCAAAAATTCATAATGACCCTCATGAGTTCTAAATGCCGTTTTTGGAATGTCTTCAATCTTCATTCTGATTTGATGATATCCCGAACGAAGATCCAACTTGGTGAAGTAAATTGATCCATGCAATTCATCCAGTAATTCATCAATAACAGGAATGGGGAACTTATCTTTAATAGTGAGCTTGTTGAGCTCCCTATAATCTGGACACATGCGCCATGATCCATCCTTCTTGTGCACCAATACTACTGGAGCTGAGAAAGAACTTTGACTCGGTTGAATTATACCAGCCTCTAGCATTTCTGCAACCATACGTTCAATTTCACTTTTTTGGACATAGGGATATCTGTACGGCCTGATGTTTGGAGGAACACTTCCTGGAATCAGATGAATAGCATGATCATGATCACGCATAGGTGGGAGACCTTTGGGAGTCTCAAATACCTTGGAATGATTGTCCAAGACTTTTTGGAGATCTGGAGAAATAGATGATTCCAATGTGGAAACATCTAGCGAACATAATTGTGCAATTACACCTCTTTGCTCCTTTTTTAGAAGCTTTGTCATACCATTAGAGCTGATTATCTTTCCTGGTTTCCCTGCAATACCCCTTAATTCAACTTCCTTTCCTTCCAAGAAAATTTGATGAAAAGTTCTTGAAAATTAAAAGCTATTGTACCCAAGGATTGTAGCCATTGGACTCCTAGTACAACATCAGCACCTCCCATTGGAATGGAAAGCATTGGGCTAGTCAATACATATTCTCCCATGGATAGCTTGATATTATGGCACTTTCCAGAGCAATTTATTGTTCCTCCATTTGCAATCATCACTTGACACTCTGGTGCTGGATATAGGAAGCAATTCAATTCTTTTGCTACCCTACAATGAATAAAATTGTGGGTGCTTCCTGAATCAATCAACACTATTACCTTTTTCTTCTTGATTTGTCCTTCTATCTTGATGGTTTGAGGAGTGGTAATTCCCGCCAATGCATTACAAGATATGGTCGGATTTATTTGTTCTTCATCTAGGCTTTGTTCCTGGAATATATCCTCTTCTTTTGACCTTTCTTGCTCCTTTTCTTCTTCCTCTTCACAATCTATGTAGAATAATTTCTTCTCAGCACACTTATGACCTTTTGTGTATTTGCTATCACAATTGTAACAAAGCCCTTTTGCTCTTTTTTCTTCCAATTGTTGTGGTGTCAACCTTGTAGGTTGTGGAAGACTATGGGCAACAACACTTCCATCTTTATAGTTGTGAATGGTATGCTTCCTAGTTGCCATAATTTTGCTTTCCATTTTTCTTGCTAACCTGAATGCCTTCTCTAATGAATCAGGTTCCCAAAGGCGCACATCATGTTGGATATTATCCTTTAAAGACCCTATGAACACATCAATCCTATGCTCCTCTGGAATATCTTTTACCCTTATGTTCAATTTTTGGAACTCCTCAATGTGCTCCATTATTGAACCCTTTTGTTTGAGACTTATCAATTGGCTAAAAAAAGTGTTGCTTTTTGTATCCTCATAATGTGCTATCAATTCTTCCGTAAAAATTGCCCAAGTGATAAATTGTTTACGAGAACAAAGCCATTGATACCATACAAACTGATTTGGTTCCAAATATAAAGTTGCCATACGTACCTTTTGTGTGTTTTGCACATTATTGAGATCGAAGAATTGCTCCATCTGTAATATCCATGTGGCGGGATCCTTGCCATCAAACTTCCTCATATCGATTTTTGGAACATGGTGAGTCTTCGATCCAACATTAGAGTCTATGGAATCATGATTAACATTTCTTTTGTTCTCATCATGAGTTTCCTTTACTACCTTTTCACCATTAGTGACCCTTTCTTGTAGCAAGTTCTTCAATTCTTCCATGTCTGTCTTCAAATCTATCTTCAAATTTACCATCGAATCCTCCACCTTAGTTTCCATGCCCTTTATCTTAGATTCCACGCCATTTATCTTAGATTCCACGCCACTTATCTTAGCTTCTGTTAGCTTTTGTGAGCGTGACATTTGTTGCACTTGTTCTTGTAATTTTGATATATCATGTAGCATTTCTTCCTCTTCTTCATGAGTCATGCTAGAGCTTTCAGGTTCCTTACTAGGTGTTTGCATTTTCTTTCCTCGGGGCATCAGTTACCGATAATAATGCTTTACTATGCCCTTTGAATTCCGTTAAACCAAGTTTACATAAAAATTTTAAAAAAAACTACACACCTTTTTTCACTTTATAGAAGCCTGATATTGAATCTGATGTATCTCTGTAATTTCGGATCATCTAGTTCTGAAATTGCTTTCTGTAGTAGCCTTCTGTGTCCTCTTTCCAATGCCACAAGTCTGAGCCAAATTGGATTCTCCAAGTAAGAGTTATGTGAAATCTCCCACAGTGACTTGCTTTTAGACTGGTTCAGTAGAGCGAACTTGTACGACGTGCCACGAGTCACTGTTTCAACCTTTGAATCTGAAACACACATACACGAAACTACAGTCAGTCCTCTTTCTGTACCTTTTTACGAAATTTCAATCCGATCCTCAGAGAGAGAGTTATGACGATTTTCCCCAGGTCACCTGTTTTGAATGTAATTCAGGAGTCTGCAAAAAGACCAACTTCCTCAGATCATATCTCCGAAAATATCGTGCGAAAAGATCTGAAATTCGAACCCAAGGTTCAGCGCCAATTCTTCTCAAATGGGTTTTTTTTGCGACTTCTGAAACGTCACAAAAAAAAAGTTATAGCGAAAATGCCACGATGACCTGTTTGGAGCAGCGAAACCCTAGAATCCAAAGCTCTGATACCAAATGTTATGAAACCAGCTCACAAAAAGATAGAAAAGAGAGATCCACGCCTTAGAATTCAGCCTCTTCGAGGGGGCAACCTCCTTTACATTACATAAATGAACAATTCTTGGATGATACAAATGACAAAACCTCCTTTCTATATATAGGAGTCTAAGGAGTCACAATATAATCCAGCCGACCTAACAATAATAATATAAAGCCACACAAATAACAATAGGGGGATTCTATGGGGCACAGAAATAACAATATGGGGGGTAATAGGGGCACAACAATACAAATAAGGGGTATAACTACAATATTAATGGGGTAATCACTAGTATTATAGGGACCCAACAGATATATATTGACCACACAAATGCATATATCATCAATCATACAAGAATGTGGAGGAAAACTCGAATAGCTTTATTAATAATCAAGAATAGCAAAGAGGATTACAACCAATTGTTCTGACCCAGCGTCATCCTCTCAGCAAGAAATCCCTTCTTCACCTCATGAAAAGCTTATATCACCCAACACTATGATGTTACACCAAGAAACCAGCAGCACTTCCTTACAAGATACAAAATTCCAGCCTCTGGATCTCTGGGATGAGGGATCTATATATAGATGTTTGCAAGGGGGGTGAATCAGCTTTTGAGATTAGATTAGTGTCCTCTCTCTTATAGTTCTTGATTCCACTTGGAGATTGATGATCTCTTACTCATCCCTGGGCGAATGCAGAGAGGCAAGTGTCACACGAGAAGTTTCTGGAAGATTCCATGATCCTCCACCTCACAGATTGACCCTGCCATTTGTCCACTCTCGCCCATTGCACCCCATAGAAGGGATTTTCAGTATGCATCGCACCTCCCGTGTGCATTTAGGTGGGATGCAGTGCACTTTGAACTTGGAGCAGGTGAGATGGTCCAATTTTGACCAGTTCTAAGTAGTTTTTCATGGAGAACTTCTGGGAGATGATGTAATCAGCTGACCTTGTTCTTTTAGGGGTTGGTACAACACTTTTAGGGACTTAAGAGCCCTTGGTTTATGGACATTTATGATTGGGGTTGCAGTGCCCAAAAATGTCTATAACAGTTGCCCCCTAAAGCATGAGGTCGTTAATCTTTTTTGATGTCGGGTGAAATGCTTTATCATGAGGATCCAAATTTTTTTCGAGCTGGAAGGCGACCTGTAACAAGATACAATACAATACATTATATTCATAATATTTTCATGATCTAGTTGAGGCGGGCATTCCCATGCTCAACTTTATAAATTCATTTTCATGTACATAAGACAGACAATCATCTGAGTGCAGACTGATGATTCTAGTAGAGCCATCATCCCTTGGATTGGATGATTATCTGTGCAGTAATGATCTACATTCGATATCTTCATTTTCCTGAATATATAACGCAGCCCGGATGGATGAAACTAGATCCGGGGTCTTCAATCTCGTTCAATCTTCACTCAAAGTACAAGTTGATTCATGTGAGAGATGTTCTAGAGTCGAACATGGAAAGACATCGCCTGATTACCAGCCAATGATGTAAGTTGTTAACAGACGTGAGAGGAATCATCGATAATGATGATGACCCTCAAGGTACTACAGTACAATTCACGTGGTGTGAATAAGGGACTTGGCGTCGAATACCACGTAAAATCTTTCGGTTGAAGGCCATTGATGTAAACATGTCGCCGAAAGTGAGAAACTTTCCATTGAGGCATGCAAGCTTCAAAGTACTGAAAGGGTTGTTCCTAGATTGACTTCTTGGATAATGAGCTGATGTCGACAAGAAGCGATTCGTCATAGGAGGGCCTTAGTGAATCCCACATCAATGACACGGAATGGAGCAAATGATTTTAATGGAGGTGAAAACAATCTGATGACATAAGGTTCAGGGTGGCGGTCATGAAAGAATGGAGCGTAAATGTGTTGGAGTGGATGAGACACAGGTGAATTCTCTGAGCGACTTCTCTTGAACATATCGGCGACACTGGTAGTGTTAACCCCAAATATGGATGGAGTGATGGACCAATGGTGATATGACCAGTGAACGGAACAACCCAACCCGACTCGGATGCGGAGTGAAAGTGTCATGTTCAAGAGCGACTTGCTACCAATAAAGTTTCTTCAAGTTTTCTTCCCAATTTTTCCCCAGTCATTGCTGACTAGTACCTCTTTATTTTTGTCAAGATTGAGGAGGATAACATATGCTTGTTCTATAATTTTCCCTTCGGGCAAACCCATCGCTATGTTTTAACGAGCCTAGCGATAGTGAAACTCGTTCTTGTCTGTATGGACAAGTTTGTCGCTATTCGGTTTTAACGAGTTTAATGACAAAGATAACTCGGTCCTTTTCAATTTTAGAGAGTCTGAAAAGGGACGTAAAGAAAACTCAAATAACCCTTTTTTGTCATATAATCCCTTGAGTCTGAAAAAGTATAAAATAATACAAAAGGGATGAATTTTCGGTAATTTTAACGAGCCGAACAAAACAAGCGCTCGATCTTTTGTGTAATAATCCCTCAGGTCCAAAACGATTAAAATCTAAAGGAGGGATAGCACTTCCGGTCACTTTAACGAGCTGGAGAGGCCAATTGCTCGTCAATCTTTTCATATTTTATGAGTCAGTTGAAAAGAGCTTAAAGGAGACTCGTCTTTTGAGGAACGAGTGATAAATTTGGGTAGCAGCTAATTCCAGGTAAGGTTTGGAATTTTCCAATCACGACAGTGTCACAAGGATGGCTAACAGGATCACTCTTCGCAGCTATTCCTCAAAAAGGGTAAACAATCAAATGGAGGTGAATGATCGACCAATATAAAGTGGAGGTGATGATGAGAACACGACCAAGGCTTCAAAGGCTGATGATAATACATTCATGATGGTTATTTACTAGAAATTGGTTCATTTTTTAATGAGCTTAAACTCTGGGGGAACATTTGCTCATTGCTTATGTTTATTTTTAACGAGCTTCAATTCCGCGTTAAAACTGCTCGATCCAGTCGTAAAATAACGGTGTCTCATTTAAAATGGCATTTTTTCAAAGCTTTGCCCCGCATCCTTTCTTTATGCAAGTTAGGAAACGACCAATCCTACAAGTTTAAAGTGTTAGAGGACCTACAAATTAAAAAAAGAAATGGTCACTCTTCACTTGCACGCTGAAAGGTTTGCATGCCCCCAAGTATAGCGAAAAATTTCCAGGTTACCAAAGATTGTTCTATCCACTTTAGACAAAAAACTTCCTCGGCGATGTCTACCGAAATAAACAAAGGTGAATGGCACAACTAGCTCCACTCACATAACTTTGACGAAGGAATCTTATTCCAATTTAATCTCATAAACTAGTCATATATCCTTCACGGAAACCTACTCTATACCCAAGGTTTTCCTGTCGAAACAGGCCAAGGTGCATGCCCCCCTGGGTTTCAGTCATGTCCTCTGAATCACTCGCGCTCATCAGGTGGATGGATTGGGGATTGATGAGATATTCCTTGCGTGAAAAGACCATTCAGGGATGGTATTTGACTATTTTCTATGTGTGAACCGGGGAATGAAAGCTGGTCTACGAGCTTGACCACTCTTCCTTCATGCGGAAAACACATTACTCTAAAGAGCGAGGAGACAATGGCTCCCATGCAATAAATATAGTCACATCCAAGGAGTAGATTATAATCCAGGGGTCCTTGGATGGACATTACGTTCATGTGAACAATTTTCCTTCTCAATGTTATCAGTACATTGGGAAGGATCCCTAACGGTCGACTGGTTCCTTTGTCAAAGCCTGTTATATTTCTCATTTCAGGCAAAAGTGATGGCGAACCAAGCGCTTTCCAAGCAGTTGAGGAAAGGATACTCACAGAAGTCCCTTCATCTATGATGGTACCAGCCATGACCATTCTATATATTTGAGCAATGATTCAGAATGGTACACTAGCCGATAAGCGGGGTCTGCCTAGTAGATTCCAATCGAAGGAAACAACTAGGTTGCTTGGAGGCGGGACTGAATAGACGGCCTGATACGACTCTGACGAACTTCCTTCCTACAGCAAAGGAATGGGTAGACTACCCCCATGTTCATCGGAGTCTGTGCTTACGAAGAGAATTTGGATGGTGTCGTTCTTGTTCTCTCCGGTGACTGTATCATCTGAAGATGGATCCTCTGAAGGCAAGACCGGGTCAAATGCCACCTCGACCTTTTGACTTTTGTCTGGTGTGGATTCAGATGGTTTATCTTCAATGATAAACGCTTCGGCCGACCACAATGGCGTGTCAGCCGGATTTTCAACCAGTGACAGACTCGGCAAGAGCTTCTTATATCTAGGAGGAAGCCGTAACAGTGAAACTGGACGGTCGTCCAAAACTCTTTTAGCCTCGTCTAAGAAGGGACAATGGTGGATGGCATGATCACCTTCACACAGTTTACAAGGAAATTTACATTTTCCTTTTTGTCTAGGGGCTTCACTTTCACTAGTTGACGGTGTATTTTCAACATGATCATCAGAGGTTGATGACACCGGATTGTGCAAACGAGGAGACCAGTCCCTTAAGATCCAAGGGATACAAGGACAATCTCGATGATAGTGGCCTCCTTTGCAAATGACACATGGAAATTTAGGCCTGGACGGTGCAGTGTGTGGATTTTCACTAGACGATGCCTGGTTGCCCCTTTTTGCCTTTGGCTCCTTCTTCTTCTCTTTCTTCTTCTTTTCCTTCTTCTTCTCAGTTACTTGATTTTTGGCTTTACCAGCTTCATCAAGCGAAGAGGAAGGAGGAGATGAAGAATTGGACGAAGTAGAAGGTTGGGGGGTAACTCTAGTATCATTTAGTTGCTAATTTGATTGTTCAGGAATCATGGTGTTCTGAACGACAGAGGTCAAGAAGAGCCATACGGGCAAGCCGATTGTCAATCCTGGAAGCGACAATATGGCCATATCGGGTGCACCAACATCTCCCCAAGAGGAGAAAGGACTAGGATTTCCTCCAAGGGGGAATCCTTGGTTGGTGGACTCCATTTTTCTCAACCTACGACCAACGTAGGAAAGGTGATGTTTATTCCAATTAAAATAAATTTTAGACGCTTTGACACAACTTGTTTTTTCAATTTTTAAGAGTCGAGAAAAAACAAAAGATGACTCTAGTCGCCTTCGATTTTTAATGAGCTTGAAGTGACAAGTGCTCAGATGGACCTTTTCCTTTAAGGAGTCTGAAAAGGAATGAAAGAGACTACTCTGGAAATCTAGATAGAGGGATTACCAAACCAATCGCAAAACTGCAGAATACTTTTTACGGTACGGCAGTCAATCTTCCCGAATGTTGTGTTCAGTGCATTGCGATCGATAGGGTGGCAGACATGGCTTCCTATGGATACAGGATAAAGCCCATTGTGGTCTCCTAATATATACTCGACGATACGTGGGAGCACAAGTCCGTACTGGCACTTATCGTCTCAAAGTGGAGGAATCACCCAACCAGCAATGAAAACAACAGTTACCAGGCTTTACAACGCCGGAATACGTCTCTACCCTAGACTTCTAAATGTTGTGCGTTAGGTTCCAAAGCATTTTTAGATTCATTAAATTTATTTTACAGTTGATCTTGCTTAAGAAATTTTCCTTTCAGGTTCACCGCATGATGTAGATATACAATTCCTAAAATGCAATCTAAGATGATAAACAATCGTTTAATCTTCTTTTTGCAATGAAAATCCTAGCTACTAAGGAAAGAGAGACGATATTCTTTCAACATAGAGCAGAGAGCATACACTATATGCATTGTCCTAAATCAAACCAACAAACAGTCTAAATGCAAATGCACATGCATGCATTTGTTTTCAGCCTTCTTAATGTGCGACTGATAAAAAGAAAGCTAAGCGCAAATCTGAATTATTTTTCAAAGCAACATTACTAACAAGTTCCTTTTCAAGACAAAATGAAGACAATGACGACACTTTGTGATTTGGAATTGAAAACTTGCTTTTGACACTTGAAAAACTACTAATTCAAATCAAATACAAGAGTAATAGTGTAATCGACTATCAAGAACAATCGGATTCTCTTCTATGACTGAAAACGACACTTGCGACACTTCCAAATCAAGAAACGACAGTTCAATTACGCTACTTCTTTGTAAAAGAGAACTGAAAATGGATCACAATACATAAAAACATTCACAGTTCTTTGCACAATGGAGGCGGAATAATGGCAAGGAAGGGGGGTTTCCGACAGAGGTATACTGACTACAGACAACAAAACTCCTGAATAGAGCTGAAAAGAGTGAAAAAAACCAAAGTCTGAAGGCAAAATTAGCCCTTTCTGATCAACGCACCTGTTACACAGGGATTCCGATATGCATCCCACCTACAGCACATGGGAAGTGTGATGCATATTGATATCCTTGAAGGGAGGGTGCGATGGTACAGTGCAAGACTTTTGATCTAGTTCTTCATGACAGTTTGCAGCACAGTTCAGGGATTTTGGCCGAGCAAGTGGTAATCAGTAAATAAATCACAGGGGTAGATCTAAGGAGGTTACTAGAGCCACCACAAGGGCAATTAGAGAGCTTGTAAATCGATTGTTCAGTTCATAAACAAAACCCGGAGATAGACTGAAGCAACATTGATCTACTTTGCACTTGCATAGCAAATGCAGTTCGAAGGCTAGCTGGCTTGACTTCAGGCTCCATCTGTAAGTTTATAAAGCAAACAAATATAGACACACAAACAATCTACTAGCTCCCAAGCGGAGTCGCCATTTTGTTATCGGGAAATCTAGTGTCTATGCAGAGGTGCTAGTCCCACTAAGGTTGGTAGCTACCTTAGAAACAAACAAACTAAAACCACTTTCATTTTCCTTTATGAGAGATAGATAAGAGGGGAAAGAAGGAGACCAACCTCTATCTTGCGCTTGGTTCCTTGCTTGATTCCTCTCCCTTCTGAAAGACCTTTGCAACTTGCTTCCTCGTTTACCTAGCTTCAAAGAGTACCTCTAGAATCAAAGTAGCATAACACTATCCAAGAACAGAGATCTACTATCATAAACAATATAGGACCAGATATATATTGACCACACAAATGCATATATCATCAATCATACAAGAATGTGGAGGAAAACTCGAATAGATTTATTAATAATCAAGAATAGCAAAGAGGATTACAACCAATTGTTCTGACCCAGCGTCATCCTCTCAGCAAGAAATCCCTTCTTCACCTCATGAAAAGCTTAGATCACCCAACACTATGATGTTACACCAAGAAACCAGCAGCACTTCCTTACAAGATACAAAATTCCAGCCTTTGGATCTCTGGGATGAGGGATCCATATATAGATGTTTGCAAGGGGGGTGAGTCAGCTTTTGAGATTTGATTAGTGTCCTCTCTCTGATAGTTCTTGATTCCACTTGGAGATTGATGATCTCTTACTCATCCCTGGGCGAATTCAGAGAGGCAAGTGTCACAGGAGAAGTTTCTGGAAGATTCCATGATCCTCCACCTCACAGATTGACCCTGCCATTTGTCCACTCTCGCCCATCGCACCCCATAGAAGGTCTTTTCAGTATCCATCGCACCTCCCGTGTGCATTTAGGTGGGATGCAGCGCACTTTAACCATGGAGCAGGTGAGATGGTCCAATTTTGACCAGTTCTGAGTAGTTTTTCATGGAGAACTTCTGGGAGGTGATGTAATCAGCTGACCTTGTTCTTTTAGGGGTTGGTACAACACTTTTAGGGACTTAAGAGCCCTTGGTTTATGGACATTTATGATTGGGGTTGCAGTGCCCAAAAATGTCTATAACACCTGGTAAGGAACCACTTTGAAGAAAACTCCCTAGAAAAGAAAGCAACAACAGGACCCCCAGAGGAAGAAAGAGAACCATAGAAATCATATAGGAGTGGGCACCTCAGAATCAGACAGAAGTATCATAAGAAGAGTTGCCTATAGTGAAGATTTTGCAGAGAATGAAGAGGGGAAACCCTAGAAGGAAGAAAGCTAGCAAAAGTAAAGAAAAATTCTCACAAACTAGACCCCCTCCTCAAGAAGAAAAATAAGAGACTAAAAGAAGGAAAGTATAAGAAATACAAACCTCGGGATTGAGGAGGAGTACAAGGCTGAGCACAGTCCCACAAACAATCTAAAAAATTACAGAGTACATTGAACTTGAGGGAAATGAGCCAACAGAGAATGATCCAATAGAGAACGAACTAACATAGGATGAGCCGATTGAAAACCCTGGAAGTTCTCCAAAAGGGTCACCAAGATCATCATCGAGAGTATCACCACACCCTTATAGCTCACCTCTAATAAGCCCAATGCATAGTCCGGGTATTGACCCTGTTCAATAGGAAATATATGACTATATAGAGTCATTGGAAAGGAAAGAGACAACAACCAAAGAAACAATTCAGAGTCCTGGAGAAGGGAGCAACCAAGTAAATGAACAATCAACCTCAAACATCTTAAAGCAAGAGATCTTTGAAATAGAAACATTGAACCGGTATCTCAAGAATGAGAATCAAGCATTGAAGACACAAAGTGAGATCCAGATTGCAAAAAGTGACAATCTCATCCTTCATCTGAGCTTGTGGTATAAGAAAAACAAAAAGCTGAAGAAGGAAAACAGAATTATGCAAAGGGATATTATCAGCCTAAAATACAAAATTCTTATGAGAAAACCTAGAATGCCAATAACTACCAAAAAGAAGAAAACAGTGAAACTTGGAGGTGATAAGCAGGAGGCACAAGTGACTGACAAGGAAGAAGTGTATGAGGACATACAAAATCTCCAGTCTGGGGGAATGTAGAGTCTGAAGATTGTCTTACCATGACATCCCTTTTTGCCTAATATTCCTCTCTTTTCCTATATATTTACCACCTAAATAAAGCCATATCCACCAGGTTTTGATGAAGGTATGCAATAATATGTCTTCTTATTCATGTTTGAATTTATACCCTATTTTTTTGTTAAAGAATGCAATTGGCTACCGAATCGGTCTGTTTCCACAGCTAATCCAGATTTCTGTAGTTGTCTCCATTGTTTGCAAGGTTCAGAAGCTCCAAGTCAGCAGCGAAGGATGCAGATGGATAGGGAATGGTTTCCTCATGGATCCCTTCCTATCCCCTTGAAACTGTTCATTAAGATAAGCGCAGGAGATCACGGTCAAACCCCAAGTCAACTGCAGGATTGTTGCCAAAACGAAATCCAAGTTCAATCAAAATCTTATCGATTTGCTTTCGGAATAGAAAATCAAAGATTTAGCGATATAGTTTAGCTAAGATAAATATATTAGGCTTAAATTACTCATGTTGTTATGCCAGAGACCTATTATAAAACTTATGGCCACACTGTGATTTGGTGCATGCCGGATGATGTAATTTTGAAACAGTTTGTGAATTTCGTTTGCCAACAATAGAATTGGTTTTGTGTGTATGCGTTGCGTTGATTGAAGATTGTGAACTGATCTGTGGAGGGCCCCTACGACCAGTGACAAGTCTTAATCAATTGCAATTTGATTCCTTTTCATTCCTTGAATACTCTGTTTTGTGTGAAAATGTAGCATAATGAATTCGCCAATGAATCGTTATTTGCATAAGTACTTTCATCTACTTCATACCTAGTTTAGCATGTCATTTGAATTGCTTTATACCTGGTACAACATGGTTACTTCATTTTCTTATTATCTAGCATAGTTCAAGTGTGTTTACTTCATAGTATAGATGTTGTTTGAAATATCTTGTTTGAATGAAAATTGAATAAGTAAAAGTGTGAGAGTTTTCTCCTGAACAATTGAGTTTAGACAATATTTCTTCACAATTGATAGAATATATTTATTTTTGCACTTAGTGAATTAGAAGTTGCAGCATAAAGATTCAAGACCAAAAATCTGAAAACAATCTAATACAAATAGGATCACTCTCATATCATCCATAAACTAATTAGATAGAGAATAACTCCCAAGAAATTAGCTAACAACTCTGAGGATTGCAACTCTAATATAATTAACAAAAGACACCTCCATATTCATCTTAAGTTTAGATCCTAACAAATACATAACGACATATCAAATAACTTCTAGCATATATTGTGCACCTGTACTTCAACAACCTATGCACCCTGGTTGACAATTTATGATTGACAATTTAAAGACATTAAATTGGCCAAACATAACCTTCATCCCACTAAGCTATGTCCTTGGATAGATTATTTTTATCGACATTAGTTGTATTTTATCAAGCCATTTCCTTGGATGGAATATGCATAGCAATCATACAACTCATAGTTTAATTTTAATATGAGCAAGCAATATGATGACAATATGGAAGAAGAGACCTATTAGCACACAATTAAACCTAGGATTCAAACTTTTTTTATCCACCATTACTCCTTTCAACACTTTCATTCATATTTATAAGACATGATGACCACACCACCAAAATCCACCATCCAAACTTTCAATACAATAAGCATACTTTACAAATAATACAAATTTGCTCATTCATCCAACTCAACTCTAAACATCTAAAACTAGGTAACTAATTTTAAATCATGGTATTTAGTGAAAATATGAGCTATCCATGCATGTAAGCACACAAATGAGTTTGGAAATTATCCTCGTTCCTCCAAAACACTCTTCTTATGCAAACTAGAAAGGATGAACATACAACCTTCAAAGCTTAATGTAAATCAAACAACTCCGAGGAGAAAATAGCAGAAGGTATTCATATTCTTATGGGATGCTTTATGAAAAAAAATATAGATGTAATAATTTCATTGGTGTGTGGATACCCAAATACAATATTTATTTATTGCTACCTAGTGGTTTGGAAACCAATCATAATGTTTCTGCATTTTCATTAGTAAAGGTCCAATTCATTGGTGGATAATGTACATTGTGTGGCCATATTGAGCCGCAGGCCATATTTCTATCCCAAATACAACACTCGTAGCAATAACTTTGTCACCAACTGTAAACATTTTGGTCTTATCATCATTGCTTCAAGGAGCAATAACATCAATGTAAGTGCCACAGTCAGAACCTTTGTAAAACTTGAGGCCGATGGGCTTCTCCAGCACCACCTCATACTCATCTACTTGCATATCAATGGGGTTCGATCCCGATTCCTCTCCCTATCCCACTCCCTCCTCGCTGGATGCCACAGTGTTGTTGGTTTTGCTGGTGGTGGTAGTGGCGTGCCAGAGAATTTGCCTCACAGGAGAAGTGCGGTCAGTCGTGGCCCTACTCATGGCTACAAATGCCTTTGAATTTTTTGTTCTAGTGGACGTCGATGAGAATGAAAGAAGGGGAGGGGAATTGAATATGCGACCATCTCTATGAATTGAGAGGGCATGAGAAAGTAGTGAGGCTATGACAGCCAACATGATCGGAAATAAGCTTACGAGTGACCGATAGAAGGTTGACGAGTGACCTTGGTCAAATGTCATGAAACAAAATTTCTTATTACTTGTCTCTGCCCTGCAAATGCAATTTTTTGTGTGTAGGAAGGAAGCTTACATGATAGGATGTGTATATAAGGCTACCTATCCAGAAAACTCTGGACTAATAGCCAGCTTTGGATTTGGTGCAAATGAGCCACCCGTTGAAGAATTTAGAAGCAAAAGACCCCCAATACAGAAGAAGATGAAACTCAATACCAAAGAATGGGTATGGGTAGTATTTATATCAAAGAAACTACCAATTGATCAAGGGTAATATTTATATCGAAGAAACTACCAATTGATCAAAATTATCAGGCATACATCATGTACGCGTAACCTCTGTGCAAGGAGAAAATGAGGTTAACGAGACTTTGTCAATTTGAAATGTCCACATGAAAGTAAGGATAAACACTATCCAATTTAAATGATTTTATGGGCATGACAATACGTATAGCCATCATCCAGCTGAATGCTTTTATGGGTGTGCCCATAAGAATAACCATTATCCAAACTGAATGCTCTTGTGAGCGTATAATATTACGCAATGATTTAGTGGTTTCTTGGAATGCGTATGCTCATTATTTTTACATGTGCGCAACTCAATCAACACTAGTGCACGAACAAGAAAAGGAAACAAAATAGTTGACAAGGATATTTTCTCCAACAATCCAATTGGGAAGGTGTTGTTGTGCTTTAAATCTACCAAAACAACACGCTTCCTAAAGTTTCCATAACCGGGCATGCCACAGAGCTCAATGGCACGGGTTTTGTAAAGGTTCAGAAGCAGTAACTCAATTTGAACAGAAGGCATAAATATTTATCAAATAGACAATAGGTTGGTAATACCAGTGCCTTGGATGTCTCTCTAGAGTATCATGGCCTCTGACTATTTGGGCTAGTGTTGATTGACACCACTCAGAGTCAAACTACCATTGAGAGAGTAACAAGCGTTGCAGACGAATAATACTTTAAATTCGTCAATTCTTCGTTATATTTCAAACCACATTGCAGGGAGCTAGAAACTTGTCATCGTTGGTATAGCGGAATATAATTTCATCCTATATGTATTATAAATACATTATTTCAAGCTTTCCAAATATGAATTATCTAAACATGCCTGCTCATAAATATAAGGTATACATACGTGAGCAATTCTTTATGCGTGAAATTTAACAGTTTGACTATAGCCTACTTCAACAGCATTTGCAAGTATGATCTTCATAAGAAAATCACTTGCAGCAAATTTCGATATTCAAAGGCTTCATTTACCAATTATGTTTAAGGCTTTGCAGACACAAGAAAATATACCAATGGCATGCATGAGCCATTCAAATTGTAAATCACTTTTTACTTGTTAACAATCTTAATTCAAGGAGCTATAGAGAATTCCACAGCTAGGCTATTGTTGAATGCAGTTCTAGATGATTTCTTGAACCAAGAAACCGTTGCCCAATCGAGCTTCACCGTAGTGACATAATCCATTGGGCGTTGCTCCTTGTTTTGTTTTTTTTAAGATTTCGACTTGGGTCCACGAACCCTCGATTTGTTTCTATATATATAATCTCCTATGTGTTCTTCATATCATAGCTATAAAATTGTATCGATAACACATAAAGATTTTGTTGGTGATAAAAAAAATTTCTTTCGCATGCACAATTATACTTCCTCATCAATCATTGTCTCTCTTCTTCGTTGACATTTTCTAATACTTTAGAGAGATAATAAGAAAACGTTGAATACTCCAAACTTAAAGTGAAAAAACTTCTCTGATTATATGTAAATGTGGACATTCTAATTTGAGATAAATGATAGATATCCCATACCTTGGCTCTTACGTGTTTATTTCTTCATACATACTTCACAATAACGACATATCTAATTAAATAATTAGATCGTCAAAACAGAGCTGTAATACTTACCTACAACTATAGAAAATACATCCACAATCTATTTTATCACCATGCATTCTTTACAACCTACAAAATCATTAGCAATTATAAGAACAAAATTTTCATCGGAATATATAAATATTGCTTGAAAAAAACTCAATATAGGCATGTAACCTTCGAAACTGATTCTACCCTTATTTCTTCAATATCTAGTGATCTGAATCAGGGTTTCAGACTCGTTCTGTTTTTAAGTGATCCTTTTGTGCAATTCAAATGATCCAAATGGATCCTAGAAAAACCTCTAAGTCTTCAAACACTCGAAACTATCGAATAAGAAGAACTTTTCAAAAAGTCAGATTACACTATTGGGAGGCAAAAACATGAAGAAAACATTGAAAAATAGGCTTATTGGCAGTCAAAGCAACTTTGAATTAGAGCCGTTAGATCTGGCCGATCAACGGTCCAAATTTGATTAGCAAATCGCAATCGGCAGTGGCAAAGGGAGGCTATTAGCGGAGACCACAAGGAATACGCGACAATGATCAGTGGGGTCAACGAGGACCATCGATCAAGTGTGCAGATCAACGGCCCACGTTGTATCGTAATATCACGTCAGCAAACCACAAAGGAGGGGGCTATATACATGTATATATATATCTATATCTATATCTATATCTATATCTATATCTATATCTATATCTATATCTATATCTATATCTATATCTATATATATATATATATATATATATATAGATGCGCGATGCGATAGCCGGACCTGAAAGGGTTTATTAATGCTATTGAATACTAGTTCAAGTCCGATATGAGTGGGATTTCATATTTTAATGTATTTTTTTAATATAAAAGGGAAATCAGAAAACAGGTAGGATTTCGGGAGGACCAAAGGCGATAAGTGGTTTGGACCAAGCTCCGCCCGAGCCCATACATTGGCTGCCATGTGTCTAGGTTGAGGAGAGAGAAAACCACCCTTATCGGGCAGTTAACCCCCATACGAAAGGGCCACCCGAAATGAACCACAGTCGTTGGATCTAGATCTTCTAGATCAATGGTGGAGATGCGATGTCGATATACAAGTGGACCCAATAGGAGTATAAGGCGGATTTATGGATATTTGAAGTCTGATAAATAATGTTTAGCAGATTTTTCCTGTATTTGAATGTATTTCTCTGTGTAAATAGAGAACGACGATTTCGAAGGATTTTAAAGCCCCGATGACCCATTCCGTTATAGTACAGGTGGCTGTCGTCCCTGAAAGCGTTCAACAATGATTACTAACGCTTAGAGGGGGGATCTAAGCGGATAGAGGTCGGGAAGCCAGAGATCCCGAGAAGAGGAAACAAACAAGCAGCACTGATTGGCTTTAAAGCCACAGATTGACAGAAAACAGGCAGACAGTGCTGAGACAGAGCAATAGAGATAGAGAGTCAGTAAGGAGAGTCTGTGTACTCAAAGGAGACTTGGGGGATCCAAGTAAAGCCTTATTGTTTTGTATCTATTGTGTGAGGCTCAATTTGAGCTCACTATTGTAAAACTCTGTTTTTGAAGACATAATAGAGAGGTCACCACTGAAGGCTGGACCAGGAGATGTAGCCCAGGAGTGTTGGGTGAACTCCTTATTAAACTTGCTTTGTTTATATGTGTTTGTCTATTATGTTATTTAACTGCTTCATTGTCTATGTATTTCGCAATCTTATCGATCCATTGCAGAAAGTAACATAGGCAAATCCATGCACATGAGTCTGTAATACCTTAATAATTGTCTAAGATCTTCATTATCAGATCAAGTGGTATTAGAGCTTTAGGTTTGCTAAGGTTAGACAAGGTTGTGGTGGATTGTTGAATGCTAACTAGGTCAAAGCCCAAATTAGGAGAAGGAGAATTGGTTGAGACTAACCCAGAAATTGGAATATTCTATCCTAGGAGGAAAATGGCAGAAGAAATTCCCTTGGAATTAGACTCTCAATTCATGGACAGTTTCATGACCATGAGAGCCATGGTAGAAGAGATGTATCAAGAATTTAAGAAACGTCGAGGTGAAGATACTTCAACCTCCAAAAAAGACAAAGGAATAGAGGAAACTCTTCTAGATGGCCATTCAAAAGGCAAAGGGAAAGGGAAAGAGCCTCCTCTATCAACACCTCCTTCTAGCCCTTTGATTAAATTAGATGTAAAGTTTGAATTGCCAATATATGATGGAGAATTAAATGCAGAAAAGCTAGATAACTAGATTAGACAGATTGATGTATATTGTAGGGTGCAGAACATCGATTCAGAAAGGAGAAAGATTCAGCTGGCTAGCCTTCGCCTTGGAGGAACTGCCCTAGTGTGGTGGGAAGGCAGGACACAAGTTGATTTGAAGAAGCATGGTAAAATTCTTTCTACCTGGAGTGAATTTCTTTCTGCCATTAAAAAACAATTCTATCCACTAGCTTATATGTAGCAAGCCATAATGAGTTGTCAAACTCTTCACCAAATAAAGGGGCAAAGTGTACAAAGCTATACCCAGGAATTTAGAAAAAGAGCTTTAATTCTAGGCTTTTCTTTAGACTCACCTGAAACTTTGCTAAAGTATATAGGTGGTCTACATAGCTATTTTAGGCACACAATTCTCATGTTTAACCCCACTAGCATAGATGAGGTATCCATTCAGGCTACACATCTGGAGGCTAGAGGCAAGAATGTGAACCCAGAGATTGGGGGATCATCAAAACCCACTACAAGAAAGAACAAGGAAAAGAGGAAGAAGAAATGGAAAGAGAGGAAGGAAAATGTTGTACAGAAAGACAAACCTTTATGCACTCACTGCAAGAAGGATGGACACGATGATGAACATTTCTGGTCTTTGCATCCAGAGTTGAAACCCAAGAAGTTCGATGGCAAGAAGAAGAAGACTATTGTTGTTATTCAGAAATATTTGGGGTCAGACTTAGGTGATGAAACAACAATCACAGCTACAGGTATAAAAGGTAAAAATTCTAATGCATCTACTAGTAATTCTACACAAACTATTGATAATGAAGAAAATGAGAGGAAAAGACATGAGCTTTTTCATATTAGAGTTATTTCCAAGCATCAAAAGATTGATACTTTATTTGATAGTGGTTCACAAGTAAACTTGGTTTCTGAGGCAATTGTAAAGAAGTTGGGATTACTAACCACACCTCACAATAAGCCATATCGATTAGCTTGGGTATGTGATAAAGCAAAGCTACAAGTGACTAGACAATGTAAACTTAGGTTTTCTTTTGGGTCAGCATTTGTAGATGAGGTTGAGTTAGATATCGTTCCCTTGTATATATGTGGAATTGTTTTAGGAAGTCCTTACTTGTATATGATAGAAAAGCCATTTTCTATAGATCTGAAAATAAGTATCAACTCACCAAAGATGGAATAGAATATATTATAAGAGCTCATAAACTCAAAAATAAGTACACTCTCATAAATTCAGGGCAGATGAAAAGAATTGTAAATTCATGCAAGCAATTTTTACCGATGGTTGTAAAAGAAAAGAACCCTGATAAAACCAATATATTTGAAGGTTGTGATGTTAAACAAAAATATTATTTAGAAACAGTTGTTTCAGAATATGATATCCTATTTCAAGAACCTAAAGGTCTGCCACCCAAAAGGGAAATTGTACATGATATTCATTTGCAGCAAGATGCTCCATTGCGTAACATCGGAATGTATAGGTTATCCACTTTAGAGAATGTAGAGATCAAGAAGCAGGTACAGGAGCTGCTCGAGAAAGGGTTCAAAAAACCAAGCACGTCACCATGCGGATCTCCAATCGTGTTGGTGAGAAAGAAATATGGTTCATGGAGGATGTGCTACAAAGCACTGAATAAAATAACGATCAAGAATCATTATCCCCTTCCTCGCATTGATGATCTATTAGATCAGCTGAAAGAAGTTGTTTACTTTTCCAAGTTGGACTTGCGTAGTGGCTACCATCAAGTCAGAGTTGCAGAACAAGATGCATGGAAGACTTCTTTCAAAACAAAGCAAGGGCTATATGAATGGTTGGTTATGCCGTTTGGCTTAACTAATGCTCTTGCCAATTTAATGAGAGTTATGAATGATGTACTCAATCCTTTTATTAATGATTTTGTAATTGTATATTTAGATGACATTCTTGTTTTCAGTAAAACATGGGAAGAACATTTGAAGCATGTAAAGCAAACTCTAGATGTTTTGAAAAAAGAAAATCTCTATGTTAAGTTATCAAATTGTGAATTTAGCAAAACATCTTTGATTATTTGGGTCATATTTTAGGGGGTGGTGAATTGAAGATAGATCCCTCTAAGGTTGAAGTCATTGTGAACTGGCCTAAACCCAAATCTGCTACAGAAGTTAGGAGCTTCCTAGGAGCAGCACAATATTGGAGAAATTTTATTGCTAACTTTTCCTTGATTGGAGATCCCTTACATGCTTTAACAGGATTGAATAAGGTGTTTCAGTGGGGAGGCAAATAGCAGAAAGCCTTCGACACCTTGAAAGAAAAAATTAGTACAACAGTAGTACTAACATTGCCAGATCTTCAAAGACCATTCAAGATTGAAATAGATGCCATTGACTATGCCATGGGAGTAGTGTTGATGCAACATGGTAAACCCATATGTTATCATTCTGAGACATTTAATTCTGTAGTAGTTAATTATCCCACATATGATAAAGAATTGTATGCATTAGTACAAAGTGTGAAAAGGTGGAAGCATTACCTAACAGGCAAAGAAACAGTTATACATACTGATCATCAGCCACTTCAATATTTGCACTCACAAACTAAATTGCAGCAATCAAGACACTATAGGTGGATGGGTCTTCTATAGCAGTTTCATCTAGTCATCAAATATAAGAAAGGCATACACAATAAGGTTGCAGATATGTTGTCTAGACCAATAATAAATGCATCTACTATACTTAAGCATAACTCAGTATTGCATGAAAGCTACATTGAACAATATGCTCAAGATATGGATTTTAAAGATGTATATGTGACCTTAAGTCATGGAAAACAAGTAGAGGAATTGGATTATCATGTTAAGGACCAACTCTTGTATCATTTGGGAAAGTTATGCATTCCTCAAACTAAAAGAGTTAACATAATTTGAGAAGCACATACTTCTCTAATATCAGGTCATTTTGGTGTAAGTAAAACAGCTGCACAACTGCAAAGGTTCTGTTATTGGCCAAGAATGCATGAAACGGTTTCTAGATATATTAAAGGGTGTACCATGTGTGCTAAAAGCAAGCCCAGCAATAGAAAAATAGGCTTTTACACTCCACTTCCAGTTCCTTCTCATCCTTGGGAAAGTGTTTCCGTGGACTTTGTTGGGAGATTGCCAAAGTCTAGAAAAGGTCATGACTATTTATATGTTATTGTGGACAGGTTCAACAAAATGTGTATTTTAATACCTTGTAACAAGCAGATTACAGCTGAACAAATAGCGAAGTTATTCTTTCGGCATGTCTGGATTCATTTTGGGTTACCCACTTCCATTGTATTTGATCAAGATTCCCGCTTTGTTGGGAAGTTTTGGTCAAGTCTATGGGAATTAATGGACACCAGACTGAAGAAGAGCACAACCTTCCATCCACAAATAGATGGCCAAACAGAGGTGGTCAACAGGACAGTGATCCAGTTGCTCAGGGGCTATTGTAGCAAGCATCCCAAGCTTTGGGATGAACATTTGTGTTATGTGCAACATGCTTACAATCGTGCTAAACACTCTTCTACACGAAGATCTCCTTTTGAGACTTGTTTTGGTTTTATACCAAGGTATCCCTTGGATTTTGTCTTTAGTAAAGACATAGCAGTTGATGGACATAGTGATGTGGACAAAGCAACCAAGTTCATTGAACAGATCCAAGAAATTCACCAGGCAGTGCAGGAACAGCTGGAAAAGAGCCAAGCCAAGTACAAGGCAAGGCATGATAAGCATCGAATTGAACATAGCTTCCAAGTTGGTGATCAAGTCTGGCTGTACATCATCAAAGATGGGACGCAAGGTGAAGGTAAGAAGCTGAAGCTAATAAGGTATGGGCCTTTCAAGATACTTGAGAAAATTGGTGAGAATGCTTTTTTCCTTGATTTTCCAGCTTACATGCACATCTATTTAGTAGTTAATGCAAAGAACTTGAGACTATTTGAACCTTCATTGATTGAAGATCCTGAAGAGCAAAGTCGGTTTCCTTCTATTGATGATCTGTTGCTTGAATATCTCAATGAGTTGCAGGAAGATACAGTTTTGGACAGGAAGGTCAAAACTACGCGCAAAGGGGATGTTGAGTACCTCAAAAACGGACTCAAAGGTTCAAAACCAAGTAGTGCAAGATGGATAGAGATTGCGAAAGTGAGGAAGTTGTATCCTCACTTGATTGATGCTTAAAAACCAACTTTTGGTGGTCCAAAAACCTTTTCAATGGGAAGGCGTGATCCAAATGGATCCTAGAAAAACCTCTAAGTCTTCAAACACTCGAAACTATCGCATGATAAGAACTTTTGAAAAATTTAGATTACACTATTGGGAGGCAAAAACATGAAGAAAACATTGAAAAATAGGCTTATCGGCTGTCAAAGCAACTTTGAATCAGAGCCGTGAAATCTAGCCGATCAACAGTCCAGATTCGATCAGCGAATCGCAATCGGTGGTGGCAAAGGGAGGCTATCGGCGGAGACCACAAGGAATACGCGACAACGATCAGCGGGGTCAACGAGGACCGTCGATCAAGCATGCAGATTGACGACCCACATTGCATCGCAATATCGCATCGGCAAACCACAGAGGAGCGGGGCTATATACATATATATATATATATATATATATATATATATATATATATATATATATATATATATATATAGATATATATATATATGCACAATGCGATAGCCAGACCAGAAAGGGTTTATTAATGTTGTTGAATACTTGTTCAAGTCCGATATGAGTGGGATTATATGTTTTAATGTATTTTTTTAATATAAAAGGGAAATCACAAAATAGGAAGGATTTCGGGAGGACCAAAGGCAATAAGTGGTTTGGGTCGGGCTCCACCCGAGCCCATACATTGGCTGCCACGTGTCCAGGCTGACGAGAGATAAAACCACCCTTATTAGGTAGTTAACCCCCGTACGAAAGGGCCACCCGAAATGAACCACAGCCGTTGGATCTGGATCTTCCAGATCAACAGTGGAGATGTGATGTCGATATACAAGTGGACCCAATAGGAGTATAAGGCAGATTTATGGATATTTGAAGTCCGATAAATAGTGTTTGGTAGACTTTTCCTGTGTTTGAACGTATTTTTCTATGTAAATAGAAAACGACGAATTCGAAGGATTTCAAAGGCTCGATGACCCATTCCGTTACAATACAGGTGTCCACCATCCCTGAAAGCGTTCAACAATGATTGCTAATGCTCAGAGGGGGATCTAAGCAAACAGAGGTCAGGAAGCCAGAGAGCCCGAGAAGAGGAAATGAACAGGCAGCGCCAATTGGCTTTAAAGCCACAGATTGATAGAAAATAGGTAGGTAGTGATGAGACAGAGTAATAGAGACAGAGAGTCAGTAAGGAGAGTCTGTGTACTCAAAGGAGACTTGGGGGATCCAAGTAAAGCCTTATTGTTTTGTATCTATTGTGTGAGGCTCAATTTGAGCTCACTGTTGTAAAACTCTATTTTTGAAGACATAATATAGAGGTCACCACTGAAGGCTGGACCAAGAGACATAGCCCAGGAGTGTTGGGTGAACTCCTTATTAAAATTGTTGTGTTTATATGTGTTTGTCTATTATGTTCTTTAACTGCTTCATTGTCTATGTATTTCAAAATCTTATCGATCCATTGCACAAAGTAACATAGGCAAATCCATGCACATGAGTTTGTAATACCTTAATAATTGTCTATGATCTTCATTATCAGATCATGGAAACATGAATAGTTACATGATTGTTAAGCAATATAGGAGATTCCACTCTTCACATTAAAAGAAATCAAACTTTAGCTATTTCAAAATCCATAAATCAAATAACCTCAATTCAAAATTACCTTTGGTTTCAAAGTCCTCCTCCAATAAATCATTTTAAGATTTAGTTTCAACCTTTATGGATTCTAATGCCTTAGGGCACTACTCTAGAACTCATTGGAATAGGACCTACAACTCATTCATATTTTACAGATGTGGGTTGGCCCAAAGGCCGCAATATTTGAACTTTTTCTACGATACAGTTTGTCACATACCTCCTTGACACAATACTAACAACCACCTACTATGCTCCAATCACTAAATTTAACTTCAATTAAATTTATATTCAGTAGTTGTCACATGCATAAGTATTCAATCATCTTATAAACAAGGATATCACATGCAATTATACTCATATGCTTAAAGATTCGACAACATAAAGAGTAAGGAGCCAACATACAAAACATCTTATGTAATTGAATCAAACTAGATTAGCTGAAAGAATGTCACTTGGAAAATCAAGCACCACCACCCAACCTAGAATTGACTTCCTCCAGTTCACCCCCGAGCCGAGAGTTCTTGCCCATTGATCAACTGCCTCTTATTGATCTCTTCAATGGGTATTTAATTCCCTCTTTCATGATATGGTTTCCTTTAGCGACGTTCCGATTTTGTGGATCTTTTTATCCACTTGCCTAGGCTTTTATCAGAAAAGCTTACCTTTCTCTCCCGTGAGGCTTTTCCCGTTAAAGCTCGCATTTCTCTCCTGTGAGGCTTTTATGTTTTTCCTAAACTTAGCATGTTTCTCCAACTAAGCAACTTAATGGATATTTATCTCCCATTCCATTAAGCTTATTTGGAATTTGATCTAGAAGTCTTACATGAAAGAATTATCCATTCCCATTCACCAATGGGGTTTCATTTGGCAAGAATCTCATCTCTTGGTGTCTCATTTTCCAAGCGTTTAATTTATCTTTATTTATTTGGTAATAAAATATTTACTCCCATTTTTACCCCTCAGCCTTAGCTTTTCTAATACACTTAATCTAGCTTTGGTTCAGCGTGATAGCAATGGGGTGTTACATACAACAGAGGGGTGTTACAAGAAGGCTCTTGTTAGCACCTTTCTTTTAGCACCCGACAAAGAGCCTTAGACATGAAACTTGTAGCAGATAACATGAAATTAATCGTCACGTCACAGAGGTTTGAACAACACATTTCCAGAGGTATGGAACAATGGTGCAGTGGTGTTAAGGGGAAATGACATGGCGAGAGCCACACTGGATGTTGAGGAATGTGGCAAAGTTATGTATGCGACTTGGCATTGCCACATGGCCATGCTTGCTAATGTGGCAATGTTTATTGAGTAAATCCTTAAATGGGCATAACTTTCAAACCGGAAAAAAGATTAAGACAAAAATTACATCACCGGAAAGATATCAATGAGCCAAATGCGATGGTGGCATTTGTTTTGAATCTTAATGAGGTTGGGAAAAAAGAATTTTTGTGACCCCATTTTCATAATAGACCTTGAAGATCAGGTTAATTTTTAAAGTGACACCCCCCACACCCCAAGAATAACCCAAGGGGGTGGGAGGGTTTGTTACACTAGCAATTTCCATTATAACACCAAGAGTATATCCAACAAGCCATAATCCATATATACCATGAATTTATGGCTCAATAATAGCTAAGACTCTAAAAAGGTGGGGGAGCCTACTCCTTGAGCCTTATCACAATGGGCTAAAGATGTCCCCTAATGAGATTTGAATACTTCCACATAAATTATAGGAAAAGCAAGCATCCTAGCCTTAGGTACATTTTTGTCAATGTATTTACCCAAAGTGTTGTCAATTACAACCAAAATGTTATTGCTTTAAAAATGAAGAGGTTAGTTACATTTTTGTCAATATATTTACCCAAAATGTTGTCAATTACCACCAAAATGTTATTGTTTTAGAAATAAAGAAATAGATAAAGAAAAAAGACCCAAACATAAACCACATTAATTACATCAATTTCAAAATCAAATTCTAAATTCTAATTTCCAATAATTAAAATACATCATCTTAATTCTATAAAATATATAGCTCATAATAAATAAATATATATATATATATATATATATATATATATATATATATTCTTTTTGCTGGACATAAAACACAAAATACCAACGCCCACAAAAATAATAAGTCAATAGACATCGATTCATTACCATCAACTTTTTGGTACATCCATGAATCTAGCCATAGACTGAACGAACCAATCAGATCACGGTCGACTAAAGCTAAAACATTGAAATAAAACATAATATGCGAAGCTTCATATCGACACAACAAAGGTTAAATCAACCTTCTTGATAAACTTAAATGACACTAACTTTGGGATGTTATTTGTCTAGAGAGGGAACTAGAGCTTGGAACAAAATCTCAGCGAAAAAAGGGCAATTTCCCCTCTTGGATCCATTTCCAAGAGGAGAAAACCCGTTAAAGAGGGTGGCCACACTAAAAGTGAAGCAGCACCCGAGGGTTTTACATTGAAAGAGCGAAAACATTAGTAACTTCATTCGTATTATATTTTGCGTGTTGCAAGGATTTTTATGAAATATAAAAATACTCACTGGATTTTTATGCAGCCACTATATGTCAGCGGCGGCCGAAGCGATGAGATCAAGCGGAGTGGCGGCACGGGAATTTCCAGGGCTAAATAAGGCAGGTGGAGGCGGAGGGAATGATAAAAGATCAGCGTTCTGGATGAGAGACCCGAGGGAATGATAAAAGAACAGCGTTGTGGATGAGAGACCCAACCACAGGGGACTGGATTGCGGAGGATCAGTTTGGAGAGACGGACATTGCAGAGTTGAGGCAGAAGTTTCTCTCTAGAAAGTAGATAAATATATATTACAATAATCAGAGTATAAGAATAGTTCAGTATCAGCGTTCTGATATTTCTTACACTTCTTCACAGTTTATGCGACTGTAGACAGTTTCCAGATTAATTAATATATACTTTTATATTTGATTTGAGCTGTGCACACTGCCATTATTTTAAGCAATGGAATAAATGTTGCAGTGCTATACTAAATGGATTTGTTTTCTGAGTTGAAAGAGAAGTTTGTAAAAATGGGAAAGAAAGGTTGAACAAAGGTCAGTTCGCTTAAGCAAGTTAATGGATAATACAGCTAAAGGGTGTTCTTTTTTTTGAGCTTGGTATTGTTTTGTCACATACTTGAGGAGAAATGAAAAAATCATACACCTCCTGAGAGAGAAATGAAGAGAAACTATACAAATTTGTGAACGGATTTATGATATTATATTTTTTAATGGATTTATGATTTTTTTAAGAATAAGTAGCTATGATACTTTATCTCCAGAGAGAATTAGATACATGAATAATTAGATTTTATTTTATTTAATTAAATTAAATTAGTTCAAGTTTTATTTAGGTTAAACATATACATCTAATAGACAGCCAAATAACATAACACTGCATTTATTTACCAAGATTATACATATATATGAGAAAAAAATAGAAGGCATCATGATAAAGAAAAAATGTAAGTAAAGAAATGTAATGAAATAGTAGTTATATATATATATATATATATATATATTCTATTATTTCATATTTTATGAATTTTTAGTTGTGTAACTTATCATTTTAGGGAGGAGAGATGTTATATTTATGTATTATTCTCACATTATATGTTTGATCATTAATATTGATCAATAACATTTATAGGTAATTAATTTTGACTATTAAACATAGATAGATATAGTCAAATATAGTCAACCCCATTACCAAATATGGGTGACTAATTTGTAATGTTGCATTGTGATGTTGACTAAATTTGATCATTTTTAACTATTAATATTATATTCAATCATACAACAATAATAATATACTCAACCTTAATATTAAATATTTTTGAATCTTGATTGTGACGGATGAAAGATAACCTCAATTCACTAAAGTTGACCATGTTGACTTTGGTCAACCATGGTTGACTAGAATTTAATATAGTCTAATTACATTGACAAGGGGCAACTATCATTGGATTTTGACTTTTATTAAATATGGTAAACATAGGGTTGACCAAGTTTGATCATGGTCAATTATTTAAACCCTATATTAAAGCTTGTATTAAACCTTAATTACAAATCTTTATATTAAACTATAATATTATTAAACATTATATATTAAACACCCTATATTATAAACCCTAATATTAAACCCAATATTAGAAATTCAATATTATAAATTATAATATTAAACCTAATATTATAATCCAATATTATAAACTCCAATATTAAAAACCATATATTATAAACCCTATTATAAACCCTAATATTAAACCCAATATTTTAAACCCAGTGCTATAAACTCTAATATTAAAACCCTAATATTATAAAATTTTATATTATAAACCCTAATATATTAAATCCTTACACTAAACACCCTATATTATAAATGCTAATATTAAACCTAATATTATAAAGCCCAATATTTAAAACCCTATATTATAAACTTATATATTACAAACCCAAATATTAAACAGAAATAGTATAAACCCAAATGTTGTAAGCCTTAGCATGTCCACATTAGTAAATGTGGTTGATAGACATTATATTAAGCACATGCACAATGTCATTAGTAAGTGTAGTTTAATAATTTTGTATTGCCACATCACAACATTGGAGAAATTGTAATGTAACTTAACATTGCCAAAATGTATATCTCGTTACGACATTGGATAGATTTATGTACCATTACAACATCACAACATGTTTGATTATTAATATTAATCAATAATATTCATAGGTAATTAAGTTTGACTGAAGTTTAAGAGTGTCCAAACATAATCAAACATAGTCAACCGCATTACTAAATATGGTTGAATAATTCTGTAATGTCGCATTGTGACGCACACCAAATTTGATCATTGTTAACTAATAATATTATATTCAATCATATAATAATAATAATATACTGAACCTTAATATAATTATTTTTGAATCTAGATTGTGACCAACCAAGGATGACTTTAGTTCACTGAGGTTGACAATGTTTTATTTTGGTCAACCATGGTTGACTATAATTGAATATAGTCAAGTTACACAGATAAACGACAACTATTACTGAATTTTGAGTTATGTTAAATATGGTAAACATAGGGTTCACCAAGTTTGATCATGGTAAACAAATTAAACCCTATATTATATACCCTATATTAAACCCTAATTATAAATCATAACATAAACCCTAATACATATCAATCCTATTAGACCATGATATTATTAAACTCTATATATTAAACATCCAATATTACAAACCCTAATATTAAACCTAATATTATAAACCCTAATATATTAAACCCTATATAATAAACACCCTATATTATAAACCCTAATATTAAACCAATATTGTAAAGCCCAATATTAAAAACCCCATATTATAAACCCAAATATTAAAAATCCAATTATTGAACACAAATATGATAAACCCCAATTTATAAACCCTTACATGACTACACTAGTAAATGTGGTTGATATGCACCGATCACATATATGAAGCACATGCACAATGTCATTAGTAAGTGTGGTTTAATAATTTTGTAATGTCGCATCACGATGTTAGAGAAATTGTAATGTAATGTAACATTTCCACAATGTTTGTCATATTGCGAACTTGGATAGATTTATGTACCATTCTGACATCACAACATGTTTAATTATTAATATTAATCAATAATATTCATAGGTAATTAAGTTTGACCGAAGTTTAAGAGTGTTGACTATCAAACATAGTCAAACATAATCGAGCATACTCAACCACATTACTAAATATGGTTGATTAATTTTGTAATATCGTATTAAAACATTGACTAGATCATTTTTAACTATTAATATTATATTCAATCATATAATAATAATAATTTACTTAACCTTAATATTAAACATTTTTTAATCTTGATTGTGAATGGTGGAGGATGACCTTAGTTCACTAATATTGACAATGTTTGACTTTGATTAACCATGGTTGACTATAATTGAATATAATCGTGTTACATTGACGAAGGATAACTATAACTAACTTTTGACTTTTGTTAAATATGGTAAACATAGGGTTGGCCAAGCTTGATCATGGTCAACAATTTAAACATGGCCTAGAGAGGTTAACTTTGTTTGACTATGTTGCACTAATGTGGTTGACTATGCTTGACTATTAATATTAATCAATAATATTAATATGCGATTCTGTTTGACCAAAGTTGAAGACTGTTGAGTGTTAAACATAGTCAAAAATGTTTGATCATAGTGGATAATGGTTGACCATGGTTAGACTATGGTTGACAACACGTGACTATTGTTAAGCATCACCAACTATGTTTTCATTATGGTTAATCATTGTTTGACAACAATCAAATATGGTTGACTATGGTTGTCCATGTTCACCCTAGAAAGTTTGACTATGTTTCACTATGTCATCACATTGACTATTGTTAAATATTGTAGGCATATGGTTGATTAAGTTTAATCATGTTCAACTATTTAAACATTGACTATCAAGGTTAACTATCAATATTTAACTATGTTTACCTAATGTGGCTCACTATGTTTGACTATTATAGTTATGGTTTATATAGTGTTTATATGTGGTTGATTGTTTGTAATATTAGGGTTTATAATTAGGGTTTAGAATATCATGTTTAATATTAGGGTTTATAGTATTGGGTTTAATATTTAGTTTATAATATTGAGTTTTACTAAGGGTTTTTAATATTGGGTTTGATATTAGGGTTTATGATATAAGGTTTAATATGTAGAGTTTATAATATCAGCGTTTAATATTAGGGTTGATGACATTAGGGTTTAATATACATGGTTTATAATATAGGATTTGTAAACTTTTATTTTTATCTTTATTTTTCGTAGTCACACCCCTAGGTAGGCCCTCCTAAAGGAGTTGCACACCTAGTCAACTAACTTGTCAGAGCCTAACCCTGATGGGCCTAAGGAGAATTGAACCTATACCTCATGACAAAGGGTCAAAGTCTTGGTAGGGGGATTCAACAAACTAGGTTACCCATCAAGGATTAGATTATGAAAATAGGGATTTTTATATTAGGGTTTTTAACGTAAGGTGTTTAATATATATGGTTTAATAATATTAGGGTTTGATATTGAGATTTATAATATCAAGTTATATATATATATATGGATTTGTTTATATTAAAGTTTCATAGTTTTTAATATTGAATTTTATATTAGAGTTTAATATTAGGGCTAAATCCCTACCATAGATATTATTAGATACATGTGGTGTATTTAAATACTATTACATAAACAATCTATTTATATGTGTATGTATATAAATATATGTGACCACACATTATGCATGTATGCGTGACCCTTATTTTTAACCAATAAGAAAATAAACCTCCATGATTCACTTATTTAATTGGGGGATAACGTACGGACAATTTACAATGGTGTGAGGACACGATTTGGGTTAATGACGTGGCAATGTGGCACACCGTTTTATGCCTTGTATCGAGGAAGGTGCATTTACATTGGGGTTAACACTATTTCCTCATAGTTATCTAAGTTGGACTTTATACAGAGAAGTCACCACGTAGTCAAATATTTAATCATTTTGGGGGAAATGTGAATAAAATTATTAGTTGGTGACAACTTTAGGTTATAATCATTACAAAGTTAAAAAGAAAATTATAAAAATTTAAAAATTAATCGATAATTGTGAGCACAATCCGATGATGTTACTTTTGACTAATGGGCGGTGGGTATGGCCGAAGATTGAAGCTGAAAAGAGGGATGAAGGCAAACACAATTTCTCACTCTATGTTCATCTCGCCTGCTCGTGTATATAGATTTTTATCACACCTCTCTGAAAATAGATTTTTATCACTCTACTTTCATCTCGCCTGCTCGTGTATATAGATTTTTATCACACCTCTCTGAAAATAGATTTTTATCACACACCTCAAGAGAAGGGAAATGAACTGAATGTATACACAAATTTGTGAACGGATATATATTATTTTTTATTAGTTTTTTTTATAGATTTATTTTAGTTTTCTTATTCAATGATTATAAAATAAATTTATATGTACAATAAGTTATATTATTTTGTTTTTATATTAAAATTATAGAGTAATTTAATTCAATTAATTCAAGTTTTATTTATAGGAAAAAAACTATTATTTTTAGTTCTTTAACAAAGTAATTATTCATCTTCAATTTAAAACTTCATGAATTTTATTATAATAAATTATTATTTATGTTAAAATTTTATGGTAAAATTTTCCTTGATAATTATATTTATTTTACATAATTTAATATATATTTTGATTATATAAAAAAATTGTATTATTATTATCATTATCATTATCATCATCATCATCATTATTATTATTATTATTATTAAATAAAAATTAATTTAATCAAATTTATTACAAAATTAAAAAGTGATGTCAACCACAATAATATTTATAAAAAATAAATATCCCATATTATTATGGATTATATTATTATTATTATTATTTAAATTTAAAGTTATAGTCAAGCCAATTATCAAAATGATTGTTGAAATTCTTCTCTTTTCAAGAGAAAGATGTGTCTCCCTATAGTTATTTGGCCATTAAAGTTTGTTTGGATCAATTAACATATATCATTAGTTCCATATTGGGAAAAAAATAAATCTCTTAAGGTATAAACCTCTTATAAATTACAAATTTTGAAAAAATGTTTGTACCTCCAAAATTTTGATCTCTCTAAGAGCTTGCTATATCTATATCTATATCTATATCTATATCTATATCTATATATATATATATATATATATATATATATATATATATATATAGATATATATATGTGTGTGATTTCTTATTTGTTTAAATTGTATTTTTGTATACATAAATGGATTCAAAGCTTTGGAAATCCTCCATGACACTTGGATTATGTAGAGTAATCAATTCCATCAAATATTTATTGATTACAAAAAGATATAGAACCCCAATACTCAATTCAAAAAGAATGAAGGGAACTCTACTTGAATGGTTCATGAGGCACAATACTTGCTAAGATTTTGCAAATGGGGTAGCAAGAGTGGGGAAAACTCCATAGTTAAGGGTGCTTGAGCGAGAGGTGATCTGGGATGGGTGAACTCCTGGGAAGTCCTGGTTATTGGGTGTAAGCCCCTGAAGTGATGATTGAAGCTATGTGATTCATTTCACTAGTTTCAATCCCACTTCTTCACCCCTGTGAGTATCACCCGATGCAATCAAAAAATGATATCTAAAAATATATAATCAAAATGTATATTAGGAAGACTATTTTTTTCAATTACTTTATATAATTTATACATTATTTTTTTAACTATATATAATATATACATAATTAAAATTTAAATAATTTAGATAATAGTAACATTAAAATATATTATTGGCATAGTCTAACTTATAGACTAAATAGCCCTTTTCACCGGAATTTACTAAAATGGTGCAATACAATTTCAAGATTTTGTGTTGTTTAAAATACATTTTTGATTGTATAAATGGATTCAACCCTCGAATTATGCATATTAACCAATTTAAACTCAAGATTTTAAAAAAGCTTGTCAGGTTTTGATGAAAATTAACCAGAAAAAATGTCATGAAACAGACCATTTTGTCAATAAGTTAGAGTACGCCTATATTATTTATAGACAACATAGTAAATATTAAAATGTATTTTTATTAATATATTTTAATATACACATTAATAATATTATTGAATTACCATATTAAAATATTTTATATATGACCTAAATTGATTTTTTATTATCAATATTATATTTTTAAATGACACATCAAATTTATATTAAGAATTGAATGCATTACACATTTTCCTCTTATTATAATTTAATCTAATTGTCTTAATTTCAATCAATTTTTAATTTTTCCTTCTTCTCTATGTAATGGATATTAAAATACATTAATTAATATGGATCTTCAAATATTATTTATGTTAAAATATATTTAAAAAATATAATAATTATTATACTTCCTCATTAGCTAGAAACTTAAAATACAAGTTTGTTGTTTTACTTTTAATTATTTTATTAGTCTCTAAAGTTGATATAAGTTTTTCTCACTTATCATTCACATCCAAATATTTATGGCTCCCAATGAGAGTGAAATAATGATAGTACATCATTTTTATTATGGGTTAACTGATACTAAGATTACTAATGTTTAAAAGACATTTAATTAAAACTAACCAAATATGTATAATTTTTTTTTTTTCATTAGAGATCATATTTGTTTTTTTGTTTAGAGAACATTTTATTTTTATTTTAAAAGAGACATGTGCCAACTCAAAGTTGAATGCCCTTAAGAAATTACACATTTCCTCATATGGGTTGTAGAATGTGTGTTTCAGTGCAATCATTATATATATATATATATATATATATATATATATATATATATATATATATATATATATATATATGTATATATATATATATATATATATATGTATATATATATATATATATATATATGTATATATATATATATATATATATATGTATATATATATATATGTATATGTATATATATATATGTGTGTGTGTGTGTGTGTGGATATATGGTAGGTGGGACTACTCATGCAGATTTCAACTGGTGACATATCACATGGAGTGCCTTATTATAGATTGATGTTGACTAATTATCATTTAGTTTTATTTCAATATTAAATCGAAAACTAACTCAAGTTTTAGTCCAAGATTAAAAGGTGACTTCAACCTTAATAGTATTTATAAAAAACAAATATCTCATATTATTATGGCTTGAAAGTTGACAAAAGTTATAACAATAGGATTATATTATCTTATAATAATAATAGAAATTTAATTTTAAAGTCATAGCTAACCTAAACACTAAATTGATACCTGGGAGCTCGTTATTTGTGGGATATTATGCTCATTTCTATGCAAAGATTTGATTATTGGAGTTGTTGGTACGATGGGATGGTATCCCTTCTGTTTAAAAGATGTAGCAAGAAAGGCTTAATTTGACTTTAGCCTTAGTCAAATTGAGTAAATTGAATTTCCTCATCAACACGACAACTTGGAGGCAGTTAATTAGTGTGACATGGATCTTGTCACTAAGTTAGCTTAGTAAATCTGAGTTAGAGGGCTTCAAGTTCAGTTATGCATGTGTGATTGCTAAATTTTAGTAATCCAGTTCAATTATTTTCAGTTGTATTTAGTTAACTGACCTATAACTATTGTTGGATTCAGTTGAAGGTTAGTTTTCTAGTGGGAAAACGGTCTAACTTAGAGATTTGTTAGTTAATTGATCAATCAACCCAAAAGAGCTAGTGCATGAAAGGAATTTGAATTCCTTAGTTGAAGTGGAGATGATAAGGCAGTGTAACATCAGTTGTAGACTAGTCTTAAGTGTACACGTGTTTCATGAAATCAGTGATCAATCCTTGGGAATTGCAATATCATTTTGGAGGAAATTCCTAATAAATATGGGCTAATTTCCTTAGGATTTGTGTAAAGGAAATAGGGCCTTAGTGACCATAGAATTAGCTAAGTGTTGGCAAGAGTTATTCATTAAGCAATGAGAACCATTATTCTTTTACAAGTTGAGCTCAGAGTTGGAGCTAGCAATTGTAATAGATTCTCTATTCATCTAATTAATGCAAAGAGGCTTGAGGGGTTTTTCCTAGTTGGGTTCCTGGACCTCTAGAAATCACTATGTATTTGTGGTTTTGCTTATTGCATGTTTATGCATGTTATTTTAAATTGTGAATTTCATTCCGCAGATTAGTAGAGTAGAATTGTGTCTCTTGATTTTAGATTAAATTTCTTGAGCAGTTGCAATTCTATCAAATTTCTACATGGTATCAGATCCCTGAAATCATATTAGAACCAATATTTTGAACTTTTCCCTTAAGAATTTCGAAGTAGCAGCTTCAGAGCAGTAGTTTTCTTTAGGATCAGGAGAATGCCTTTCAATGGTCTAAGATCGGAGTATAACCTAAAGGGTAGCTCGAATTTCATAGCCTGGAAAGATCGAATGGAAACAATGAATGATGGCAATGGTGTGTTAGAATATTTTAAAACTGGAATTACAAAACCCCAACGGTTGGATGCATAATAATTAGCCTAGTGGAAGAAGGATGTTGCAAAGGTGAGAAGAATTATTTTGGAAGGTGTGAGGGACCATGTGGTCTCAAATGTATATGGCAAAGAGACACGATTTTCTATGTGGAAGACACTAGCTAAGTTCTTCGAAAATAGCATTGACCATAGAAAATTGGCCCTGAAAGACAAACTTTGAAACATTGGGATGCAGAAAAATGACACTATTCTGTAGTAACTCCCCAGGTTTACACAAGTTCAAGATGAGCTTGGAGGGGTCTGGGTGAATGTAGCAGAAGATGACCTAGTGAGCCTAGCTCGTGTAGGCCTTCCAAAATCCTGGCACAGCTACCAAGACTCTGTGAATGGAAGGGAAACATTATCGAATTAGGAAAGGTTGTGGTCCTATTTGGTTCAAGAAGAGTTCAGGAGAAATAACAGAGATGGAACATCATCCAAGTTGAGGATGAAGAGAATTTTGCATTGGTTGGAAAGGGAAAGAAGGAAAAAGGAAAGAAGACCTAGAGAAAACCTAAATCCAACCAAAATAATGCCAAGAAAAAAGACTTGAGAAAGATAAAATGCTTCCACTGGCACAAATTCAGGCACTATGCAACAAAATGTCTGCACAAAAAGTCTACCAAGAAGCCTTCAGGAGGAGAAACAGGTGAAGCACTAGCTTCACAATTTGAATTAGGCTTCACCCTAATCGCATGCATGGTCATCACTGTTATGGGGAGTGTGTGGTACCTTGATTCTGGTGTCTCATTCCATATGACAAAGTTCAAGGAGTTTTTCGGTAGCTTGAAGGAGAAGGATCTCCAAATTCATATCAAATTGGGGGATGATGGGAGGTACAGTGCTACAATAATTGGCACATTAACCTTTGAGAGGGACAAATCCTCTCTTCTTGACCTCAAAGATGTTATGCTTGTACATGGGTTGAAGAAGAACCTGATCTCTGTAGAAGTATTGGTGTTTTATGGCTCTGTTGTTATTTCAGTAAAGGGAAATCCTTTCTAAGACAGATAACTACTTGACAAGTGAACAAATTGAAGTTCGAGTCAAGAATCTATACAAACTTGAGGTGGGAGATTGTGTTGCATTGGCTAGTAAGGAAGAAAAAGTGCAAAGTAGAGATGTTGGAGAACTCTGACATAGGACATTGGGTCATCTACACCATGGTGCCTTAAAAATCATGTAGAAAATTACCACTGGTCTCCCTAAAGGCTCTCTTGACCAACAAGTTGTCTACAAGCGCTGCACATTGGGTAAATATGTCAAATCCACCTTCAATGGCCGAGATAATAGAGTAGATGCAATCTTGGAGCAATTCCACTATGATGTTTGTGGACCCTTTTCTACAACCTCCACAAAAAAACATAAGTGTTATGCTATTTTTATTTATGATTTCTCTAAGAAATGCTAGATCTTATTCGTGTGGAAGAAGGATGAAGTTTTCTCAAAATTTCTTAAATTCAAGGCCCTTAGGAGTGATAATGGAGGTGAGTTTGTTTCACATTCCTTCAAATATTTCTGTGTGAAAGAAGGAATTCGGAGAGAGTTGGAAACACCCCATAACCCACAACCAAATGGGGTAGTTGAGAGGAATAACAGGAGCATAGTGGGAGCAACAATGGCCATGATGCATGATTAGGGGTTGCCATCACATCTATGGGTAGAAGCATGCAACATCACAGTCTACTTGTAGAACTGGAATCCACATAGGATACTTGGTATGATTACACTAGATGTAGATTTCTCTAGGAGAAAGCCTGATGTGTTTTATTTTAGACTTTTTGGAGCTTTAGTTTATTGTCATGTCTTCAAGGATTCAAAGAAGAGACTTGAGCCTACTATAGATTTGGTTATCCAGATCTTGTGGGGAGGCCCCCAAGATCTAAAAAATTGAAATTCTAGAAGAAAAAAGGAGAACACATAGTAAACAAAACCACAAAGAAACATTTTATTAAAACAAAAGATAACTGTAAAAGCTACATTATCTTGGACAATATGTCCTTTTACAAAATGTGACTTGTTACTTATAGCCTTTTTTAGTTACAATACCACGGGCAAATTCCATGGGTGGGTAAATACCATGGTTGAATGAATACCATGGGTAGATGTTACTTACAATACCATGGGTGGATGGATGAATACCATGGGTGAATGGCACTTCCATTCCCATCATTAATGAGCGGATTTATGATACTATATATAGATTTGTGAATGGATTTATGATACTATATTGTTGGATGGATTTATGATGGTTTTTTCCAACTGTTTTTCTATTAGGGTTATTTTAAGGTTATTTCGATTAGGTTATAAATTTGATAGACATTTTTATTAGTCAAGTTTTTTTTCTATGACAATTTCCTTTTAAAATTGTTTTACATTTTATTTTTATTTTTACCATCATTTAAATATAATGTTATAGATGTATATGTTTTATATTATTTTAAAATGATTAAACATATTTAACCATGTTCATTCTTAATGTCAAACTAACCAATGATTTGGTGCAATTATGTATAGTCACTATTTACATAATTTCAAAGGTTTTATAAATTATGCTAAACCATTCTTGAAAAGTTTTCAAGTAGCTTGGTTTATCATAATTTATAATGTATTTTGAAAAGTAACCAACCTAGATTCATCTTAACTCTGGGGTAGAGAGGGATCAAATTTCTTTTCACTCTAAAAGATGTGTGCATCTCGAGGGATTTGTTCCCTCTTGGAGTTTGGTAGATCTGGATTTAATATGGATCTAGGATTATTTAATTTCCACTTTTAGATATGCTATATTCCACATGAATATCATGGGTTCTCAATACCATGGGTCATTTTTATTTTAATTTTATAGAGTTATTTTAATTTTATTATTTTATTTAACTGAGTTAAAAAATTTCTATTACATTACAACATCTCTACCATATTGGTTTGGAGAATGCATTTCGACACAAATCTTAGCTTTCAATCTGACTAGTTTGACTTAAGGAGGACATTATAAATAATAATACAAGTTTGAAGCCACTTTGAAATAAGAATTTGGGAGGATTCTAATATTTCAAACAATAATAATATGCAGACACATATTTTGAAGAAATTCATAATCTTCTAACAAGGAAGAAGAATAGAGCTTTGAGGCTAACATGTAAAAGGCACAAACCCAATTATGTTTAGTTTCAAGTGTGAGTGTATGGAAAGTATCATAGCCTTGGTAACCACACATTTGACATTTCCATATCCAACAACAAAATAGATTTGTTTTCTAATAAAAATAATAAATAAACCCATTTCATAAAATGTGATATCTATCATCAGTACACCAACATTAAAAAACTACATAAAACTCTCTCTAAAAAAAAACAACTATTTCCCTAAAAACCAAGAAAATTTAGTTAGTGTTTTATGTAGAATACAAACAGTTCATAGGAGTAGACATGTTTGTGCAAGTCACAACCTTTAAGCTTCTTCAATGTTCATGCTTTATGCTTAAGTGTGTACAATGTAGGATCACATGGTGTGGCTAAAGACAAAGACAAGTTTTTCCTAATAAGTCCAAATATCCACTATGAATGAGTCTATGCTTATCTTGAAGGCTCATCTTAAAGCCTTAATATTGTGGGTGTTGCATAGTGCAATACTTATCACGAAGTCTCAATCAACAAAATCACTAAGTTTATTTGAAATTTCATATATATATGGGCAAAGTTTTAAGTCAACCATCAAATTCATACTTTGAAAAAATAGGTAACCCTCCTGAAGTGTAGATTTTAAAATGGTAAATATTTGAGGATTAAATAGGGGAAATATAGATAAATATTAGTGAAATTTAACCCCTAAATAAGATATATAAAACTTTAAAAAAAATTACATAGGATAATAATGAAAATTTAGACTTCTCAATTGAATATATATATATATATTTTAATTTTCATATTCAACCATTAAAATAAAATAAAATTGTGAAAAGTTAAGGTTGATTCATGTTGTATTTACATTATAATTATTTTATCTTTATTTCGTTGCATTTGTATTTTGATTATATCATGAAGTAGTTTTTATTTTTATTGTAATTTTATTTTTATCATTATTAATATTAATATTATGGAAAATATGTTTTTTAATTAATTTTGTTTTTAGTGTAAATTTTATTATTATAATAAATGATTTTTCTATTTTTATTTTATTATAGAGAAAAGAGGTTCATTTTTATTTTTCATATTCAATTTATTAAAATAACATAAATAATAATTTAATTTATTTTGTCAAATGTTAATCTTAATTCATGTTATATTTATATGATAATTATTTTATTTTATTATGTTAATAGACATATGTATTTTAGAATAGAGATTCCAAAATTTTAATTTAATTATCAATAATTATTAGGTAGATTGTAAGTATCTAAGTTCTATAAAATATTTTAGAGTATTGTTAGTAGTATGCACAAATAAAAACTGAGATTTATTTATAAAGTAGTTATGTTTTTTTGTGCTTTTAATTAAATTCATTAATAAAAAAATGGCATATGAACAAATGTCATATGAAATGAGTTATAGCTTTTTGAGCATGCGGTATCGATAAGTTATAGAACTTATCGTATTGTAATAAATCTTATATATAAACTAAAAATCTCCATAATAATGTGGAGGCCAATCTCCATAGTTAACCATCTTGTTATATATTTTTTAAATATATATATGTTTAACTTATATATTAATATTTTTTTATCAATAATAATTATTTTTATTAATTTTAAACAAAATTTTAATTTAGTTAACTTTTATGATATTTTTAATTTTGGAAATTATTATGCTAAATATTATTTTTTTGAAAAAAGTGAGGAATGTTTTAATACTTTTACCTACACTGCTAATTTTTTCAAACATTTTGAGGGACTTTAAAAATGAGTTGTTCTTATGAGATGTCACTGTTAATTTTTTCAAAACTTTTATGGGACATTGAAAATGATTTGTACTTTCTTAGAAGTGGGTATTTGGATCCAAGCTTATATTTCTGTAGAGATTGTTCTTGATTTGCAATCAACTTGAGCACTTGCGTTATAATAGCAGTGCGCACAAGAGTCATGTTAGGCCAATAATATTTATCCATCTATAAAATATTTAATGTCGCAGTGTTATACACATTCACTGTTAAATTTAAACAAGTATAAATTTAAAAATAAATATATACAACTCCACCGCATTAAATATCATATATACTGATATAAAATTTACCGTCATGTTAAGTACAGAACATTGTTCTATGTACCTGTGATGGTTTCTACTTGGCTAATCAACACTTTTCAGGTTTCTGCAAAAATGTTAGTGTTGGTCTATAACACATCTACCCACATTAACACAGTAATATATATATATATATATATATATATATAATGAATATCGTTTATTCAATTTCATGAGTTATTAATTGTTACCTACCTAATCTTACCTCCTCATCACATTTAACTTTAATGATCTTTATATTCAAATCTTCCCTCGGAATTTGTTTACCACCTGAAGGTTGGGTTCATAATTGCACTGGTTATCATTTTATTACCCCATGGTTCTAACCCACACTTATGCTTTTGGATGGTTCTTGATCCCGAGATACCAACCTCCAGCTCTCCATGATCTCAGCGGTCCACTTAGAAGTCCTGCCATCGTCGATCTAGGGAAGGGGTTCTCAATGGCTTGGATTTTTTTACTCTAGATAAGTGTACCTACACACAGGGTATTCGACTTTTGTTGTCATTTTCTCCATTTCTTCTGCCGAGAGGCTAGTTTCGCTCACCCCTCCATTGCAATTCTTACCAAATCATTGTTACGGTCATGCTCCGCTAAAATGGAGTATTTTAGCTATCATATATTCCACAGGTTCATAGGTGAAGGGTATTCTCTTTGCAGTGCAGCTTTGTTTCTCCTTCATAGCCCAGTTTTGCTGCTGCAAAAGATGATGGCCGCCACTTCCACTCTTTATTCTGCTCAGAGGCAGCTCACGTTGCCAACCAGATACCTCTCCTTCCATTTGGATGGTTCTCTGGGTCTGGGCCTTGTTCCTGTTAAAGTTTCCCCTGGAGAAGTCCGAGCCAGCGGAAGGACCCTCCGTCGCAAGTGACTGGTTTAGGTAGGTTATTTCCTAAAGCATTTTTATCTTGCATTAACATTTATTTATCTGTTATGAATATATATAAACTGTCTAAGAATAAATAACTTGATGCATGGGAGGATTCAGGTTCCCATGTGGCTCCTCGGAGGGCAACCTCTAGGTATCAACCTTCGTCTCTGCACCACTACACAGGTTGGTCAAATCTCTTTTTAGTTTCTGGGAAGTTTGATAGTTTGCTAGCTGAAACCCTTAAGGGTTTACTCCTACCCATTCAGACAGGGTCATTGTATAAACTATTGTTTCCCACTTAATTTTTGGTTATGATAACCCTCAAGGTTGATGCTAGACACGTATGTGTCTCGGCACTGTATTTTTTTGTTACTCTATCTATCGTTTCTGGTTCTAGTCACTCAGAGGCCGAGGTTAAATTAATTTATGTATCTATGTATATATACACAACCGGGTGATGGTGGTTTACACTCCAGGGTTTGTTAATGGTGTTCTTGCTTCCAATTATTGTGTTTACGTTGCTCAACCCTTAATGGCTTGCCGAGGATGGGTATAAATGTTTCAATCGTTGAATTTATAATTTTCCCCAAATTGGGTAGTAATTAAATTGTAGCCCTGTTTTTATGGCTTCCTGTCAACTAGGGTTTTCGTACTATCTAAAATTTTGTTAAAAATCGTAGGCATTCGCTTCATTTTCTTCATGAATATAGAACCATCTGTTTCAATTCCATTCCTTGCTTCTGTATCTTTAATATTGAAGCAGCACATCCACAATTTAGCGAGATGACCCTATGGTTATCTTGTTTCCATTTTTATAGACTGATTGTTCAATGTATGACAACGTTGTTATTAAGATTTATTTCTTATGTTTTGGTTAAGGTTTGCTCTGTCTGTTTTTAATTGATTCATTCCATCGAGGATGCATTATCCTATTTTCTAACACGATATGCTTATTATTTATCAATTTTTCTTAGCATTTTTCAATTACTAAAGTTCTGTTATATTTCCTCCTTTAAGAAGTCATTGTTACATTTATATTATATTGTTGTATATTGTCTGTATTGTACCAGTAACTATTTATTCATTGGTGTAAAGCATGTGTATTCTAAACCTATTAGTCATGTTTAAGGCTTTCATAATTACAATGTTTATTAAAAAGACTGTCAGGGTTTAGTTTACTTGTTTCCATTACTGGCCACGACTTCAAGGAAATAGATTCAATCTTGTTATATAATAAATAAATTATCACAAGAGACAGATGATATTGCATAATCATTGATATTCACATAAAAGGATTAACCCTATACACATAGTAGAAGATAGGTTCTATTTTATTATAAGGATTTCTCATATATTATTCCCATACAATTATCTCCCTATACCATACCTAATAAATCTAAAAAAATACTAGTTAATCTCTTAACTCTTCCGAACTCTTTTTCCAGTGATTTCTACAATAGCGATTTTTCCTTTTCTTAGATTCCATTATTCTAAAATTATCAATCAACAAAATTGTAATGTGTGCTCAGAATACTTATCTGCATTTTATTGAAGAAAACTCCTGGGCTACGACCACACCTCCCTGCCAACGAGAATGGTCTGTTCACCGTTCTCCCCCTGAGCTCTCCCAACTCCCAAAACAATGGTTACAGTCAAGAGCTTCCTTTCAAGCTTAATCTAGGCACTTAGAGTCTTCCTAGACTCAACCTAAATATTCTTGTAGAGTATGAGCTTTTCCACTGGTCTTTACCAGATCAGGAACTGAGCTCTTGGGCAGCATACAACCTCAACCCAATTCTCCATTCTTAACCTTCTGTAAAGAAAAACACCAACCCCCTCCTCTTCCTTGGATCCTTTCTTTAAAGAAAGTCCCTTGGAGTAAGGGGTAACTATTTCCTCCAACTATTTCTTGGGAGTTAGGCACTCTTGTGGTCCCCCTCAACTTTCCTCAGATAGCACATATTCTAGTAAATTCTTAATCACTTCATTTAGATAAGAATTAAAAGTAATTTATAACTAGCTTAGGTTCTTAACTAACAAAATAACCTCTTAACCTTTATAAGAGGTATTTATTTAACAATTAAAATGTTTGTAAAAGACAGAAATTAAAACTGAAGTAATCGGGGGTGTTACAACTCCCCCCCCCCCCCTTATGTGCAACACCGTCCTCGATGTTCTCCAAGTACTGAATCAAATCTGAATAAGCTTGTCGCATAAAGCCTTCATCTTCCCAAGTAGCTTCATCTAGGCCAAAGTGCTTCCATTACACTTTAACTTGGATGATAGCTCGCTTCCGAAACATTATTTCTCTCCATTCTAGAATACGCAGGGGTTCGACCAGGAATTCTCTGTCTAGTTATAACTGCATTCATCATAGAATTTATTTTTTAATGAATCATTTAACTACAATGATTGAAGAAGTAAAAGAAAATAATAACAATAAGCCAAAGAGAGGAAAAAAAAAAATACTATCATTGCTTCCTTTACCTATACTTCTTTCTAATTAATGACATGCCTGGGGTGATATCTATATATATATATATATATATATATATTAAGTAATGACACGTGGAACACATTATGAATTCATAGGTGACTTGGAAGAGCAAGTTGATATGCTACAGGCCCAACTCTTTCTAATGTTTTAAAAGGTCCACAATAACGGGGAGTTAAGTTTGTACACCCCACCCATTTTAAAGAGCTTTCCCTAGGCTTTATTCTTACGTATACATGATCCCCCAGTCCAAACTCCCTATAAGTTATTTCTTTTATCAACGTATGCTTTCTGGCTATCCTAGGAAGCTTTTAAATTCTAGCGCACCTTCTTTACTGTATGCTCCATTTCTATCAGCATATCTATTGGGATGGGGTCCCCTGGGTCAATTTTGGGGAAAAGACCCAAAGTTTTGCTATATGCAACGTAAAGTCTCTGCAAATTGTGGTCGCGGAGCACGTAGATAGTAAAGGAGTCAAAAATGGTTTTACCCTTCTTTTATGTAAGTTGAGTCAGCTTTTGAAGATCTACCCATGGTCCGCGGACCATGGGATTGTATAAATAGAGGTGTCTTAGGGATGTCTAAAGGAGGAGTAAGGAAGTAGTCTATGGAAAGAGTCTAAAGGGTTAGCACAAGAGAGTAAGAAGGAAGGCTCTACAACTGTGTGCGCAGAGGCCTAGAGTAGAGTCCGCAACTGAGTGCACAGGGAAGTCTTGAATCTGTAAGCTGAACTAATTATCAATAAAGAGGATTATTACTGAAATTCATGTCTTTACCCATTTACTTATGTTATGCATGAATGTGCTTTATGATGTGATAAATAATGCTTGTATGAAATAATGATGTATTGATGCGCGAATTTACATGGTTTATATTTTTATATGAACACAATTGACATTATGTGTTTATGCGAAGATTATACTATTGCATGTTAAATTTATCCAACACTTAAGTGGGTCTGCATAATTGTTGGGTTAAGAATAGTCTTGGATGTATGTAAGTGGCTGATTAGCCTACTCAAGGTCCTCAAAATCCAATTGTAGACCTTCGTGGAGGTCTAGAGGCTGATTCAAGGAAGTTATATCAATAAGCCTTAAAGGCTTATCGATCTGTGTGAAGGCAGATTTAGGGCATAAAACGACATCATGCTAATCTCTGGGTGTGGAAACTTGGTTTCAAAATCCCCCCATACTGCTTCGGGTGAGACTTCAGTCTATGCTCCATGGATTAATGTCGAAAGGGCCAGTAGTGTAGGGATCTGTTTGGCGCAACTAACTCTGAACCTGGGTCAGGACCCACTAAGCCAACAAATGGTTCCATTGTCAAGACTAGGATCTGCATAAAGAGATGTGTTATGTCACATCACTGGAATCCAACAAAGAAAGAAATTGAGAATTGGTTGGATAGAAATATCCATGAATTCACAGTGCAAAAGAAAATAAATCCACACCTAACAAAATAACAGTGGTTGGAAAAATATCTATACATAGAAATACATGAAATTTTATTTTGTACCTTCATGATTGAACTATATGAGTGGATTTCTAAATTGGCAGATGGCCAAGGAAGGTGGAGGCTTGATGGTCCAATAGTGTGGACCCCAGAGCTAGTGCGAAGGTTGGAAGCTTTTGAAGATAAGATCACATGCACTGTCGATCACTAGCTCGATTGAGTCATAGGAGGATTCGTGACAGAATTCACAGTCGATACCTCAGTCAGCTATAGTGAAGTAGAGCGACGCTTTTTCAAGGGACCGTGAGGTAAGTATTTGAGATCTTTGAATACTTGGATTAAAATGATCTTGTGTGAAAAGTGGGTTATGCCACTACCTTGATGTTTGGATCTACGTGAAGTGGATGATTCTTTAGAAATCAGAAGAGAGCAGGTCCTGAATACAACCCATTGATAGAACCTCCTTCGAGTGATGAAAAGGGAGCGATACATGCCTCACTACGAAGCACTTTACAATTGATAAAGTAGGGCTTTTCACGAATACCTCATCCGCCCACACCACCTCCACATTCACCTCCATAACATACACCTTCACCCACACCACTACTACCTCCACCACCGTTCAATATGTTGAATACCATGAAATTGCCCGTTTTCAAGGGCTTGGGAAGTGAGGACCTGGATCATTTTTGGTTCATTGCGAAGGCTGTATGGACAACCCAGAATATTATGGATGATCATATAAAGAAGGCATAGTTGGTTACTGCTCTACAAGATCGCGCGTTGATGTGGTACATTAAGTACTGCACCAATAACCCATTGGCATCGTTAACAAACACTCAGACTCCTATAAATAAGGAATTTGGTAGGCCCAAGTTTGAATCACAATTAGTCATTAGATTCAAGGAAATCATGATTAGGCCTAGCGAAATGCCCTGGAAATTGGATCAAAGATTGAAGTTTCAGATCCGCGAAGCTAACATTAATCTCACGAATAATCAGCACTGCGAATGGTTTGTAGCCTCACTCCTACCCCACCTAAGGGTTTCTTTATCACAGCAATAGATAGGGACCCAGGTGGAAGCCTTGGAAATTGCGATGAGATTGCATGAATGCCTATTCAGGACGCTGCTTTGGCAGTTCAACAGATTCACGCAGAATTGCAGAATCTCTCCTTGGAATTACAGAGCTTGAAAGAGGAAAAAGTGGCTTGGACGAAGGTGCGCGAAGAAGTTTAGTGCCTGAAATGTAAAAGCCAAGGGCATGATAAAGATCACTGCCCTGTTTTCATGAATTATATTACAGGAGGAGGGCCAATGCCTCTGAGGCAGGAGGCTACCTCAAGACCAAGTATAGGGCTCACGATGTGGTGCTCTATCTGTTAGGTAGCTGGAAAACATGTAACGAACAATTGCCACTTGCTGGAAAAATTTGTATAGACGTCGCAACAATTATTCTACAATTTTTGTAAATCGATGGGCCATGATGAGCATAGCCACTGTAGCTATGAATTGATGATGGAAAAAATGCCCGCGTATTGAATGAAAACAGAAACTCGACCTCTAGATCAAGGCACTGGGGAGCATGCGGAGGATATCAGGGGCGCGGACGAGGCCGAGGAGGTGGAGGACCTGGTAGAGGTCGAGGATAAGTTATTTGCTATAACTACGGAGTGCCAGGACACTATGCCCAGGAATGTATGAACCAGACACAAATGTCATGCTGGTATTGTAGTTAGTTTGACCACACAATAGAATAATGCCCTATATTGATAGCTAAGATGTGGGAGAAGAAGACACAACCTTAGCAACCTACCCTGAATTTACAGATGATGAGGGTCGAGCCCCGTGAAGAGGATTCCAATGTAAATATTGTGCTATGAGGTGGAATGATGACTGGTGATGATAAAGGGAAACAACCTGAAGAAAGTGAACGGGTCTGTAAGGCTCCAGAAAAGAATTTTGGTTTGACCTAGAGAGGGCGAAGGAAACGTTCATGGATGTGTTGTGGCCGGCAACAAACCCCCCCCCCTTTTTTCTTTTTGTTCATTTAAGTGTTAACCAAAATACTAAATGAATGGGGACCCTTAGTTAATTTTTAGGAAGAGCAAGAGTTTCCTTTCCTCAAAATAAGGTTACCATCATAAGCTTAGGTAGGTATTTAGAATATTTTAAACCTAAGTCTATGATAAGGAGAAAATCTTTAAAATTGCGTTGCAAAAAAGGATAGGAAATGCCCCCATTTCCCTTTAATACCAATATGCACAAGACCCTTGTGTTTAGTATAACATCGCGTCGCAACAAAGTAATGCTCATAAGGAAAAACTTAAAAATTTTACCGATCTGCGATAACGCCGATCGCAAGATCGCATATCGTAGAAATGAGCCGGCAGGACTTGGCAAACATCAAACTTCTGCGATCTGCGATATTGCGATCGCTGCGATATTGCGTTCTCACGATCTGCGATGGTGCGATTTGCGATGGCGCGATCTGCGATGGCGCGATATGCGAGGTTACGTAAGCAAATCATAAATCACTTCATTACGAATCCTTCGGGCACGCCATTCAAGGAAAAATCCACTTACCATAATCTGACTCCAAATCATGCGCTTTTAATGATAGTAAATGACTTAGTTGTCAGTTATTAATGGAAGTAAAGACGCGTGCCTTTATAGAGAATTGCTTCACGTAAGGTGGCATATTTGATACATCTGTTGCATTTAAAACTCTCCCATCACCTTTCTGAATCAGTCATTTCCATTTCACTCATAATCTGCAGGAACGAAGAGCCAAGACGATTCAAACCCAAATGCAGTAAGAAATGGGAAAGAAAAATAAAGCCCAAAGCTCTGAAGCGAATGAAAAGACGAAGGAGATGGCGCCTTTGTATACAAATACAGCCTGTAACAGAGACGCAGGGATATCGACATGGGAAAGCATGTATAGGCTGCTTGAGGAGGAAAATCCTAGAATAATGAAGGTTGCTGCTATCGCGGGCTCACAACGCTCTTCCGAGGCATCCTTAGAGGAGCTGGCATGTTCATTTCTTCACAAGATAGCAGCAAGACCCAAAATTCTACCATATACGGATATGATCAAGTGGATACTTGATAATGCAGACATGAACAACAGACAATTCAAAGTTCAAGGACACGGGCTCATCGGATCATTCGCTGCACAAGATTTGAAGCTTATGTATCATCTTCCTGAACCGCAGGCGACTTACAATGCACAATTCGTCAAGAAATTTGTGGCCGAGAACCCAGACCTATCAGAGACCACCAAGGATTGGTCCAGAAAAGAGGAGTCGCTCAAAAGGGACAAAAACGGTATGTACAGCACTGGTTCCCTCACCTCTCCGTATTGTTTTGCTGCAGCCATGCTTTGTAGGTTATTTGGGATGCCAGATATCAATAGGTTTTTGTCTGAATGGCTACCATTAATTGATGCTACCACAAACGCTGATATTATGGATTGGGCCAAGATCCTTTCTAATAATCTATACATGGTTGTTATCAATTACCGGTCTAAAAGATCCTTGTTTCAAAGGATCTATCCTCCTTTTTATCTGTCTGCATATATTATGGATTCTATTTGTTATGTGTCTAAATTTCCCATTATGGGTTGGAAATGGACTACCCAGGACCCATTACCTATCCATGTTTATCACAAGGTGTTATGGGATTCTCAGTTCGTCCCTCACTTCTACCAGATTTGCCACGGGCTTATTTTGCCCTTGTACAGAATAATGTATGATGAAGACCCCCCGAGGTGCTCACCCGAGGCACAAATAGACATCATTCCCATCGCAAGATGGTTCGGGGAAGAATGGTTTACCTATATTAGAGTGTTTGGAAGCACTGTACCTCCACATGTCCTACCTCTATATATTCCTGATAAACTTTTGGCTCGGGAAATTGCTTATCAAACCTGTTCAGAAGGCGGCCTGACCAAAGACCTGAAGGACAAAAAGAAGGCCATATGGCCTCAATTTCCTGTAGCTTGTGGGGCCTTCTCATTGTTCGATGTAGGACACGCTTTCACTGAAGTAGAGAATGTGACGTGTCTACAATTATTTAAATTCCCAGCAAGGCCATTTGACCCAAATGATGTTGCCCAAGATTTCACAACGAACGTCAAAATAAAAGTATTCGTTGGAAAGAAAGATTTGTTTGATGATTTGTTTCAGAGTAGAAGCTCACTCCAAGAAATTTTGCGGGAAGCTCAGTTGAGGTTGTCTCCAGATGACCTCCAAAGATTCATGTTATACAGGGAAAGAAGGTTGGCCAGTGTTCCTCTAGAGAAGCTGCGACTGCCTGCCAGAGAACCAACTCCAAGCATTAGCCTCAGTGGAAACTCTAGCACTTCCAGATCTAAATCCAACGCTGCGCAAGGAGTACCAAAACATCCTAAAGAGTCTGGATGCGACCAAGGAAAAAACGAAGAAACAACTAAAGATACAGCTCAGTCAAGTGCAATGTCACAATAGCAAGTTATCGCCTCCCCGCCAAGAGATGTCCCCCCTCCTGTCATCGAAGCACCACTCGTCACAACAGAACTGGACAAAGAATGGGAAACCTTCAATGAACTGATCAATCTTGAAGGGCAAGCCCCCAAAACACCTGTGAACAATACGTAGGTAGTGTAAGAAGTGGTTTCGACCATAGTCAGCAGTGTCACAGAAACGGAGCACATTCCTATCGCTCCGCCTTCTGAGCTTCTACTTAATGTAGAAGAAATTCCCCCACTGGATTTATTCTATAGTCCCTAACACAAAGCAGTTGTAAGGAGACAGAGGAAGAAAAGAAAACTAGAAAGTACACTGTCACAAGATGTTTAATATTTGGACGTCTTATGGAAAGACCCCAACAATAACCCGACTGAAAATCTCACTAAGCTGTCTCAGATTGCAGGAGCATATGCTTCTGCAACTATTGACAAGGCGTCAGAAGTTCAGCAACTATTGAAAAAACAAGAAGATCAAATACAACTGCTACAACGACAGTTGCACCAAGCCAATGCTAATATTGAAGCTTCCAAACAGCTCGAGAAGCTGCAGGAAGACTTTCAGCAGATGCAGATAGGCTATCAAAGAAGTCTAGACGAGAAAGGAAAATAATTTCAGACTTTACAGGAAATGCATAAAGATGAGCCTAAGCTGGCAGAATTTATTACAGAATCGATTGGCTTAAATGAGCAACTATTGCAACAACAGGAAGAGTTGGGACGTAAAATATCACAGTGGAGTCACTATTGCGAGCTGAGCGATAAAATCACCAATCAAGTGGTAGACTTGTGGAGTGACTATGATCAGAGTGACAGGCGGGTGACGAAATACTTAACTTGGCAGGATGAAGATGCAAGGAAAAGAGCAGGTGCACCCAGGATAAACGAAAATCATAAAGAAATGCTCTTTAATAAATGGGATGACCAAATCAGGCAGGCGGAGCGAGCAGCGGAGACAGCGGCTACACAGGCAGGCATTCTTATCGACTGTGTAAATGAGAATTTACACAGGACCAATTTAATCGCAGAGACCACCCCGGGGTACCTACCGAATAAGTTACAACTGGAAGCAGAATGGAAGCAGAAAGCGTTGGCAAAGGGAAAGGCAATCCAAGCATTAAACAGGTTGGATTGGGAATGTTACTGGACATACTTGGTCAAACCACACAGTCAATGGATGACGGTGAAATGCATCACAAACGCAGCCGAAAAAGTAGTGCCAGCTCTCGTAGATGCTGTTTTCGCAGCCCAGCTCAGCGCAGAAGTCAGTCAGCCGACTCTCCTCAAGCCCATGATGAACACTTGCAACTTTAAGGACCAAATTCAGAAGTAGCCTTATTTTAGAATGTTGTTTTTTCTTTTTATTAGATTAGAAAAAGGACGGTCATTTGAAAACCGTATCCTAAATTTTGTAAAAATACTGTTATTAGAATTAGGAAGTAGTATTTTAACCCTTCTCATGCATTTAGAGAAGGGTCCAGAAATTTGTCAAAAACTTGTCCTCGGAACATGCACTTCTGCACCCTCAGAGGAGGTTTTGATGAATGGATGGATCGAGATTTATTAATGTTTGCATTTGATGTCTGCTACTGATGTTGCACTTCTGTACTCTTAGTAGATGTTAGAACAAGTAGAGATAAATCGTTTTTGCTTGAAGCTTGTGAGTAGGATTAGTCATAAATGGTACTTTTATCTCTTGACCATTTCTGCTCATATTCTTAAAGTGATATACTGTTTTCAGTTGTTTATATGTTAATGCATGAATGTGTGGGTTACCATTTGGCACTTCTGTACGGTGGAGTCATTTATTTGTGTTTGATATATGAATAACTTATTATGCGATATGCTGTTCACAACTGTTTTGCTTAACTTTTTATGCAAAGTGGTTTATCTTAATTGATTTCTATTCTTATGATAGCTGAATGATCTTTATTACCAGTTATTGTTCGAAATCTCTTTAGATCGCATAATAGAAGGAATACACCCTGGGTTAGCGTAGATTATATGTGTTGTTTCTTATTAGATTACAATAGCATAGAGTTAGTTTAGAAGTTTGAATTAAAATAGCTTTAAGTACTTCTAGATCAGCATCATCCAACTCTACACACACACACACCCCTTAGATTGGGAAACTGGTCCCATTATCCCCAGTCGGACCCGCTATACCAAACGGATAAGGATCTGCCAACCAAGGTCCAGACCGGGTGGGTATCCCCCTTGTTGTCGACCCGATTTTCGGGGCTTCAACATATTTGGCGCTAGAAGGAGGGCCTGAACATAGCATCTGTTGGAATTATTTTCAATTGTGAAATTTGAATCAGGATGGCTGATCATAAAATTCCTATTTGGAGTTGCATCCATGTTCCTACCTCTTCCAACACTCCACCAGAAGTGGTAAGACTCTTGTCTCAGGTAAAATTCAATGGTAAGAATAATTCTTCTGCTTTTAACCATGCTCTTCAATTTATTCAAAAAGTTTCAAGTTCTGATATTCAGAGAATTGATGAAGGCGTTTTATGCAGAATTTTTACTCTTACATTCACAGCGGAAGCTAGAAAATGGTGCAGAACCCTCCCAGTTGCATCAATTCACAGCTGGGACCAATTCGTCAAGACTTTTATTTTTGAGTTTGACTGTTATGACTATGACCAGGTATATGATGAAATTGATTATCTACGGAAACAAGATGAATCTGTTAGGGATTTTAATATGCGATTTCATCTTAATTGTCTAAAGTATGATCTTGAAAGTGAACTCATGGATGAAGAATCTTCAGATTATGCTGAGTATTCCCTGCCTCCTATGTCTGATCAAGCAGAAATTAGTTCAAGCTTTGTCTCATTTTCTTCTAATGTGAATGAGGATTCCAAGTTGAATATACAAATCAGCCATGATGAAGAAAGTCCCCAAAGCCTAGGAGTCATGCGTGCTCTAATGCAAGAAGACAAAAGCGAGAATGCTAGAGGAAAGCCTACCTTGGAACCAGGAGACGACTTTGATACAAGGTCAGATAATGTCATTGCAAATCAACAAATGCAGACGCCAAGGTTAGAACAGCAAACTATTTCTCTTTCAAAAAGTATCGGTACACAAAGGTATGATCTAAAGCCCGATGTCTATGATGAATCTGATGAACAAAGATTTTTCCATGATGAGATTTCCAAATGCATTGTTCCAGAATCACATTTTTCTCTTTATCCTGATATTTTTAGTGATGATAATTTTTCCCCTCTCAATATTAAAGATATCTCAAAAAACACAGAGGATTATTCAAATGAGTCATCATTAGGTTTTCAAGATAAAAAGACAGCTATAGAACATCCTTTGACCATTTTCAAACAAGAACCACTTGACCTTCCTTGTCTGAAAATATATGACGAAAAAGAGAAATCTAGGGAAACCTGTAAAATCATTTATGATAGTTACTTTGACGACGATGATGTTGTTGATTTATCCCAAGTAACTCAACTAAACTCAGATAATGAGAGATATCCTAATTCAGAAATCATATCAGTCAATCCTCATTTCAAAGTAAAAGATCATTTGCATGATTTTACTATCCAAGACAATACCCCGATCTATGATTCATATCATGAGAAAACCCCCATGCCTGTCCACAATCATAACTTGTCTGCTGACTCACAAGACGGAATTCGAAATTACTCGGATCCCATAATTCTGGCCAGTTCTTGTGAGAAGCGAGATATTACAAGTAAATCCCAGTTGTGCTGTATCATTATTTGTACAGATAATCTTTTCTTTCTTTCTCACTTGCACTCATTTTGTACAAAATCAGATTGTGTTTTAAATTTTCACATTTTTGATAGATTACTATGGCATGTTGAGCATCTTATCAAAGAACATTCGAAAGACGCGATACTATTTTTGAGAGCCAAACTGTGTCAAGAAAGTACAGAACCTTTTCAATTTCAAGATCAATCAATATCAGACTTTCTTAAAAAACTTCTTTGGCATCCTAAACATCATCAACGAAAGAAAGTACCTTTCGAAACTTGTTGGCAATTCGCGCCAATTGATAAGAATCTTTCCAGGAATTTCTATCTATTCTGCATTGATTTATTTAGCGATTTATATATGGAAACTTTCCTTTTATACGAAATCGCTAAAAGCTCAACTTTAACGAACAGTAGGTTACAAGCCATTGAAACTAAAAAATCATGTTCACAACCTGGCTTGTCATCTTTCCTATTACGAGATCATCAATCCATAACAGAAATTCATCCTAATTTTTATGATCCAATAGGTTCCCAGTTGGAAAGAAGTTTTCATGAGAAAGAAATATCAGACAGAATTCCAACCGAGGTTACATATTCTTATTCCCCATCCAACATTAAAAGTTCAGGAAAAGTTTTTTTCCCAACACTAATGTTTGGAAGTTACATGCGGCTAGGGATGAAAATGAGGAGATGGTTCCACTGGAAATATCATTTCACCTAGTTAATGTTCTGTATATAATTAGAATAGGAGTAGGAGTAATTTAGCTAGTTTATTAGGTTTTAGGTTCACTTTTAATAGTTGGTAGAAAAGAGATTATCCCTATTCTGTACATAATCCTAAAAGAATGTCTGCCTCTCATTTCGTTAGATTTTTCCCATAATAAAATTTGCTATGGTCAACAGCATTTGACATTTACTAAAGACACCATTTCTCTGTCAGGTGTTGAACTTCTGCTTGAGTAAATAGCAAATCTTTCAGAAACTTGATCTTTATTATTTATAGATATAGTTAATAAACTTTAAACCAGATACGATACTAGTCTCAACCTCCAAAAGCTTGACAAAAGTAATCTTAGTAAAGAAATTGTTTTATATCAGTACAATGAAAGGTATCAATAATAAAATAAATATTCTCTGTAAAACTGCTGTTTTCAAACTCTATTATTGTCGTCCAGAGCTTTCTTAAGGAAAAACAATGACTTCCTCCCTGCTAAAGGAAACCGCAGCGTTCAGAGAACCAATCCAAGAAAACACTGTATCTCAAAGAATAAGAGGTCTCATCACGAGCCGGCTTATCATGATCACAGATATTATAACTTGCTGACTTTGCCAATACTGTCCACCAAAACAGGGCAACGACTTAAGATTGTTGCAATCAAAAGACAAGGGGTCTCATCACGAGTCAGCTTGTTCAGAAAAAATGTAAATCAAGTGAATGACTGTGTCATAATCTGGCCACCAAACCAAGACATTGTTCTTTAGAGAATAAAAAAGGAAAAAGTGTCAAAAGGGGTTTTCTCTGAAAAGTTGTAAATAACCTTAAGCAGGATAAAGGATCATTGCTGGATAATAGGTAACCCTGTCGAGGCTATGGACGCCTGCTGGCAGCAGAGGCTCTACCTACGGCAAAAGAGCATATTTAAAAGACTGCTACACAGGGGAGACTTTATTTTATTTTTACAAGACCAAGTAATGGCTGATGTAAATGCAAGGACAAGCTGAGGATACAAGTAATTAAAATAGAAAGAGGTTGAAACGAAATATCATTGACAGTTTGAAGTATGACATGCTTTATCTTTTTATAATAAAGTTCAAGTTTCCTGAAATTTTTTTTTGTTGTTTCGGAAGTTTTAAAAATTCATTAGAAAATCAGAGATAACTGGTTCTCCCAAGTGAATCGCCAATTGTTGTGGCCGGCAACAACCCCCCCCCCCCCCCCCCCCCTTTTTTCTTTTTGTTCATTTAAGTGTTGACCAAAATACTAAATGAATGGGGACCCTTAGTTAATTTTTAGGAAGAGCAAGAGTTTCCTTTCCTCAAAATAAGGTTACCATCATAAGCTTAGGTAGGTCTTTAGAATATTTTAAACCTAAGTCTATGATAAGGAGAAAATCTTTAAAGTCGCGTTGCAAAAAAGGATAGGAAATGCCCCCATTTCCCTTTAATACCAATATGCGCAAGACCCTTGTGTTCAGTATAACATCGCGTCGCAACAAAGTAATGCTCATAAGGAAAAACTTAAAAATTTTACCGATCTGTGATAACGCCGATCGCAAGATCGCATATCGCAGAAATGAGCCGGCAGGACTTGGCAAACATCAAACTTCTGCGATCTGCGATATTGCGATCGCTGCGATATTGCGTTCTCGCGATCTGCGATGGTGCGATTTGCGATGGCGCGATCTGCGAGGTTACGTAAGCAAATCATAAATCACTTCATTACGAATCCTTCGGGCACGCCATTCAAGGAAAAAGCCACTTACCATAATCTGACTCCAAATCATGCGCTTTTAATGATAGTAAATGAATTAGTTGTCAGTTATTAATGGAAGTAAAGACGCGTGCCTTTATAGAGAATTACTTCACGTAAGGTGGCATATTTGATACATCTGTTGCATTTAAAACTCTCCCATCACCTTTCTGAATCAGTCATTTCCATTTCACTCGTAATCTGCAGGAACGAAGAGCCAAGACGATTCAAACCCAAACACAGTAAGAAATGGGAAAGAAAAATAAAGCCCAAAGCTCTGAAGCGAAGGAAAAGACGAAGGAGATGGCGCCTTTGTATACAGATACAGCCTGTAACAGAGACGCAGGGATATCGACATGGGAAAGCATGTACAGGCTGCTTGAGGAGGAAAATCCTAGAATAATGAAGGTTGCTACTGTCGCGGGCTCACAACGCTCTTCCGAGGCATCCTTAGAGGAGCTGGCATGTTCATTTCTTCACAGGATAGCAGCAAGACCCAAAATTCTACCATATACGGATATGATCAAGTGGATACTTGATAACACAGATATGAACAACAAACTATTCAAAGTTCAAGGACACGGGCTTATCGGATCATTCGTTGCGCAAGATTTGAAGCTTATGTATCATCTTCCTGAACCGCAGGCGACTTACAATGCACAATTCGTCAAGAAATTTGCGGCCGAGAACCCAGACCTATCAGAGACCACCAAGGATTGGTCTAGAAAAGAGGAGCCACTCAAAAGGGACAAAAACGGTATGTACAGCACTGGTTCCCTCACCTCTCCGTATTGTTTTGCTGCGGCCATGCTTTGTAGGTTATTTGGGATGCCAGATATCAATAAGTTTTCGTCTGAATGGCTACCATTAATTGATGCTGCCACAAACGCCAATATTATGGATTGGGCCAAGATCCTTTCTGATAATCTATACATGGCTGTTATCAATTACTGGTCTAAAAGATCCTTGTCTCAAAGGATCTATCCTCCTTTTTATCTGTCTGCATATATTATGGATTCTATTTGTTATGTGTCTAAATTTCCCATTATGGGTTGGAAATGGACTACCCAGGACCCATTACCTATCCATGTTTATCACAAGGTGTTATGGGATTCTCAGTTCGTCCCTCACTTCTACCAGATTTGCCACGGGCTTATTTTGCCCTTGTACAGAATAATGTATGATGAAGACCCCCCGAGGTGCTCACCCGAGGCACAAATAGACATCATTCCCATCGCAAGATGGTTCGGGGAAGAATGGTTTACCTATATTACAGTGTTTGGAAGCACTGTACCTCCACATGTCCTACCTCTATATATTCCTGATAAACTTTTGGCTCGGGAAATTGCTTATCAAACCTGTTCAGAAGGCGGCCTGACCAAAGACCTAAAGGAAAAAAAGAAGGCCATATGGCCTCAATTTCCTGTAACTTGTGGGGCCTTCTCATTGTTCGATGTAGGACACGCTTTCACCGAAGTAGAGAATGTGACGTGTCTACAATTATTTAAATTCCCAGCAAGGCCATTTGACCCAAATGATGTTGCCCAAGATTTCACAACGAACGTCAAAATAAAAGTATTCGTTGGAAAGAAAGATTTGTTTGATGATTTGTTTCAGAGTAGAAGCTCACTCCAAGAAATTTTGCGGGAAGCTCAGTCGAGGTTGTCTCCAGATGACCTCCAAAGATTCATGTTATAAAGGGAAAGAAGGCTGGCCAGTGTTCCTCTAGAGAAGCTGCGACTGCCTGCCAGAGAACCAACTCCAAGCATTAGCCTCAGTGGAAACTCTAGCACTTCCAGATCTAAATCCAACGCTGCGCAAGGAGTACCAGAACATCCTAAAGAGTCTGGATGCGACCAAGGAAAAAACGAAGAAACAACTAAAGATACAGCTCAGTCAAGTGCAATGTCGCAACAGCAAGTTATCGCCTCCCCGCCAAGAGATGTCCCCCCTCCTGTCATCGAAGCACCACTCGTCACAACAGAACTAGACAAAGAATGGGAAACCTTCAATGAACTGATCAATCTTGAAGGGCAAGCCCCCAAAACACCTGTGAACAATACGCAGGTAGTGCAAGAAGTGGTTTCGACCATAGTCAGCAGTGTCACAGAAACGGAGCACATTCCTATCGCTCCGCCTTCTGAGCTTCTACTTAATGTAGAAGAAATTCCCCCACTGGATGTATTCTATAGTCCCCAACACAAAGCAGTTGTAAGGAGATAGAGGAAGAAAAGAAAACTAGAAAGTACACTGTCACAAGATGCTGAACATTTGGACGTCTTATGGAAAGACCCCAACAATAACCCGACTGAAAATCTCACTGAGCTGTCTCAAATTACAGGAGCATATGCTTCTGCAACTATTGACAAGGTGTCAGAAGTTCAACAACTATTGAAAGAACAAGAAGATCAAATACAGCTGCTACAACGACAGTTGCACCAAGCCAATGCTAATATTGAAGCTTCCAAACAGCTCGAGAAGCTGCAGGAAGACTTTCAGTAGATGCAGATAGGCTATCAAAGAAGTCTAGACGAGAAAGGAAAACAATTGCAGACATTACAGGAAATGCATAAAGATGAGCCTAAGCTGGCAGAATTTATTACAGAATCGATTGGCTTAAATGAGCAACTACTGCAACAACAGGAAGAGTTGGGACGTAAAATATCACAGTGGAGTCACTATTGCGAGCTGAGCGATAAAATTACCAATCAAGTGGTAGACTTGCAGAGTGACTATGATCAGAGTGATAGGCGGGTGACGGAATACTTAACTTGGCAGGATGAAGATGCAGGGAAAAGAGCAGGTGCACCCAGGATAAATGAAAATCATAAAGAAATGCTCTTTAAAAATGGGATGACCAAATCAGGCAGGCAGAGCGAGCAGCGGAGACAGCGGCTCCACAGGCAGGCATTCTTATCGATTGTGTAAATGAGAATTTACACAGGACCAATATAATCGCAGAGACCACCCCGTGGTACCTACCGAATAAGTTGCAACTGAAAGCAGAATGGAAGCAAAAAGCGCTGGCAAAGGGAAAGGCAATCCAAGCATTAAACAAGTTGGATTGGGAATGTTACTGGACATACTTGGTCAAACCACACAGTCAATGGATGACGGTGAAATGCATCACAAACGTAGCCGAAAAAGTAGTGCCAGCTCTCGTAGATGTTGTTTTCGCAGCCCAACTCAGCGCAGAAGTCAGTCAACCGACTCTCCTCAAGCCCATGATGAACACTTGCAACTTTAAGGACCAAATTTAGAAGTAGCCTTATTTTAGAATGTTGTTTTTTCTTTTTATTAGATTAGAAAAAGGACGGTCATTTCAAAACCGTATCCTAAATTTTGTAAAAATATTGTTATTAGAATTAGGAAGTAGTATTTTAACCCTTCTCATGCATTTAGAGAAGGGTCCAGAAATTTTTCAAAAACTCGTCCTCGGAACATGCACTTCTGCACCCTCAGAGGAGGTTTTGATGAATGGATGGATCGAGATTTATTAATGTTTGCATTTGATGTCTGCTACTGATGTTGCACTTCTGTACTCTTAGTATATGTTAGAACAAGTAGAGATAAATCGTTTTTGCATGAAGCTTGTGAGTAGGATCAGTCATAAATGGTACGTTTATCTCTTGACCATTTCTGCTCATATTCTTAAAGTGATATATTGTTTTCAGTTGTTTATATGTTAATGCATGAATGTGTGGGTTACCATTTGGCACTTCTATACGGTGGAGTCATTTATTTGTGTTTGATATATGAATAACTTATTATGCGATATGCTGTTCACAACTGTTTTGCTTAACTTTTTATGCAAAGTGGTTTATCTTAATTGATTTCTATTCTTATGATAGCTGAATGATCTTTATTACCAGTTATTGTTCGAAATCTCTTTAGATCGCATAATAGAAGGAATACACCCCGGGTTAGCGTAGATTAGATGTGTTGTTTCTTATTAGATTACAATAGCATAGAGTTAGTTTAGAAGTTTGAATTAAATTAGCTTTAAGTACTTCTAGATCAGCATCATCCAACTCTACACACACACACACCCGTTAGATTGGGAAATTGGTCCCATTATCCCCAATCGGACCCGCTATACCAAACGGATAAGGAGCTGCCAACCAAGGTCCGGACCGGGTGGGTATCCCCCTTGTTGTCGACCCGATTTTCGGGGCTTCAACAAGATGTTAAGAAAATCTTCGCTAAGGCCTCTACCTCAGGAAGTCAAGACAAGCTATCTAAAGAGGATGACCCCTCCATGCTTACTACCTTCTTGGAGACTTGTATGAATCTGTTGCACAATAGCAAGGTCATGAAAGGGCTACAAGAATTGATAAATAAGTGTGATGTTAAGGAAGGTGCTCCTGAAGGACACCGCGTAGTTAGAAAAATAGGCAAACACAAGACAAGACTAGGGCATGAAATGAGGCTTACTGCGTAGTCAGAAAAAAAGGCAAACACAAGACAAGAACAGGGTGCAAAATCAGGCTTACCGCGCAAATAGGAGAGTATGAGATGGACCAAGCTATTTTGGATCTAGGGTCGGATGTGAACATTTTTCCTAAACAGACGTGGGAAATAATGGGGGCACCTATGTTGTAGTGGTCTTTGATTCAATTAAGGACGGAAAACCAACAAAAGATTATCACTATGGGGTGTTTTCATGGAGTGACTGTAGATATAGAAGGTGCGAGTGTGCTGGCCGATTTCAAAGTGATAGATATTGTTGATGACAACAGTCCATACCCCCCACTCTTAGGAATTGATTGGGCTATCGACATGAACAGGGTTGTCAATTTGAAGAAGCAGACTATGTCGTTTGAAAGAAAATCGCTTCGCGTAGCAGTACCACTGGGTCATTCAGAAGGACCGTGCAATACTGAATCGGTCCGTGATTATGAGGAAAGCGATGATGATTTGGACCATATCTACAAAATAACAGCCCGAGATCAAGATTGGGTTAATCCGATAGCCGATGGACGAATTGCATGGGACGAAGAAAGTTCCTTTACATCAGATTCAAATGAAGAGTTGGAGCATTAGCAGAATAGATTGCATGAAGAATCTATGCTATGGTCTAATATGATGACTAAATCATTGCGATGTGTATCATCGGAGGTAAGAAATTTACCTTATTATGATGGTCTAACTGATGTAGATAAATTTTTGGATGCTTTTGAAAGAGAATTTCTAGAGGATTACTGCTTTCAAGCATTGGACTGGGCACTACGCGTTACACGCACTCGATGGTGGGGTACACACAAAGACAACTTTGCTGAGTGGTGCAACTACAGAAGAATGATAAGATTGCAGTTTGGTCGCCCAAACATTCGGCTAACTGAGAAATACGATGGAAGAAATGATTCGCAGGATCATTTAGCAAAATGGACTAAGGTCTATGGAATGGAGGCGCAGCTAGAGCGGGTGCATATATTCTGTCACACTTTGGACATCATTCCTATGAATTGGTACCTAGAAACAAAACTTCGCCATGGCACCATAGAGTGGGATATCTTAAGGGAAGGATTTTTTATGACATTCAGTTTTGAGGATGGGTTCAAAAGCATCAATGAAGCATTGCAGGAGGTTAAGGCAGTAATATTCGGAATACCACAGGATCCTTTAAAATTGATTCAACCAGGTTGGAGCACTCAGCTGCGCCATGCACTAGAGTTCTATAATGTGACTGTTGAAGGAGATGATGGGGATCCAAGGAATATTAAGATTCTAGAGGCAGAAGACCACCGCGAAGTTGAAGGACCATAGATAGGGAATCCAAATATCACCACGACACTGAAAACTAGGCAAGTAAACATTAGCACTAAGGCAAAGCCAAAGTTTGCAAAGGTTGGGGATCACTGGAATGATGCTACAGTAGATAAAGTTGTTGAGTTTCTCCACGAATATCAGGATTTGTTCCCTACAAAATTTTAGACCTCAAAGGTATCATAGGAGACCTGGGCATAATGAAGATTACATTGAATCCAGATGCAAAGCCAATCAAGTAGAGCCCATACCGCCTTATTCCCAAGTATAAAGAAAAGGTACCCTTAGAGTTGGACAAGATGCTTGAAGCAGGTATTATTGAACCTGTAAAGGATTCTGATTGGGTGAGCCCAATGGTAGTTCAGGAAAAGAAGCAGAAGGATGAAATATGGATATGTGTAGAACTTACAAAGCTTAATGATGACTACGTTCATGATCCTTTTCCAACACTGTTCACAGATGAAGTATTAGATAATGTTGGAGGACAGGTGGCCTACTCATTCACTGATGGGTTCTCGGGATACCATCAAATTAAGATCACGCTAGAAGACAGGAGTAAGACCACCTTCAAGACAGAATGGGGATGTTTCTCAAATGACATTTATTATTCATGGTTTGACTTCCATAAGACATTTAAGAGGAGCAGGGAGGCGACATTTAAGGCAATTAAGGCTAAAATATTTGGAAATTTGCCGCCAAATCAGCATTTATGGACGGATTTTTGGGGGAACAGTTGAATTTGAATTTGAATTCACCTATAAATTATGCGTGGTCATCCAGTGAAAAGCACTTTGCATCCTTAAAGTTTTTATCGAGCTGTGTTGTCGATTATGTATGAATCGCTCATATTGGGAGGATTTAGTCATGAGCCTTGCATTTTCCAAGTTATCAGAGATAAATCAGACATTCATCCTGGAAAATATGTTAGGACCAAGCCCTGCAAAAACTATGAGTACTGTTGGGGATGTCACCTATGAAAGAGCTACTCTGGAGGTTGTGAGCATGGAGGTTCCAAATGTTGTGCCTACAGCGCTGAGGTCACCTCAGCCGAAGCCTCCACCAGTGAGGGAATCCCCCAAGCCCAAGAAAGACAAACAGAAGAAGCCAATGCCAATGCGCGAGTCACTATGTAAGCATGTTGCCACCCAAGCTTAGAAGAAGGAAAAACAACCAGTGAAGGATAAGGGGAAAGTGGTCAATTTGAAGCTAAAGAAAGCACATAGGATATAGATGCCGAGGGGCTGGAGCCTTTCTCCAAACTACTAGATTATATCCCTCCACGTAATGGAAAAGTGAAGGTCCCCAAGGACCCAAATGCAAGCAAATTCCTCCTAAACACACCACTACTACCATAGGCCATCAGTTTTGAAGGTCCGTGCTTAGCACGGATTCCCCATTTAAAGCTGGAGGACTAGGATTTGGAGGACCATGAGAGGTTCCCCCACCTTACAATAGAGAACTACATGAAAAGAATTAGGTGTTATCGCCTTGGAGCCTGTGGAGTGGATTCGCGGAGTGAATCAGTCAGGATTGTTGAACCTGTTGTGGGTGCCCCACTACCACTGCTCCAACATCAACCTTATTGTTATCAAGCAGTTGTTGACCTTGGTAAATGATGAATACTTGTGGCTGATAATGCCGAACCCTATCACTGACATGCTGATTCATCAAATCATGTTGTTGCCGCACTCAGGGTTGAATCCGGCCAAGGTGTTTGGTGGAAATACAAGCGAGAGCAACCTTGCATAGAAAATGAAGGAGAAATTCAAGCTCATGAAGAAGCTCTGTAGGTACTCTATTACCTCAATCATTGACCCCGAGGTAAAAATTTCTATGCAGATCCTTGCTAGCAAAGTCATCAGAAAATGTCGCACAAACGAGGTTCAGGCTCCAGTTATTTCACTAGCTGCACAGTGCGTGGAGGGCATGCAGTTCAATTGGTCGCGCTACCTTTATAGTGAGTTCCTTACAAACTGTCAAGAAGTGCAAGATGAGAGTAAAACATTCCACTACGCATGGTTGTTACTCTCCATCATATTAGTGGCTTGGCATCTATGGAGGACAGTCAATTTCCTCTCATGGAGAAAGATTTTCCGGAGGCTGCACAGTTTGTATCCCTCTAGGCAACAAAGGATGTCGCACGCATCACAAAGACCAAAGTCTTCTGGGTATTGATGGAGGTGAGTATTCGCATAGCCATCAACCAGAAGTCACGGTTGTCCCCAATGGTATTTGAACATCTTTCATAGTACACAGAGTTTAAATCTGACTTCCACTGCGTATACATCAGGGCATGGAAGGATCCGCAACAAAAATGGTTTGACCTGCCTTACCTTACTACAGATGATGCTATTCAGGAGGTCATCAAGCACTGGCCGATAGATTGAAATACTCCATCCGATCTGGCCATGGGCACCAAAAAATCCGCAGAGAAGAAAAACGAGGAGGCAACAAAGAAAAAGGTCCAACAGTTGGCTGAGAAGCACAAAAAAGATGTTAAGGAGAAGGCCCGGGTGGAAAATGAGAGTGTGGCGAAGTAGCAGGCTGAACAAGAAGAGTGCAACTCTGAGCGCAGTGGTAAGTCTCCTTCGCCCCAAACAGAGGAGGAGGAGCAGTCAGAGCATAATGGTGGCGGTCAAGAGGAATTGAGCATTCCCTTCTGAATAAAGAGATACAGGGATCAATGAAAGGAAGGGCCGCAAAAGAAGTAAAAAGTGACAAAGCCTTCACTCTATCCAATCACTCTGACAAAAGGTGACCTTGATGAAATTGGAGACAAGGTACATGATACCACATTGGAACTGCTACAACAGTTTGAACAACAGCAACAATAGGCACTAAGTACCATCTAGAAGGATCTGCATGAATTGCAAATTCAGACGAGTAGGATCAAGGTGAGCTCAGGGCAGGTAAGTGCTCCATAGACAAGCTTGGCATGAGAAACCAGTTAGATAGCAGAGATGGTTCAATCGCTGGATCTTTGGGCAGTCACGCTGCCAGATGGATCCTTGAGCGTAGAGGCAGTCGATGACAAGGTCATCGTAAGTTCTCTGAAGAACATCGGCCTCAACCTGGCTGTGCTCCCCAATGAGTTCCTTCACACACTATAGGTAGGTGTGACAGCAGAGTTCAGAGCTCAAGAGCAGCACGCACTAAGCCTAATCAGTGAATATCGGGTGAACAACGAGTAGATGTTCATCGAAAAGATAGAGGTGTTACTGGCAAAGGAGAAAATTTAGGCGCAAAGTGCCCAACTCGTGACTGCAGTAGTAGAATCATGTAGAATGGTACTGAGACTACATATCCCGGAGGAAGCAACATTGGAGGAAAATATCAGAAAACTTGTTACGGGTTTGCGCGATGCCAAGGTAGAAGTGGCTAGAGTCTAGTTTGAGTTGAACATGAAGATAACAGAACTGGAGCTCAAGTCGCAACCTTCGACCTCGCCAGAGGTAAGGGAACAACACGAAGCCATTATTAAAGATGGATTCGCAAGGGTGGATGCTGCGGTGGTGGACCGCACCACACTATTTAAGCAGGCTATGGAGGTAGTCACGACCCTGCAGGAGGATTCCACCTTGCAGGTCTTGAATACAAAAGTCCGCGAGTTACATCAGCAATATGACAAAGTAAGGGTGATGGCACACACCGTTGCTACAACCCAATGCCTCACCAAGCTATAGGAGGCTAAGCAGCTGCTTACACAGGTGGAAGTAGCGTAGAAGAAAGAGTCCATCCTTAAGGCCGGATTGGGGCCTTGGTTGGATAAGGCCTACATCCTGTCCACAAATATTCAGGAAAAATTGGTGAACATGTAGAGTACACAACAGAAGATCAAGCAGGACAGTCCAGGACCAGCCATAGAGCAGCTGGTGGAACAGATCAAGTAGGTAGCCATGTAGAGCACGGCTAAAGTAGCGCTTGCATAACTGGAGCTAGGGTATCTTCGCAACAAGATCTCTGTGCCAGCCGAGTGACTTGAGGGTGAGTCATGATCTTTGTGTTGGGGGCCTATTGGGATGGGGTCCCTAGGTCAATTTTGGGGCAAAAACCCCAAAGTTTTGTTATATACAATGTAAAGTCTTAGAAAATTTTGTTCGTGGAGTACGTATATAGTAAAGGAGTCAAAAATGGTTTTACCCTTCTTTTATGTAAGTTGAGTCGGCTTTTGAAGATCTACCCATGGTCCGTGGACCATTGGATTTTATAAATAGAGGTGTGTTAGGGATTTCTAAAGGAGGAGTAAGGAAGTAGTCTATGGAAAGAGTCTAAAGGGTTAGGCAGGAGAGTAAGAAGGAAGGCTTTGCAACTGTGTGCACAGAAGCCTAGAGTAGAGTCTGTAGCTGAGTGCGCAGACCCCTGCAATTGAGTGTGGAGGGAAGTCTTGAGTCTGTGAGTTGAATTGATTATCAATAAAGAGGATTATTACTGAAATTCATGTGTTTACCCATTTACTTATGTTATGTATGAATGCACTTTATGATGTGATAAATAATGCTTGTATGAAATAATGATGTATTGATGCACGACTTTACATGGTTTATATTGTTATATGAACACAATTGACATTAAGTGTTTATGTGAAGATTATACTATTGCATGTTAAAGTTATCCAACACTTAAGCAGGTCTGAATAATTGTTGGGTTAAGAATAGTCTTGGATGCATGTAAGTGGTTGATTAGCCTGTTTAGGGTCCGCAAAAGCCAGTCGTAGACCTTCGCGAAGGTCTAGAGGCCAATTCAAGGAAGTTATATTGATAAGCCTTAAAGGCTTATCGATCTGTGTGAAGGTAGATTTAGGGCATAAAACGACATCACGCTGATCTCTAGGTGTGGAAACTTGGTTCAGCATCCCCCCATACTGCTTCAGGTGAGACTTCAGTCTGCGCTCCGTGGATTGATGCCGAAAGGGCTAGTAGTGTAGGGATTTGTTTGGTGCAACTAACTCTGAACCTGGGTCAGGACCCACTAAGCCAACAATGTTAGGTCCTAAAATTAATTTATCTTCGGGATTACTCCAGTTTGTCAGAGTTCGACACTTCTTCCCATACAGTACTTCGAAGGGACTCATTTTGAGGGATTCATGGTAGTTGTTATTATAGGAAAATTCTACTAAGTGGAGGTATTCCTCCCATTTAGCAAGTTGTTGCATTGTGTACATTCAAAGCATGTCTTCTAACACTTGGTTCACTCATTCAGTCTACCCATCCATTTGGGGGTGGTAAGCAATGCTGAACTGAATCTGAGTTCCCAAACCTGGTAATAAAGCTTTCCAGAAAGTAGAGGTGAAATTAAAATCTCCATCAGATATTACTACTTTGGGTAATCCATGTAATTTAAAAAATTCCTTCATGAATATATCAACAATTTCCGCAGTTTTATAAGTAGGCTTAACAGGGATAAAATGTGTTGTTTTGCTTAATTTGTCCACTACCACCATAATGGAATCATTTTGCTTTCTGGATCTAGGCAATCCAGTTATGAAATCCAATGTAATTGTGTCCCATTTCCATTCAGGAATAGGAAGTGGGTGTAGTAGACCAGTCAGGTGCTGGTGTTCTGCTTTAACTTGCTGACACTCTAAACATTTAGCCAGATAGTCTACAATATATTTTCACATCCCAGGCCAAAAATAATTATTTTTGATTTCTGAAAACAAATTTTGATAGCTTGGATGTGCCATATACGAGCTTCTATGAAATTTGTCAAGTAGGTATTGTTTTATAGCTTTTTCGTTTGCCACAAATATTCTCCCTCTAAAAGTCAACATCTGATCACCGTTTATACCATAGTCACTCTACTTCCCCGAATTTACTGTTTTCTTAGCTTGTTGCCGAAGAAAATCATATTCAGGATCCTTCATAGTTGCTTCTTTAATTTGACTTAAAATCTTACTTTCCACCTTACTAAATGAGATCTCATAAATGTGATGCACCTTCCGGCTTAAAGCATCCGCCACAGGGTTCTCCTTCCCATTTAAGTGCTTAATATCAAAATCGATTTTTCTTAGGAAGGTTGTCCATATTACCTGCCGAGAATTTAAGTTTGGTTGTTTTAAGAAACATGTCAAGCTACTGTGATCCGTCATTAGAAGGAATTTCTTCCCCAATAGGTAGTGCCACCACATTTTCAAGGCGTGGACCACAACATTTAATTCTTGGTCGTAAGTCGAATATCTTTTCTCGTGATCTTTAAGCTTTCGAGATTCATAGGCTATCACTCTCCCATCCTGCATCAACACACCTCCAACCCCTTCTTGACAAGCATCTGTGCATACCATGAATTCCTTCTCTGGGTCCGCTATTCCTAATACATGGGTCATGGTTAATAATTGTTTCAGTAGTTCAAAACTGCACTGACATTCCTCTGTCCATTGAAAGGCTTTTCCCTTTTTCTGTAGAGAAGTGATAGGATATGAAATTTTTGAAAACCCTTTAATAAATTGTCGGCAATAACTAACTAAGCCCATGAAAGATCTGATATTAGTTACATTTTTGGGGACTGTCTAATTCATGATGGTTCTGATCTTCTCCAGATCTATTGTTATACCCTCAAAAGATATAATGTGGCCTAAATACTGACTCTGATCTTTATAAAAATCACATTTACTATATTTGGCATACAATTGATTTTCCCTTAGGATTTGTAATACTATTCGGAGGTGTTCTTTCAAGTTTTTAGAGTAAATCAGTATATCATCAATGAATATTAGAACAAATTTATCCAAATAAGGATGAAAAGTGTCATTCATCAGACTCATAAAAGTTGTTGGTGCATTGGTGAGTACAAAAGGCAATATAATGAATTCATAATGCCCGTAACGCGTCCTAAATGTTGTCTTGTAGACATCTTCTTATTTTACTCTGATTTGATGATAACCTGACCATAGGTCTATTTTGGAGAAGATAGTCTCTCCCTCCACTTGGTCAAACAAATCATCTATTCTTGGCAGCAGGTACTTATTTTTTATAGTCAACTTATTAAGTTGTCTATAGTCAATACACAGTTGTAGGGTGCCGTCCTTTTTCCTTACAAATAACAGGGCCGGCCCCCAGGGTGACACACTTGGGTGAATGTACCCTTTATCCAACAATTCCTGCAATTTCATCTTGAGTTCAGTTAACTCAGGTGTGCTCATTCGATAAGGATCTTTCGATACTGGAGCAGCCCCTGGTATCAATTCTATGGTAAAGTCAATATCTCTTTTTGGCGGTATACCTAGTATCTCCTCAGGAAAAATGTTTGTGCATTCTTGAATAACAGGAATATCTCTCAAGGTGGTTGTTTTTACTTTGGGATTGGTGTAACCAACTTGTACAACATACACTTGACAGTATTTTCGAATACATTTACTTAACTGGTTCGCAGTGATAGGACGTAATTTAACATTTTTTCAAATTCCCTGAATTTCTTGTCTAACCCCTCCCTCGAAGAGGTAGTTTATCGACTTATCCTTATAGTTAACAGCTGACCAATGTTTTTCTAACCAGTCCATTCCTATCAGTACATCATAGGACCCTAAGGGTAACATATTTAAATTTACCCTTACTGGCTGCCCAGCTATTTCTAACAGACAATTTTCTACTTTAACAGAAGCCTTACGCTTGGCCCCAGTGGCTAGCTAGACCAACCAAGGGGTTTTAAACTTGGTAGAGTTTAAGTGACATAATTCAACTATCTTAGGACTAGCATAGCTCAAACTTGTTCCTGGGTAAATTAGAATGGATACAGGATGATTAATAATTTTACCTTCAAACTCCACCATAGAAGGTTGATACTCGGCTTAGTTATCCTCCAAGGCTGCGTTTATTCGAGGAATGTTGTGGGCCAAATATCCAACTATGGAAGCTTCCTGAACGTTTTCCACTTGTCTCGCTCTGGTACGATGGGGGCAGTGTTTGTAATAATGGGGTTCCCCATAACCCTACCATTACAGTGATGGCCTCTGCTGTTGGCTGCCCTCAAGTTTGCTGGAGGCTTCTGTAGCTTGACTCTCCACCAGTTGTCTTGGTTTCACCTAATTTTTTCTCGATGTTCCAAATATTTTTGGGATTTCTAGGTTTTGCATTTGTAGGACTGAATGCATTCTTTTGTCCCTTTTTTGTCATCCAGACTTTGTTACCTTCTCCTTTTTGCTTCATTTGCTGATAGCATATTCTGGCCTTTCATATAGCTTCATCCATGGTTATTGGAATGTCAAATTGTATTCTCTCCTTCATAAAAGCTGGAAAACTGCTAACAAATCATTGCACTTTATCTTTTTCCTGACATATTTAAGGTACATACCTTAATAGTGATGTGAATTTAGTCACAAACGCATCCATAATTTGCTGCCCCAATCTAAGATCAAGGAATTCTTTGGCTTTGTTGTCATAAAATTATTCAGTAAGGTATCTTTCATTAAAATACTTTTGAAATTTTTCCCATGTGACTTCTTGTTCATCCACTCCCCATACCATTTTGACTTCCTCCCACCACAAGGTAGCTTTTCCTTACAGCTGGAAAATGGTGACTCTGGCTTTCAGATTATCTTTGTATTCATAGATCTGAAAGTACTTGTTCATGTTAATTAGCCAGGCTTCAACAATTTCTTCTTTTTCTCCTTCATACATCAAGGGTTTGATATTTTTAAATTCTCCCAATAATTCAGTCTTCTATCTCTTATTACCTTTACCACATGATATATTTTCTGACCCTTCTTCATTCTCTAACCAGAAATATTTTGCTCGTTATTGGTGTTCTTCGTTTCTATTCTCCTCCTCTCGATTAGGAGTTGGATTCCTTTGGTTTGTTTGTCAGAAAGACTCTTCAATATTATTTCTTGTTCGAGTATTAATCTTTCATTATCTTCCCTCATATTTCCCATTTTAGCTCAAAGTTGTTTCACAGTTTCTAGTAGCATTGCATCTATATTATTGCAGGTTCCTTCTCCTAAATGCACCCATACCTCTAGATTAGTTCCCACATGTGATGTAAATTCTATTCCGGTGGCCACTCTTCATGACGGTGTAGATGATGCTCCTCTGTGCATGCTCTGCTCACCTCTGTGAAACACAAATGTTTTGTTAACGATATTTTCCTTAAGGCCACAAAGTTGAAACTTGGTCTCTCATACCACTTGTAACACATCTACCCGCATTAACAAAATATTTTTTTTTTATTATGGATATTGTTTATTCAATTTAACGAGTTATTAATTGTTACGTACCAAATCTTACCTCCTCGTCACACTTAATGTTAATGATCTTTATATTCAAAGATTCCCTCAAAATTTGTTTACAACTTGAAGGTTAGGTTCATAATTGCACTAGTTATAGTTTTATTACCCCATGGTTCTAACCCACGCTTATGCTTTTGGATGGTTCTCGGTCCCGAGATACCAACTTCCAGCTATCCAAGATCTCGGCGGTCCACTTGGAAGTCCTGCCACCGTCGATATGGGGAAGGGGTTCTCAACGACTTGGATTTGTTTAATCTAGATAAGTGTACCTACCCACCAGGTATTTGATTTTTGTTGTCATTTGATCCATTGCTTCTGCCGAGAGGCTGGCTCCGCTCACCCATCCATTACAATTCTTACCATATCATTGTTACGGTCATGCTAAGGTAAAATGGAGTATTTTAGCTATCATAGATTGCATAGGTTCGTAGGTGAAGGGTATTCTCTTTGCAGTGCGGGTTCATTTCTCCTTCATAGCCTGATTTTGTTGTTGCAAACGATGATGGCCACCACTTCCACTCTTTATTCTTCTCATAGGCAACTCACATCACTAACCAGATACCTCTCCCGCCATTTGAATGGTTCTCCGGGTCTGGGCCTTATTCCTATTGAAGGTTCCCCTGGAGAAGTTATACCCAGCGGAAGGACCAACCATCGTAGGCGGTTGGTTCAGGTAGGCTCTTTCCTAAAGAGTTTTTAGCTTGGGTTAACATTTATTTATCTGTTATGAATATATATAAATTGTCTAAGAATAAATAGCTTGATGCAGGGGAGGATTCGGGTTCCCATGCGGCTCTCTGGAGGGCAACCTCCAGGGTATCAACCTTCGTCTTCGCACCACTACACAGGTTGGCCGAATCTCTTTTTAGTTTCTGAGAATTTTGGTAGTTTGTTGGCTGAAACCCTTAAGGGTTTAATCCTACCCATTCAGATATTTTTCCCTAGACAGGGTCCTTGTATAAACTGTTGTTTTCCACTTAATTGCTGGTTATGATAACCCTCAGGGTTGATGATAGACATGTATGTGTCTCGACACTATATTGTTTTGTTACTCTATCTATTGTTTCTGGTTCTGGTCACTTAGAGACAGATGTTAAATTAATTTATGTATCTATGTATATATACACACTCGGGTGATAGTGGTTTATAGTCTAGGGTCCGTTAATGGTGGTCTTGCTTCCAATCTCTGTGTTTACACTGCTTAGCCCTTAATGGCTTGTCGAGGATGGGTTTAAATGTTTAAGTCATTGAATTTATAATTTTCCCCAAATTGGGTAGTAATTAAAATGTAGCCCTGTTTTTATGGCTTCCTGTCAACTAGGGTTTGCGTACTGTTTAAACTTCTGTTAAAAATCGTAAGCATTCGCTTGATTTTCTTCATGACGTTGGGACCGTCTGTTTCAATGTCATTCCTTGTTTTGTATCTTTGATAGTGAAGCAACACATCTGCAATTCAGCGGGACAACCCTATGGTTATCTTATTTCCATTTTTATAGACTGACTGTTCAATGTATGACAACGTTATTATTAAGATTTATTTCTTAAGGTTTGCTTAAGGTTTTCTATGTTTGTTTTTAATTTATTCATTCCATCGAGGATGCATTATCCTGTTTTCTAACACGGTATGCTTACTGTTTATCGCTTTTGCTTAGCATTTTACAATTACTAAAGTTATGTTATATTTCCTCCTGTAAGAAGTCATTATTACATTTATATTATATTGTTGTATATTGTCTATATTGTACAAGTAACTCTTTATTCATTGGTGTAAAGCATGTGTTTTCTAAACCCATTAGTCTTGTTTAAGGCATTTCATAATTACAATGTTTATTAAAAAGACTGTCAGAGTTTAGTTTACTTGTTTCCAGTACTAGCCACGACTTCAAGGAAATAGATTCAATCTTGTTATATAATAAATAAATTATCACAAGAGAGAGATAATATTGCATAATCATTGATCTGCACATAAAATATTAACCCTGTACACATAGTAGAAGATAGATTCTATTTTATTATAAGGAGTTCTCATACATTATTCCTAGACAATTATCTCCCTATACCATACCTGATAACTCTAAAAAAAGACTACTTAATCTCTTAACTCTTCAGAACTCTTTTTCCAATACTTTCTACAATAGCGATTTTCCCTTTTCTCAGATTCCATTATTCTAAAATTATCAATCAACAAAATTGTAATGTGTTCTCAGAGTACTTATCTGAATTTTATTGAAGAAAACTCCTGGGCTACAGCCACAACTCCCTACCAACGAGAATGGTTTGTTCACTGTTTTCCCTTTGCCCCACCCGAGCTCTCTCAACTCCCAAAACAATGGTTACAGTCGAGAGCTTCCTTTCGAGCTTAATCTAGGCAGTTGAGTCTTCCTGGACTCAACCTTAATATTCTTGTAGAGTATGAGATTTTCCCTTGGTCTTTACCAGATCAACAACCGAGCTCTTGAGCAGCATACAACCTCAATCCAATTCTCCATACTTAACCTTCTGTAAAGAAAAACACCAACCCCCTCCTCTTCCTTGGATCCTTTCTTTAAAGAAACTCCCTTGGAGTAGGGAGTAACTATTTCCTCCAAACGTTTCTTGGGAGTTAGCCACTCTTGTGGCCCCCCTCAACTTTCCTCAAATAACACATATTCTGGTAAATTCTTAATCATTTCTTTTAAATAAAAATTAAAAGTAATTTCTAACTCACTTAGATTCTTAACTAACAAAATAACATGTTAACCTTCATCAAAAAAATTTATTTAACAATGTGCAAAATATGAAAATTAAAACTAAAGTAACCGAGGGTGTTACATGGTCATACTCTAATTTAAAGGCTTTTAATTTTTGTTATGGAAAAAGTGTCGATGGCATTTTTAATGTCAGATTGTTTTTATTTAATAAAATATAGAGTAAAATTCAATTATTAATAACAATAAAAATTTCAAAATATGCAATAATTTTTACTTTACTATTAAAAGTTCCAATAGAAATGCCTTTATTTTTTCATCGATTTGACTGTACTGACTAAGCTGCAGAGGTAGCTAAGCTGTTTATTTTGAGGTATGCAAAATATTAAATGTCCCTTAAAAACTTATACAAACAGTTCGATCTAAAATGTCTCTACATCCAACAATGTCTATACTCAGTCTGCCCCCACGGTACTTAGACACCAAAAGTTCAAAAAAAATAAAATCTTTCATTTCCTCACTCGCTTCAACTATGCTATCTACAATATCTAACACATCTTCAAGTCTACCAGCAATGGTGCCTAACACGTTTGAATTTTCAAGTGCATAAAATAAGCAACACCACGAAGAATATCTCTTTCTAACTCTATGCATTTAGATGTCAGCCGTTGTCTCAATCCAATCAACTCCAAAGGTTAACCAAAAAAAAATTCCTATTAAAAATACCCTTTGACATTTAACATTTTTTTGTGTATGTGTTTATTGTCTATTTTTTTTAATATTTACATTAATAAGCATATTTATTTTGAAATAATATTCTTAGAATTTATTTTTTTTTTCGAATAAGTTTTTAGAATTTTAATTTAATTATCAATAACTATTAGGTGAATGACAAAGATTTAATCTCTATAAAATGTTTCAAAATAGTATACACAAATCAATCGCTGAGATTCATCTCTAAAGTAGTTATTTCCTTCAATTTTTTTAATTAAATTGATTTTAAAAAACCACATGAACAAGTCTATGAAGTGAGTTACGGCTTTTTGGTCATATGATATTGATAAGGTATGATATTGGTCCATAGTATTCTAATCTTCTTGTTAAAGTGTGAGTGTAAATCTCCATGGTTAAGAATCTTGTTTATTTTTTTTAATGTATATAGGTTTAACTTATGTATTAATTATTTTTATAACTAATAATACTTTAAAATAAAGTTATAATTTAAGTAGCTATTAAAATAAGCCATAGAGATTTATCTAAAAAATATTTCGTGTTTTTCTAACTTTTCAATTTAATTAAAAAGACTTGTAAAATTAAATTATAATTATATATATATATATATATATATATATATATATGAATGATGATTTTTTTGAAATATAATATTGATAAATTATGATAACAAAATCTATTTATAGATTGATGATGATGATGACTAAGCTCAATATGGTCTACTAGACCTCAAGAAAGAAGCGATTAATTGAGATTATTTAATATTTTATTTCCGTAATAAAAAAGAAGGGAGAAAAGTGTTCTGAGGTCACTATAGTTTTGCTAAATTAACAAGTCAAGAAGGTTGGTAGTGTGGCAATTGTTTTGAAAAGGAGAATGAATGTGAGTAAGGGCCAGGAAATCCAATAGAAAGTGCTTTTCATCTTTGAATCTCTTAGTGTCGTAGAGGTCGTCATGTTTCACTTCAAAACTCATGAGAATTAGTTCCTATCTTTGCAATGTTCATTTTCTTCTTAGCACTAGTCAAAACAGAAAAGTAATTATGGTTAGCAAGAGTGGGGTTGATCACTTCCTTGTAATACTTTAGCTTCCTTTTCCCGTCTAACTCCTTATCACTCCACAACTTATACTTAAATTTAGAAGTAATGGTGCTTTTAATATTATCCTTATTCTCCAAGACAGTCTCCTCCATTACCCCCCAATGATCAAGCCAAGACTTGACATCCTCATGCCAACCTAACGAGTCGAAGGTGGAGGTTTTGACTAGAGTTAGGCAATTAAAATTCATGATTAAAAAATATGTTCTTATTATAATAAATATTTCTTAATCATGAATTTTAATTTATAAATATATTTTGTTATCGTAATTTATTAATATTATACTTGATTTTTTTATTATTATCTATTAATATTATATTTAAAAAAATCATGGTTTTCCTAATGTTTTATTTATAATAAATATTATTAATTAGGATAACAAATAAATATTATTAATAATAATTTATAGCCATAGCTTAATTCTTATTATAATAAATATTATTAGTAATAATTTAAAATAGGCATAACTAGTTTGGTATAGGATTTCTAGAATTTTAATTTAATTATTAATAATTATGCTTATATGTATGACTATTTTGAACCTATAATTTTAATTTAAATTATCTATAATTTTTTAGTGGATCATAGGGATTTAACTCCATGTAATATTCATAGTAGTATGCACAAACCAATGGTTGAGATTTATCTGCAAAATTAGTTATTCTCTTTAAACTCTTTTAATTAAATTGATTAATTAAAAATATGTCATATGGAAAAGTGTTATATGAAGTGAGTTATGTTTTCTTAGGCATGTGGTATTGATAAGCCATTGTATTGGCTCATACTATTGTAACAAAATGTATTTATAGATTAAAAATCTCCATGGTAAAGTGCACATAAATAATTTTGTTCCATGTTTTTTTAAATGTATATATATTTAACTTATATACCAGCGTAGATCCATCTTAACTCCAGATACGAAGTACCTAGAGCATCAAATATTTTAAGATGTAAACATTTTTTTGAATGCAAAACTTGAGGGAAGGTTTGCACCTCAATAGATTTGTTTCTTCTCAAAGCTTAGCAGATCCAGAGATAAGATAGATTGGATCATTATATTGATTGTCTTCAATATCGATGCTTTTAGAGTGGAAAAAGTGGAGGAATCGGTTCACATGACTGTTTTTATGGATTGGACCTAGTTTGGCAATAGGGGTATGAAACCTTCCAAGAGCATTTTGAGGCATCAAATGATGATTTTTTGGGGGTAAAATTTGTTTCTTCATAATACCTTTTTCTCATATCCTAAAAACATATACCTTTCCAACAGTGCAAGAATTGCATCAATAAGAGTTTGCATGTCAAAGTTATGTCCCTCAAAAATTGACCGCCTTGGTTTCACCACGGTAATTTAAGAGGATAACATATCAACCCCCATTATTCATGAAAAAGGGGCTAGCCACATGGTTATAATGAAGAAGACTCTAGAAGAGTCTATATTATAACTATGCTTAAGAGTTGAGGTAGTTAAACATGACCACTACTAGGTTATCTAGTTATATTATAACCAGACCATTAAGATGAGATATGTAGGCATGACTTCGAGTAATAAGGAGACGTTTCATGCATTACAATCAGGGTTGAACCATTTATGCCCAACAATCATCAATAACCATGACAATGAGGTACGTAGGCATCAATCGATGAAACATTTCTTTAATTCAGTTAAGTACAGTCAAAATGTGAAACGTTCTGCCTATTCGTGTTCTCCTCGACCAGGCATTTTGAGTTTTTAGTTACATTACAAAAGTTCGAACCTCATATTATGGCCCATTTGATATATTATAATCATACACTCCGTGGATGTATGCATTTCTTTGTTAGCGCTTAAGGTTGTTGGAATTGTTGAAGGATAACTGGAATGTTGGCTTCTCTCAGCTTCTATCTAGTAAAAAAGGTGGCAAATCTCATTGCATTTTTAATTGTTTCCAAGCTCTCGCGGTTGTCTCTGATAATTTGGTGTAGTTCGTGTCTGATTGAATTATTCCCTACTATTTTTTTAGGTTTTAGCATTGGAGAAACACTTTCTTAGTGATTTTCAAACGCTCCATGGATGCATGCATTTCTTTCTTAGCACTTAAGGTTGTTGGAATTACTATTTTTTCAGGTTTCAAAGGCGTTCAGAAATTGATCTTACAGGTATGTACAGTTTTTCTTTCCGTGATATTTTTCCAGTTTAATTCAAATGAGATGACTAGCCTATGCAAAAAAAGAAGGGAATCGATTGTGTATAAACCATTTACAAAGGAAAATGCCCGCATAAACATACCTTTCCACCCTTCCGTACAACCTTGTCACGTTTCCCGAGGTTTAACCTCATCGCAATTGACCATCGGTCCTACCACAGTCATACGTATATATATGTATCTTCATCGCCCCTTCCGCTCTGATATGCGATATTGGAGCGTTAACGTATGTTTTAACATTAAACCACTTTAATGAAAATATATGGATTACACAGGAAACCCACTCTGAATCATATATATAGCGGATATCAAATTTTATAGATTCGCCACTATACACCCATCGGTTTCGGGTCTCCAAGGCTTTGCATTATGCACTGCGATCTGCGCTTCCTCCGATTGCGATTTGTGATCAGATCTTGACTGTCGATCTGATCCGTGATCCGACAATTGAGATTAAGTCGTGTGATCGCATATCGCTCAAGCTCAATGCCAGACTCCTTCCGCTTCCATACGCTGATGCGATATCTTTACAGACCCGATAGGGATATAAACCATTCCCTATAATATTTCAAGTCTGGCAGTTGATTCCTACTATGTTTTTCGCTATTTGTTTGTGTAATTTGGTTTTCCACTTGTGGGAGTTAAACTGTATAATGAGCCCACCGATGCGATATTTCGCCTTCCCGATTCGATCTGCAATCTGACGGTTCAGATTAACTCGTGAAATCGCATATCACTCAACTTCAATGCCTTCGTGATATCCTGGCCCATAGAAAAAACAAGGTTTTGGTTTTGTTTTTTTAACGTTCTCCGAAAATTTATTACTTCTCTGGCGTTGATCTTCTCCCGAAAGATCGGGACTTAAAACCACTTCACAACATTTATAAAACCTTAAATCACAAATATATAAGCTTCCCCTTACAAAACCTTTGGTTACATATGTTTTTAACAGATAAATCTCTTATCGGCATATATTTCCTTATAAACGATTCACAATGAAAAATGCCTGCATAAACATAGCTTTCCGCCCTTCCGTACATCCTTGTCATGTTTCCTGAGGTTTAACCTCATCGCAATCGGTCATCGGTCCTTCCACGATGATATGTATATATATGTGTGTTCATCTCCCCTTCTACTCCGATATGTGATATCAGAGTGTTAACATATGTTTAACATTAAACCACTTTAATGGAAATATATGGATTACACAGGAAACCCGCTACGAATCATATATATAGCGGATCTCAAATTTCATAGATTCACCACTATAAGCTCATTGGTTCTGGGTCTCCAAGCCTTTGCATTGCGCACTGCAATCTGTGCTTCCTACGATTGCGATTTGCGATCAGATCTTTACCGTCGATCTGATCCGCAATCCGACGCTTGAGATTAAGTCGCGCGATGGCATATCACTCAAGCTTAGTGACAGACTCCTTCTGCTTCCGTACGCTTATCTGATATCTTTATGGACCCGATAGGGATATAAACCATTCCCTATAATATTTCAAGTCTGACAGTTGATTCCTACTATGTTTTTCATCGTTTGTTTGTGTAATTGGGTTTTCCACTTGCGAGAGTTAAACTATATAATGAGCCCGCCGATGCAATATTTCACCTTCCCGATTCGATCTGCGATTCGACGGTTCAAATTAACTTGCACGATCGCATATCGCTTAACCTCAATGCTAGACTCCTTCCGCTTCCATACGCCAATCCGATATCTTTATGGACCCCATAGGGACATAAACCATTCCCTATAATATTTCAAGTCCGACACTTGGTTCCGACTGTGTTTTTCACCGTTTCTTAGTGTAATTGGGTTTTCGCTTGGGGGAGTTAAACTGTATAATGGCCTTGCCAATGTGATATTTCACCTTCCCGATTCGATCTCAGTCATTGATCTTCCCAGATCTAAGGGTTCCTGAGCATCTATCTTCGCTCCTACGCTCATTCCTTTAACCTAGAATTTATGCAAAGTCTTCATTTTTGCTCTTCTTTAAAGGTTTCATCCCGTTGTTCCTGTGTTGTTATACTTTCAAATATCAATGTATTATCAAATTTTTTTCACTGCAATAAATCACTGCTTGTCTCATTTAACATACATTCTCCATCCTCCTTTACTTCAGAGTTTTTTTATCTTCTGAAAGATACTTTTGCATACTTTTGACAGCTTCGAAAGATTGGTCATCCTCTGTTAGTGTTTGTTCTCCCAAGGTTAAATCGTCTGCATAGGTTCCTTCCTTCTTAAGATCTTTCAGTAGAAAATGGAAAATTGCTTTGCAAAATGGAAAATTGTGTGTGGTAAATTATGTATTTATGTTACTTTTAATTTTATTCAACATTAAATTGTTTTGTTGATATCAAATGCCTTTTTTTTTTACTGTTAGGTGGTTTCACTGTTTCATCATGGATCCAGCTATTTGGAGTTCTCTTCCATTCAAAGTTCTTGAACTTGTGTTGTTGTGGCTCCCTTTATCGGTTGTGATAAAGTTTGGCACTGTGTGTAAAAAATGGAAGAATGCTTTGCAGGACCCTTCTTTCTTTTTACGTTGCAAGAATGTCTCCACGAACCAATTTGGATTTCTTGTTCATTTTCTCAATAGTGAAGACAATTGTTTTGCTGCGCAATACCTTAATCAGAATGGCCACATATATCAATTTCATTTGGGATTCATAGATTCAAGATAAATAGTAGAGTGTGTTGTTGGACCAACGGTGGTTTTATCCTTACCAACAGAATGCTCCCAAACACACAACTATTTCGAAGAGAATCCATTTACAAAGGCATTTAAAAACATAGGGCCAGTACAAATTGGAGACCCGGGGTTCTTTTCATTATTGGAAAACATAAGCAGTAGAAAATATGATTGGGTTGTTCTAAAACATATCTATGATGGAATACAGTCTAAATTTCATGTTTGTAGTAGTCTTGATAGGGTATGGCAAAGGGCTGGTGTTCCAATTGGTGGCACTTCACCCCCCAAGAATGTAGTGTTTTATAAAAGTAAAATGTTTTGGTTGTATCTCGACAAGGAGTATGAAGATTATCCTCAGTACATGTATACAATCTACTGGTTTGACGTAATAAACAATGAGTGGGGTTTTTCATTTGTTGCAATCACTGACATACATTGTATGTCATTAGAAATATACATGAATCAGTTGATATGCCTTGTCAATGATGGGTCCACTTCTGTATGGTCAATTGAAGAATTAGATCATTTCCAATTTGGTCAACCGTGTTTTGAACGAAGAATTGACTACTTTGAAGATGATTGGGGTTTTAGATGGAAGTTGTTGGAAGAAATTTCTACACATATAAATAGCAAATGTCCTGGCTATCTTTCGTTCTGAACAGTCCATGGTCTAGTTCTTATGTGCAACAGTAGTGAAGTTCCTTTCCTATTATATGACATGGTGACTCACCTCTGTTTTCCAACAGGTATTGATAGTTCAACTAATGGGTAGATGTCTTGGTTTTGGTACCCAACACAAGAGGACTGCAATGATCTGATTGACTATGGAGATGTTTTTGCAAATTTTGCCCATATGGATTCTGTTGATGAGATTCCACCATTGGATATGGTGATGGATTCTTAGGATATTAGTATTCTTAGGGGTTCTTATAAATATTTCCATTTTATATACTCTCTATGGTTGTGGAAAATATTTCCATTTTTGCCTCTATACATACTATGTGTCTTTATGGTAATACTTTAAAATTATGTTTGTATCGATCTTTGTGATGTAAAATATTTAATATTGTTTCCGCTAAAGTTTTCTTATTTACATGTAGATGTTTGTCGATGTTATGCTTTTTTCTTTGTTTGTATAATGATAATTTCTATGATTTATGTTATACATTATATTTGTAATGGTTTTTGTCATTGATTCTCAAATAGTTTTATATGTTTATGTTCATTTTAATATTTATATTTATATTTTGATAGTATATATAGTTCCAAATTTTTAGATTCTTGTGTCGCAATAGTGTGGGTTCCATTTTGATTATAATATGATACATGGAAATTTAGGCTTCTTTTTTTGTTTGGGCCATTTGGAAGAATTCATTTGTTTTTTTTGCCATTTTGAAATTATTTGTTTTTGTTTTTAGGCATTTGGAAAAAGCCTTATACATTTTCATAAGTTTATATGCTTGGAAAAAAAAAAAGATATACACTTTTTATGTTTGATGTTTATGATTGCATAATGAATACTTATTATTCATTGTAGACATGTCATCTGAAGGCACAAGCATGCATGCAAGAAAAAGAACTTTGTCATCACAGTCACGTGAGAGGTCTAATGAAAGTCATCGTTTGTGGTATCAACAAAATAAGGATGTGATAAATGAGCATAGGAGAGTTGCATATAAGAGAAAAACGAGTGAAGCCACTCTTCAAAATGATTCTATAGTTCCTTGTAAGTATCATAGTATGGATGATATAATGGAAAGAACATTTCTTGTTGATAGTTCATTATCAGGATATGCTCCTCCTTAGCATAGCCTTGTTGTTCAATGCTCATCTAAAAATGTTCATAACATTGGGGAAACATCTTGCAATCGAGAAGAATGCCATATCAATATTGTGCATGCAAATTTCCACCCTAACCCTTTTGTGTGTCTAATTGCATGTTTTGATGGCCAAAGGTTGCAAATAAGTGATGGTCGAGGTAATGATGACATTTTCTGTGATGATTTGAATGATAGTTTACTTGGCCATTTGTTTGATAATTTGGATTCAGCTGCTCGAAACAAAATACATTCAAATCCCACTTCTCAAAATAATGTGGTCCCACCAAGAGAATCAGTCATCCCTAATAGCATTTCACGTGGCACAATGGAGGTAACACAATTATATTTTGGTTTTCACTGCAATAGTGGTTGTTCAGCTACATTCTAGACTGATGTAAATTTTCAGTGTTTTTTGATTTGCTTTTCATTTTTTATATTTCTAATTGCTTAGACAATGAATTTTATTTTCTTTGAACAGGACAGAAGTCATTCCAATAGAGGCATAGAAATTAACTTCGTAGATGTTACATCTATTGATGTTAGAAGTGAAGAGGAACTATCTCATAGTGTTCATCCACATCACCAAACAAATGTAAATGTTGAGTGGATTTGATATTTTTCTCATTTTCTCATTTACAATTGCCTTGAAATTGTGTTTTCTAACATTTCATGGAGAAACCATGATGTCATCTCATTAGGTTGGCCAATTGGAATCCAAAAGATCAAATTGTAAAACTATTGTAGATGTATTTGATTTATTTTCAATTTTTGAATCTTTATTTTTTGGACATTTAGTTTTATAACGTATTTTATTTCTTTGAAACAGGAAACAACTCATTTGAATAGAGGCAAAGAAACTACATGCAAAAATGTTTCGTCCACTGTTCTTAGAATCCAAGAGCAACCATCTGATAACCCTCATCCACGTGAAGACAGAAATGTAAATTTTGAATGCATTTGATTCTTTTTCATTTTCTTCATTTATAGTTAGTTGCAAATTAAATTTTAAAGTCTTTTATGACAGAGAGACCTTTACATCCTCTCAGATTCATGAAATGCACACCATAAATTTGGAAACACATTCTCATAGATGCATTCCACGTGGTTCAAATTTGCGAAGGGAATCTCATGTTCTTGAAGATGAAGTAAATGTTAGAAGAGATTTTACTCATCAAAATGGTTTTCAACATGGTTCGGCGAGTAGAGATCATATTCATTTTGATGAAAACATGATTGTAGTGCATAAAAGGTTTCGATCAAAGAGAGATAGCTTGTTAGTTGTCTAGATGTGCCACATTTGCCAAGAATCATATCCTGGAATCCTTGCTGTCATACACTCTGAAGGACCTCTTTGCAGATGATGTAAGAGTGAAAGAGGAGCCCATGGTTTTTGTCGGTATAATAACATGGATCCTAGTGAACAACCTCATATTTTAAGAATTCTTACTCAAATTGAAGAAATGTTAATAGTACGTGTGAATCCCATTTTGCAAGTGACACATGCTCGAGGTGGGAAATATAAGTATAGTGGTCATACAATTAGCCTTCCTAAAGATATTTCTACAATGGTACGAAGCCTTCCCTGACGTGTTGAAGATATTGACTTTCTAATTATGAGGAGACATGGTGCTGAGTCTAAATATTATGAATGTTATGTCAAAAGATCTCGAGTGATGGATGCATTTCTTTTCAAAATCCAGCGTGATCAATACTATCAAGATGTTGTAATTGATTATGATTCATTGAATGCTCTGCCCGAAAGTTCAACAGATGTCTCCTCCAGGCTTAAATTTGTTGATTGTCATATTGAAGAATCTGAGGTCAATGAAACTAATAATGAAGAGTTTCATGCTGAACATTTTCCCTCTCATCCTTCTTCCTTTGTTGCTCACCTACTAAATGAACACAGAAAAGTGGAAGAAATTAGAGCATTTCTTGATAATGTTCATTCTTCACATGTTCAAGACATGGATTGGCCCACTATTGGAACCTATCCTGTGAATGAATATAATATAGAGGGGATGTTCGATATGGCATTCCCAACATTGTTCCCAACTGGTGATGCTAATTGGTTGCAACCATGTGTTTGTAGTGTTGAATTTCATGAGTATGCATTGGATCTTCTTAGGTACTATGATCAGAGATTTGGAATCCATCCTTGGTTTCAATATTACCTATTAAACATGATAATGCGGCATCGAAGCCAAGCAACTGCTGCAGTTTTTGCAAAGAAACATTTACATGGTAACTCACCTACAATAGTTGAGGATTTTCATCACCAATTATCTGATTTACCAGATAATAAGTTGGTTGAGCATCTTATGTGGTTTGGTTCTTCTTTGAGAGGTACAAGGGCATATTGGACTAACTGTTGATCTGAATTGACGACATGATTACTCAGTTAGGATGTCCATCTTTATTTTTTACTTTGAGTGCAGCTGACACAAAGTGGGCAGAATTGCATAACCTCATGCCCATGCATTCACATTCTCGTTCTTCAAATGAGCATCATATGGAAATTGAGAATGTTATCTAGTACCCTCATATTGTTGTGGAATTTATGCACCACAAATTCAATATTTTATGAGAGGAAGTTATCCAAAAATACCTTAAAGGTAAAGACTTTTGGTACAAGCTTCTGTTGAATTTTTCTTCTATACATTTTCAACTTTTATTGTGGTTCTATTTATGTTGTTTGAAGTAACTATATGTTCATTTATTCAAATATGAGTGGCAACACAGAGGGTCAACACATATCCACGGTTTCCTATGGTTAAAAGATGCTCCTAACATGGAAATACTTGATTGGTCAAATAGTTTCGATGTACAGCTTCCAAAGATGTTCTTCAACAAATATGTAACTACATGGAATCTGTGTGACATCTATCGTCGCAACATAATGGTTCCACAAGGCCTGTTGAATACTGGTTAGGTTTTCTATTGTGATCCCCATAATGATTACAAAGAATTTTTAAACTGTGTCCAAAGGCACACAAAGTGTATTGTGGGTTCTTGTTTTCCCAAAAAGGGTGCTATTCTAACATGTCGATACAATGCTCCATGGGATCTTTGTGGTGAATCAAGATTGTTCATAGATGATCAGGGAAGAAAAAAATATGAGCCAACAATGAATGATGACAGGCTTAATGTACATAAAATTGACCTTCTAACAATGTGGTGTGCAAATGTTGGTTGCTAGCCAGTGCTTTCTCACTATGCTGTGCTGAAATACCTTGCTAAGTATGCATCAAAAGAAGAAAAAAGTTCTGAAAATTATCATCATATGTTAACTAGAATTTCAAATTCTATTGGCCCTGAGGATCCTACTTTATGTGCATATAGAAAGTTTCTTGCAGAAAATATTGTTGACCATGACATTGGAGCACAAGAAACATGCCATATGTTGCTTAAGCTGCCTCTTGTTGTTTTTAGTCGGAAATCTGTTTCGTTAAATGTTGGAAGAAAAGTTTTTAGGAAAATATCAAGGGATGACTTGCAATGTTCATCTGAGAATACTTTCGTTCAACATGATTAGAAGAGACCTTTTTTCCTTTAAGATCTATCTTTGATAGAAACAACAAGATCTTGGACATTTGATAGCAAGCGTAAACAAGATCAATGGAAGGCTAGATATGTTCATGATATTGTTCAGGTTTGGCCATGGTTTTATTCTATTCCCAGTGAGGCTTCAGAGGAATTTGAAACCTTTTGTTGGTCAAAATTGCTATTATACAAGCCATTTCGTGACATTTATGTAGAAATTTTCCTTTCAGCTGAAGTTATTATTGAATGTTGGAGGAATTTTCAATATCGAGCATGGCATGTTGATCAACAGCCATCAATTATAGACAATATTGAAGATGAAGAACATGGTGATTTTTCTAACCACGAAATGAATATTGAAGATGATTTTCAAGAATGGCAGATTTTCTGTCATTTGGTTCCACCAAATGGTGTGAATGTTTTTGATCTTCACACCCTTGGTCGAAGGGACTTTGATATATCCTTTGATTGGGAAAGTACAACTATTTCTGATGATGTTGCAGAGGAAGCTACTAATTTTATAAGGATTGCAAAATTAGCGGGTGATATTGTTGACCTTTCAAACAGAACATTTGCATCTCCAGGTTCTTTGTCGGAAAAACAACGACTTGCTTTTGAGATTGTGTTAAGGCACTTTGCTGAATATGAAATTCGTGAAGCTCTTCTTATGATTATTCAAGGCACTGCGGGCACTGGGAAGTATTTCCTTATCCATTGTATTTTTGAAGCTCTTTCTAATTCGTCAAGTGATGGAAGAAGCCCTTTGCTTCTTCTTGTGCCAATAGGAATAGCTGCTTTTAATATACATGCAAAAACAATACACTCGGCTCTAAAAATCCCAATTAAAGATATGCAGCCACTACAGGGGCAGTCACTTGCAGTATTCCAAGAAGAAATGTGACATGTTAGATATATATTGATTGATGAAATGAGATTTCTGGAATCAAGGTTGTTTATGCAGATAGATGCTCGGCTACAAGAAACGTTTCTAGAGAAAAATAATTGTCCTTTTGGTGGGAGATCCATCATCCTTGTGGGTGACCTTGGCCAACTACCTCCTGTGAGAGATAAGCCTTTGTATGCAGGTAATACAGCAGGGAAATTCTTGTGGAACAAATTCAACATTGTTGTCACTCTTGACACAATCTTTCGCCAACAAGGGAATAATCAGAAAGAGTCCTCAATAATATAAGAAATGTAGAACCTGTTCTTGAAGATTGGGACTTTCTTATGTCTCGGGCTGATATGAGGTTGCATCCTACAAAAAGAGATTTATTTAATGCAGCAGTTCACATGTTTCCAACAAATAATTTGGTGTCCTTGCATAATAGGCATATGTTAAAATCATTAAATTCTCCAATTGCACGATGTGTTGCTAAATATTCAAGGCATTCAGAAATCGGTGGTGTTGATGATGATCAATTGGACCATGAAGTTTTGTTGTGTCGTGGTCAGCATGTTATGTTGACATGTAATTTATGGGTTGAAGTTGGCTTGGTGAATGGTGCACTTGGTTTTGTTAAGGATATATTCTATGCGCCTACCTCTAAGCCACCTGCACTTCCAATGTTCACAACTGTTGTTTTTTATAAGTATGTTGGTGTTCCATTTGATGCAAGTAATCCAAACATTGTCCCTATCACCCCAGTGATGAGAGGAAATCAAAAACAATATCCTTTAAAGATGGCATGGGTTCTTACAATCCACAAGTCACATGGATTGACTTTAGAACAAGTGTCAATTGATATTGGGAATAAAGAGTAGCAAGGCCTTACCTTCACAACCATATCAAGAGTGAAATCAATAGATGGTTTACGCATTGCACTACCTTTTACATTCCAACGTTATGCCAAGATGAAAGATAGTGCATATGTTACAATTAGGAAGAAGGAAGAGGAGCGATTGAAGTCCATATCACTGTGAAATACAACTAATAACATTATGGCCTTCTTTATAGTTTTGAACTGTTGGAAATAATACTAAGAGTGGGGGGAGGGGGGTGAATCAGTGTTAGCAAGTCAATAATATTTCATTTCCATAATTAAATTCGTATACACAACTGTATTTAAGGAAACTAGCATATATCCTACAAACTTATGATTCAGTTAATTTATCATATGTTGATCTTTACTCAGTGCATCAGAACCATATAAATAGTAACCAAGTGCAGTAAAATAGAATAGACAATCACACACATGAACACAAGATATAAAGTGGAAACTCAATGTGGGTGAAAACCACCTGCTGCAATCGTCTCTATCTTCTTTTAATAAGAAACTTCTTTTCACAATCTTTGTACTGGTGCAGTCTTCTACCACTATGAAGGCTTCTACCTACAGAAGGCTACAACCTTCTCTCATTCTCGAGCTTCTTCTGGAAGGGAGCTGTTTGGTCAATTTAGTGAGTTCTAAATTGCTACTTTAAAATGTCAACCCGGGGTTCGTAAACTGACGAAGGGAAGTGTACTATATGTACTAGATAACCATTTCCTTAGTCTTTTGTCGTTTTTAGTTTTCTAAGTTTGTTTTTGGATTTATCTTTCCCTAATGTGAGATGATGAAAAGGTGATAAAGCAAGTGAAATATGGATGATTATGGTGATCTCTAAGTGGTTTTTCAAAACTTAAAAGAAATAAAGCTTTAAAATAACTGCAATGAAATCAATTCTTAAAAAGAAATAAAGACATCAAACAATGAACTAATGACATCGGCCCAGTATCTTTGTTGCTGAATGAAAATAAAAGTGAAATCTATACTAAATTCAATTAAAAGTAAGAACAACTAATCCACACTATTTCAACTCTTCAACTCAATCTTCCTTGTGAAAAGATATCATGAAATGTTAAGCAATGTGAAATCTAAAAGAAGTTAAACTGCATAAAAGAAACTAATCACACTACTTTAACTCTCTTGACCTTTTGCCTTTCAGCTTAATTTACCCTGTGAGAAACAATCATGAACAAGTCAAGCAATGTGAGATCTAAAGCAAACTAAATCAAGCTATAATGAGTGATATTCTGGTTCCTAATAAAGTTATTCGATTATAGAAAGAAATCGTTAACAGATGAATAGCATGATATCTAAGAGTAGAAAATAAATGTACAACTTAAGGAAATGACAGTACTAGAAATCAAACTTTAGAAAACAAGAGTCAGCGACAAAGACAAGATGATCTTGTATGCCAATAGTTATAAAAAAGAAAAGGTGAAAAATTGCCCCGGGCTGCCTAAGAAAACCTGCAGAAAACACTGATCAGTTGTAACCATAAAAGAGCAGCAATGAAAATGTAAATCAATAGAAATCAAAAAGCTTTGTTATGTACAGCTAATATACATGATGAAATAAAACGCAGCATTTAAATGACAACTGTACAGCTAATATACATGAACAGGAAAAAAAGTAATGCAAGAGTTAAAGGACAACTGTACAAGGCTTTAGTGAGCAGGGGCCCTCTGCCACTTCAGCCGATTCAACGAACAGCTACAAGCTTAAGTTTAAACCAGTCTTCTCATATATTAAACAGCAATGTAAAAGTGCAGTGGGGAAATACAACAACTTCGAATTACATTACCAGAGATTAACTTTTACAGCGTTCATGGACGCGTTAATTATAAGGAAGGAAAGCTAAACAAATTAACTAAATCTACGCTATTAACCACGCTGCCAGAGACACGTAAATCCTCTTCAGCCCGGATCTAGGTAACTGTCATCATGTTTATTAAATCTGAGAGGTATGGCTGTTGGATTCACGCTACCAGGATGTCTTCGTGGCTAAGGACTGTGCCACGTAGCTTCACGTGCTCAAAAACAGAGCTACGCAAAGCCGTGCCACCGCTGAACACTTCCGTTGACTATCCTTTGCCCCTTGTTTGACCGCGGGCTTTTATGGGCATGCTAGATGATCTGGAGGGACACGTTCCATGTCCTTGACTCCTGTAACTTGCCCATGTGGCTCGTTTCTTCAGAGGACACCTGTAGCATGGTGTTTGACAAAACGGCTGTAGAATCCTGTGCTGGCTATAGAAACCTAGGTCGGCTACGGAAACCTGTGTCGGCTGCGGAAACTGAGAAGCTTCCGCAGCTGTCTGAACAAAATTCTAAACCAAACAACAGTCATCAGCGTAGTTAGAAAACCATGTCAAAAGCTCTTTTTCGAACTAAAATACAATGATTTAATCAACTTGGTGGATGAAATGAGTGGAAAAAGAAGGCTGAGAGGGTGTATAGGAAGGTGCAGGTTCGAGGCTCAACAGGAGCTACAACCCCCTAGCTCTTGTACTAGCTAATATGTTTACTAGTACGTAGGTGCCAGCCTACAGAAGGCTACAACCTTCTATTTTCTTCCAGGGACCACGTTTCATAAATTTTCAGACTGGATCCATCAATAACATCATTCAAACATCAAATACATCTTCATAAATCAATCTTCTTTGCACCAACCACAACTAAATCAATCAATCACTTTTCAGAATGTTGTAACCAGAATACAGTAACCAGAACCCAGAACACTGTAACAACAACCAGAAGTAGCTAAAGCATATTTTATGAGGTATACACTACTTCAATGTGTCGAAACTGCGTGCATACACACTTTTCTCAAGGCGAACTTGCGTACAGATCTGCAAACCAACTTTAAGATGTATATGATGTTTTGATATGCAGAACCAGCGTGTATACACACCTTTGCTAAGGTGAACCTGCGTACAGATATATAAATGATGATTTAATTATTCCAGACTTCATTTATACCCAGATCATCATATTTATAGTCTATAGCATGCCCCAGTTATTTAGACAAAAGATCAAAACACACAAAGATACTTCACTTCAAGCTTTAAGATCTTGACCCATCATTAGATCTTATCCTTCCTCCAGCGCTAAGGTTCATCCTTGATTCAGATCCAGTTGTGCAACATAACCCAATAATCTGTATTCTAGATCTTGCTCTTCATTAGATATTCAATACATGAGTGCCTTTGCCTAATGATCTTCTCCTCCTTTTATAGTCTTAGGCCTTACTCAATACCATGGACAAAAACCACTTAGAACCAATACCTTGGACCACATACCTGGGGTCAACACTTCGGACAGGATACATTGGACCAATACCATGGATCAGAATACCATGTACCAAATACCACGGACCAAAACTAAGTTTTCCAACATGTATGCGCCTTTCCTTCCGTGAAAGTGCGTGTGTATGCCATATGTGCCTTTTGTTCTACTAACCCACGTGTACACGTGCCTTGGTCAATGAGGAACCTACGTATACCTCTCTTTCTTCATTTTGAGAGTCTAAACTGTGATTTGTCATCTGAGAGAGTTGCCATCAAGGACAACACTTGTGTCATTGTGCCAAATCTATGTCATAATACCAACAACTCCCCCTTTGGACTTGATGGCAACCCCAAGTCACTCTCCCCCTTTGTCATCAAGGGAAAAGGGTTATGCTCCCCCTGAGTACATGTTGAATGCTCTGATATGTTGAAGAGTGTTGATTGAGCTCCATGCTCGAGTCCATGCTCCCCATGAAAATAAGCAAGGTTTGCAAAAATATGTTCTAAAAGAAGAACATGACTCTATACATCATAAATGACCTTCCTATCACCAATGACTCATACATACATCCATCTCCCAACAAAGTGGGGATATACCAATTTTGACTCATGCACCCAACTAAGTGGGGATATACCAAATGTTTATACATGTCCAAACAAGAACATTACATCATCCATCCCATGCATAGTGGGGAACCAAAATAGGTCGTTTCAAGGTCACGACCTTGACATTAAAAGATATACATGACATAGAGACCAAATATCTTAAACAAGACCATGATAGTTATCAACAACTATCATCAGCAGCATCTGTTAATCACCATCCAGACCAACAACCATGATCTCCCCTTGAACATTTTCCACCTGCATCAAAAAACAATTGTGAATTTGTACCAAGATCTTCTAAGATAATGCCAACAATGCATTATTAGAAGTATATGCTCCTTTTGTGCTAGATGATCACTATCATACCCATATCAGACTCCTTTCATCTCGAGTCTAGCCCACTATTTTTCTTCAAACCAACATATACAAGACTATATCCACAGAAAACGGCGTATGTACGCGGATACGCTTCATGGAATTTGCGTATAACCACTTTTCTCTGAAACAGATAAGTTTTAACTGTAAGATGATGCATCAACTATTCCCAGCTTTTGTCTGAGATATTCCAATGTCTCTAGGCAGTGGTTTGGTGGATATATCAGTGACATGTTCTTTGGAGGGAACATACTCCAATTTAACTGTTTGTTCAAGCACTTGTTCATGTAGAAAATGATACTTTATGGGTATATGCTTGGTCTTGGAATGACTGGATTCTTTGAAATACTGATTGCACTTATATTATCACATAGAATGGAGATGGGTGGAGTACATGTGATCTGAATGTCTTGCAATGTTTGCATCATCCAAAGGAGTTGTGTGCAACAAGATGTAGCAGCCACATATTCTGCTTTAGCTGTAGATAATGCAATTGAACTTTGCTTCTTGCTGAACCAAGATACTAATCTGGAACCCATATAGAATGCACCACCACTAGTGCTTTTTTTGTTATCAACGCTTCCTGCCCAATCTGCATCTGTATATGCATGAAGTGTAAGATCTGTATTTGTAGGATACCATAAACCAAAATTCTGTGTTCCTTGAAGATATTTGAAAATCGCTTGGAATCTTCCAACTATTCCCACTGCATGCATGATGTCTAGTCAGGTACCTGTTAGATAAAGAAGACTGCCAATCATGGATCTGTAGGTTGGTTGATGTACTGGTGCTGATTCATTATTTGAGCTGAGACTGCATCCTGTTACCATAGGGGTACATACTGGTTTAGAATCTTCCATGCCGTATTTTTTCAAGATCTACTTGAGATACTTGGTTTGTGATAGAAAAATAAAATCTTTCTTTTGTTGAACTTGTAGACCAAGAAAATATGTGAGCTCACCAAGCAGGGACATTTCAAATTCTTGCTGCATTACCAAAGCAAATTTTTTACTCATGGCTTCTTCATTGCTACCAAAAATGATATCATCAACATACACAATAAGTATTAGCAATTTATTATTGTCAATCTTTGTATATAGATTGCTATCGGCCGATCCTTTTGAAAAACCTTTTTGATGGAGATATTTGTCAAGACGGTAATACCAGGACCTTGGAGCTTGTTTTAACCGTAGAGAGCCTTTCTAAGTCTGCATACAAGTTTTGGATAATTTCCAAGAATGAATCCATTTGGTTGCTCAATATATACTTCTTCTTCTAAGTCCCCATTAAGAAAAGCAGATTTTACATCCATTTGGTATACTTTGAATTTCTGAAAACTAGAAAGAGAAAGGAACATTCTTATGGCTTCAAGTCTTGCAACAGGTGCAAAAGTTTCTTCAAAATCTATACCTTCTTGTTGAGAATACCCTTTACAAACAAGTCTGGCCTTGTTTCTAATAACTTCTCCATTTTCATTCAGCTTGTTTTTGAATATCCATTTGGTTCCTATGATATTCTTATCATGAGGTCTAGGAACTAATTCCCAAGTATTATTCTTTTCAATCTTCTCAAGCTCTTCATTCATGGCCTTGACCCAACATTCATCTTTGCATGCTTCATTTACATTTTTAGGTTCGATGGAGGAAAGAAATGCTAGATAGCTTGAAGCTTCTGTAATAGTTCTTCTTGTCTGCACACCTACCTCTTTCTGTCCCAAAATTTGAGTCTCTGGATGATTTTTCTGAACATACTTGGATGGAGTCTTTTCTTCTGCCATTATCTGTTCTTCTGGTGCTTCATTGGTTTCTTCTTCAGAATTAGTCTGATTTGATGTGGAAGGATAATCCTCATCTTCTCCACAATCTTCGGTTTTTACCTGCTTTGGATTTTTGCATGCTTCATCAACCACAACATCAATACTTTCAATAATTTTCCTAAGTCTTTTATTATAACACTTATATCCTTTACTTCGAGAAGAGTAACCAAGGAGAATGCCTTCATCTGCTCTGGGTTCAAACTTGCCAAGTTTTTCATCATTCCTTTTGATGTAACATTTTCTTCCAAAATCTTTGAATTATTTTACGGTAGGAGTCTTACCATACCAAAGTTCATGTGGATTTTGAGTGTTGTTTACCTAAACATTTGCTTTGTTGAGAATAGTGATGGCAACAAATGCAACTTCACCCCCGAAGGTTGCAGGAGTTCCAAACTCATCTAGCATAGCACAAGCCATTTGTTGAATAGTTCTGTTCATCCTTTCTACCACTCCATTTTGTTGAGGAGTCCTTGCAGTGGAGAATTGCCTTTTTATTCCATCTTCTTCACAAAAATCAAAAAATTCATCCAAGGTAAATTCCCCTCCTCAATCAAATCTGAGACATTTTATTTTGCGATATGATTCATTTTCAACCAGGGCTTTGAAGGCTTTGAATTTTTCAAGTGCTTCATCTTTATGCTTTAGAAGCCCTATCCAACACATTTTGGAAAAATCATCAATGAACAATATAAAGTATTCCTCTCCACGAGGTGACTTTTTCCTTGATGGACCACATAAATCAGTATGAACAAGTTCAAGAGGCTTACTAGTTGATCCTTCCTTTTCAGGGAATTGCAACTTGGTTTGCTTATCAAATTGACATGATTTGCATATTGTATTTTCTGGAATGCTGATATCAGGAAGATCTCGAATAGCTTGGAATTTGCTTGCTTTTCTTATTTGAGAGAAGCTTAGATGCCCCAATCTTCTATGCCATAGCCAGTGTTCGTCATTTTTGCTTAGATAGCATTGTTGTTGTCCTCCCTTGAGTATATATAAGTTGTTTGGTGTTCTTATACCTTTAATCACGGTTTCTCCTATATCAAGCTCACGAACAACACATCCATTTGATCGAAATACTACTTCATTTCCTTGATCACACATTTGACTGACACTCAACATGTTACGCTTTAGACCATCAACATACATAACATTCCCAACTTTAACTTGTTCTTTTAGAAGAACAAAGCCTTTACCTTTTATGATAGAAGGAGTGTCATTTCCAATGAGACCTTCTTTTCCTTTTCTAAGGCATTATATGACTGAAGTTTTTCTTTATCACCTATCATGTGTTTCAAGCATCCACTATCGATGTACCACTAATTTTCGTGTATTTCTGCATACAGGGCTAGATATCACATCTTTTTGTTTGTGGTTCCTTCTTTCTCCATATTTTGGGATTTAATGCAGTTTGCTCCTTCTGAGATGTTTGCCAAAATTTACTCCTGCATTCAGATTCTTCGTGACCAAATTTGTTGCAGATAGGGCATTCTATTTCATTTTCAAGAAGAGAAAAGTTATTGTAGGTCCATTTCATGATCCCTGTCACATTCCTTTGATTTCGTGCTTCTCTAGTCATGATGGTCTTGTAAGCAACACATTGAGTAGCTTTGTGTCCAAAGTTATGACATGAAAAACATTGGCCATTAAATAAGTTCTCACGATCATCAAATCTATTGACCTGGTGATTGTAGTTGCGATTGATATTCATTCTTGAAGTAGATTGAGTATGATTTATTTGAGGTTTGTAGCTTTTGTTCATCCTTGAAGTAAATTGAGCCTGATTTACCTGGTGATCTACTTTATGCCTTTGTTTTCGATTGTCAAACTGTTCACTGCTCTTTGTTGCATTAAGATAGCTTTTAGTGGAGGTTGACGGCTTCTGTGCTTAGGATTCTTCTTTAGTATATCCAAGACCTGTCTTTATCAGAGAATAATGCTACACTTAGATAATTTCATTCAAGGTTTTTGATCCTTTAGTAAATCTAAGATTGAGAGCTTTTCTTTTCTCAATATCCTTTCTTAGACCCATAATTTCACATTCTAGTTTTTCATTGTGTTTTTCTCTTTCAGCAAGTTGGAATGTCAGAGTATCTATAATCATATTCTTTTCTTCTAAACAAACTTTGAGTTTAGAGATTTCTTCATAAAGGTCATCTTCATCTAAAGCATCTAAGAAATCATCATCTTCAAAAGCCATTAGAAGTATATAGTCATTACTATTTTCATCTTCATCACTATTTGATAAACCATCACTATCTTCATAAGTATAGTAGCTCTTCTTACTTACACATTGTTTTCTATTCCATTTTGCTAATTCCTTACCTTTAACAATCTTATCTTTATGAGGACATTTGGCAGCATAATGACTGACTCTTCCACAAGCAAAACATTTGAAAGGTAGTTTACCTCTGAATCTTCTGGAACCCCATTGAAGGTTCTTCACAAAGTTTACTTCTTCTTCTCCTTCTGAAATATGTCCTGATTCATGGAATTATTCTCTTCTTGAAGCTTTGAATGTGGCTTCTCTCATATCTGATGGACCTCCTTTTATGTCATGATCCTACTTTTCTTCTATGGTAGATACTTTTGATTCAAACTTAGTAGACAAGGACCTTAAAACCTTTTCAACTAAAGTAACTTCTTTTATCTGTTCACCCAAGTTCTTCATGCAATTAACAACCTCATCTGATTGTCTTCTTCATAGCTTAGAACGATCTTGTCCCATCTTTCTTTGGCGGTTTTGATCTGCATAACTTTGACAAATTCTGATGTGATAGACTCCCTAATAATGTATTGACAGCCTTGGAATTGGTTTCATATTGCTTCTTACTTGCCGTATCTATAGGAATTGCTGATGGAAAAGTATATCCTCCTTCCACGATTTCCTAGACATCTGTTCCAAGAGATTGAAGATAGGCTATAGTCCTTACCTTCCAATAAATGAAGTTGCTCCCATCAAAGATTGGTGGTCTAATGGATCCCTCTCTTTCGTAACTACTCATGATGATAGATCTTCCTTCAAGCGATCAAGCTTCCTCTGAAGGACCTGCTATGATACCAATTGTTGGAAATAATACTTGGTGAGGGGGGGTGAATCAGTATTAGCAAGTCAATAATATTTCATTTCCATAATCAAATTCATATACGCAACTGTATTTAAGGCAACTAGCGTATATCCTGCAAACTTATGATTCAGTTAATTTATCATATGCTGATCTTTACTCAGTGTGTCAAAACCATATAAACAGTAACCAGGTGCAATAAAATAGAACAGGCAATCACACACACATGAACACAAGATATAAGTCGGAAACCCAATGTGGGTGAAAACCACCTGCTGCAATTGTCTCTATCTTCTTTTAATAAGAAACTTATTTTTACAATTTTTGTACTGGTGCAATCTTATACCAGTACGTAGGCTTCTACCTGCAGAAGGCTAAAACCTTCTATTTTATTCCAGGGACCATGTTTCATAAATTTTCAAACTAGATCCATCAATAACATCATTCAGACATCAAATACATCTGCATCAATCAATATCCTTTGCACCAACCACAACTAAATCATTCAATCACTTTTCAGAATGTTGTAACCAGAATACATTAACCAAAAACAGTAACCAGAATCTAGAACACTATAACAACAACTAGAAGTAGCTAAAGCATATTTTATGAGGTATACACTACTTCAATGTGTCGAACTTGTGTGCATACGCACTTTTCTCAAGGCGAACTTGTGTACAGATCTGCAAATCAACTTTAAGATGTATATGTTGTTTTGATATGCAGAACCAGCGTGTATACGTGCCTTTGCTAAGGTGAACCTACATACAGATCTATAAATGATGATTTAATCTTTACAACAATTCTAGACTTCAGTTATACCCAGATCATCATATTTATAGTCTACAACATGTGCCAGTTATTCAAATAAAAGATCAAAACACACAAAGATACTTCACTTCAAGCTTTAAGATCTTGACCCATCATTAGATCTTATCCTTCCTCAAGCGCTAAGGTTCATCCTTGATTCAGATCCAGCTGTGCAACATAACCCAATAACCTATATTCTAGATCTTTCTCTTCATTAGATATTCAATACATGAGTGCCTTTGCCTAATGATCTTCTCCTCCTTTTATAGTCTTAGGCCTTACTCAATACCATGGACCAAAACCACTTAGAACCAATACCTTGGACCAAATACCTGGGGTCAACACTTCAGACAGGATACCTTGGACCAATACCATGGATCAAAATACCATGGACCAAATACCACGGACCAAAACTAAGTTTTCCAACATGTACGCGCCTTTCCTTCCTGAAACTGTGTGTGTACGCCATACGCACATTTTGGTTTGCTAAACCGCGTGTACACATGCCTTGGTCAATGAGGAACCTGTGTATACCTCTCTTTCTTCATTCTGAGAGTCTAAACTGTGATCTGTCATCTGAGAGAGTTGCCATCAAGGACAACACCTGTGTCATAGTGCCAAATATGTGTCATAATGCCAACATGAACTTCAATTTTGTAGTGGATTATTTGATGTAGACAAAACAAAAAATATATATTAAGACTCAATGTTGTTTCTGTGGTTGCAATGTTGATTAAATTGTGATTATTTTAAACACTAGTGTTGTTTTTATGTGCAAAATTGTATATCTCTGGTCTTAGAGTGTCCTATTATGCTGTTGTTCTTTAAATCCAATGGGTCCAATTTAGATGTGTTTTTTCCATTTATGTTGCTTTGCTCCAATGGGAGTGTTACTATTTTATATCTTTCTCTAGCACTTCTGATTGTTGTGGTCTTCTGTGTGGATCCCTTCATTTTGTTCACCAGGATCCATAAATGAAAATATTGTTTACATTTATAATATTGTTGTTGCAATTTCATGTTCTAGGTGTTTATATCAATATTCTTGACATTTACAGTATTAATACATTCATGTATTGATATCAATGTATTTATGGCCTAAATTCTATTTAATGTTTACAATGTAGTGATATAAATGTGTTATTATTAGTGTAGTCATGGTTTATCATTATCGCATTCATAAAAATATATATATCGCTGACATATATCGTTTGAAATATAACAATTTTGAATGTTCAGAAATGATATGATAAAGAATTATTTGAGAAAAAATACATATATCAACAATAGCAATTCTTAAAGAAGTGTTCATTCACATAAGGAAATAAGACAAAAAAAATGATAGAATTACCACATGCATTTGAATCCTTCCGATGTGGACAACACTTCGATTCCACTTTCCTATTTGAGAAAACCTCCAGAAGATGCAAAAGTGCAAGTCTTGAAAAGGCTTCTTGGTTTGCAATGTGGTTCTTATATTGGTTTTGGTTTAGATCACTATCAAACTAATATATTCTGACTCTTCTGTACGAAATATTAATATTGGCACAAGCATCTTAAACAACAGAGTAACATTTAGTTCATTTTCAAGAACATGAGATTCACTTCGCAAATTTGAAGCATGTGGAATGGGTCTATGACAATGTCTTTATCCTACAACTGAAAAATATATAAATATTCTTATCTAAGCCAGGTGATTTATAAACAATGCAATCTTTGATTATTCCTAAAAGAGAAATAAGCATAGATGGCTTACTTATCAAATAGACAGATGCATTCATATAATTGTTACTTTATTTAAGAAATTAAACAAAGTAGTTATAAAAACATTATCACATTCATCAATATATATAGATATATATATATATATATATATATATATATCTATATATATATATATATATATATATATATATATATATATCGCTCACATATATCCTTTGAAGTATAACAATTCTCAATCTTCAGAAATAATATGATAAAGAATTATTTGAGGAAAAATACATATATCAACAATAACAATTTTTAAACAAGTGTTCATTCACATAAGGAAATAAGACAAAAACAGTGATAGAAGTACCGCGTGCATTTGAATCCTTCTGGTGTGAACAACACTTCGATTCCACTTTGCTATTTGAGAAAAACCTCCAGAAGATGCAAAAGTGCAAGTCTTGAAAAAGCTTCTTGATAAAAAATGTGAAACCTTGATGCACTTTTTGATAAAAAAATTATTTAGAAGTAAAGCATATAGATGGCTTACTTATCAAATAGAAAGATGCATTCATATAATGGTTACTTTGTTTAAGAAATTAAACAAAGTAGTTATAAAAACATTGTCGCATTCATCAAAATATATATATATCACTGACATATATCCTCTGAAATATAACAATTCTCAATCTTCAGAAATGATATGATAAAGAATTATTTGAGAAAAAATACATATATCAACAATAGCAATTTTTAAACAAGTGTTCATTCACATAAGGGAATAAGACAAAAACAGTGATAGAAGTAGCACATGCATTTGAATCCTTCCAGTGTGAACAACACTTCGATTCCACTTTGCTATTTGAGAAAAACCTCTAGAAGATGCAAAAGTGCAAGTCTTGAAAAAGCTTCTTGATAAAAATGTGAAACCTTGATGCAGTTTTTGATAAAAAAATATATTTAGAAGTATAGTAGTGCAACTTCCCAAGTCAAAATGTTATACAAATTGAGAACCCTTTTTAAATACATGAAAGGGTCTTAAATAATAAAGATAAAAACTACTATTAACAAAAATCAATATAAGGTGTTCAAACTATGACATGAAAATCAGGGATTTGGTGTAAAATCAGCAGTGCGATGGCGGTTGACCTCATTCATTGAATCAACCTCTTTTGTGCTTGCAGCTCACAGATTGCTAGCATTGGCTAGATTTCTGGAGGCTAGCTCATCCTAGAATGTAACTAGGTTGTGTAGGTGGCATCAGAGAGTTTGATAACCATGCAGTTGACCGCGTCAGATAGGCTTTTGATGGCCATTTGTTGGTTATGAGGCTTGACTAGAAGAAACCTGAATGCATCCCATGTCAAGTTTTGAACTTCTCCGATCTATTTTTCTCTGCTTGCCAGCTCTTGTCTCCATTGATGTTCCAGTTCCTTTGCTTTTAGGAGTTTTCCTGGAGAGCAATCGGAAATCAAATTAGACATATATAAACTGTTATTTACTAATTCGATTACAACATTCATTGTAGCTCTGGCTCTAGAAGTTTCCCTTTCGGCTTTCATTAGCTGAGATTCCCATTCCAAAAATAGGATTTCCTTGTGTGATTCTTGTATTTTTGGCAGATTTGCAGCCATTCCTTCCTCTGAATTTTGCCAAGAGAGAAAGTTTGTTATTTTTTCATCTTCTTTCTCCACTTCCAATCTCCTGTCAACTACCTTGTCAATCAATGATGCAGAGATGTTGCACAATGGGTCGGCCAATGATATATTATGGGAAAGGATGTTCAATTGCCAGGACAAGGCTTTGGTTATCTCTAAGGATTCTTTTTTGACTTTAGTAACTTGTGGATAACCCTTGTATTTTTCTATCTGTAATTGTATTTGTGCAATTTGATCATCCTTGTCCTTCTTTTCTTGCTCAATCGCTATCTGAAGGCTGCTTAGTTCTTGAGACAACTTATGTTGTTTCTAGAGAGCTTGTTTATCAATTTTTCATTTCTCCAAATTCAACTGTTCTTTAAGTTTCTCATTTTGTTGCCTTTGTTCTGCTAGCTACTGTTCTAGTTGATTAATCTTTTGTCATTCTTCTGTCGATTGCATCTCAAGCTTAGTGATCCTTTGATCTTTATCCCTACTTAGTTGACTGACCTCTGAGGCTTTGTCCATTGTTGCTATGTAAGCCCCTGCATACTGAGATAATTTTGTTAGAACCTCGGAAGCATTGACTTTTTACTTCCATACCACATTCATGATTTCGTCGTGAGGAGTTAAAAGAGGTGCTTGATCGGTTTTCCTCTTTTTCCTCTGTATTTTAACTATAGCCTTGTGCTTTGGACTATAGAATACATCAAGGGGTGGTATTTCCTCTATTTTTAGTACAATCCCTTCTGTGGGATTTTTGGGAATGATTTCTATATCCTGCTGGATTTTGGGTGGGCCGCTTGTCCCTTCAATCAGAACACTAATAACCTCAGACTGTTGTGCTGTGGGCAGTTTTGGTGTAGTGAGGTTTTGGGAGTCCTTTGGGCTTTTTATGATTAGCTCAAATTTCTCCCATTTCTTGATTAAATTTGGATCAATATTTATATCAGTATGAAGGACCTCACTAGTTCCTTGCTTTGTCCTTTGCCTTTCAGGGCTCTTCTACTTTTCAGGAATCTTCTGGGTAGTTTTTCCTTCACTTTTCCCTTCATGTTGTAGCATAGGGGTGGTATTTAATAAGTGCATTGGTAGAGTTTCCAACCTCCTTGTTCTGAACTGTAGAAATGCTTCTACTCCCTCTGCTCCCAATTTGATTTTTGCAAGTTGTTTTACTTGAGAAAATAAGTCAGCTGAGGTGAAAAAATCATCATAATCATCTTTCTCATGTTCAAACTTGGAAATTTTGACATGAGAGGTGAAGTTATAGGCTATTGCTTTTGGATCATATTGCCTCTTTGGAATGGTTGCTAACTTTAGCACTTTTATTTTCTCTGCTTCTTTCTCTGCATGTTTGAAGTCATGCAGTGTGAAAGTACCACATGGGAGGGGGAATGAAGGCCACATTTTCTTTTTGGACTCCTTTAGGTTTCTAGACATCCCTGCTTCTATGATTTGATAAGCTATTTCCCTGGCAAATAGTTTATCAGGAATGTATAAGGGGAGAACATGTGGAGCAACAATGCTTCCAAAAAGTCTAATGTAGGTGAATTTTTCTTCACCAAACCAATTACCAATTGATGTTAAGTTGACAGTGGCTTCATCGGATAACTGAGGAGCAGGTTTATTGAATATAGCATAATGAACAGGCAAAACAAAACCATGACAAATTCTATAAAGATGGTTTTTATAATGGGTTTTCCACAATTCCTTATGATAGATGTGAATGGGGTTTGGGTCTTGTGGAGTCCATTTCCAACCTAGAATGGGGTAATCATAATTGAAACAGATAGTGTCCATAATGTAGGCACTCATATAAAATGGGGGTATTACCTGGGTAGTCACAAACCTATTTCTTCTATAATCGAGGATATGGTTGGCCATTTTATCAGACAAAATGGTTTCCCAATCCATGATATACGAATTAACCACTGCCTCCATTAAAGGAACCATTTCAATTGAAAACCTAGTGGAATCGAAGACTCCAAAGAGTCTACACATCATAGCACTAGCATAGTAGTAAGGAGATGCTAAGGAGTCAACGGAATACATACCCGATGATTCATGCTTGTGTTTGTTTGGGTAATGCCTCCACTGCCTGATAGGATCTGATTCCACGTCATTTTCTTTGGCAAAGGCTTCGACAAATGCCTTGTTGTAATGCTTCTGCGGTTCCACCAAATGGTACATCTTTTTGATATCTTCTGCTCTGAACGACCCGAACATCCTTCCATCAGCCATAAAAAATGCTCTGTCTGTAATGTTGATACTCTCGATTACCCATCTAACTAAGTCATTGTAGGGTAATGTTCTGGCACGGGTAGCTACTCTGTGGAGAAAAGAGATGGCCAACTCCTTGAGAGTATTCTCTGATTTCTGAGTGGAGTCGGTTGTTCCCTTTTCTTCTTCAATTTCTTCTGGCTCTTTAGCTTCCAATAAATTGTATATGCTTTCCCATGAAGCTTTGCCTAGGCCGACACAGGTAGTATCACCTATCAAGACCTTCTTTACTAGTTCCTCTTTGGGTAAGACTGGAATCTTTACTTTCTTTGATTTCTTCGACATTTCTGCTGAATTGATGAATTCAAACTTACTTTGCAAAAGAAATAGATGACCGAAACAAAGGAGAAAATCCGTTCCAAGATAATGCACAATACAGAAGATTAATAGCTAATAAGAACAATAACTGTTATGAATTTGATATATTGTTTTACCACGGATGAAATCCTCGAAGGATTCAACCATAACTACTTTATTAATGATTTCGGAAACTACCAATCATGATCATTAAATGCCATAATGATATGTCACATCGCACATATTAATAATGGTTCTTTAAAGTAAATATCGTGACTTTCCCGATGAGCGATTAGCAATAATCACATATGGCAGATCGATAGGCCCAACTTTATGCTTTAGCTGTTTCCTTGGTATGGCTCTGATTGCGATAAAGAGTGAGTTGTCATAGGGAGGCGGGATAATGTTTAAGAAATCAATAAATCATTTATTTCTCATTTACTAATGATTTATGCTCTTAAAACCCGCAAGCATTCGTTTAACTGTCCTATTTCCACTTTATTGAAAAGTGTGCCTTTATTTATCATGATGAAATCGCATTGGCAGATCTCAAATGGGCATTCGTTATGTGTTTCAAGACCTTACCAATGTGCGATTGCGATTGGCTTGTCACATCGGTGGAGTTGTATGACCCCATGGAATGTTTCCTTAATGAATTTGCGATATGCGCTTTCCAATTATGTTATCGCATCGGGGAATGCCAAAGGATGTGTGCAATGCGATATGTTTCATTTATGGTTTATCTTATGACAAGGTTTTTGTTTCGTGTTTACATTGGATCGAACCTCATCATAAGGATTTTCATGTATCATATGGATTTTTTGCAAAATGCAATTGTTATTGAAGTTATCCTAAAAGAAAAAAGACTTATTATTTAGAACTATTGATTTTAGCTAAGTTTATTAAAAAAGGGACCCATTTCTTGTTAAAATTTTTATATAAAAATTTTGAAATGGGGAGGGTTGTTGTATAGCACAACAGGTTTCTAATATTTTTCCCTTGGGTTTATTAATTCCCAATGGTTTATAATATCAAATTATTGGTTTTCTTCATTCTTCAACTTTTTAATATTAATAATTCCTTGGGTTTATAATCCCTTGAGGTTTTATTGTTAATCCCTTGGGTTTATTATTCATTTGGGTTTATTATATCAATCCCTTGGGTTTATTATATTAGTCCCTTTTGTTTAATAATATTGCCTTAGGTTCATAATCGCTTTGGGTTTTAGTATTAATCCCTTGGGTTTATAATATCAATCGCTTGGGTTTATTATTCGCGAGTCAAACATGGTTTATTATAATGTTGACCATGACGCAACTTGGAATTGTGATAGAAATTGTCTCAATATGTAAATCAATGATGGTCGATCGTGATTATTTTAATGTTTGTAATATTAGTCCCTTGGATTTATTATTATTCGCTTGGGTTCATAATCCTTTGGGGTCTTAGTATTGATCGCTTCATTTTATTATTCCTTTGGGTTTCTCATATTAATCCCAAGGGTTTATTATTCCCTTAGGTTTATAATATTGATCATGGTAAACCATGGTTGATTCTCGCATTCTGACAATGATTGTCTCACCATCAAACTAAATCGTGTTTATTTTGATGTTTGTAGTATTTACATTTGGGTTTACCATTGTTGGGTTTTAGGCCCTTTGGTTTAAATATTCCATTCGGTTCACAATTCCTTGGGCTTTTAGTATTAATCCCTTGGGTTTATTGTTCATTGGGGTTTTAGTATTAATCCCTTGGGTTTATTGTTCATTTGGGTTTATAATATCAATCCCTTGGGTTCATTATTCCGTTTGGTTTATAATATCAATCATTGTAGTATTTACATTTGGGTTTACCATTGTTGGGTTTATAGTATTAGGCCCTTTGGTTTAATATTATTTCATTGGGTTCATAATCCCTTGGGTTTATTGTTCATTTGGGTTTATAATATCAATCCATTGGGTTCATTCTTCTGTTTCGTTTATAATATCAATCATTGTAAACCATTGCCAATCATAGCCTAATGTGGTCAATCATGGTTAAATGTCACATTGTGATAATAATTGTCTCACCATCAAAATAAACCATGTTTATTTTAGTGTTTGTAGTATTTATATTAGGGTTTATCAATGTTGGGTTTATAATGTTAGTCCCATGCTTCAATGTTGTTGGGTCTATAGTATTAGGCCCTTCGGTTTAATACTATTGCATTGGGTTCATAATCCCTTGGGTTTTTAGTATTAATCCCTTGGGTTTATTGTCCATTTGGGTTTATAATATCAATCCCTTGGGTTCATTATTGTGTTTGGTTTATAATATCAACCATTGTAAACCATTGTCAATCATAGCCAAACATGGTCAATCATTGTTGAATGTCACATTGTGACAAGAATTGTCTCACCATCAAAATAAACCATGTTTATTTTATTGTTTGTGGTGTTTATATTTGGGTTTACCAATGTCAGTTTTATAATATTAGTCCCTTTGTTGAATGTCGCATTTTGACAAGGATTGACTCACCATGAAAATAAACCATATTTATTTTAGTATTTATAGTGTTTATATTTGGGTTTAATGTTGGGTTGTGTTATATTCTTTCCACGTAGTTAACAGGGGGTTTGAAGGGCACCCGTAACCCCACTTTATAGGGTCTAGGACAGCGCCCTAGAAAATTTTGGTTTTGGACCCTATGTTAGGTTGGGTGGACCCACCTATGGTTTTGTGCATGATTTTCGCACATGTTTTTTTTGGACGCGATGGTTTTCGGTCCATGGTATTGGACGCAATGGTTTTCGGTCCATGGTATTGGATGCGATGGTTTTTTGGTCCATGGTATTGGATGCTTCGGCATGTATAAATATGTATTGTAACATTGAAAGGAAAATAATGAAAAATCAAGCTGGTAGTCCCAGTTTTGGGATCTAGGGGAAAATCTCTGTGTATATGTGTTTTATGTGTTATGATCTCGCGTTGTTTATTTTCTGTGTTTTAGAATTTGTATGCAGGTAATTTCTGTATGGGGTTAAAACCTACATTTGGTATCAAAGCAGATTTGGCTTCAAGGGGACACCTTTGTTGCTGAGGGGTTTTGCTCGGGCCTGTGGTAGACCCTGTTCAGTGGGAGATCTGTGAGATCGATTCTGGTGGTGAAAGAAGATGGCGAGCAGTGGAAAGATAGAGATCGAGAAATTTAATGGTCATAGTTTTGAGTTGTGGAAACTCAAGATGGAGGATCTTTTGGTGGATAAAGATCAGTGGATCGTGGTAGATCTGGGTACTAAACCAACGGGAGTGTCCGATGAAGAATGGAAGAAGTTGGATCGGAAGGCAAAGAGCACAATACGATTGTGTGTCTTAGATTTAGTATTGCTGAATGTATCAGGGGAAGCTACAACAAAGGCTTTGTGGGACAAGTTAGGGACTTTGTACCAATCTAAGTCTCTGGTGAATAAACTGTTCCTGCGGAAAAAGCTATATAACTTGAGGATGAAAGATGGAGACTCGGTGACAGAGCATCTGAATGCATTTAATACTGTGGTAAGTCAGTTAGCATCTATTGATATTAAAATTTCAGATGAAGATAAGTGCATCAGTTTGTTGTGTTCTTTACCAGATTCGTGGGATAGTCTGGTTATTGCAATAGGTAGCAATGCAACTATCTTGCATTTTGATGAAATAGTCTCATCCTTGCTGATGGAGGAGATGAGACAGAAAAATATGGAGAGCCAAAATGGTGATGCCTTCTCTATACGAGGACAGTCCTAGAACATAAACAAAAATAAGTCATCAAGTGGGAAATCTAAATCTAAAGGGAGATCTAAATCTCCAGGAAAACCTGTAAAGGTGGTGTGCTGGAAATGTGGAAAGGAAGGGCACTACAAAAGGGACTGTAAATCTAAAGCTCCTGAAAAAGGAAAGGGATCTGATGAGGCTCCTTCTGCAGAGGCGAAAACCACCTCAGATGAAGGTGGCGATGTGTACTTGGCTTCTTCAAGTACACATGTAGATCATGAGGCATGGTTGATTGACTCAGGTGCATCCTTTCACTTCACTCCCCATAGAGAGTGGTTCTGTGAGTATGAGAAGTATGATGGTGGTGATGTCTTCTTGGGGGATGACAGGAAGGCTAGAATCGTTGGTAGTGGAAAAGTAAAGTTGAAGTTGCAAGATGGAAGGGTTAGAACACTTCCAGGTGTTCTACATATTCCTGCATTAGCCAGAAATCTGATTTCTGTTAGTAAGCTAGATGATGCAGGTGTAAAAACAGTGTTCGAGAAGGATACCTGCAAGATGGTTTGGGGAGCATTGGTATTGATGTGGTGAGTTCACATTGGAACTCTGTACAAGCTGCAAGGTAACACTGTTGTTGATGGGTGCAACAGTTTCGTGGTTCCTGAAAGTGGAGCTAAAAATCTAGTGGTCTCTAGAGAGAAGACCATGTTGTGGTCTTCAAAGGCTTCGACATATTGGAGAAAAGGGCCTTCGGATACTTCATGGTAAAGGTGTGGTAGAAGGTATGAGTAATAGCTCTCTAGATTTTGATTTCTGTGAAAGTTGTGTATATGGGAAGCAGAATTGGGTGAGTTTCCCCTCTGGTAGTAAGAGGGCAAAACAGATATTAGAACTTGTGCACAGTGATGTGTTTGGACCTGTGAAGGTTCCATCACTGGGTAAGTTTGTGTACTATGTATCATTTATAGATGACTTCTCAAGGAATACATGGATATATTTCCTTAAGAATAAATCTGAAGTCTTTGACAGGTTTAAATAATTTAAGGCTTTGGTAGAAAACCAGACAGAGAAGAAGATAAAGGTGCTGAGGACAGATAACAGTGGAGAGTTTTTCAGTAAGGAATTTGAAGAATTCTATAAGAAGTGTGGTATAGCACAGCAGAAGACTACTCCATATACACCTCAACAAAATGGAGTTTCAGAAAGAATGAATAAGACGTTGATGGAAAGGGCAAGAAGCATGCTCAGTGGTGCGGGTTAGGATAGGAATTCTGGGTAGAGGCAGTGGATACTGCATGTTACCTAGTCAATAGGTCACCTTCATCAACGTTGGAGGATAAGACTCCAGAAGAGGTATGGACTGGTAAGAAACCCTCTCTTTCACATTTGAGGGTATTTGGATGTGATGCATATGTACATGTTCCAAAGGAGAAACGAACCAAGTTGGATAGTAAATCTGAAAAGTGAATATTTATTGGGTATAAGGATGGTTTAAAGGGTTATAAGCTTTGGAACTCAGTCACACGATAGGTTGTGTATAGCCGAGATGTGGTGTTCATAGAGGTGAAAGATGTTATTAAACATGAAGTCCAATGAAAGGAACCTGAGAAGATAGAGTTTGAGCTAAAGGAGGAAGAATCAGACTCTACAGCAGAGGAGGAATCAGAAGAAGATCAATTCGAGAAAGAAGGAAGCCTGAAAGGTATAGTCCATCTACTTTCTATTTAAATTTTGCTTTATCTGTTACTGATGATGATCCCACAACTGTGAAAGAAGTAGTGGATTCAGAGGATGGAAAACTCTGGAAAGAGACCATGGTTGATGAAATGGCATCTTTGCACAAAAATGAGGCTTGGGATCTGGTGGAGTTGTCGGCTGGAAGGAAACCCATTGGCAGAAAATGGGTGTTCAAAAAGAAGACAAATGCAGAAGGAAAAGTGGAGAAATATAAAGCTCAGTTGGTAGCAAAAGGTTATTCCCAGGTGCCGGGAATTGATTTTGGTTATATTTTTTCTACTGTTGCCAAGGTAACTTCTATTAGATTACTTTTTTTTGTTGTTGCTGCTTTTGATTATGAGGTAGAACAGATGGATGTGAAGACAACATTTCTTCACGGGGATCTGGAAGAGGAGATCTACATGAAGCAACATGAAGGCTTTGCGGTGAAGGGTAAGAAAGAACTGGTATGTAAGTTAAAGAAGTCTCTATATGGGTTAAAATAGTCACCAAGGATGTGGTATCCGAAATTTGATACATTTATACGGGGACTTGGCTTCACCAGAAGCAAAGCAAATCACTGTGTGTATTTTAAATTAATTGGTGACCATGTTATTTATCTGGTCTTGTATGTGGATGATATGTTGTTGGTTGGAAATGACAAAGAAGTTACCCAGGATTTGAAGACCCAGTTGTCCTCCAAATTAGACATGAAAGATCTTGGTGCTGCAAACTATATTTTGGGCATGGAAATTAAAAGAGATCAGGCAAAGAGGAAGCTTTGGTTAAACCAGAGGAAGTGTGTTGAGACAATATTGCAGAGGTTTAATATGCAGGATAGAAAACCGGTGAAGGTTCCTATTCCTGTAGGTGTGAGGTTATCTGTTGAACAGTGTCCCAAGACACAAGAAGAGGAAGAGGACATGTCCCGTGTTCCATATGCAAGTGCAGTCAGTAGCCTGATGTATGCAATGGTCTGTATTAGACCAGGCATTGCACATGCAGTGGGAGTATTGAGCAGGTTTATGTCAAAACTAGGGAAGGAGCATTGGACAGCAGTGAAGCGAGTTTTCAGGTATTTGCGTGGAACTAGTGATTATGGTTTGTGCTACCAAGGAAGACCAGGATTGGATAGAGTGTTGGATATTCATGGCTTTGTTGATGCAGACTGGGCTGGAGATCTGGATTAGAGAATATCTACAAGTGGGTATGTGTTTAACCTATTTGGAGGTGCAATCAGTTGGATGAGTAAGAAACAATCTGTAGTGGCACTGTCAACTACAGAGGTAGAATACATGGCAGCCACTCATGCAAGCAAGGAAGCAGTTTGGTTGCAAAGATTGTGTTCAAGTATGGGGTTAGTACAAGAAGCTATAAGGATAGACTGTGACAGCCAAAGTGCAATTTTTTTAGCAAAGAACCCCGCATATCATTCAAAGGCAAAGCACATTGATGTTCAGTATCACTTTGTGAGGGATATGATAGAAGACAAAGAGGTGTTGCTGGTAAAGGTGGACACTTTGAAGAATACTATAGATGCATTGACAAAATCTGTGAGCTCTGAGAAGTTCTCTTGGTGTAGAGAGACAATTGGCATTTCAGGGCTGGGAAAATGACTAAGCTCTCTTGTGGCCCCCTATGGAAAGAAAACAACAAGTGGGAGATTGTTGGGTTGTGTTATATTCTTTACACGTAGTTAACAGGGGGTTTGAAGGACACTCGTAACCCCACTTTATGGGGTCCGGGGCAATGCCCTGGAAAATTTTGGTTTTGGACCCTATGTTAGGTTGGGCGGACCCACCTATGGTTTTGTGCATGATTTTCGCACATGTTTTTTTTGGATGCGATGGTTTTCAATCCATGGTATTGGACAGGATGGTTTTCAGTCCATGGTATTGGACGCGATGGTTTTTCAGTCCATGGTATTGGATGCTTCGGCATGTATAAATATGTATTGTAACATTAAAAGGAAAATAATGAAAAATCAAGCTGGTAGTCCCCGTTTTGGGATCCAGGGGAAAATATCTGTGTATATGTGTTTTATGTGTTATGATCTCGCATTGTTTATTTTCTGTGTTTTAGAATTCGTATGCATGTAATTTCTGTACGGGGTTAAAACCTACATTTAACAATGTTGGGCTTATAATATTAGTCCCATGGGTTTAATATTATTTCCTTGGGTTGATAAACCCTTAGGGTTTTAGTATTGATCGCTTTGTTTATTATTCCTTTAGGTTTATAATATCAATCCCTTGGGTTTATTATTCCCTTCGGTTTATAATATCAATCATGGTAAACCATTGTCAATCATAGCCAACCATGGTTCAATGTCACATTGCGACAACGATTGTCTCACCATGAAAATAAATAATAATCCCTTGGGTTTATTATTCCTTTGGGTTTATTATATCAATACCTTGGGTTTATTATTCCCTTGGGTTTATAATCCCTTGGGCTTTTAGTATTAATCCCTTGGGTTTATTGTTCATTTTGGTTTATGATATCAATCCCTTGGGTTCATTATTCCGTTTGGTTTATAATATCAATCATTGTAAACCATTGCCCCTTGGGTTTATTATTCCTTTGGGTTTATTATATCAATACCTTGGGTTTATTATTCCCTTGGGTTTATAATCCCTTGGGCTTTTAGTATTAATCCCTTGGGTTTATTGTTCATTGGGGTTTTAGTATTAATCCCTTGGGTTTATTGTTCATTTGGGTTTATGATATCAATCCCTTGGGTTCATTATTCTGTTTGGTTTATAATATCAATCATTGTAAACCATTGCCCCTTGGGTTTATTATATCAATACCTTGGGTTTATTATTCCCTTGGGTTTATAATCCCTTGGCTTTTAGTATTAATCCCTTGGGTTTATTGTTCATTGGGGTTTTAGTATTAATCCCTTGGGTTTATTATTCATTTGGGTTTATGATATCAATCCCTTGGGTTCATTATTCCATTTGGTTTATAATATCAATCATTGTAAACCATTGCCCCTTGGGTTTATTATATCAATACCTTGGGTTATTATTCCCCTGGGTTTATAATCCCTTCGGCTTTTAGTAATAGTCCCTTGGGTTTATTGTTCATTGGGGTTTTAGTATTAATCCCTTGGGTTTATTGTTCATTTGGGTTTATAATATCGATCCCTTGGGTTCATTATTGTGTTTGGTTTATAATATCAATCATTGTAAACCATTTTCAATCATAGCCAAGCATGGTCAATCATGGTTGAATGTCGCATTGTGACAAGAATTGTCTCACCATCAAAATAAACCACATTTATTTTAGTGTTTGTGGTATTTATATTTGGGTTTACCAATGTTGGTTTTATAATATTAGTCCCTTTGTTGAATGTCGCATTTTGACAGAGATTGACTCACCATGAAAATAAACCATGTTTATTTTAGTGTTTGTAGTGTTTATATCTGGGTTTAACAATGTTGGGTTTATAATATTACTCCCATGGGTTTAATATTATTTCCTTGGGTTCATAGACCCTTGGGGTTTTAGTATTGATACCTTTGTTTATTATTCCTTCAGGTTTATAATATCAATCCCTTGGGTTTATTATTCCCTTCGGTTTATAATATTGATCATGGTAAATGTTGGGTCCCTATAATACTAGTGATTACCCCATTACTATTGTAGCTATATCCCTTATTAATATTTTTGTGCCCATGTTGCCCCCATATTGTTATTACTGTGCCACATAGAATCCCTCTATTGTTATTTTTGTGGCTTTATATTATTATTGTTAGGCCGGTTGGGTTATATTGTGACTCTTTAGACTCCTATATATAGAAATGAGGTTTTGTCATTTGAATCATCAAAGAATCATTCATTTGTGTAATGTAAAGGAGGTTGCCCCCTCGAAGAGGCTGAATTCTAAGGCGTTGATCTATATTTTCTATCTATTTGTGAGCTGGTTTCATAACATTTGGGATCAGAGCTTTGGATTCTAGGGTTTCGCTGCTCCAAACAGGTCATCGTGGCATTTTCACTGTAACTTTTTTTTCTGCGATGTTTCAGAAGCTAAAAAATGAAACCATTTGAGAAGAAATCACGCTGAATCTCGGGTCCGAATTTCAAATCTTTTCGCACTATATTTGTGGAGATATGATCTAAGGAAGTTGGTCTTTTTGCAGACTCCTGAATTACATTCCAAACAGGTGACTTGGGGAAAATCATCATAACTTTCTCTCTGAGCATTGGATTGAAATTTTGTAAGAAGTTACAGAAAGAGGACGGACTGTAGTTTCTTGAATATATTTTTCAAAGCCAAAGGTGGAAACAGGGACACGTGGCACATCATACAAGTTTGCTCTACTAAACTAGTCTATAATCAGGTCACTGTGGGAGATTTGACATAACTCTTCCTTGGAGAATCCAATTGGGATCAGACTGGTGGCATTGGAAAGAGGACACAGGGAGCTACTACAGATCGCAATTTCAGAACTGGATGATCCAAAATTACAAAGATACATCAGAGGCAATATCGAGCTCTTACAAAGTGAAAAAGGGTGTGTAGATTTTTTTAAATTTTTGCTTAAGCTTGGTTTGAAAAATTATTTTGAAGGAATTCAAAGGGCATAGTAGAGAATTTTTATCAGTAACTGATGTCCTGAGGAAAGAAAATGAAAACACCTAGTAAGCAACCTGAAAGCTCTAGCATTACTCATGAAGAAGAGGAAGAAATGCTACATGATATATCAAAATCACAAGACCAAGTGCAACAAATTTCACTCTCACAAAAGCTAAGATAAATGGCGTGGAATTTAAGATAAAGGGTGTGGAAGCTAATATTGATGATTTGAAGACAGATTTGAAGACAGACATGGCAGATTTGAAGACAAATTTGACAAATTTTCTACAAGAAATACTTACTGATGGTGAAAAGGTAGTAAAGGAAACTCATGATGCGAACAAAAGAAATGTTAATCATGATTTCATAGGCTCTAAGGTGGGATCGAAGACCCACCATATTACAAAAATCGATATGAGGAAGTTTGATGGCAAGGATCCCGCAACATGGATATTACAGATGGAGAAATTTTTCGATCTCAATAATGTGCAAAACACACAAAAGGTACGTATTGCAACTTTATATTTGGAACCAAATCAGTTTGTATGGTATCAATGGCTTTGCTCTCATAAACAAATTATCACTTGGGCAATTTTTATGGAAGAATTAACAGCACATTATGAGGATACAAAATGCAACACTTTTTTTAGCCAATTGATAAGTCTCAAACAAAAGGGTTCAATAATGGAGCACATTGAGGAGTTCCAAAAATTGAACATAAGGGTAAAAAATATTCCAGAGGAGCATAGGATTGATGTGTTCATAGGGACTTTAAAGGATAATATCCAACATGATGTTCACCTTTGGGAACCTGATTCATTAGAGAAGGCATTCAGGTTAGCAAGAAAAATGGAAAGCAAAATTATGGCAACCAGGAAGCATACCACTCACAACTATAAACATGGAAGTGTTGTTGCCCCTACTCTTCCACAACCTACAAGGTTGACACCACAAAAATTGGAAGAAAAAAGAGCAAAAGGGCTTTGTTACAGTTGTGATAGCAAATACACTAAAGGTCATAAGTGTGCTGAGAAGAAATTATTCTACATAGATTGTGAAGAGGAAGAAGAAAAGGAGCAAGAAAGGTCAAAAGAAGAGGATATACTCCAGGAAAAAAGCCTAGATAAAGAAGAAATGAATCCGACCATATCTTGTAATGCATTGGCGGGAATTACCACTCCTCAAACCATCAAGATAGAAGGACAAATCAAGAAGAAAAAGGTAATAGTGTTGATTGATTCAGGAAGTACCCACAATTTTATTCATTGTAAGGTAGCAAAAGAATTGAATTGCTTCTTATATCCAGTACCAAAGTGTCAAGTGATGGTTGCAAATGGAGGAACAATAAATTACTCGAGAAAGTGCCATAATATCAAGCTATCCATGGGAGAATATGTATTGACTAGCCCAATGCTTTCCATTCCAATGGGAGGTGCTGATGTTGTACTAGGAGTCCAATGGCTACAATCTTTGGGTACAATAGCTTTTAATTTTCAAGAACTTTTCATGAAATTTTCTGTGGAAGGAAAGGAAGTTGAATTAAGGGGTATTGCAGGGAAACCGGGAAAGATAATCAGCTCTAATGGTATGACAAAGCTTCTAAAAAAGGAACAAAGAGGTGTAATTGCACAATTATTTTCGCTAGATGTTTCCACATTGGAATCATCTATTTCTTTTGATCTCCAAAAAGTATTGGACAATCATTCCAAGGTATTTGAGACTCCCAAAGGTCTCCCACCTATTTGTGATCATGATCATGCTATTCATTTGATTCCAGGAAGTGTTCCTCCAAACATCAGGCCGTACAGATATCCCTATGCCCAAAAGAGTGAAATTGAACGTATGGTTGCAGAAATGCTAGAGGCTGGTATAATTCAACCAAGTCAAAGTTCTTTCTCTGCTCCAGTAGTATTGGTGCACAAGAAGGATGGATCATGGTGCATGTGTTCGGATTATAGGGAGCTCAACAAGCTCACTATTAAAGATAAGTTTCCCATTCCTGTCATTGATGAATTACTGGATGAATTGCATGGATCAATTTACTTCACCAAGTTGGATCTTCATTCAGGATATCATCAAATCAGAATGAAGACTGAAGACATTCCGAAAACAACATTTAGAACTCATGAGGGTCATTATGAATTTTTGGTCATGCCTTTTGGCCTTACCAATGCACCTTCAACATTTCAAGGTTTGATGAATTCCATTTTCAAACCATTCCTTAGAAAATTTGTGTTAGTATTTTTTGATGATATACTAATCTACAACAAGTCTTGGAAGGATCATGTTGAACATGTTGACAGGGTGCTACAACTATTGGAGGAGAAACAATTATATGCAAAAAGATCCAAATGTTTCTTTGGAGTACAAGAGGTGGAATATTTGGGTCATATTGTATCTCATGAAGGAGTTAAGGTAGACCCTAGCAAAATTAAAGCCATTAAGGAATGGAAAATCCCCACATCCATAAAGCATCTGCGAGGATTTCTTAGGTTGACAGGGTATTATCGCAAGTTTTTTAAGAATTATGGGAGAATAGCAGCACCTCTAACAACATTATTGAAGAAAGATGCATTTTCATGGACTCCAGAAGCAACAAAGGCCTTCGAACATCTTAAAGAGGCAATGTGCCAAGCACTGGTCTTAGCTACACCAGACTTCACAAAAACCTTTATTGTGGAATGTGATGCTTCAGGAAATGGAATTGGTGCTGTTTTAATGCAAGATGAAAGACCCATTGCTTTTGAAAGTCGTCCAATCAAGGGAAAGTTTTTACACAAAGCTATTTATGAGAAGGAAATGTTGGCAATACTCCATGCACTTAAGAAATGGCGACCCTACCTAATGGGAAGACACTTCAAGGTAAAAACAGATCATGATAGCCTTAAATACTTTTTAGAACAAAGATTATCCTCTAAAGAGCAACAAAAGTGGGTCACAAAGATGTTGGGTTATGACTTTGAAATCATCTACAAAAAAGGGAAGCAAAATGTGGTGGCAGATGCACTCTCAAGAAAGGATGAGGATGTGGAAGCATTGTTGTGTGCCATTTCTATTATCCAACCAGATTGGATAAACGAAGCAAGGGAGGAATGGAAGAATGACAAAGAAGTGTGGGCACTTATTCGAAAGCTACAACAAGATTCCAATACGTCTGATACATTTAGCTGGAAAAATGATTCGTTATGGTACAAAGATCGCTTATACCTCTGTAAGAATTCCCAACTAAAACAAAAGATCTTATGGAATTGCACACTTCTCCCTTAGGAGGGCACTCAGGATTTTTAAAAACTTACCACAGGGTTAAGAAGGAATTTTTTTGGGATGGCCTTAAATCAGATATTCAAAATTTTGTGGCGGAATGTTTGGTTTGCCAACAAAATAAAGTTGAAACAATTAAGACACCGGGTCTATTACAACCTTTATCCATTCCAAGCCAACGTTGGGAGGAGGTTTCAATGGATTTTATCACAGGTTTACCCAAGTCTGAGGGAAAGAGTGTCATCATGGTGGTAGTTGATAGACTTACCAAGTATGCACACTTTTGTGCATTATCACATCCATTTAAAGCCAGTACAGTTTCTACTGCATTTATGGAAACAATTCAAAAGCTACATGGAAACCCAAAGATTATTGTAAGTGACAGAGATCCCATTTTCACTGGAAATTTTTGGACAGAATTATTTTCTTGTCTTGGTACTCAGTTAGCTCATAGCTCATCTTATCATCCTCAATCTGATGGGCAAACTGAGATAGTAAACAAATGTTTGGAAGGATATCTTCGTTGCTTTGTATCTGATAAACAGACTCAATGGGTCAAATGGTTGCCTCTGGCTGAATGGTGGTATAACACTTCCTTCCATACAGTAACAAAAATGACCCCATTTATGGTACTTTATGGATATCATCCACCATCCATCACATCATATTTAAGAGAAAATTCTAAGGTTCAAGCAGTGGAACATCACATCGAACATCAACAACAAGTCCTCCAACTCTTAAAGGATAACCTCATGTTGGCACAGAATAGAATGAAACAACAGGTAGATCAACATCGCAGCAAAAGAAGTTTTGATGTAGGTGATTGGGTATTCCTACAGCTACAACCATATAAGCAAATGTCCCTCAAGCAAGCTAAGAAGGATAATAAATTATCACCAAAGTATTATGGTCCGTACAAGGTGTTGCAAAAGATTGGTACTATGGCATACAAATTGGAGCTTCCTGCAGCTTCTTGATTGCACCTAGTTTTCCATGTTTCATGTTTAAAGAAGGTTATAGGCGACAAGCTCCCAGTTCAAACAATATTGCCAGAACTTGACGAGGAAGGAAAAATTATATTGGAACAAGAAGCAGTCATAGAAACAAGAACTCGACAGCTACGAAATCGATCAATTTCGGAGTATCTTATCAAGTGGAAGAACTTATCCGCTGAAGATTCCACATGGGAGGATGAGAATTTTATACAGAAGCATCCAGAACTACTCAAGTGTTGAGGACAACACTTTTTTGAAGGAGAGGGGCATGTTGGGTCCCTATAATACTAGTGATTACCCCATTACTATTGTAGTTGTATCCCTTATTAATATTGTTGTGCCCCTGTTGCCCCCATATTGTTATTGTTGTGCCCCATAGAATCCCTCTATTGTTATTTTTGTGGCTTTATATTATTATTGTTAGGTCGGCTGGGTTATATTGTGACTCTTTAGACTCCTATATATAGAAAGGAGGTTTTGTCATTTGAATCATCAACGAATCATTCATTTGTGTAATGTAAAGGAGGTTTCCCCCTCGAAGAGGCTGAATTCTAAGGCGTTGATCTGTCTTTTCTATCTTTTTGTGAGCTGGTTTCATAACAGTAAACCATTGTCAATCATAGCCAACCATGGTTCAATGTCACATTGTGACAACGATTGTCTCACCATGAAAATAAATAATAATCCCTCGGGTTTATTATTCCTTTGGGTTTATTATATCAATACCTTGGGTTTATTATTCCCTTGGGTTTATAATCCCTTGGGATTTTAGTATTAATCCATTCATTTTATTGTTCATTGGGGTTTTAGTATTAATCCCTTGGGTTTATTGTTCATTTGGGTTTATGATATCAATCCTTTGGGTTCATTATTCTGTTTGGTTTATAATATCAATCATTGTAAACCATTGCTAATCATATCCAAACATGGTCAATCATGGTTGAATGTCGCATTGTGACAAGAATTGTCTCTCCATCAAAATAAACGATGTTTATTTTAGTGTTTGTAGTATTTATAAACCCTTGGGTTCATAAACCCTTGGGGTTTTTTCCCACTTTTAAAAATTGTTAACACGACTATTGAGGCATACCCCTCATTGCAATCAACAATCAACGTTTCCCCATATATATATATACATTATATTGTTTATATGACAGACCCGCCACAATCATGAAACGGAATACATAGGCTTTCAGTTCCGGCTTACCCATATCGCAATCGACAATCATTGAATGCACCAACATACGTATTCAGTGCCTTACGGACTCGCCGGGCTTTTAAACATAACGTAAATATGTTTCGAGTCTGCCACCATTAATCGTAATCAGCAATCTTTATATATGTAGATACATATAGCTGTGGACCCGCCGGGACTTTCAAAAAAATATAAATGTGTTTAGGGTCCGCACTGCTCATCGCAATCAGGAACCAGTGATTCCTGTGGTAATAAGTTGCCTGCTGCAATTTTGCGATTGTGATTTATTTGCATTATATATATATATATATCTAAGGGGACCACTCCATATAACTTCTTATATTATGAGTTGATTTAATTCTTGCCTGTATTCAGCGCCTTACAGACCCGCTGGGCTTTTAAACATATCGTAAATATGTTTCAGGTCCGCCAGCATTAATCGCAATCGACAATCTTTATATAAGTAGATACATATAATTGTGGACCCGTCGGGACTTTACAACAAAATATAAATGTGTTTTGGGTCCGCACTGCTCATCACAATCGGGAATCAGTGATTCCTATGGTAATAACCTGCCCACCGCACTTTTGTGATTGCGGTTTATTTGCATTAGTAATATATATATAAGGGGACCACTCCACATAACTTCTTATATTATGAGTTGATTTAATTCTTGGCTGTATTCAGTGCCTTATGGACTCGTCGGGCTTTTAAACATAACGTAAATATGTCTCGGGTCCGCCACCATTAATCGCAATTGGAAATCTCTATATATGTACATACATATAACTGCGGACCCGCCGGAACTTTACAACAAAATATAAATGTGTTTCAGGTCCGCACTGCTCATCGCAATCAGGAATCGGTGATTCTGGTGGTAATAACCTGCCCGTTGCACTTTTGCGATTGCGATTTATTTGCATTAGTAATATATATATAAGGGGACCACTCCATATAACTTCTTATATTATGAGTTGATTTAATTCTTGCCTGTATTCAGCACCTTACGGACCCACCGGGCTTTTAAACATAACGTAAATATGTTTTGGGTCCGCCACCATTAATCGCAATCGGCAATCTTTATATATGTACATACATATAATTACAGACCTGCCAGGACTTTACAACAAAATATAAATGTGTTTTGGGTCCACACTGCTCATCGCAATCGGGAATCGGTGATTCCTGTGGTAATAACCTGCCTGCTGCACTTTTGCAATTGCGATTTATTTGCATTAGTTATATATATATCTATATATATATATATATATAATGGGACCACTTCATATAACTTCTTATATTATGAGTTGATTTAATTCTTGCCTATATTATTATAATATTATATTATTATTATTATTATTATTAAATTTTTTATAATTTTATATTATTAGATTTTTTAAATAATATAATGATAATCTAATATTATTAATAATCCTAAACACTGATAATAATTAACCCTATATATACGAACTCTAAGATAAATAATAAAAATACTAATATTATTATGAGTTTATATTATTATTATAATAATATTAATATAATAATCATAAATATATATGAATATAAGAATATAGTTGCTATTATTTGTATAGTTATTAATTATCATAAATAATAAATAATTGGTCTTTATTGTTCTTATTATAATAATATTGATTATATTATTATTATAATAATAATTATATTTGTATATTATTATAATAATATAATAATAATAATATAATACTATTATAATATTATATTCAAATAATAATAATAATATTATTATTATACAATATAATTGTTATTATTTTTTTAATAATTTTATATTATTAGGTTATTTAAATAATATAAAAATAATCTAATATTATTATGAGCTATTCTTATTATTAATTAATATATATTAGGAGTTTATATAATTATTATAATATTAATATAACATTTTTACAGTAATATATATAAATAATCTGGTTGTTAATAGTTATATAGTTATTAATAATCCTAAATACCCATAATAATTATTAGTGTGGTAGATATAAGCCTATCGGTGTATATCAACCACATTAGAAAATGTGGTTGATATATATGCTTGATATATGCCTATCGGCGTATATGAACCATATTTACCTTGGTAAATATGGTTGTGCTAGTAATTATAAATAAAGGCGGCATAATTTTCTTTCCCAAAAGATTTATATATTATGCAGTCTTAAAAACAATTAAGTATAAGATGAAAAAGCTGATAGACTTGTTTCTAATTTTGGAAGGTTCATGTGAGGAAAGCTGAAGTGACGGATCATCGAGCGGAGTGGAATGAAGAGATGCTTTAGGTAGAAAGTGGACAGTGACTCGAGCGAAAGTGGTATTTTTTTCATTTATGCTTCGGTGGTTTTAACGTCATAGTTCAAGGTGGTGTCTTGCTGGGTGGTGTTAGTGTCATAGTTTTGTTAGAATTTGCTTGTTCATGGACTATGACAAACTCAGACAGGTACATAACATGCATCTGTGATTAACATAGGTTTACCTTCTTAGAAATTATCATTATATGTTTTAGTGTGGATTTATTAAATATCTCTATCTCTACAATCTAAGCAAATTCACCCAACTACTTCAGCAACCATTTCTTCATTAGAATGTATAGAGTTGTATAAAGTTGTTTCAAATCCTTCTGCACTTGTAAAACTCTCTTAACCTCTTGATATTCCATGATTATCTTAGAGAGAGTGCATAGAAAAAAGAGAAATAGGATTAGGTATGCAGAAAGGATGGGTCAAATTATACAGAAATTTTCCTCTGCAAATTCAAAACTCACAATCTAAAGAGATTTTGAGCTAAATATCTCACCCAAGCACAAAGAGCAATCTTCCAAAAAATAGAAGAGAAATCTCCATAATCTAAATAAATTTGAAACCAAAACAAGCTAGAAGTTGAGCAAGAAAACATGACCAAATCTCATGGTCTAATTCAAAAGAAAGAGAAAATGTAGAGTCCCAACCTAAAAACAAAACCAACCTTAGTGATAGTGTTGAAAATGGCAACAAGAAATACTAAAAATAGCATTGCTATAAATAGCATTTCAGGATATACTCCAACTCTGTTGGAAATAGCAAAAAATAGAAATGCTAAAAATAGCATTTTGGGATAGATTCCAATTTTAATTAGTCCCTGAATTAAAATTGAGAATTAAAATTTGAATTTAGTCTCACCAGCTATTTGAAAAATAATTAATTAATTCATCTTGAGTTAATTAGTTGGAGAAAATCAAACATGAAGTCTTTGTGAAGACATGCAACAGTTATCCCTTTGAATGAGGAAGTTATCCCTTAATTAAGGAGATAAGGATGAGTTGTATTTGAGTTGTAATTAGTTAGCTCAGTTAATTGAGTTAAGTCCAGTTAAATTAGTTCCAAATAGTTGGAGGAACTAATTATGAGTCCAGTCAGTTAATGCATGCATGCATGCAACTAGTGTTCTCCAGATAATTGAATATTCTCTCATAAATAACTCATGCATGTCAGTTCAGACAGAGACCCAGTTGAGATTAAAAGAAGTGACAGTGTACTATCAGTTGGAGGAATTTTCCTATAGAGGAAACTCATCCATGCAGAAGGAATTAACTCCTTCATGATTGTGCAGTTATTTCAGGGGTCAATGTTGTGTGTGAGGTGAGAGTCTCATAGGTTGTAGCTAGAGGACCCAGGAGAAACTGTGCAAGGAAATAGGAGGCTTGGAGGATTGAAGGAAGGCATATATGTTGTCTATTTTGTCTATGAGCAGTAGTGAAGGATTGTACTGAGAGCTAAAGCTTTGTGTAATCCTGAGATATTTCCACTTGTATGACAATAAAGATAGCGGGGTTTTTAGCTGAGGCTTTCCCCAGATTATTCTTCTGTGTTCATGCGTGATTGTTTCTTCTTCATCTGTTATATGTGTTCTATTTGATCTTGCAAAAAAACAATTAAGTTTCCGCAAGTTTGTTTGTAGAAGTAGATCAAGTATTTTTCTTTATTATATTGCATTATCATGTGATCTACAGTGGGAATTTTTATAGATAGAGAGAGACTGAGCACCAGAGAGCCATCCACTTCCCTTATAAAATTACCATTTGAAATTCATTGTTCCACTTACATTAGGTGATATACCCCTTCTACATTCAATTGCACACAAGTTCTACTACTTAAGCATGCATGAATGAATAAAGGGTCTCTTCACATTAATGGAATGCATGGGATTAACTCATGTTGGACATGTGGCTTCTTAAATTTAATGCACTAATTGTGGAGAGAATCACCATGCTAAGATAAGGCTTTGAAATTTCTAGAGCCATTAAACCTTAACACCCCATATTTTCCCTATGTGGTTTAAATGGCTAATTGATCAACATCCACATTTTGTTCTTTCCAAACTTGAACAAACTTAATGCTTTGAAAACAAATCATGTCTTATTTGATTCTTGGGAGGAACAAGGCAAGCTTGAAGTTGTTCAACCTTGTACATTTATGCATTGCTTCATTAATGTAACATACACCCTATTATTCCCCACCTAAATTAAGGTTAGCAAGAGGCAATTACTATGATGACCTGACTCCCAAAGTTGCATTACAGAAATGGGGTCTAAATTTTGCACTTTCTTCTACCCTTTCAAAACTCAAAACAAATGATGCCATCACATTCCTTGTCGAGATAATTCCAACAGTATAAAATTTGTCCCAATCCGACTCTTGGATCAACAGATATGGCCATTTGAAGTCATGACCAATTAAATAATTCCATGACATCGAGCATGCCACATGGTGCTCACGTGGATGACATAAGCCACATGTTAGTTGTTGACTCACTCATACACTAGGTCACAACCTAACACTTCTCAATGATTCATGAGGCTCAATGGATCTTTTAAACACACACACACCCCCATATATAAACATATTCACTTAACAAGCACAAGCATGGCCCACCCTTGCCACCTTCCCCCAAGAATTCAATATTGGGAATTAATTTTATGATTTTCTTCCCAACCCACTAGGATGACAAAGAACAGGATGTCATGGAAAATCAGGGGATGTAGTAGCCTTAAAAAAACCGTTATGATGACGTGCATAAATAAGTGTTAGCAAATCATTACATGATAGAGACGAGAACTTTCCCATTCCCCAGAGTCCATCTCCCAGGAGATTCATAAGAGCATAAGAAGGGGACAAGCTGAGATGACTCAACACCAAGAGAAGTAGCATAAGGACCCACTCGAGTATGGGAAGGTAAAAGAACATACACCACTCGGAAACATGCCTACATAAATTGATTGGAGTGCTATGTCATCCAAGAAGGGAGATCCCTGGGAAGAATAAAGGGTGTGCTCCAAAGAACAACTCAGGTTGACAAGGCTCTGAGATTATGTGGAGACAAAATATGAACACCCAATAGGAACGACCGAGAGCAACCATGTGACTGTTGATTTGTCTTGACACTTGAAGGAGTAGTAAGGTCGGGATGATGTGTCCTAGAGGACCACAGTCACGAGTCTTGGTCACATGCAATGCAAAGGAGAGCATAGCGGGTGTTGAAGTTAAAAATTCTAGGACCATATGCCGCAATCAAAAGGCACCATCGAAGGGGACTTTGTGAAGGAAAGAGTAATGGCATAATGTTTAAGCCACACAATGATTACCAGATATGAAGGGATTCCTTCCCTGTGCTTTTATGTGAATTCCTTCCTCATTCTGTAGTCATAATTGACGCAAATATAAATGGGATTCAATCCCATGACTGGGTGAAGGAAGTGCCTATGCATAAATCATTTTTGTATGCATAAATAAGTGCATGTAACCTACATACATGTGAATGTTCTTCTTCTTGAGCTTGAAAATAATAAAACAAGGCTTAATAGCTGGTTCCATAAGTGATACAATAAACAAAATAGGTATTTTCTTCTTCATAACCAATAAGGCCCATGCCCATATTTCACATAGGAAATTATCATTCCACAGGTAGACAATAATCTTCATCCCAATTCGATTCGGAGGCATGAATTACATGTTGGATCATTAGATTTAACATCACTATAGGTTTCTAGCCAACACAACATTTATATAACTGACATATGCAAAACTAGCAATCTTCAACATTAGATTGCCATCTTGATGCAAATAACAAGAAAATATAGTAGTCACAAGCACAAACATAAGATTATACTTATCTTATAATAAATTGAGAGTGGGACTCTAACTCTCCACCCAACCATAAACAAGTTGTAGTCAAGTCTTTCTTGCAGTTGTCACCTCTGAGACAGATTCTGGTGCTTGAGGTGGAGTGATTTTGTGGGATTTTTAACCAACAAAACAACTTAAACAGGATGTCACTAGGCCACATTGCTTTCATCCACCATCTACCCACAAGATCATTCCAACATTTCAAGCATAATCACTTCATGTCAAGACACCACAATGAAAAGAGCTTCAACTCACTTTTCAAGAGAAGAGAGCCCACAATAAAGAAGTTTCAACAATGGTTAAGCTACTGATTGGTAAATAAATCACTCTCCATGTGGTTCATTGGTGAGTTAAGCACCAAAGCTTTGGTGCCCATGTAACTCCTAGTGGTTCTTTCAACCCTCACAAGGGCCAAAGTGAATCCTTCCAATATGGTAGGTTCATCAATCCACTAGCTTCCAATGGTTTCTTTAAACTGACAGGCAAGCCATTACTCTCTTTCTATGATGTTTTTTACCCAAAAAGCCTCATGTTAGAGGATTCTTCAGTTGGTGCTTTGATCCAAAGTTCAAAACTTAGCAATAGGGATCAATTTTCCTTTCCTTCCGCTTTTTTCTTTTGTGCTCTCTCGTTGTTTTTGCGCGTCCCTAAGAAATTGTGTCTATGTGTTCCCCCAAATTTTTCTTGGCTAATTTTTCCTTTCCCATTCAACGACAAACTTCTTACCTCTTCTCGAAACTCCACGCAACTCCCCTCCTTGGACAACGCAACCCATATTGCTCTAATAAATTTTGTCCTTATTTCTTTATTGTTAAAGGCTAAGGACACCTAATAATCTAAATTGATCATTATATTGCTTTTCATCCATCTCGATGCATTCGGAATGGAAAAAGTGTAGGAATCAACTCATGGGATCATTTTTACTAGTGAGACCCAATTTGAGAAAACGGGGTCTGAAACCTTCGAGGAGCATTTTGAGGCATCAAACAACATTTTTTGGGGGGTAAAACTTTATCACTTTAGCGCAACACCATTTCATTCTATTCTACACACAAATATCTTTCCAACATCGCAAGAAGCACATCAATCAAAGTCCGTATGCAAAAGTTATGTCACTCAGGAGTTGACCTTCCTATTTTCACACCTATAGTTCGGGAGGATTCCACGCCATCCCCCACTATTTATGTAAAATGGGCTAGTCACATGATTATGATGTAAAAGACTCTAGAAGATTCTATATTGTAACTCTATTTAAGAGTTGATGTAATCAAAATTAACCACTAGTAGGCTATCATGACGTGTTATAGTATGTCCACTAGGAGGAAGAGGCATTCCATTCTTTGGATAGCATTTTGTTCCATAGCTGATCAAAGATAGTCAAGAGAGATAGGAGGTAGAGGACACAGAGAGTATTTGTGCACTGTAGCAGCCCACGGGACACAAACATTACTTCTTTGTACCTACAACCATATTTCTAGACAGAGAAAGAGAGTGAAGAAGCCTCACCTTCCAGCTAGGTTTTCTCCTAAAATGGTTTCCCATAGAGCATATCTTGTGTCTTGTGTGTGTGTGCTTATTTTTTCATTCTCTACTTTTCTGCATAATTTCTAGTCACATGCATGCACTAATTACAGTCAAATCTACAGATCTTAAAGTTTAATAAAACTATAATAGTGTAGAATATTAGATTTTTAATATAATATTACCAGATCTATTATGACAAACTGTCTAGTGGAATATCCACGAAAGTTTATGGATAATTTAGTGTCATATCAAGTTTTTTTGGTTATTTATGGATATTTGCAGGGGATCTCGGTCGACGAGGTCGAAAATCTTAAAACCCTAATCATGGCTGACGAATCTGTAAATGAACCTCATGATCCTGCAGAGGTGACATTTTCGCGACTCGAACAACAAGTCACAAATATATAACTTAGTGCAATATATAACTTATTTTAAAACTGTTTAAGGTCGCCTCGTGGGTTAGCTCAATTGGTTGAGTCCCTATCGTTAAAGTGTCTTTGCTATTGAGAAGCCATGGGTTCAATTCTCTCGACACTCTAAAGGTCAGGGTCTGTGGTTGAGCCAACAAGAAGTGATCCCTTTGGGTGTATCTACTTGGTACAAAAATTATGTTGATCTAGTAGACGTTGATCTTCGGGGTGCGTGAACCATATAGAAAATAAATAAATAAATAGAATTGAAAATCTTTAAGGTAAAAAGAAGTTACAGTAGAACTAAAAAATGATATGTATTTTAAGATTATGATATATGTCAAGACAAAAATATATTTAAAACCAAGATGAAGAAGCGGGTTGTTGATATAAGACATGAGCACACATGCTCTTTCACCCTTGTTGAACACTCCATGAAAATCAAACACCATGTAGGTCTTGAGAGCATAGAAATTATTGCTAAAAAATTCATTACTTTAAAAGATGCTTTAGTACTCTCATAGCTCTAGGTTCTTAGGTTTTTATTATTTTACATTCATTTATAAAAGAAATTGAGTACATTAATTTGAATATATCAATTTATTAATTTAATTATAAATAAACCTATTAAAATAAAATATTTATAACTGTTATCACCCCAAGAAACTCTCCTAGGTTGTATCTCAGAGATGCTCGAGAAAATTACAAACACAACAAAATATTGGAAATGGATGAATGGAAGGAATGGTGCCTATCCAAGCTAGATAACCACTTCTATTATGCTTAACTCTAGACATGGGTGAACACCCCCAGACTACAAGGCTTTAGACCACCAATTACTCACAGTTTGAGGATTAGGTGTACATGGAGAATATTGACCACACCAGCAGATGCACAAGACCATGTGATGGCCGGCTGCAACCAGTAAAGAGGTCTGCAAATCTATTTCCTAATGCACAGACAGGATGACAGCTCTCTGGCATTAAGTAAACAGAAACCTGCATAACACATTCAATGATACATACTAGACTTCAACACAGAGGTGGGATGACAACCCCTCTAATGCTAAATATCAAGAGCACATGAATAAATGCATAACAGGCACAACCTAGAATAGAGTAGAAATGGAAAGTGAGCAATTAATAGCAAAAGAAGCTTGTATTAGCTGAAAATGAAGACCAGACGCTGCAAGTATCAAAGTAGTTACAGTCTCTAAAATTTGAACCTTACATCAAAACAATAACCATCAACCCTGATTACATATATTTTCTGGGTATATATAGAGTTTGATTACAAATATACGCTGTTGTGCTATGCGTGGAGGGGTCATAATGGACCACCAACTGCTTTAACTCTCTGATGGCGTCCCTGCTACAATCTTCTTGCTTTAATGAATTAACTTGACATTCTCTGGTGCTTTGTTGTACTCCTCGAGCAGGGAGTGTAGCATAGATAAATTTTCATGACTGTTAAATGCATTTAACTGCTCCAGGCTTGTCCTTTTTCTGCTCGGCCATTCTGTTTCTTGAATGCAGTTGTTGGAGATGAAATGCGTCGGGTACTTGGTAGATGATCGCTGTCATCCTTCAGGTGCACGACATGACCAGGGTGTGTTGACTTCATGGAGGATGTACGAGCGGGCGGAGGATAGATATCGACCGTTGGATCGCACAGATGGATGGCGGATATGGCTCAACGGGAGATATCGGGAGAAACGAGAGCAGACGATCGTGAGCCATTGGATCTCGAGTGGGCAGATCCAACAGCTATTGGGCGGAAGAGATGCGTGGGGGGTTAACGCGCGGGGAAGGTGGTTTCGGTGGCGGGCGGTATTTATCGCACTACTTTTGGAGGGTGAGCGGTAATCGTACAAGGGCTAGCGATACGAGTCATCGGGCGACGCGTGGCAGATGTGACGGGACAAAAACCGCTTTCCCCGCGAGCTAACGTGTGGGCGGTTCGCGGGTGCGGGAGGAGCAAACGCCGTTCGATCGCAGCGGAGATGATCGGACGGTGTGGAAGAGATCGCACATGTTTTCAACTGATATGACAGGGAAACGTCGGATTGGGGTGAAACGTCAATGATCGCGATTATGGTGGAGGGTCGTATGGGCGCAGGTTCATGGGTTAAGCGCCCGGGGCTTAAGGTTGGAAAGGACCATTTTGTAGGGTGCAAAGGAAAAATAAAGGAAATAGAGCTGAAGGAGGATAAGCGGGATAGGGGAAGAAAGGAGATAGCGACCGACATGGAATCCTTTTGAGCACAACCAAGCAAACCAAGCCTGTCTCTAACCTTAGAGAATCTTCGTCTTATAGCAGAGCTAACACTGGCTCCTTCTGGGGATGAGATCCTCCCTGTGAGGTCTCAAGAACTGCAGACCAATGCCTTCATACAAAACAAGCTTAAAAACATTGCCTAGTATTCCATTGGGCATGTAGTCTAATTAAGTCTACGCGAAAACCTGTAAAAGAACATGCTTACAATCATTAAGGCTCGAAAACCTTAAACAACATAAATCTTCAAGAACTGGTCATCTATTGGACCATCAAAACTGTTTCTCCTCCTCTCGGCCGGCTTATCAGCCAGTTCATCAAAGATCTGCAAAATTGGATTTATTTGATCTTCTACCTCAAGGAGTTTGTGGCATTTGACCTTATCAGGTAGAGATGGCTTATATTTCACCCCCTCTTTGTATGCTCTCATCCTTGGATGTTCTTCGTGGAAGCCTTTGTACGCCTGTTGAATAACAATGGTTGCTGCGTACTTGTTTGTGTCATCTGTGGCCTGCACAATCAATATAAATGGTGAACCAATGTATTCTTGTGTGGAGGACACAAAGACTTCACCTGCTTCCGTAGCTTTCTTAGAACAATCCACATCCAAGGAGGTGTCCCAAAACTGTGCACCCTCTTCCTCTGTGATCTGGCAAACTGCCCTTTCAAGCTGTGTGGAGGCCAACTGGGCAGGCTTTGGAATATCAAGACTGAGATTATCCATATCAGCCTTGGGCATTGAATTATGGCTTGCTCCAGTGCCTAATGGGCAATTATGAGGGATTGTCACTTGGACAGACAGAGAAGCATAAGATGATGGGCAACTGACTTCCCCCTTTTTGATCACTGGGCTGGGGATAACAGCAGGTTGTTCAATTTGCGGATTTGCATAGTCATGGGAAGATGGGCTGGCTTTGGGCTCGGACTTTTCGAGGATGGTGGGATCCGCTGCTGGTCGCTTCTGCTTACAAGCTTGTTGTTCTGCAGGTACAACAAAATCATAAGCAGGGCCTCTGGATAATGCTTTCTCATAAGCAACCCTGGTTAAGAAAGGGGCACTGCCCTTATCTTCCATACCATGAACCTCATCCTCCTCTTCGAACTGCTCTTCTTCCATGACTATATTCTGAAAAAGGGTCTTCACCCTTTTGTCTTCGTTTACATCCTTGTTTCTTTGCAAAATCTGCAACTGCTCATTTGCTCCTCTATATGGATTTGGATTTGGAAGAGAAAAGGAACAATGAGCTCCTGCTTCCTCAGAATGTTGCTCCACCCTTAATCTGGAAACTTCAGAGGTTAATGATTCTATCATCCTGGCCAAATTATCGATCTTCAGATCCGAGGATGATGAGGACTCACCCCTCTGTCTTCTCCTATCAGCATTACCTCCGAGCCTCTCTGCAACCATGATGTTTGATTCTACTTCAAAGGCTGCATCTTGCATATCAGCCAAAGAAGCACATCTTCTTTCCCTGAGTAGCAAATAGAAACGAGAATCGAAGGCATTGGCATAAGTAAGCATAGCAGAAGTAGGGGTAGGTTTCACTTCAGCTGGTATTCTGCTATACATATGGTTGAATCTGATGTTGAAATCAGACAGTAGCTCACCATTCTCCCTCTGCAAGTTCCCAAATTCAGTATAATAGTAGAGCAGATCTTTCTTATCCCCCAGTGCTTTAGGAACACATCATCTAAGGCCTCAATATCTGCTATAGACCTAGGGGTTAATTCTTTGAACCATTTTCTAGCTTCTCCATCTAGGCTCTGGACAAAAACTCTCATCCACACATCATTTTCACTGATGTCTAAGTTATCAGCATAACTATAAAAAGACTCTAGATGTTCTTCAGCTGATACTCCCTTTGTACCAGTAAACTTAGGCATATATTTCTGATAATCTCCTGCAGGCATGGCATTTAAAGGAACCGGCAAGACCAAGGGTCCATATCTAGCAGCTATGATTCTTTCCATCTTTGTGGGTGCTTGCTGGCCTGCCATGACTGGGAAAGGTGGAAGGGTACTGGTCGTTTGAGTGGAAGGGATCAATGAAATGGATGACAGAGACAGAGGAATATGATGGACTTGTATGGGATGCTTTCTTTGGACTGAGATTCAAAGGGGAACTAAATGGATAAGGAGCCTTATGAATCTCTGAAGGTATTTCTTAAATAGCAGAGATACATGGGATTTGTTGGGCTTACCTGATCCTGATGCTCCTTTCTGTGAAGTTTTCTTCGGCTTAACAATCTTCTCAGTGTCAGGCACTGGGACAGCTGATGATTTCTAAGGATTTCTTGGAGTATATCTCACAAACTGAGCTAGGACCGTAATGTGGAGTCACCAAAGGTTGGTCTTCCTCCAGTGGAGTCGCTAGATAGATGACTACAACCATAAATGTGCCCAGACTTTGTCTATCATCAAAATCTGGAACTGTGTCGTTCTCCCAGGGAAGCTGAGCTTCAATCTCCTCTCCCCGACAACGGCACCAATTAATGTTGTCACCCCAAGAAACTCTCCTAGGTTGTATCTCAGAGATGCTCGAGAACATTACAAACTCAACAAAATGTTGGAAATGGATGAATGGAACGAATGATGCTTGTCCAAGCCAGATAACCACTTCTACTATGCTTAACTCCATACATGGGTGAACACCCCCAAACTACAAGGCTTTAGACCACCAATTACTCATAGTTTGAGGATTAGGTGTACATGGATAATACTGACCACACCAGCAGATGCACAAGACCATGTGATGGCTGGCTGCAACCAGTAAAGAGGCCTGCAAATCTATTTCCTAATGCACAGACAGGATGACAACTCTCTGGCATTAAGTAAACAGAAACCTGCATAACACATTCAATGATACATACTAGAATTCAACACAGAGGTGGGATGACAGCCCCTCTAATGCTAAATATCAAGAGCACATGAATAAATGCATAACAGGCATAGCCTAGAACAAAGTAGAAATGGAAAGTGAGCAATTAACAACAAAAGAAGCTTGTATTAGCTAAAAATGAAGACCAGACACTGCAAGTATAAAAGTAGTTATAGTCTCTAGAAGTTGAACCTTACATCAAAACAACAACCATCAACCTTGATTACATATGTTTTCTGGGTATATATAGAGTTTGGTTACAAATATATGCTGCTGTGTTATGCGTGGAGGGGTCATAATGGACCACCAACCGCTTTAACTCTTTGATGGCGTCCCTGCTACAATCTACTTGCTTTAATGAATTAACTTGACATTCTCTGGTGCTTTGTTGTACTCCTCAAGCAGATGGAGTGTATCATACATGAACTTTCATGACTGTTAAATGCATTTAACTGCTCCAGGCTTGTCCTTTTTCCGCTCGGCCATTCTGTTTCTTGAATGCAGTTGTTGGAGATGAAATGCATCGGGTACTTGGTAGATGATCGTTGTCGTCCTTCAGGTGCACGGCATGAACATGGTGTGTTGACTTCATGGAGGATGTACAAGCGGGCGGAGAATAGATATTAGCTGTTGGATCGTACAGATGGATGGCGGATATGGATCAGCGGGAGATATCGGGAGAAACGGGAGCAGACGATCGTGAGCCGTTGGATCTCGGGTGGGCAGATCCAATGGCTATCGGGCGGAAGAGATGCGTGGGGGGTTAACACGCGGGGAAGGCAGTTTTGGCGGCGGGCAGTATTTATCGCACCGCTTTTGGAGGGTGAGCGGTAATCGTACAAGGGTTAGCGATACGAGTCATTGGGCGACGCGTGGCGGATGTGGTAGGACAAAAATTGCTTTCCCCTTGAGCTAATGCATGGGTGGTTCGCGGGTGTAGGATGAGAGAACACCGTCCGATCGCGGCGGAGATGATCGGACGGTGCGGAAGAGATCGCACATGTTTTCAACTGATATGACAGGGAAACGTCGGATTGGGGTGAAACGTCAACGATTGCGATTATGGCGGAGGGTCGTATGGGCGCGGGTTCATGGGTTAAGCACCCGGGGCTTAAGGTTGGAAAGGACTGTTTTGCAGGGTGCAGAGGAAAAACAGAGGAAATAGAGCTGAAGGAGGATAAGCGGGATAGGGGAAGAAAGGAGATAGTGACCGACGTGGAATCCTTTTGAGCACAACCAAGCAGACCAAGCCTGTCTCTGACCTTAGAGAATCTTCGTCTTATAGCAGAGCTAACAATAACAATAATATATTAACATTTATAAATATTAATATATTCATTTATTGTCATAATTTATTATACAATAATTTATTAACATTAGTATTATTAACATATTTACTAATGGATCAAAGGTCCTCTATTATTATTAATGAATAAATTTTGTGCTAATTTATTACCATTCATTATAATATAAAATATATTAATATAGGTTTTTAAAGATTTTCATTACCTATAATATATTAATATATTATTGACACCTCCATTATCATTAGATTAATATTATATTATAATTATTAATAACATTAATATAAATATAAATATTATTAATAACTATATATATTTAACTCTTCATTATCATTATCATTAGATTAATAGTATTCTATGACTAATAATAATAGTAATGTGATAATATATTAGTATATATATTACATCTACATCGTCAGCATCATATTATATATATAATCATTAAATTAATATTATACTATAAATAATTAATATTAATATATTTTATTAATGGTCCTTTAATTTACATTATTTTATATTTTTATTCTTATTAATTCTAATACTTCAAATTTCTTTTTAAAAAGTTATTTTATTGTATTTCTACTACATTATTATTTATTAAATATCTCTCTCTCCTTCCCCTCTCTATATATATTATTATTTCATTATTAGAACATATTATTAGAACACACTTTTATGTGATTCATGATTTATATTGAATATTTTTCTTTAATTTATTATTTTTTTTTCATTTTTTACTAGGGTTTATTTTATGTCGGCTTAGTTTCTTCTTTATTTCTTTTTATTATTTATTTTCTTTTTTCCCCTCTCCTTTTCTCAACAATTCACATCTTGATGATGGGTCTTGGTCTAGACTTAAAACATCAATTGAGAATGATCATTCTCCATAAAATTTAGAAGGAAACTCTTCAAATTATATTATTATTATTATTAGATAAAACTTAGATTTATTATTTCTCCTTTAGGGTTTTTTTTTTATCTTATCTCCTTATGTTTTACATTTAGGCTTTAGGGCCGACACTCTCTACTCATCTCATTTCATTCTACATCTCATTTATTTAGATGGTTCTCTTGAATAAACTTTAGAAGCAAACTCTTCAAATTATATTATTATTATTATTAGATAAAACTTAGATTTATTATTTCTCCTTTAGGGCTTTTTATCTTAGCTCTTTATGTTTTACATATAGGCTTTAGGGCTGACACTCTCTACTCATCTCATTTCATTCTACATCTCATTTATTTATATGGTTCTCTTGACTCTCTTTCCCTTACGCTTTTATGTCTTGAAGATGGATCATCTTATTGACCCAAAGCATCTACAACCAAACATGACTTATGGTAAAATAAATAAATAATATATATATATATATATATATATATATATATATATAGCTTTTGTGATGACAAATTTTTGTAGCCTATACAAAAATAATGTTAAAAATAGAGTTATTGAGAGATATTTTGAAAAATCGAGGTATTAACCTATTTTTAGCCCAAATCAACAAACATGCATGCTCGAGTTATCACTCCCTCCTAGAAAAATTTGAAATGAAAAGAATGTGCACACAATCTTAAATGTTTGTATGTGCTTTTGTGAGTAAATCTTTTTCCCAATGTATAACACTCATTTCCAATTGGGGATATTAATGACATTAGAGGATATGAGCATTAAGTGTGGGTAATGGATTCATTAACATGGTAAGGGAAGCAAACATGGGCCTTAGGGCAAAAATGTTGCTTATGAGTATCTAGGTCCCTATGCCAACAACTCGAACTAACGTAATTGACATTTTAAGGGCATCCTTCTCACATGCATCATTAAAATATTTTGAGCACTACTTGTGGGTCTTGAGACACTTGACATGGTCATGGGAGGAAACATAGTGATTAAACCCTAGGTAATTTGTTTAGAATATATGGCTATGAAAAGCACCTGGAACTACTACACAAATATCACAAAGTTATCCCTTCCTTTATCTAAAGATATGGGTGCACTTAGGGATTTTTTGATAATGGATATGTGATCTTTTGACTTCTAAACATTTATGAAGAAAAAACCTAAGCCTTACATCATAAAGAAACTTTTAAAAATTAATATTAAAAAATAACAAATTGATTCACTACCATAGTTTATTAATATATCCTTATCATTAAAATAAAATATTAATATGTTATATTTAAAATAATATTTTAAAATTAAAATAAATATTTTTTAATTTAATCAATATTATTTATAATAAATTAAATTTAATATTATTTATTGATGTGAAATTGATGTGGGAAGAGAAAAGTAATAAAACCAAAGTAATAAAACCCACATCCCATGAATTTATGAGAATATAAAGCACACAAATTAATAAAAAAAAGTCTTCGCACCTCACGATACTTTCCCTTACATTTTTTTGGTTGTAGTAATAATACTTTCCATTACTTTCTTGTTATAATAATAAATAAAAATAACTTGGACGGTCCATCTAGACTTCATAACTCACCTTTCCATCACTTTCCATTATTTTCCTGTTTTAATAATTACATAAAATGACTGGGATAGTCTATTCATAGTAGACAAATTTATAAAATGATAATATATGTTTATGATTTTTTATCAATTTTTTTTAATCTAGGTCACAAGTTTTATTGAAATTTAATTTTGGGTTTCGAATTTTGATGAACTTTAAAAAAAAATTAAGGAGTGGAGAATCTCATCTAATCTCGTAGCTATTGATCCAGTGTATAAATCAAAACTCATAAGTTTATGTCACAATTCAAACTTGTAATTTATCTATATAATTTCTATATCCGTAATAACATTTTTTATATTTACTAATGTTAATTTCTTACTATTTTATCTTACAATTCCTTATATACAATAGTTAACCTCAATCTAATCTCATTAAAAAAAAAATGAACTTAAACTGAACTCAATCCAAAACCATAAAACATTGCTCCATGTTAATTCTAAGTCTATCAAACAACCAAATTTTATTATAACACTAACTCATGTATCTATCTAACTAACATCATGCAAACTTATTTCAAGTAAAGCGTCTTAGACAAGTCAGACCCACACTTTTCACACTCATTAAAACATTCATACCTTAATAATAACATGTTTGAATAATGCTTTATTAAATATCACCATTTGACTTAATTTTCCTAAAATTTAAAATACCTCATTTTGATATTGATGTCCGTAATGTTCATGCATGTTGGATTTCATAAATACCCTTCGGTAAAGTCGACTAACTGTGACAGGTACATCACAAATTTAGTTTAGAACCATAACGAAATTAAAACCAAAATTTGAAGGTAATCTACTGATGTTACTTTTGACGTAATTGACTGTGGGTGGGTATGGCCAAAGAATAAGTTTAAAAAGGGGCGTGGAGGCAGGCAGATCATCTCTCACCCAAATCGGTGAAGAGGAACCTTGGCTCATTCATCTCGCCCGTTCGTGCTCGATTCTCATCCCCTCCTCTTCTCTCCGATTTTTCTCCAGGAGATTCATTGCTTTTGCCCTGTTTTCATCATGGCAAAGCGGCTTCTATCTGTGTACAGATTGTCTTCTCTGCTGTCTGACATCAAAAATTTTCATTCTCGGTATGCACTTCCAGATTCTCTTCGGAAAAACAAAAATGAAACCTATATTGCATTCTTTTTTAAATAAAGCTTCTGTTTGGTGAGATTAGGACCGTAGCTTTGGTGAGATTAGGGCCGTAGCTTTAGGGTTTTGTAGAGTGCATAAACACAAAAAAATGAGATTTAGCTATTGTATCTTGTTTTGATTTTGCAGTCAATATACGGCAGCGGCGGCCGAAGCGATGAGATCACGCGGAGTAGCGGCACGGGAGTTTCCAGAAGGGAGTAAGGCAGGCGGAGGCGGAGGGAATACAAAGAGAAGAGCGTTCTGGATGAGGGATCCGGCCACTGGGGACTGGATTCCGGAGGATCACTTCGGCGAGACGGACATTGCAGTGCAGAGGCAGAAGCTCCTCTCCTCCAGAAAGTAGATAAATAGACATTATAAGAATAGCTTAGTATTAACATCAGGCATAGCGCTGCCGTAAGAAGACTGGCTGTGAGATGGGGCAAGGAACATCTGAGATTTCTCACACTTGCTCGCAGCGCCTGCGACTGTAAACATTTTCTAGATTAATAAATATATTTCTTTGCTCACTACCTTCCGTTTATCACCAGGGTTGGTATGATTTCACCTATACTTTCACCGATACTATTCTTTATTCATTATTTATTCACTGAGCATACAGGCTTAGATTGCTAGAGGAAATGGTTTCCTTGGTTAATTGCAGATTAAAAAAATTAATTTAATCTTATTCATTTTAAATTTTTGTATTGGATTTTAGAGAAAAAAAAAAGCCTAAAAAAGAATATTTTCTAATAATTACACTTGAAAATAAAATATGAGATGAAGAATATTGATGTTGAGTGTCTACAGGTTTGTTTTATTCTAATGGGTTTTTTAAATGGATTTTCGCTTATGTATTTATTTTCTTAAATTCAAGTGTTATTTATTTTATTAAATTCAATTGTAGATAGAGCTTTCGTGGTTTAATTTGTGCAAAGAAATAACATAAGTTTTAAATTTATTTTTTTTTAAATGTAATTTAAAATATTTTTTATGTGTTTATTTGATTAATTATTTATTATTATTTTTTTTAAATGTAATTTAAAATATTTTTATGTGTTTATTTGATTAATTATTTATTTTCTTAAATTCAAGTGTAGATGGAGCTTTGCTATAAATTCAAGTTTTTTTTTAATTTATTTAAATTAAAATATTTTTTTATGTGTTTATCTGATTAAAATAGATCTTTTTAATTTATTGATTTAGGTTGTTTTTATTTATTTTTATAGATTTATTTATAAATGGAGTTTTAATTTTATTTTTCTACTGAATTTTTTTTTTCAAAATTTTTTAAGGTTTATTTATAGTTTAAAATTTTTATAGTTATTTATTATTATTATTTACATTTGTTCTAAAATTGTTTTTGTTTAGTTAAGAGTTTGAACTTTTCTCGATTTTTTTGGACTTAAGAAACAGGTTAAGTCTGCTACCACCAATTGGTTATGGGTGATAAGTCAGTTTGCATTCACTGATAGCAGCCACAAATGGTGGTTCCGGTCACTAACCTGAAAACAAAGAAAAGAGACCTTATTATGGTTGTTTTGTAACTTCCTGTTTTATTAGTTATTAATTTTTTGCTTTTAGTTTTATTTATTTTTTATTTAACTTTTTTTCTATTATTTTCATTTTCATAAATTTTAATTTTTTTTGTCATAACTATTTTAATAAATTTAATTATAATATTAATATATCTATATTTATATATATATAACACATAAATATATATAAAAAATAAACATATATTAAAATGTATATATGTTAATATAAACAATATTAATTAATTATACTTAATATAATACTTTATTAATTTTTTATTTTTGTGACGAAACATATATCATCTTTATTACTTTTTTAGTTTAATTTAACAAAAGAATAACCTTTTTTATTATGAAATTCCAAACCATTAACATAAAGTAAATCATTTTTATTCCCACATTAAAGCAGGCATCTTTAAAAAATCTACACGCGATGTCTTTTCTTGTAAAAAGAACAGCTGCATTTTCACTTCTCCAGATTTTTATTTTGGACTGGATTTTCTAATTTTTTTCCCACACGGACGGCTTTGTGGCTATTATAATTTTCGAGTTTAGTAAAAAATTGTAAATTCTCTACCATTATAATAATAAGGATTCAGAATCAGATGTTTTCTGGAAAATGGCAATTATAATTGTAAATAAAGACGACATAATTCTTTTTCCAAAAAGATTTATATATTATGCAGTCTTAAAAACCATTAAATATAAGATGAGAAAGCTGGTAGACTTGTTTCTAATTTTGGGAGTTGTCACAAGGTTCATGTGAGGAAAGCTGAAGTGACGGATCATTGAGCGGAGTGGAATGAAGAGATGCTTTAGGTAGAAAGTGGAGAGTGTCTCGAGCGAAAGTGACATTTTTTTCATTTATGCTCAGCGGCTTTAGTGGCACATAGTTCAAGTTGGTGTCTTGCTGGGCGGTGTTAGTGTCATAGTTTCGTTAGAATTGGCCTGTTAATGGACTATGACAAAGTCCATGACAAACTCAGACAGTTATATAATATGCCTTTGTGATTAACATTATTGTGGAGATTTCTAATTTAAATATATTTTAATAGTATGCATTATAGCTTATCAATATTATATGTCTAAAAAATTATTACTTATTTTATATGTTATTTGTTTATATGAATTATTTTTAATTAATTAATTAATTGAATTAAAAGAATAAAAAAGCATAATTACTTTAGAGATAAATTTTAACCATTAATTTGTGTATTATTCTGAATATTCAAAAGAAATTACATCTCAATCATACACTTAATAATTATTGATATTTAAATTAAAATTTTAAAAATCCTAGTCCAAAATAAACACTTTGTTACTTTTAATAATATTTATGAATTGTTATATAAATATAATTAAGTATTCTTTTAGAAATAATTATTGATAATTAAATTAAAATTTTAAAAATCCTAGTCGAAATAAACACTTTGTTAATTTTAATAATATTTATGAATTGTTATATAAATATATTTAAATATTCTTTTAGATGATGAATAATAAATAATAACATATTTATTGATAAACTATAATCTTATTTCATGTAACATTTACTGTTTATGAAGGTTATTTTTAATTGCTTTTCATCCTCCTTGAATGCTCGCCACTAACGCCTACACAAAAAAACCGTTAGAGGGTGTCAACATCCCTTTTACGCTGTAACCCATACATGTTCGTGAGCCAAAATAAAAAGACAACGCTATAGTTAGTGAAGGAATAAACATTTAAGATGGGTCTGCTCACTAAATAGGAATACAAAAAAGCCAAAATTTACATTCCATAATATTGTAGATTAATAAGATGAAGAATTCCCACACAATTTACACTAACCCATCAAGGCAATCGATGAAGAGGAAGAGTGGGAAGAAGAGTGTCCCTAAGAACCCTAAAAGGAAAAGTGTTCTTAGGAACTCTATAACCGTGAAGAAGAAGAGTGTCCCTAAGAACCCTAAAAACTCTATGGCATGCCATCCATTCCAAAACCCAAGCATTATCACGCGCCTTAAAATTTCATTCCTCAAAAAACCACCATAATTAATGAAAAGGAAGTTAGTGATGCTAGGAGGTAAGATAATTAATAAAAGCTTGGAGTTTCTTAGTAATTCAGGGGAATCCATGGTTTTTTGGTGTAAATATGCTTATATGTAGATTGAGCAGGGGAAACCATGATAGATTTTGAAGACATATAGAGCCATTGTAGAACTAGGGGTTTTTAGTGTAAATATGTTCATATATAATTTGAGTAAGGGATACAATGCTAGATTTTGAAGTCATATAGAGCCACTAGAGAGCTAGGGCTAGAACATTGTAGATTGTAGATTCCAGTGGTAATTTTGAAATTTGTTAATGAAATAAAAATGTTATTCTTTTGAGATAATCTAAGTATTTTAAGAAAGGGTTTATCATTATTCCTCAAGTGAGCCTTGAGGAGGTTATTGGTGAATATACTTTTGCACGTGTTTTGACATTTATATTTTTATTTCATTGCATTGTTATTTTTAATAATTATGTATTTGAAATTTTATCATGATTTGTTAAATATTTGAATTTTTTAAGCAATCATTAAAATAATAGAAAATACTAACCATAATAATAGAAAAAGTATAACAATTAAATAAATAAATGTACATCTATCTTAAATGTTTTTGAAAACTAATTTTTTTTTTCTTTTTCTGCGTATTTTTTATATATTTTAATGTTTAATCAATTTTTTTTAATTCACAATGGGAAACTTTTTGTATTAATAGAAAAGTTTCTAGCTAAGCTAAACCACAACAAAATTACATTGTTCTCGAGAGCATAACACAAAATATTGCTAAGAGAGCATAACACAAAATTAGCTAAGCTAATTTGGCATCAGTATAGAACCTATAAAATCAAACTAATATCAATCAAACTTTAAAATACATAATTTAACTGAAAGATGTTGCAACTAACATCCTCTTCCATTCCTTGCAAAGAGTGTTATGGTTTTACCCCGCTAATTTCATAGCTTCAAAGAGTTGTTGAACAATCACCTTCTTTCCTAATTTCCCCTTCGCACTCTAGTGTCCAAATTAATGTTATTAGGGACAATCATGATTCCATTCTATCTTTGCCACCTATTATTTAAAAATGCACATGGTTATTCTAATTGTGTTACTTGTAATTCGAATGAGCAAGGAATCCCATAAAAGATGCATTTTGTGAGGTGATTTGATGTTCATGTTCCTATATTTTCATTTTGAATGTGCCAAGAGTATTCCTGTTGTCCTTAATCAAATAGTCCTACACCTGTAAAACTATCTTGACCTCTTGATATTCCATGATTATCTTAGAGAGAGTGCATAGAAAAAAGAGAAGTAGGACTAGGCATGCAGAAAGGGTGGGCCAAATTATACAAAAAAAATCTCTCTACAAATTCAAGATTCACAATGTAGAGAGATCTTGAGCTAAATATTTTACCCAAACCCAAAGGGAAACATTCCAAAAAATAGAAGAGAGAAATCTCCATAATCCAAATAAATTTGAAACCAAAACAAGCCAGAAGTTGAGAAAGAAAACCTAACCAAATATCATGATCTAATTAGAAAGAAAGAGAAAATGTAGAGTTCCAACATAAAACCAAAACATGACCTTAGTGAGAGAGAGAGAATGAGCACTAGAGAGCTACCCACTTCCCTTATAAAAATCCCATTTGAAATTCATCATCCCACTTGTAGAAATTTCACTTGTAGATCAATAGATTATGCAATGTACTAAAGCAAAATACAAGATCTACTTCTACAACAAACTTTGTGGAAGCTTAATCAAATATGAGCAAGATCAATTAGAACACATATAACAGATGAATAGAATTCAATCACACATGAACACAGAAGAATAACCCAGGGAAAGCCTCAGCCTAAAACCCCAATCTCTGTATTATCATACAAGTGGAAATATGTTTAGTATTACAAAAAAAATCAACTCACAAGCTATCTTGCTCTCTTTGCAATCCAACTATTGCTCATAGACAACCAAAGGCTTCTCAGAAACCTTCTCCTCTGCCCTCCAAGCCTCCTATTTCATTGCACAGTTTTTCCTGGGGTCCAGTGCTTCCACTTGTGTGAATTCCCACCTCACACTGCTCATTTGGCTTAGAAATAACTGCACAAACCTGAAGGAGATAATTCTTTCTACATGGATGAGTTTCCTATATAGGAAAAATCCTCCAACTGATAGTACACTGTCCCTTCCTTTGATCTCAATTGGGTCTCTGACTGAACTGACATCCATGAGTTATTTATGAGAGAATATTTAGTTATCTAAAGTGCATCAATTACATGAATGCATGCATTAACTAACTGAACTCACAATTAATTCCACAAATGGTTGGAACTAACCTAACTGGACTTAACTCAGTTACTGAGCTAACTAATTACAACTCAATATTACAACTCATCCTTATCTCTTTAACTGATGGATAAATTCCTCAATCAATGGAGAAACTGTTGCATGTCCTCACATAGACTTCATGTTTGATTTTCTACAACTAATTAACTCAAGATGAATTAATTAATATTTAATCAAACAGCTGCTAAGAACAAATTCGAATTTTACTTCTCAATTTTAGTTCAGGGACTAACTAAAATTGGAATCCATCCCGAAATGCTATTTATAGCAATGCTATTTTTAGCACTTCCATTTTTCATTCCTTGTTGCTATGTCCAACATTGGTACTCGAACTGCTATTTATAGCAATGTTATTTTTAGCTTTTCTATTTTTAGCATTTCTTGTTGCCATTTTCAACACTCCCTCTCAACAAGAAAGTCATTTAACTCAAACCCAATCCTGAACCTTTGGAATGTTCTGCATGCAACACTTCTCCCAAGTATTATTGCTCCAGCAACTCTAGAAACAAAAAAAACTCCCAACTGACCTCTCTATTGGGCTAGAAACATCCTCTGATGCTAAAGCTCCATCTATCACTAACAAGTGATCCCTCTCTAACCTTTGAGATGCTACAACACTCCATGCATTTCATACCATTACACACCTCTCTCTGCCATCCTGCATTGGTGCAACACTCCTGTGCCTCTCTCATTGTTGCAGCCTACTAGCTCTGCACTATCTTGGGATTCCTGCACTGTATCTGTCTTTGCTGCTCCATCTGCATCTCTCTCGACCTAATCAGCCAGTCCTACTACTCCTCGTCGGGGCTCCCATAGTAATGTCTAATCAAAGAGGTTGGGTACCTCAATGATCCTGCCCCTATTCTAGGCTTCTTGGGACTGTCACTCCACATTGCCCCACCTCCTACCTGGAGGTATGGATGCATGTGCTCCCTCTACCCACTTGGCTCAAAATTTCCCCCTACTGGAGGTATCTACATGAGGGGATGCCTGCACTTGATCTCCTCTTGGCTTCTCCAGTTGTGGCTGCTCCACAACCTCCTGAAGTTGCTTCACCAATTGTGGCTCCTCCACAATTGTCTGAGACTTCTTCTGGCACTGCATGTTGAGAGGTATTATACTCTCCCTCTCAACCACCAAGTCTCCAACAGATGAACGCTCCTCAAGGCTTTGCATGCATCTTGAACCTCAAGAGCATACAAGTTCTTGACTTGTGAACTGATCTGCTTCACTTGTCTCGTGGTGATGTGTCTAAGGAAAACCTTTCCCTTACTGAAGACTACATCATAGCCTTTGTCTTCTAGCATTGCAATCGATACCAAGTTTTTCTTCATTCCGGGCACATACTTCACATCAGTCGAGGTAATGCGAGCTCCATACTCCCTCTGAAAAACAACTGTGCGTACTCCGAAGACACTATACTTTTCATCATTACCCATCGCTATGAGTATCGGGAGATATTTCTCCTCCAAGGTACTGAACAAACTCTTATCGTCGGTCATGTGGAATGAAGCTCCACTATCCAGAAACCAACCACTTCCCACCATGGATGAAACCATGCATGCAAAGCGTGAAATCCAACTAGAAATGTGAGGTCAATGCCTCACCTTCAGATCCTTTCTTGGATCCCATCTTCGATTCCTTCAATGGACAATTTGTTCCAAAATGGCCCACCTCATGACAATGAAAGCATCGCACTTTCTATTTATCAAACTTCTTCCCACCATGGGAAGAACTCGATTTGGGATGAGAATCCTTCTCCTTCCCTTTCTTTGTCGTACTCGCTAAAGCACAATTTTCTTCATCCTCCTTGGATGAAGAACCATCTCTGGTGCTTCTTCTTATCTCCTCCTGCATCAGATCCAACCAAAGTCATTCCCAATCTGGCAGTTTCTCTCTTCCATTTGCCGAGTCTTGGTAGCTATGCTAGCTCTTAGGAAGACCAAGGAGAGCAAGATTCACCATGTCATCATCGGCTGTCATGATCCCTACACTTGCAAGCTCATCCCTACAGGTGGTGAGCTTGTTTAGATATGTAGAGATTGTGTCGCCCTTTTCACACTTGATTTTCTGAAGCTTGTCTTTCAACACTAGCTCCCTCTGATCATTGTTGTTATGATATAGATCTTTCAATGTTTTCCACGTTGAAAATAGTGTCTCCTTCCCATGGAGGCTCGAGACAATGTGGTCTCGAACTCCCTCCACGAGGATTTTCCTTGCTCGAGCCACACATTTCTTCCATTCCGCCAATTCTATAGCATCAGTCGTTACCAGCTTGGGGACATCTTGATCAATGAAGTCCTTTAGATCGTTATCCTCTAATAATTCTTCCATGCGATCCTTCCAGAATATATAATTCGAGTTTCCATCAAGGGCATACTCGAGTCTTAAACCGTTGAACACTATTGGTTAAATTGAGATGTGATAAGAACTCGATTTCTATATTCGGGAACCTCAAACTTCGAACTTCTCCCTTCTTGTATATTGTTCTTCACTTTGATCACCTTTGCTCTGATACCATGTGGAAATTTCACCTGTAAATCAACAGATTATGCAATGTACTAAAGCAAAATACAAGATCTACTTCTACAACAAACTTTGCGGAAGCTTAATCGAATATGAGCAAGATCAATTAGAACACAAATAACAGATGAGGAGAATTCAGTCACACATGAACACAAAAGAATAACCTGGGGAAAGCCTCAACCTAAAACCCCAATCTCTATATTATCATACAAGTGGAAATATGTTCAGTATTACAAAAAAAATCAGCTCACAAGCTATCTTACTCTCTCTGCAATCCAACTGCGACTCATAGACAGTCAAAGGCTTCTCACAAACCCTCTTCTCTGCCCTCCAAGCCTCCTATTTCCTTGCACAGTTTTTCCTGGGTTCTAGTGCTTCCACTTGTGTGAATTCCCACCTCACACTGCTCACTTGGCTCAGAAATAACTACACAAAACTGAAGGAGATAATTCCTTCTGCATGGATGAGTTTCCTATATAGGAAAAATCCTCCCACTGATAGTACACTGTCCCTTCCTTTGATCTCAACTAGGTCTCTCACTAAACTGACATGCATGAGTTATTTGTGAGAGAATATTCAGTTATCTGAAGTGTAGTAGTTACATGCATGCATGCATTAACTAACTGAACTCACAATTAATTCCACAAACTGTTGGAACTAATTTAACTAGACTTAAGTCAGTTAACTGAGCTAACTAATTACAATTCAATATTACAACTCATCCTTATCTCTTTAACTGATGGATAAATTCCTCAATCAATGGAGAAATTGTTGCATGTCCTCACATAGACTTCATGTTTTATTTTCTACAACTAATTAACTCAAGATGAATTAATTAATATTTAATCAAGCAACTGCTAAGAATAAATTCGAATTTTACTTCTCAATTTTAGTTTGGGGACTAACTAAAATTGGAATCCATCCCAAAATTTTATTTATAGCAATGCTATTTTTAGCACTTGAATTTTTCATTCCTTGTTACTATGTCCAACACTATTACCCGAACTACTATTTATAGAATGCTATTTTTAGCATTTCTTGTTGCCATTTTCAACACTCCCTCTCAACAAGAAAGGCATTCAACTCGAACCCAATCCTGAACCTTTGGAATGTTCTGCATGCAACACTTCTCCCAAGTGTTATTGCTCCAACAACTCTAGAAACAAAAAAAACTCCCAACTGACCTCTCTGTTGGGCTAGAAACATCCTCTGATGTTGAAGCTCCATCTGCCACTGACAAGTGCTCCCTCTCTGACCTCTGAGCTACTACAACACTCCATGCATCTCACATCGTTGCACACCTCTCTGTGCCATCCTGCACTGGTGCAACACTCATGTGCCTCTCGCATTGTTGTAGCCTGCTAGCTCTACACTGTCTTGGGATTCCTGCACTGTAGCTCTCTCTGCCGCTCCATCCGCATCTCTCTCTACCCAATCAGCCAGTCCTCCTACTCCTTTTTGGGGCTTCCATAGCAAGGTCTAATAAAAGAGGTTGGGTACCTTAATGATCCTGCCCCTATTCCAGCCTTCTTGGGACTGTCACTCCACATCGCCCCACCTCCTACCTGGAGGTATGAATGCATGTGATCCCTCCGCCCACTTGGCTCAAAATTTATCCGTACTAGAGGTCTCCGCATGAGTGGATGCCTCCACTCAATCTCCTCTTGTCTTCTTCAGTTGTGGCTGCTCCACAACCTCCTAAAGCTGCTTCACCAATTGTGGCTCCTCCACAATTGTTTGAGACTTCTTTTGGCAGTGCATGTTGAGAGTTAATGTACTCTCCCTCTCAACCACCAAGTCTCCAATAGTTGCCTTGCTCCTCAAAGATTTACATGCATCTTGAACCTCAAGAGCATACATGTTCTTGACTCGTGAACTGATTTGCTTCACCTGTATCATGGTGACGTGTCTAAGGAAAACCTTTGCCTTACTGAAGACTACATCATAGTCTTTTTCTTCCAGCATTGAGATCGATACCAAGTTTTTCTTCAGTCCTAGCACATACTTCACATCAGTCAAGGTAATGCGAGCTCCATGCTCCCTCTGAAAAACAACTGTGCCTACTCCTGAGACACTATACTTTTCATCATTACCCATCGCTATGAGTATCTAGAGATATTTCTCCTCCAAGGTACTAAAAAAACTCTTATCGCTGATCATGTGGAATGAAGCTCCACTGTCAAGAAACCAACCACATCCCACCATGGATGAAACCATGCATGTGAAGAGGGTGAAATCCAACTCGAACTGTGAGGCCAATGCCTCACCTTTAAATCCTTCCTTGGATCCCATCTTGGATTACTTCAATGGACAATTTGTTGCAAAATGACCCACCTCATGACAATGAAAGCATCACACTTTTGATTTTTCAAACATCTTCCAACGATGGGAAGAACTCGATTTGGGATGAGAATCCTTCTCCTTCCCTTTCTTTGCCTTACTCGGTAATGCACAATTTTCTTCATCCTCCTTGGATGAAGAAACATCTCTGGTGCTTCTTCTTATCTCCTCCTACATCAGATCCGACCAAAATCGTTCCCAATCTGGCAGTTTCTCTCTTCCATTTACCGAGTCTTGGTAGCTATGCCAGCTCTTAGGAAGACCAAGGAGATCAAGACTCACCATGTCATCATCAACTGTCGTGATCCCTACACTTCCAAGCTCATCCCTGCAGGTGGTGAGCTTGTTCAAATATGTAGAGATCGTGTCGCCCTTTTCACACTTGATTTTCCGAAGCTTGTCTTTCAGCGGCAACTTCCTCTGATCGTTGCTGTTATGATATAAATATTTAAATGTTTTCCACATCGAAAACAGTGTCTCCTTCCCATGGAGGCTCGAGACAATGTGGTCTCAAACTCCCTCTAGGATGATTCTCCTTGCTCTAGCCACACATTTCTTCCATTCCGCCAATTCTGTAGCATTAGCCGCTGCCAGCTTGGGGAATTCTTGATCAATGAAGTCCTTTAGACCGTTATCGTCTAATACTGTTTCCATGCAATCCTTCTAGGCTATATAATTTGAGCTGCCATCAAGGGCATACTCGAGTCTTAAACCGTTGAATGCCAATGGAGAAATTGAGATGTGATAAGAACTCGATTTCTATACTTAGGAACCTCAAACTTCGAACTTCTCCCTTCTTGTATACTGTTCTTCACTTTGATCACCTTTGCTCTGATACCATGTAGAAATTTCACTTGTAGATCAACAGATTATGCAATGTAATAAAGAAAAATACAAAATCTACTTCTACAACAAACTTTGCAGAAGCTTAATCGAATATGAGAAAGATCAATTAGAACACATATAAAAGATGAAGAGAATTCAATCACACATGAACACAAAAGAATAACCCAGGGAAAGCCTCAGCCTAAAACCCCAATCTCTGTATTATCATACAAGTGGAAATCTGTTCAGTATTACAAAAAAAATCAACTCACAAGCTATCTTGCTCTCTCTACAATCCAACTATTGCTCATAGACAATCAAAGGCTTCTCACAAACCTTCTCCTCTGCCTTGCAAGCCTCCTATTTCCTTGTGTAGTTTTTCATGGGATCTAGTGCTTCCACTTGTGTGAATTCCCACCTCACGCTGCTCACTTGGCTCAGAAATAACTACACAAACTTGAAGGAGATAATTCCTTCTACATGGATGAGTTTCCTATATAGGAAAAATCCTCCAACTGATAGTATATTGTCCCCTCCTTTGATCTCAACTGGGTCTCTGACTGAACTGACATGCATGAGTTATTTATGAGAGAATATTCAATTATCTGAAGTGTAGCAGTTACATTCATGCATGCATTAACTAACTGAACTCACAATTAATTCCACAAACTATTGGAACTAATCTAACTGGACTTAACTCAGTTAACTGAGCTAACTAATTACAACTCAATATTACAACTCATCCTTATCTCTTTAACTGATGGATAAATTCCTCAATCAATGGAGAAACTGTTGCATGTCCTCACATAGACTTTATGTCTGATTTTCTACAACTAATTAACTCAAGATGAATTAATTAATATTTAATCAAACAACGACTAAGAACAATTTCGAATTTTACTTCTCAATTTTAGTTCATGTACTAACTAAAATTGGAATCCATTCTGAAATGCTATTTATAGCAATTCTATTTTTAGCACTTCCATTTTTCATTCCTTGTTGCTATGTCCAACACTGGTACTCGAACTACTTTTTGTAGCAATGCTATTTTTAGCATTTCTTGTTGCCGTTTTCAACACCACTTACATTGGTTGATATTTCCTTTTGACACTCAATTGCACACAAGTTCTACTACCTAAGCATGTATGAATGAATAAAGGGTCTCTTCACATTTATGGAAGACACGGGACTAACTCATGTTGTACATGTGGCTTCTTAAATTTAATGTACTAATTGTAGAGAGAATCACCATGCTAAGATAGGGCTTTGAAATTTCTAGAGCCATTAGACCTTAACACCCCATATTTTTCCTACATGGTTAAATTGGCTAATTAATCAACATCCACATTTTGTTCTTTCAAAACCTAAACAAACTTGATTCTTTGAAAATAAGTCATGTCTTATCCGATTCTTGGGAGGAACAAGGCAAGCTTGAAGTTGTTCAACCTCGTGCCTTTATGCATTGCTTCATTAATGTAACATACCCCCTACTATTCCCTGCCTAAATTAAGGTTAGCAGGAGGCAGTTACTATGATGACATGACTCTCAAAGTCGCATTATGGAAATGGGGTCTAAATGTTTCACTTTCTTTTGCCCTTTTGAAACTCAAAACAAACGATGCCAACACGTTCCTCATCGAGACGATTCCAACAATATAAAATTTGTCCCAATCCGACTCTCGGATCAACATATATGGCCAATTGAAGTCATGGCCAATTAAATAATTCCATGACATCGAGCATGCCACATGGTGCTCACTTGGCTGACATAAACCACATGTTATTTGTTGACTCGCTCATACACTAGGTCACAACCTAACCCTTCTTGACAATTCATGAGGCTCAATGGAAGTTTTAAACACACACATATTGGGTGTGGAGCCTAATTATCTTCTGTATTCAAAGGTTTCATCCGGATGTATACCCCAAGAAGACTATACACCCCTCCACGAGGGGGGTTGCGGGGGGGCAGCACCCCTGAAGCTAAAAATAGATGTAAAATTACCTTGTAAAGGTCTAGTAATTTCTAGTCAATCTGGGTCATTCATTAGGCAGATGATCTGACAGTAGAAGTTATGTTTAATTTAGGGTTTTTTTCCCTAGAAGGCAACCCCTCACTATATATGAGAGAATTGTATTGCATCTATGTATATCTTTATTCTGAGTGAGGAAGAGAGAGGAGATTGAGAGCGAAGAGGGTGTTACAATGGATCTATTGTAGGTTTTATCTCTTCAGTTTTCTGGATAATATAATACAAGAAGGATTGGTTGTTTCTCCGTGGATGTAGCCTAAACTGGGTGAACCACGTATATCTATGTCTCTCTTGTTTTATGCGTTTTTTGTGTTTATATTTCTGCAATATTTTATGTGTTCCATTGCTCTGTAATATATAATTTTCTAACAACTGGTATCAAAGCCGAAGGTCTATTTGGCTAATAAACTCATAGTAGAGAAGGGTTCCTGGTTCAAGTGGGAGCAATGGTGGAAGATGGTAGGTTTAGGGTCGAAAAATTCAACGACCAAAACTACCAGCTGTGGAAGATGTAGATGGAAGATTATTTGTATTAGAGAGATTTGTACCTACCATTGAGTGGAAAGACAAAGAAGCCGACGAGTATGACAGACACAGAATGGGATATTCTCGATAGAAAGGCACTTGGAACAATACGGATGTGCCTAGCAGCGTCGGTAGCATTTAATATTTCAAAGGAAACGACAACTCAGGGTTTAATGTCGGCATTGGCCAAACTATATGAAAAACCTTAGTCTCAAATAAGGTATTTCTTATAAAGTGTTTATTTAATATGAAGATGTCAGAAGGTGGATCTGTTGTAGACTATTTAAATGATTTTAATACAGTTACAAGTCAGTTAAGTTCTGTAGGGGTAAATTTTGATGATGAAGTTAGGGCTCTGTTATTTCTGTGCTCATTGCCATAAAGTTGGAATGGCTTAGTTATGGCCATTAGTAACTCTGTCTCTGGATCTAGTACTTTAAAGTTTGATGATGTTTTTGGTGCAATCCTTAGTGAGGAAATGCGACGGAAAAGGTCCGGTGAGACATCAGGTAATGCTTTGAGTGCAGAGTCTAGGGGAAGAAAAATGGAAAGAGGAAAGAGCTCAGGATATCGCAGTAAATCAAGGAAAGGCAGATCCAAGTCTAGATCGGGGATAATGTGCTAGAAATGCAGAAAGAAAGGAAACCTAAAGAACGACTGTAGATCTCAGAAGGGAAAAGAAGGAGATGCATAACAAGAAAATAATCATGAAGCAAATGTGACAGGTGAGGTGTTACAAGATGCTTTGGTTCTTTCTTCCGAAAATATTACTGATTCCTGGGTGATAGATTCAAGGGCCTCATTCCATGCCACACCTGATAAGAAATATTTTCATGACTATGTTCAAGGAGATTTTGGACAAGTGCATTTGGGTGATGATAAACCCTGTAAAATTGTTGGAACGGGTAAGGTTCTTGTAAAACAGTAGAATGGACACCAATGGCTACTAAAGGAGGTAAGGGATGTTCCAGATCTGAAGAAAATTTTGATTTCAACAAGCTAGTTGGGAGGTGAAGGTTGCGTAACTAATTTCATAGATAAAACCTGGAAGATCACTAAAGGATCCCTGGTAATAGTGAAAGGAGAAAGGTTGGTACATTGTATTTATGCAATGGTATTTCTAATTCTGTTAATTCTTTAACCTCTATAGGAGAAGATACGACATTATGGCATCATAGGCTCAGGCACATGAGTGAGAAGGGGATGTAGATTCTTCACTCAAGAAATTTGTTACCAGGTTTCAAGCATGTTGATTTAAAATTATGTGAGAATTGTGTTTATCGAAAATAGAAGAGAGTCAGATTCCTTAGAGTTGGGAGAGAAAAGAAGAGCGAAAAATTAGAGCTTGTGCATACAAATGTATGGGGACCTGCTCAGGTATCGTCTCTTGGTGGCTCTCGTTATTATGTTACCTTTATTGATGATGCAACCATAAAAACCTGGATTTATTGTATTCGAAATAAATATGATGTATTCGATACTTTCATGAAATGGAAAGCTTTAGTTGAAAATGAGACAAGAAAAAGGTTGAAGTGTCTCAGATCAGACAATGGAGGTGAATATTGCAGCAAAAATTTTGATAGGTATTGTTCAGAAAATGGAATTCGCAGAGAGAAGACAATTCCAGGAACACCACAAGGAAATGGTGTGTCAGGAAGGATGAACAGGACAATCATGGAACGTGCAAGGTGCATGAGATTGCATGCAGGATTGCCTTTACAATTTTGGGCAGATGCTGTAGATACTGTTGTTTATCTAATAAACAGAGAGCCTTCAAGTTCCTAGGATGGTGGTATTCCAAAGGAGGCATGGACAGGTAAAAAGGTAAACTACTCATTTTTAAAGACTTTTGGTTGTGAAGCTTTTGTCCACATTAACAAAGAAAATAGAACAAATCTTGAGGCAAAATCAAAGAAATGTACCTTTATTGGATATGGTGTTAATGATTTTGGTTATCGCTTATATGATTATGAAAATCACAAAATCATTGGGAGCAAAGATGTAATATTCAATGAAAAGGTCTTGTATAAGAATCAGTTGCAAGAAAAGTAACAAGAAAAAGAAAACAAGGAATACACAGTGCTTGACGATATCACAAGAAATGTGATGGTGCCTGAAAATCATAATGATCAATGGCCAGAACAACAACCACAACAGCAACAAGCTCTTCAAACACCTAAAAGTTGTGTTAGAAGATCTACAAGGATATGTAGACCCCCTGAACAATACTCTCCTTCATTATATTATGTATTGTTGACTGATTTTGGTGAACTAGAATGTTATGAAGAAGCAGTGCAGGTAGAAACTAGGAAGAAGTGGGAGCAAGCCATGAAAGAAGAGATGGACTCCTTAGAACATAACCAGACTTGGGACTTAGTTAGGTTGCTTGCAGGTAAAACAACATTGAAGAATAAATGGGTTTACAGGTTGAAGGAAGAAGATGGAGGAAAACAGAGGTACAAAGCTAGACTTGTAGTGAAGGGGTTTGCACAGAAGAAAGGTATTGATTTCGATGAAATATTTTCTCCGGTTGTTAAAATGACTTCAATCAAAACTATTTTAAGTCTAGTAGTAGTTGAAGATTTGCATCTTGAGCAGTTAGATGTAAAAACAAACCTTTCTCCATGGGGATTTGGAGGAAGAGATATATATGTAGCAGCCACAAGGATATGAGGTAAAAGGGAAGGAGAAACTAGTGTGTAGGTTGAAGAAGAGCTTGTATGGCTTAAAATAGGCTCGAAGGCAGTGGTATCTAAAATTTGACAGGTTTATGTCTGAACAAGGTTATACTAGATGTCACTCTGATCATTGTGTTTATCTCGAAAGGCAAAATGATGGCAGCCATATTATATTGTTATTGTATGTAGATGATATGCTTGTTGCAGGTTCTAACATGCAGGAAATAAATGTGCTCAAAAGAAAATTGGTAAACTCATTTGCAATGAAGGATTTGGGTGCTGCAAAACAAATCCTTGGTATGAGAATAACTAGAGATAGGAAGAATCGCAAATTAACATTGTCTCAAAGTGAGTGCATAGAAAAGGTGTTGAAAAGGTTTAATATGCAGAATGAAAAACCAGTTAGTATACCTTTGGCTAACCATTTCAAATTAAGTAAGGAGGCGTGTCCCAATAATCAGGAAGAAATCGCTCATATGTCTAAATTTCCATATGCATCAGCAGTTGGAAGCTTAATGTATGCAATGGTCTGCACAAGGCTTGATATTGCACATGCAATGGGAGTTGTAAGCAAGTACATTAAAAATCCAGGAAAAGAACATTGGATGGTAGTGAAGTGGATTCTCAGGTATTTGAGAGGCACCACAAATCAAGCATTATGGTTTGGTGGTTCAAACATTGCTCTACAGGGATATGTTGATGCAGATATGGTAGGCGATAGAGATAACAGGAGGAGCACTACTGGATATGTATTTACTGTAGGTGGAACAACTTTCAGTTGGGTTTCAAAAATCCAACGGGTTGTTGCACTTTCAACAACAGAAGTAGAGTATGTTGTTGCTACAAAGGCTATTAAAGAAATGATTTGGTTACAAAGGTTTCTGAATGAATTGGGTAAGAAGTAGGAGTTGCGAAGGTTATACAGTGACAGCCAGAGTGCCATACATCTTGCAAAGAACTCTACATTTCATTCCAAGACTAAACATACACAGCTCAAGTACCATTTCATATAGTTAGCATTGGAAGATGGACAATTGAAGTTGGAAAAGATACACACTAGCTAGAATCCTGCAGATATGTTAAGAAAAGTTGTAACCAGGGAGAAACTGAGAATCTGCTCGGTTTCAATTGGTCTTCAAGTATGATGAAGAAGATGAGAAATAGCCAATTCCAAAGTGGAGTCATTGTCTAGCAAATGAAGCAGTGGTGGAGTTGCTATAATTAGTCTCCAAGTGGGAGATTGTTGGGTGTGGAGCATGATTATCTTCTGTATTCAAAGGTTTCAGCTGGATGTATACCCCAAGAAGACTGTACACCCCTCCACGTGAGGGGAACTTGTCCCCCCATGGGGGTTGGCAGGGTAAATCCCCTCTGGCTGGGGGGTCTGGGGGCCAGTGGTCCCCCAGCGAGGGCTCAGGGGCAGCGCCCCCGAAGCTAAAAATATATGTAAAATTACCTTGTAAAAGTCTAGTAATTTCTATTCAATCTGGGACGTTCATGATGTAGATTATCTGACGGTAGAAGTTATGTTTAATTTAGGGGTTTTTTTCCCTAGAAGGAAACCCCTCACTATATATGAGGGAATCGTATTGCATCTATGTATATCTATATTCTGAGTGAGGAAGAGAGAGGATATTGAGAGCGAAGAGGGTGTTACATTAGATCTGTTGTAGGTTGTATCTCTTTAGTTTGCTAGATAATATAATAAAAGAAGGACTAGTTGTTTCTCCATGGATGTAGCCCAAACTGGGTGAACCACGTATATCTGTGTCTCTCTTTTTTTATGTGTTTTATGTGTTTATATTTCTATAATATTTTATGTGTTCCATTGCTCTGTAATATATAATTTTCTAACAACACACACACACACACACACACATAAACATATTCACTTAACAAGCGCAGGCATGGCCCACCCTTACCATATCTGATCCGGATTTAAATAGGAACGCAACAAATCATAGATATAACCACAAAAACAAAGATGTAGTAGAAATAAAACTTCATTTCATTAATATCAAATACTGAAATATACTTACAAACAAAATGGAAATAAGACTAGCTCAGGTGATGGTAGCATATCTCTGAGAAGAGATGTGGCAGCTACATGCCTCTGAACTACGTTACAATGAGGCTCAAGGGCCTTTTTATTATTGAACAATAAGAGCAAACCCTAAATAACCAAAACCCTAACCTGAGGAGATGTAACACCAAGATTTTATGGGCCCCGTTGCGGTTAGTTGGACAACCAACTTCTCAGGGTCGTGACCTGGTCATATTATCTCCGTTTGACATGCATGATACCCCATTGGAAAGATCTCTCCAAGGACTATGATGAAAAATATGATTTTATTAGAAAATTTTTGGTGGTAGATTGCCAAAAAAGCGTCGTTTAAGGCCTCAAAGTGGCTCCGAATGTTTAGGACCCGAAAAACTGCTAAAAATAGTAAATTGTGCTACAATTAGGGAAATTGTAAAACTGAAAGAAACAATGCTGGGAGTCTAAGTAGAATGGGCGGGTGGCCACCAATATCCACCTAGATCAACCTCATCCCATGATTTCAATCTTGGGAATTACTTTTATGCTTTACATCCGAACCCACCAGGATGAAAGGGACCAAGATAACATCGACAAGCAAGAGACATGATAGACTTAACAAAAACATCAGGATGACGTGAGTAAAATAAGTGTTGGAAAATTGTTACATGATGGAGATATGAAATTTCCTATTCCTCAGAGTCCATCTCTTTGCAGGTTCATAAGAGCGTAACAAGGGGATGATCTGAGATGACTCAACACTGAGAGAAGTGGCATAAGGACTCACTCGAGTATGCGAAAGTAAAATAATGAACGCCACTTGGAAATGAGCCTACATAACTTGATTAGAGTGTTATTTCATCTAGGAAGGTAGATCCCTGGGAGGAATAAAGGGTGTGCTCCAAAGAATAGCTCAGGATGGAAAAGCTCCGAGATTACGTGGAGACAGAATATGAACACCCAATAGGAATCACCAAGAACAACTATGTGACTGTTGATTTATCCTGACACTTGAATGAGTAGTGATGTCTGGATGACGCATCCTAGAGGACCACAATCACGAGTCTTGGTCTCATGTGGCGCAAATTAGAGCATAGTGGGTGTTGAAGCTAAAAATTCCAAAACCATATGCCATAGTCGAAAGGCACCCTTGAAGGGGACTTCATGAAGGAAAGAGTAAGGGTGTAATGCTTAAGATGCGCAATGGTTACCAGACATGAATGGATTCCTTCCCTGTGTTTTTATGTGAATTCATTCATCGTTCTGCAGTCATGATTGATGCAAATATAAATGGGATTCAATCCTACAACTGGTTGATGGAAGCACTTATGCATAAAACATTTGTATATGCATAAATACGTGTATGTAAACTACGTACATGTGAATGTCATTCTTCATGAGCTTGAAAATAATAAAACAAGGCTTATTAGTTGGTTCCATAAGCGATGAAATAAACAAAACAGGGATTCTCTCCTTCATAACCACTAAGGCCCATGCCCATATTTCCCATAGGAAATCAACATTCCATAGGTAGACAAGAATCTTCATGCCAATTCGATTCAGAGTCATGAATTACATGTTGGAGCATTAGATTTAACATCACTATAGGCTTGTATCCCACACAACATTTATATAATTGACATATGCGAAACTAGCACTCTTCAACATTAACATGCCATCTTTATGAAAATAACAAGAAAAAAAGAACAAACATATGATTATACTTATCTTAAAAACACCTGAGAGTGGGACTCTAACTCTCCACCCAACCATAAACAAGTTGTAGTCAAGTATTTATTGTAGTTGTCACCCCCTGATCCAGATTCCAGTGCTTGTGGTGGAGTTCTTTTGTGATATTTTTAACAAACAAAACAACTGAAATAGGATGTCACCAGGCCACACTACCTTCATCCACCATTTACCCACAAGACCATTCCAACATTTCAGGCTTAATCACTACATGTCCAGATTCCAGTGCTTGTGGTGCAGTTCTTTTGTGATATTTTTAACAAATAAAAAAACTAAAATAGGATGTCACCAGGCCACACTACCTTCATCCACCATTTACGCACATGACCATTCCAACATTTCAGGTTTAATCACTGCACGTCAGGATACCATAACGCAAAGAGATTCAACTCACTTTTCAAGAGAAGAGAGCTCATAATAAGGAAGGTTCATTATTGGCTAACCTATTGATTGGTAAAGAAATCATTCTCCAGGTGGTTCATTAGTGATTCTAGCACCAAATCTTTAGCCCCCAAGTTACTCCTAATGGTTCTTTCACCCCTCACAAGGGCCAGAGTGAATTCTTCCAATATAATAGGTTCATCAACCCATTAGCTTCCAGTTGTTTATTCAAACTGACAAGCAAGCCACTACTCTCTTTCTATGATGGTTTTTACCCAGCAAGCCTCATGTCATAGTATTACTCAGTTGGTGCTCTGATCCAAATTTCAAAACTTAGCGATAGGGATCAATTTCCCTTTCCTTCCACTTTTGTTTTGTTGTGCTCTCTTGTTGTTTTTGCACATCCCTGAGAGAGTGTATGTGTGTTCCCCCAACTTTTCCTTACTTATTCTTTCCTTTCCCATTCAATGACCAACCTATTACCTCTTATTGAAGCTCCATGCAGCCCCCCTCCTTGGACAACGCACATACTACTCTAATAAATTTTGTCCTTATTTATTTGTTGTTAAAGGCTAAGGACACTTGGGCTTGTCCTTTTCTAGTTGGTTGTACTTATTTCACAGTCAACCCTGTTTCGAGGAAAATTAGTGTCTTATCAAACGACTAACCCTCTAGGTTTGGCAGCTACCCTAGAAACAATAGTTTAAAGCAACTCAATGATTTTTCCTATATGTAACAGATAAGAGAAAGATAGTGAAACCAACCTGGAACTTTGGCTTAATCCCTTGCTTGATCTCTCTCTCCTTTGGCAGATCCTGCAACTCCTCCCCATACTTAACATGCTTGGAGAGTACCTGCACAAGTACAACAACAAAGAATCGTCAAAGCATCATGATCTATTACAACATAAACATTACAGAATCATATATATAATGAACAAATGATAGCGTTCACAATTTCACAATCATGTGGGAGAAAACTTGAAGAGCTTTATTAATAGAAAGGAGAATTACAATCCAGTTGTCTGATACAGTGCCATCCTTCCAGCTACAATCCTTCTTCACCTCATGAAATAACAATATCACACCAACAAGAATACAATGCTCTCTCTTCAATGACAAACTATTATCACTTACTTGTAATCCACAACATTCTAGCCTTCTGATTTCTTGGATGGGAGATCCTTTTATAGATGTTTGCAAGGGTGTGAGTCATCCATGGGGTTTGACTAGTTTCATTCCACTTGTTACAATTGGTTCCACAAGAAAGGGGAATTGGAGATGGTTTCCTAATCCCTTTGGTCATCCTTGGGCGAATTCAGAGAGGCAAGTGGCACAGCAGAAGTTTCCAGAAGATTCCATGAGCAACCAACTAAGAAACTGTCCCGGAAATTTGTCCATCCTTGCCCATCACACCCTATAGAAGGCCTAAACAATATGCATCACACCTTGACAGTGTACCAATCAATACGTGTCACAGTTTATCAGTGGAGCAATTAGTATGGTCCAATTTAGGCTCTTTCTGGATGATTTCTGAGGTGGAGCTTCTGGGGTATGATGCACTCAGATGACTAAGTTCCTTTAGGGTATGAAACAACTCTCTTAGGGGTTGATGAGCCCTAGTTTATTGACATATAAGTTTGGGGTTGATGTTCCCAAATATGTCTATAACAGTTGCCCCCTAAAGCATGAGGTCGTAAATATTCATGTCAGGTGAAATGCTTTATCGTGAGGATCCGAAGTTTCGAATTGGAAGGTGACCTACATAAGTTATAATACAATACATCATCATAATATGATTTTCATGATCTAGCTAAGAGAGTCATTCCCATGCTCATCTTTATAAATTTTCATTTCATGTAAATAGATCAAATAGTCATTTGCAGATACAGATTGGTGATCCTATAGATATAGATTCATCATCCATGATTAGGATGACCATCTATGTAGAGCCTTTGTACATTTTATGTTTTGTATCCTTGAATATATCATAGCTTGGATGGACAAAACTAGATCCGAGGTCTTCAAACTCATTCAATCTTCGCTCGATGTACAAGTCAAACCATGTGAAGAGATGTTCCGAAGTCAAACATGGAAAGACATCGCCTCATTACCAGCCAATGATTTGATCTATTAACAGACGCAAGAGGAATCACCGATAATGATAATGATCCTCAAGGTACTACAGAACAATTCACATGGTGTGAATACATGATCCGATGTCGAAAACCACGCAAAATATTTCGGTCAAAGGCCATTGATGTCAACTTGTCGCTGGAAGTGAGAAACTTGTCATTAATGTATGCAAGCTTCAAGGTACTAAAAGTTTTGTTTCTAAGTCCACTTCTTGGATAATGAGCTGATGTCGACAATAAGCGACTCGTCGTAGGAGGGCCTTGATGTATCCCACACCTATGACATGAAACAAAGCAAAAGCTTTCTGGAGGTGAAAATGAACTGACGACACAAAGTTCAGGAATGGTGGTCATGAAAAAATGAAGGTTGGAGATATTGTAGTGTATAAGACATTAACTGGATGACTTCTCAACTTTCATTTTTTCATGACCACCATTCTTGAACCTTGTGTCGTTAGTTCATTTTCACCTACAAAAATCATTTGCTTCATTTCATGTCATAGATGTGGGATACATCAAGGCCCTCCTACGATGAGTCGCTTCTTGTTGACATCAACTCATTATCCAAGAAGTGGACTTAGAAACAAACCTTGCAGTACTTTGAAGCTTGCATACATCAATGGCAAGTTTCTCACTTCTGGCGACAGGTTGACATCAATGGCCTTCGACCGAAAGATTTTGCGTGGTGTTCAACATCGGATCATGTATTCACACCACGTGAATTGTACTGTATTACCTTGAGGATCATTATTATTATTGGTGATTGTTCTCACATCTGTTAACAGCTCACATCATTGGTTGGTAATCAGGCAATGTCTTTCCATGTTCGACTTTGGAACATCTCTTCACATGGTTTGACTTGTACATCAAGCGAAGATTGAACAAGTTTGAAGACCCCGGATCTAGTTTCATCCATCTGGGGTGAGATATATTCAGGGATACAAAACATAAAATGTACAAAGGCTCTACACAGATGATCATCCTAATCATGGATGATGACTCTATGTCTGTAGGATCACCAGTCTGTATCTGCAAACGACTATCTGATCTATGTACATGAAATAAAAATTTATAAAACTGAGAATGGGAATGTCTCCCTCAGCTAGATCATGAAAATAATATTATGATGATGTATTGTATTATAACTTATGCAGGTCACCTTCCAGTTTGAAACTTTGGATCCTCATGATAAAGCATTTGACCCGACATGAATATTTACGACCTCATGCTTTAGGAGGCAACTGTTATAGACATATTTGGGCACATCAACCCAAAACTTATATGTCAATAAACTAGGGCTCATCAACCTGTAAAAGAGTTGTTTCATACCCTAAGGGAACTTAGTCATCTGAGTGTATCATTCCCCAGAAGATCCACTTCAGAAATCATCCAGAAAGAGCCTAAATTGGACCATACTGACTGCTCCACTAATAAACTGTAATGCATATTGACTGGTACATTGTCAAGGTGCAATGCATACTGTTTAGGCCTTCTATAGGGTGTGATGGGCGAGGATGGACAAATTTCCAAGACAGTTTGTTAGTTGGTTGCTCATGGAATCTTCTAGAAACTTCTCCTGTGCCACTTGCCTCTCTAAATTAGCCCATGTATGACCAAAGGGATTAGGAAACCATCTCCAATTCCCGTCTCTTGTGGAACCAACTGTAACAAGTGGAATGACACTAATAAAACCCCATGGATGACCCACACCCTTGCAAACATGTATAAAAGGATCTCCCATCCAAGAGATAAGAAGGCTGGAATGTTGTGAATTGCAAGTGCTGCTGATAGATTGTCATTGAGGAGAGAGCATTGTATTCTTGTTGGTGTGATCTTGCTATTTCATGAGGTGAAGAAGGATTGTAGCTGGGAGGATGGCACTGGATCAGACGACTAGGTTGTAAGTCTCCTTTCTATTAATAAAGCTCTTCAAGATTTTTCCCTTTTTCCCCAGTCATTGCTGACCAGTACCTCTTTATTTTTGTCAAGCTTGAGGAGGATAACATATGCTTGTTCTATAATTCGCCCTTCAAGCAAACCTGTCACTATTTAATGTTTTAATGAGTCTAGCAACAGTGAAACTCGGTCTCGTCTAGGTGGACAAGTTTGTCGCTATTATTTAAATGAGTTTAATGACAAATATAACTCAGTCCTTTTCATGTTTAGAGAGTCTGAAATGGGATGAAAAGAAAATCCCATAAGTTCTTTTTCGTAAAATAATCCTTTAGGTCCGAAAAAGGATAAAATAATACAGGAGGAATGACATTTCCAATACTTTAACGAGCTAGAAAGAACAAGCACTCGACAATCTTTTCATGTTTAACGAGTCTGAAAAGGGTTTAAAGAGGACTCTATTTTGAGGAATGAGTGTTGTCTAGGGTAGAAACTGGTTCCAGTGATGTTGGAACTTCTTAAAACATGTTGATTTATGTGAAGAGGCTGGCTAATAAGACCACTCATTGCAACTATTCCTTAAAAATGGTAAAACAGCCAAGTGAAAGCGTAGGAGTGGCCAAAGGGATGGTGGCAATGGGATGAACACAACCAAGGCTCAAAGGGTTGATAGAATGGCAATCACAAGGGTTAAAAATTGAAAATGGGTTCATTTTTAGACAAGCTTGAACCATAGGGAACTGTGGTCAGATTCAGTTTCATGTTTAAACAAGCTTGAAATGAAAAATTATGCTTGATTTGGTTTGCATGCCCTTAGCTTGATGAAAGGGAGAGTCTCATGTAACCAGATGGAAGTCACTACGATGAAGCAAGACGGTTATCAAACACCTCTTTGGCTTCGTCCAGATAGACAAAGGTGAATGGTGTGATAGACCAATCACATAACCTACAGGGAAACTTATCTTTACCATTAGGTGCATGCCCCCCAAGCTTCATTAAATTCACCTAAGTAGATTACTCATCACTATTAGGTGGATGGAATGAAGGTTCTTTTACGAAATCAAGTGAAAGACTTGACTGGGATTTTACGAGATCTAATCAAAGACTCGACTTTGAAATTTTGGGACCTTGTTTCATTTTTAAATGAGCTTGACACAAGACAAGGAATTATGCTCACATCCTTGGTTTCATTTTTTTACGAGGTTGACCCAGTAAAAGAACTATCCTCAGATTCCTTGGTTTTATTTTTTGTTAACGAGGTTGACACAAGACTAGGAATTCTCCTCGTAAGTCTGTTTCATTTTTTAAGCGAGGTTGACACAATATAAGAACTGTCCTCGAAGACCCTTGTTCAGAACTCATAAGTGGTCATGAAGGAGAGATCTAGTTCCAATGCCCCTAGTACATAATGCACAACATCACTGAATTGATCGTCAGTCAATGTCGGTATGGAATAGGTTGCCACATAATTAACCCGTGGCAGGGATGATACCATTGGGATAAATGGACCATTTAGGGATGATGGCTAACTAGGAGCTATAATTGGACCAGGAAATGAAAGCTGGTCAATGGTGACAATTTTGCCTTCATGCGGGAAACAAATCACTCGAAAGAGCATTGAAACAATAGCTTCCATGTGATAAACATAGTCACTCCCAAGAAGTAAATTGTAATCTAAAGTTCTTGGGACTACCATCACATTTAGATAAATGGTTTTTCCTCCCAAAGTGATAGGTAACTAAGGAAGGATCCCTAACGGTCGACTGGTTCCTTTGTTAAAGCCCAACATATTCTATGTAACGGGCACAAGTGGTGGTGAACCAAGCGCTTGCCAAGCAGTTGAGGAAAGGATACTCACTGATGCACCTTTGTCTATAATAGTGCCAGATACAATCATTTTACAAAATTGTACTATGATCTAGAAGGGCACACAAGAAGGAACACGAGATCCTGCCAGTCGATTCCAATCAAAGGAGGTGACTAGACTACTTGGAGAGGGTATCGTAGAAGCGGTAGAATTAACCCCTTGAGTTATGCGAACTAGAGGTTCTTCCCTCCTGTCTTGATTGAACAGGTGGACTTCCCTCAAGCTGATTTGAATCTGAGGAAACAAAAATAACTTGAGCGGTATGAAACAACAGTTTAAAGCAATTCAATGATTTTTCCTATGTGTAACAGATAAGAGAAAGATAGTGGAACCAACCTGGAACTTCAGCTTAATCCCTTGCTTGATCTCTCTCTCCTTTGGCAGATCCTACAACTCCTCCCGGTACTTAATACGCTTGGAGAGTACCTACACAAGTACAACAACAAGGAACCGTCAAAGCATCATGATCTATTACAAAATAAACATTATAGAATCAGATATATAATGAACAAAATGATAGCATTCACAATTGCACAATCATATGGGAGAAAACTTGAAGAGCTTTATTAATAGAAAGGAGAATTACAACCCAGATGTCTGATCCAGTGCCATCCTCCTAACTTCAATCCTTCTTCACCTCATCAAATAACAAGATCACACCAACAAAAATACAATGCTCACTCCTCAATTACAAACTATCAACACTTACTTGCAATTCACAAAATTCCAACCTTCTGATCTCTTGGATGGGAGATCCTTTTATACATGTTTGCAAGGGTGTGAGTCATCAATGGGGTTTGATTAGTGTCATTCCACTTGCTACAATTGGTTCCACAAGACAGGGGAATTGGATATGGTTTCCTAATCCCTTTGGTCATCCTTGGGCGAATTCAGAGAGGCAAGTGGCACAGGAGAAGTTTCTAGAAGATTCCATGAGCAACCAACTAACACACTGTCCCGAAAATTTGTCCATCCTCGCCCATCGCACCCTATAGAAGGCCTAAACAGTATGCATAACACCCTAATAGTGTACCAGTCAGTATGCATCGCAGTTTATTAGTGGAACAGTCAGTAAGGTCTAATTTAGGCTCTTTTTGGATGATTTCTGAAGTGGAGCTTCTGGGGAATGATGCACTTAGATGACTAAGTTCCTTTAGGGTATGAAACAACTATTTTAGGGGTTGATGAGCCTTATTTTATTGACATATAATTTTTGGGTTGATTTGCTCAAATATGTCTATAACAGTTGCCCCCTAAAGCATGAGGTCATAAATATTCATGTCGGGTCAAATGCTTTATCATGAGGATCCAAAGTTTCGAATTGGAAGTTGACCTGCATAAGTTACAATACAATACATCATCATAATATGATTTTCATGATCTAGCTGAGGGAGGCATTCCCATGCTCAGCTTTATAAATTTTCATTTCATGTACATAGATCAGATAGTCGTTTGTAGATACAGACTAGTGATTCTACAGATATAGAGTCATCATCCATGATTAGGATGACCATTTGTGTAGAACCTTTCTACATTTGATGTTTTGTATCCTTGAATATATCACAGCCTGGATGGATGAAACTAGATCTGGAGTATTCAAACTCACCTTCGCTCGATGTACAAGTCAAACCATGTGAAGAGATGTTCTGAAGTTGAACATGGAAAGACATCGCTTGATTACCAGCTAATGATGTGAGTTGTTAACAGATGCGAGAGGAATCACCGATAATGATAATGATCCTCAAGGTACTACAGTACAATTCACGTGGTGTGAATGCATGATCCGATGTCGAACACCACACAAAATCTTTCAGTCAAAGGCCATTGATGTCAACCTGTCGCCGGAAGTGAGAAACTTGCCATTGATGTATGCAAGCTTCAAAGCACTAAAAGTGTTGTTTCTAAGTCAACTTCTTGGATAATGAGCTGATGTTGACAAGAATTGACTCGTCGTAGGAGGGCCTTGATGTATCCCACATCTACAACACGAAATGAAGCAAATGATTTTTGGAGGTGAAAAATGAACGGACGACACAAGGTTTAGGAATGGTGGTCATGAAAAAAATGAAGGTTGGAGGTATTGCAATGCATGAGACATTAACTGGATGGCTTTTAAACTAGATGACTTCTCTTGAACATGTCGGTGACACTGAGATGAATTGGTAGAATTAACCCCAAAAGATGGATGGTATGAAAGACCAATGGTATGATGACTGGTAAACGGAATAACCCAACCCAACTCAATCATGGAGATGAAGTAAAAGTGTCATGTTCAAGAGTGACTTGCTACCATAAATTCTTCAAGTTTTTGCCTTTTTCTCCAGTCATTGCTGACCATTACCTCTTTATTTTTGTAAAGCTTGAGGAGGATAACATATGCTTGTTCTATAATTCTCCCTTCGAGCAAACCTGTCACTATTTAATGTTTTAACAAGTCTAGCAATAGTGAAACTCGGTCTCGTCTAGATGGACAAGTTTGTTTTAATGAGTTTAATGAGAAAGATAACTCGGTCTCGTCTAGATGGACAAGTTTGTTTTAACGAGTTTAACGACAAAGATAACTCAATCCTTTTCATGTTTAGAGAGTCTGAAAATGGACGAAAAGAAAACTCCATAAGTTCTTTTTCGTAAAATAATCCCTCAGGTCCAAAAAAGGATAAAATAATGCAAGAGAGATGTCATTTCCAATACTTTAACGAGCTGGAAAAGACAGACGCTCAACAATCTTTTCATATTTAGAGAGTCTGAAAAGAGTTTACAGAGGACTCTATTTCGAGGAACGAGTGGTGTCTAGGGTAGCAACTAGTTCTGGTGATGTTGGAACTTCTCAAAACATTAGGAGGGAAGGGGCTTCATAGGCACTATCTGGACAGAGATAAAGGGGGGATAGTACCCTTAGGCCCATTGTGCAATTCGCCAACATAGGATTTATGTGAAGAGACTGGCTAATACGACCACTCATTGTAATTGTTCCTCAAAAAAGGGTAAAACAACCAAGTTAAAGCGTATGATCGGCCAAAGAGATGGTGGCGATTGGATGAAAAAAACCAAAGCTCAAAAAGGCTGACTGAATGGCAATCACAAGGGTTAAAAAATTGAAAATGGGCTCATTTTTAGACAAGCTTGAACCATGGGGAACTATGCTTGGATTCAGTTCCATATTTACACAAGCTTGAAACTAACAAACTATACTTGGCTTTAGTTTCCTTTTTACACAAGATTAAAATGAAAAAATATGCTTGACTTGGTTTACATGCCCCCAACATGATGAAAAGGAGAGTCTTCTTTAACCAGATGGAAGTCGCTATGGTGAAGCAGGACGGTTATCCAACACCTATTTGGCTTCGTCCAGAGAGACAAAGGTGAATGGGGTGATTCCCTTCACATAACCTACAGGGAAATTTAAATTTTACCATTAGGTGCATGCCCCTCAAGCTTCATTACATTCACCTAAGTAGACTACTCATGGCTATCAAGTGGATGGAATGAAGGTTCTTTTACGAGATCAGGGGAAAGACTCGACTGGGATTTTAGAGATCTAATCAGAGACTCGACTTGGAACTTTTCTCTAGGGGTCTATGTTTCATTTGAAATAAGATAAGGAAACTTGCTCAGATTCCTTGTTTCATTTTTTAACGAGCTTGACACAAGGCAAGGAACTATGCTCATTGGCCTATTTCATTTTTTAACGAGGTTGACATAGTAAAAGAACTGTCCTCATACTACTTGTTTCATTTTTTAACGAGGTTGACACAAGACAACAAACTATCCTCGGAGACCCTTGGTTTCATTTGTTAACGAGGTTGACACAAGACAATGAACCATCCTCGGACTCCTATCACAACTCATAAGTGGTCATGAAGGAGAGATATGATTCCAATGCCCCCAGTACATAATGTACAACATCACTGAATTAATCGTCAGTCGACGTAGGTATGGAACAGGTTGCCACATAATTAACCCGTGGCAGGGATGATACCATTGGTATAAATGGACCATTTAGGGATGATGGTTGACTAGGAGCCATATTTGGATTGGGAAATTAAAGCTGGTCAACGGTGACAATTTTTTTGTCATGCAGGAAACAGATCACTCGAAAGAGCGTTGAAATAATAGCTCTCATGTGATAAACATAGTCACGTCCAATAAGTAAATTGTAATCTAAAGTTCCTGGGACTACCATCACATTCAGAAAAATGGTTTTCCCTCCCAAAATAATAGGTAACTTAGGAAGGATCCCTAACAACTGACTAGTTCCTTTGTTAAAGCCCAACAAATTCTCTGTAACGGGCACAAGCAGTGGCGAGCACTTGCCAAGTAGTTGAGGAAAGGATACTCACTGATGCACCTTCGTCTATAATAGTGCCAGATACAATCATTTTACAAACCTGTACTATGATCTGAAAAGGAACATAAGAAGGAAGGTGAGGTCCTGCCAACCGATTCTAATCAAAGGAGGTGACTAGACTACTTGGAGGGGGTACTGTAGAAGTGGGAGAATTAACCCCTTGAGTTACAAGAACTGGAGGGTTTTCCTCCTGTCTTGATTGAACAGGTGGACTGCCCTCAAGCTAATTTGAATCTAAGGAAACAAATAGAACTTGAGCGGTATCATTTTCACTCTCTTCGGGAAAGGTATGATTAGCTCAAGGTGAAATCGGGTCAATCGTTACCTCGAACTATTGATTTGTATCAAGTATAGACTCATAGGATTCACTTTCAGAGAGTGGTTTCGAACGACAGTTGATTTTGGTCATTCGGTTCATCAACTAGTGAAGGATTCAGGGAGAGTTTCCTGTAACCAGATGGAAGTTGTTGCAGAGAAGCAGGACAGTTATTTAACACTCTTTTGGCCTCATCCAAATAGGGACAAAGGTGAAAGGAGTGATTACCTTCACATAACCAACATGGAAACTTGACTTTTCCCTTCTGTCCATGAACTTTACTATCACTAGTTGATGGTGTGTTACCAACATGATCTTCAGAGGTTGATGACACATGATGGTGTGAAAGGGAAGACTGTTCTTTCAAGATTTGAGGAAAGTAAGGACAATTTCGATGAAAATGGTCTCCCGCACAAATTATGCATGGATATTTGACTTTGTGAGGCTTAATGGATGGATTTTCATCAGATGTTGCATTCAAATCAATGGTTGCTTGGTTGCCCCCTTGCTTAATTGGCTTCTTCTTCTTCTTCCTCCCTTTCTTCTTCTTCTTAGCCACCTGGTTACTAGTACCAATACTTCTACCAAGCGAAGAGGAAGAGGGGGAGGGAGAAACAAAGGAGGAACAAGGCAAAGGGTCAACTTCAGGATCAATTGGAGGTTGATTTTGTCCAGTTGGAGGTGTACTCGATTTCAGAGAAATATCGACATTTTTAACCAAGGAGGTTGCAAACAACCATACTGGCAAGCCAATGGTAAATCTTGGAAGGGACAATGTGGCCATAGAAGGATCACCAATATTTCCAGAAGAAGGAAAAAGACTATGATTCCCATCAAAAGGGATTCCCTAATTGGTGGACTCCGTATTTGTCACCATATGTTTCAACCTAATATCAAATAAGGAATAGGGATGTTATTCACGGTCAATTAATTTTAATTACACTTGGACACAACTTCATTTTTTCAGTTTTAAAGAGTCGAGAAAAAGCTAAAGATGACTCTAGTCACCTTTGACTTTTAATGAGCCTGAAAGGACAAGTGCTCAGATGGACCTTTACTTTTGGAGAGTTGAAAAGGAACGAAAGTGACTACTCTTAGAATCTAGACAAAGGAATTACCAAACCAATCGCAAAACTGCAATATACACCTTGGTGATAAATTAAAGAGAAATTACCAAGGACTTATGTGCGGCAGTCAATCTTCTTGAATGTTGTGTTCAGTGCATTGCAATCAATAAGGCGGTAGACTTGGTTTCCTACAGATAAAGGATTTACGCCTATTGTGGTCTCCCAATATATATGTAATGGTACAGGGAGCACAAGTCCATGCTAGCACTTGTCGTATCAAAGAGGAGGAATTACCCAACCTTCAATGAAAACGATAGCCACTAGTTTTAATGACGTCGGAACACATCACTAGCCTAGAACTTTAGATATGTTGCGTTAAGTTACAGAGCATTGTTAGGTTCATTGAGATTCATTTTAAAGTTGATCTTGTTTAGAGTTTTCCTTTCAATGGTTCACCGCGTAATGATGATCTGAAATTCCTAAGATGCAATCTACAATGATAAACAATTTTTGTTTATTTGAGCAATGAAAATCCTACCTACTAAGGAAAGAAGATAACAGTGCTTTTAAACAAAGAGCAAAGAGCAAAGAGCACACAATAGTGCATTTCCCTAAATCATCTTTTTGCACACAAATAAAAAATGCTAAATGCAAATGCATGTATTTTTTTTCATTCTCCTTAATGTGAAAGATGCAAAAAGGAAAACTAAATGTAGCAAAGATCTGAAATATTTCACTCAAAATGACATTTTCGACAATTTCTTCTTCAAAAGGGAAAGGAAGACTCAAAACGACACTTTCAATTTTGAATAAAAACACTTTCGACACTTTGAATGTAAACAAATCAAATCAAATACATCAAGAAATGTTTAATTGATTATCAAGGGAAGGAAGAATTTACAACACTTCTCTTTTCGACAAAAAACAACAATTACGACACTTTTTGTATCAAAGCGACAAATCGACTAAAACAAATTTTTGACAAAGGATTTTAAGTGAGGAACAAATACACAAAAATATTCACTAATTGCTAATGTGGTTGAGGCTGATCTAAGTGATGCAAGTAAGCTTCAGTGAAGTGGCATTGTTCATTTGCAGCAAAATAAATAAACAAAACTGATAATAGGTCAAAAGCCCTCAATTTCTAGATGGAAAAATAGTTCAGTCAATCGTCACACCTAGGCTTCAAATAAATTGAGATGCATCACACTTTCTACACTCGGGAGGTGCTATGCATACTGAGTCACAGTGGAAGACAATGCGATGGTCCAGGGAGCGCAACTGAAAAGGGTTTTGGCTCAAATGTGGAGCTGTTTTCAATGAATTAAGCTGCGTTTTGATGAACAATGATGAGAAAAGTATAATGGAATGTCTTAAGAGGTTATTGAGCTACCAAAAGGGCATCTAGATGTGCTTGCAAGTCAAATTTTTAACTCATAAACTAAACCAGAGATTGACTGAAGCAGCATTCATCTACTATGCAATTTCAGAGCAAGAGCAGTTCAAAAGCTACCTGGCTGGCTTCAAACTCTGTCTATAGTTTATCAAATTGAACATAAAAGAAACAATAACAACAAAAAAACATCTATTCATCTCCCCAGCAGATTCACCAATTTATTTATGGTAAAATTAGTGTCTGGTTGAATGACTAACCTTCTAGGTTTGGCAGCTACCCTAGAAACAACAGTTTAAAGCAATTCAATGATTTTTCCTATGTGTAACAGATAAGAGAAAGATAGTGGAACCAACCTGGAACTTCCGCTTAATCCCTTGCTTGATCTCTCTCTCCTTTGGCAGATCCTGTAACTCCTCCCCATACTTAATACGCTTGGAGAGTACTTGCACAAGTACAGCAACAAAGAACTGTAAAAGCATCGTGATCTATTACAACATAAACATTACAGAATCAGATATATAATGAACAAAATGATAGCATTCACAATTTCACAATCATATGGGAGATAACTTGAAGAGTTTTATTAATAGAAAGAAGAATTACAACCCAGTTATCTGATCCAGTGCCATCCTCCCAGCTTCAATCCTTCTTCACCTCATGAAATAGCAAGATCACACCAACAAAAATACGATGCTCACTACTCAATTACAAACTATCAACACTTACCTGCAATTCACAAAACTAGCCTTCTGATCTCTTGGATGGGAGATCCTTTTATACATGTTTGCAAGGGTGTGAGTCATCCATGGGGTTTCATTAGTGTCATTCCACTTGTTACAATTGGTTCCACAAGAGAGGGGAATTGGAGATGGTTTTCTAATCCCTTTGGTCATCCTTGGGCGAATTCAAAGAGGTAAGTGGCACAGGAGAAGTTTCTAGAAGATTCCATGAGCAACCAACTAACAAACTATCCCAGAAATTTGTCCATCCTCGCCCATCACACCCTATAGAAGGACTAAACAGTATGCATCACACCCTGACAGGGTACCAGTCAGTTTGGTCCAATTTAGGCTCTTTCTGGATGATTTCTAAAGTGGAGCTTCTGCGGAATGATGCACTTAGATGACTAAGTTCCTTTAGGGTATGAAACAACTCTTTTACGGGTTGATGAGCCTTAGTCTATTGACATATAAGTTTGGGGTTGATGTGCCCAAATATGTCTCCTAGTCAACCACCATCCCTAAATGGTCCATTTATACCAATGGTATCATCCCTGCCACGGGTTAATTATGTGGCAACCTACTCCATACCGACATCGACTGGTGATCAAGTCAGCGATGTTGTACATTATGTACTAGGGGCATTAGAACCAGATCTCTCCTTCATGACCACTTATCAGTTCTGAACAAGGGTCTTCGAGAATAATTCTTATACTGTGTCAACCTCGCTTAAAAAATGAAACAGACTTACGAGGATAATTCCTAGTCTTATGTCAACCTCGTTAAAAAAAATAAAAAATTGAAACCAAGGAATCTGAGGATAGTTCTTTTACTGAATTGGCCTCATTAAGAAATGAAGCCAAGGATGTGAGAATAATTCCTTGTCTTGTGTCAGGCTCATTTAAAAATGAAACAAGGTCCCAAGTTCCAAGTTGAGTCTCTGATTAGACCTCGTAAAATCCCAGTCAAGTCTTTCACTTGATCTCATAAAATAACCTTCATTCCATCCACCTGACAGCCATGAGTAGTCAACTTAGGTAAATGTAATCAAGCTTGGGGGGCATGCACCTAATGGTAAAGATAAGTTTCCCTGTAGGTTATGTGATTTGTCTATCACACCATTCATCTTTGTCTATCTGGATGAAGCCAAAGAGGTATTGGATAATCGTCTTGCTTCACTGTAGTGACTTCCATCTAGTTATAGGAGACTATCCTTTTCATCATGCTGGGGGCATGTAAATCAATTCAAGAAATTTTTCATTTTAAGCTTGTGTAAAAAAGAAACTGAAGCCAAGCATAGTTTGTTCGTTTCAAGCTTGTGTAAACATGAAACTGAATCCAAGCATAGTTCCCCATGGTTCAAGCTTGTCTAAAAATGAACCCATTTTCAATTTTTAACCCTTGTGATTGCCATTCTATCAGCCTTTTTTGAGCCTTGGTTGTTTTCATCTCATCACCACCATCTCTTTGGCCGATTATACGCTTTCACTTGGTTGTTTTACCCTTTTTGAGGAACAGTTGCAATGAGTGGTCTTATTAACCAACTTCTTCACATAAACCAACATGTTTTGAGAAGTTCCAACATCACCGAAACCAATTTCTACCCTAGACACCACTCCTTCCTCAAAATAGAGTCCTCTTTAAACCCTTTTCAGACTCGTTAAACATGAAAATCTTGTCAAGTTCTTGTCCTTTCCAGCTCAGTAAAGTATTGGAAATGTCATCTCTCTTGTATTATTTTATCCTTTTTTCGGACCTGAGGGATTATTTTATGAAAAAGAACTTATGGAGTTTTCTTTTCGTCCCTTTTCAGACTTTGTAAACATGAAAAGGACCGAGTTATCTTTGTCTTTAAACTCGTTTAAATAATAGTGACAAACTTGTCCATCTAGATAAGACCGAGTTTCATTGTCGCTATACTCGTTAAAACATTAAATAGCAACATGTTTGCTTGAAGGGAGAATTATAGAACAAGCATATGTTATCCTCCTCAAGCTTGACAAAAAAAAAAGAGGTACTGGTCAGCAATGACAGGGGAAAAAAGGGAAAAAACTTGAAGAATTTATGGTAGCAAGTCACTCTTGAACATGACACTTTCACTTCATCTACATGATTGAGTTGGGTTGGGTTATTCCATTCACTGGTCATCATACCATTGGTCTTTCATACCATCCATCTTTTGGGGTTAATGCTACTAGTTCATCTCAGTTTCACTGATATGTTCAAGAGAAGTCATCCAATTGAAAATCCATCCAATTAATGTCTCATACACTGCAATACCTCCAAACTTCATTTTTTTTCATGATCACCATTCCTGAACCTTGTGTCATCAGTTCATTTTCACCTCGAGAAATCATTTGCTTTGTTTTGCGTCATAGATGTGGGATACATCAAGGCCCTCCTACGATGAGTCGCTTCTTGTCGACATCAACTCATTATCCAATAAGTTGACTTAGAAACTACCCTTTCCGTGATTTGAAGCTTGCATACATCAATGGCAAGTTTCTCACTTCCGACAACAGGTTGACATCAATGGCCTTCGACCGAAAGATTTTGCGTGGTGTTCGACATCGGATCATGTATTCACACCACGTAAATTGTACTATAGTACCTTGAGGATCATTATCATTATCGATGATTCATTTTACGTCTGTTAATAGCTCACATCATTGGCTGGTAATCAGGCGATGTCTTTCCATGTTCGAATTCAGAACATCTTTTCACATGGTTTGACTTGTACATAAAGCGAAGGTTGAACGAGTTTGAAGACCCCAAATCTAATTTCATCCATCCGGGGTGTGATATATTCAGGGATACAAAACATCAAATGTATAAAGGCTCTACACAGATGGTCATCCTAATCATGGATGATGACTCTATATCTATAGAATCACAAGTCTGTATCTGCAGATGACTATTTGAACTATGTACATGAAATGAAAATTTATAAAGCTGAGCATGGGAATGCCTCCCTCAGCTAGATCATGAAAATCATATTATGATGATGTATTGTATTCTAACTTATGCAGGTCACCTTCTAGTTCAAAACTTCGGATCCTCATGATAAAGAATTTCACCCGACATGAATATTTACGACCTCATGCTTTAGGAGGCAACTGTTATAGACATATTTGGGCACATCAACCCCAAACTTATATGTCAATAAACTAGGGCTCATCAACCCTTAAAAGATTTGTTTCATACCCTAAAGGAACTTAGTCATCTAAGTGCATCATTCCCCAGAAGCTTCACTTTAGAAGTCATCCAAAAAGAGCGTAAATTGGACCATACTAGCTGCTCCACTCATAAATTGTGTTGCATACTGACTGGTACACTGTCAAGGTGTAATGCATACTACTTAGGCCTTCTATAGGATGCGATGGGTGAGGATGGACAAGTTTCTGGGACAGTTTTTTAGTTGGTTTCTCATGGAATCTTCTAGAAACTTCTCTTGTGCCACTTGCCTCTCTGAATTCCCCCAAGGATGACCAAACGGATTAGGAAACCATCTCCAGTTCTCCTCTCTTGTGGAACCAATTGTAACAAGTGGAATGACACTAATCAAACCCCATGGATGACTCACACCCTTGAAAACATCTATAAAAGGATCTCCCATCCAAGGGATCAGAAGGCTGGAATTTTGTGAATTGCAAGTAAGTGCTAATAGTTTGTAATTAAGGAGAGAGAATTGTATTCTTTTTGGTGTGATCCTGTTATTTCATGAGGTGAATAAGAATTGAAGCTGGGAGGATGGCACTGGATCAAACAACTAGGTTGTAATTCTCCTTTCTATTATTAAAGCTCTTCAAGTTTTCTCCCATATGATTGTACAATTGTGAATGCTATCATTTTGTTCATTATATAACTGATTCTATAATGTTTATGTTGTAATAGATCATGATGCTTTTACGATTCTTTGTTGTACTTGTGTAGGTACTCTCCAAGCGTGTTAAGTACGGGAAGGAGTTGCAAGATCTGCGAAAGGAGAGAGAGATCAAGCAAGGGATTAAGCGAAAGTTCCAGGTTAGTTCCACTATCTTTCTCTTATCTGTTAAACATAGGAAAAATCATTGAATTGATTTAAACTGTTGTTTCTAGGGTAGCTGCCAAACCTAGAGGGTTAGTCGTTCGACAAGACACTAATTTTCCCAGAAGAAAATTGGCGACTCCACTATGGAGCCATGAGTAGTCTACTTAGGTAAATGTAATGAAGCTTGGGGGGCATGCACCTAATGGTAAAGATAAGTTTCCCCATAGGTTATGTGATTGGTCTATCACACCATTCACCTTTGTCTATCTGGACGAAGCCAAAGAGGTACTAGATAACCGTCCTGCATCACCGCAGTGACTTCCATCTAGATACAGGAGACTCTCCTTTTCATCATACTGGGGGCATGTAAACCAATTCAAGCATATTTTTTCATTTTAATCTTGTGTAAAAAAGAAACTGAAGCCAAGCATAGTTTGTTCTTTTCAAGCTTGTGTAAACATGAAACCGAATCCAAGCATAGTCCTCCATGGTTCAAGCTTGTCTAAAAATGATCCCATTTTCAATTTTTAACCCTTGTGATTAGCATTCTGTTAGCCTTTTTTGAGGCTTGGTTGTTTTCATCTCATCACCACCATCTCTTTGGCCGATCATACACTTTCACTTGGTTGTTTTACCCTTTTTAAGGAACAGTTGCAATGAGTGGTCTTATTAGCCAACCTCTTCATATAAATCAACATGTTTTGAGAAGTTCCAACATCACAGGGACCAGTTGTTACCCTAGACACCACACGTTCCTCAAAATAGAGTCCTCTTTAAACTCTTTTCAGACTTTCTAAACATGAAAGGATAGTCAAGCGCTTGTCCTTTCCTGCTCATTAAAGTATTGGAAACGACATCCCTCCTGTATTATTTTATCCTTTTTGGACCTGAGGGATTACTTTACAAAAAAGAATTATGGAGTTTTCTTTTCGTCCATTTTCAGATTCTCTAAACATGAAAAGGACCAAGTTATCTTTGTCGTTAAACTCGTTAAAATAATAGCAACAAACTTGTCCATCTAGACAAGACTGAGTTTCACTGTCACTAGACTCGTTAAAACATTAAATAGCGATAGGTTTTCCCGAAGGGAAAATTATAGAACAAGCATATGTTATCCTCCTCAAGCTTGACAAAAATAAAGAGGTATTGGTTAACAATGACCAGGGAAAAAGGGAAAAAACTTGAATAATTTATGGTAGCAAGTCGCTCTTGAACATGACACTTTCACTTCATCTCCATGATTGAGTTCGGTTGGGTTATTTTGTTCACTGGTCATCATACCATTGGTCTTTCATACCATCCATCTTTTTGGGTTAACACTACCAATTCATCTCAGTGTTTTTGACATGTTCAAGAGAAGTCAACTAGTTGAGAATTCATCCAATTAATGTCTTATACATTGCAATACCTCCAACCTTCATTTTTTCATGACCACCATTCCTGAACCTTGTGTCGTCAGTTCATTTTCACCTCCAGAAATCATTTGCTTCATTTCATGTCATAGATGTGGGATACATCAAGGCCCTCCTATGATGAGTCGCTTCTTGTCGACATCAACTCATTATCCAAGAAGTGGACTTATAAACAAACCTTTCGGTACTTTGGAGCTTGCATACATCAATGGCAAGTTTCTCACTTCCGATGACAGGTTGACATCAATGGCCTTCGACCAAAATATTTTGCATGGTTTTCGACATCGGATCATGTATTCACACCACGTGAATTGTACTGTAGTACCTTGAGGATCATTATCATTATCGGTGATTCCTCTCGTGTCTGTTAACAACTCACATCATTGGTTGGTAATCAGGTGATGTCTTTCCATGTTCAACTTTGGAACATCTCTTCACATGGTTTGACTTGTACATCGAGCAAAGATTGAACGAGTTTGAAGACCTCGGATCTAGTTTCATCCATCGGAGTTGCGATATATTTAGGTATACAAAACATCAAATGTACAAAGGCTCTACACAGATGGTCATCCTAATCATGGATGATGACTCTACATCTGTAGGATCACCAATCTATATCTGTGGACGACTATCTGATCTATGTACATGAAATGAAAATTTATAAAGCTGAGCATGGGAATGCCTCCCTCAACTAGATCATGAAAATCATATTATGATGATGTATTGTATTGTAACTTATGCAGGTAACCTTTCATTTCAAAACTTCGGATCCTCATGATAAAGCATTTCACTCGACATGAATATTTATGACCTCATGCTTTAGGGGGCAATTGTTATAGACATATTTGGGCACATCAACCCCGAACTTATATTTCAATAAACTAGTGCTCATAAACCCCTAAAAGAGTTGTTGCATACCCTAAAATAACTTAATCATCTGAGTGCATCATTCCCCAAAAGCTCCACTTCAAAGATCATCCAAAAAGAGCCTAAATTGGACCATACTAACTGCTCCACTGATAAACTGTGATGCATATTGACTGGTACACTATCAGGGTACAATGCATACTATTTAGGCATTCTATAGGGTGTGATGGGTGAGGATGGACAAATTTCTGGGACAGCTTGTTAGTTGGTTGCTCATGGAATCTTCTAGAAACTTCTCCTGTGCCACTTGCCTCTTTGAATTCACCCAAGGATGACCAAAGTGATTAGGAAACCATCTCCAATTCCCCTCTCTTTTGGAACCAATTGTAACAAGTGGAATGACACTAATCAAACCCCATGGATAACTCACACCCTTGCAAACATCTATAAAAGGATCTCCCATCCAAGAGATCAGAAGGCTGGAATGTTGTGGATTGCAAGTAAGTGCTGATAGTTTGTAATTGAGGAGAGATCATTGTATTCTTGTCGGTGTGATCTTGCTATTTCATGAGGTGAAGAAGGATTGAAGCTGGGAGGATGGCACTAGATCAGACAACTGGGTTGTAATTCTCCTTTCTATTAATAAAGCTCTTCAATTTTTCTCCCATATGATTATGCAATTGTGAATGCTATCATTTTGTTCATTATATATCTAATTCTGTAATGTTTATGTTGTAATAGATCACGATGATTTGACGAACCTTTGTTGCCGTACTTGTGCAGGTACTCTCCAAGTGTGTTAAGTACAGGGAGGAGTTGCAGGATCTATCAAAGTGGAGAGAGATCAAGCAAGGGATTAAGCGGAAGTTCCAAGTTGGTTCCACTACCTTTCTCTTATCTGTTACGCATAGGAAAAATCATTGAATTTTTTCTGGAAAAATTAGTATCTTGTCAAACGACTAACCCTCTAGGTTTGGTAGCTACCCTAGAAACAACAGTTTAAAGCAATTCAATGATTTTTCCTATTTGTAACAGATAAGAGAAAGATAGTGGAACCAACCTGGAACTTCCGCTTAATCCCTTGCTTTATCTCTCTATCCTTTGACAGATCCTGCAACTCCTGCCCGTACTTAACACACTTGGAGAGTACCTACACAGGTACAGCAACAAGGAACCATCAAAGCATCATGATCTATTACAAAATAAACATTACAGAATCATATATATAATGAACAAAATGATAGCATCCCAAATTGCACAATCATATGGGAGAAAACTTGAAAAGCTTTATTAATAGAAAGGAGAATTACAACCTAGTTGTCTGATCCAGTGCCATCCTCCCAGCTTCAATCCTTCTTCACCTCATGAAATAGCAAGATCACACCAACAAGAATACAATTCTTTCTCCTCAATTACAAACTATCAGCACTTACTTGCAATTCACAACATTCCAACCTTCTGATCTCTTGGATGGGAGATCCTTTTATAAATGTTTACAAGGGTGTGAGTAATCCATGGGGTTTGATTAGTGTTATTCTACTTGTTACAATTGGTTCCATAAGAAAGGGGAATTGGAGATGGTTTCCTAATCCCCTTGGTCATCCTTGGGCGAATTCAGAGACGCAGCTAGCATAGGAGAAGTTCCTAGAAGATTCCATGAGAAACCAACTAACAAACTGCCCCAGAAATTGGTCCATCCTCACCCATAGCATCCTATAGAAGTCCTAAACAGTATGCATTGCACCTTGACAGTGTACTAGTCAGCATGCATCCCAGTTTATTAGTGGAGCAATCAGTATGGTCCAATTTGGGCTCTTTATAGATGATTTCTGAAGTGGAGCTTCTGGGGAATGATGCACTCAGATGACTAAGTTCCTTTAGGTTATGAAACAACTCTTTTAGTGTTGATGAACCCTAGTTTATTGACATATAAGTTTGGGGTTAATGTGCCCAAATATGTCTATAACAGTTTCCCCCTAAAGCATGAGGTCGTAAATATTCATGTCGAGTGAAATGATTTATCACGAGGATCCGAAGTTTCGAACTGGAATGTGACCTGCATAAGTTATAATACAATACATCATCATAATATGATTTTCATGATCTAGCTGAGGGAGGCATTCCCATGCTCAGCTTTATAAATTTTCATTTCATGTACATAGATCAGATAGTCATCTGCAAATACAGACTAGTGATTCTACAGTTATAGAGTCATCATCCATGATTAGGATGACCATCTGTGTAGAGCCTTTGTACATTTGACGTTTTGTATCCCTGAATATATCGCAGCCTGGATGGATGAAACTAGATCTGGGGTCTTCAAACTCGTTCAATCTTCACTCGATGTACAAGTCAAACCATGGGAAGAGATGTTCTGAAGTCGAACATGGAAAGCCATCGCATGATTACCAACCAATGATGTAAGATGTTAACAAACACGCGAGGAATCACCGATAGTGATAATGATCCTCAAGGTATTACAATACAATTCACGTGGTGTGAATACATGATCTGATGTCAAACACCACGCAAAATCTTTCAGTCGAAGGCCATTGATGTCAACCTGTCGCCAAAAGTGAGAAACTTGCCATTGATGTATGTAGGCTTCAAAGCACTGAAAGGGTTGTTTCTAAGTCAACCTCTTGTATAATGAGCTGATGTTGACAAGAAGCAACTCATCATAAGAGGGCCTTGATGTATCCCACATCTATGACATGAAACGAAGAAAATGATTTCTGGAGGTGAAAATGAACTAACAAGACAAGGTTTAGGAATGGTAGTCATGAAAAAAATGAAGGTTGGAGGTATAGAATGGATGGTATGAAAGACCAATGGTATGATGACTGGTAAATGGAATAACCCAACCCAACTCAATCATGGAGATGAAGTGAAAGTGTCATGTTCAAGAGCGACTTTCTACCATAAATTCTTCAAGTTTTTTCCCCTTTTTCCCCAGTCATTGCAGACCAGTACCTCTTTACTTTTGTGAAGCTTGAGGAGGATAACATATTCTTGTTATATAAGTCTCCCTTTGGACAAACCTGTCACTATTTAATGTTTTAATGAGTCTAACAACAGTGAAACTCGGTCTCGTCTGGATGGACAAGTTTGTCGCTGTTATTTAAACAAGTTTAACAACAAAGATAACTCGGTCCTTTTCATGTTTAGAGATTCTAAAAAGGGACGAAAAGAAAACTCCATAAGTTCTTTTTCATAAATAATTCCTCAGGTCCGAAAAGGGATAAAATAATACAGGGTGGATGACATTTCCAATACTTTAACTAGCTGAAGAGGACAAGCGCTCGACAATCTTTTCATGTTTAACGAGTCTGAAAAGGGTTTAAAGAGGACTCTATTTTGAGGAATGAGTGGTGTCTAGGGTAGCAACTGGTTCTAGTGATGTTGGAACTTCTCAAAACATGTTGATTTATGTGAAGAGGCTGGCTAATAAGACCACTCATTGCAAATGTTCCTCAAAAAGGGTAAAACAACCAAGTGAAAGCGTATGATCGGCCAAAGAGATGGTGGTGATGAGATGAAAACAACCAAGGCTCAAAAAGGCTGATAGAATGGCAATCACAAGGGTTAAAAATTGAAAATGGGTTCATTTTTAGACAAGCTTGAACCATGGGGAACTATGCTTGGATTCGGTTTCATGTTTACACAAGCTTGAAATGAACAAACTATGCTTGGCTTCAGTTTCTTTTTACACAAGCTTAAAATGAAAAAATATGCTTGAATTGGTTTACATGCCCCCAGCATGATGAAAAGGAGAGTCTTTTGTAACTAGATGGAAGTCACTACAGTGAAGTAGGACGGTTATCCAACACTTATTTGGCTTTGTCCAGATAGACAAAGGTGAATGGGGTGATTCCCTTCACATAACCTACAGAGAAATTTAACTTTTACTATTAGAAATTTAACTCTTACTATTAGGTGCATGCTCCCCAAGCTTCATTACATTCACCTAAGTAGACTACTCATGGCTATCAAGTAGATGGAATGAAGATTTTTTTACGAGATCAAGTGAAAGACTCGACTGGGATTTTAGAGATCTAATCAGAGTCTTGACTTGGAACTTTTCTCCAAGGGTCCTTGTTTCATTTTTTAATGAGATTGACACAAGACAAGGAAATTTTCTCAGATTCCTTGTTTCACTTTTTAACGAGGTTGACAGAAGACAATGAACCATCCTCGAACTCCTATCACAACTCGTAAGTGGTCATGAAGTTGAGATCTGATTCCAATGCCCCTGGTACATAATGTACAACATCATTGAATTGATCATCAGTCGATGTAGGTATGGAACAAGTTGCCACATAACTAACCCATGGCATGGATGATACCATTGGTATAAATGGACCATTTAGGGATGATGGTTGACTAGGAGCTATATTTGGACCAGGAAATGAAAGCTGGTCAACGGCGACAATTTTTGTCGTCATGTGGGAAACAAATCACTCGAAAGAGCATTGAAACAATAGCTCCCATGTGATAAACATAGTCATGCCCAAGAAGTAAATTGTAATCTAAAGGTCCTGGGACTACCATCACATTCAGATAAATGGATTTCCCTCCAAAAATAATAGCTAACTTAGGTAGGATCCCTAACGGATGACTGGTTCCTTTGTTAAAGCCCAACAGATTCTGTGTAATAGGCACAAGCAGTGGCGAACCAAGCACTTTCCAAGCAGTTGAGGAAAGGATACTCACTAATGCACCTTCGTCTATAATAGTGCCAGGTACAATCATTTTACAAAATTGTACTATGATCTGGAAAGGTACATAAGAAGGAAGGTGAGATCCTGCCAGTCGATTCCAATCAAAGGAGGTGACTAGACTACTTGGAGGGGGTACCGTAGAAGTGGGAGAATTAACCCCTTGAGTTACGAGAACTGGAGGGTTTTCCTCCTGTCTTGATTGAACAAGTGGACTGCCCTCAAGCTCGTTTGAATCTGAGGAAACAAATAAAACAAGTGTGATATCATTTTCATTCTCTTCAGGAAAGGTATGATTAGCTCAAGGTGAAATCAGTTCAACCGTTACCTCGACCTGCTGATTTGTGTCGGGTATAGACTCATAGGATCACTTTCAGAGAGATTGGTTTCGACCAACAGTTGATTTTGGTCAGTCGGTTCATCAACTAGTGAAGGATTTAGGGAGAATTTCCTGTAACCAGATGGAAGTCACTGCAGAGAAGCAGGACGATTATCTAACACTCTTTTGGCTTCATCCAAATTGGGACAAAGGTGAAAGGAGTGATTACCTTCACATAACCTACATGGAAACTTGACTTTTCCCTTCTGTCCATGAACTTTACTATCACTAGTTGATGGTGTGTTACCAACATGATCTTCAGAGGTTGATGACATGGGATGGTGTGAACAGGAAGACCATTCTTTCAAGATTCGATGAAAGTAAGGATAATTTCGATGAAAATGGTCTCCCACAAAAATTATGCATGGATATTTGACTTTGTGAGGCTTAATGGACGGATTTTCATCAGATGTTGCATTCAGAGCAATGGTTTCTTGGTTGCCTCCTTGCTAAATTGAATTCTTATTCTTCTTATTCCATTTCTTCTTCTTCTTAGCCACCTGATTACTAGTACCAACACTTTCACTAGGCGAAGAGGAAGACGGGGAGGAAGAAACAAACAAAGAAGAAGGCAAAGGGTCAATCTCAGGATCAACTGGAGGTTGATTTTGTCTAGTTGGAGGTGTACTCAAATGTGGAGAAATGACGACATTTTGAACCAAAAAGGTTGAAAACAGCCATATTGGCAGGCCAATGGTAATATCGGAAGGGATAATGTAACCATATAAGGAGCACCAATATTTCTGAAAGAAGGAAAAGGACTAGTATTCCCATCAAAAGGGATTCCTTGGACTCCAGATTTATCGCCATATGTCTCAACCTAAGATCAACTAAGGGATAGGGATGTTATTCGTGATCAATTAATTTTAACAACACTTTAGATGCAACTTTGCTTTTTTAGTTTTAAAGAGTCAAGAAAAAGCTAAAGATGACTCTAGTCACCTTCGATTTTTAATGGGCCTGAAAGGACAAGTGCTCAAATAGACCTTTTCTTTTAGAGAGTTGAAAAGGAACGAAAGTGACTACTTTGGAAAATCTAGAAAAAGGGATTACCAAACCAATCACAAAACTACAATATACACCTTGGTGATAAATTAAAGAGAAATTACCAAGGACTTATGTATGGTAGTCAATCTTCCTGAATGTTGTGTTCAGTGCATTATGATCAATAAAGTGACAGAATCGGTTTCCTATGGATAAAGGATTTAAGCCTATTGTGGTCTCCTAATATATATGCGACGGTACGGGGAGCACAAGTCCATGCTAGCACTTGTCGTATCAAGGAGGAGGAATCACCCAACCTTCAATGAAAACGATAGCCACTAGTTTTAACAACGCCGGAACACGTCACTAGCCTAGACCTCTAGATATGTTGCGTTAAGTTCCAAAGCATTGTTAGGTTCATTGAGATTCATTTTAAAGTTGATCTTGTTTAGAGTTTGCCTTTCAATGGTTCACCGCGTAATGAGGATCTAAAATTCCTAAGATGCAATCTACAATGATAAACATTTTTTTTTATTTGAGCAATGAAAATCCTAGCTACTAGAGAAAGAAGATAACAATGCTTTTAAGCAAAGAGCACACACTAGTGCATTTCCATAAATCATCTTTTCGCACACAAATAAAAAATGCTAAATGAAAATGCATGTATTTTTTTCGTTCTCCTTAATGTGAAAGATGCAAAAAGCAAAACTAAATGTAGCAAAGATCTAAAATATTTCACTCAAAATGACATTTTCGACAATTTCTTCTTCAAAATGGAAAGGAAGACTTAAAATGACACTTTCAATTTTGAATAAAAACACTTTCGACACTTTGAATGTAAACAAATGAAGTCAAATACATCAAGAAAAGTTTAATCTATTATCAAGGGAAGGAAGAATTTACGACACTTAGCTTCTTGACAAAAAACGACAATTACGACACTTTTTGTATCAAAGTGACAAATTGACTAAAACAACTTTTTGACAAAGGATTGTAAATGAGGAACAAATATACAAAAAAATTCACTAATCCTAATGTAATTGATGTTGATCTAAGTGATGCAAGTAAGCTTCAGTGAATAGGCACTATTCATTTGCAGCAAAACAACCAAACAAAACTGAAAACAGTTCAAAAACCCTCAATTTCTAGATGGAAAAAGAGTTCAGTCAATCATCGCACCTAGGCTTCACATAAATTGAGATGCATCACACTTTCTACACTCGGGAGGTGCTATGCATACTGAGTCACAGTGGAAGACAGTGTGATGGTCCAGGGAGCGCAACTGAAAGGGTTTTGGCTCAAATGTGGAGCAGTTTTCAATGAATTAAGTTGGGTTTTGATGAACATTTATGAGAAAAGTATGATGGAATGTCTTGAGAGGTTACTGAGCTACCAAAATGGCATCTAGATGTGCTTGCAAGTCAAATGTTTAATTCATAAACTAAACCAGAGATTGACTGAAGTAACATTCATCTACTATGCAATTGCAAAGCAAGAGCAGTTCGAAAGCTACCTGGCTAGCTTCAGACTCTGTCTATAGTTTATCCAATTGAACATAAAACAATAATAACAACAAACAAACATTTGTTCATTCCCCAGTGGAGTCACCAATTTGTTTCTGGGAAAATTAGTGTCTTGTTGAATGACTAACCCTCTAGGTTTGGTAGCTACCCTAGAAACAACAGTTTAAAGCAATTCAATGATTTTTCCTATGTGTAACAGATAAGAGAAAGATAGTGGAACCAACCTGGAACTGCCACTTAATCCCTTGCTTGATCACTCTCTCCTTTGACAGATCCTGCAACTCCTCCCCATACTTAACGCACTTGGAGAGTACATGCATAAGTACAACAACAAGGAACTATTAAAGCATCATGATCTATTACAACATAAACATTATAGAATCAGATATATAATGAACAAAATGATAGCATTCACAATTGCACAATCATATGGGAGAAAACTTGAAGAGCTTTATTAATAGAAAGGAGAATTACAACCCAATTGTCTGATCTAGTGCCATCCTCCCAGCTTCAATCCTTCTTCACCTCATGAAATAGCAAGATCACACCAACAAGAATACAATGCTCTCTCCTCAATTACAAACTATCAGCACTTACTTGCAATTCACAACATTCCAGCCTTCTGATCTCTTGGATGGGAGATCCTTTTATAGATGTTTGCAAGGGTGTGAGTCATCCATGGGGTTTGATTAGTGTCATTCCACTTGTTACAATTGGTTCCACAAGAGAGGGGAATTAGAGATGGTTTCCTAATCCCCTTGGTCATCCTTGGGTGAATTCAGAGAGGCAAGTGGCATAGGAGAAGTTTCTAGAAGTTTCCATGAGCAGCCAATTAACAAACTGTCATGGAAATTGGTCCATCCTTGCCCATCACACCGTATAGAAGGCCTAAAGAGTATGCATCACACCTTGACAGTGTACTAGTCAGTACGCATCATAGTTTATCAGTGGAGCAGTTAGTATGGTCCAATTTAGACTCTTTCTGCATGATTTCTGAAGTGGAGCTTCTGGAGAATGATGCACTCAGATGACTAAGTTCCTTTAGGGTATGAAACAACTCTTTTAGGGGTTGATGAGCCCTAGTTTATTGACACATAATTTTGGGGTTGATGTGCCCAAATATGTCTATAACAGTTTCCCCCTAAAGCATGAGGTCGTAATGACTAACCCTTGTCTCATAGACCCTTGTTTCGTAGCTGGATCAGACAACTGGGGTGTAATTCTCCTTTATATTAATAAAGCTCTCTGGAATGGATAGTAAAAGTTAAATTTCTAATAGTAAGAGTTTAATTTCCCCATAAACAAATTGGCGACTCCGCTAGGGAATGAACAGATGTTTGTTTGTTGTTATTGTTTGTTTTATGTTCAATTTGATAAACTATAGACGAAGTCTGAAGCCAGCCAGGTAGCTTTCGAACTGCTCTTTCTTTGCAACTTCATAGTAGATGAATGCAGCTTCAGTCAATCTTTGGTTTAGTTTATGAGTTAAACATTTGACTTTCAAGCACATCTAGATGCCCTTTTGGTAGCTCAGTAACCTCTCAAGACATTCCATTATACTTTTCTCATCATTGTTCATCAAAACCCAACGTAATTCATTGAAAAAAGCTCCACATTTGAGCCAAAACCCTTTTCATTTGCTCTCCCTGGACCATCACACTGTGTTCCACTGTGACTTAGTATGCATAGCACCTTCCGAGTGTAGAAAGTGCGATGCATCTCAATTTCTGTGAAGCCTAGGTGTGATGATTAACTGAACTCTTTTTCCATCTAGAAATTGAGGGTTTTTAACCTGTAACCAGTTTTGTTTGGTTGTTTTGCTACAAATGAACAGTGCCTCTTCACTGAAGCTTACTTGCATCACTTAGATCAGCCTTTCGAAAAGTTGTTATAGTCAATTTGTTGCTTTCATATAAAAACTGTCATAATTGTTGTTTTTTGTCGAAAAGAGAAGTGTCGTAAATTCTTCCTTCCCTTGATAATCAATTAAACTTTTCTTGATGTATTTGATTTGATTTGTTTACATTCAAAGTGTCGAAAGTGTTTTTATTCAAAATTTAAAGTGTCGTTTTGAGTCTTCCTTTCCCTTTTAAAGAAGAAATTGTTGAAAATGTCATTTTGAGTGAAATATTTCAGATCTTTGCTACTTTTAGTTTTCCTTTTTACATCTTTCACATTAAGGAGAACGAAAACAAATACATGCATTTTCATTTAGAATTTTTGATTTGTGTGTGAAAAGATGATTTAGGGAAATGCACTAGTGTGTGCTCGTTACTCTTTGCTTAAAAGCACTGTTATCTTCTTTCCCTAGTAGTTAGGATTTTCATTGCTCAAATAAACAAAAATTGTTTATCATTGTAGATTGCATCTTAGGAATTTCAGATCATCACTACACGGTGAACCATTGAAAGGCAAACTCTAAACAAGATCAACTTTAAAATGAATCTCAATGAACCTAACAATGCTTTGGAACTTAACACAACATATCTAGAGGTCTAGGCAAGTGACATGTTCCGGCGTCGTTAAAACTAGTGGCTATCATTTTCATTGAAGGTTGGGTGATTCCTCCTCCTTGATACAACAAGTGCTAGCACGGACTTGTGCTCCCCGTACTGTCACGTATATATTGGGAAACCACAATAGGCTTAAATCCTTTATCCATAGGAAACCGAGTCTGCCGCCTTATTGATCACAATGCACTGAACACAACATTCGGGAAGATTGACTGCCGTACATAAGTCCTTGGTAATTTCTCTTTAATTTATCACCAAGGTGTATATTGCAGTTTTGCGATTGGTTTGGTAATCCCTTTGTCTAGACTTTCCAGAGTAGTCATTTTCATTCCTTTTTGACTCTCTAAAATAAAAGGTCCATCTGAGCACTTGTCCCTTCAGGCTAATTAAAAATTGAAGGCAACTAGAGTCATCTTTAGCTTTTTCTCGACTCTTTAAGAACTGAAAAAGAAAACTTGTGTCCAAGTGTCGTTAAAATTAATTGACCGCGAAGAACATCCTTATTCCTTAGTTGATCTTAGGTTGAAACATATGGCAACAAATCCAGAGTCCACCAATCAAAGAATCCCTTTTGATGGGAATCCTAGTATCTTTCCTTTTTCCAAAAATATTGGTGCTCCTTATATGGCTACATTGTCCCTTCCGAGATTTACCATTGGCCTACCACTATGGCTATTTTCAACCTCTTTGGTTAAAAATGTCGTGATTTCTCCACAATTGAGTACACCTCCAATTGGACAAAATCAACCTCCAGTTGATCCTAAAGTTGACCTTTTGCCTTCCTCCTGATTTATTTCTCCTTCCCCCTCTTCCTCTTCGCTTGGTGAAAGTATTGGTGCTAGTAACCAGGTGGCTAAGAAGAAGAAGAAGGGGAAGAAGAAGAAGAAGAAGAAGCCAATTCAGCAAGGGGGCAACCAAGCAATCATTGCTTTGAATGCAACATCTGATGAAAATCCATCTGTTAAGCCTCATAAAGTCAAATATCCATGCATAATTTGTGCGGGGGACCATTTTCATCGAAATTGTCCTTACTTTCTGTTATGGCCAGCAGCAACCCCCCTTCTTATTTAGTGTTATTACTAATACTAAATAAGTTGGGACCCTTAGTCAAAATTTAAAAAAATCAATTAGTGCTTGTATTTCCTTTTTCAATAAAACTTGCCATCATAAACTTAGGAGAATATCCTTGAAAAAACCAAAAAACCTAAGTTTTATGATAAAATAGAATTATTCCTTAGGAAAAATCGCATTGCAAAAGGATAACAACATACCTCCTTACAAGCCGAATTCTAAAACTGCGAGATCGTGATACGGGACTACAAACATATGTCGCATCGCATGCATCAAAGACCGCTTATGCTCAAAAAACTTTAAACTGCCGATATGCAATGGTGCATATCGCAAATTGCATTTCACAGAAAATAGATTAACAAAAATTGTCATATGCCACGCTCCTGCGATATTGCGATATTCCGATTTTGCGATTGAGCGGCAATTCAATAATGTGATTATGCGATATTATGAATTTGCGATATAGCAAGCAAGTGATGTTGCGATCTGCGATATTGCGAAGCAAATCGCAAAATGGCTTCATCACAGATCTTTCGGGCTTGTTGTTCAAAAAGAAGTATTTTCCATAAACTGAGACCTGTTATGCGCTTTAATGCTAATTAATGAGTTAGTTGCTGATCATTAATGAAATAGGATTTTGTGCTTATCAAGAAGTCATTTCACGTAAGGTGGTATATTTTATATGTTTTCAACATTTAAGACTTTCTCGTCACCTTTTCTTATCATTATTCTCACTTCACTTGTAAATTGCAGGAACGTAGAGCAGAGAACGATACAAAGCAGTACGCAGAATAATATGGGAAATAAAGGCAAAGCCCTGAGCTTTGGAGAGAAAGAAATGGCACCCTTGTATCCAGACACCACCTGTAATAGAGACGCTAGTATTGCTACCTGGGAAGGCATGTACAATCTACTTGAGGAAGAGAATCCCAGAGTAATGGAGGTCAAGGCTAATGCAGGCTCACATAGTTCTTCTGAGGCATCCATCACATAACTAGCTTGTTCATTCTTACACAGGATAGCAGTGAGGCCCAAAATTCTTCCATACACAAACATGCTTAAATGGTACTAGACAACATGGATATCAGAGATAGACAGTTTAAGACTCAGGGTCAAGGACTCATTGGCTCATTCACTTCACAAGATTTGAGGCTCATGTACCATTTTCAGAACCACGAGCAACTTATAACAAACAGTTTATGGAGAAATTTGCCAAAGAAAATCAAGACCTGGTAGAAACCATCAAATATTGGTCAAGGAGAGATGAACCGCTAAAAAAGGACAAACATGGTATGTATAGTACTGGTTCTCTCACCTCCCCGTATTGCTTTGCTGCTGTTATGCTCTATAGATTTTTTGGGAAGCCAGATATTAACAAATTTTCTTCTGAATGGCTACCATTATTGGATGCCACTACCGATGCTACTATAGTGGACTGGGCTAAAATATTGTCTGATAATTTAGTCATAACCATTGTAAATTACCGGTCTAAAAGAACTGTTTCTCAGAGAATCTATCCCCCTTTTTACTTGTCTGCATATGTCATGGATGCGATTTATTATATTTCCAAGTTTCTTGTTATGGGTTGGAAATGGACAATTCAAAACCCCTTACCCATTCATGTTCATCACAAAGAGTTGTGGGATTCTAAGTTCACTCCATTCTTTTACAAAATCTATCATGGAATCATGTTGCCCCTATACAAAATGTTATATGATAAATATGTTCCAAGGTTTTCCCCTGAAGCATGTAGGTTTTAACCCTGTACAGAAATTACTTGCATACAAATTCTAAAACACAGAAAATAAACAATGCGAGAGCATAACACATAAAACACATATGCACAAAGATTTTCCCCTGGATCCCAAAACTGAGACTACCAGCTTGATTTTTCATTATATTCCTTTCAATGTTACAATACATATTTATACATGCCAAAGCATCAAATACCATGGACCGAAAACCATCGCATCCAAAACCATGGACCAAAAACCATAGGTAGGTTCGCCCAACCTAATATAGGGTCCAAAAAAAAAATTCCCGTAGAGGGGGGCTACCTGCCCCCCTCAAACCCCCCGGATAGGGGGGGCTGCCGCCCCACCGTGACCCCCGCACAGCGCAATCGGCGCAATGAAGGGGGGGCTCCGCCCCCCCTCTAACCCCCCGGTTCACTACATGGGTTGGTCGTGGAAAGAATATAACACAACCCAACAATCTCCCACTTGTTTTTTTCATTCCACAGGGGGCCACAGGAGAGCTTTGTCATTTTTCTAGCCCTGAAATGCCCATTGTTTCTCTACAAGAATAGAACTTCTCAGAGCTCACAGATTTTTTCAATGCATCTACAGTATTCTTCAAAGTGTCCACCTTTACCAGCAACACCTTTTTGTCTTCTATCATATCCCTCACAAAGTGATACTGAACATCAATGTGCTTTGTCTTTCAATGATAAGCAGGGTTCTTTGCCAAGAAAATTGCACTTTGGCTATCACAGTCTATTCTTCTAGCTCCCTGTACTAACCCCATACTTGAACACAATCTCTACAACCAAACTGCTTCCTTGCTTGCATGAGTGGCTACCATGTATTCTGCCTCTGTAGTTGATAGTGCCACTACAGATTGTTTCTTACTCATCCAACTGACTGCACCTCCAAATAGGTTAAACACATAACCACTTGTAGATCTTCTCTGATACAAATCTCCAGCCCGGTCTGCACCAACAAAGCCACGAATATCCAACACTCTATCCAATCCTGGTCTTCCTTGGTAGCACAAACCATAATCACTAGTGCCACGCAAATACCTGAAAACCTGCTTCACTGCTATCCAATGCTCCTTCCTTGGTTTTGACATAAACCTGCTGAATACTCCCATTGCGTGTGCAATGTCTGGTCTAGTACAGACCATTGCATACATCAAGCTACCGATTGCACTCGCATATGGAACACGGGACATGTCCTCTTCCTCTTCTTGTGTCTTGGGACACTGTTCAGCAGATAACCTCACACCTACATGAATAGGAACCTTCACTGGTTTACTATCCTACATATTAAACCTCTGCAGTATTGTCTCAACATACTTCCTCTGGTTTAACCAGAGCTTCCTCTTTGCCCGATCTCTTTTAATTTCCATGCCCAAAATATAGTTTGCAGCACCAAGAACTTTCATGTCGAATTTGGAGGACAATTGGGTCTTCAAATCCTGAATAATTTCTTTGTCATTTCCAACCAGCAACATACCATCCACATACAAGACCAGATAAATAACACGGTCACCAGTTAATTTAAAATACACACAGTGATCTGCTTTGCTTCTGGTGAAGCCAAGTCCCCGTATAAATGTATCAAATTTCTGATACCACATCCTTGGTGACTGTTTTAACCCATACAAAGACTTCTTTAATTTCCCAACAAAGCAGAGGTAGATATACTCCCTGTTGCGAGATGGTTCGGAGAAGAACAGTTTACATATGTTAGGGTATTTGGAAGCCTCGTTCTCCCTCACGTCCTACCTTTGTATTTTCCTGACAAACTCTTGGCACGAGAAATTTCTTATCAAACCTGTGGAGAAGGAGGTTTGACTAAAGATTTCAACGACAAAAAGAAGGCTATTTGGCCACAATTTCCTTTAGCCTATGGGGCCTTCTCACTATTTGATGTAGGCCATGCATTCAACAAAGTAAACAACATAATGTGTCTACAATTATTCAAGTTTCTAGGAAGATCGTTCGACCCTCATGATATCGCTAAGAATTTCACTACTGCAGTCAAAATAAAGGTGTTTTCTAAAGAAGAAGATCTTTTTTATGACATGTTCCAACAAAAAAATATGCTTGAAGAAGTTCTGCATTCAGCCCAAATGCGATTTCCTCCAGCAGAATTTCAGCAGTTCAAGATATATATGGAAAGGAGGTTAGCTAGTACCCCTGTTGAAAAACTACGCTTGGAACCCGTAAGGGAACCAAATCCAAGTATTAGTCTTAGTGGAAGTTCAGGAACAAATAGATCTAAATCTAAATCTGGGAAAGAAACACCTGAACATTCCAAGAGATCAGAAAGTGAGCATGGTAAAAGCGAGGGGTCAGTAAAGGATACTGCCCAATCAAAAGAGCTCTCACAGCAACAGGTTTTTACCCCCCCCCACAAACAGATCCTTCCCCTCTCATCATTCAGCCATCATCAAATAGAACCAAACTAGATAAAGAATGGGACACCTTCAATGAGTTGATCAATCTAGAGGGACCAAGTACAAAGACATCTGCAAGTGATTTACAGGTAATAGAAGATATAATCACAGGAACAATTAGCAATGTCCCAGAGATGGAATATATTCCCATCACCCCATCCTCTGAACTCATCCTCAAGATAGAAGAAATTCCTCCTCTTGATGTATTTTATAGTCCGCAACACAAGGCAGTAGTGAGAAGACAAAGGAAGAAAAGGAAATTGGAAAACGTGCTCTCTCATGAGGCAGAACAATTAGACGTCCTATGGCAAGATCCTACTACCGATCCCACTGAGAATCTCACCAAATTATCTCAGATCGCAGGAGCATATGCCTCTGCAACCATTGATAAAGCATATGAGGTACAACAACTGCTAAAAGAAAAGGAAGACCAGATACGAGTTTTGCAACAACAGTTGCAACAAGCCAATGCCAACAATGAAGCACAGAAACAACTTGAAAGACTATAGCAGGACTTCCAACGAATGCAGATAAGCTACCAGAATAGTTTGGCTGAGAAAGAAAAACAGTTGCGGGATATGCAGGAGATGCATAAGGATGATCCTAAACTTACAAAATTCATCACAGAATCCATTTCCTTCAATGATCAACTACTACAACAATAGGAAGCATTGTGCCAAAGAATATCACAGTGGAACTCTTACTGTGAAATAAGCGATAAAATCATTAATCAAGTCGTAGATTTACGGAATGATTATGATTTAATTGATAAACGAGTTACTGAATATTTGACTTGGCAAGAAACAAAGGAGGGAAAAAGAGTAGGCGCACCAAGGATCAACGACAATCACAAAGAAATGCTCTTTAATAAATGGGATGCACAACTCAGGAAAGCAGAACAAGTAGTAGAAGAAGCGACCACAGCAGCAAATAGCATTATTGATTGTATAAATGAAAATCTGCATAGGGAAAACCTAATCTCAGAAACCACTCCAGGGTATCTACCTAAAGTACAACAACTACAAGCCGATTGGAAACAAAAGGCTCAAGAAAAGGCAGAATCAATCCAAAGGTTAACCAAGCTGAATTGGGATTGTTACTAGATGTACTTGGTAAAGCCGGACAGCCAGTGGATGACTCTCAAGTGTATCATCAATTCTGTCGAGAAGATGGCGCCAGCTCTTGCTGATTCTGTTTTCGCAGCATAGCTAAAATCAGAAATCAGTCAGCCGACTCTTCTCAAATAGATGTTGAACGCGTGCGACTTCAAGGAGTAGATACAGAAATAGTTAGTAATTTTAAGTTTAGATTCAGTTTTAGTTTTAATTTTTGTTTTATTTTTTCCCAAAGTGAGGACGGTCATTTAAACCGCATCCTACATTTTTGTAGTAAGTTATTTTTAGATTTAGTTAATAGTAGTTAAACCCTTCTCATGCATTTAGAGAAGGGTCCTGAAATTTGTCAAAAACTTGTCCCCAGAACATGCACTATTGTACCCTCTGTGGAGGTTTTGATGAATGAATGGAACAGGATATATCGATATCTGTATTTAATATCTGCTACTGATGTTGCATTTCTGTACTCTTAGTGGATGTTGGGTTACAAAGAGATAAATCATTATCGCTTGAAGCTCATGAGTAGGACTAGTTATAAATGGTACTTCTATCTCTTAACTATTTTTGCCTTTGTGTTAAAAGTGATATTCGAGTTCAGTTGTTTATATATTGATGTGTGAATGCTTGAGTTATCATTTGGCACTTTTGTACGGTGATAGCTATTTATTTATGCTTAATGTATGAATAGCTTATTATGTGATATGCTTTTCACAACTGTTTCGTCTAACTTTTTATACGAAGTGGTTTATTTGTATTGAATTCTTTTCTCATAACATTTGAATGATCTTTATTACCAATTATTATATGAAATCATTTTAGATCGCATAAAAGAAGGATTACACCCCGGGTTAGTGTAGACTTAGATATTTCTGCTTATTAGAATACCATTTACATGTTATTAGATTAGAGTTAGAATTATAGCACCTCACTGAGGAACTTTTAGAAGGGAAATATTAATTCTTCACACACACACACACACATAAATTGGGAAACTGGTCCCATATCCCCAGTCGAACCCACTATACCAAACGGAAAAGGAGCTGCTAACCAAGGTCTGAACTGGGTGGGTATCCCCCTTGTTGTAGACCCAATTTTTGGGGCTTCAACACTTTCCTAGGATCTTGAAATAATGGTCTTCCCGTTCACACCATCCCATGTCATCAACCTCTAGAAATCATGTTGGTAACACACCATCAACTAGTGATAGTAATGTTCATGGACAGAAGGGAAAAGTCAACTTTCCATGTAGGTTATGTGAGGGTAATCACCCCTTTCACCTTTGTCCCTATTTGGATGAAGCTAAAAGAGTGTTGCATAATCGTTCTGCTTCACCACAGAGACTTCCATCTGGTTACAGGAAACTCTCCCTAAATCCTTCACTAGTTGATGAACCAACTAACCAAAATCAACCGTCGGTCGAAACCACTCTCTCTGAAAGTGAATCCTATGAGTCTATACCCGATCCAAATCAATAAGTCGAGGTAACGGTTGACCTGATTTCACCTTCACCTAATCGTACCTTTCCAGAAGAGAGTGAAAATCATACCACTCAAGTTCTTTTTGTTACCTCAAATTTAGATGAGCTTGGGGGCAGTCCACCTATTCCATCAAGACAGGTGGAAAATCCTCCAGTTCTCGTAACTCAAGGGGTTGATTCTCCCGTTTCTATGGTACCCCCTCCAAGTATTCTAGTCACTTCCTTTGATTGGAATCGACTAGCAGGATCCCGCCTTCCTTCTTATGTGCCTTTCTAGATCATAGTACAAGTTTGTAAAATGATTGTATCTGGCACTATTATAGATGAAGGTGCATCAATGAGTATGCTTTCCTCAATTGCTTGGAAAGTGCTTAGTTCACCACCGCTTGTGCCTGTTACATAGAATCTGTTGAGCTTTAACAGAGGAACCAGTCGACCGTTAGGGATCCCTCCTAAGTTACCTATTACTTTGGGAGGGAAAATCATTTATCTGAATGTGATGGTGTCCCAGGCCCTTTAGATTGCAACTTACTTCTTGGGTGTGACTATGTTTATCACATGGGAGCTATTGTTTCAACACTCTTTCCAGTGATTTGTTTCCCACATGAAGGCAAGATTGTCACCATTGACCAGCTTTCATTTCCCAGTCCAAATATAGCTCCTATTCAACCATCGTCCCTAAATGGTCCATTTATACCAATGGTATCATCCCCACCACGGGTTAATTATGTGGCAACCTATTCCATACCTACATCAACTAACAATCAATTCAGTGATGTTGTACATCATGTACTGGGGGCATTAGAACCAGATTCCTCCTTCATAACCTCTTATGAGTTGTGATTGAGGAGTCCGAGGATAGTTCATTGTCTTGTGTCAACCTCGTTAAAAAATGAAACCAAGGGTCCGAGGATAGTTCGTTGTCTTGTGTCTACCTCATTAAAAAATGAAACCAAGGGTCTGAGGATAGTTCATTGTATTGTGTCAACCTCGTTAAAAAATGAAACCAAGGGTCCAAGGATAGTTCTTTGTCTTGTATCAACCTCATTAAAAAATGAAACCAATGGTTCAAGCTTGTTTCCCTGTAGGTTATGTGATTGGTCTTTCATATCATCACACCATTCACCTTTGTCTATCTGGATGAAGCCAAAGAGGTGTTGGATAACTGTCCTACTTCATCGCAGTGACTTCCATCTAGTTACAAGAGACTCTCCCTTTCATCAAGCTGAGGGCATGCAAACCAACTCAAGCATAATTTTTCGTTTCAAGCTTGTGCAAATATGAAACTAAATCCAAGCATAGTTCCCTATGGTTCAAGCTTGTCTAAAAATGAACCCATTTTCAATTTTTAACCCTTGTGATTGCCATTCTATCAGCCTTTTGAGCCTTGGTTGTGTTCATCCCATCGCCACCATCCCTTTGGCAAATTATATGCTTTCACTTGGTTGTTTTACCCTTTTTGAGGAACAGTTGCAATGAGTGGTCTTATTAGCCAGCCTCTTCACATAAATCACCATGTTTTGAGAAGTTGCTACCCTAGAACCAGTTGCTACCCTAGACACCACTCGTTCCTCAAAATTTGGTCCTCTTTAAACCCTTTCAAACTCGTTAAACATGAAAATATTATCGAGCTCTTGTCCTATCGAGCACTTGTCCTTTTCAGCTCGTTAAAGTATTGGAAATGCCATCCCTCCTGTATTATTTTATCCTTTTTCGGACCTAATGGATTATTTTACGAAAAAATACTTATGGAGTTTTCTTTTCGTCCCTTTTCAGACTCTCTAAACATGAAAAGGACTGAGTTATCTTTTTCGTTAAACTCGTTTAAATAATAGCGACAAACTTTTCCATCTAGACAAGACCGAGTTTCACTGTCGCTAGACTCGTTAAAACATTAAATAGCAACATGTTTGCCTGAAGGGAGAATTATAGAACAAGCATATGTTATCCTCCTCAAGCTTGACAAAAAAAAAGAGGTATTGGTCAGCAATGACTGGGGAAAAAAGGGAAAAAACTTGAAGAATTTATGGTAGCAAGTCACTCTTGAACATGACCCTTTCACTTCATCTACATGATTGAGTTGGGTTGGGTTATTCCATTCACTGGTCATCATACCATTGGTATTTCATACCATCCATCTTTTGGGGTTAATGCTACTAATTCATCTCAGTGTCACTGATATGTTCAAGAGAAGTCATCCAGTTGAAAATCCATCCAGTTAATGTCTCATACACTGCAATACCTCCAACCTTCATTTTTTTTCATGATCACCATTCTTGAACCTTGTGTCATCAGTTCATTTTCACCTCGAGAAATCATTTGCTTCGTTTCGTGTCGTAGATGTGGGATACATCAAGGCCCTCCTATGATGAATCGCTTCTTGTCGACATCAACTCATTATCCAATAAGTTGACTTAGAAACTACCCTTTCCGTGCTTTGAAGCTTGCATACGTCAATGGAAAGTTTCTCACTTCCGGCAACAGGTCAATGGCCTTCGACCAAAAGATTTTGCATGGTGTTCAACATCGGATCATGTATTCACACCACGTAAATTGTACTGTAGTACCTTAAGGATCATTATCATTATCGGTGATTCCTATCACGTCTATTAACAGCTCACATCATTGGCTCGTAATCAGTTGATGTCTTTCCATATTCGACTTCAAAACATCTCTTCACATGGTTTGACTTGTACATTGAGTGAAGGTTGAACGAGTTTGAAGACCCTGGATCTAGTTTCATCCATCCGGGCTGCAATATATTCAAGGATACAAAACATCAAATGTACAAAGGCTTTACAAAGATGGTCGTCCTAATCATGGATGATGACTTATATCTGTAGAATCACTAGTCTGTATCTGCAGACAAATATCTGATCTATGTACATGAAATGAAAATTTATAAAGCTAAGCATGGGAATGCCTCCCTCAACTAGTTCATGAAAATCATATTATGATGATGTATTATATTGTAACTTATGTAGGTCATCTTCCAGTTCGAAACTTCGGATCCTCCTGATAAGGCATTTCACCCAACATGAATATTTACGACCTCATGCTTTAGGGGGCAACTGTTATAGACATATTTGGGCACATCAACCCCAAACTTATATGTCAATAAACTAGGGCTCATCAACCCCTAAAAGAGTTGTTTCATACCCTAAAGGAACTTAGTCATCTGAGTCCATCATTCCCCAGAAGCTCCACTTCAGAAATCATCCAGAAAGAACCTAAATTGAACCATACTGATTGCTCCATAGATAAACTATGATGCATGCTGACTGGTACATTGTCAAGGTGCAATGCATACTGTTTAGGCCTTCTATAGGGTGGGATGGGCAAGGATGGATAAATTTCCAGGACAGTTTGTTATTTCGATGAAATTGTCTCCCACAAAAATTATGCATGGATATTTGACTTTGTGAGGCTTAACAAACGGATTTTCGTCAGATGTTGCATTCAAAGCATTGATTGCTTGGTTTCCCCCTTGCTGAATTAGATTCTTCTTCTTCTTCTTCTTCTTCCCTTTCTTCTTCTTCTTAGCCACCTGGTTACTAATACCAATACTTTCACCAAGTGAAGAGGAAGAGAGGGAGGGAGAAATAAATGAGGAAGAAGGCAAAGGGTCAACTTTAGGATCAACTGGAGGTTGATTTTGTCTAGTTGGAGGTGTACTTGATTGTGGATAAATCACGACATTTTGAACCAAAGAGGTTGAAAATAGCCACACTGGCAGGCCAATATGTTGTGCTCTACAACAACCCCCCATTTCATATCATTTTTATTCACAGAACTATCATATGAAATGGGTCCCTTTTAGTTTTGATTGGTATCAACTTTGTATTATTCAAAATGGTTCGAAAACAAAATGAAAACATTATAAAAAACCTTTTTGACAAACAAATTTTGGTCTTATAATATAAATAATCAATCTTTTATCATTGCGATAAAGCGATCGCAAGATCGCATATTGCAATGACAAAGGAGGCATACCTTAAAAACCCATCGGTTTGCTCTGACGCGATAACATGCAATAGCTTATCGGATATCGGCAATCATAAGTTCCCACAATTAAAGTGCCTTTCGACCCGATGCGATGCAATATCGCTATCGGCGATCAGCGATACACTATGCATGCTTTTTAAAGTGTCTTTTGATCCGATGCGATGCGATATCGCATATCGGCGATCGGTGATATACCATGCATGCTTTTTAAAGTGCCCATACTCCCAATGCGATGCGATGCGATATCGCCATTGGCGATTGGGGAATTCAAAAGGTGTCAATATGAAGATTTAAGTCTTCCCCGACACCCGATTGCGATAAAGCCAAAAGCGCAAACTTCAAAAAGCCATTAAGGCAGAGGGATATTACGATTAATTCGTATTAAAAGCCTTATCTTTCAAACAGTGATTTACCTACGCTCAACCGCCAAAACATTCAAGGCACGCTTAAACAAATCATTCGGCCGATTAATGATATGATGGGCATTTAAAGGATTGGCCGGTTTTAATGGCCATTTAATGAAATAGTAAGTCTTAAAATCTTCTCATAGATTGTATCCGCGGCCACTTTAAAGTTAATCCCTCATCACGCATTGATCAATATATCTCACTCGTATTTGGTTTTCACTACCAATTCTCTGTGTTACGCTTATTTCCACTACTGTGCAGAATTCTTTCGAAGTAGTAGATTCAAGCAGAATGGGGAAGAAGTCTAAGAAAACCACAGTCGCTTCCACTGCACCAGCCATAGGACAAACCGTCGCTAATCCAACAAATAAAAAGAAAGGATTAATATCTGATACTACATGCTTAGGACTCGCCAAGACCACTTGGCAAAGTACCTATAATTTGATCGAAGCCGAAGAACCAAAGGTGACGGGAGTACAAGCTGCAGCGGGTTCCAATAGAAAATCTGATGGTACTTTGAAAGACTTGGCCGACTCTTTCCTTCATCGGATAGTGGCTCGGGAGCAAATTATCCCATATACGGATGTAGTAAACTGGGCAATTGAGGAAATCCCAATTACGGACAGAACTTTCTGCACCAAAGATGGGAGAATCTTTGGTTCATTCAAGGATGATGATTTAAGGCAAATGTATCATTTGCCTGAGTCAGAGAAGAAATACAACAAGGCATTTCTGGAGAAATTCCGAAATGAGAACGAAACTAAATCCGAACCCATTCGGGAATGGAGGAAAAATCTGGAGAAACACAAGCATGAATATTCCCGTAAGTACTTTGTGGATTCTCTATGTTCTCTGTATTGTTATGCTGGGATAATGATGTGTAGACTGTGGGGGTTGCATGATTCCGCTAATTTCACTATAGAAATGGTTCCCTTGATGGAAGCGGTGTTACCGGGAAAAGTGTCTATTTAGAACTGCTCTATCCCACTAAGGTGTGACAGCTGCCTTAGAAACAAACAGAGAAAACTACTTTTGTATTTCCTTTATGAACTATAAATAGAGAGGAATAGGAAGAACCAACCTGTGTCTTGCGCTAATCCTTTGATCCAATCCCTCTCTTCTTTGACAGCTTCCAGCTACCTGCTCCCTTACTTGCCCAGCTTCACCAAGTACCTGTAAGATCACAGAAGAAGAAAACTATACAAAGACATGGATCTATATTCATAAATAACTTAGGATCAGATTTAAGTTAACCATACAAATGTAACAAGCATCAATGATACAAAAGCATGGAGGAGAAACTCAAATAGTTTTTATTGATAAACAAGAAGATCCAGGAGGAGTTACAACCGATGGTTCCTGACCCAGCATCAACCTCCCAGCAAAGAAGCCCCTCTTCACCTCCAACAAAGCATAGATCACCCAATTCTCTGATGTTTTATCTCAAAACCAACAACAATTCCTTACAATGTGCAAAATTCCAGCCTCTGGATCTCTGGGATGAGGGATCCATATATAGATGTATGCAAGGAGGATGAGTCAGCTTGTGATTTGATTAGTGGCTTCTCTCTGTCAGTTCTTGCTTCCACTTGGAGACTGAAGGCCTCTTACTCATCCTTGGTCGAATTCAGTGAGGCAAGTGTCATAGGAGAAGATTTTGGAAGCTTCCATTATCTCTCCACCTCGCGGAATGACATTTCCATTTGTCATTTCTCGCTCAACGCACCCTCATAGTGCATTTAGGTGCGTTGCAACGCACCTAGCCAGTGGACTTAGGTGCTATGCAACGCACTTAGCTAGTGGAGCAGCTGAAATGATCCCGTTTTGACTTATTCTGAGCAGTTTCTGGTGGAGAACTTCTGGGAGAAGCTGTAATTTGTTGACCTTGTTCCTTTAGGGGTTAGAACAACACTTTTAGGGACTTAGGAGCCCTTGGTTTATGGACATTTCATGCTTGGAGCTGCAAGGCACAAAAATGTCTATAACAGTTGCCCCCTAAAGTATGAGGCCGTTAATCGGGTGAAATGCTTTATTATGAGGATCCGAAGTTCTTTCAATGCTGGGAGGAGACCTGTAATAAGATACAATACAATACATTATCTTCATACTGTTTTCATGATCTAGCTGAGGCGGGCATTCCCATGCTCAGCTTTATAAATTCATTTTCATGTACATAGGACAGACAATCGTCTGATTGTAGACTGATGATTCTGATAGAGCCATCATCCTTTTGGTAGGATGATTATCTATGCTGCAATGTTGTACATTTGAATGTCTTTATTTCCCTGAATATATATCGCAGCCCGAATGGATGAAACTAGATCCGGGGTCTTCAATCTCATCCGATCTTCACTCGAACTACAAGTCGATCCATGTGAGAAATGTTTTGAAGTCGAACATGGAAAGACATCGCTTGATTACCAGTCAATGATGTAAACTGTTAACAAGCGCGAGAGGAGTCACCGATAATGATAATAATCCTCAAGGTACTGCAGTACAATTCACGTGGTGTGAATAAAGGACTTGGCGTCGAACACCACGCAAATTTTTTCGGTCGAAGGTCATTGATGTGAACCTGTCGCCGGAAGTGAGAAACTTGCCATTGAGGCATGCAAGCTTCAAAGTACTGAATGGGGTGTTCCTAGACCAACTTCTTGGATAATGAGCTGATGTCGACAAGAAGTGATCCGTCATAGGAGGGCCTTAATGAATCCCACATCAATGACACGAAACGGAGCAAATGATTTTGATGGAGGTGAAAACGATCTGATGATATATGGTTCAGGGTGGCGGTCATGAAAGAATGGAGTATAATGTATGGTAGTGGGTGGGACACAGGTGGCCTTTCTGGATGACTTCTCTTGAACATGTTGGCGACACTGATGTGATGGATTGGTAGCATTAACCCCAAATGTGGATGGTATGGTGTGACCATGGCGATGTGACCGGTGAATGAAACAACCCAACCTGACTCGGGCACGGAGTGGAAGTGTCATGTTCAAGAGCGACTTGCTACCAATAAAGATTCTTTGAGTTTTCTTCCCAATTTTTCCCCAGTCATTGCTGACCAGTACCTCTTTATTCTTTTCAAGCTTGAGGAGGATAACATATGCTTGTTCTATAATTTTCCCTTTGGGCAAACCCATCGCTATGTTTTAACAAGCCTAGCGATAGTGAAACTCGTTCTCATCTAAAGACAAGTTTGTCACTATTAATCTTTTTAACGAGTTTAACGACAAAGATAACTCAGTCCTTTTCATTTTTAGAGAGTCTGAAAAGGTACGTAAAGGTAACTCCAAAATTCCTTTTTCGTCATCTAATCCCTTAAGTCCGAAAAAGTATAAAACAATACAGAAGTGATGAATTTTCGATAGCTTTAACGAGCCGAACAAAAAAAGCGCTCGATCTTTTTGTGCAATAATCCCTCAGGTCCAAAAAGATTAAAATCTAGAGGAGGGATAGCACTTCCTGTCCCTTTAACGAGTTGGAAGGCCAAGAACTCGATAATCTTTTCATATTTTACGAGTCAGTTGAAAAGAGCTTAAAGAAGACTCGTCTTTTGAGGAACGAGTGATAAAATGGGTAGCAGCTGATTCCAGGTAAGGTTTGGAATTTTCCAATCACGGCAGTGTTACAAGGATGGCTAATGAAATCACTCTTCGCAGATGTTCCTCAAAATGGGTAAACAATCAAATGGAGGTGAATGATCGGCCAATGAAAAAGTGGAGGTGACGGTGCAAACACGACCAAGGCTTTAATGGCTGAAGTACTACATTCACGGTGGTTATTTACTAGGGGATAGTTCCTTTTTTAACAAGCTTAAACGCGGGTGGAAACATTTGCTCGCTGCGGGTTTATTTTTTAACGAGCTTGAACCTTGCGGTAACACTACTTGATTAATCCAGTCATATGATAAGAATGTCTCATATAAAAACAACAATTTTTAGAGTTTTGCCCCGCATCCTTTCTTCATGCAAGTTAGGTGACGACTAAACCTACGAGTTTAAAGGGTTAGAGGTCCTAAAAATTTAAAAAATAAATAAATAGTCGCCCTTCGCTTGCACTCCAAAAGGTTTGCATGCCCCCAGGTATAAAACAGAGTTTCAAGGTTACCTCTACTTCTTTCCGCCAAAACATTTGTTTTACCGAGAGAGGCCTACCTCTTACAGGTTACCCAAAGATTGTTCTATTCGCGGCGCAAACAAAACACTTTTTTGGCAATATCTAACGAAATAAACAAAGGTGAGCGGCGATGCCCGCCAACTCACATAACTTTGATAAGAGAATCTTGTTCTAGAATAACCCCTCTTCCAATCACGGATGGGGGTACAGACTAGTCATATTCTCCCGCGGAAACCTACCCTATACCCGAAGTTTTCCTACCGAAGCAGACCAGGATGCATGCCCCCTGGGTTTCAATCATATCCCTCCGAATTACTCGCGCTCATCGGGAGGACGGACTGGAGATCGAGACATTTCTTGCATGAAAAGACCATTTAGGGATGGTATATGACTATTTGCTATGCGTGATCCGGGAAATGAAAGTTGGTCTACGAGCTTGACCACTCTTCCTTCGTGCGGAAAACACATTACTCTAAAGAGTGAGGAGACAATTGCTTCCATGCAATAAATATAGTCTTGTCCAAGGAGTAGATTGTAATCCAAGGGTCCTTGAACTACCATTACGTTCATGTGAACTGTCTTCCTTCTCAATGTTATGGGCACATTGGGAAGGATCCCTAAAGGTCGACTGGTTCCTTTATCAAAGCCCGTCAGATTTCTCATCTCAAGCAAAAGTGATGGCGAACCAAGCGCTTTCCAAACAGTTGAGGAAAGGATACTCACAGAAGCCCCCTCATCTATGATGGTACCAGTCATAACCATTCTATATATTTGAACGATAATTTGGAATGGTATGCTTGCTGGTAAACGGGGTCTGCCTAGTTGATTCCAGTCGAAGGAGACAACTAGGCTGCTTGGAGGTGGGACCGAATAGACGGCTGGGTACGGCTCTGACGAACTTCCTTCCTGCGGTAAAGGAATGGGTAAATTGCCCCCATGTTCGTCGGATTCTGTGTTTATGAAGAGAATTTGGACGGTGTCATCCTTGTTCTCCTCAGTGACTGTATCATCTGAAGATAAAACCTCTGAAGGCAAGACCGGGTCAACTGCCGCCTCGACCTTTTGACTTTCGTCTGGTATGGATCTGAATGGTTTATCTTCAATGATAGGTGCTTCAACCGACCACCTGAGCGGGCCAGCCGGATTTTCAACTAATGATGGACTCGGCAAGAGTTTTTTATATCCAGGAGGAAGTCGTAACGGTGAAACCGGACGATCATACAAAACTCTTTTAGCTTCATCTAAGAAGGGACAACAGTGGACGACATGATCGCCTTCACACAGTTTACAAGGAAATCTACATTTCCCTTTTTGTCCTAGGGCTTCACTTTCACTAGTTGATGGTGTGCTTTCAACATGATCATCAGAGGTTGACGACACCGAGTTGTGCAAACGAGGAGACCAGTCCCTTAATATCAGAGGGATGCAAGGACAATCTCTGTGAAAGTGGTCTCCTTTGCAAATGACACATGGCGATTTAGGCCTGGTCAGTGCAGTGTGTGGATTTTCGTTAGACGACACTCGTTTTCCCCCATTCGCCTTTGGCTCCTTCTTCTTTTTCTCTTTCTTCTTCTTTTCCTTCTTCTCCTTAGGAACTTGAATTTTGGCTTTACCAGCCCCATCAAGCGAAGAGGAAGGAGGAGAGGAAGAATTAGAGGAAGTAGAAGGCTGGTGGGCAACTCTAGACTCGTCTAATTGCTGATTCGATTGTTCAGGAATAGTGGTGTTCTGAACAACAGAGGTTGAGAAGAGCCATACAGGCAAACCAATTGTCAGCCCTGGAAGCGACAATGTGGCCATATGGGGTGCACCAACATCTCCCCAAGAGGAGAAGGGACTAGGATTTCCACCAAGGGGAATTCCTTGGTTGGTAGACTCCATTTTCTCAACCCAAGATCAACGTAGGAAAGGGGTATGAATATTCCGTTTAAAATAAATTTTTATACGCTTTGACACAACTTGTTTTTTCAGTTTTTAAGAGTCGAGAAAAAACAAAAGATGACTCTAGTCTCCTTCGATTTTTAATGAGCCTGAAGTGACAAGTGCTCAGATAGACCTTTTCCGTTAAAGAGTCTGAAAAGGAACGAAAGGGACTGCTCTGGAGGTCTAGGTAGAGGGAGTACCAAACCAATTGCAAAACTGCAGAATACTTTTTACAGTACGGCAGTCAATCTTCCCGAATGCTGTGTTCAGTGCATTGCGATCGATAAGGTGGCAGACACGGCTTCCTATGGATAAAGGATTTAAGCCTATAGGGGTCTCCCAAAATATACTCGACGGTACGTGGGAGCACAAGTCCGTACTGGCACTTATCGTCTCAAAGTGGAGGAATCACCCAACCATCAGTGAGGACAACAGTTACCAGGCTTTACGACGCCGGAATACGTCTCTAGCCTAGACCTCTAAATGTTGTGCGTTAAGTTCCAAAGCGTTGTTAGATTCATTGAATTTGTTTTAAGTTGATATTTATTATGAAGTTTGCCTTTTGGGTTCACCACGAGATGTAGATGTAATTCCTAAAATGCAATCTAAAGATGATAAACAAACTTTTATCTCTTTTCAGCAATGAAAATCCTAGCTACTAGGGGAAAAGAAAGACACAATCTTTTCACAAAGAGCAAAGAGCACACTGTAAATGCACTTTCCTAAATCAAGCCAAACAGAATGTCTATATGCAAATGCACATGCATGTATTTTTTTTTTCACTTTCTTAGTATTGATGCTAAAAAGAAAGTTGATGTACAAATCTGAATTTGCTTTCAAGCGACAAACACAAACAAGCTTCTTTTCGAAATCAAAAGGTAGAGATGATTACGACACTTTATGATTTTGAAATAGATACTCGTTTTGACACTAGAAAGTCACAAATTCAAACCAAAGGCAATAGTAAAAGCATAATCGACCATCAACAACAAATAAACTTTCTCCTATGATCGAAATCGACACTTGCGACAGATCTAAATCAAAGGACGACAGTACGATTATTATACTTTTGCAATGGAAAACTGTAAACGACTCAACAAACACACAAAAACATCTACAGTTCTTTTGTACAAATGAGGCGGAATATCAGTAAGGAAAAGGGGTTTGAAACAGTCATATACTGATCACAGGCTGCAAAATTCAGAGACAAAACTGGAAAGAATGAAGCACAAGAACCTCAGCTGCACAGGGCTAGGCTAATCAGCGCACCTGTTACACAGAGAAACTGCATTGCAGCGCAGGTTTCCCTTTCGGGAAGTGCGTTGAAATGCAGGATCTCTTCACAGTACCTGCGCTGGGCCAGAAACGAGAATTCTATCCAGGTTCTGGGTCACAGTTTGCAGTTTAGTCTTTGGTTTTTGGCCGGGTAAAAGCAATCAGTAATGCACAATCAGGGGTAGATCTAAGGAGGGTCTAAGAGCTATCACAAGGGCAATTAGATAGTCTGTGAATCAGCTGTTCAAATCATAAACAGATCCAGTGAATGTATCGAAGCAGCAGATGTCTACTTTGCATTTGTTATGGCAAATGCAGTTCGAATGCTACTTATAAGTTTATGAAACAAACAACAAGAGATACACAAACAAACTAATTAGACACGATCCCCAACGGAGTCGCCATTTTGTTACCGGGAAAAGTGTCTATTTAGAACTTCTCTATCCCACTAAGGTGTGACAGCTACCTTAGAAACAAATAGAGAAAACTACTTTTGTATTTCCTTTATGAACTATAAATAGAGAGGAATAGGAAGAACTAACCTGTGTCTTGTGCTAATCCTTTGATCCAATCCCTCTCTTCTTTGACAGCTTCCAGCTACCTGCTCCCTTACTTGCCCAGCTTCACCAAGTACCTGTAAGATCACAGAAGAAGAAAAATATACAAAGACATGGATCTATATTCATAAATAACTTAGGATCAGATTTAAGTTAACCATACAAATGTAACAAGCATCAATGATACAAAAGCATGGAGGAGAAACTCAAATAGTTTTTATTGATAAACAAGAAGATCCAGGAGGAGTTACAACCGATGGTTCCTGACCCAGCATCAACCTCCCAGCAAAGAAGCCCCTCTTCACCTCCAAAAAAGCATAGATCACCCAATTCTCTGATGTTTTATCTCAAAACCAACAGCAATTCCTTACAATGTGCAAAATTCCAGCCTCTGGATCTCTGGGATGAGGGATCCATATATAGATGTATGCAAGGAGGATGAGTCAGCTTGTGATTTGATTAGTGGCTTCTCTCTGTCAGTTCTTGCTTCCACTTGGAGACTGAAGGCCTCTTACTCATCCTTGGTCGAATTCAGTGAGGCAAGTATCATAGGAGAAGATTCTGGAAGCTTCCATTGTCTCTCCACCTCGCAGAATGACACTGCCATTTGTCATTTCTCGCTCAACGCACCCTCATAGTGCATTTAGGTGTGTTGCAACGCACCTAGCCAGTGGACTTAGGTGCTATGCAACGCACTTAGCTAGTGGAGCAGCTGAAATGATCCCGTTTTGACTTATTCTGAGCAGTTTCTGGTGGAGAACTTCTGGGAGAAGCTGTAATTTGTTGACCTTGTTCCTTTAGGGGTTAGAACAACACTTTTAGGGACTTAGGAGCCCTTGGTTTATGGACATTTCATGCTTGGAGCTGCAAGGCACAAAAATGTCTATAACAAGCGGCATGTATTAGCAAGATAATGGATTGGGCAACCATACTATCAGATAAGCTAGTGAAAACAGTTCTTAGTTTTAGAACTAAAACCTTCGTCTCAGAAAGGATTATTCCCCCATTCTACTACAATGCCTATATTATAGATACCCTATGTTTTAATTCTAAGTTTCCTGTACTCGGCTGGAGGTGGACTCCACAAGACCCCACGCCTATTCACATATACCACCAGAAATTGTGGAAGACTTCCTACAAGCACCATTTGTACCAAGTCTGTAACGGCTTCATGTTACCCATTCATTATTCTATTTTTAATAAATCTGCTCCCAAAATTTCTTACCAAGTAGGGATTGATTTAACATCAATAGGAAGATGGTTCGGAGAGGAGAAATTTACTTATGTAAGAATTTTCGGCAGCCAAGCCGAACCTCATGTCCTTCCTTTGTACATACCTGACAAACTGTTGGCAAGGGAGATAGCCTATCAGATCATTGCCGAGGGAGTTACACAGACTCTCAAGAAAAATAAGAAGCAGGTCTGGCCCTCCTTTCCTCCGAGATGTGGTGTCTACACTTTGCATGATTTCAAACATGCAGAAAAAGAAGCTGCAAAAATCAAATCATTAACTCTGGCAACTCTCCCAAGTAGGCGATTTGATCCCAACAAAGTCGCCTATAATGCACTTGAACAGGCCAAATTAACAAAGTTTGATCATGTAGAAGACCAGTTTGATGACTTGTTCTCTTCAGCTGAATCAATGTATCAGGTTAGATTGCTGGCCATAATGCAATACAAAAATGAAGGGTTAATTGAATTCAACAGACTTAGAGAACAGAGGTTGCAAACTCTGCCTCTAGATCTGTTAGCAACAACCCCAGCAACAAGACCAAGCGAGCCTGAACAACAACATTCAAAGGAACCTCTGGTTACAACAAAAGAACAAGAGAAAGCGCAGGAGGAAACCCAGACTAAAGAGCAGGAGAAAGTGTGGGAGGAGACCCAGACTAAAGAGCATAAACAGAGCAACATAGAAGTGAATGTGGATACTCATATTGATCCAAAATTGCTCTAGGAATGGCAGCAATTTGATTCTATTATCAGTAGTCTGGAATGTTCAAAGGACACCGAAACTTCAAAAGCAGCAGATACACAGGGAACCACTTCACAACAGGTTCCAAGTGGAACCAGCGGCCTACCCAGTTCAAAGGAAGTAGAAATAATACCAAAATACCCCTCCGATCAAACCATTTTGCAGGTAGAAGAAATTCCTCCCTTGGATGTCTTCTATAGCCCAAGGCACAAAGCTGTAGTAAAACGACAGAGGAAGAGAAGAAGGATTGATCAACCTTCCCTTTTCCCAGAACAGATGGTCACGGGCAATGTGGTTTGGAAGGAGGAATTTGACCCCTCTGATGACCTAACAAAACTATCACAATATACTGGAGCCTATTCGGCAGCAACAATAGACAAGGCATCAGAGGTGAGTCTTTTATTAAAAACAAAAGACCAGGAAATCTTTTTATTGCAGGCACAGCTAACAGAAGCACAGCAGAAAGCGGAGCAGGCAGAACAGCAATTGTTAACACAACAGCAAATAAATAATCAATTAACTCAACAATTGCAGGCAGAGAAACAAAGGATTGATCACAACGCAATCCAGAAGCAGAAAGAGTTGTCTGAAGCCTTGGCACAACTGAGGGTAGCAAATGAACAAATGATGAAGACAAAAGATGAGCAGATTGCTCAACTATCAGCACAGCTTGAGAAGACAAAGGGCATCCCACAAATAACTGAATTCAAATTAGAAGCATTATAGGTAAATAAGGCATTAATAGCCCAAATCAAGCTTCTATGTCAACAAATCGCCCAGGCGGAGCCACTATGCGAATTGACGGCATCAATAAGTAAACAAATAGAAAAGGCTAGAACAGAATTAGATCAAGCTGAAGAAAAGTTAACTGAATTTCTTGACTGGCAAGATACCGATCAGGGGCAAGCGGCAAATTTACCAAGAATTTTAGAGTCGCATAAAGATATATTGTTTACAGAATGGCAGTCCCAGTTAATGAAAGCAGAGAGAGAAATTTCAAGGTGCAAATCAACCACAAGTAATTTGGTTGAATTGGTTAATAATACTCTCTACTTGTCAAACATGATTTCCCAATGCACTCCAGGTAAATTGACAACGTCAAAACATTAGAGTAGTCATGCTATCCAGATCTAGAGGAAAAGGGGAGATTAATTGCTGGAATTAATAGCTTAACATGGGATACCTATTGGTTCTTCTTGGTAAAACCACACAGTCAAAGAGCCACCCTCAAATGCCGTACAGATGCAATCGGGTATATTATCCCCGATATTCAGGATGCCACCTATGTCGCCCAGCTTAACTCTCGCCTCAACAGACCGCCCGAAGTGGAGCCAATGCTTGCGATAAGTCAGCTCAAGTTTAAAGGCAAACGGCCTACTTGATGATTAATGCCGCCGACTGCCAGGTTGCTGAGAAGGAGATATTCGAAATCATTTGATACCAATTAAGTAGGATTTCAATTTCATAGATAGTTAGTTTAATTTAGTATTTATAGACCCTTTCATGTTTTTAGAAAGGGTCGTAAAGTTTTGTACTTGACTTAAAACCTGAAGTTGCACTACTGTGCTTCAGGTATATTCTTTTATAAAACTGGACCAATCATTCTGATTTTGGCAAAGAAGCTTTTATGCAAATGTGCACTACTATCTTTGTTTGAAAGTATTTCTGTGTTAGAGGAAGAATTTCAAATAGCGATTGATGTTGGAGAGTGACTCGCAGCTCATATGGTACTATTATCTATGTCTGAATCCATTCTTTTTATATGAATTGTTATTTGATCGCCTTTGCTATTATCGAATATATATATGTGTTTTAACAGCATTTCTTTATTCCCTTCACTATTGAATGTTTATGGTAATGCTTTTCTTTTGATCATATATGTATTGATGATATAAATGATGAGTGTAGCAATATTGCGTTAATCACTTTGTTTAACTATTTAAGCAAAGTAATCTTTGAATGAGTAAATGTCCATGTTTATTAGATGGAGTCATCTACATGCCTGTTAATAAACATAGATCATCAAGCGCTACACCTCAAAGTACAATAGTTCTCGGGATTAGTAGTAATTCTTTTTATTTTGCTAATAAATTAAGTTATTCGCCTATCATTAGATTAGTTAATCAATCATTCATTCATTTCGTTTATTCATTGCTGGGAAACTGGTCCCATTATCCCCAGTCGGAGCCACCATTCCAAACGGAAAAGGAGCTGTATTAAGGTCCGGACCGGGTGGTTATCCCCCAATGTTGATACAACGATTTTCGGGGCATCAACATTTTTGGCGCTAGAAGGAGGGCCTCAATTGTGAATGGCAAGCAAACCCAAATCTGCAGGCCATTCTAAGAGTAATTCTCCCTCCGCATCACCTTGTACTTCCCAATTGCATGCTTGTTCTCCAGTATCCAAACAAGAAGAAGAGGAATCAACTACCACTGCTCAAACCCATCATACTCTAGAACAACTAAGTCTTGAATCCCCTGAAGTCCAGTCTCTTATCCACAAACTTCAGAGCTTCTCGATTTCACCACAGAAATCTGAGGTATCTCAAAGCAGTGCGACTTCGCAGTTTAATTTACCTCACCCTCTCACCAGACTTCAGAGCGGAAAGCTCGGTATTGAACCCACTAAGTTCGCTTTACCCAAAAGGAAAAAGGCGAAGAAATACACTGAAGGATCTGACAATGAAGAGCTTTCATCCACATCCTCCATCTCACCTTCTCCCGTGCGAAGTCAACCATCCACTCCCCCATTACATATTGTTGTTCATCAGGGATTAGGAACTTCAACATCCCAACCTGCTCACTCCGCAACATCATTTCCTTGCCAGACATTTGGAATTTCAACAGTAGTATCTTCTACTACTGCTGTTATAATAGCAGATCCATGGACCAGGCCTGGTGCAGTCAACATGCCTGCACCATTGCATGCATTACCTGATGCTCCTGAAAAATGGCTACCCAAGTTTAGCCCAGATGATGGAATGCAAGCTGAGGAACATATTAATAACTTCATGTTGGCAGTTAACCTGAAGGGAGTAACAGAGCAAGATGTTGTTGTTAGGCTTTTCCCTTATACTTTGCAAGGATCAGCAGGATCCTGGTATTTTTCTTTACCTTCTGGTTCCATTACCAGTTGGACGACTTGCCAAGAACAGTTTCTTACTAAGTATGGAGATGATAGGTCTTTGGCTACACTAATAAATGATCTCTCCAATCTTAGGATAGAGCATAGGGAACCAATTAAGGAATTTAACGCGCGATTCAATAAACTCTTGAATAAAATCCCAACGGCCTCCAAACCAAGTGAGCAAATCTGAAGCGAATGGTATATAACTGCCCTACCTGCCAATATAGCTATTTTTGTAGACAGGGCTAGAAAACCTACTTTAGCTGAAAACATGAAAGAAGCACTTGTTGTGGAGAAACGTATTAATGCTCTCTACTATGTCAAATGAAATGGTTGAAATCAAAAAACAAGTAGCCGAAACCTCAACCAAAAGACCCTTTAGAAATTATAAGAAAACTGAATCAAAACCACCAAATGTTATATCAAATGCAGATTCAGATCTTGAGGAAGGAGAAGAAGAAACAGCTACACCAACTCATGAAGAAGAGGAAGTTGTTGAATGTGGAATGTGGGATTTTATATTACCTAACTCCGATACAGAAAATGAAGAAGAAGCATTCCCTGTCACTACCAGGAGTAGAGGTACCTCCGAACCCGTTCAGACAACTTCAAAGAAAAGAAGTGCAGGTGCTGCTATAACAAAGGAAAAGGTACCCTCGAAGAAGCCACCTGTGACAATTCCACAAAACCAACCTTCAACCTCAACAATCCCATCAACATCTAAGACACTGGTAGTGTGTGATTCAATGGATTACAATATTGTTGATGACATGAAAAAGACCAAGGCAAACATTACCATGTTTGAACTTAGTAAATTGAAACATCAGCAAAAGTTGCTTCTCAAAGAATTAAATGTTGTCCCTACTTCACCTCTTCCCAGTGCTAAAGCTGCAAACGATACAGGTCAACCACCTTCTGGTATGGTCGAAGCTACTGATGCAGTCCTAATAGGAGATAGATCAAACTCTCATACTCTACCTTTCCTTCTAACCTATGAGATCTACAATAGAAACCTGCACAACTACTTGATTGACTCAGGGGCATCTTCTAACATAATTCCAGCTTCAGTTTGTTCCAAACTGAACATTGAACCCCAGAAGTTTGCTATTCATATTGTACAGTTGAACAGGACTAAAGTACAGGTTTTGGGAGAGATCAACTCCGTAACTATCAGGTTATCTGCTGATCCCATAATAGTACAAAGGATTGATATCCTAATCTCCGATATACCTGAATTTTATGGTTTGATCTTGAGTAGGGATTGGTCTGAAAAACTACATGGGTATATTTCTACTGATTGGTCACATATGTGGCTTCCCTATAAGGGTAAGCCAAATCAAATAAGGATCGATCGGGAAAAGCATATGACCCATACAGTTACTGAATTTGAGCAAGAAAACCAACCAATAGCATTTAATAACAACATTTTGGGGAATTATTCATCAGAGTCATTCTTTGGCAACTTCACTGCCCAACCATCCCCTTTCTCAGTAAATCATTCTACATCCCAGATCGAAATTTATTCACAAACAGATAGGTCAAGATGTTTCAATGATACTGAGAAAACTGTAAATAAAATTGTTAATACTTCTTTATTTTGGTCGTTATATTTAGATGGGTCCAAATCTAGTGAGGGCTCAGGAGCAGGATGTATTTTGATTAGCCCGCAAGGGGAAAAAATAATGTTGTCCTATAGGTTAGAATTTGAATGCACAAATAACACAGCAGAGTATGAAGCCTTAGTCCAAGGACTATATAAAGCTATTGGCCTCAAGGTCCAATATTTGAAAGTGTTTGGAGATTCTGAAATTATTATCAAACAGGCAAGGAATACAATTCATTGTCTTTCCACCCATCTCAAACATTATCAATCACTGGTATAGGAACTCACCTCCCACTTTTTGGCATTCAATATTTCTTCTATTCCCAGGTCTCAAAATTCGGCAGCTGGCCTACTAGCCAATGTTGCTTCCAAGCTCCTACCTTCCGAAGACTACAGCCCAAATAGATTTTCAGTAGAATTGCTTTTTAGGCCATCAATTCCTGACAATGTAACTAATTGGAGAGTATTCAACCATGATGAAGACATTTTACATTTCTTAACTTCTGAAAAGTCCTATGATGATCAAATCATCGAGGAAAATGAGCATGACCATCAAATGAGAGGTAAACCCGAGGAGAATTCAATCCCTAAGCCTTTGGTGAAGCTTGAGGATCTTTATGTTATTAAAGACGGGTTTAAACCTGTGACTAATGCAAAGCTCCAAAGTTCTACCCTAAGGTTTGAGTTGATAAACCTTGGCACTGAGCAAACTCCTCAAAACATTAATTTAGGATTAGGACTTTCCTTGGAAGAAAAGGAAGCATTCATTAGACTGTTAAGGAAAAATAAACAGGTTTTTGCTTGGAAATATGATGATTTAAAGACATATGATACATCCATCATCCAGCATACCATTCCAATGCTTCCCGAACAGAAACCAATTCAGCAGAAATTGAGAAAAATACATCTGAACTTAGAGAGTCAAATAAAATCTGAACTTAATAAACTCCTGAAAGCTAAGATTATTTTTCCCGTTCGGCACTCAAACTGGGTCTCCAATATGGTGCCAGTCAGAAAGAAAAATGGCGACATTAGGATTTGTATAGATTTCAGAAATTTGAACAAGGCGAGCTTAAAAGATAATTTCCCATTACCTACCATGGAGCAGATACTCCAATCAGTAGCAGGCTCTGAGTTAATGTCCTTTCTGGACGGTTTCTCAGGATATAACCAAGTTTTGGTCCATCCTGATGACCAACTCAAAACCACATTCAGAACAAAATGGGGAACATATGCGTATCAGAAAATGCCCTTCGGACTTATTAATGCAGGAGCGACGTTCCAAAGAGCGATGGATATAGCTTTTAAAGGGTTGATTAATAGAACAGTAGTCGTCTACCTAGATGATATCACTATATTTTCTAAAGAGAAGTCCAACCATTTGCATGATTTAAATCAAATCTTTCAACGCTGCAAAAGATATGGTATTTCTCTTAACCCTAAAAAATCTTTCTTCGCTCTTGACCAAGGAAAGCTCTTAGGCTTTATTGTGTCTAAATATGGCATTTATATTGATCCTGACAGGATCAAAGAAATCTCTGAAATCCCTTTCCCTCATAATAAAAAATCCATGCAGTCATTTTTAGGCCAAATCAATTTTGTCAAAAGATTTGTTCCAGACTTTTCTCAAATCATTTTGCCACTTCAAACTATGATTAAGAAAAATTCAGTCTTTAAGTGGGGATCAGCAGAAAAGGAAGCGTTTGATTTAATCAAACAATCAATAATCAATGCCCCAGCCTTAAATACTCCTAATTTTTCTAATCATTTCACACGGTATACTATCGCATCCAACTTGTCTTATGCAGCAGTACTCACACAGCTTAATGATTACAATTTGGAAGCACCCATTTCATTCTATAGTTCAAATCTTCAGGGTGCTGAATTGAATTACTCCGAGGTAGAAAAACAAGCCTTTGCTGTATATAAAGCCGTCAAACATTACAGACCCTTCCTTTTAAAAGCCCACACAAAAGTTATAGTTCCTTTCCCTGCAATAAGGCAACTATTAATCCAAAGAGAACTAGGTGAAAAAAGGGCAAACTGGGTTACAGCACTTCAAGAATATGATTTAGAAATTAAACCAGCAAAGATTGTTAGAGGCCAAGGTTTTTGCAAGTTATTGGCAGGAGCATCCGACATTCCAGAATCAGGTGATACAGATCAAACTGAAGAAATCAACCAGATAAGTATTACTGATTCGGAATCACAATATGCGAACTTGATAATTTATTTGAAAAATGGGTATGCACCTCCTAACTTGTCTTACAAAAACAAAAGGGCCATTATATTAAAAGCAAAAAATTTCACAATTATTGATGATGTGCTTTTTAGGCAAAATTATGATTCAATCTTATTAAGATGCCTAGAAAAACCTGAAGCACAAAAGGTTTTGCAGGAATTACATGATGGACCAACAGGAGGACATTTTGGAGCTGACAGAACAGCCCACAAAATCATTCATGCTGGATATTATTGGCCCACTCTGTTTAGAGATGATTATGAATATGTAAGGAAATGCCGAAATTGTCAAACTTCTAGTGGAAGGCAAAGAAAACCAGCTTTCCCTTTGCAACCAGTCAACATTGAACAGCCATTTGAGAAATGGGGATTGGATATCATTGAGGAAATTACTCCTCATTCTTCCAAACAGCATAAGTATATCCTTACTGCCACTGATTATTTTACTAAATGGGTTGAAGCAATTCCTTTGAAGACAACAAATTCTGAGGCAATAATTGAATTCATAGATCAATTCATCATTACCAGGTTTGGTGTCCCAAATGCTCTTGTTTTTGATAATGCATCTTACTTTTCAGGTAATGCTATGTTTGATTTCTCTATTAAAAGAGGATTTAAATTAAAATATTCTGCTAATTACTATCCCCAGGGTAATGGTTTAGCAGAGTCTACAAATAAAAATCTGATTAAAATTATTAAGCGAACTATCGAACAGAATCATAAAACATGGCACAAATCCTTAATATTCGCACTATGGGCTGATAAGATAACACATAAGGCTTCCACAGGATCTTCTCCATTCAACCTTGTATATGGAAAAGAAGCAGTACTACCCACAAATCTGGTTCTTCCTTCCCTAGCCTTAGTTCAGTTTATTGAGGAAAGCCCTTCTTCTTCTATTCAACTTAGACATGACCAAATTCTAAAATTAGAAGAGGAAAGGGAAAAAGCCAAGGTTATTCATGCAAAACATCAGCAAATCATCAAGTCATCCTTTGATTCAGTCTCATCCGGTTCAAAACAATTTCAAGTCAGTGATTTAGTTCTAAAATGGGACAAAGCCCATGAAGATAAGGGAAAGCACACCAAGTTCCAAAATATGTGGCTTGGGCCATTTCAGATCTGTGAGAAGATAGGCCATTCGACCTTCATATTACAAGATTTATCAGGTTTGAGAGATTCTCTCCCTATTAATGGCCTTATCTTAAAGAAATTATTCAATTGAGAAGGTAACCCCTTCTCCTTTTTAATAGAATTTTGTAGTTTGTAGGACCATTAGAAAATAAAGTTGTAAGGTATCTTCCATTGACCTTTGCTGTACTTAAAAGTTGCTCAACAGAAGTAGTGATGATATTTACTTTTAAAATAATAGAAGTCTTAGATAAGAGGAACAATTTCTAGGAAACTAGGTATAATTGCATTCCAAAAACATACTTCAATTTTTGTAAACTCTTCTCAAAGTTTAGAAGTATTGTAAATCATTTTCTGTTTTCAAATTGGTCACAAAAAGGTTATCAATATCAAAACAGAAACTAATCCAATTTCAGCATCTTCAACTCTTACCCTGTCATCCATTTACTCTTAAGGAGAAAATTGTCCATCCCATTCACCAAAGTTTATGGTTACTCAGAGTGTAATTCTAAAATATTTGATATAAAAGATAAGAGGTCTTATTACAAGCCTGCTTGCCATGATCATCGGGAAATAGTTTAACCGACATTACCAATACTGCATACCAAACAAGGTAATGGCTTAGAATTATAAGACAAGGGGTCTCATCACGAGCCAGCTTGTTCGGTTAGATTACTACCAGTGAATGGCATTGTCAACAGCTGGCCACCAAACCAGGACAATGGCTTTTTATCTTAGCAATAATAGAAAAAGGAAAGGAAATACAAAATATGAAAACATGTTTTGAATTCATTCTGTTAATCACACTCTTAAATGGATGGAATAATGGACAATAATATGGTTTAAAGGTATCCCTGTCGAAACTATGAACATTTGCTGGCAGCAGAGGCTCTACCTATGACAGACAAGTTAACTATAAAAGCTGATTTGGAAAGGTTTTCTGTTTTATCATTATAAACCAATAGAGGCCTATTTAAAACTTAGAATGTATCTAATTTTAAATAAGAGAGGAAATTAGCAAAGATAGTTTCATTTTACTCGGAATGCATATATACCTAGTTATATTAGAATTTTCCCCTTTGATTAGAACTCTATTTTGAAAAAGATTAAGTATTTCCATACTTTTCAGAGATAACTGTTTCTTCCAGCGAATCGCCAATTGTTGTGCTCTACAACAACCCCCCATTTCATATCATTTTTATTCACAAAACTATCATATGAAATGGGTCCCTTTTAGTTTTGATTGGTATCAACTTTGTATTATTCAAAAAGGTTCGAAAACAAAATGAAAACATTATAAAAAACCTTTTTGACAAACCAATTTTGGTCTTATAATATAAATAATCAATCTTTTATCATTGCGATAAAGCGATCGCAAGATCGCATATCGCAATGACAAAGGAGGCATAACTTAAAAACCCATCGGTTTGCTCCGACGCGATAACATGCAATAGCTTATTGGATATCGGCAATCATAAGTTCCCACAATTAAAGTGCCTTTCGACCCGATGCGATGCGATATCGCTATCGGCGATCAGCGATACACTATGCATGCTTTTTAAAGTGTCTTTCGATCCGATGCGATGTGATATCGCATATCGGCGATCGGCGATATACCATGCATGCTTTTTAAAGTGCCCATACTCCCAATGCGATGCGATGCGATATCGCCATCGGCGATCAGGGAATTCAAAAGGTGTCAATATGAAGATTTAAGTCTTCCCCGACACCTGATTGCGATAAAGCAAAAAAGTGCAAACTTCAAAAAGCCGTTAAGGCAGAGGGATATTACGATTAATTCGTATTAAAAGCCTTATCTTTCAAATAGTGATTTACCTACGCTGAACCGCCAAAACATTCAAGGCACGCTTAAACAAATCATTCGGCTGATTAATGATATGATGGGCATTTAAAGGATTGGGAGGTTTTAACAGCCATTTAATGAAATAGTAAGTCTTAAAATCTTCTCATAGATTGTATCCGCGGCCACTTTAAAGTTAATACCTCATCACGCATTGATCAATATATCTCACTCGTATTTGGTTTTCACTACCAATTCTCTGTGTTACGCTTATTTCCACTACTATGCAGAATTCTTCCGAAGTAATAGATTCAAGCAGAATGGGGAAGAAGTCTAAGAAAACCACAGTCGCTTCCACTGCACCAGCCACAGGACAAGCCGTCGCTGATCCAGCAAATAAAAAGAAAGGATTAATATCTGATACTACATGCTTAGGACTTGCCAAGACCACTTGGCAAAGTACCTATAATTTGATCGAAGCCGAAGAACCAAAGGTGATGGGAGTACAAGCTGCAGCGGGTTCCAGTAGAAAATATGATGGTACTTTGAAAGACTTGGCCAACTCTTTCCTTCATCGGATAGCGGCTCGGGAGAAAATTCTCCCATATACGGATGTAGTAAAGTGGGCAATTGAGGAAATCCCAATTACGGACAGAACTTTCTGCACCAAAGATGGGAGAATCTTTGGTTCATTCAAGGCTGATGATTTAAGGCAAATGTATCATTTGCCTGAGTCAGAGAAGAAATACAACAAGGCATTTCTGGAGAAATTCCGAAATGAGAACGAAACTGAATCCGAACCCATTCGGGAATGGAGGCAAAATCCGGCGAAACACAAGCATGAATCTTCTAGTAAGTACTCTGTGGATTCTCTATGTTCTCCGTATTGTTATGCTGGGATAATGATGTGTAGACTGTGGGGGTTGCACGATTCCGCTAATTTCACTATAGAAATGGTTCCCTTGATGGAAGCGGCATGTAATAGCGAGATAATGGATTGGGCAACCATACTATCAGATAAGCTAGCGAAAACAGTTCTTAGTTTTAGAACTAAAACTTCCGTCTCAGAAAGGATTATTCCCCCATTCTACTACAGTGCCTATATTCTAGATACCCTGTGTTTTAATTCTGAGTTTCCTGTACTCGGCTGGAGGTGGACTCCACAAGACCCCACACCTATTCACATATACCACCAGAAATTGTGGAAGACTTCCTACAAGCACCATTTGTACCAAGTCTGTAACGGCTTCATGTTACCCATTCATTATTCTATTTTTAATAAACCTGCTCCCAAAATTTCTTACCAAGCAGGGATTGATTTAACATCAATAGGAAGATGGTTCAGAGAGGAGAAATTTACTTATGTAAGAATTTTCAGCAGCCAAGCCGAACCTCATGTCCTTCCTTTGTACATACCTGACAAAGGGAGATAGCCTATCATATCATTGCTGAGGGAGTTACACAGACTCTCAAGAAAAATAAGAAGCAGGTCTGGCCCTCCTTTCCTCTGAGATGTGGTGTCTACACTTTGCATGATTTTAAACATGCAGAAAAAGAAGTTGCAAAAATCAAATCATTAACTCTGGCAACTCTCCCAAGTAGGCGATTTGATCCCAACAAAGTCGCCTATAATGCACTTGAACAAACAAAATTAACAAAGTTTGATCATGTAGAAGACCAGTTTGACGACCTGTTCTCTTCAGCTGAATCAATGTATCAGGTTAGATTGTTGGCCATAATGCAATACAAAGATGAAGGGTTAACTGAATTCAACAGACTTAGAGAACAGAGGTTGCAAACTCTGCCTCTAGATCTGTTAGCAACAACTGTAGAAATTTTGAATAATTTAACACATATTCACAGAGATTATCCTGATTATACACTTATAAGCGGAACATGCATAATACATAACCTCCTCTACGTTGATCATCAATTTACAGAAGCAGAAACATTCACAGGCACACATAGAAGCATCAATCAGACATATTAACACAATATTTTCCCGGGGAAAGCATCTCGCTAAAATCCCCAACTATATGTATATTATATTGATTAAATCATGTAACAATACATAGTACAATACTCATCCCAAGTACTCAGTACTATCTCCTCATGCTACACACAATACAACTCATATTTGATCTCCAAATCTCCCCCGCTGCTTGCCTACCTCCACAGCTCAATACCTGCTCAAGAACTGATGAGAATGGCTTCCCAAACTCGTATTTCACCTCAAAATAATCACTCACACTTTGTTGGACATGAGAAAAGGCTACAATACTGGGCAAATACGTGATAAAACTCATTGGCATACTCAATCCCTTGATTGTGCAAGATCTGGTGCACAACTATACTCACAATTGATAGCAATCTGATTCTCTAACACCTGTCCCTGCTGAACTGAACATGCACTGACATGCAACTGAGTTAACTGATGTATTCTATAGTTTTATTATGAGTTAATAACTTGTGAATTAATTAATAACTAATTCACCCAACTCATCTCTAGTCTATTGATCAGTTAGACTAAATACAACCAGTTTAACAAAGCTAAACTGAACACAACTGCATCAACTGCACCTCCAGTCCACTAAACTCAACTCACTTGAGTTCTAACTGAAGTCCTGCATGCAAATATTAGTCATCCCATAGGTAACCACGTATTTCCCTCTAGGATCTACATGTACCACATCCGTAGCTCATCCTGAAGTGCTCCAAGAGAATAAGATCAAGTTTATAGTCCAAATATTATTATGAGACAATAGTATTTGACTTTTCTATTTTTGACAGCCAGTCTAAAAATAGACTTTGATCACTCACACTGTGATCATTCACACTTTCATCAAAAATAGAAGTCCATCTATTTTTTCCCAACTTGACCAATCATCCATAAACAGCAACCTGCAATCCATAGACATGATCCATATGTCTAAAAATAGACATAGTCTAAAAATAGACTTGCGCCAAAAATAGCCTGTGGGTCCACTTAGTGAAGGTGACTCTTTTCACTAAGCTCCATCATCTTATTGCACTCTCAACAAGCATTTCTTGTTGCACACTTTTCAACACTCCCTCTCAACAAGAAAGGCTTCCTCTCAAACCCGATCCTATAACTCTGGAATGTTCTCCATGCAACACATCTGGCTGGTCCACTTGCTCTGTCATCAAAGTCTCTGACTGCTATTGCCTCTGTCGACTGAAACTCTACATCTCTGTGCTTTTTAGTATCTGACTACTCTAGCCTCTGTCACTTTGACCTCTGACTGCATCCGTGGTGTTGCTGGTTCTATCTCCCAGCATTGCATCTGCACTGCACCTCCCAACTGACCTCCCTTTTGGGATAGAAACACCCTCTGATGCTGAAGCTCTACCTGCTGATGAAAAGTGCTCCCTCTTTGACATCTGCGCTACTGCAACAACTCCGTGCATCTCGCACCATTGCACACCTCTCTGTGCCACCTAGCACTGTGCAAAACACTTGTGCCTCTCGCATTGCTACAGCCTGCTAGCTATGCGCTGTCCTGGGATTCCCTGCACTGTCGCTCTCTCTGCCGCTCCATCTGCATCTATCTCTACCCAATCAGTCAGTTCCTGCTACTACACATCGGGGCTCCCGTAGCAAGGTCTCATCCAAGAGGTTGGGTACCTCAAGGATCCTGCCCCTCCTCCTTGGGACTATCAATCCACATCACCCCACCTCCTACCTGGAGGTATGGCTACATGTGATCCCTCATCCCACCTGGCTCGAAGTTTCCCCCTACTGGAGGTCTCTGGATGAGTAGATGTCTCTACTCGATCTCCTCTCAGCTTCCCCTGTTGTGGCTCCTCCACAATTTCCTGAAGCTGCTGCACCAATCGTGGCTCCTCCACAGTCGTCTGAGACTTCTTCTGGCTCTGCATGTTGAGAGGTAATATACGCTCCCTCTCAACCACCAAGTCTCCATCAGTTGCCTTGCTACTCAAGGCTTTGCATGCATCTTGAACCTCAAGAGCATACAGGTTCTTGACTCGTGAACCAATCTGCTTCACCTGTCTAGTGATGATGTGTCTAAGGAAAACCTTTCCCTTACTAAAGACCACATCATAGCCTCTATCTTCCAACATCGCGATCGACACCAAGTTTCTCTTCAGTCCTGGTACATACTTGACATTGGTCAAGGTAAGGCGAGCTCCATGCTCCCTCTGAAAAATAACCGTGCCTACACCTGAGACACTATACTTCTCATCATTACCCATCCCTATGAGTATCTGGAGATCTTTCTCCTCCAAAGTACTGAACAAACTTTTGTCACCGGTCATGTGGAAAGAAGCTCCACTGTCAAGAAACCAACCACTTCCCATCATGGATGAAACCATGCATGCGAAGAGTGTGAAGTCCAACTCAAACTGTGAAGCAAGTGAGGCTGCCTCACCTTCAGATCCTTCCCCGGATCCCTTCTTGGACTTCTTCTTTGGGCAATTAGTAGCATAATGACCCAACTCATGACAATGAAAGCATCTCACCTTCGCCTTGTCAACCTTCTTCCCATCATTGGAAGAACAAGATTCGGAAAGAGAACCCTTCTCCTTCCCCTTCTTCACCTTACTCGCTAAGGCACAGTTCTCCTCATCCTGCATGGATGAAGAACTGTCTCTGGTGCTCCATCTAGTCTCCTCCTGCATCAAATCCGACCATGGTCGTTCCCAATTTGGCAGTTTCTCCCTTCCATTCACTGAGTCCTGGTAGCTATGCCAACTCTTAGGAAGGTCAAGGAGTGCTAGAATCACCATCCTCATCCGACAGTCACCCCCACACTTCCCAGCTCATCCCGGCATTGGGTGAACTTCATGAGATACTAGGGCATACTGTCTCCATTCTCACACTGAATGTTTCTGAGTTTTATCTCTTTCTTTGGAATTAAATTCGAATTCCACCAGCTCAAAACTCAACTGCTTCTGATCTAGAATTCGTGAGAACAAAGTATTTCTTGTACAGAGATTGATTGTCTGGGCATTCACCGGATATCTCACCTTCCAAAAGAAGGATGAATCCAGAGGCTACCTGGCCCGATTACAGACTCTACCTGAAGAAATAAAATGTAAACACTTTCTAAATAATAGATCTGATGATCAACAACACTGATATCATGTAGAACTTCTTCTACAAATCAGCTAGCTCCGATACCATGTAGAAACTTTTTCTACAAATCATCTAGCTCTGATACCATGTAGAAATTTTGAAAAATTTAACACATATTCACAGAGATTATCCTGATTATACACTTATAAGCGGAACATGCATAATACATAACCTCCTCTACGTTGATCATCAATTTACAGAAGCAGAAACATTCACAGGCACACATAGAAGCATCAATCAGACATATCAACACAATATTTTCCCGGGGAAAGCATCTCGCTAAAAACCCCAACTATATGTATATTATATTGATTGAATCATGTAACAATACATAGTACAATACTCATCCCAAGTACTCAGTACTATCTCCTCATGCTACACACAATACAACTCAGATTTGATCTCCAAATCTCCCCCGCTGCTTGCCTGCCTCCACAGCTCAATACCTGCTCAAGAACTGATGAGAATGGCTTCCCAAACTCGTATTTCACCTCAAAATAATCACTCACACTTTGTTGGACGTGAGAAAAGGCTACAATACTGGGCAAATACGTGAGCAAAATCATTAGCATACTCAATCCCTTGATTGTGCAAGATCTGGTGCACAACTATACTCACAACTGATAGCAATCTGATTCTCTAACACCTGTCCCTGCTGAACTGAACATGCACTAACATGCAACTGAGTTAACTGATGTATTCTATAGTTGTATTATGAGTTAATAACTTGTGAATTAATTAATAACTAATTCACCCAACTCATCTCTAGTCTATTGATCAGTTAGACTAAATACAACCAGTTTAACAAAGCTAAACTGAACACAACTCCATCAACTGCACCTCCAGTCCACTAAACTCAACTCACTTGAGTTCTAACTGAAGTCCTACATGCAAATATTAGTCATCCCATAGGTAACCACGTATTTCCCTCTGGGATCTGCATGTACCACATCCGTAGCTCATCCTGAAGTGCTCCAAGAGAATAAGATCAAGTTTATAGTCCAAATATTATTATGAGACAATAATATTTGACTTTTCTATTTTTGACAGCGAGTCTAAAAATAGACTTTGATCACTCACACTGTGATCATTCACACTTTCATCAAAAATAGAAGTCCATCTATTTTTTCCCAACTTGACCAATCATCCATAAACAGCAACCTGCAATCCATAGACATGATCCATATGTCTAAAAATAGACATAGTCTAAAAATAGACTTGCGCCAAAAATAGCCTGCGAGCCCACTTAGTGAAGGCGACTCTTTTCACTAAGCTCCATCATCTTGTTGCACTCTCAACAAGCATTTCTTGTTGCACACTTTTCAACAACAACCCCAGCAACAAGACCAAGCGAGCCTGAACAACAACATTCAAAGGAACCTCCGGTTACAACAAAAGAACAAGAGAAAGTGCAAGAGGAAACCCAAACTAAAGAGCAGGAGAAAGTGCAGGAGGAGACCCATACTAAAGAGCATAAATAGAGCAACATAGAAGTGAATGTGGATACTCATATTGATCCAAAATTGCTCCAGGAATGGCAGCAATTCAATTCTATTATTAGTAGTCTGGAATGTTCAAAGGACACCGAAACTTCGAAACCAGCAGATACATAGGAAACCACTTCACAACAGGTTCCAAGTGGAACCAGCGGCCTACCTAGTTCAAAGGAAGTAGAAATAATACCAAAAGACCCCTCCGATCAAATCATTTTGCAGGTAGAAGAAATTCCTCCCTTGGATGTCTTCTATAGCCCAAGGCACAAAGCTGTAGTAAAACGACAGAGGAAGAGAAGAAGGACTGATCAACCTTCCCTTTTCCTAGAACAGACAGTCACGGGCAATGTGGTTTCGAAGGAGGAATTTGACCCCTCTGATGACCTAACAAAACTATCACAATATGCTGGAGCCTATTCGGCAGCAACAATAGACAAGGCATCAGAGGTGAGTCTTTTATTAAAAACAAAAGACCAGGAAATCTTTTTATTGCAGGCACAGCTAATAGAAGCACAGCAAAAAGCGGAGCAGGCAGAACAGCAATTGTTAACACAACAGCAAATAAATAATCAATTAACTCAACAATTGCAGGCAGAGAAACAAAGGATTGATCACAGCGCAATCCAGAAGCAGAAAGAGTTGTCTGAAGCCTTGGCACAACTGAGGGCAGCAAATGAGCAAATGCTGAAGACAAAAGATGAGCAGATTGCTCAACTATCAGCACAGCTTGAGAAGACAAAGGGCGTCCCACAAATAACCGAATTCAAATTAGAAGCATTATAGGTAAATAAGGCATTAATAGCCCAAATCAAGCTTCTATGTCAACAAATCGCCCAGGCGGAGCCACTATGCGAATTGACGGCATCAATAAGTAAACAAATAGAAAAGGCTAGAACAGAATTAGATCAAGCTGAAGAAACGTTAACTGAATTTCTTGACTGGCAAGATACTGATCAGGGACAAGCGGCAAATTTACCAAGAATTTTAGAGTCGCATAAAGATATATTGTTTACAGAATGGCAGTCCCAGTTAATGAAAGCAGAGAGAGCAATTTCAAGGTGCAAATCAACCACAAGTAATTTGGTTGAATTGGTTAATAATACTCTCTACTTGTCAAACATGATTTCCCAATGCACTCCAGGTAAATTGACAGCGATCAAAACATTAGAGCAGTCATGCTATCCAGATCTAGAGGAAAAGGGGAGATTAATTGCTGGAATTAATAGCTTAACATGGGATACCTATTGGTTCTTCTTGGTAAAACCACACAGTCAAAGAGCCGCCCTCAAACGCCTTACACATGCAATCGGGTATATTATCCCCGATATTCAGGATGCCACCTATGCCGCCCAGCTTAACTCTCGCCTCAACAGACTGCCCGAAGTGGAGCCAATGCCTGCGATAAGTCAGCTCAAGTTTAAAGGCAAACGGCTTACTTGATGATTAATGCCGCCGACTGCCAGGCTGCTGAGAAGGAGATATTCAAAATCATTTGATACCAATTAAGTAGGATTTTAGTTTCATAGATAGTTAGTTTAATTTAGTATTTATAGACCCTTTCATGTTTTTAGAAAGGGTCGTAAAGTTTTGTACTTGACTTAAAACCTGAAGTTTCACTACTATGCTTCAGGTATATTCTTTTATAAAACTGGACCAATCATTCTGATTTTGGCAAAGATGCTTTTATGCAAATGTGCACTACTCTCTTTGTTTGAAAGTATTTCTGTGTTAGAGGAAGAATTTCAAATAGCGATTGATGTTGGAGAGTGACTCGCAGCTCATATGGTACTATTATCTATGTCTAAATCCATTCTTTTTATATGAATTGTTATTTGATTGCCTTTGCTATTATCGAATATATATATGTGTTTTAACAGCATTTCTTTATTCCCTTCACTATTGAATGTTTATGGTAATGCTTTTCTTTTGATCATATATGTATTGATGATATAAATGATGAGTGTAGCAATATTGCGTTAATCACTTTGTTTAACTATTTAAGCAAAGTAATCTTTGAATGAGTAAATGTCCATGTTTATTAGATGGAGTCATCTACATGCCTGTTAATAAACATAGATCATCAAGCGCTACACCTCAAAGTACAATAGTTCCCAGGATTAGTAGTAATTCTTTTTATTTCGCTAATAAATTAAGTTATTCTCCTATCATTAGATTAGTTAATCAATCATTCATTCATTCCGTTTATTCATTGCTGGGAAACTGGTCCCATTATCCCCAGTCGGAGCCACCATTCCAAACGGAAAAGGAGCTGTATTAAGGTCCGGACCGGGTGGTTATCCCCCAATGTTGATACAACGATTTTCGGGGCATCAACACAATGGTAAATCCCAGAAGGGATAATGTAGCCATATAAGGAGCACCAATATTTCTGAAAGAAGGAAAAGGACTAGGATTCCCATCAAAAGGGATTCCTTGATCAGTGGACTTCGGATTTATCGCCATATGTTTCAACCTAAGATCAACTAAGGAATAGGGATGTTATTTGTAGTCAATTAATTTTAACGACACTTGGACACAACTTTTCTTTTTCATTTTTTAAAGAGCCGAGAAAAAGCTAAAGATGACTCTAGTCGCCTTCGATTTTTAATGATCCTGGAAGGACAAATGCTCAGATGGACCTTTTCTTTTAGAGAGTCGAAAAGGAATGAAAGTGACTACTCTAGAAAGTCTAGACAAAGGGATTACCAAACCAATCACAAAACTACAATATACACCTTGGTGATAAATTAAAGAGAAATTACCAAGGACTTATGTACGACAATCAATCTTCCTGAATGTTGTGTTCAGTGCATTGTGATCAATAAAGTGGAAGACTCGGTTTCCTATGGATAAAGGATTTAATCCTATTGTGGTCTCCCAATATATATGCGATGGTACGGGGAGCACAAGTCTGTGCTAGCACTTGTCGTATCAAGGAGGAGGAATCACCCAACCTTCAATGAAAATGATAGCCACTAGTTTTAATGATGCTGGAACATGTCACTAGCCTATTACTCTAGATATTGCGTTAAGTTCCAAAGCATTGTTAGGTTCATTGAAATTCATTTTAAAGTTGATCTTGTTTACATTTTTCCTTTCAATGGTTCACCACGTAATGATGATCTGAAATTCCTAAGATGCAATCTGCAATGATAAACAATTTTGTTTATTTGAGCAATGAAAATCCTAGCTACTAGTGAAAGAAGATGACAGTGCTTTTAAGCAAAGAGCAAAGAGCAAAGAGCACACACTAGTGCATTTCCCTAAATCATCTTTTCGCACACAAATCAAAAATGCTAAATGCAAATGCATGTATTTTTTTTCGTTCTCCTTAATGTGAATGACGCAAAAAGGAAAACTAAATGCAGCAAAGATCTGAAATATTTCACTGAAAATGACATTTTCGACAACTTCTTCTTCAAAAGGGAAAGGAAGACCCAAAATGACACTTTCAATTTTGAATAAAAATGCTTTCGACACTTTGAATGTAAACAATTCAAGTCAAATACATCAATAAAAATTTAATCAATTATCAAGGGAAGGAAGAATTTACGACACTTCTCTTTTCGACAAAAAACGACAATTACGACACTTTTTGTATCAAAGCGACAAATTGACTAAAACAACTTTTCGACAAAGGATTGTAAATGAGGAACAAATACAAAAAAACATTCACTAATCCTAATGTAATTGAGGCTGATCTAAGTGATGCAAGTAAGCTTCAGTGAAGAGGCATTGTTCATTTGCAGCAAAACAACCAAACAAAATTGAAAGCAAGTCAAAAACCCTCATTATCTAGATGGAAAAAGTGTTCAGTAAATCATCGCACCTAGGCTTCACAAAAATTGAGATGCATCACACTTTCTACACTAGGGAGGTGCTATGCATACTGAGTCACAGTGGAAGACAGTGCGATGGTCTAGGGAGTGCAACTGAAAAGGGTTTTGGCTCAAATATGGAGCAGTTTTCAATGAACTAAGCTAGGTTTTGATGAACAATGATGAGCAAAGTATGATGGAATGTCTTGAGAGGTTACTGAGCTATGAAAAGGGCATCTAGATGTGCTTGCAAGTAAAATGTTTAATTCATAAACTAAACCAAAGATTGACTAAAGCAGCATTCATCTACTATACAATTGCAAAGCAAGAGCAGTTTAAAACCTACCTCGCTGACTTCAGACTCTGTCTATAGTTTATCAAATTGAACATAAAACAAACAATAACAACAAACAAACATCTACTCATTCCCCAGCGGAGTCGCCAATTTGTTTCTGGGAAAATTAGTGTCTTGTCGAACGACTAACCCTCTAGGTTTGGCAACTACCCTAGAAACAACAGTTTAAAGCAATTCAATGATTTTTCCTATGTGTAACAGATAAGAGAAAGATAGTGGAACTAACCTGGAACTTCCACTTAATCCCTTGCTTGATCTCTCTCTCCTTTGGCAGATCCTGCAACTCCTCCCCATACTTAACACACTTGGAGAGTACCTGCACAAGTACAACAACAAAGAACCATCAAAGCATCGTGATCTATTACAACATAAACATTACAGAATCAGATATATAATGAACAAATGATAGCATTCACAATTGCACAATCATATGGGAGAAAACTTGAAGAGATTTATTAATAGAAAGGAGAATTACAACCCAGTTGTCTAATCCAATGCCATCCTCCCAACTACAATCCTTCTTCACCTCATGAAATAGCAAGATCAAACCAACAAGAATACAATGCTCTCTCCTCAATGACAAACTATCAGCACTTACTTGCAATTCACAACATTCCAGCCTTCTGATATCTTGGATGGGAGATCCTTTTGTAGATGTTTGCAAGGGTATGAGTCATCCATGGGGTTTGATTAGTGTCATTCCACTTGTTACAATTGTTTCCACAAGAGAGGGTAACTAGAGATTATTTCCTAACCTCTTTGGTCATCCTTGGGTGAATTTAGAGAGGCAAGTGGCACAAGAGAAGTTTCTAGAAGATTTCATGAGAAACCAACTAACAAACTGTCCCAGAAATTTGTCCATCCTCACCCATTGCACCTATAGAAGTCCTAAATAGTATGCATCGCACCTTGATAGTGTACCAGTCAGTGTGCATCGCAGTTTATTAGTGGAGAAATCAGTATGGTCCAATTTAGGCTCTTTCTGGATGATTTCTAAAGTGGAGCTTCTGGGGAATGATGCACTCAGATGACTAAGTTCCTTTAGGGTATGAAACAACTCTTTTAGGGGTTGATGAGCCCTAGTTTATTGACATATAAGTTTGGGGTTGATGTGCCCAAATATTTCTATAACAAACCCATTTAAGACCACTTCAACCAACCCATGCCTGCCATTTAAAACATCCATTCCCTTAAGCAGTTTCCTACCTAAAGAAACGAAAGTTGTGTCCCTTTCTCAATCAGTTAACATAATTACAATTATTTACAAAGTGAAAAATATTTACCCAGGGGATATCACAGTCCCCTCCCCCTTGGGGGGAACACCATCCTTAGTGTTGAATATCCATATATAACAAGCATGATTTAGACCAAGTATTGTTGTTCAGGGAGATTTATATCCACAAGTATGTATAACATTTACAATGTATTTACATTTATTTTACTCAACGAATAAGAAAGGATATGTTTCCCTTAATTAGACATCCATTTCCCACATGGCTTCCTTAGGCCCAAAGTATTTCCACTGCACTTTGACTTACTCTATTGCTCGATTTTGGAGCATGAACTTCCTTCTAGGATGCACAAAGGTTTCGACTATAACTCTTCCTCTAGTTCCACCTATAACACAGTCTAATCAATAACATCATTAGTTTCATGTACATATCTTTTAAGCAATGAAACATGGAAAACATCATGGACTTTCACCAATAGTGGTCAGGCTAATCTGTATGCCAATGAGCCTATCCTTTCAATTATTTTGAAAGGCCAACTGAACTATGGTGTTGACTTGGAACACAACCTAATTTTCAAGGAATTATTCTTGTGTTTGGTCCTCAAGTAAACATGTTCCCCAACTCAAAATTCCTTATGCACCCTATATTTATCCGCATAGATTTTCTTCTATATTGTGCCACCTGTTGGGTGTGGTGCCTGATTATCTTCTGTATTCAAAGGTATCACCATATTGGGCCCCAGTTCGTAATGGGGCGGCAATGCTGCCTATAAAATACTCACTGCAGGGGGGATAATAAATTGCCTTGTAAAATGTTGTAATTTCGTAGTCAATCTGGGTCATTCATTAGGTGGAGATCTGACGGTAGAAGTTATGTTTAATTTAGGGTTTCCTAGAAGGCAACCCCTAGATATATATGAGGGAATTATATTACGTCTATGTAGATCTGTATTCTGAGTGAGAAAGAGAGAGGAGATTGTGTGAGAGCGAAGAGGGAATTACAACGGATTTGTTATAGGTCGTATCTCTTCAGTTTGCTGGATAATATAAAAGGAAGGACTCGTTGTTTCCCCATGGACGTAGCCCAAACTGGGTGAACCATGTATATCTGTGTCTCTCTTGTTTTATGTGTTTCCTGTGTTTATATTTCTGCAATATTTTATGTGTTCCATTGATTTGTAATATATAATTTTCTAACAACTGGTACCAGAGCCGAAGGTCTATTTAGCTGATAAATGCGTAGGAGAGAAGGGTTCCTGGTTCAAGTGGGAGAAATGACAGAAGATGGTAGGTTTAGGGTTGAAAAATTTAACGGCCAAAACTACTAGCCATGGAAGATGAAGATGGAAGATTATCTGTATCAGAGAGATATGTACCAACCATTGAGTGGAAAGGCAAAGAAGCCGATGAGTATGACAAACACAGAATGGGATATTCTCGACAGAAAAGCACTTTGAATAATACAGTTGTGCCTAGCGGCATCGATAGCGTTTAATATTTCAAAGGAAATGACAACAGAGGGTTTAATGTCAACATTGGTCAAACTATATGAAAAACCCTCAGCCTCAAATAAGGTATTTCTTATGAAGCAATTATTTAATATGAGGATGTCAGAAGGTGGATCTATTGCTCATCACTTAAATGAATTTAATACAGTTACTAGTAAATTAAGTTCTATAGGGGTAACTTTTGATGATGAAGTTAGGGCTTTGTTATTTCTGTGCTCATTGCCAGAAAGTTGGAATGGTTTAGTTATGGCCATTAGTAACTCTATCTCTGGATCTAGTACTTTAAAGTTTGATGATATTGTCGGTGCAAGCCTTAGTGAGGAAATGTGACGGAAAAGCTCCGATGAGACATCAGGTAATGCTTTGACTGCAGAGACTAGGGGAAGAAAAATGGAAAGAGGAAAGAGCCCTGGATATCGCAGCAAGTCAAGAAAAGGCAGATACAAGTCTAGATCAGGGATAGTATGTTGGTAATGCTGGAAGAAAAGACACCTGAAGAAAGACTGCAAGTCTTGGAAGGGAAAAGAAGGAGACACACAGCAAGAAAACAATCATGAAGTGAATGTGATAGGTGATGTGTTGCAAGATGCTTTGATTCTTTCTTTAGAAAACATTATTAATGCCCGAGTGATAGATTCAAGGGCCTCATTCCATGCCACACCTGATAGGAAACATTTTCATGGTTATATTCAAGGAGATTTTGGACAGGTTCAATTGGGTGATGATAAACCCTGTAAAATCATTGGAATGGGTACAGTTGTCATAAAACAGAAGAATGGAAATCAATGGATATTGAAGGAGGTAAGGCATGTTCCAGATCTGAAGAGAAATATTATTTCAACAGGGCAGTTGGGAGGTGAAGGTTGTGTGACTACCTTTACAGATAAAACCTGGAAGATCACTAAAGGATCCCTGGTAATAGCAAAGGGAGAAAAGGTTGGTACATTATATTTATGTAATGGTATTTCTAATTATGTTAATTCTTTAACCTCTACAGGAGAAGATATGGCATTGTGGCATCATAGGCTCGGGCACATGCGTGAGAAGGTGATGCAAATTCTTCACTCAAGAAATTTGTTGCCAGGTTTGAAGCATGTTGATTTAAAATTCTATGAAAACAGTGTTTATGAAAAACAGAAGAGAGTCAGATTCCTCAAAGTTGGGAAAGAAAATAAGAGCGAAAAATTAGAGCTTGTGCATACAGATGTATGGGTACCTACTCAAGTATCATCTCTTGATGGCTCTCATTATTATGTTACTTTTATTGATGATGAAACAAAAAAAAATGGATTTATTGTAGTCAAAATAAATCTAATGTATTTGATACTTTCAAGAAATGGAAAGATTTGGTTGAGAATGAGACAGGAAAAAGGTTGAAGTGTCTCAGATCAGACAATGGAGGTGAATATTGTAGCAAAGAGTTTGATAGGTACTATTTAGAAAATGGAATTCGTAGAGAGAAGACAGTTCTAGGAACACCACAAGAAAATGGTGTGTCAGAAAGTATGAACAGGACAATCATGGAGCATGCAAGGTGCATGAGATTTCATGCAGGATTGCCTTTACAATTATGGGTAGATGTTGTAGATACTATTGTTTATCTAATAAACAGAGGGCATTCAAGTTCCTTGGATGGTGGTATTCCAGAGGAGGCATGGACAGGTAAAAAGGTAAACTACTCATTTTTAAAAACTTTTGGTTGTGAAGCCTTTGTCCACATTAATAAAGAAAATAGAACAAAGCTTGAGGTAAAATCAAAGAAATGTAATTTTATTGGATATGGTGTTAATGATTTTGGTTATCACTTTTATGATTGCGAAAAACACAAAATCATTAGGAGCATAGATGTCATATTGAATGAAAAGGTTTTGTATAAGGATCAGATGCAGGAAAAGAAACAAGAAAAATAAAACAGAGAATACACATTGCTTGATGAGATCACAGAAACAGTGATGGTGCCTAAAAGTCATAATGATCAATGGCCAGAACAACAATCACAATAGCAACAAGCACCTCAAACACCTAAAAGTGGTGTTAGAAGATCTACCCGGATAAGTAGACCCCCTAACCGATACTCTCCTTCATTATATTATGTATTGTTGACTTATTTTGGTGAACCGGAATGTTATGAAGAAGCAGTGTAGGTAGAAACCAAGAAGAAGTGGGAGCAAGCCATGAAAGAAGAGATAGACTCCATAGCACATAAACATACTTGGGACTAAGTCAGGTTGCCTGCAGGTAAAACAACATTGCATAATAAATGGGTTTACAAGTTGGAGGAAGAAGATGGAGGTAGAAAAGGTTATAAAGCTAGACTTGTGGTGAAAGGGTTTGCACAAAAAAAGGGTATAGACTTTGATAAGATATTTTCTCCTGTTGTTAAAATTACTTCAATCAGAACTATTTTATGTCTAGTAGCAGCTAAATATTTGCATCTTGAGCAGTTAGATGTAAAGACAACCTTTCTCCATGGGGATTTGGAGGAAGAGATATATATGCAGCAACCACAAGGATATGAGGTAAAAGGGAAGGAGAAATTAGTGTGCAGGTTGAAGAAGAGCTTGTATGGCTTAAAACAGGCTCCAAGGTAGTGGTATCTAAAATTTTACATGTTTATGTCTGAACAAGGTTATACTAGATCTCACTCTGATCATTGTGTTTATCTCCAAAGGCAAAATGATGGCAGCTATATTATATTGTTATTGTATGTAGATGACATGCTTGTTGCAAGTTCTAACATGCAAGAAATAAATGTGCTCAAAATAAAATTGGCGAACTCATTTGCAATGAAGGATTTGGGTGCTGCAAAACAAATCCTTGGTATGAGAATAACTAGAGACAGGAAGAATCACAAATTAACATTGTCTGAAAGTGAGTACATAGAAAAGGTGCTGAAAAGGTTTAATATGCAGAATGCAAAACCAGTTAGTATACCTTTGGCTAGCCATTTCAAATTAAGTAAGGAGGATTGTCCCAAGACTCAGGAAGAAATGACTCATATTGTAGGTTTTAACCCCGTACAGAAATTACCTGCATATGAATTCTAAAACACAGAAAATAAACAATGCGAGAGCATAACACATAAAACACATATACACAGAGATTTCCCTTGGATCCCAAAACCAGGACTACCAACTTGATTTTTCATTATGTTCCTTTCAATGTTACAATACATATTTATACATGCTGATGCATCCAATACCATGGACTAAAAACCATCGTGTCCAAAACCATAGAACAAAAACCATAGGTAGGTCTGCCCAATCTAATATACGGTTCAAAAAACAAATTCCCAAGGCGCTGCCCCAGACCTCGTAAAGGGGGGCTAGCAGACCCCCTCAAACCCCCCACTGCGTAATCGGTACAATGAAGGGGGGGCTCCGCCCCCCTTCTAACCCCTCGATTAACTACGTGGGCTAGTCGTGGAAAGAATATAACACAACCCAACATTCTACCACTTGTTGTTTTCTTTCCTCAGGGGGCCACAAGAGAGCTTAGTCATTTTTCTAGCCCTGAAACACCCATTGTCTCTCTACACTGTTAAGGGAGAATGTCCCCTAGGGTCTTATCTATAAATAAAAACATACATTCCACACAACCATGATGCTAATATAAACAAACTACGCGAAGAGGGGTGCACCTGGGGGTCCTTCGTTTGGGAAGATCCAGCTAGGGTCCAAACCCTCTTGGAGTTCCTTTTTCTCCTTCAACCTAAAAAACAATTAATTCAAGGAAGCACGGGAGTATATGGACTTAACATCATAAAGAAATCAACTTCATATCATACTGAAAGTTAGTTATGCAATTGAAATAATCATTCATTTGTGAACCATAACATTGATATCATAAACATGAAGAAGATTCATATCAGGAACAAGACAAGTGTTTCTTTTATTATAGATAACTAATTTACATAAAGGAATGATTTCACCTGAGTCTTCCTTTTACAGACTCCAAGCTGAACCATCCTCTGGATTCATCCCATCTCAAGCCTTCAACAAGGTCCTTCCATAACTCACTCAAGGATATCTCAACAAAAATACATCATAACTCAAGGAAACAAGGGTTTCCTATAATCGGGGAAGTGCTGGAAGCATAGGGATCTTCAAACCTGATCTAGGATAATCTCAACAGAGTGATATTTCTCTCTCTTCTCTCCTCCCTTAGGCGCCTTTTTATATTTCTCCCAAATTACTTTTCTAGTTGGTAATTCATTGGGAACAGTTGGGCCACGGGCACTAATAGGTAATCAGCAGGTAAAACCTGCGATCTCCACCCAAAATTAAGGAGATTTAATTTTTTAAGTGTTTTAAGACATATACGTGGGTTGGGTATAGACAGACCCGCGCACACACGTGTTTAGCTTAGGGCAATGTCACGTATAGGGAGTAAAACAATGTTTTTTAAGTATTTGGACCAGGTCTGAAAGGAGGAGTTTCCCTAGGCCATGAGTGTAGCATCATAAACATCAAGAGTGATATTTGGAGCTATAACAGATGCCCCCTAATATATGAGGTCAGAAGGGGTAGATGATGGCCAAAATATATTATGTAAGTGCATGGAAAGGAAACCTGTCAAAAGTTGAGAAGGACTTTGTTACATAGTAATTTGTCACTATCTTCACTCCAGTCTTCCTACTGTGTCATGTGTCTAGAGTCATTCATGCTCATGTTAGATAAATGCTCTCTGATGTTGCCAAATGACCCACTTTTCCAAAGGTTTCTACCTCATCGCGTTTGTTGGATAAGTAAACGCGCTGATGGGCGCTCCAAAATAGTCCAAAAGCACTGCCATCGTGGAAGTACATGTGATTCCCGCGATGGTCGGATTTTATGTGCCAGTGTGATTGTTGCTTGTAATCCTGAGCGATGATCTGACTAGCTACGTTATTCAATAGCGATGTCAGCGCGGAAGTCTAGTTATGTTCCCGCCATGATCCAGATTGGACGAATTTGTTCCAACAGTCGGCCTTCCAGATGACTCCAGACCTAGTTGTTGGCCTAGTTTATGTCACCCTCCTTTCTCTGGCGTGGTTGTTCCATCATTTGTGCTACCTTCCTTGGAGATAAGCTCATTCTCCCATCTTTCATGGATACTCATTCTCCTATTTAAACTCTCACCATTGCTATGTGTGGCTAGTTTTTGGAGTTCTTAGTCTTTGGAATAGTTGTTGATAGTGCTGTTAGTGCTTGTGAGTTTGCTAGATAGCTAGTGTGAGTGTGACAACTGTGGGATTGTTGATAGCTTGAGGAAGGTTGTGAAGTTCCCTTAATCTTGTGTAAAACTTTTGAGTGAGGGAGACTTGTATGTTGGGAGATCCATCTTCAAGAGTGAATGCTTGAGGAACATGTTGGCTGGATCCCTTTGAGAAGGCTTGTGTCGTCAAGACTTTGGTTGTAAGCTTACTCTTATTTCATAATTAATGCAATCAATGATTTTTTTCTATGTCTTTTATGTAATGTACTTGATAGCTCATGACTTCTTGACTTTGTGAGTAAATAGATCATTATTGTTCCGGTTACGTGCTTTGTTGTATTTCCTTTGCATTGTTTCTCTGTTACACAGTAATTTGTCACTGTCTTCACTCCAGTCTTCCTACTGTGTCATGTGTCCAAAGTTGTACATGCTCATGTTAGACAAATGCTCTCTGATGTTGCCAAATGACCCACTTTTCCAAAGGTTTCTGCCTCATCGCATCTGTTGGCTAAATAAACGCGCTGAAGGGCGCTCCAAAATAGCCCAGAAGCGCTGCCATCGCGGAAGTACACCTGATTCCCACGATGGTCGGATTTTATGTGCCAGCGCGACTGTCGCTTGTAATCTTGAGCGATGATCTGACTAGCTACGTTATTCAATAGCGATGTCAGCACGGAAGGCCAGTTATGTGCCCGCAATGATCCATATTGGGTGAATTTGTTCCAACAGTCGGCCTTCCAGATGACTCGAGACCTGGTTGTTGGCCTAGTTTATTTCGCCCTCCTTTCTCTGGCGTGGTTGTTCCATCATTTGTGCTACCTTCCTTGGAGATAAGCTCACTCTCCCACCTTTCATGGGGACTCCTTCTCCTATTTAAACTCCCACCATTGCTATGTGCTGCTAGTTTATGGAGTTCTTAGTCTTTGGAATAGTTGCTGATAGTGTTGTTAGTGCTTGTGAGTTTGCTAGATAGATGGTGTGAGTGTGACAAGTGTGAGATTGTTGATAGCTTGAGGAAGGTTGTGAAGTGCCTTTGACCTTCTGTAAAACTTGTGAGTGAGAGAGACTTGTGTATTGGGAGATCCATCTTCAAGAGTGAATGCTTGAGGAACATGCCAGCTGGATCCCTTCTGATAAGGCTTGTGACATCAAGGCTTTGGTTGTAAGCTTACTCTTATTTCATAATTAATGCAATCAATGATGTTCTCCTATGTCTTGTATGTAATGTACTTGATAGCTCATGAATTCTTGACTTTGTGAGTAAATAGATCATTGTTGTTCCGGTTACGTTCTTTGTTGTATTTCTCTTGCATTGTTTCAAGCTGATCACTCATTAGGAGAAGGAAGCGGAAGCTAGAGTAGCGCAACGGAACTCCATCGACCACCGGTTGAGGTAGGCCTCCAACTATGACTGTTTAAGGAAAGCTATTGTTGATCTGTCCTTGTTCGTGACTAGACCCACTCTAGGGCTAGAGGGGTTGCCTTTGTCCACATAGGGAACACTTTCCTGCATCACAAATTGGAGACTCGACTGGGGATCTTGGCCTTTGTTCTTCCTTTGTTTGCTCCTGTATTGATTTTTGATTTGGTCTCTTTTGAAGTTTTGGGGATTAGTTACCAATATTTTGAGTTTCCTGGGTTGATCTGGGAAATACCTCTATTTGATTGAAGGGTTGACTGGTTTTGGTTCAGGAGTTTTTGTTCATTTGTCATTATTTTTTAACATCATCAGGGAAAAAAGCCTAACAGTCACGATTTCATCGCCACTTTGTACCCTTTTACCCGCGATGATCTTGGGTTGCTAGTTTGATTCCCACGACAACTCTTGAAATCGCATCATCGCGGAAAATAGGTGTTTGTTGTTTGTGTAAAATTTGTGCTGACATCTCTAGTTGTCTGTCCATCACTAGAAATGACATCTCTAGTTGTCAGTGTACAACTTGCGATGATTCCTGAAAAGTTGTTTTTATAACTTTACCTCCTGAATTCATCACTCTTGCTTATCCCTTGTTGTTTCTTGTCTCCCATTAGCTTGATTTAAATTCTTGGTTAGGGTACTGTCTCTTTGATTTCGTTTGAGTGAGTCTTATGTTTTTAGACCATATGACCTAGCCCTTTAGAAGTTTCGTCAAGAAACCATTTGCTTGGGTTACTTGTCTGTTCAAGGTTCATCCACAACCGTCTTATTGATTTGCTTGAGGCTTTTTCATTACTTGTTTTCTTGCTGGTTGATTTTTAGTGTCGATTATTGAACCAATTTTTTATGTTGATTCGATTTCTTCACTACCAAGCATAGATCACAATTTTTTGGATCGATCAGTTCACACTTTCTTGTTTGTCTCTTTGAATTCACAAAAAAAAAAAAAAAAATCAAAAGATTGCATTTCATTTAGCATGCAAAAGTGAAAATGAATTTGCATTTCAAGTTGTATATTGAAAAGCGAATGATTAAGTATCTCATTAGTATTATCCGTGCACTTTAGGAAATGATGTCTATTTGCATTGAGTGACTGTTTTGTTGTCTTGGTTTTGTTGGTTTGGGAATGATCTCTCTACCCTCCCATAGGTAGGTGTTCATCGAAAAAAAGGATATTTCATTCATTCTAGCTACATTCTAGGTTTTGTTATATACATACGGTAAGGCCTGGAAACTGAAACATAATCCAAGATCAACTCTAAAATGAACTGAATAAATCTAACAACGCATTGGAACATAACGCACACATTTAGAGGTCTAGGCTAGAGACGTGTTTCAGCATCATTAAACCTAGTCACTTTTGTTTCCACTCGAGGTTGGGTGATTCCTCCTTCTGTGACTCAATAGTGGTCTAGCACGGAATTGTGCTCCCATGTACCATCGAGTATATGTTGGGAGACCCCACTAGGTTATCATCCTTTATCCATAGGAAGCCGTGTCTGCCGCCTTACAAGTCGTAACGCACCGAACACAGCATTCGGGAAGATTGACTGCCGTACGGAAAGTCCTTGGTTTTCATATGACTGCGAAGGTGTATATGCAGTTTTACGGATTTGTCTGGTAAACCTTTTGCCTAGTTCTCTAGACCAGTCACTTTCACTCCTTTTTGTACTCCCTAAAAGAAAAGGTTCATCTGAGCACTTGTCCTTTCAGGCTCATTAAACCTCGAAAGAGATAGAGTCACCTTTTCGTCCTTTTCTTGACTCTTTAAAGATGAAAAGGTCAAGTTTTGTTCCTGCGTCATAAAATTTACTGCCCAAGAAATATTCCTGGTAACAGTTTAAGTTCTTGGTTGTGATAAGAGTGTTTTTCAGGCTTGTTCTCGATGGCAATATTCCCCGAGTCTACCGGCCAAGGTTTTCCCCCAGATGGAACTCCTGGTCCATTTCGTTCATTTGGAAATGCCAGTGCTCCATATATGGCAACATTGTCTTTGCCTGGGTTAACCATCGGTTTGCCCGTATGGTTATTTTCAACCTCGGTGGTCCCGAGCGTCATGACTCCTGTTCCACCATCTCCTTCGTCTGAACCACAACATGTTGATTCCAAGGTTGGGCCTATGCCTTCTTCCCCTGTTTCTTCCTCCTCCTCTCCTCCTTCGCCTGGTGATAGTTTCACATCTAGTAACCAGGTGACTAAGAAGAAGAAGAAGAATATGAAGAAGAAGAAGAAGTCTGATAAACGCAAGGCCACCTGTGCAACTATTGCTCCGAGTACATCTCAGGTCGGACCACCTTCGGCTCCTCCGCGGAAGGTTAAGTTTCCTTGTAAATTGTGCAAGGGTGACCATCTTCTTCGTGATTTTCCTGGCATTCCAAGGGTCCTAGAAGTATGGTCTCATGATCTGGCTCATCCCTCATTGTCCTCTAAAGCTCAAGGCGATGCTATCCTATCAACTAGCAACGGTAAGAAGAAATAGAAGATTCGATTCCCCTGTAGGCTATGTGAAGGCAACCATCCCCTTCAACTTTGTCCACTCATGGATAAAGCTTCTGCCGTTTTGGAAAGTCTTACAGCTTCTTCACCCCAACTTCCCATTGGTTATCAGCGGCTTTCTTTAGACCCTCCCTCCATTGACAAAGAGATTGACTTAGATTCTTCTCTTGTCTATCCTCCTTCTTCCGAGCCTAGCTATGCTCCGCCTATTCCAGACCAACCATTGGTCGGAACGAGTGTCGACTTAGGTTCACCACCTATTGATCACTCTGTCTCGGAAGAGCATCATGCTCATGTTCTTCTCATCTCATCAGATTCTCCACAGTCCGAAAATGACTCTCCTCTCCCAGCTGATCTAGGGAGTCCTTCTTCGGTTCCTGTAGAGCATGGGGGCAATCATACGATTCCCCCACCAAGTAGTTTGGCCGTTACTTTCGATTGGAGTCACTTGACTACTTTCCACCTTCCATCCTATGTGCCTTTTGAGATTACAGTACACGCCTACAATAAGGCAGTACCTGGCACTGTCTTGGATGAGGGTGCGTCTGTCAGTCTTATGCCTTCCACTACTTGGCAAGCTTTGGGCTCCCCACAGCTTGTGCCAGTTACACAGAATCTGTTGGCATTCGACGGAGAACCCTGTCAACCTGTAGGGATCCTCCCAAAGTTTCTAGTTACTTTGGGGGGCAAAACCATCTATATAGACGTCATGGTTGTCCAAGGTGCGAATTTTAGTATTCTCCTTGGCCATGACTATATTTATGCCATGGGGGCCCTCGTTTCTTCCCTTTTCCATGTGGTTTGTTTTCCACACGACGGAAGAATGGTGACTATTGATCAATTATCATTCTTTAGTCCCCCGATGCCTCCTGCATAGCTGTCATCCCCTCTCGGTTCTTGCTCTCAAGAAAAACCTTCTTTGCCACAAGTCAATTATGTGGCTAACCGTTCCATCTCTGCCTTTGCTGATGATCATGCAGATGGTCTCATACATAATGTACTGGGGGCATTTGAACCTGATCTGTCATTGGTGCATCATGACATGTATTCCTCCTGGAGTGCATTTCTTCCATCCCGCAAAGACCTCTTGGGAGCCATGTTCTTGTGTGGTCCATGAACAGGGTACGAGGATAGTTTGTTCCTGTGTCAACCTCGTTAAACAATGAAACAAGGAGTGCCGAGGATAGTTCTGATCTTGTGTCGACCTCGTTAAAAAACGAAACAAGATGTTTGAGGAAAGTTCTTGATCTTATGTCAACCTCGTTAAAAAATGAAACAAGGGTTATGAGGATAGTTCTTTTACCGTGTCAACCTCATTAAAAAATGAAACAACTCCTCCTTTTCCAAATTGAGTCTTTGATTAAGATCTCGTAAACTCCAAGTTGAGTCTTTCCAAGATCTCGAATGTGAACCTTCATTCCATCCACCTCGTTGAATGCAATGAAGCTTGGGGGGCATGTACCTCGATTTGTGTTATTATGCTGGGGGCATGTGAACTTATAACAAGCATAGTTTTTCATTTCAAGCTTGTGTAAACATGAAATCGAATCCAAGCAGAGTTCTCCATGGTTCAAGCTTGTGTAAAAATGAACCCATAGCCAATTTACATCTTGTGATTGTCGTTTTTATCCGCTAAATTTTTTCTAGATGAGCCTTGGTTGTTTCATTCCATTACCACCATCTCTTTGGCCGATCATATGCTTTCACTTGGTTGTTTTTTCCTTCCTTGAGGAACCGCAGCAATGAGTGGTGTTATTAACCAGCCTCTTGACCATTACATGTTTTAAGCAGTTCCACCATTGTCGGAACCATTGCTACCCTTTATACCACTCGTTCCTCTAGGATGAGTCTCCTTTAAGCTCCTTTTTGACTTGTAAAAGATGAAAAGATTGCCGAGTATTTTTCCCTTTTTGACTCATTAAAGAAAATAAAAATGGAGGTCTACTTTCAGCTCTTTTCTGACCATTTAAAGATGAAAAGATTGCCGAGTTTTCCCTCTTGACTCGTTAAGATAATCGAGAGGTGGTCCCCTTTAAGATTTTTTCCGACCATTTAAACATGAAAAGATTTCCGGACCTTTGTCATTTCAAGCTCGTTATCGATTGTGAAACGATGTGCTTTCGACCGCTTTTCTACTTTTTCGGGTCGAAGTCACTACCTATGAAAAGTACTCCTTGATCGTAATGATCGGGCGGTTCTTTCGAGTATCGTTTTATACTTTTTCGGGCTCAAGAGACACAGAGCTACAAAAAAGGATGCCCCTAGAGTTTTCTTTTCCGTGTCTTTTTCAAACTCTCTAAATATGAAAAAGACTTCGAGTTTTACCTATGTCGGACTCGTTAAACCTTGATGACATTGGACTCATCACCATGACGAGACTCGAGCTTCTCCTTCCTAGGGCTCGTTAAAATATTACTTGGTTGGATTCAACAACAGGTGTATCATTGATTGTCTATGGCAGCGAGTCACTCTTGAACATCGACACTTTTGCTTCTTGTCGGGTTGGGACATCCATATATCATCATTTGGCCTTCCACCAGTTTGGGTTGTCATTTAGCCTCATTCCATCCGATTCATGTCGTCTCCATTGTGCCTCTTATCCCTTGGTACCTTAATGCTGCCACCCTCTGGAGTTGTGTCACCGACATGTTCAAGAGTATAATCCTTCTGCAATTTACACTCTCGCCTTCTCCTCTGATACTCTGTTTCACCATCTGCCTCTTGTTCCTTATCTCGTGTCGTTGTTGAGGGAAACACTATGGCCCTCCTGTGACGGGTCATCTCCTGACGACATCAGCTCATTATCCAGGAGATTGATCTATTGATCCCCTTTGGTACCTTAGAGCTTGCATGCCTCAATGGCAAGTTCTTCGCACCTAACGGTTGACTTTCATCATTGGTCATTGATTGGGTGATTCCACGAGTGTTCGACTTCATCTCCTTCTTCACACTTCGTGGATTGTGCTAGACAGTACCTTGAGAGCCATTGGCATTATTGGTGGTTTCTCTCGCACTTGTTAACGGGTTTCATCATTGACTGGTAATCAAGCGTTGTTCTAGCATTCTCGACCTCAGCACGTCTATTCGCATGTTAGAATTTGTACTATGATCAGATGTGTTCAAGACCCCGAACTCAGATTACACATGTTCGAGCTGCGTGGATTGGTTTTATGAATACATGACTCATTGATGGATGGTTGAGATCATACCTGAGTCTTCATGGATGGCTGTGACCATACCTTTATCATCTTCATGGTCTCCTTAGCTAGATGGTTGCGTCCATACCACAGACCTATTTCGTATTGTTGTTGGGAAAAGTATCTATTCAGAACACCCCTATCCCACTCTAAGGTGTGATAGTGCCTTAGCAACAAACAAGGAAAACTATTTTTGTATTCTTCTTTATGAAATGTAAACGAAGAGGAAGGATGTAACTAACCTGTGTCTTTCGCTAGTTTGTTGATCCGCTCGCTCTCCTCTTTGTTCGCTTCCCGCTGCCTGCTCCCTCACTGGTCCAACTTCACCAAGTTCCTGCAAGATCACAGAAGAGGAAAACTACACAAAAACATAGATTTACATTCATAACTAGCTTAGGATCAGATTTAAGCTAAACATGTAACTATAACAAAACATAATTGATACACAGCATGTAGGAGAAACTCAAATAGTTTTATTGATATGATAAGAAAGTCCAAGAGGAGATACAACCAAGTGAGTCCCGATCCAGCATCTACCTCCCAGCAAAGGAATCCCTTCCTCACCTCCAACAAAGCATAAATCACCCAATGCACTAATCTCAATCTCAAACCAACAACAATTCTCTGCAAAGTACAAAATTCCAGCCTCTGGATCTCTGGGATGAGGGATCCATATATAGATGTAAGCAGAGAGGATGAGTCAGCTTATGTTTTGACTTGTGGCTCCTCTCTGTCAGTTCTTGCTTCCACTTGGAGGCTGAGAGCCTCTTACTCATCCTTGGTCGAACTCAGTGAGGCAAGTGTCATTGAGGAAGATACTGGAAGCTTCCATTGTCTGTACACCTCGCGGAATGACACTGCCATTTGGCATTTCTCGCTCAGCGCACCCTGGTAGTGCATTTAGGTGCATTGCAACGCACCTAGCTAGTGTACTGGGGTGCTTTGCAATGCAGACAGCTAGTGGAGCATCTGAATTGATCCTGAATTGACTGATTCTGAGTAGTTTTTGGTGGAGAACTTCTGGGAGAAGTTGTCATTGGTTGACCTTGTTCCTTTAGGGGCAGGAACAACACTTTTAGGGACTTTGGATCCCTTGGATTATGGAAATTTCATGCTCAATGTTGTAAGGCACAAAAATGTCTATAATAGTTGCCCCCTAAAGTATGAGGCCGTTTATCGGGTGAAATGCTTTATTAGGAGGATCCAAAGTTCTTTCAATGCTGGGAGGAGACCTGTAATAAGATACAATACAATACATTATTTTCATACTGTTTTCATGATCTAGCTGAGGCGGGCATTCCCATGCTCAGCTTTATAAATTCATTTTTATGTACATAGGACAGACAATCGTCTGATGGTAGACTGATGATCTTGATGAAATCATCATCCTTTTGGTAGGATGATTATCTGTGCTGCAATGCTGTACATGTCAATGTCTTTATTTTTCCTGAATATATATCGCAGCCCGGATGGATGAAACTAGATCCGGGGTCTTCAATCTCGTCCGATCTTCACTCTAAGTACAAGTCGATCCATGTGAGAAATGTTCTGAAGTCGAACATGGAAAGACATCGCTTGATTACCAGTCAATGATGTAAACTGTTAACAAGCGCGAGAGGAATCATCGATAATGATAATGACCCTCAAGGTACTGCAGTACAATTCACGTGGTGTGAATAAAGGACTTGGCGTCGAACACCACGCAAAATCTTTCGGTCGAAGGTCATTGATGTATACCTGTCACTGGAAGTGAGAAACTTGCCATTGAGGCATGCAAGCTTCAAAGTACTGAAGGGGTGTTCCTAGATCAACTTCTTGGATAATGAGCTGACGTCGACAAGAAGCGATCCGTCAAAGGAGGGCCTTGATATATCCCACATCAGTGACACGGAACGGAGCAAATGATTTTGATGGGCGTGAAAACGATCTGGTGATATATGGTTCAGGGTGGCGGTCATGAAAGAATGAAGTATAATGTATGGTAGTGGATGGGACACGGGTGACTTCTCTGGATGACTTCTCTTGAACATATCGGCGACACTTGTATGATGGATTGGTAGCATTTACCCCAAAGGTGGATGGTATGGCGAGACCATGGTGATGTGACCGGTGAATGAAACAACCCAACCCAACTCAGGCACGTAGTGGAAGTGTCATGTTCAAGAGCGACTTGCTACCAATAAAGGTTCTTTGAGTTTCTTCCCAATTTTTCCCCAGTCATTGCTAACCAGTACCTCTTTATTTTTGTCAAGCTTGAGAAGGATAACATATGCTTGTTCTATAATTTTCCCTTCGGGCAAACCCATCGCTATGTTTTAACGAGCCTAGCGATAGTGAAACTCGTTCTCGCCTAAAGACAAGTTTGTCGCTATTAATCTTTTTAACGAGTCTAACGACAAAGATAACTCGGTCCTTTTCATTTTTAGAGAGTCTGAAAAGGTACGTAAAGGTAACTCCAAAGTTCCTTTTTCGTCATCTAATCCCTTAAGTCCGAAAAAGTATAAAACAATACAGAAGGGATGAATTTTCGATAGTTTTAACGAGCCGAACAAAACAAGCGCTCGATCTTTTTGTGCAATAATCCCTCAGGTCCAAAAAGATTAAAATCTAGAGGAGGGATAGCACTTCCTGTCGCTTTAACGAGCTGGAAGGCCAAAACTTGGCAATCTTTTCATATTTTACGAGTCAGATGAAAAGAGCTTAAAGAAGACTCGTCTTTTGAGGAACGAGTGATAAGATGGGTAGCAGCTGATTCCAGGTAAGGGTTGGAATTTTCCAATCACGGCAGTGTCACAAGGATGGCTAGTGAAATCACTCTTCGCAGCTGTTCCTCAAAATGGGTAAACAATCAAATGGAGGTGAATGATCAGCCAATGGAAAAGTGGAGGTGATGGTGCAAACACGACCAAGGCTTTAATGGCTGATAATGTTACATTCACGGTGGTTATTTACCGGAGGATAGTTCATTTTTTAACGAGCTTAAACGCGGATTGAAACACTTGCTCGATCTTATGTTTATTTTTTAACGAGCATGAACTATGCGCTAAAACTGCTCGATCTTATGTTTATTTTTTAACGAGCATGAACTATGTGCTAAAACTGCTCGATGATAAGTTTGCATGCCCCCAGCATAATAGCGCAACTAGAGGTGGTGCATGCCCCCCAAGCTTCATTGCATTCAACTCGGTGGTTGGAATGAAGGTTTACCTTTGAGATTTGAAAAGGTGATTTGTTTCATTTTTTAATGAGGTTGACACAGTAAAAGAACTATCCTCATGACTCCTTGTTTCATTTTTTAACGAGGTTGACACGAGATAAGAACCGTCCTCGGAGTCCAAATCCATTAGATATAGAAGGTTTCATATTCCACTGTGGCCACTTCCGCCAGATTACTCGGAGGCAGTAGGGAAAAAGTACCCATTAAGGCAGGGTCTTTTAGGAGACCTACTCCGATATTTTGGAGCGAATGATTGCTTCCATGGATCATTGGAATGCTTCCAGTAACTTGAGAACCATTGGGGAGGAAGTTTTACTGATCGACGATTGTAATCCCTCCTTGAAAGGGAAATGAAATCTTTCTGAAATAGGTCGACACAACAGCTGCCATGGCATATATCCATGGTCTTCCTAGTAGGATGTTGTAATCAAGATTCCCATCTATGACTTCAACATCTATTTCTACTGTTTTCCCTCCTAGTTCAACTTTCAAGTTATTTAGGATACCATATGGGGTATATGTCCTTCCGTCAAATGCTTTTAACGTCATCACAGACCGCGACAAGGTTGGAGATCCTAAAGTTTTCCAGCAACTCATCGACATAATACATGTAGATGCCCCCTCATCAATAATTGTTCGATGAACAGTTTTGTTGAGGGCTTTCACTTGAATAAGGAAAGCTAGTTGAGCTGGTAACTGAGGGTCATATCCTTTATGATTAAAGGCCACAAGATTGGAATCCATTGGGTCAATCCCACCTATTGATGATAATAAAGCTTGCTCTTGGGAGAGGTAATTTTGCGGTGCCTCAAGTGTCGACATAGCGGACGGCGATTGGGCCAGGTCCTCTATTATATTATAATTCTGCACTATTTTTGCACGAGGATTAAATGTCGATTTGTGCACTACTCCCTTTGGCGACTTTATCATTTGTTCAGGAATGATGGGTGGTACAACTTTGGTCAAAGCTGTTGTCGAACTACTAGGTTATTCATTAGCCTTGTTATTCGACACCTGTGGATCCCCGTAATCTTTATTCCTTGCCAAAGCATCATTTTGCTGCTTTGAGATAGACAACATAAGCACTTGGGATCGGGAAGCATTTTGATTAGCAACCAGTTTGGTTCCCGGCTTTGGAAACGGATCAGTCAAAACTGCTGAGGTTTTTGAACTCTCAAAGAGTTTCTTAACTTCAGCTTTATGTGGACAATCTCTCGTCCGATGATCCTCATCGCATATATGACACCCCGCAGGGGGTTTCCTTTTTCTCCCTTTCTTTTTATTCTTGCCCCCTGGTTGCTTCAGTTGTTTGCCCTTGTCGGCCGACACGGCATTTACTTCCGAGGCAAGAAGTTCCTCATTTGCCGATGTGGCCTTTTTAGATGTGGCCTTTGTCGATTTCGTGTCTGTCGTGCCAGTCACACCATCGCCGGCATGAGATTCATTGTTTGATTTAGGAGGAGGAGGAATTGAGAATTCCGGTCTAGGGGCGTCAGGTATTTTGTCGTAGAGCGTGCCAGACTGAGTATAGACCAAGTCCAGATATTGCGCACGAGCGATAACTTGCTCTTCCGTTACGACTCCCCCCTTTCCCACATCTTCCGTTATGGCAGGAAGTAATGACTTGATAAACCATTTAGCTAATAGCTGATTGGGAACGTACATTTTTACCATCCTACGACGACGTCGCCACTCATGTATATGATCAGATATGTGAGTGGCCGTTGTCTGTTTGAAGTTGGTTAGGAGTTCCGTTCCTGTTTCATACCTTATTGGTAATTGAAAATGGGTTAAAAAAGTCGTGGCTAAGGTACTGAAGTTGTCGAATGAAGCTCTAGGCAATTAAATATACCATTTTGCCGCTGGACCCGTTAACGTCCTCTGAAAAAGGCGAAGCCTTATCGAATCATCGTTTAGGGTGTTTGATGAACACCATAGATGAAATGTCATCACGTGATTCGATGGATCTTCACCTGGATTTCCATTAAATTTAGGAATATCTGATGGAAGTTTATGAGGGATCGCTGGCCACCAAAGGGCGTAAGCAATTGGATCGTTTGTTAACCGGTGTAAATCAGGTAACTCTAAAGTTGCCACGAATGGTAACTGTTGATTCAAGTTAGGTGAAGCATACCCAGGATATGATGGAATTGCCTGAGCAGTTGGCCTTTGCATACCATCATAATGCAGTTGATGCTGGTATGATTGATAAGGTTGGTGGACATGACCATTGTAAAATGGTTGATTTTGACTGTTTTGAATGTACGGCTGTCCACTGTTCGCAAAGATCTGCTGCTCAGAACCTTGGTATACTTGTTGGAATTGTGGTTGTGTCACAGGGTCAAGGGGCTGTTGCATTACAACCTGAGAAATCTGAGGTTGACATACAACAGGCAGCGTTTGAACTTGTGACACTGTCACAATAGCCGGTGTAGTCGGGATGTTCGACATAGGTACATATTGTTGCATAGAATACACAACTCTTGGTTGTTGGGGTAGTATAGGTACCCAACCACTTGATGTAACTCCAGTGTAACCTGAATACTGTTGTGAACTCCCGTATGGATATCCTCCCGGAGGGGGTAATGAAAGGGCATACTGCCTGCCATACGGTGGTAACCCGGAACTCAAGGGGATTGTCTGCCCTTGGGGACTGGATTGCCCAAATTGACCTCCAAATGGATTAATTTTTCGAGACTCAACATAAGAGTTGTTGGATATTATTCCGGAGGAACAAACAGGAACGAACCATACTGTCGAAATAGCCCCTGGATGGACTCCTTCTAGCGGTTGCGAGCTAGTCGGGACAGATGGTACGCCAGCAAACATTGTCGGAGTGACGGCAGGGAGTTCTGTTGTCGCTGTGTCAGTCGACACAGTCCTAGATGTTGACGGTTGTTCAGACATTTTGAGTCTATCCAAAAGATTACCTAGCGATTCTACAGGAACTTCCACTGGTGGTAGACCAACTTCTGATGAAGAAGGAAAGAGAGTGACCCCGACTCCAAAATGTGTTGGAGTACTTGCTTGCAGATCTTCTACAATTTCCTCTATCGCAATCAAACCAGGTGGAAGGGGAAGACCGTCAGGTCCGTAAAATATTTCTGGTGCCGAAGAAGGGGTTGAATCGACAGCGACAGATGTTTGAGGAGCAAGACTCTCCGAACCGGTTACAGATGGAACTGGTTCAGTAACACAAGTGTTTACTCTCATACTAGGATCAGTATTACTGTCCCTCTGTGGCTGTTGAACTTCTTCTGTAGAGGCAGGGTTTCCAGAAATGTTTGGAGTAACTGGAATCTCGGATGTTGTTGGAACACTTGTTCTAACTTTAATAGGAGATTTCGAACCGGTTAAACGAGTTCGCTTTGTCCGTACTGTTTTCGATTCTGGAGACAAAGACGGTTGACTCGTAAGCCTCTGCGAACGACGGGGTTTCAATTGACTTTCTTCCACAATTGCGGATTACTCGATCAACTAAAATAAAAGGGGGTAGTATGTTTCCGAATTAAATGAATTTTAGACGCTTTAGACACAACTTGTTTTTTCAATTTTAAAGAGTCGAGAAAAAACAAAAGATGACTCTAGTCTCCTTCGATTTTTAATGAGCCTGAAGTGACAAGTGCTCAGATGGACCTTTTCCGTTAAGGAGTCTGAAAAGGAACGAAAGGGACTGCTCTGGAGATCTAGGTAGAGGGTGTGCCAAACCAATCACAAAACCGCAGAATACTTTTTAGGGTACGGGCGGTCAATCTTCCCGAATGCTGTGTTCAGTGCATTGCGATCAGTAGGGCGGCCGACACGACTTCCTATGGATAAAGGTTTTATGCCTATAGGGGTCTCCCAATATATACTCGACGGTACGTGGGAGCACAATCCGTACTAGCACTTATCGTCTCACAGTGGAGGAATCACCCAACCAACAGTGAGGACAACAGTTACCAGGCTTTACGACGCCGGAACACGTCTCTAGCCTAGACCTCTATGTTGTGCATTAAGTTACAAAGCATTGTTAAGTTGATTCAATTTATTTTAGGTTGATCTTTCTTAGAAGTTTGCCTTTTTGGATCACCACGAGATGTAGATGTAATTCCTAAATGCAGTCTAAAGATGATAAGCAAGCTTTTATCTCTTTTCAACAATGAAAATCCTAGCTACAAGGGGAAAAGAAAGACACAATCTTTTCTCAAAGAGCAAAGAGCACACTGTAAATGCACTTTTCCTAAATCAAGCCATACAAACTGTCAAAATGCAAATGCACTTGTGCATGTATTTGTTTTTCACTTTCTTAATATTGATGCCTAAAAAGAAAGTTGTTGTATAAATTTGAATTCGATTTCAAGTGAAAAACACAAACAAGCTTCTTTTCGAAATCAAAAAGTAGAGACGATTACGACACTTTATGATTTTGAAGTAAACACTTGTTTCGACACTAGAAATTCACAAATTCAAACCAAAAGACAAAAGTAAAAGCGTAATCAACTGTCAACAGCAAACAAACTTACTCCTAAGATCAAAACGACACTTACGACAGGTCTAGATCTAAGGGCGACAGTATGACCAGTTTACTTTTGCAATGGGAAACTGTAAATGACGTAACAAATACACAAAAACAAATACAGTTTCTTTTATACAACTGAGGTGGAATTAAGGCAAAGAAAAGGGGTTTTCAGATAGGTACACACACTGATAACAGGCTGCAAAAAATCAGAGATAAAACTGAACAAAATGAAGCAAAGAACCTCAGCTGCACAGGGCAAAGGCTGATCAACGCACCTGTTGCACAGAGAAACTGAATTGCAGCGCAAGTAGCCCTCTCAGGACCTGCGTTGAAATGCAGAACCTCTTCACAGAGCCTGTGCTGAAGCAGAAATGAGAATTTTCTCTGGGTTCTGGGTCACGGTTTGCAGTTTAATCTATGGTTTTTGGCCGAATAAAAGCAATCAGTAAGGTACAATCAGAGGGATGATTTAAAGGAGGACTCAGAGCTATCACAAAGGGCAATTAGAGCATTTGTGGATCAATTTTTCAGATCATAAACAGGCCCAGTGAATGGACTAGAATAGCAGATCTCTACTTTACATTTGTAAATGGCAAATGCAGTTCGATTCGCCACTCCTGAATTTATGAGATGAACAACAATAGAAACACAAATAAACTAACTAGACACGCTCCCCAGCGGAGTCGCCAATTTGTTGTTGGGAAAAGTATCTATTCATAACGCCCCTATCCCACTCTAAGGTGTGATAGTGCCTTAGCAACAAACAAGGAAAACTATTTTTGTATTCTTCTTTATGAAATGTAAACGAAGAGGAAGGATGTAACTAACCTGTGTCTTTCGCTAGTTTGTTGATCCACTCACTCTCCTCTTTGTTCGCTTCCCGCTGCCTGCTCCCTCACTGGTCCAGCTTCACCAAGTTCCTGCAAGATCACAGAAGAGGAAAACTACACAAAAACATAGATTTACATTCATAACTAGCTTAGGATCAGATTTAAGCTAAACATGCAAATATAACAAAACATCATTGATACACAGCATGTAGGAGAAACTCAAATAGTTTTATTGATATGATAAGAAAGTCCAAGAGGAGATACAACCAAGTGAGTCCTGATCCAGCATCTACCTCCCAGCAAAGGAATCCCTTCCTCACCTCCAACAAAGCATAAATCACCCAATGCACTAATCTCAATCTCAAACCAACAGCAATTCTCTGCAAAGTACAAAATTCCAGCCTCTGGATCTCTGGGATGAGGGATCCATATATAGATGTAAGCAGAGAGGATGAGTCAGCTTATGTTTTTACTTGTAGCTTCTCTCTGTCAGTTCTTGCTTCCACTTGGAGGCTGAGAGCCTCTTACTCATCCTTGGTCGAACTCAGTGACGCAAGTGTCATTGAGGAAGATTCTGGAAGCTTCCATTGTCTGTACACCTCGCGAAATGACACTGCCATTTGGCATTTCTCGCTCAGCGCACCCTGGTAGTGCATTTAGGTGCGTTGCAACGCACCTAGCTAGTGTACTGGGGTGCTTTGCAATGCAGGCAGCTAGTGGAGCATCTGAATTGATCTTGAATTGACTGATTCTAAGTAGTTTTTGGTGGAGAACTTCTGGGAGAAGCTGTCATTGGTTGGCCTCGTTCCTTTAGGGGCAAGAACAACACTTTTAGGGACTTTGGATCCCTTGGATTATGGACATTTCATGCTCAATGCTGTAAGGCACAAAAATGTCTATAACACGTATGTCTTTTGGATGGCTGCGCCCATGCCTATACTACATGTACTTCATTATCAGAGATATGAGTTGTACTTGCATGCAGGTTCTTCTAGATGGTGTTCCAGTTCAGTCAGTTTCGTAAAGCATTTCACCCCTCCCTCTCTCTCGGGCTTCATACTTTAGGGGTCATCTATTACACAATAATTTGTCATTTTCTTCACTCCAGTCTACCTACTGTGTCATGTGTCCAAAGTTGTACATGCTCATGTTAGACAAATTCTCTCTGATGTTGCCAAATTACCCACTTTTCCAAAGGTTTCTGCCTCATCACGTCTGTTGGCTAAATAAGCGCACTGAAGGGTGCTCCAAAACAGCCCAGAAGTGCTACCATCGCGGAAGTACACTTGATTCCCGCGATGGTCAGATTTTATGTGCCAGCACGACTGTCGCTTGTAATCCTAAGCGATTTTCTAACTAGCTACATTATTCAATAGCGATGTCAGCACGGAAGGCTAGTTATGTGCCCGCGATGATCCAGATTAGGTGAATTTGTTCCAACAGTCGGCCTTCCAGATGACTCCAGACCTGGTTGTTGGCCTAGTTTATGTCGCCCTCCTTTCTCTGGCATGGTTGTTCCATCATTTGTGCTACCTTCCTTGGAGATAAGCTCACTCTCCCACCTTTCATGGAGACTCCTTCTCCTATTTAAACTCCCACCATTGCTATGTGCTGCTAGTTTTTGGAGTTCTTAGTCTTTGGAATAGTTGCTGATAGTGTTGTTAGTGCTTGTGAGTTTGCTAGATAGCTGGTGTGAGTGTGACAAGTGTGGGATTTTTGATAGCTTGAGGAAGGTTGTGAAGTGCCTTTGACCTTGTGTAAAACTTGTGGGTGAGAGAGACTTGTGTATTTGGAGATCCATCTTCAAGAGTGAATGCTTGAGGAACAAGCTAGTTGGATCCCTTCTGAGAAGGCTTGTGACATCAAGACTTTGGTTGTAAGCTTACTCTTATTTCATAATTAATGCAATCAATGATGTTTTCCTATGTCTTGTATGTAATGTACTTGATAACTCATGACTTCTTGACTTTGTGAGTAAATAGATCATTGTTGTTCCGGTTACGTGCTTTGTTGTATTTCCTTTGCATTGTTTCAAGTTGATCACACATTAGGAGAAGGAAGCGGAAGATGGAGCAGTGCAATAGAACTCCATCAACCATCGGTTGAGGTAGGACTCCAACTATGACTGTTTAAGGAAAGCTGTTGTTGATTTGTACTTGTTTGTGACTAGACCCACTCTAGGGCTAGAGGGGTTGCCTTTGTCCACAGAGGGAACACTTTCCTGCATCATAGACTTCACCAGAGTTCAGCCCGCCAAGCCACAAAAGGAGATCAGAAAGAAACACTATCTGAAGCAGGCATACCCATGCTCAAAGAAAGTAAAGCATGTCCGCATATAAAGTACAAGTGGATCCACTAAGTATACAAGTATAAAACACTGGGAAATACATAATGGATCATCTGATCACGATCAAATAAGTACATGTCTGAATATCACATATAAGAATGTCAATGATGCTGAAGGATGAAGCAGATCATTGATATCAAACACTAATACCAAAAGTACCAAATGAACATGATGGAGTAAGATGGTACTACACTGTAAACTTAGGTGCCAACATATAGAATGTTGCCATGAATGACTGCAACATATAAAGTGGAGTGGCATCAACTAGCAGCAACAGGAGCAACTGCAAAGTGAACCAATGAATGCTAATGCAACCTGAGGTCTTCACCGACCGCCGTGGTACATTTCTACAGAATGGGAATAAATCATCTGAAGTCGACCATGTGAGAAATCGTTTAATTACTGGTCATTGATGTATACCATTAACAAATGTGAGACTACTCACCAATAATGATAATGACCGTCAAGGTACCTAGTACAATCTAACAAGTGTGAATACATGAGCTGGAGTCGAACACCTGTAAGAATTTATCAATTAGGAGACAATGATGATTTCCCACTGTCGATAGCGAAGGATCTGCCACTAATGAATACAAACCCCAAGGTACTGCCAAATGGACTCTAGATCTTTGCCCCAGAGCAATGAGTCATAGTCAATATGGAAATATATGTTAGAAGGAAGGCATTAAGGCATCCTTCATCAATCTAGCACGAATGTAACCCGTAGGCCAATAATGTGGGAGGAATCAGACGAAAAAAGGTGTAGTAACCCGACCGAAGCACGTTTCCGGCGTACACAAGATGTGGCTAGCACATGACAGAAACCCTCTAAACCAACCAATAATGAAATCTGACACATAGGCGAGGTATCCATCAATTGGGTCAAATGGAAACCAAGGTACTACACGAATCCAAATGTGTGATAGTGTAAGCTGATGTCGAACACAAGGGAAACCACTCAGTCAAAGACCCATGATACTGATCGACGCTGAGCACAAGGTGACCAATCAATAATGGAAATAGGGCCAGGGTGCGGCTCTAGGCCTGTTCTCAGAGCAAGATGTCATCGTCGATAAGGACAAGACCCGCCAGCAAGAAGTCAATGAGGACCTTCTCAAACCAGCACGAGTAAAGGACCAATATAACTGATGTGATGATAGACAAGATACTGACAACAAGGGATGGCCGACTGAAAAATGAGTCAAGAGACACCACAGAGAGGCCGAATTAGGCTAACTTCCCTTGAACAAAAGTATGACTCAATGTCACTATGTGGCAACATATGATGACTTTGTATAAGTTTGCCATGCAGGAGGCACGAACAAACCCTCCATATGATTGGAAGAGATAACCAATCGGGGGAGAACTGACTCAATAACAAGGTTGAGGTGTACCTAAGTCAAACTAAATCCCACCCAAATGGAGGAGACTTTGTTTTGACTGCTCTTTTCAAGGGCAACATGACTAACTCCTACTGCCAATTATAAGTGGAAATATTGTCTCGTTTCCGCTCTTTTTGGAATATATAATTTTTTTGTCTTTTTCTTTAAGCTGGAAAAAGAATAAAAGAATGCTATAGTACAGTAGAAAGAACGAGTGTCAGTGAAACAGATGATCTAGTTCCTGGGATTGTAACATTCCTATGCTCAATGCAGGGAGGTGAAAACTGGTCAAAGACACTCAAATTCGTGTTCCTTCAACGGGTCAAGGTAAGTTGCAACAGTCAAGGGCATGAAAGTTTGATTTTGCAGTCGTCATGGTCAAAATTTGGCTTAAACACAAGTCCAAGTGAAGTCGGCTCAAGGCCAAAAGGTGAAAATGGTCAAAATGAAATGCAGTAGTACAACTCAACACAAAGGAGCCTCTAGGGTGTAAGTCCAGAACAAAGCGGAGAAGCAAAGAGGAATGAGTCTTCAGCACATAAGTCATGGCAGGACTACAGAAGACTCCCGAGAGTACTCAAGTCGAAGCAACATGGGCAACAAATGTCAGTGAGGTGCTAACTACGATGCCCATGAAAAGGATGGCTCTACCATCGTGTCATGATTTAAAAATCGGCGAGTGAAGGTTGCTTACAAACCACAACATGATGGGATCAACCCTATGGCAAGTGTATCGGCAAATGGAGGCTAGTATGCATAATGCAATAGAAAAAATGGCTTCCCTAACCTATATGCTAGTAAAAAATGATACCTGCCATGACGGGTCAGTAGTCATGGAACCATCTCGAAACTGTCGAAAAAGCATCCAAAATGTCCTGAAAATCAAACCATTCTCAACATTCCAAGCTCCCAAGTTAAAAGTTACATGAGACAAAACAAAATCAAGATTTGAAAAAAATTTGCATTTTCAAAGCTTATATAATAGTCTTTTGACTCACCATTATCATCATTTTGTTTGAGAGCAAAGAAGTGGAGCAAAAGGAGCAAGCGTTGCCATTCACCAAAACCGACCATTTGAATTGTCCCAAAATCACCAGGTAACCCTTAAACTTATCTTGCATTCCATTGTGATTGGTTTTAGAATTTTTAATTTAAGTTTTACTGTTGAATTTTTGTTAAAAATTTCGTCGCGGCATATACGCGAGTTGGATATATAAAACCCGCGTATATGTAGGCCCTACACGCGACTGTGTGTAAAAGGGACCCACGTATATGCCACGAAACTTCAAACAAAAAATCTAACAGTCTAAATTCATTTTTTCTTCAGGATTCCAGTCACATAGAGAGAAAGAGAGCATACCTTAGTGGATGATGAGGTTATGAACAATCCTAATGCTTTGGATGCCTTACGAGGATGTGGTTTGCTAAAGTTCTTTAAAATGTCGAATATGAAAGCAAACACCCGCCTACTTGACATGCTCATTCACTATTGGAGCATCGAGGATGACACGTTTATGATTGATCAGATGCCGCTCAGGATGGAGGTTGAAGATATTTATTTCATCACTAGCTTTTCCCAGAGGGGAGAGGTGGTACATTCCACGAGCAGGTCATGAGACAGTCTCTCCATCGAGGACTACATACATATCTATTGCTTGGGTCATCCTGAAAAGGTTGGAAGTCAAATTCCAATCAAACATGTGGAGAGTTTATCTTTGAGAATAATCCTGTTCACCATAGCTAGAGTGAACAAATCAGCTTCTTTGCACCAGGCATCATGACTAGCCATGAGCTTAGTAGTAGACTACCTCACCACCGTCTTTGATTGGTGTACTCCTCTTCTTGATAACCTGAAAAGCCAGCTTACTTCTATCAAGAAGGGACAGACCAAAAATTTCAGATATGGAACTATCTTGTGCTCTTTCTTCTTTGAGAGGGTCCCAGCACTTTGTCCTAGAGTACCAGTTTTGATCAGCACCCCACGAGATCCACGCATGGGCAGGTGGGCTGACTTGATGAAATGTCTAGGAGGTGGGGACGTCCCACGCACTACTTTCGACGATGACTTCTTCTCTTGGTGGGAGTAGTAGATCATCGCCATAGATGACTACCCTTATGCTGGGTTGGATTTCTGAGGAGATCTCGATCTAGTATTACCACCAACTGCAGCATGGGGTGACATAGGTAACAAATATTTTTGATTTTACAATTTTTTTTGTGATTTTTCAAATATAATAATAAAAAATTTTGAAAACTATTTTTGATAAGATTCAAATGATTAATATGATGATCATGTTCCAGATATTGGGCTAGTGCGACCAGATGGGTTCCCACGGCATGGACGTCGCGGCCGATGGGCCGAAGAGGCAGTTGCGGACACAAAGCGACTTCTACACACTGTTCAGCGACACTTGGTGAGACTAACTCACCAAGAACTGATGGAGGTCGTAGAGGATCTCCCTATAGATATGCAGTGTCATGTGGTTGGTATGCCATGAGACTGGGTTCGCACTCTTAGGCGTGTGGCCAAGGCTGTAGTTACATACTTAGCCACTCATCCTGAGCTGGGGCATTAGATGTACTAGACATGATTATGGGCATTTGAGTCCCAATTTTTTTATATTATTTTGGACACACCTATGTACACTCAAGATGCTTTATGCTATATATATATATATATACATATATATATATATCTATATATATATATATATATATATATATATATATATATATATATATATATATATATATATATATATAGATATATATATATACATATATATATATATATATATATATATATATACATATATATATATATCTATATATATATATATATATATATATACAGTTCTCACTTTTTGATGCTTGATTTTATTGTGATGAATGATTGATATGCCAGTATAATTCTTGATTAGTGATAGAATCAGCTAACCAATTATGAGATCTTGGAATGTGAAAATAATTAATGTAAGTAAATGGTCTTTGCAACAACCTCACCCTTAAATAATGGCGATATAAACATGGATCCCTTACCCGATAAATGTTATTCAATTGTGACACTATCAATTGTGAATCAAGATAAACTACAAACAAATCGATTTCATAAGAAATTGCTTTGGATAGTAAATTAATGACGGCAGTATACTCAGCCATATTATTTGAAGCAGGACCAATGCATACTCCTCTTGACACCATCAATTGACCAATTGGATAATATATTACCCAAGCTGCGGAAGCAAGGTTCCAAGTGTGCCGACTAGCACCATCGGTGAATCCAAAATAGACCAAGTCATCCATCAACACCTGCCATAGCAGACCAAAATGTGTCGATATCAAAAAACTCTCGATGAGATATGTACAAATATACAAAATGTACAAAGAATTCATTGCGTAGCTGCTACTTAAGCAAAGTACTTCTTGAGGTAGACCCCGTTTCGGGGCTCCACCAACTTGTTTCCTTCAAAATCGATTAACTCATACGCCCCTTTTTCTAAAAATTGTTTAGTTATAAAGGGACCGTACCACATAGGTTTGAACTTGCCTGCCCCCAAGGTGTCCTTATCTTGATCATAGACCAAGACAAGGTCGCCTTCAGAAAAGACTCGAGGACAGACAATTTTATCATACTAAGTTTTAACCCTTTTCTTATGAGCCTCATTTATTGTGGCGGTATCTCGACGTTTTTCATCGAGATGCTCCAAATGAATGAGGCACTCTTCGAGACTAGAGGTCTCGGGAAGGAGCTCAACAGCTAACTTAAGAGATGGAATTTCGCATTCAATAGGAAAGATAGATTCCATCCCATAAACTAACTGAAAAGTTGTAAAACCTGTAGCAGTCTTTACGGAGGTTTGGTACGCCCAAAGAGCTGGATACAACATAAGATGCCAATTGGACCGATTTTTGTCGATCGTCCTTTGCAGGATTGTCTTAAGGGTTTTGTTCACTTCCTCGACCTGTCCATTGGCTTGAGAATAATATGGAGACGAGTGCTCCTGCTAGAAACCCAATTTAAGATCCAATTCAGACATTAGTTGGTTCTGGAAATCACTGCCATGGTCAGTGACAATCTCTCTCAGGATACTGAACCTTGAGATAATCTGATTAAAAAGGGATAATGCAACTATTTCACTATCATTTTTATAAGTGGGCATGGTCTCAGCCCACTTCGTGAAGTAGTGTACGGCCACGATAATGTACTTGTGATTCGCTGCTGAAGGCGGATTACAAGTTGTAAAATCAATACCCCACTTAGTAAAAGGACCAACAGTGACAACAGGGAAACGAGGAGCTGGATGTGCGCGCATCTTTCGAGTATAGATTTGACAGGGGTGACAGCGTTTGACCTCTTCAACACAATCTTTGAAGAGCGAAGGCCAAAAATAGTCGGCACGCAAGATATGCTGGGTTGTAGCAAGCCCTGAAAGATTACCACCACAAGCTCCACTGTGGCAATCATTAAGCACTGACTCTGCTTCCTCTAGGGTTAAAAAACACCAAAGGATTGTATATACCCCTCGATGGTATAATGTGTCACCAATGATGAGATAGTTCTTAGCCAGGTGACATAATTTTCGATGTTTATCCTTAGAGAAAGTAGAGGGGAACTTCGAAGTCTAGAGATAGATAATGATATCTTCATACCAAGGGTCGAGTGAAGAGATGAGGAATAAATGTTCATCGGGTAAACTTTCCTCATAAACTGTATCCTCTACACAAGGTAGCTTAGAGATTAACTCCGCAAAAACCATAGATTTCTTAGACTTGGCGGACAAGAACTCGAGATCGAATTCTTGTAAGATGACTATCCATCGATTATAATTGCCCCCAATCACTCGCTTACTGAGGATGAATTGGAATGGATTGACCGTTGCTAAGACAAAATTTTTGCATAGCAAAATATAATGACGGAGCCGCTAGACAGCATGGACAGCTGCCAAAGCCATCTTCTCAATAGGGGAATAGCGAAGTTCAGGATCTATCAAGCCTTGGCTCAAATAATAAATCACATGCTCTATGATAGCATCATCTTCCTGAACGAGAACCATACCTATGGTTGATTATGCCACAGCGAGATATAAAAGGAAGTCCCTACCATAATCCAGTGGACTCAAAAGCGGGGTAGAGACTAATGCCTTTTTCAAGGCATCAAACGACCACTGTGAAAAGTCACCCCACACATATGGAACTCCTTTACATAGCAAACACATAAACCTTTTAGTGATCTCAGCATAGTTCGCTATAAACCTTCTTAAGAAAATAGCTTTCCCTTGAAGACTTTGAAGTTTTCGAATTAGGGACGGGGGAGGCAACTGAATTATTCCCTCTACCTTGAAGGAATCAACATGAATCCCTTAATTTGACACAATGAACCCTAATAACCGACCAGATGTAACCGTGAAAACACACTTATTGGGATTCAACCGGATCTTGTAAAATCGACATCGCTCAAAAACCAAACAAAGGTGACTAGGATGATCAGTTCTCTTTCGAGAACGAGCAGCTATATCATCCAAGTATGCTTCGATGATATGTTTAATGTTGTGGAAAGCATATGACATGGCCCGTTGGAAAGTAGCTCCAGCATTTTTAAGACCAAAAGGCATCTTCCTATACGCAAAGGTACCCCAGGGACATATAAAAGCTGTCTTATGCTGATCTTCAGGATGGATAGAGATCTGATTATAATCAGAAAAACTGTCCATGAAGGAGAAAATCTCATTGCCTGCACATTCATCAATAATTTGATCAATAAATGGCATGGGGTAATTATCTTTGGGACAAGCTTTGTTTAGGTCCCTAAAGTCAATGCACACTAGGATTGTTCCTTGCTTTTTATCCACAGGGACTGGATTGGAAACCCAATTCGTAAGAGGAACAGGGTATATGAAACCCGCCTTGAGCAGCGTATCTACTTCAGCTTTAATGGTTGTTGCTTTCCTAGGATTAACTGACTGAAGCTTTTGATGAATTGGTTTGGCATTTTCATACGTCTTGATCTCATGTTGAACTATGGATGGATTAATGCCAGGCATTTCTTCATAAGACCGCTTAATGAATACATCTCAAAATTCCTTAAAAAGGTTGGTGTAAATTTTAATTTCTTCAAGGGAACATTTGGCTCCAATGAAAAGATTCTTGATCATGGTAGGGTTCCTCGAGATGTTTATAGATATCGTTTTTGAAATCACAGACATATTACCTTCGGCACGAAAGTGTGCTGGGGCCAAAGGATTTGATACCGTACAAACATCACTAATAAAGATCTCGGAGAACCTAGATTCTACTTCTTGTAATGGACGAAGAAAATATGAACGATGGTGTAAATCTTCCCAAGGTCGACGTACACCCATCACTACTTCTAAGATCGCTTCCTCGGATGGTAAAACCGTGTCTAAATAGTCCATAGCGGAGGTAGAATCAAGGGTCCAGGCCGGGTCCACATCACCATCTATCTCCTCCTCGAAGAAAGGAGTAGGATGGCTATCTGCAGAGTTGATGATACACATATATCTGAGCTCTGCTGCAGACATAGGAAATTCCATTCCACCAACTTGTCCTTCAGCTAATGTGGTCGTGGGTGAAGGTAAGGTCCAAGGATATGAAAAGTAATGAGATCGAAAGAACTCTTCTCATGAAGATTCCTTGGTTGATGAAACAACATTGATTCTAGCAATAAGAGAGGGAAGATCAAAGGTACCCATCAATGAAGAATACATCCCAACTCCTAGATTCTCTATAGGTGGATAAGGGTTATCCACTAAAGGAACAGTAGAGTTTGAAGTTGCTCGAGAGTCAACTGGACAATAATCCAATTGATCAACCTTAACAATTTTCCCTTCATGAGGAAAGCAAATGACACGAAACAGAGTCGAAACAATGGCATCCATTTCATATACCCAGTTCCTTCCTAAGAGGAGATTGTAGTCTAGGTTAACATCAATGACTTCTACTTCAACATTAATGACTTTTCCCCCAATACATATGGGAAAGGCTAGGATATTCCCATGCGGCTTATGAGAATGCTCGTCAAATGCAGTCAGAAGGGTAGGTGAAGGAATAGCCGAAGGTGATCTAATGGCCTTCTAGCATGACATTGACATGACGCACGTGGAAGCTCCTTCATCAATAATGGTACGAAAAATGTTAATTTTTCGGTATGTAGACTTTATTTGAAAATCCATGTGATGAGGGAGTCACTTTTTGACATTCAGCATGTCAAAAGTGAGCACTAAAGAGTTATTTGGATCAACTGGCCCTATTGCCGAAAGCAAAGCACTTCGCCGAGCTGGACATGGCTGGAGAACCTTTAAAGTGGACATAGTGCATGGAATCTAAGACAGGTCCTAAAAAATGGAGTAATTCTGGGTGGCCCTAGCATTTGGATTGATAGTCGCATGTTTAGCGGAACCTTTCGGTATCCATGGTATAGTCTCGACAGGGGCTCACTCAATATGAAGGTCAGTATTTCCAGGAGAAGTTTTGTCCTTGGATTTTTCAGCTTCACTGTAATCACGCGACTGAGTGGCCACATGGACATTAGAACCCATCATGAAAACATTTGATGATTTTTTCCCTTCCTAGTTGCCCCCTGCAGAGGTACCAGGGTTTGAATTCATGCCAGCAAGCAGTTGTTGCCCTTGGGGAAAAGGGTTGGTTAACACAGCTTGAGAACTAGAAGTCCCTTGCTACCCTAACAAGTGTTGAGCGTCTTGAATCTTTGGGCAGAGATGAGTTAAATGGTCTCCACTGCATAACTTGCATGGAAACTTGACTTTCTTTTTAGACTCATTTCTACCACCACCAGCATTATTGCCGGATTTATTTTCATCAGTCTTCCCATCTTGACTCTTTTTCTTACCTCGTCCTTTCTTCTTCCCATTGGAATTTTGATTTCCTTTGGGGTTGGCAGATTGGACGGCATTAACCGAAGAGGGTTGGGAAGATGAAGGGTTAGACGATGTGACCTAGTTGTTAGGAGCAGTTTGTAAAGACAACTACTGCAATTGGGTTAACAGGTTCACCGCATTCGTGTCTACCGATCCAACGATACCATCCACATGGGGACCTGGCTTTGACTTGGCTATATCAACCTTATTCCTGGGAGCATCAGGTAAGATGTTTTGTAGAATCCCAGACTGAGAATAAATCAATTCTAACTGCTGGGCCCTAAAAATAGCTTGCTCCTCAGAATAGACTCCGGACAGGGAGACATCCTTAGAGATTTTAGGTTGTAAAGATTTCAAAAACCATTTGATATGGTATTCTAGAGGAATTTCAACTTTAATGAGCCTCTTTCTCCGTCTCCATTCCTGGATGTGATCAGAAATGTGAGTTCCCATATCTTGACGAAAATTGGCCAGAAGTTCGGTTCTGGCATCATAACAGATGGGCAACTGGAAATGATTTAGGAAAATATTAGCTAAGTTGGAGAAAGATGTAAAGCTACCCCCTGGCAACTCTATATACCACTTTGTCGCATTACCAATCAAGGTGCGTTGAAAAAGTCTCAACCTAACCGAGTCATCAATAAGGGAGTTTGATGAGCACCACAAATGGAATGTGGTTACATGGTTTCCCAAGTCTTCGCCACCCTTCCCCTTGAACTTTGGAATGTCCAAAGGGAGTTTGGTTGGGACTGGAGGCTAGGCCGGATTGTATTTGATTGGATTTTTTGTTAATTTCGTGAGATCTAACAAATTCAACGTTTTCAGGAAAGGAAGCCTTGGAGGACCTTATGGATTCCACCCAGATTGGGCAGAGCTCCCAAAGTTCTGAAAATATTGGCCTAGATTTTGGAAGGCACCATGCTACCCGAAGTAACCAACAGAAGCATATGAACCAAAAGGTGGACCTTGTGATCCAGCAAAACTCGAAGTTTGACCAACTCCGGCTGAAAAACCTCCATAACCGGTGAAGCTTCCTCCTAAAGGATTATAAGGAGTTGATAACCCCTGATAAGGATTCCAAGCAGAAGCTAAGGGAGGAATACTTCGAAATTCACTAACTGTGGAGTATGGCCTATTCCCTTTTTAGCCGAAAAATGGATTCCAGTTCCCATGCCACTAACCGCAGGGTTAGTCCAACCTTGAAAGGGATTGTTGCTTTGTCTTGTAGCGGAAAAAGGCATAGATCCTATCATTGGGTTGGAATGTGGTATATGACCACTTTCAAAAGGAAAACCCTGGAATGAAGCTGACCCACCCAACATGGATGTGGAGGCACTCAAAGGAACTGATGGAATACCCTGTGAATGGGTGCCAAACGGAAAAAACCCAGAACTAAAAGCATTGGCTTGGGAATTTCCACTCATAGAAGGAATGGAGGTAGACCCAACTAAAGATCTGCTAGCAAAAGACCCAAATAAAGATGTAGAGGGGATGGAAATAGTTCCTCCCCCTTATACAGATGTTGGAGTCTGCATAGTTGTAGAACCTATAGTAGAATCCATGCTCCCAGTAGTGGTCATCGATGGTAAGTGCGTAATATGACCTGGACTTGACGGTCTATGTGTCAAAGTCCCAACGTATTGTAATACGTTTGGATGGCTAGAAGGTAGGGGAGAATTCAGAGCTACTGACAACTCTGGGAGTTCTTCTACCTCTATGTTATCTTCCAATTGAAAGAGAACTCGAGAAAGAACTGGAGTGCTCCTCTCTTGTTCTACGGAAGTACTAGGCCTATCCTGAACACTAATGCCCCCGAGGGGAGGATCAATCCATGATGTGTCAACTACCGTGGAATGGAACCGACCGATAGTATTACCTCTGTGCCTTCTAGTAGAAGGCTCTAAACTTCGTGGTGAACGACCACGAAGCCTTCAAGACCGTCTAGGCAATTGGTCAGCCACTTTGAATTTTTATTAAGCTCTAATTAAAGACTTAAGAAAAAATGAAAGCTAGGCCAACTAAGAGCACAGAGCACACACTAAAAATTCCCTAAAAGATATCAGCCAGTCAAACTGCTTTCAAGTATTTCCGCTCCAGGTGATGAGGACTGGACACCAAAATACAAGAAAGTGAAGTAAGGGGCCTTCCAAAGACAGTCTGGGATAATGACGGCCCAACCCTACCAGCGAAGGTAACAGAGGAAGTTACACTGACCTCCTAACAACAGCCTGCGCCAGTGCAAGCCCCCAAGCTTCGCAAGGGTGCCCTCCAGTAGTACCATTAAGAGTGATACAACATCGACCTCAGGTGCCGCAGGAGCAGCCACCTATGTAGATCCCTAGGAGAAGTAACTAAGGTCACCAACTCATGTCAAAATCCAGGGAGAACAATCTTGAGGTAAGATCTGATAAGTAGGAGAGGGGGTATCTCTCTTCCTTATCTTCAAAAACCCTCGTGCTTAACTCCCAAATCTGGAGCTTTCTTGGTCTTCCTAACACTATTGGATTTTCACTCACTATTCAGACTCCTATGTTTGACAGTTTAAATGGCCCTAGATAGTTTTCTCTCCACTTGCCTAATCCAAGGCCCTAAAATACCCTAAAACTTGTTGGTGTGTCTAACTTGACAATTATAAAAAGGTTTTAGTGTATTTTAATTAGCGCTTGTTTTTAAATGGGCTATTCTTTAAGTCAAGGGATAAGCGGAAGTGAAACTTGTGGTGTTTTGATGCAAAAGAAATTAATAAAAACCAAACTATATGAAAATGCACTCGTTTTGTTCTTCGATGAAAGAAATTTCTACTAGGTTCAGAGGAACTTCTAAGAAAGCAACAAATTTTTCTTTTCTTTTCTTTTACTCAAGCTTCACACTCACAAAAATTAACAAAACTATGATGCCCTAAAAATATGCACAAATTTATCCTAATGCAATGAGTACATGCTGATGCAAAACTTAAGACTACTCTAAATCAAGAAATGAAAGTAACTTGTTTATCAATACTAATTTTCCACTTAAAATGTTTAGATGGAATATGAGTTGCTAATGCTCATTTTCATCTCTAGACTAAAAGCAAGTTTCAAGACAAACAAAAATGCACTTTCATTGTCAAAACAAAGTTCAAGAAAGCAAAACCAAGTTTTCAAGAAGTTTTCTTCAAAAGCAACAACAAAAATGTCTTTTCAAAAAGTTCTCTAAACAAGACTGAAACTTTATGATCGAAGAATACACAACAAAAGACTTTTGCAAGTTAACAACACAAGACGGGTGAAAAATCAACAAAAAAAATGTGTTTCAAGATGCTCTTAACAATCAAAAGCAGCAACAAGGACCAAAAAGATCGAAAAGATAACTTTCAAGAAAGTGTCAATCAACAACTTTCAAAAAGTAAGAAAAGCAGATGGTCATAAAGATGTAGTTTTGACATGCAAACAAAAAAGTCACCAAAGCAAGATTTGACACAAAGATTGAGATCAATCTTTCTGCCCTGGAAGACCAGAGCAGCCAAGATTCCTAGCAAGAAATCTTGTGTGCTTAAACAAAAATGATGACGCTTGCCACAAAACAAGACAAGACCAACACTTTCCACAATCGGAGAGAGTTTGAAATCATATACTTACTGTAAAAATAAAGACTAACACAAAAAAGTAACTATTTAGGACTGATTCAGACCAACAGATAGATCTTCAGAAACAAAAATATTTGAAAAATCTTGAAAATTTTATGGTATACGCGACTATGTTAGTGCATAGCTGCGTGTATACGCTATTTTGCCGAAGGAAACATGCGTATATGTGGGTTTACTTCAGGAAACATGCGTACATACGCCTCTGTAAACTAGAAAAATAGCGTATATAATAGATTACAAGAAAAAACAAAAAACAGTATGAAGAAACTGATCAAACTTACAACTCAAGCTCCTATAGGAACAACCTACTCAATCATAGCAAGTAAATAAATAATTGAGCCCTCATTGGCTTGAACAAACCCAAACTAGGAACAACAATACTGTTGTCCCCAGTGGAGTCACCAATTTTGTTAAGGGAGAATGTCCCCTTGGGTCGTGGGTTAATACCCTAGCAGAGCGGGGGTTATCTATAAAGAAAAACATACATTCCACATAGCCATGATGTTAATATAAACAAACTACGCGAAGAGGGGTGCACCTGGGGGTCCTTCATTTGGGAAGATCCGACTAGGGTCCAAACCCTCTTGGAGTTCTTTTTTCTCCTTAAACTCGAAAAACAATCAATTAAAGAAAGCACAGCAGTATATGGACTTAACATCATAAAGAAATCAACTTCATATCATATTGAAAGTTAGTTATGCAATTGAAATAATCATTCATTTGTGAACCATAACATTGATATCATAAACATGAAGAAGATTCATATCAGGAACAAGACAAATGTTTCTTTTATTATAGATAACTAAAGTACAGAAAGGAATGATTTCACCTGAGTCTTCCTTTCGCAGGCTCCAAGCGGAACCGTCCTCTGGATTCATCCAATCTCAAGCCTTCAACAAGGTCCTTCCATAACTCACTCAAGGATATCTCAACAAAAAGACATCATAACTCAAGGAAACAAGGGTTTCCTATAATGGGGGAAGTGTTGGAAGCACAGGGATCTTCAGACCTGATCTGGGATAATCTCAACAGAGTGATCTTTCTCTCTCTTCTCTCCTCCCTTAGGCCTTCCCATTGAAGCCTTTTTATACTTCTCCCAAAGTAGTTTTTTAGTTGGGAATTCGTTGGGAACAGTTGAGCCATGGGCACTAATAGGTAATCAACAGGTAAAACCCGCGATCTCCGCTTGAAATTAAGGAGATTTAATTTTTTTAAGTGTTTTAAGACATATACACGGTTTGGGTATAGACAGACCTAGTACACACGCGTTTAGCTCAGGGCAATGTCGCGTATAGGGAGTAAAACATTGTTTTTTAAGTATTTGGACCAGGTCTGGAAGGAGGGGTTGCCCTAGGCCATGAGTGCAACATCACAAACATCAAGAGTGAGATTTGGAGCTATAACATACACCAAGAGAACTTCTCAGAGCTCACAGATTTTGTCAATGCATCTACAGTATTCTTCAAAGTCTCCACCTTTACCAACAACACCTTTTTGTCTTCTATCATATCCCTCACAAAGTGATACTAAACATCAATGTGCTTTGTCTTTGAATGATATGTGAGGTTCTTTGCCAAGAAAATTGCACTTTGGTTGTCACAGTCTATCCTTATAGCTCCCTGTACTAACCCCATACTTGAACACAATCTCTGCAACCAAACTACTTCCTTGCTTGCATGAGTGGCTGCCATGTACTCTACCTCTATAGTTGATAGTGCCACTATAGATTGTTTCTTACTCATCCAACTGACTGCACCTCCAAATAGGTTCAACACATACCCACTTGTAGATCTTCTCTGATCCAGATCTCCAACCCAGTCTGCATCAACAAAGCCACGAATATCCAACACTCTGTCCAATCTTGGTCTTCCTTGATAGCACAAACCATAATCACTAGTGCCATGCAAATACCTGAAAACCTGCTTCACTACTGTCCAATGCTCCTTTCCTAGTTTTGACATAAACCTTCTCAATACTCCCACTACATGTGCAATGTCTGGTCTAGTACAGGCCATTGCATATATTAGGCTACCGACTACACTTGCATATGGAACACGGTACATGTCCTCTTCCTCTTCTTGTGTCTTGGGACATTGTTCATCAAATAACCTCACACCTATAGGAATAAGAACCTTCACTGGTTTACTATCCTGCATATAAAACCTCTGCAGTATTGTCTCGACATACTTCCTCTGGTTTAACCAAAGCTTCTTCTTTGCCTGGCCTCTTTTAATTTCCATGCCCAAAATATATTTTGCAGCACCAAGATCTTTCATGTCGAATTTGGAGAACAATTGGGTCTTCAAATCCTGGATAATTTCTTTGTTATTTCCAACCAGCAACATATCATCCAAATACAAGACCAGATAAATAACACTGTCACCAATTAATTTAAAATACACACAGTGATCTGCTTTGCTTCTGGTGAAGCCAAGTCCCCGTATAAATGTATCAAATTTCTGATACCACATCCTTGGTGATTGTTTTAAGCCATACAGAGACTTCTTTAACTTGCATACCAGTTCTTTCTTACCCTTCATCGCAAATCCTTTAGGTTACTTCATGTATATTTCCTTTTCCAGATCCCCATGAAGAAATGTTGTCTTCACATCCATCTATTCTACCTCAAAATCAAAAGCAGTAGTGACAGATAAAAGTAATCTAATAGAAGTTACCTTGGCAATAGGAGAAAAAATATCACCAAAATCAATTCCCAGAACCTGGGAATAATCTTTTGCTACCAACCGAGCTTTGTATTTCTCCACCTTTCCTTCTGCATTTGTCTTCTTCTTGAACACCCATTTGCTGCGAATCGGTTTCCTTCCAACCGGCAACTCCACCAGATCCCAAGCCTCATTTTTGTGCAAAGATGCCATTTCATCAACCATGGCATCTTTCCAGAGTTTGCCATCCTCTGAACCTACTGCTTCCTTCATAGTTCTGGGATCATCATCAGTAATAGATAAAACAAAATTTGAACAGAAAGAAGATGGGCTATACCTTTCTGGGTGCCTTCTTTCTCGAACTGATCTTCTCACACCTGGAGTTTGTGGCTCTTCATCTTCTGATTCTTCCTCTGTTGTAGAGCCTGATTCTTCCTCCTTAATCTCAAACTCTATCTTCTCAAGTTCCTTTGGTTGGACTTCATGTTTAATAACATATTTTACCTCTCTGGACACCACATCTCGGCTGTATAAAACCTTCCGTGTGACTGGGTTCCAAAGCTTATAACCCTTTAAACCATCCTTATACCCAATAAAGATTCACTTTTCATATTTACTATCCAACTTGGTTCGTTTCTCCTTTGGAACATGTACCTATGCATCACATCCAAATACCCTCAGATGTGAAAGAGAGGGTTTCTTACCAGTCCATACCTCTGGTGGAGTCTTATCCTCCAACACTGATGAAGGTGACCTGTTGACCAGGTAACATGTAGTATCCACTGCATCTGCCCTTAATTCTTGTCCTAACCCCACACCATTGAGCATGATTCTTGCCCTTTCCATCAACGTCTTATTCATTCTTTCTGCAACTCCATTTTGCTGAGGTGTATATGGAGTAGTCTTTTGTTGTGCTATACCACACTTCTTACAAAATTCTTCAAATTCCTTACTGCAAAACTCTCCACCATTATCTGTCCTCAGCACCTTTATCTTCTTCTCTGCCTGATTTTCCACAAGAACCTTAAATTCTTTAAACCTGTCAAAGGCTTCAGATTTCTTCTTAAGGAAATATATCCATGTATTCCTTGAGAATTAATCTATAAATGATACATAGTACACAAACTTACCCAGTGATGGAACCTTCACAGGTCCAAACACATCACTGTGCACAAGTTCTAATATATGTTTCGCCCTCTTACTACTAGATGGGAAACTCACCCAATTCTGCTTCCCATATACACAATTTTCACAGAAATCAAAATCCAGAGAGCTATTACTCATACCTTCTACCATACTTTTACCATGAAGTATTCGAAGGCCCTTATCTCCAATATGTCCAAGACTTTGATGCCACAATGACCACTAGATTTTCTACTCCATTTTCAGGAACCACAGAACTGTTGCACCCATCAATAACAGTTCTACCTTGCAACTTGTACATAGTTCCAATTCGAACTCCTCGCATCAATACCAGTGCTCCCTGAACCATTTTGCAGGTATCCTTCTTGAACACTGTTTTTACACCTACATCATCCAGCTTGCTTGCAGAAATTAGATTTCTGGCCAATGCAAGAATATGCAGAACACTCGAAAGTGTTCTAAGCCTTCCACCTTGCAACTTCAACTTTACTTTTCCACGACCAATGATTCTAGCCTTCCTATCATCCCCTAAGAAGACGTCACCACCATCGTATTTCTTATACTCACAGAACCACTCTCTATGGGGAGTGAAGTGAAAGGATGCACCTAAGTCAATCAACCATGCCTCATGATCTACATGTGTACTTAAAGAAGCCAAGTACACATCGCCACCTTCATCTGAGGTGGTTTCCGCCTTTGCAAAAGGAGCATCATCAGATCCCTTTCCTTTATCAGGAGCTTTAGATTTACAATCCCTTTTGTAGTGCCCTTCCTTTCCGCATTTCCAGCACGCCACCTTTACAGGTTTTCCTAGAGATTTAGATCTCCCACTCGATGACTTATTTTTGTTTATGTTCTGGGACCGTCTTCGTACATACAAGGCAACCCCTTACTTTATATGAGGCAATTATATTGCATCTACGGAGATCTATATTTTGAGTGAGAAAGAGAGAGGAGATTGTGTGAGAGAAAAGAGGGAATTACAATGGATTTGTTGTAGGTTGTATCTCTTCAGCTTGCTAGATAATATAAAAGGAAGGACTGGTTGTTTCTCTGTGGATGTAGCCCAAACTGGGTGAACAACATATATCTGTGTCTCTCTTATTTTATGTGTTTTTTGTGTTTATATTTATGCAATATTTTTTGTGTTCCATTGCTCTATAATATATAATTTTCTAACACCACCTTTAAATTTTGTTTGATGATCTGCATTTTCTACTCCAATTATTTTAACATATTAGGACCAATAAGGACCTTGTTCACTAGATCATTCCAGCTGATATGAATATTGCAACTCCTCCCATAAATTTCCCTAAACGGGCTCATCTTTAGAGATTCTTGGTATCCATTGTTGTATGCAAACTCTATAAGTGGAAGGTACTCTTCCCACTTCTTTGGCTGGTGCATCACATACATCCTCATCATGTCTTCAAGGATTCTATTTTTCCTATTTGTTTGTCTATCCATCTATGGATGATAAGTTGTACTAAATGCTAAGTCTATCCCCAAGCCTCAAAATATCTCTTTCTAAAATCTTGAGGTGAACTTGGCATATCTATCTGAAATTATATTCTTGGGAACTCCATGCAACCTCACAATCTCATTCATGAAGATTTGAGCCACCTCACTAGTTGAATTGGTGGATTTGACTACTACAAAATGAGCCCCTTTGCTCAGCATGTCAATGAACACCATAATGGTGTCATGCTATTTGGAGGTTCTTGGAAAACTAGTAATGAAATCCATGGAGATCACTTCCCATTCCATTTTTAAATGGGAATAAGATCCAATAAACCTACTGGGTGTTTACATTCAGACTTCACCTGTTGGCATTCCATGCATTTAGCAACAAAATTAGCTACTTTATTTTTCATATTAGGCCAATAATAGAACTTTTTGATGTCCACGAGGGTTTTTTGGTATCTCGAGTGACTAGAATACTACTTAGTATGGAACTCTTTCATCATGAGCCTCTTCAATTTTTCATTGTTTGGCACATAGATTATGTTCTTGAATCTAATTAGACCATTATCTGTGAGTTAATATTCCTCATCTTTTCCATCCTCGTCATCTTGTTGTAACATTTCCTTTATCTAATGATACTTCTCATCATGTTTCCATACATGTTTGACTGGCTCTGTTAGGTCCATTCCATAAGAACTTATGGATACTAAATGATTTAACCGCATCCTCTTGTTGAGTGAATCCACCACTCTGTTCTCCTTGCCTTTTATATATTTCATTTCAAAATAAAATTCGCAAAGCATGGTTAGCCATCAAGATTTCCTTGCATCTAACTTTGGCTATTCAAGGAAATACTTCAACCCTCCATGATTAGCCATTAGGATAAAATCTATACCAGGAAGGCAGTGTCTCCACATATTCAGCACATGGATGATGGTAGTTAATTCCAAATCATGGGTTACATAATTTTGTTCATGCTCATTTAGCTTTTGGGACTCATAGCACACCATTTGACCTTCCTGCATCAGTACTCCACTCAGTCTCTTATATGCATCCATGCACACAATTAATTCCTTTTTAGGATATACTATCCTTAATACTGGTGCATTGGTCAACAACTATTTCAACTAATCATAGCTTGTTGTACAATCAATTGCCTATTCAAATCTCTTCCCTTTCTTTTGTAGAGTAGTAATTGGACAACCAATCTTGGAGAAATTTTTAATAAACCTCCTATAATATCCTACCAACCCCATGAAAGACCTAACTTTAGCCACATTTTTAGGTGTTGTTCATTCCATGATAACCTTAACTTTCTTTGGGTGAACTGTTACTCCCCCTCTTGAGACAATGTGTCCCAAGTAATGAATCTATCACTGAAAGAAATTGCATTTATTGAGTTTTACATACATCTTATGCTCTCTTTTTAATTGCAATAGTGTTTCCAAATGCTCTTCGTGCTCCTCCTTGGTCCTTGAGTAGGCCAAAATGTCATACATGAAGACTATGCAAAACTTATCCAAATAAGGGTGCAGTATGTTTTTCATAAGGCACATAAAGGTCGCAAGTGCATTTGTAAGTCCAAAGGGCACTACCAAAAATTCATAATGCCCATACATCATTATAAAGGCTATCTTATGGATGTCCTCATCTTTATATGCACCTGATGATAACCAAACCTCAAATCAATCTTGGAGAAGATTGTTGTTCCTCTCAGCTGCTCAAATAGATCATTAATCCATGGCAATGAGTACATGCTCTTTATGGTCACCTTATTCAATTGTTGATAATCAATGCACAACCTAAGTGTACCATCCTTCTTCTTTACGAACAAGATTGGTGCTCCCCATGAGGACACACTTGGCCTTATTTATCCCTTATCAAGCATCTCCTTCAGCTGTAATTTAAACTCGATCAGCTTAGGCATACTCATCCTATATGGTGCCTTGGATGTTGGTGCTACTCCAGGTATCAATTTGATGGAGAAGTATACCTCTTTGTGAGGAGGTAATCTCGAAACTTCTTTTGGAAATACATTTTCACACTGCTGCAACACCATATATTACTCCAACAATTCACTTTCCCCTTATTCATTGTTGTTATTGGACTTTTCATTGCTATAAACGTCCACAACAAATAAATGACACCCCTTTTGGTGACTTCACTTAGCCTGCATGGTCGTGATCAATGTTACTAAAGTAGGCTTTCGCTTCCCTTCCAATATCCTTCTTTCTCCATGCTCATCCTGTTAGAAAATTATATATTACAGAGCAATGGAACACATAAAATATTGCAGAAATATAAACACAGAAAACGCACAAAACAAGAGAGACACAGATATACGTGGTTCACCTAGTTTGGGCTACGTCCACCCCGAACAGCCAGTCCTTCCTTTCTATTATCCAGCAAAATGAAGAGACACAACCTACAGCAAATCTGCTGTAATATCCTCTGTTTTCTCTCACAGTCTCACCTCTCTGTTTCTCGCTCACAGAATACACATCTATCACACAGCCTCAAATACAATACCCTCATACAAAGAGAGGGGTTGCCTTCTAGGGCAAAAAACCCTAAACTAAACATAAGTTCTACCATCAGATCATCCGCCTAATGAACGCCCAGATTGACTAGAAATTACTATACTTTTACAAGGCAATTTTACAGCTGTTTTTAGCTTCGGGGGCGCTGCCCCCGAAACCCCCCGCCAGGGGGGGGGCTCCCAAAGGTCGGCGCCGCCCCCCCCCTAGACCCCCCCTGCAGCGAACATTTTACGGGCGGCGTTGCCGCCCCCATTTCGAACTGGGGTCCTATGTGGCGATACCTTTTAATATAGAAGATAATCAGGCTCCACACCCAACACATCCAAGCACTCAATTTCTTTCTCAAAAAGGTCAACTTTGGTCTTGTGTGCATACAACTAACTCATTCCCAACAACATGTTGCACGCACCCAATGGTAGTGCATTGAGGTTTGCCACTGTTGGCATCCCATTTAATTCAATTGGGAAAGCCTTCACCTAATACTTGACCCTCTTCTTTATTCCCATGGCTAATTGAACTAGCCAAGATTCCTCATGTGGTTCTCAATTCATTTAGAATTGTTCCACAAGCATTGGCATTACATATCTATAATTAGAACCAGGGTCAATTAAAATAGAAATAATTTGATCGCAAACCTTACCTTCCATCTCAATTATGGAAGCCTGATGGTCTTTCTGTCAGTTTTCCAGTGTTGTGTAGATCTTGGGCATCCCATGAGCCACATATCCCATATTCATATTCCATATTTTGTTCTTCATGTGCATTATACAATTTTGGGCCAACATGCTTATGTTGTGGGCAATCTTGTCTCAAATGATTTTATTCACACGTCCAACACTTATGTAACCACCCCTCCCACATTTATCCACTTTCACCGGGATGCCAGGATAAACATGAGCTAAGGTATACTATGACATGACTCAACTCCCTAAGTACAGTTAAGGAAGTGGAATCGACAATCTCAAACTTTACTGACTTCCCTCAGGTGCTACATGAACCCAAGGAGCTAAACAACAACTCCAAGTGCCCAAACCCTGAGTTAACTTTATTTTTCTATGATGTGGAGCCTCAGTCACTCTGATGAAAAGGCAAGCCATTAAATGTAACCCTCCAATTTCTCTGATGACCCTGCCTCCCAACAATTGCAGTCTAGATTTCCCAATTTTGAGCCTATGACCCTGAAATCTAAACCACCTTTTTAGGGCCTGACTCTGAACCACTACCCATAACTTAATGAGACTTTCAAAAATTATAAATGACACTAGAAAAAATCCATTAACAAAAAAATTAGAGAATAACTTGACCTAACCATGACAAACATTTTGTCAAACACATTGTGAATACGTAATCTACAGGTCATAAATGCATATTATCTAAACATAGGGTTCTCATACTTATCTAATAATCATCAATAAGGTTTGGTTCCCTCTCATAATAGCTGCAATAACATCTATTAGGTCATGCATTCAATAACCATTCATTTACCAATCAAAACATGTTAAAAGCCATAACTAGAATCTGCCATGGAACCATGCTTATAACCAACATATAACTAAAATAATGACAATGATAGAACAACCATCATAGCCACATCATAATAAGTACATCTACTCACAGAATACAAGAGGAAAAGAGCTCTTATTAACATATGCAATAGCCAACCAAGTTAGGGACTTCCACGTAACACCCAACTATAGATTGGGTTGAACAAAATATTTATTTCAACCAATCACCCCCATGTCATATTCCAAGCATGAGTGTGGGACTCACAACAAAACAACCAAGGCTTCCTCAGGCTTTACCACAACCCCCCAAAAACCAGTCAAGGGACTCCTAGGCCTGAAACCCTCACCTATACAACCAATATTTACCACAATCCTGCCATTATCGGTCAAGGGATTTCTAGGCCCAAACAACAAACATACACTACCAAGATTTATCTTAATCCTGCCATTACCAGTCAAGGGATCACTATGCCCTAAACAAGGTTAGATGCCTCCAAATTTCTTAACCAATACCTTGAGGAATTTTCCCATCTCCACCCTCAGGCTTTAGCACAATACCACCATTACTGGTCAAAGGATCATTAATCTTTTGGGAATTTTCTTGAGACCACCTCACCCGATTCCAAAACCATCCGAAAATTCAAGCTCAACCACATGAAAGAACCCCATCACACCATGGCTATTTGAAAATGGCAAGGAAAATTTGAAACCATTGTCACACCTGGAAAAAATCATGCCAATGACAACAAGAGAGCCAAATACACACATGCATGTACCATTCATGCCAAAAATAGTAAATAAATCATACATGCAACTTGATACCTGCAAGTAATCCCACTATAGTTGTTTGATCCAACTCTTCCTTGCTTCCCTTCACTTTCTTCTCCTTCCTTCGTCTTCCTTTCTCTAATGCTAGAGCACTCCAAGAATTCTCTAAGTGCAAGAGTGAGAGAGAGAGAGAGAACAAAGAGAGAGCTAAAAAACTGAATTGACAAAAGCTAAACCAACAAAATTTATGAACTGGTCCTCGGAAGCCTTTTTATTATTGATGCCTCCAATTTCTTAATTTTTCCTCTATTTTACTTCAATTTCCTCCTCACATGCAACCTGCAACCTTTCACCTTCATTTTCTCCTATTTTCCTTTACTTTCATAAATAAAATGCCAATTAATTCCTATTTTCTTTTTCAAAGCCTTTTTCATTGCCTTTGACAATTTCCTTAGCCATAATAAACCAAATGAACACCCACTAGGATGTTTTGCCCAAAATTCATCTTGGAATACATGTACCATGACCTTCATCTTCTTTTGCTTTATTAACTTTATTACATGAACTTTTAACTCGGGGCTATTACATACCCCTCCCCCTTAGGGGAACACCTTCCTCGGTGCTCTATGACACCTACAACCAACAAGACCACTAAAAAGAAAAAAACAATGCCCATGGATCTTTATCACTTAGATCGATGCAATATTTACAATGATCAACCTGGTGAAAATCAAAACCAACAAGACAAACATAACAACATGACGACCATACCACTTATTGGAGCTTTATAACACAACTCATTGTGGTATTTACAATAAAAACCATACATACATATGTACATATACCAAAAATCATTTTCCTCAACCTGAAAATAATGAAGGATACATAGCTCACATATGATCATCCATCTCCCATGTAGCTTCATTAAGCCCAAAGTGCTTCCACTGCACTTTAACTTGCTTGATTTCTTGACTCCATAGCATGAGTTGTTTCCGCTACAAAATGAACTGACGTTCTAGCTGGAATTATCCTTCTAGCTCCACTAACAATACAAACCAATCAATTGCATGATCAACACATTTCACATATCTTTTAAGTAATGAAACATGGAAAACATCATGGAATTTGATTGTCGAAGGCAGTGCAAGTCTGTAGGCCACTAGTCCAATCCTCTCAAGGATCTAGAAAGGCCCGCAATAATGAGGTTCCAACTTCACACATCACCCAAACCTCAAGGAGCTCTTCTTGGGCTTGATGCACAAGTACACATGTTCCCCAACCTCAAACTCCTTAAGTTTCATGTGTTAATCTGCATAACTCTTTCATATTTCCTATGCTTCCTTTAGATTCTTCTTGATAACCTGCATTTCTTTTTCCATCTCTGCCAACATGTATGTTCCTATCAACACCCTATTCACTGGATCACTCTAGGTAATAGTAGTTTTACAACTCTACCCATAAAGGGCCTCAAATGAACTCATCCTTAGTGACTCATGGTACCCATTGTTGTAAGCGAACTCAACTAATGCAAGATACTCCTCCCATCTCCTCTGTTGATGCATGACATACATCCTCAACATGCCCTCCAAAATTATGTTGAAACTCTCTATTTGTCCATTTCTCTACGTATGATAATTTATATCGAAGGCCAACTCTGTACCCAAACCTGCAAATAACTCTTTCCAAAACCTGGAAGTGAACTTGTCATCTCTCTCTGACACAATAATTTTTAGAACACCATGCAACTTCATTATCTCCCTTATGAATACTCATGCTACTTCACTAGCTGAATAAGTAGACTTAACTGGAATAAAATGAGCTACCTTAGTCAACCTGTCAACCACAACCATGATGGAATCATGTTGTCTATATGTCCTAGGAAAACCTGTAATGAAGTCCATGTAAATGACCTCCCATTTCCATTCTAGAATCGGAATCAACTGTAATAGACCACCTAGATGCTTGCACTCTGCTTTTACTTGTTGACAATCCACACACCTAATAATGAAATCAGCTACTCTTTCTTCATATTCAGTGAGTAGTAAAACTTCTACAATTGTTAGAGTCTTCCGATAGCCTAGATGACCTAAATATGGCTTAACATGAAATTCCCTCAAGTTAAGCATCTTGAGCTTACTGTTGTCCGGCACATAGATCTTGTCCCTCAATCTTACCAAACCATCTATTGTAAGATGATAATCCATATCCTTATCACTTGTACGCTACTGCTATAACTTGTGCCTAAGATCCTTATACCTGCCATCCTGTTGTGCTACCTATAAGATCTAATCCTGTAAATCTGTCCCATAAGAACTCATATTTTCTATATGATTCACCTACACTCTTCTGTTAAGATAAGTCATAACCCTATTCTCCTTACCCTTAATGTACCTGATCTCAAAGTCAAACTCACTGAACGTGGCCAACCACCTAGTTTTCCTGGCATTTAGATTAGGTTGGTCAAATAAGTATCGGAATCCACTGTGATCACTCATCAATATGAACCTCTTTCCAAGAAGATAGTGTCTCCACATCTTCAATGCATGAATGATCGCTGCCAACTCAAGATCATGCGTCACATAATTCTGCTCGTGCTCATTTAGTTTTCTTGATTCATAAAACACTACATGTACTTCCTGCATCATAACCCCACCAAGTCTTCTCTTACAAGAATTTGTACACACCACAAACTCTTTATCTGGATCCGTAATCTTGAGAACTGGAGCATTTGTCAACAACTGCTTCAACTGCTCAAAACTTGCTGCACATTCCTTTGTCCATTCAAATTTATTTCCTTTCCTTTGCAATGATGTAATAGGATAGGCAATCCGTGAGAAGTTCCTGATGAACCTCCTATAATAACCTGCTAATCCCATGAATGATCTGACCTCATCCACATTCCTAGGAGTTGCCCATTCCATGATAGCTCTTATCTTTTCCATATCCATTGTTATGACTTCCTTGGAGACAACTGTTGAGATCTTCTGTTTTAAATAAAATAGGCAAAAATCTCAGTGTGTGACAACAATAGGAATTTGTTGCTAGATTAGCTCCAGGTTGTTGGGAGAGAGTTAATGCATCCTAAATTTGATGTGAGAAGATTTATGAGGCAGTTAGATTCTCCTTGCTATAAAACAGGTATCCATACGGATGGTTTGAGAGTGGTGTGAGAGTTTGTGAGGATTTGATTAATTATGTAATCTCCTATTTGATTAATAAAGATTGCCGATGCCTATGTTTGGTGGACGTAGCCCAGATTGGTTGGGTGAACCACGTTAAATTTTTGTGTCTCCTGTGCTTGATTTTATTTGCTGAGTATATGTTTTAATCTGTTGTGCATCTTAGCTCTAACAAGTGGTATCAGAGCAATGTTGGAGGCCTGGCGCAGCGGTGGAGGTCATTGTTTCCAGAACTGCGTGTTCAGCTGATGTGTGGACCTGCGTAATGGTAGTTGCATATTGCTGTGCGTAGAGGTCGTTTACCCAAACTGCGTGGAGCGGATTGCTATTATATTTATTCACTTGCGTGCTGGAGGTGGAGCGCAAAGGCGTGGAGATTGCTGGTCTATTCCTTTGATTGCTGGTGCCTGGTGCTGATTGCTGGCGTATGACTATTTGTGCGTGCTGGTTTGTGAGTGCTGGTGCGTATTGCTGTATGCTGCGTGGACCTGCGTGGTGTATTGGAGCGCTAGTGCTGCGTGGAGCGCTGGTGGTATTCAATTAGTGCTGTGCTGGTGCGTTGGTATTCAATTATTGCTGGTGCGTGGCGCGTGGTATTTGATTGCTGCGTGGATTCCAGTGGATTGCTGGTGCATGGATCGTGGATTGCTGCGTGGATTCCAAGGTTTGCATTTCACTGTGATCAGCAATGGTGTGGTTTCTGTGATGTATTATTTTTTGAATTCACTGGCTCATTAAGCGGTACCAGATCTATTTTTTTAATCCTTGACAAATCTGTTGGAGTACACCAATTTGAAGCGCTTGTGGACGTTGTGAACATTGTTTTGATTTAAGCGGATTTGAATACACAACTTCCAAGTTTGGTAAGAGACCAAGGCATATTGGTTATGATTTTATTTGTCCAGAGGAATTAATCACAGTGAACCATCAATTTTTAAAAAATATTTTTGGCAAGTGTATTTGTTCAAATTTAATTGAAGTGTTAGGCAAGATGTTGGGGGCAATTTTTTGCGATTGTAAGGCATAGGCAGTTTGTTTTTTAATTGCTGGTATTTAACAGTTGGGGTTTTGGAGATTATTGTGTTTTTTGGTTGATACAAAATGGCGAAAACTCAAAGTGCCCGGTTTGAAATTGAGAAGTTTAATGGCAAAAATAATTTCGAGATCTGGAAAGTGAAGATGTACAATTTGCTTGTCCAACATGGTGTGGCAAAGGCGTTGTTGGGCAAATCCAAACAGCCTTACAACATCACAAATAATGAGTGGGCCGAGATGGATGAAAGAGCGATAAGTGCTATTCGACTGTGTCTAGCTGATGATGTCCTGTTTAATATAGTGTCGGAGACAACAGCTGTTGGTTTGTGGACGAAACTGGAGAAACTATACATGACCAAATCCTTAACCAATAGGATTCTCCTGAAGCGACAGTTGTACAGTTTGCGAATGAAGGAACGTACATCGATTGCTGATCATTTAAATGCTTTTAATACTCTTCTTGTGCAATTACAAAGTATAGAAGTAAATATTCAATCCGAGGATAAAGCTATTACTTTATTGTGCTCGTTGCCCGAATCATGGGATCATTTTGTTACTTCTATAAGTCTTAGTTCATCAGAAACTATTGAGTTTGATGATGTAGTTGCATCCTTATTATCGGAAGAAACAAGGAGAAGGTCGCATTCAGAAACCTCTACATTAGAAGCTATGATGGTTAGAGGTCGTTCGAAAGAAAGACGCCCCAGGAGGCTGAGCAACTCACGTTCAAAGTCGAAAGGGAAGAAGAGTAAGCTAAAGTGTTGGTTTTGTGGCAAATCAGGGCATTTAAAGAAGGAATGTTGGAAGCGACAGCAGCAAACTTCAAAAGCAGATTCTTCGACAGAGAAGAAGGAGGCAAATACGACATATACAAGTTCGACATCTGGTTCAGGTATGAGTGATGAAGTATTATCAATTAATGTGTCAAATCATGGGAAACATTGGTTGTTAGATTCCGGTGCATCAAACCACATGTGTATTCATAAAGACTGGTTTAAGACATATAAATCAATTGATGATGGTGTTGTGTACATGGGTAATGATGTAACATGTAATATTGTGGGGATTGGGAGTATACAACTGCAAATGTTTGATGGGACAACTAAAATGTTAACTGATGTGAGGCATGTACCAGATTTAAGAAAAAATTTGATTTCATTAGGAGCACTTGATTCAAATGGATATAAAACTGTAATTCAAGGTGGAGTAATGAAAACTTACAAAGGTATTTTACTAGTTATGAAAGCTAAGAAGGTAGGAAATCTATTTCAATTAGAAGGAAGTACAGGGTCAGATTATGTGTCTACGGTGTCTGAACATGACAGTAGTTCCATTCACTTATGGCATCAAAGATTGGGGCATATGAGTGAAAGAGGGTTAAAAATTTTGGCTGATCGCAAGTTACTTCCAAATCTAAAGTCTGGAAAGTTAGATTTCTATAAGCATTGTCTGTTTGGAAAACAAAGTAAGCAAAAATTTAAAATAGGCAAACATACTAGTAAAGGCATACTTGATTATATCCATTCAGATGTTTGGGGACCAGCCCCTACAACCTCATATGGTGGCTCGTCTTATTTTGTATCATTTATTGATGACTTTTCTAGGAAAGTGTGGGTCTACATGTTGAAAAGGAAGTCTGATGTTTTTTCAGTTTTCAAGCAGTTTAGAGCATTGGTAGAAAACAGCACTAGTAGAACAATAAAATGTTTAAGAACTGACAATGGTGGTGAGTTTACTTCCAAGGAGTTTGACAGCTATTGCAAGGATGCAGGGATCGAGAGACATAAGACCACGGTTTATACTCCTCAACGGAATGGAGTTTCTGAACGAATGGACAGGACTCTTCTAGAGAGAGCAAGGAGTATGCTGAGTAACGTCGGGTTGCAAAAGGAGTTGTGGACGGAAGCAGTGGCAACAGCTTGTTATGTGATAAACTGATCTCCATCAACGGCGATAGGCTGCAAGATTCCGCAAGAGGTATGGAAAGGACACCCTTGTGACTATTCTAAACTCAGAGTGTTTGGTTGTGATGCATATGATCTAGTGCCTAAACATCAGCGAAATAAATTAGATCCAAAGTCTAAAAGGTATATCTTTGTTGGGTATGGTGTTGGAACAAAGGGATATAGATTGTGGGATCCTACTACCCGCAAAATCATCATCAACAGAGATGTAAAGTTTAATGAATCCTCTCTTGTACAGTTAGATGTAGATAGTAGATTGAAATAGGATGATGTATCTGACTTTCAGCACATTCAGTTTGATAGCATTTCTAATGATAGTCATGATGACCATAGTTCAGATACTAGTCATGAACAGGTTTCAGAATCAGAACATGAACAGGGTTCAGGTTTAGATCATGAACAGGTCTCAGATACTGATCATCAAGAAGTTCCTACAGATGGTAGTTAGCCAATCGAGGAAGCGCCAGAAACATCCTTAAGGAGGTCAACAAGAATCAAACGGCCACCGAGAAGGTATGATGATTATGTCACTTCTGTTGCATTTACTGCTAATGACGATGAACCTCTGTGCTATCAGGAAGCAATAGAAGGTTCGAAAAGTGACAAGTGGAAAGCAGCCATGAAGGACGAAATGATGGCCTTAGGTAAGAATGGCACATGGGATCTGGTTGAGCTTCCGAAAGACAGGAAAACTGTGGGGTGTAAATGGGTTTTCAAGCTGAAACGGGGTGTGAATGATACGGAAGATAGGTACAAAGCGAGGCTGGTTGCAAAAGGGTTTTCTTAGAAATCTGGCATTGACTTTCATGAGATTTTTTCACCAGTTGTTAAAATAGTTTCAATTAGAATTGTGTTAGCATTAGTGGCTTTGCTTGATTTAGAGTTACAACAATTAGATGTTAAGAATGCATTTCTACATGGAGACTTAGATGAGGAAATTTATATGGAACAACCGGAAGGGTTTGTTCAGAATCACAATGAGAAATTTGTCTGCAGGCTCAAGAAGTCATTATATGGCCTGAAGCAGTCACCTCGGCAGTGGTATAAGAAGTTTGATTCTTTCATGTTGAGTCAGAAATATGTTAGAAGTGAATATGATCATTGTGTTTATTTTAAGCAATTTAAAAATGGCATATTCATTATCTTAGTATTGTATGTTGACGATATGCTTTTAGCAAGCAAAAGCATAGAAGAAATCAACAGGTTGAAGGCTCAGATGGCAAGGACATTTGATATGAAAGATCTAGGAGCAGCAAGACAGATTTTGGGCATGGAGATTTTCAGAGACAGGAGCAATGGTAAGCTATGGCTATCACAACAAAAGTATATTGAGAAAATAATTTTGAGGTTTGGTATGAATAACGTGAAACCTGTGTCAGTCCCTTTAGCTTCCCATTTCAAGCTTTCTTCCAGTTTATGTCCTAATACAGATGAAGAAAAGGATTATATGTCTCGAATTCCATATGCCAATGTAGTAGGATGTTTGATGTATGCGATGGTGTGTACACGACCAGATATTTCACATGCAGTTGGGGTTGTCAGCAGGTATATGGAAAATCCAGGTAAAGAACACTGGTCAGCAATGAAATGGGTGCTTCGGTATTTGAGAGGCACAAGTAGTTATTGTATTACTTACAATAAGAGTAGTGAATCTGTTTGCAAATATGTTGATTCTAATTTTGCAGGTGATTTGGATAAGAGAAGGTCAACTTCAGGGTATGTCTTTACTCTTGCAGGTGGAGCTATTAGCTGGATGTCAAAGCTACAAAACATTGTTGCTTTATCCACTACTGAAGCAGAATACATTGTTGCTTCACATGCTTGCAAAGAGGCGGTTTGGTTGAAAGGTTTGCTTGGTGAGTTTCGTAGGTTACAGGAACATCAGGTTACTTTGTGATAGTCAAAGTGCAATAAATTTGGCTAAGAATCCGGCCTATCATAGTAAATCAAAGCATATTCCAATTAAGTACCATTTTGTAAGACAGGTTATCACTGAAAGGGTAGTCTCTCTTGAAAAGATGCATACAAAGGAAAACTGTGCAGACATGTTCACGAAACCAGTTTTGTTGGAGAAGCTATGCTGGTGTTTGGCTTCTCTTGGCTTGCAGAAAAGATAAAATAATAAACAAACAGGGCATCAGGCTAATTGTTGTCAAGGTGGAGATTGTTGAGATTTTCTGTTTTAAATAAAATAGGCAAAAATCTCAGTGTGTGACAACAATAGGAATTTGTTGCTAGATTAGCTCCAGGTTGTTGGGAGAGAGTTAATGCATCCTAAATTTGATGTGAGAAGATTTATGAGGCAGTTAGATTCTCCTTGCTATAAAACAGGTATCCATACGGATGGTTTGAGAGTGGTGTGAGAGTTTGTGAGGATTTGATTAATTATGTAATCTCCTGTTTGATTAATAAAGATTGTCGATGCCTATGTTTGGTGGACGTAGCCCAGATTGGTTGGGTGAACCACGTTAAATTGTTGTGTCTCCTGTGCTTGATTTTATTTGTTGAGTATATGTTTTAATCTGTTGTGCATCTTAGCTCTAACAACAACATGTCCCTAGTAATATACCTTTGTCTAAAAGAAACTAAATTTACTAAGCCTGGCATACAACTGATGCTCTCTTAGCATTCTCAATACTACTGCTAAGTGTTCGACATAATCTTCCTTATTCTTAGAATATATCATCAATGAGTACAATCAAAAACTTGTCTAGATAAGGATGCAACACACTATTCATCAAACACATTAAAGTTATTGGAGAATTAGTCAAACCAAATAGAACTACAACAAACTCATAATGCCCATACCTGGTCTAGAAAGTAGTCTTGTATATGTTCTCTTATTTAATGCGTACCTGATGGTATCCTGATCTCAAATCAATCTTCAAGAACACCACTTCTCCCTTCAACTAGTCAAACAAGTCATCGATCTTCATCAATGGATACATGTTCTTGATGGTTACCTTGTTCACTTGCCTGTAATCGATACACAACTTGAGAGTACCATCCTTCTTCTTCACAAACAATAATGGTGCACCCCACGGCAATACACTTAGCATAATGTATCCATTTTCAATCATTTCCTTCAATTTCAACTTCAATTCCATCTAGATTTTGTGTGCTAATCCTACAAGGTTCCTTTGATGCGGGTGTTGCTCCTAGTACCAAATCAATAGAAAATTCCACTTCCATGTGAGGTGGAAACTCTGAAATATTTTCAAGAAACGCATTCTGAAACTATTACAAGACAGGATACTTCTTGAATAATTCTACATCCTCAACATCCTTACCTCTATCACTGGAAATATGCGCTACAAAAAATACACACCCTTTCCTACGACTACGCCTTTCCTGCAAAGTTGTAACCATTCTAATTGATGTTTCCTTCTTATTAACCTGCAAGTTTCTCTATTCTCCATTGTCATATAAGCACTCAATAACATTTTCATAACAATCCACCTTAGTCCTTTGAAGATATAACCAATCCATACCCAAAATCGTATTGTATGATCCCAATCGAAGTACATTCAAATGTGATGATGTAGGCATACCATTCAACTTAAATGCACAAGGTCTTACCCAATGATAAACTCTTTTCTTAGTACCTATAGCCAACTATACCAACCAATATTTTGCATGCACTTATTTTCTCAAACCACACTTATCCACCAAGTCAGGGTTAACATAACTATAATTATATCTAGGGTTAATCAAAATAGAAACAACTTGAGCACAAAGCTTACTGTCCATCTCTATAATAGATGCCTGGTGATCCACCTTCCAATTATCCAATGTTACATAGATCTGAGGAATGCTCTATCCAACATCCCCAATTTTATTTGTTTCCTGAGAAATATAGATATGAGGCCTATCACCCTGATACAATGAACAATCATTCTTGAGATGCTCCTTGCCACATATACAACACTGAAACTATCTCTTACCATCACCTTTTTTGTTTCTCTCCAGGTTGCGACCCATGTCCCTTCTCAACTACATTAAACTTCTTGTAAGTAACAACATTCTCTTTCTCACCTGCATCTTGAGGTCATGTTTTCTTTTCTATCCATTTACTGTTAGTCTTGTCATTCCCTTTCCAACCTTGCTTAGATTTTGTCTTACGCTTTGATTTCTCATAATAGTGCTTCAACTTCCCAATGAATTCTTCCAGTGATCGAGGCTCATCATACTCGTACTCAATCTGATCCTCAAATGCTAACAATAATCCACTGACAAATTCCTGAACTTTAGCCTTCTCATCCTTAATATATGGAACATACCTCAATAACTCCAAGAACTTAGTCGTGCAATCCTCATTTTTCATCGATCCCATCTTCAACTCATAGAACTCCTTGGATTTACTGTCACAGTGCATCTCTGAACATTACTTCATGCCAACTTAACTCCTCTGTCCTAGTGTATCTGACCCACTTCACATCGTCACACTGGATGTCTTCTTTCCCTTTGAGGCTGAAAATAGATATGTTGTCCTTCATGTTATGTGTAATCATGCAACTCAAACAAATTATTCATTCCAACCAACCATGCCTCTGCATCTTCCAACTTCTTCAACTCTTCATCAAATGTAGGTGGCTTGGATTTCTTGAACTCATCCGAAAAATATCCCCTGTCACTTCTCCTGTAAGGATGATAGCAATGATGACCATGATACATGTTCAAACTAGACTAGAGTAGATCCCATATCCACTACCTCTCCTATCATATGTATCCAAGAATCTACCATCTTTGACTGTGTCATATCTATCCGACTTGTGACCATGAGATCTTCTACCATACTCCCCATTAGTCATGTCCTCCTATCCATAATTGATCCATGGTTTTCCATGTCTCTGCAAATATGACAAGCTTTAAAGGATGACTGCATTGACCTCTGCTTGTTTCTCTTGTGCCCTGGCAAGTCTCTCTTGTGACTAAATGATCCTGTCATTATCTGATTTACAACTTCTTATCTTTGCCTTCAAACTTCTCAAAGTGTCTGTTATGTATGGAGAGTACTCATCTCTTCGTTGCTCATCTGATATGTAAGGGGAGTCTTGTGAACTGTAATCCACCATTTTTCTAGTCATATTTTATCTTCTTCTTCCTGCAAGTATACCATGTCAGCTAAACCAAAATATAAACATAATCAACATACCTCAATGAAGTTCAAGGGAGGCTATCTCGTATACAAAATCAATCCAGATTAGCATGATACATGTATAATCATAATCACATCAATATATTGACATCATGCATGATAATACCAACTACATACCATGACCTCATGCACGATAACCATAACCATGACAATGCATGCATAATAACCACATAAAAAATTGACATGCATGCATGACAACACATTATGCCATTTAGTCCAATCATTGAACCATGCTCTGATACCACTCTCAAATTAGTATCAGATATCACCAAAGAGAACGGAAACCCACTTTGATACCAATCTGTAACCACCCCTCCCACATTTGCCCACTTTCACTGGGTTTCTAAGGTAAACATGAGATGAGGGATACTATGACATGACTCAACTCCCTAAGTACAATTAAGGAAGTCAAATCGACAATTTGAAACTTTATTAACTTCCCTCATGCGCTACAATACCCCAAGAGCTAAACAACCACTTTAGGTGCCTAAACCATGAGTTGAATTTCTTTTTCTGTGATCTAGAGGGTCACTCTAATGATAAGGAAAGCTAGCGACTGTAACACTCTAGTTGCTTTGATGACCCTACCTCCCAGTGACAACAAACTAGATTTCCCAGTTCTGAGCCTACGACCCCAAAATATGTGCCACCATTTCAAGACCTGACTCTCAAACATTTCATAGAGCTTAATGAGACTTTCAGAAATAATCAATGACACTAGGACAAAGCCATTAACACAAAACTTACACAAGAACTTAACTTAACCAGGCCTAACCATGACATACATTTCATGAAACACATTGTGAACATGTAATCTACAGGTCATAAATGCATATATGAACATAGGGGTATCATACTTATCTAATAATCATCAATAAGGTATAATGCGCTCTCATAATAGTTGCAATAAAATATATTAGGTCATGCATTCAATAACCATTCATTTACCAATCAAAATATGTTAAGAGCCATAACTAGAATTTGCCATGGAACCATGCTTATAACTAACATATAACCAAAATAATAACAAAGATTGAACAACCATCATAGACACATCATAACAAGTACATTTACTCATAAAATATAAGAGGAAAAGAGCTCTTATTAACATATTCAAAATCCAACAAAATTAGGGACTTCCATGTACCACCCGACCATAGATTGGGCTGAACCAAATATTTCTTTCAATCAATCACCCTTGTGCCATATTCCAAGCATGAATGTGGGACTCACAACAAAACGACTAAGGCTTCCTCAGGCTTTATCACCATCCCACCAAATTCGGTCAAGGGACTCCTAGGCCCGAAACCCTCACCTATAAAACTAGGCTTTATTGCAATCCCACCATTATTGGTCAAGGGATTCCTAGGACCAAAAATAAACATACACTACCAATATTTACCACAATATCACCATTACTAGTCAAGGGATCACTAGGATTTAAACAATCTTGGATGCCTCCAAATCTCTTCACCAATACCTTGAGGAATTTTCCCATCTCCACCCTTAGGCTTTACCGCAATCCTGCCATTACCAATCAAGGGATCACTACGCCCATGGGAATTTTCCTAAGACCCCCGTCACCTGGCTCCAAAACTATCCTACAATCCAAATCTCAACCACATGAAAGAACCCCATCACACCATGGCTATCCGAAAATGGCAAAGCGAAGATGAAACTACTGTCACATCTAGAAAGACCCATGCCAATAACAACAAGAGAACCAAATGCTCACATGCATGTACCATTTATTCCAAAACTAGTCAGGAAATGATACATGCAACTTGATACCTTCAAGTAATCACATTGTAGCTTCTTGATTACTATTCCTTGCTCGATCCTTGCTTCCTTTTCCTTCTTGTCTTTCCTTTTCCTTCCTTTCTACAATGCTAGAGTGCTCAACGAATGCTCTAAGTGTGCAAGAGTGTGAGAGAGAGAGAGAGAATAGGAAAAGAGCTCCAAAATTGAACTAACAAAAGCTAAACCAACAAAAGTTGTGAACTGATCCTCATAAGCCTTTTTATTATTGATGTCTCTAATTTCTTCATTTTTCCTCTATTTCCTTCAATTTCCTCCTCACATGCAACCTGTGACCTTTCACCTTCATTTTCTCATATTTTCCTTTATTTTCATAAATAAAATGCTAATTAATGCCTCTTTGCCTTTTCCAATTTCCTTAGCAGTAATAAACCAAATGAACATCCAATAGGATGTTTTTCCCAACATTCAGCTTGGAATACGTGTCTAATGACCTTGGTCTTATTTTTCCTTTATTAACTTGATTACATGAACTTTTAACCCAGGTTTGTTACAAGTTATATGGACGTTTCCTATAATTCTTAGCTCCTCCTTGAGCAGAATGGTTTCCAATAGTGATGAGCCTTGTTGACTCTATTGAGTAGCAGAGGATGTATGCAATTTATTAATTGCCTTCTACCTTTTGCCTTTGAACTTGGCACCTGTAACATCCCTCGTGAAAATTTCATGTAATAAAAGTTAATAAAGGCAAAATAATAACCATGGTTGATGTTACACTTATTCCAAGCTGAATGTTGGGTGGGACATCCTAGTGTAGGTGTTCATTTTAGTTAATATGGCTAAGGAAATTGGTGAAGGCAATGGCTAAGGCTTTGGAAAGGAAAAATGGCATTTTGGCACATTTATTTATGAAAATATTGGAAATTAGGAGAAAAGGGAGGTGAAATGTCACAGGTTACATGTGAGGAGGAAAATGAAGAAAATATAGGCCTCATTCATAAAAAGGCTTTTGAGGATAAATTCACAGACTTTTATCAGTTTAGTCTTGGAGCTCTCTCATTATTCTCTCTCTCTCTCATACTCTTGGATACTTAGAGTTTTCTTGGATCACTCTTGGAGAGTGTGCCATACTTAGAGTTTTGGAGCAAGAAGGCAAAGGAAGAGAAGGAAAGCGCAATGGGATATCGAGATCAACAACTACGACGAATTTTGATTGCAGGTACCGAGTTGCATGTATGTTTTCATCACTAGTTTTGGCATGCATGGAATATGCATGTGGATTATTGGTCATAATTTGTCACTGGCATGGAGGATTGCGTGGATTGAAAGTGGATTTCCTAGCCTTTCCATTTCTTGGATAGCCATAAATATTATGGGTTTATTTCCTCGTTTTGTTTTGGGTGGTTCTCATGTTTTTTTTAGATTGGGTTGATTTACTAGTCCTGGAAGCATTAGTTGGACAAAATCTTTGGAAGCCATTGGTGGGTTTAGTTACTAGTCCTAGAAGCACTTGTTAGATAAACACTCTGGTAGCCTATCAAAAGTTGTGGGTTGAGTTACCAGTCCTGGAAGCCTTGGTTGGAAAAACACTCTAGAAGCTTGGCGACAATTGTGGGTTGAGTTACTAGTCCTAGAAACCTTGTTTGGAACAAATGCTCTGGAGCCCTGCAAGGCTTGGATACAGACCAATTTCATGAAGGTTTTGTGATGTCTGATCGTGAGGTGGAATCACTATTTGATGGGTTGAGGTGGTTGGCCTCCAGAAGCGCTATATGGTTTTGGATTGTTGTGTTCTATGAGATCCCACATTCATTCTTGGAATATGAAATAAGGGTGAATAACTGAAGAGATATTTAGCTCATCCATTCTATGGTCAGGTGGAACGAGGTACTCCCATCCTAGGTTTAGATTCTGCATCATCAATATGAGGTTATTTCTCCTTGTATTTCTATGAGTATTATTCTAGTTTATATGTGGACTATATGTCTATGATTTCCTTGGTATTTCTATTGCTATTATGCTAGTTATGTATATGTTTTATGACAATATCCATGTATAGCTCTCTTAATGTTTTAACTCATAAATGAATGAGCAATGTATCTATGACCTAATGGATGAAATGGCAGTTAATGCGTTGAGGCATCAATGCTTCTTAGCGATTCTCAGTTAAGTAGGAGACCCCTATGCCTAGATATGTTAATTACACCTATAGATTACATATTCGTCATATGTTTGACGAAATTACTGTCATGGCTAATAGGGGTAGAGTCAAGGGCTTGTTCAAGTATTTGCATTTGCCTCATTGTTTCCTTGTTATCTTTCTTTTCTAAAGGTGTTGGTGGGCTCCAGTATTGCATCAATAATGTTGCAACTCCTAGGGTTCCCTTCTTTACTTTTATCAACCTGGTAGTTCGTAACAAACTTGGAAGCGACGGTGCTATATGCACAAGTACTAGCTCTTGCCGCGACTGTCACTAGATCAGCTGGCACAAGTCCGCTTAGGAGCTTAAGCCAACTTCTATGAGCTCTTAGAAGAAGATTTTAAATATGATGGATGGAATCTAACTCAAAGGAGGCTAATCTACTTGCAAAAAGAAGCGGAAAGCTGAAAGGAAATGCAAACCCTAGCAAACCCTAGTTTTACCGACTAACCCTACTGGTGCAAGTAAAAGGATGAAAGCTATAGAAATGGATGCCATTGACTTCTAGAAAGGTAAAATGCATGTGACTAAGCTACTTCTGAAGAGAAATATGAAGAAAACATCTTTTTTCATTTTTGAGTAATTTCGCAGAGTTATTATGCATGTGCTTTGACTATTTTTGCTATGCAGAGGTTGATTGGCGAAAGGAAATGCTTGCATGATATTGGGAAGGTGAGAAGAGGGTCTAAGGGGTCCCTAGCACCCTTCCAAAGAGTTTCACAGTGATTGGATCTCAAGAAACCACTTTCGTGAGCTTCTACAGGAAGTCTGCAGGGGTTCTACAGGATGTACTGTAGCTTCTACAGGATGTTTCTACAGGATGTTCTGAAAGGGAATTTTGAAGGGTTGATGGTGGAAAAAAGGTGAAGAAGTGGGTATGGAGGTGAGATAAGGGTGTGAGGAGGTCTAGGACTTGGTGAATGAGGATGAGGAGTGGTTAAGGCGATCAGATTTGGTTCAAGGATGGAGGGAGCAAGGTTGCACAAAGATATGGGAATTAGGTCAAATTGGAAAAGGGGTGGCAAATGAAAGGGAGGAATCTGAGTTAGGGGGTTGGAGTAAGTTTTATGATAGGAGGAAGGTAGGCAAGAAGGTATCACAGGTGTTCTGCACATTATTTTCCAAAACTAATCAATAAAGATTAAGAAAACCAAAGATCTAGCTATTTTGACCTAATTTGACCTAGAAACCATAAGCATGATGAACAAAAGTTTATTGGCAACAAATCATGTAAGATAACTATGAAATCTAAGCAAGAACAGATTCTAAACATGCAAGTACAATTGGTATCAACTTTCGTAACTGAAAATCTAACACTAGCAATTGCATGAAGAAGCAAGAACAGTGTTTTTATGGCAGCAAGGACACCTTGGTCTCAGCTCATGGTCCCAAGGAGGGAGAGGTGAGATCAAGGGTTGCTTGATGGCCTTTTTTGAAGATATTTTCTGCTACCAACCTATCAAATCAACCTGAACATGAAAATCTATTTCAATCATCAAAAGCAACCTAAATAACAAAACAATATTTTAACCTAAATAACATATTTTATTCTAAGAATGCAACAAAGACACATCAAAGTACACAAAGGAGGTACTGGGCACTTGAGTTGGGCCCAAACCCAAGAGCTACAACCTCCTAAGGAATATTAGAGCTGGTGCAAAGTTGGATTCATCTTTATTGATCAAAAGAATAGTTACATCCCAAAAACTGTCTACAAGAAAAAGCTCGAAAATGTGCTGAAATGTAGAGCTAACCTACTGACTAAAATCGAACTAAAAAATGACTAAAAAATGACTAACATTAAACTACAAACTGGCTAATTGAAATGAGGCCCTAATACAAATTGAGAACCCCAATGGTCCTCCTAAACTTTAGGAACTCGGTTGCCAAAACTTGCAGTTAACAGCAATCCTACTTGACTTGCTTGGCTGCCCCTTGTGCTCCAAGTTTTTTTTATGGAGAATTTGAGGTAAGGCCTCATAAATGAAGGGGACACCTTCCTACAAATCCTCTCCCTTGTTCTTCCACAAATTTGGCTGCCAAGTGCTCATTTAAACCTTTGATTTTGTCTCAAAATTGACCAAAAATCTGCATAAAGCACACATTAGACTTGTTGGCATAATGCCTAACCCAATTCACTCTGTTAGCATAAATATAATCAAAAACATGCAATAAACTAATGGGAATGGTGGAATAAGTCAAATTAGGAGGTTGAATGAGCCCATATAATTACCCATTTCTGGGGCTCATCATCACCCCCTACTGAAAGTGTTGCTCATCCTCTGAGCAACTAATCTATCTCTTCATCTTTGATTGCTTTGACTGCCTCTCTCACATCCCAGGCTTCTGAGGTGATGTCCTCTTCTCGGTCATGAAACCCTGCTTTTCTCTCTACTTCCTCTCACTGCCTGTGCTCCTTTTCCTGTAGCAGATTTGTTAAAGCCTCAACCTCAGCCTGCAACTTTTCCTCTCTCTGTTGTTCATCAGATGTTTCCTTGTCTATTGGAGACCCTTCTTGTTTATGCTTTTCTACCAAAATAGAGGGTCTATCTTTGTTAGATTTCCCTGTAGCTGTAACTGTTGTTTCAGCAGCTCATTCTCCTCCTGTAGTTTGGTCCTTTTGACTGCTTCCCACATGCCTTACCATGGCCATTTCCTTTCTTGATTCCTTGAGTTGTTCTTCTAGGTGACCTATGCCTGCCACACCCTTGGACTTGGCAATCCTCATCCAAGTGTGAGTCCTCACCCTTTCTTTTTCTATTGCAAAGAAGAGTGGTACCGCAAATTTCTGAGGAATTATCTTCCCGGCTTCTAACAGGTTGTAGTATGAGCCCAAGCTAGGCTGAGGGCTTGGTTCCAATATTTCCTCTATCCTTTCTTCTTCCTGTGATTGTTTGGCCACCTTTTCCTCCAATTTCTCGATCTCTTTTAGCTTAGCCCGAGTTTCTTGTAGAGATTTCTCAGCTTCCTGTAGAGCTGTCTTTGAGTCCATTGTCTTCAATCTCTCTCTCTAGGTGGAAGTTTTTGGGCTTCCCCGTTCATAAGTGATGGATATCTTTGAAGGAGACCCCTCTTTTGGTTTAGGTGTTATGTCCTCAACGATAATTGGCTCCTTTGACTACGGCTGGGGTCTGCCTACTTTGCTCGGTGTGCTCCTTCTTGCTTTAAAGTACATGGAGGTTTGCCTCTTTCGCTTCCCTTTCTGTTTTGGAGGTGTTTTTAAGGCGACAAGCACAACTGCTGCCTCTCTTGCCAATATTTCAGGTGATTTCCCCCTTTCCTGTTCTTTTTCCATGCTTCCTGTAGAAGTCCTTGTCTCAACTGTTTCTCTATGTATTGCGGCCATTTCAGGATTTGTCTTTCCCTTTTGTTTTGGTGTGACTGCTTTGGCTATGACAGCCTTCACTTGGGGTTTTTCTGCCTTCTTTGCTCTCCTCTACATCTTGTTTCTTGCTCTGTGTTAGGCTCAGCAATCTGTCCCTCTCCCCCTTTTTCTTTTTGTCCTTGTTGTGCTTGAATATCCTGTGTTCCTTCACCATTGGTTTTCTTACTTTATTCAATTGGCATGGTGTTGAGTTTGTGTTGTAACCAAAAAAGAAAATGCTCATGTGGGAAAAAAACACAGTCAATCACTGAAGTTGAGGATGACTGAATTCAGGTTTTTTCTGAACCCAAGAAGGAATTTTTCATGTGTCCAATATTAACTAGCAACAATTCCCTTTTTTAAGACCGTTGTCACCCAGAACTCGATTGTTTGCTTGTGAAAGGAAAAATTTTGTTTTTACAGGCAGAGCACAGAGATCAAGTTTTCTTCTCAGCACACAAACAGATATGCAAATTCAAAAAAAAAAATCACACACAGGCTGGCCTCCACAACTGCGTATATCTTCCCTATGGAGAATTTTTTAAAAAGGAAATGTGGAGGAGAATTTTGATGCAGAAAAATATGGACACTCAGTGCAATACACAGGCAAACATTTTACTTCCAATACACAGGCAGATTTTTCACTAATTTTCCAATCTGATGCCATGTTTTATTCACCACCTTGCACAAACAAATCGTGCACAAAGAAGTTTTCCTGAGCCTTCCTCGTTTTGAGCTTGAAATTCACTGAAATTCCTGGGTTTTCTTTCTACACGGTTGTTTCTGCCTTTCCTGTAGAAGGCTCTCGTTTGCTGTAGAACGAAACTATGCTTCCTGTAGAGCCCGATAGGTGGGAGATTTTTTTTAAAAACGGCAGAAATCTCAAAAAATCAGGCAGGAATATTGCAGAGGACCATTGGTTAGCTGATCTAGAAGTGGTGGACGTGTGCTTCAGTTGTGAATGTCGTGAAGGCGCAGTGAACAAAGAGTGGTGAGAGTTTCAGCTGAGCATTGTTTAACTGCAGCGTGATTCGTGTGAGAAGATGAGGTGGTAGAAATGTGCGTTGCCATTATTCAGACCGTTGGTCCCTACTGCAGTGTCATCATGGGACTGGATGTTTTCTGCCTGTAATCCCTTACCATCAGTTGCGCTAGAGTTCAACATCTGCCACCACCTGTTTTTTTTTAATTTCCTGTGAATGACTATACACGTGCTGGGTGACCTCCAGATGAGTGCAATCAGACTGGCTGAGGGTGTCGGGTTAACTTGCTAGCTTCCTAGCTTAATCCCACCATTTCATTCGTTTATGCACTTTCGAATCATACAGATGCAAATAGAGGAATTGGTTTAGACACTTACCTGTAAGTCGACGTGCTGCTTGGTCCTTTTTGTTGCTGCATGCTCATATTCTGTGGATGCATGCTGGTCTATTTGCTGATACATGGCTTATTTTCTGGTGTAGGTATCCTCTGGCTGGATCTACGCTGCAGGAGCCTGCTTCAATGTTCAGATTTGCACCCTCATGTTGTTGATGCTGAATTTTTACAAGACAACAACTTGTTTTCTCCATAGCTCCCAAATGATAGATCAAATTGACCTGAAACTTTATGAGCATGCTTCTATAATCGTTATGCACCTCCCATAGCAAAATTGTGGTTAATGGATGTACATATTTCGAGAAAAACTAAAAATGGTTGAAGATTACATAGGCCAATTTCTCAGAAACCGTGCATCGAAATTGGCTGAAACTACTTGGGTACGTTACTATCACCTATATGCATCTCCCCATGAAACAGGTTTTGAAATGGATGCACGGATATGGAAAAAATGCAAAAATGGCTGAAGGTGATGGAGGATAATTTCTTGGAAACCGTGCACTAGAATTGGCTGAAATTGCTCAGGCATGTTGCCATCATCCCTATAGAACTCCCCGTAAAATAGTTTTGTAAATGGATCCATGGTTTTCACATGAGGGAAAAAACAAGTTCCAACACTATGTATTTTTTTCTCAAAGCATTCTGTAGTTTTTTGCATAGTAAGAAAAAATGAGCTTGGGCTATAATGCAGACTTGGAATTGATGGGAGAGAGGTTTGAGGATTGTAGGAGGACTTATGAACCCTTTAGGAAGCTATCATGTTCGCCAAACTGCCTTTTAAAATCCATTTCTAGCTTCATGTAATTTCTACAGGAACTTCCTGTAGAACACACAGTTTTTAGGAAATAAGCACAATGAGATGGAAAAAATAATGGAGAAGGGTGAGGGATGGAAACATGGATGTGTGCAGGCCTCATGGACATATTTCCAGCCTTCGAGTCCTCTTCAGAGATCAATTTTGGCTTGTTTGTAGGCTTCTTGTAGAAGACACAGAACTTCCTCTGTCTTTGCTTTGAGCAATCCTCCTAACCTGCAATGTCCTTGCTGCAACCTGCAATTATTCAATAGAAATTAGGATTATTTTTCTTTTTCTCTTTTCTTCTTTCTTTTTCTCTTTTTTTTTGAAAACAACTAGGGCGCCTCATGGAGTTTTTCACCCTAGTTGCCTGCCTTAGGCACCTCCAAGGGAGGTTTTCACCCAGGGATCTTATTCTTTTTTCTTTTCTCTTTTTTCCAACCCATTGACTGCCTCATGGAGGTTTTCAATCAATGAGCCAATCTGAGGCGCCCCCAAGGAGGCTTTCACCTTAGATTTTTATTTTCCTTTTATTTTCATTTTTTCATTTTTCTTTTTCTTCTTTTTTTTTTCTACCCTACCCTACTTGAAAAACAAAATCATTTTCAAGTATAAGAATACTTCCAATGGAGCCATGTGCACATTGAGATTAAAGACAAAATGATGTGGAGGCTTGAAATGCATGCTTTGATAGGTATCCAGTTTTCAGAGACCAAATGATTTGACTTTGAAGGGATCAAACATAAATGAGGAAGAGAGTATTGCTACAACTTAGTGACCGTTTGGAACCATATCTCAATATAGCTCTGATATCCTTGGTCCTTTTGTTGATCTGGATCATTCTTCATGTCACCTTCTATCATGACCTTCACATCTTCCTCTTTTTGCTGATTTTTCTCTTGACTACATGTAGGATTTGATGGTAACCATGAGGGAGCTCTCTTGATCTCTAATTCTGATGTCTTCTCTTCATCAAGTGCAGCCCATGGTTATTTGATCTCCTCTTTTGAATCTTCTTTTGCTGGATGTGATCCTTCAATGCTGTGAATATAAGCTCTTTTCTCCAATACTCTTCTAAGCTATGGTGAATAGCATTGAGCTCAAGAGGAGTTGTTTGGAAGTGTTGTACCTCAGCTTTGCAATCGGGTTGAGCCATTCCAATGTGCGGGTTTGGAAATGGTGGTTCGGGTAGTTGAGTGGCGGCGTATATTTGAGATGGATGTGGATGGGTTGTGGTTGGGCAGGTGGTGGAGGCAAAGGAGTGGGAGGAGAGTTGTACTGGGGCTTCCACCCTTGAGAAGGTGCATGTATAAATTTTGAATAATATCACACTTATTCACAGAGATTATCCCGATTATACACTATTGTGGAATGCATGCATAATACATAACCTCCTCTACGTTGATCATCAATTTTGCGAAATTAAAAACAATGAAACATCAATCACATGCGCACATTAACACAGTATGTAACCCGGGGAAAGCATACAACTAAAAACCCCACACTATCTATATATTATAATGATTGAGAACATGTAACAATACATAGTACAATACTCCTCACAAGTACTCAGTACTATCTCCACCTATTACACACAAACTAGCTCAGATCTGAATCAATCACAAGTTCAAATCTCCTCTTGCTGCTTGTCTGCCTCTACTGCGCAATCCTGCATGAGAATTAGATGAGAATGGCTGAAGCAAACTCGTATTTCCTTGGCTGAACCACACAATCCTCATTGGCATTACTCAATCCATTGATTGTGCAAATCTCATGCACAACTATAGTCACAACTGACAGCTATCTTGCTCTTTCACCCACCTCTAACACTTGTCTCCACTAAACTGTCCATGCACTGAGTTAACTGATGTATTCTTTAGTTGATTTATGAGTTAATAATTAGTGAATTAATTAATAATTAATTTACATCACTCATCACTAGTGTATTCTGCAGTTAGACAACTAGTTTAACCAAGTCAAACTGAACACAACTTCATCAACTCCTCAATCAACTCCACCAAAACTCAACCACTTGAGTTCTAACTGAAGTCCACCATGCAATAGCTCAACTGAACCATAAGAAAAGCGTATTTCCTTCTAACAGCTGCATGTGCCACATTTGTAGCTCAAACTGAAGTGCTCCAAGAGGATAAGATAATGTTTATAGTCCAAATATTATTAAGAGCTAATAATATTCGACTGTTCTATTTTTAGCCTAGCAGTCTAAAAATAGAAACCGCCCATATGTCTAAAAATAGAAGTCCATCTATTTTTACCAACATGACCAATCATCCACAAATAGCATCCTGCAACTCATAGACCATGATCCATATGTCTAAAAATAGACATAGTCTAAAAATAGACTTTGTGCCAAAAATAGCCTGCGGGCCCACTTAGTGAAGGTGACTCCTTTCCACTAAGCTCCATCATCTTGTTGCATTTTCAACAGTGCATTCCACTGAGGCTATGGCTGAGCATAGGGGTGAAATGGATGAGCAACTGGAGAAGCATGGTATTGAGATGTGAAGAAAAAAGGAGAAGGTGTGGACCAGGAAGGATGAGCAGGGGGACCCCAAGAAGGCATGGAAGTGGCTTGATAGTGGTTGTAATAGGTCTGGGATGTCCCTTGCATTCCCTACTGATAAGGTATGGGTCCATGTGGCCCCCTTTGGTTCATGAAATAGAGTGGTTCAGTGACTCCTTTGGCTCTTTGATATGTAGCTTTAAGTCCAGGCAAGGAAGGGCACTAATTCGTAGGATGGTCTTCTTCACAGACAAAACACACTTCTATGGATTGCAATGGACATTCGTTCCTAGGATGCTTTCTAGTGCACCTGAGACAAAATATGGCCAAAGCCCTCTCAACTTCCTCTTGATATCTTTTGATATGCATGGCAAGCATCTGCCTCACCTCGCTTTTGCAATCTTCCCACAGATTCTCACATTCACCTCTAAGGATTAAGTTGGAAGAAAAGGTACTGCTCCCAACATTTCTGTTTCCAGGCATTTGCTCCAAAGGAATTCTTTCTTCTTCTTCTCCCCTAGAGGTTCTTCAAATATGTCTTGTTGTCCACCTAAGGGTTCTTCTTAATCACATCCATCGAAGAAGAGAGAAGGTTGGCTATGTGAGGCTGTGGGGGTGTTGTGCAAACATTTTTTTTTACTTGTCTCTACTCCTACAAGGCATGCAAGGAAACCTTTTTGGTTGATTTTTTTCTCTTTTTTTATGCTTGTACTTGCAAAACTGAAATAGATTGAACTGCAACTAACTAGAATCTATCTTGCTGAAATGAAAATGCGGAATTGAAATGAAAGTAGGAAAGGACTAATCTATTTTGCTGAAATGAAATTGCAGGAATGAAATGCTAGGCTACGCTTGCAAAATTAAAATTGCGAAATTGAAATGCTAATCTATGCTTGCAGAAATGAAATTGCGGAATGGAAATGTTAATCTATGAAAGAAGGAAATTTCTAATCTACTTTTGCGGAAATGAAATTGCAAAATGGAAATGAAACAATCTACTCTATGCTTGCTGAAATAAACTACTTAACAGAAGGTTGTAGTAGAAAATAGAAGAAAAGCAGCAATCACTAATACTCTGACACTTCCCTAGCAACGGCACCAAAAAGATGGTGGGCTCCAGTATTGCAGCAATAATGCTACAACTCCTAGGGCTCCCTTCTTTACTTTTATCAACCTGGTAGTTCGTAACAAACTTGGAAGCGATGGTGCTATATGCACAAGTAGTAGCTCTTGCCGCAGCTGTCACTGGATCAGCTGGCATAAGTCTGCTTAGGAGCTTATGCCAGCTTCTATGAGCTCTTAGAAGAAGCTTTTAAATATGATGGATGAAAACTAACTCAAAGGAGGCTAATCTACTTGCAAAAAGAAGCAGAAAGCTGAAAGGAAATGCAAACCCTAGCAAACCCTAGTTTTACCGACTAACCCTACTAGTGCAAGTAAAAGGATGAAAGCTACAGAAATGGATGCCATTGACTTCTAGAAAGGTAAAATGCATGTGAATAAGCTACTTCTGAAGAGAAATATGAAGAAAACATCTTTTTTCATTTTTGAGTAATTTCGCAGAGTTATTATGCATGTGCTTTGACTATTTTTTCTGTGCAGAGGTTGATTGGCAAAAGGAAATGCTTGCAGGAGGTTGGGAAGGTGAGAAAAGGGACTAACGGGTCCCTATCACCCTTCCAGAGAGTTTCACAGTGATCGGATCTCAAGAAACCGCTTTCGTGAGCTTCTACAAGAAGTCTGCAGGGGTTCTATAGGATGTATTGTAGCTTCTACATGACGTTTCTACAGGATGTTCTGAAAGGGAATTTTGAAAGGATGATGGTGGAAAAAAGGTGAATAAGTGGGTATGGAGGTGAGATAAGGGTGTGAGGAGGTCTAGGACTTGGTGAATGAGGATGAGGAGTGGTTAAGGCGATCGGATTGGGTTCAAGGATGGAGGGAGCAAGGTTGCACAAAGATATGGGAATTAGGTCAAATTGGAAAAGGGGTGGCAAATGAAAGGGAGGAATATGAGTTAGGGGGTTGGAGAAGGTTGTATGATGGGGGGAAGGTAGGCAGGAAGGCGTCACAGGTGTTCTGCACATTATTTTCCAAAACTAATCAACAAAGATTAAGAAAACCAAAGATCTAGCTATTTTGACCTAGAAACCATAAGCATGATGAACAAAAGTTTATTGGCAGCAAATCATGTAAGATAACTATGAAAGCTAAGCAAGAACAGATTCTAAACATGCAAGTACAACTGGTATCAACTTTCCTAACTAAAAATCTAACACTAGCAATTGCATGAAGAAGCAAGAACAATGTTTTTATGGCAGCAAGGACACCTTGGTCTCAGCTCATGGTCCCGAGGAGGGAGAGGTGAGATCAAGGGTTGCTTGATGGCCTTTTTCGAAGATCTTTTCTGCTACCAACCTATCAAATCAACCTGAACATGAAAATCTATTTCAATCATCAAAAGCAACCTAAATAACAAAACAAGATTTTAACCTAAATAACAGATTTTATTCTAAGAATGCAACAAAGACACATCAAAGTACACAAAGGAGGTACTGGGCACTTGAGTTGGGCCCAACCCCAAGAGCTACAGCCTCCTAAGGAAGATTAGAGCTAGTGCAAAGCTGGATTCATATTTATTGATCAAAAGAATAGTTACATCCCAAAAACTGTCTACAAGAAAAGGCTTGAAAATGTGCTGAAATGCAGAGCTAACCTACTGACTAAAATCTAACTAACAAAAGACTAAAACCGGGTAAAAAAATGACTAACATCAAACTACAAACTGGCTAACTGAAATGAGGCCTTAAGCCTTCTTATTTATACAAATTGAGGACCCCAATAGTCCTCCTAAACTTTAGGGACTCGGCTGCCAAAACTTGCAGTTAATAGCAGTCCTACTTGACTTGCTTGGCTGCCCCTTGTGCTCCAAGTTTTTTTGATGGAGAATTCGAGGTAAGGCCTCATAAATGAAGGGGGCACCTTCCTATAAATCCTCTCCCTTGTTCTTCCACGAATTTGGCTGCCAAGTGCTCATTTAAACCTTTGATTTTGTCTAAAAATTGACCAAAAATCTGCATAAAGCACATATTAGACTTGTTGGCATAATGACTAACCCAATTCACTCTATTAGCATAAATATAATAAAAAACATGCAATAAACTAATGGGAATGGTGGATTAAGTTGAATTAGGAGGTTGAATGAGCCCATATAATTACTCATTTCTAGGGCTCATCAGGCATCATTCAATTCTGGGCAGTGACTTGGGATCTAGGCCTGAAAAGGTAGCTCAAATCCCGGGTACATTGGCACAACACTAAGCAAAATAGTCCCTAGATGTTGCCATGCCTTGTCATGATAGCATCTAGATCCTCCTGGACACTATCATGCCCATAACATGGGAGCGTTAAGATGTCAAGAGGTCTAAAACCTCAGTGGGATCAAGGGGTTAGTTATCAGAACTGTTGGGATGATTCTCATGGGTCCTGTAGGTGATGTGGAAGGTTTGTATGATGTGTTTCCATCGATTCCATTTCCTTAAGGTCGTCTAGGAGGTTGAATCAAATCATAGTAGCCTCTCGTCGCATGTTTACCTAAGTTGGTTAGTTACTTGGGTAGATGTGAGAGGAGAGTGTTACAGAGTGGTAACAAAACATGGTTCACCCCTCAGACTAGATGCTTTGTGTATTGATCATGCATGCATGTCGGTTGTGTATGTGTTTCTTGTGTTGTGAGACCATGTTTTTGTTGCATTTGCATGGTGTTGATCATGGTTGTAGTGATGTCACCATGAGGAATTTGATGTTGTTGTTGTGGAGTGCATCACCATAAGTGTATGATTGGTTACATGTTGTTATATGTTGCTTACATGTATCATTATTGTATGCTTGGTTACATGTTTCTACCTATTGTTACAAGTATTGTTTGTTTATGCTTGATTATATGTGTTTATGTGTGTGTGTGGTCCATGTTTATGCTTGGGTGTTGTCCGTATGTATGTTGGTGTATCATCTATGTTTATGGTGGTGCATTGTCCACATGCATTGGTATGGTTGATGTTGTCATGCATGAGGTTATGGTATGTGTGGTTGGCATGGTAATGCATCAATAACTGGACTCTAACTAGAATAATGGCTATAAAGTGCTATGCTTATGAGTTATATTTCTATATGTTGTTGTGACTGTGTTATACATGCATTACAGTGATTTATTGATCTTGCATATGAGATATCCTCCACAAACTATGCTAAGGTACATTGGTTTATTTTGATTTGGTTTAGCTAACATGGTATACCTCACAAAAAGAATATCAAAGATGACTAGCAAGATGGTAGACTACAGTTCTTGATACTCTCCCTATGGACCAGATGAGCAACATGGTGTTGGGCATTCTTCTGATCTAACATATACACTGAGAAGCTTAAAGGCAAAGATAAGGAGTTGTAAGTCAGACAATGAGAGAATCATATAGGCACAAGAGAAACAAGCAAAGGTAAATGTAGTGATACTTTAGAGTCTGTCAGATTTGTAGCGATAGGGACCACATCAGATTAGCCATGAGCAGGAGAACAAAACTAATGGGGCATATGGTAGTAGGTCTCTTGGTGGTTACATATCGGATAGATATGACGCAGTGAGAGATGGTATATTGTTGGACACTCTGGATAGGGGAAGGGATGGACACAGGTACTATTCTAGTTATGGTTTAGATGTCACCATTATCATCCTTACAGGAGGAGTGATAGGGGATACTTTCCATATGAGTTTAAGAAAGAAAAGCCACCTACTTTTGATGGAGAGATGAAGAAATCACATGATGTAGAGGCATGATTTCTTGGTATGAGGAAGTTCTTCAGGTTTCATGACTATTCAGAGAACATGAAAGCTAGAGTAACTACTTTCATTCCCAAAGGTAAAGCAGATATTTGGTGGGAAGATGTGAATAATGTCAGATGTATTCATGAGGAGGACTTGACTTGGAGTGAGTTCAAGAGGCTATTCAAGAAGAAGTACCTATCAGAGAGATACTTTTATGACATGGAAAAATAATTCTATGAGTTAAAGATGGGATAGATGATAGATGAAGAGTACACTAGCAAGTTCCTGGAGCTACTGAGGTATGTGCCTTAACTCATGAAGGAGAAGGCCAAGATTCATAGGTTCATTAGTGGATTACCAATCGCATTCAAAGATAGTATTGAGTTTGATGAGCCTAGATCATTAGAGGAGACCATCCGAAAGCTAAGGCATTGCTATGAGCAATCGAAGCACATATATGAGACTAAGCCGGACTAGAAAGGTAATGCAAAGAACAAAGGAAAAAGGGACAAGAAGCGAGCAAGACTTTAGGGTACAGGTAACAAATAAAATGTTGTGCCATCTAAGAATTTCAATGCATCAGATAAAGGACGTGGATTTCAATTGGAAGAACATAATAAGGATGTAGGCTAGAAGCCTATAGAGTGTTGGACTTGTGGAAAGGATCATCGCAGGAGAGTTTGTCCGCAAAATCAGGGTGGTAGGCCTCAGATATATGGTGCATAGGATGCATATCTTGTTGGGGATGTTGGTCAGAGTGTTCCTCGTATTTATGCAACATTGGATAACAAACAGGCAAACCATCAGGGATCTATCATTGAGATGGACGGTAAGATTTATGATCAACTTATTTATATTTTGATTCACCCTGGATCTAGTTATAGCTATTTTAGTCCTAACTTGGTGGATAAGTGTGGTTTGAGTAAGGAATTTCATGTAGAATCATGGTTAGTACAGTTGGATACAAGTACAAAGAAGTGAGTTCATCATTGGGTAAGATCTTGTGCATTTGATTTAACTAGTATGCCTACCGTAGCACATTTGAAAGTATTACTGTTGTGATCATACATAATGTTGTTGGGCATGGATTGGTTATATCTTCAGAGAACCAAGGTGTATTGTCATGAAAAGGCCATTATGTGCTTGGATGAAAATGGGGAACCAAGAGTCTTACAGGGAAAGAAGAAATCCACATTAGTTAGGATGGTGACGTCTATGGAGTAAAAACATAGTAGCAGAAAAGGGTGTGTGTTATTTGCAGTGCACATTTCTAGTGACAAAGGTAAGGAGGTTGAGGATGCATATGTTTTGAGCAGGTACCCAGTTCTACAACAGTTCTAGGATGTATTTCCTGAGGATATTTCAGAGTTTCCACCTCACAGGGAGGTAGAATTTTCTATTGAGTTGGTGCCAGGGGAAGCTCTGACATCAAAAGCACCTTACATGATGAGTACACCTGAGTTGGTAGAGTTGAAGCTACAGTTGAAGGAAATGTTGGATAAGGGATACATTAGGCCAAGTGTATCACCATGGGGCGCACCGGTATTGTTTGTGAAGAAGAAGGATGGTACTCTCAGATTATGCATTAACTACAAATAGTTGAACAAAGTGACCATCAAGAACATGTATCCATTACAAAAGATTGATGACTTGTTCGATCAGTTAAAAGGAGCAACAATGTCCTTCAAGATTGATTTGAGATCCAAATATCATCAGGTACACATCAAAGAGGAGGACATTTACAAGACAACCTTCCAGACTAGGTATGGGCATTATGAGTTTGTTGTAGTTCCATTCGGTTTGACTAATGCTCCAACTACTTTTATGTGCTTGATGAATAGTGTGTTGCATCCATACTTGGATAAGTTTGTTATTGTGTTCATTGATGACATATTGGTATATTCTAAAAATGAGGAAGAGCATGTCGAGCATTTGGCAACAATGTTGAGGTTGTTGAGAGAGCATCAGTTGTATGCTAAGCTCAATAAGTGAAGTTTATTTCAGACTGAGGTACATTACTTGGGGCATGTTTTCTCCAAGGAGGGCATTGTAGTAAATCCATAAACGATAAGGGTCATCATAGAGTGGGTAGCTCCTAGGAATGTAGATGGGGATTTTACTTTTTGTAAATAAATTAGTAATTCATTGTAAATATTCATTCCTAGTTACTTTTTACTAATCTTTTCATTTTTCACTAATGGTCCTACAAAATCGCCTAGCCAAATTGTAGAACAATTAAAATTATGCGTTTTTGGGATCTCAATAATTGATTCTAATTTCTAATTTTAAAATAAATTACGAGCCCCAAAATCTCAAAATTACAAAGTGGTTGTAGTTCATTTTGTAGGATTTTTAATTACCAAAGTGGTTGTAGTTTATAATGGAGGAGTTCCACTCCAAGTGGGCCCCACTTCACCTCACCTCCTCTCTTCACAAAAGTTCTGATAAAAAGTCTCGATATCTAATAAATGTCTCGATATAAATATCTTCGATAAAACAATTCTAATATTAATAAAGCAAATTAATAATATTATATCAAATTAATAAATCAAATTAATAAAAATTAATATTAATTCAAAATTAAAAAAAAAAAAAAAAAAAAAAAAAAAAAAAAAATTAATTAATAAAACAAATTAATATTCTAGAATTAATATTTCCCTAGGTTTATGTTAATTTCATTTTAGGGTTAATATTAATTTCATTCAGGTATAAATTTATTTCATATTAGGGTTAATATTAATTTTAATTTTATTTAGTTCTAGGTAAAAATTAATTTTCATATTAGAGTTTATATTAATTTCTCTTAAGATCTAGGTATAAAATTAATAAATCAATGTTATATTATAACAAATTAATAAAACTTATTAATAATTTTAAAGCATGTTAATTCTATATATTAAATCTTATTAATATTAAAAACAAATTTAATATTATATATATAATATATTAATAAATCAAGCTAATATATTAAAAAAAAATTAAATCAAATTAATATTAATATTAGATTATATGAATTTAATTAAAATTAATTAAAAAATTTTAAAGCTAATTAATAAAAAAATTTGAAAAATTAATTAAATAATAATAAAAATAAAAATAAAAATTATTTCAAGCCGACAGTTTGTCATTCTAAAAGTTTTATCCTCATCACTATTTATTATTCTTTGCTGCTCTTCTGCCATCATCATTCTCATACCCTAATGATGGATCCCATTTGGGATTTGAAACGTTGGTACAAAAATGTTAAAACTGTGGATTCTCCGGACATTGATTCAAAAGATTCAAGCCACAGATCTCTGAAATCCATAATTCTAATATTTCTGATATTTTAAAAATCTCGATATCAGAATATCAGATATCAAGTTTTTGGTTTGGTGCACATTTAAAATCTTACGGTGTTGTTACTTCAACGATATTCGACATAAATTATGTTGTGGCTATTTCAATTTATCATAAAATTTGAAATAAATCTCCTTATGCCTCTAGTCCTCCTCCATATGCCATCCTCCACCTTATGACTCCCACTCCTTTGTTAAATACCCTCCTTCATTTATGTTTTGATTCACTTTTGAATCCAAAGCCACATGAAGTTTGTGAAATATGAATTGGTTTTTATTATTATATTATATTATATTATATTATATGATAATATATTTTATTATAATTATAATTATATAGTTTTAATATAATTCAATTATAATATAATATAATTTTAATTTTAAATAAAAATTATTTTAATCATATATAATTCATTTTATTTTGTAATTACAATTAAATTAATACTAATTAAGAAATAATTTTGATTTAATTTAGTATTAGATTTTAATTAAAATTTCCTAATTTTAGCAGAGACACTAAATTTTCCAGAATTTTGGCAATTTTGACAATTCAACTTTCGAAGCTCATAAATTAAGTTTTGCTTGGCCAAATAAATCTCATGATAGCTTGTTGGATAGATAAAATCATGGAGAATACTTCTATAATGATTGCATGAACATATTCAGTCATTTAATGAGCATAAAATTTAGCAGAAGATCAATCTCTGAAGTTTTAAACAAAATTAATTTTCTGAGTTTAATTTTTTACATTTTCATTTGCTCATAGCCTCTACTGAGTGCAGATCCATTCGAATATGTTCTCCTTAACCAATAAGATCTTTATAGATATCAATGGAAAGCTCATATTTTATTTTACTTTTTTATTTAATTAAGTTTTGATTGGAAGATGTCTTATTTTTCGTATTTGATATTTTTATTTTTATTTGTATTTAAATTAAATTTTGATTGGTTTTGGTAGGAAAACAATTGAAGAGATAAGGAAAAGAAGATTTCAATCAATGGGATTTCTCCAGCAATAGATGAAAAGGACTTTGGACCAATGAAAATTGTTGGAGTAGAATTACTCTTCAACAACTTTCCTATTTGGAATTCATTTTGTAAATTATAAATAGTGGTTTGTAGAATGTACAAGGGGCTTCTCTCTTCTGCAATTTTGTAATTCTTAAAGCACTATTGTAATAAGGGTTTCAGGTTGTAGGTAGAGAGGATCAACCTCAGATCTAGGAATTATTGGGATTTGTCTTTTTCCATTTTGAACTGTGTATGAGAGGCAAAGTTTGCACTACTGTAGCTTTTGCTTTTAGCAACAGAGTTTATGCTTTGAGAAAGATTGTTGGAGATCAATTCAAGGAATAGAGCAAGAGACCAGGTTTAAATCTGTTTGTATTTTAAATACTATTATTTTTAATGCAAATTTTATATTTTTTAATGACAAATTTGCGTTGAGCACTATTGTTTAATGTGAAGATGAATGTCTTTTTGAATTAACTATCTAGTTCAATTAACTTCATAGATCTGTTGTCAATTTATTCTTATGCTCTCATGCTTAAATCATATTTCTGAGTAACTATTTACTCATAAATATGTCATCTAATTCTAATTTAATTTCCATTGGCATCATGTGAACTACTTCCTAATGTTATTGGTTCATCATTCATTGTTGATAGATCTCTGAAAATCATATTTGGTAATTATAATATTAGTTAATTGAACTATTTCATTAGCTATATATTCATTTTAATCCAGACATGTTAAAATCCCAATCATTTAATTACTTTGCTTTCGGTTGGGTTAGATCTACATCTTCCTAATCAAGATAGCCTTAGGATTTCTTTCCTTTTGCTTGCATTCTATGATTAGTTTGCATTTATATTAATCATTACATTTCTAGAAGTCCTCTTATCAAAGAGGAAAACTTTAGTTGTGGCTTGGCTAAGTCCCAGATCATCTTAAGGATCACTTTCTTGCCTTAGCTAAGCAAGAGGGTTGATCTGATGTCTCTTATCTATTGGTAAGTAAAGGGAATACTTTAAGCTAGTGGAGATAGGGAGAAGGTAATTGGACCTAGTTTAACCAGTTGGAACCACCATTTCAATGAAAAATAAGTTGCTTTAAGTTCTTGACTGGGTGGTCTCCCTTATAAGGTTGAGGCAGATAATTTCGAGCCTACAACATGCCCTTACTAGAATCTGATTTGGAATGGGATGACTTCTTGTTCCCTTTCTTCGCCTTTCCAGCTAAGACAAATTTCTTCTCAACATCATGCTTGGATTATGATCCATCTCTATTGTTCCATCCAATCTCTTCTTGTACCAAGTTGAACCACAACCGCTCCCACTTTGGTAGCTTCTCCCTCCCATCAATTGATTCATGGTAGATGTGTCAGGTCTTGGGAAGACCTAGAAGTGTTAGGCTCACTATATTGTCTTCAGTAACTGTAACACTAACACTTCTAAGCTCATCCCGACATTGGGTGAACTTGGTCAAGCACTTCAGTATAGATTTTCCCTTCTCCATCTTGATATTTCTGAGCTTATCCTTCACTGCCAGCTCCCTGTGGTCACTGTTGTTTTGAAACAAGTTTGTCAAGGCCTTCCACATTGCAAATGGAGTCTCCTTACCATGGAGGTTCGTGACAATATGATATCGAACTCCTTATAGGATAGTAATTCTCACATTTTCCACACATTTTCTCCACTCTTCCAGATCCTTAGCATCAGCTAACTTAGGAATATCTTTGTCTATGAATTCCTTAAGCCCGTTGTCTTCCAACACTACCTCCATCCAGTCCTTCCAAGCAATATTGTTCGAACTACCCTCAAGAGCATATTCGAGTCTCAAACCGTAGAACGAAATCCTACTGGCTCTAAAGTTTGATACTGCAAATTTGAATTCTCCTGCAAAAGAAAAACTTGTATTCTCCTCTTCTATAGTGATTTCAGCTATGATACCATGTATAAATTTGTACAAATCTAGCACTTATACCATGTAGAAATTACTTGTAGATTCAAAATGAAAATGTAATATACTAAAACAATTGACCTGAATCTACTCTACTCATCAATGGAAACAATAAATGATAAATTAAATCATGAAGCATATAAGAGAAAGAATTAAATCTCACATAACATAATGATTTTCTAGGGAAAGACACAGCTAAAAACCCCTCCTATATGTATATTGCATTAATCAGAAAATATGAGAAAATTACAATACTTTACTCAAACCCGAGCAACCTCTACACTATCTCTATCTATATCACTACTTCCTAGACAAACTCAAGCCAATACTAAGCCAAATTATTGCTTTCCCAGGTCCTTATTTCCTTACGTTGTTCCCTTATGAATTGCACAATCCTCATAAGCCCTCCTTTGATTCCATGCACCACCTGTATAATTCACATGATTATACAACTGATAGTACATTGTCCCTGAACTCCAATCTCAACCGGGCCTTTCTTTGATCTGACACACATGAGTTAATTATGAGTGAATCTTCAGTTTACTGATCACTACAGGTTACACCCGACTACTATAGGTTACACCCCACTATAGTAAGTTACACCCCACTACAGTAGGTCACACCCCACTATAGTAAGTTACACCCCGCTATAATAAGTTACACCACATTGCTACAGGTTACACCTCACTATTGGATCTCCCACTAATTCCTCCATCATTTAGAACTAATTTGATTGACTTTAACTTAGTTGGACTGAATTAAATAATTACAACTCAAAATAAACTCAACTAGTGCTTCTAATTGTAGGAAACACTCTACATGACTCTAGTTAGACCCTCAACTCAAATTAATTGAGCTAACTAAGTCATATTAACTTAGTTAACTATTATAAGTTGTCATGAGATGTGGAATTACAATTTAATTCAAGGACAAATTAAATTGGGATTTTCTTGTTGCATTTTCAACATATTCCACTTTGCATCCCTCATATTGTCCTCTCATCCCCTCCCCTGTGACCTTAGTCTTCTCCCCCACTTTTTCAATCTGACCCGCTCCTCCCCCTTCTTCCCTATTCCTTCCTCTTTTTCATTTTTTCCTCTCTTTATTCCCTCCTTTATAATAATAATAATATTACATCATCATCATTATTATATTATACAATAGTATTAGTACTCCCATACTTAAGTTCTTATCATTTTACATTAATTTATACAGTTAATTGATTAACCTAATACATTAATTCGAATATATCAATTTATTAGCTTAATTATAAATAAACCTATTAGAATAAGATATTTATAACAATAATCTATTAACATTTATTAATATTAATATGCTAATTTATTGTCATAATTTACCATACAATAATCTATTAACATATTTACTCATCCATCAAAGATACTAGGTATTATATTATTATTAATTAATAAATATTTTTATATTATTATTAATTAATAAATACTTTTATATTAATTCGTTATAATATAAATTACATTAATAAAATTCTTTACAAATTAATATATTATTTACATCTACATTATCATTAGATTAATATTATGCTATAACTGCATTATTTAACACTTCATTATCATTAAATTAATAGTATGCTATAACTAATATAACTAATAATAATAAGATGATAATATATTAGTATATATATTACATTTAAATCACGATTATATATATATATATGACTTTAATATTATATTATAAATAATGTTAATATATTTTATTAATGGTTATTTTATATATATATATTATTCTTAATAATTCTAATATTTCAAAAAAAATTAATGTATTAAATTATTTCATTGATTTAAATATATTATTATTTATTAAATATTTAAAAAATATTTTAATATATTATCATTTCATTATTATAATACATTATTATTAACTAAATATTTTTCTTTCATCTATTATATTTTTTTTCATTTTTTTATTAGTGTTTACTTTATGTTGGCTTAATTTCTTTGTTAATTCTTCAAATTATATTATTATTATTAGATAAAATTTAGATTTATATTTATATTTTAGGGTTTTTTTTAATCTTAACTCTTTATATTTTACAATTAGGTTTTAGGGCTGACACTCTCTACTCATCTCATTTATTTATATGGTTCTCTCGAGTCTCTTTCCCTCAAGCTTTTATATCTTGAAGATAGATAATCCTAGGGATCCAAAATGTCTATAATCGAACATGAATTGTGGTAAATCTAAGCTCTCTCTCTCTCTCTCTCTCTCTCTCTCTCTCTCTCTCTCTCTCTCTCTCTATATATATATATATATATATATGAGACTGTATATGTGCCTATAGCTTTTGTTATGACAAATTTATGTATCCTATACAAAAATAATGTCAAAAATAAAGTTATTGAGAAATATTTAGAAACATGGAGGTTTTAGCATATTTGTAGCCAGAATCACTAGGTTTGTCACTCCAAACCTAAATTTGAGGCAACCAAATCAGCAAACATGCATATTAGAATTATCACTCCCTCCTAAAAAAAATTGAAATGAAAAGAATGTGCACACAATCTTAAAAGTTTGTATGTGCTTTTGTGAGTAAATCTTTTTCCCAATGTATAACCCTCATCTCCACTTGGGGATATCAATGACATTAGAGGATATTAGCATTAAGTGTGGGTAATAGAGTCCTTAGCATGATAACGGAAGGAAACATGAGCCTTAGGGCATAAATGTTGCTTCTAAGTATCAAAGTCCCTATACCAACAACTAGAACTAACATAATTGACATTTTAAGGGCATCATTGTCACATGCATCATTAAAATATTGAGCACTACTTATAGGTCTTGAGACACTTGATATGGTCATGAGAGGAAACATAGTTATTGAACCCTAAGTAATCTATTTAAAATATATCCCTTCTTTTATCTAAAAATATGGGTGCACTTACAAATTTTCCGATAATAGATATGTGATTCTTTGGTTCCTAGACATTTATGAAATAGGAAACCTAAGCCTTACATCATAAAAGAAATTTTTAAAAATCAATATTCAAAAATAACACATTAATTCACTACATAGTTTATTAAATATATCCTTATCATTAAAATAAAATATTAATATATTATATTTTAAAATTAAAATAAATATTTTTTTTAATTTAATTAATATTATTTATAATATTAATTAAATTAAATATTATATCAATATTAAAATTTATACAATAAAAAATAATAATAAAAATAAAACCCACACCCATGAATTTATGAGAAATTACAAAGCACACACAACTTCACAACTCACCCTACTTTCCATTACATTTTTTGTTATAATAATACTTTCCATTACTTTCTTGTTATAATAAGAAATAAAAATAATTTGGACCTCCATCTAGACTTCATAACTCACCACACTTTCCATTTTCCATTCTTTTCATGGTGTAATAATTATATAAAATGAGTTGGATGGTCGTTTATGGTAGATTAATTCAAAATGTGAATTATCAAATTTTTATTTGATTTTAAATTTAATTTATAGATGAAATAGTTTTTTTCACAAAAATTTATCAAAATAATGTAATTTCAGGATTTTGTTGTTGTTGTTTAAAATATATTTTTAAATGCATAAATGGATTCAGCACCCTTGAAAACTCATAGAGCATTGGAATTATTCAGATTAAACATTTTAAACTCAAATTTTTAAAAATCTCTATCAGATTTTGATTAAAATTACCCTAAAAAATAATTGTGACAAAAAACATTTCATCTATAAGTTAGACTACACCAATTCTAAGTCCATCAAACACCCAAATTATATTATAACACTAATTCATATATCTATATCTATATTAAGTCCATCAAATAATCAAATTATATTATAACCCTAACTCATATATCTATATTAAGTCCATCAAACAACCAAATTATATTATAACACTAACTCATATATCTATATAACTAACACTACGCCAAGTTATATTACAACACTAACTCATATATCTATATAACTAACACTACACCGATTCCAAGTCCATCAAGCAACCAAGTTTTATTATAACACTAACTCTTAACTCATGTATCTATATAACTATCTCAGACAGGTCACACCCACACTTTTCACAATAATTAAAACATTCATACCTTATTATTTTTATAACAGGTTTGACTAATGCTTTACCCTACCCCACCGCACCCTAATTTAAAGATACCTTATTATTATTATAACAGGTTTGACAACAGCTTTACTAAATATCATCATTTGACTTAACCCCATACCACCCAATCCCACCCCAATTTAGAGATACCTCGTGTTGATATTGATGTTGGCAATGTTCATGCATGTTGGATTTCATAAATACCCTTCAGTAAAGTCGACTAACTGTGACAGGTATGGATGGCAGTAATCTACTGATGTTACTTTTGACCTAATTGACGGTGGGTGGGTATGGCCAAAGAATCAAGTTTAAAAGGGGGCGTGGAGGCAGGCAAATCATCTCTCACCCAAATCGGTGAAGAGGAACCTCGGCTCATTCATCTCGCCCGTTCGTGTTCGATTCTCATCCCCTCCTCTTCTCTCCGATTTTTCTCCGTGAGATTCATTGCTTTTGCCCTGTTTTCATCATGGCAAAGCGGCTTCTATCTGTGCACAGATTGTCTTCTCTGCTGTCCGACATAAAAAAATTTCATGCTCGGTATGCACTTCCAGATTCTCCCGGGAAAAACAAAAATGAAACCTATATTGCATTCTGTTTTCCATAAAGCTTCTGTCGCATTCTTTTTTCCGTAAAGCTTCTGTTTGGTGAGATTAGGGCCGTAGCTTTAGGGTTTTCTAAAGTGCATAACCACAAAGAAAGGAGGTTTAGCTGTTGTATGCTGTTTTGATTTTGCAGTCAATATACGGCAGCGGCGGCCGAAGCGATGAGATCACGCGGAGTAGCGGCACGGGAGTTTCCAGAGGGGAGTAACGCAGGCGGAGGCGGAGGGAATACAAAGAGAACAGCGTTCTGGATGAGGGATCCGGCCACTGGGGACTGGATTCCGGAAGATCACTTCGGCGAGACGGACATTGCAGAGCAGAGGCAGAAGCTCCTCTCCTCCAGAAAGTAGATAAATAGACATTATAAGAGTAGCTTAGTATTAACATCAGGATGCTCGCAGCCTCTGCGGCTGTAAACATTTTCTAGATTAATAAATAAATATATTTCTGTGATCATTACCTTCAATTTCTCATCAGTGTGTATGATTTCGCCTCTACTTTCACTGATACTCTGAGTGATTCATTATTTATTCATTTGACCCCGTATTGGGAGCAGAGCATGAAGGTTGAGATTAAAAGACGAAATGGTTTTCTTGGTTAATTGCAGATGAGAAAAACCTGAAAATAAAATATGAGATGAAGAATATTGATGTTGAGTATCTACAGGTTTATTTTATTTTAATGGATTTTAGCTTATGTATTTATGTTTATTTATTTTCTTAAATTCAAGTGTAGATGGAGCTTTGGTGGTTTGATTTCTAAAAAAATTAGCATAAGCTTTTTTTTCTTTTCTTTTTTTTAATTTATTTAAATTAAAATATTTTTTATTTTTTATTTTTTTAATGTGTTTATGAGATTAAAATATTTTTTTTATTTATTTATTCATTTGGGTTGTTTTTATAGATTTATTTATAAATAGTGTTTTTTAATGATTTTTTTTTTAATTAATGTTTATATTTTTGGTTTTTTTTTTTCAATTTTAAGTGAAGTTGAAGGTTTTTTTTTGTTAATTTTTGTTTGATTATTTATAGTTTAATATTGGAAATTCAAGTTTTGTTATTTTATTATTTTTATTTAAATTTATTTATTTGTAAGGTGGTTGGTTGAGGTTTTATTATAGATAGGGCTTCAAGTATGCCCTAAAACTGTTTCTACTTTACTAAGAGCTTGTCTTGTTCTACTTTACTAAGAGCTTGTCTTGTTCGGACTTAAGGAAACAAGTTATTCCAGGTGGCTTGATTTTCCTTGAATAATAGTGATGAGTTAACATGCATTGGTGGATAGTAACCAGAAATGGTTTTCCATGATAGGTTTTCCCACCTTGAAAAAAAGAGAGGTCTTATTATGGTTGTTTAGTAACTGCCATTTTTATTAATTATTAATTTTTTGTTTTTTGTTTTTAGTTTTATTTCCTTTTTATTTAACATTTTTTTCTATTATTTCCATTTTCATAAATTATGGATTTATTATTATATTAAAATATGTTATAATTAATTTAATTATAAAAAATTTATATATATTAATAAAAAATAAAACACATAAATATATATATATATATATATATATAAACAATATTAATTAATCATATTAATCATATTGTAATGATATTTAATAATATAATATTTTATTAGTTATTTTGTTTTTTATATTTATTTTTATTATTTTTAATTTAATTCAACTATATTTAAACTAAACTATAAACTATAAACTTTTTTTATTATTAGGTTCTAAAAAATTTATATAAAATTAATCGTTTTTTATTCCCACATTAAAAAGCCGGAGTCTAACTCGTCAGATGAATTGCCCAAAAAGTTATGGAAATTCTGATAATATTTAGAAAATATCCGGCAAAGGTTTTTGTAAATCCAAGTTATAGTTGTTAAACTTCAAAATTTTAGATGTCTTAGAGGTTTTTGATGGCGCTGAATCCATTTCCACCATAAAAAATACGATTCAAACACTGCCTCTACAAGATTTTTTGAATTTTTTTTCCCGAAATCGGACCACTTTTAACCATACAAACAATTCCTCCATAAATGACTCCATTTAAAAAAGCATGCTAGAAAATCTACAAGTGATATTTGGACTTTCGAGGGGATTTAGAACAGCTGTTTTTCACTTCTCCATATTTTTATTTTGGACTGGATTTTCTAATTTTTTTCCACACGGACGGACTTGTGGCTCTTATAATTTTCGAGTGTAGTACAAAATTGTAAATTCTTTTCCATTATAATAATAATGAAGTAATGATTCAGAATCAGATGTTTTCTGAAAAATGGGAGCTATAATTATAAATAAAGGCAATAAAATTTTTCCCAAAAGATTTATTTATTATGCAGTCTTAAAAAAATTAAATATAAGATGAAAAAGCTGATAGACTTGTTTCTAATTTTGGGAGTTGTCACAAGATTCATGTGAGGAAAGCTGAGGTGACGGGTCATCGAGTGGTGGAAAGAAGAGATGCTTTATGTAGAAAGTGGAGAGTGACTCGAGCGAAAGTGACATTGTTTTCATTTATGCTTCGGCGGTTTTAGCGGCATAGTTCAAGTTGGTGTCTTGCTGGGCGGTGTTAGTGTCATAGTTTCACTAGAATTGCCTTTGGTGATGGAATATGACAAACTCCGTCATGTACATAATATGCATTTGTGATTAATATTAGTGTGGAAATTCTTGATATACAATAGTTTGGGCTAATATCATGATTAATCTATATTATTTGTTTAAAAATTTTTAACTTACTTTCATATGATACTTGTTTATATAAATTTTTTTTAATTATTAATTTAATTAAAAGAGTAAAAAGAACATAATAATTTAGATATAAATTTTAATCATTGATTTGTTTACTATTATAAATATTTTAAAATATTCAAAGGAAATTACATCTCTATTATACACCTAATAATTATTGATAATTAAATTAAAATTTTAGAAATCCTATTTCAAAATAGACACTTTGTCATTGTATATCTGTGGTGATTAATTTTAATAATATTTATATATAAGTATTCTCTTACAATCATAATAAATAATGATATATTTATTCATATATATATTTTTTAATTTCTATAGTCTTATTTAGTGTTGCATGAAGGTTATTTTTTATTGCTTTTCATCCTCCTTGAATGCTCACCACTAACGCCTGCAGTTAGAGGGTAACAACATCCCTTTTACTCTGTAATGGTTAGCTGGTGACAACATCCCTTTTACTATGTAACCCATACATGCCCTTTTACTATGTAACCCATACATGCTCATCAGCGAAAATAGAAAGACAACACTATAGTTAGTGAAAGAATAAAACATTCAAGATTGGCCTCCTCACTGAATAAGAATACAAAAAAAATACCAAACTTTACATTCCATAATATTGTAGATTAACTATGGAATTGTAGATTAATAAGATAGGGGAATTCCCATCAAAATTTACACTAACCCATCAAGCCAATCGATGAAGAGGAAGAGTAGTCTTAAGAACTCTATAACCGTGAAGAAGAGTGTCCCTAAGAACTCGATAGCATGTCATCCACTCCAAAACCCAAGAAGTATCATGTGCCCTAAAATTTTATTCCTAAAAAAACCACCATAATTAATGCAAAGGAAGTTAGTGAACCAACATAATTAATGAAAAGGAAGTTAGTGATGCTAGGAGGTAAGATAGTTAATAAAAGTTGGGAGTTTCTTACTAATTCAAGGGAATCCATGGTTTTTTTTGGTGTAAATATGCTGATGTTTAGATTGACTAGGGGAGACCATGATAGATTTTGAAGACATATAGAACCATTATAGAGCTGGGGCTGGGGTTTTTAGTGTAAATATGTTCATATATAGCTTGAGTAAGGGATACAATGTTAGATTTTGAAGTCATATAGAGCCACTAGAGAGCTAGCTCTAGAACAGTGTAGATTCAAGTAGTAATTTTGAAATTTGTTAATGAAATTAAAAAAATATTCAAGTTGTAATTTTGAAATTTGTTGATGAAATAAAAAAATATTCTTCTTTTGAGATAATCTAAGTATCTTAAAAAAGGATTTACCATTATTCCTCAAGTGAGCCTTGAGGAGGTTATTGGTGAATATACTTTTGCATGTGTTTTGATATTTACATTTTTATTTCATTGCTTTGTTATTTTTAATAATGATGTAGTTATAATAAGTATGTATTTGAAATTTTATCATGATTGGTTAAATATTTGGTTTTCTTTTAGTAATCATTAAAATAATAGATAATACTAACCATAATAATAAAAAAAGTATAACAATTGAATAAATAAATGTACATCTATCTTAAATGTTTTTTGAAAAATATTTTTTTGTCATTTTTTAATTCACAATGGGAAACTTTTTGTATCAATAGAAAAAAGTTTGTAGCTAAGTTAAACCACAACAAAATTACATTGTTTTTTAGAGCATAACATAAAATATTGTTAAGAGTGGTTCCCAACATTTGGCATCAGTATAGAACCTATAAAATCTAACTAACATCAATCAAACTTTAAAATACATAATTTAACTAAAAGATGTTGCAACTAACATCCTCTTCCATTCCTTGCAAAGAGTGTTATGGTTCTAGGCCGCTATTTTTATAGCTTCAAAGGGTTGTTGAACAATCACCTTCTTTCCTAATTTCCCCTTTGCACTCTAGTTTCCAAATTAATGTTATTAGAGACAATCATGATTCCATTCTATCTTTGCTACCTAATATTTAAAAAGGCACATGGCTATTCTAATTGTGTTACTTGTAATTCAAATGAGCTAGGAATCCCATAAAAGATGCATTTTGTGAGGTGATTTGATGTTCATGTTCCTATATTTTCATTTTGAATGTGCCAAGAGTATTCCTGTTGTCCTTAATCAAATCATCTTGCACCTGTAAAACTCTCTTGACCTCTTGATATTCCATGATTATCTTAGAGAGAGTGCATATAAAAAAGAGAAGTAGGACTAGGCATGCAGAAAGGGTGGGCCACATTATACAAAAAATTTCCTCTACAAATTCAAGATTCACAATGTAGAGAGATCTTGAGCTAAATATCTCACCCAAGCCCAAAGAGAAACCTTCTAAAAAATAGAAGAGAGAAATCTCCATAAACCAAATAAATTTGAAACCAAAACAAGCCAGAAGTTGAGCAAGAAAACCTAACCAAATATCATGATCTAATTAAAAAGAAAGATAAAATGTAGAGTTCCAACATAAAATCAAAACCTGACCTTAGTGAGAGAGAGAGAGAGAATGAGCACTAGAGAGCTACCCACTTCCCTTATAAAAATCCCATTTGAAATTCATTGTTCCACTTACATTGGCCCCTTGACATTCAATTACACACAAGTTCTACTACTTAAGCATTAGATTTAACATCACTATATGCTTGTAGCCCACACAACATTTATATAACTGACATATGCAAAACTAGCACTCCTCAACATTAGCATGTCATTATCTTGATGGAAATAATAAGAAAATACAGTAATCACAAGAACAAACATAAGATTATACTTATCTTATAAAAGACATGGAATCTGAGAGTCGGACTCTAACTCTCCACCCAACCATAGAAAAGCTATAGTCAAGTCTTTCTTAAAGTTTTCGCCCTGAGCCAGATTCGAGTGCTTGAGGTGGAATTCTTTTATGGGATTTTTAACCATTGGAAAAACTAAAACAGGACGTCACTAGGCCACACTACCTTCATCCACTAGCTAGCCACATGATCATTCCAACATTTCAGGCGTAATCACTTCATGTCAGGATACCACAAAGCAAATAACTTTAACTCACTTTTCAAGAGGAAAGCCCACAATAAGGAAGGTTCATCAATTATAATTTTTTGATGGGTAAAGAAATCACTCTCCAAGTGGTTCATTGGTGAGTGAAGCACCAAAGCTTTAGCCCCAAGGCAACTCTTGGGGTTATTTTAGCCCTCAAAAACACCTGAGTGAATCCTTCCAATCCAATATGTTCATCAAGCCACCAACTTCCAGTGGTTTCTTCAGACTAAAAGGAAAGCCATTTCTCTCTTTTTGTGATTATTTTGACCCAGCAAGCCTCATGTTGGAGGATTCCTTGGCTAGTTCTCTGATATAGAGTTCAAAACTCAGTAATAGGGATCACTTTTCCTTTCCTTTCGCTTTTTTTGTGCTCTCTCATTGCTTATGCACATCCCTGTGTCCCCCAAAAATCTCCTTGGCTGATTTTTCCTTTCCCATTCAATGGCCAACCACATACCTCTTCTCAAATCTCCACGCAACCCCCCTCCTTGGCCAACGCAACCCATAATGCTCTATTAAATTTTGTCCTTATTTTCTTGTTCTTCAAGACTAAGGACACCCGGTCCTATCCTTTTCTGGTTGGTTGAACTTATTGCAAAGTTAGCCCATTAAATACCACTTCGTCCAACCCATGCCTACCATTTAAAACATCCATTTCCTCAAGCAATGGAATTTGTGTCCATTTCTCAGCCAATTAACATAATTACAATTATTTACAATGAGAAAAATATTTATCAAGGGGATATCAAAATTAATATCCAATGAATCTCTAATTATAATAATGGAAAGATCATTAAGTTATATTTAGTGTTATACCTTGAAAGAGAATAGAACTCTTCCTAATTGTGCAAACTTCTAGAGTCTAAGCATATCACAATTCCCTAAAATCTTCAAGAATCCCTCCACAAGTGCCACATTTATGTTTAATAAATTTGCAGTTAAGATAATTCTGTAGCGATTTCAACTCAAACATATTTAAAATATTTTTATTATAAATGAAATACGAACTAATGCAAACCTACCTTATTATTAGTTATTGAATACTATAATTTCTTTTTTATTTTTTATTGTCATCAAAAGTTTGGGCAAGATAAACTAGGTTGATGTTGGTTATAATTGGTTATAGCTCTAGGTTTACTTACCTATGTAACTATCAATCAAACTAAAAAATCTTAATTAAGAATAACCATGATGATCCCATGAATTACATAAATATATTGGATTAGAGATCCCACAATTTATTAATTAAAAGGTTTCCACTAAATTGGATATGCATGCACAAATTTATTTTGTATTATATTAAACACAGACATAAATACATCGAGTATTGGTCTAAGATAGAAATACTATCTTAACCACACAATCAACTAGTTGAGAAAATATCTCAACCAAACACTAAACTAAAAGCTATTTTAGTTGGACTAAGTCTCTCAAATCCAACTAACTAACAATCAAACAACTCATGTAACAATTACATTTTATGATGAGTATATCATTCAAAATGAAGAAGATAAGTAAGAGTTAAATCTCCAACACCCTCCTTTAATGAGGACTTTTATTTGATCTTCTTGTTTGGAAAATTATTCATTAGCATCTCTAATTATTTTTGAAATCATGTAGAGTGAATCCCATCAAGTTGTATCATAGCCTTTGTAAAGGTGTAATTTACAAGTTGAATTCTCAAGTTCCACCCTTGAACTTCGGAATCATTGATATGGATTTATGAAGAAACGAAATTAAATACAAATTTTAACAAAACATAGAGATGCAACGAAAGAGAAAAACTTCAATTAATTAATAACAAGTACTAAAAATTGTTTACATGCAAAGTGGAACAAGCTAGCTCGAGTGATGGTAGCTTATCTCTGAGAAGAGATGTGATGGATACATACCTTTTGAACTATGTTACAATGAGACTCAAATGCCTTTTCATCATAAAGAAGAAGTGTGAAACCCTAACCCTAGGAGATGAAACGCCAACAGTTTTAGGCCCCAATGGGGCAAGTTGGACCACCAACTTCCCAGGGTTGTAACTTCAACACATGATCTTCGTTTGGCTATCATAATACCTCATTTCAAAGATCTCCATGAGGAGGAAAAAAAATGGGATGTGAGATAGATTTCAACACTTTTTTCGTCTCTCTGTTTTCCCAGAAAACATCTTTTAAGACCTCAAAATGACTCTGAAAGTTTAGGACTTGAAAAACTACCAAAAATGGAAAGTTGTGCTATAATTAAGGAAACCGAAAGGAAATAGTGTTAGGGGTTCAAGTGGAATACGTGTTTTGCCACCAGTATCCACCTGGATCATTCCTCCCCTCTAGGAAGTAATGGTCACCATTGCGTTGAGTGCCTCCATGAGATGAGGAAACTTTTGCTAAACTTGGTCCCTGGTGAGCCACTTGCCTTGGTGCAGAATCTGGTCTACTTTGACAACCTAATACAGTTGAACCATCTATTGGTGAGGGTGCTTAATCTATGTGTCCATGATCTAGTCATTCGTGGCCTATTCAATGCAATCTGGGTTGAGATTTGTTGGTGTCAACTACTCAACAATGTCTGATGTGTCCAACATGATTGGAAAGTATGGTTGAAGGCAGTCCAAATTGAAAACTAGGTGTACGCCAAGGAATGGGGGAATGTTGAGCTCAAAAGTATTATCACCCATAGCCTTGGTGATGGTGTAAGGCCCATATCAGAGTGGTCGAAGCTTCTGATGGGCTCGAGTAAGGCGTTCCTTCTACAAATGTGACCAAACTTTGTCACCCACTTGAAACTTATGTGTAAACCAATGCTGAACATGATGTTGTTTGTACTTGGCATTGGATTTATCTAGGATATCATGGACCTGCTTGCGGATTTGCTAGATGCATTCAATAAATCTAGTTTCTTTATCAACTTTGGAATGAACATGTGAAGATTCTTCCTATGTAGTCACAAGAGGCATTACGACATCAATGGGACACAATGGTTGAAATCCCATGCCCACTTGAAATGGATTTTGGCCATTAAAGTTATGGAGAGCTCTATTATAGTTGTGTTGCACATAGGGAAGACTCTCGTCCCATGTTCGTGGATGCTTGAAGTTGTACATGTGAAGTATGTGCACTATCATCCTGTTGACAATCTCAGTCTCGCCATCAGTCTACGGATGGAATGTAATCGACTTGGTGAGATTAGTGTCTAATAATGACTAGAGGCTTGACTATAATATGCTCAAGAACCTTCTATCTTGATCTGATATAATGTTTTATGGAATCCAAAAATGAACCCGCACTTGTTCGAAGAAGAGTTTAGCAGTGTCTTCTTGTAGGCCATCAATATAGCCATCTTCAAAAACCTATTGATGACCACAAATACATAGTCATTACCATTCTTGGTAGAAGGGAGGCTAGGCATATAGTCTATGCAGATGGATTCCCAAGGTCAGCTAGGAGTAGGCAGAGAAGTGTATAAGAGTTGCTTCTTAATGGTTGGCTTGGCGATGACACAAGCAGTGAAATATTTGATTTATTTTCCAACATCCTATTAGAGTTTTGGCCAATAAAAATATTTTTGCAGTATTTCCACTGTCTTCTTGACACCAAAGTGTTCTCCGACCCTATTGTCATGTGCCTGCCAAATCATCTTGGCATGCTTACTTGAAGGAACACAAGGGTGTCCCAGATAGCACAACAATCCATCCTGAAGGTGGAAGTTTGGAGTTGTCTTTCCATCCATCAACATCTTGTAGATGGACGTGACCTTCGATTCATTTTCATATAGATGTGACCATCCAGATGTCTCATACCCGCTAGAGTTGAGAATTATACTTAATGCCACAATCGGGGGTCGACTAAGGCAGTCTGAGACATGATTGGCAGTTCCTATTAGATAATTTTTTAGGTCTAAAATTGGTCTGAAAACAAAATTGTACAACCAAAATCAACTTTGTAAGAACCAATAGGATTCAAGATGATGATGTCAACTATGGGGGATGATTCACCATTTTTTGGAGTAAAAAGGTAAAAATATTAAAAAATATAAAATCTGATTATTTCACTCGTATTTTCAACTTATCTCCCTATGGTTTTACTCAAATTTCGAGCATGAACACTCTTTGGACACATAATTTAATTCCTCATCTAAGGAGTACCCATGTTGCATACTTTTTATGGACCCTGCTATATGAAAAATGAGAAATACATGAAAAACTATGATTGCAATCACGATTTTTCATGTCTTTCTCATTTTTCATGTAGCAAGGTCCATCAAAAGTATGCAACATGGGTACTCCTTGGATTAGGAATAAAATTTTGCATCTAATGGATGCTCCCAATGGAAATTTGAGTAAAACCTTAGGGAGATAAGTTGAAAATACGAGTTGAAAAATAGTTTTTTTATGGATTTGAGGCTTCTTTAATCTGTATTTTGTGTGGTGATATCTTCCAGGGTCATCGCATTCATGTTTTTTGTAATCGACGTTTCGAACCAACCTCTGTGGTTCATCATCAGGATCAAATGAGTGAATAAGTCAAAGAGTGCTCTAGATCGTTCTAATGTACAAAATTCTTGCGATTTCTCCCTCCCGTATAGGTTGAAAATTATAGATTTGAGGCTTCTGCGATCTTTAATATAAGATTATTTTATTATTTCCACTATTATTTTATAATATTCCTTAGGAGACCCATTTTATACCTCAAAATTCCTCTACTTCCTTCATGTACTTTATGTTTGCATGGAATTGTTGCAGGTATGTGGACCATTTCTAATGGCAATCATTCTGCAACTTCCCCTATGTCTACATAAATTGAAGAGGTCAGTGATCTGTGTGGATGATTGTCTCCTTCCCTAGAATATAATGCTTCCATTGTCAGCATGCCTACACAATAAAGTACATATCCTTATCATAGGTGGGGTACCTACGAATAGTATCAAAGAGTGTCTCACTATGATAGGCCACTAGGTGCCCTTGTTGAGTGAGGATTACACCAATAACATAATCTGAGGCATCTATCTCAATCTCAAATGGTTGTTGTAGGTCTGGAAAGGTGAGGACTGGTGTAGAGAAAAGGCGGTGTTTTAGTTCACCAATTACCTTCTGCTTGCCTTTGACCAAACAAAACTTCACTTTTTCTCCGCCCTTGGTAACTTGACTCAAGGGCCAAGTAATATGAGAGAACCTCAATATGAATCTCTCATAGAAATTAGCTAGGCCCAAGAACCTGCGAAGCTCTGTCATGGTTGTCGGGGTTGGCCAATCCCAAACAACTTGGATATTAGTTGAATCCACATGCACGCCTTGCTTGTTGATGCCCAAATATTGGACCCGGTCCATGCCAAAGGAGCACTTCTCCAGGTTGGCACATAGCTTGTGTTTTCGCAGGGTTTGAAGGAATTGTCGAATATGTTGCAAGTCCTCTGGCCAACTCTTGTTGAAGATGAGGATTTCATCCAAATATAAAACCACAAATGAGTTGGTGAAAGGTTGCAATATGTCATCCATCAACCTCATAAAAGTTACAGGGGCATTTGGCAACCCTAAGAGCATGACCAACTAATCAAAAGGGTCCTCCTTGGATTTGAAGGTGGTCTTCCATACATCTGTGGGATCTATTGGAACTTGATGATATCTGTACTTCCAATCAATCTTACTGAAGTACTTTCCCCACTTGAGTTGGTCAAGAAGGTCATCAATTTGTGGGATAAGGTACTTATTCATGACAGTGATTTTATTCAATGCTCAATAATTAATGCAGAGTCTCTAGGTCCCATACTTCTTCTATCCAAGTACAATTAGGCTCCCACAAGGTGAGGAGCTTGGTTGGATGTGTCCCTTTTGTAGCAGCTCCTGGATCTGCAGCTTGATTTCCTCATTTTCTAGAAGAGAGTGATGGTATATTGGCCCATTGGGTAGAGGAGCTCCATGAGACAGAACGATCGGGTGCTTGACCTAACAGTGAAAGGGTACTCCTATGGGTGAGGAGAATATGTCCCTCTATTCTTCCACGGCCTTATCAAATTGCTTCTACTACGTGGCAGAACCCTTTCTAGGGGCCATGGATGTGGTGATAATCTTCCCCTTACTTTGAGAATGAATAAGAAAGAAAACAAATTTCTCGGTATAAGAGATGATCTTACTGCAGTTCTTAGAATAGATCAAAGAGATATTGGTAGGTAGGGATACCTCCTGTATCATGTATAGTTTCTTGCCAAAAGTAATAATAAAAATGCAAGGCCTGGACTCATATAGAGAATGATGCTTCCATAAATATGGCTGGTCTAATAAAACATCACAAACTTTAAGAGGAGAAAAATCACATAGTACCTCATCTGTGAAGGGATGTTGTAGGGAAGGAAAAAAATTTGGCTGACATGGAGATCTCATCCTTAGTGGAGCCCCCTGATGGTATATGGTTGTGTGTGCAGTGTGGTTGACAGGCCCAACCACTTAATGAACTCTGCTAAGATGAGGTTATTTTGGCTCCCACTATCTACAATGAACTGCAGTGGAGAACCCTTCACCCACATCTTTGAGTGGAAGAGGTGCTCCCTCTCCTCTGGATCTTTAGGTTCAGTATTGTATTCTGGACCTTGGTGGTGGCAATGGCAGCGCTGAGTTCTACATCAATAATCTCCTTCCCCTTGTCTTTCCCCTTGTCAGGATTTGACTCAAAATAATAACATGCATCAGACTCTAAATATTTTAGCTCAACCACCAATCACTGGTTGGCCCAACACTCATTTGTGTTGTGGGTGGGGATATTTTGGAACTCACACCACTTTCCTGTGTCCTTCTTCCTCTTCATGGTGCCATTATTTTCTTGTTACTTCGATGGGTTGTCCTGGGTCATTCCACATTGGATCTATCCTTTGTTCTACAATTTTGGGGTTATCTTGCCTTGCTTTGGATTCGTAGTTCCAAAGTCTCGTTTCTTTTGTTTAAATTTTTGTTCAATCTTGGTAGCATATCGGTATGTTGCACCAAGTGAGGATATGTCCAGCAACTCCGTTTCTTCTTGAATGTACTTTTACATAAAATTGCGGTACTTGAGAACCAAATGTCAGTCAAAGTCTTTGATACCGAGATTTGTACATAAAGTATGAAAAATATTTGTGATATCATGCACATCTTGGTCACTTTGTTGTAGTAGTGTGCTCCATTGTATGTACTTGTCTTCATATCTCCCAACAGGGTAATACTACTCCTTGACAGTGTCTTAGAAATAGTTCCAAGAGGGTGCGACTATAAACAGAGATGGTTCCACAACCCTTTTCTCACATTAAGTTTCCCACCAACCCTTGACATGGGAGGAGCCTTGAAGTAGTGAAAAAGTAATATTTTCCCTATTAGAGAAACTATGGACTGAAAAATAACCTTTGAGTAGACTTAGCTATTTATCTACAACATCTGCATCTATCTGACCTCCGAATATAGGGATATCTAAGTTAACTTGTACCTTGAAGGGGGCGACATCTTTGAAGAGACTATTGGATGAAGATGCATCTCATGTTGGCATCTGCCAAATGATCTAGGCAAAGTTGTCCATCATCTCGTTCCTTTGCTGCTCAAGGGCTTCTTCAAGCAACAATTTGATAGAATCTCCTACTCCCTTTTCTTTCTCTTCTTCCGACATGGGAGGCCACCAGTGTTGGTTAGGAACCTTACAAGGGCTCAACTAGTTCAAGTCTCAATTCCTTATACCTCGACATCGTTGGTGACATGCATAGAAAAACAATAAAAGAGCAGTCTACTCTGATACCACTAATCCATATTTATGAAAGAATGAAATGAAATACAAATTTAAACATAACACAAAGGTAAAACGAAATAGCAAAACTTTCATTAATTAATAACAAGTATTGAAAATTGTTTACATGCAGGAAAGAACAAACTAGCTCAAGCATGGAGCCTGATTATCTTCTTGACTCAGAAGTTTTGTTTTAGCCATGTTTGCATCCTAGTTCCTAACGAGGTGGAAACACCACCCGTATGATCGTCATTGCCTCCCCTGGTGGGGGTTCTAGGGCATCGCCCCCGAATCGAAAAATAGATGAAAATTATCCTTGTAAAATATTGTAATTTTGTAGTCAATCTAGGTTGTTCACTAGGAAGATGATATGACAATAGAAGTTACATAAATTTAGGGGTTTTTTCCCCTAGAAGGAAATCCTCAGTTTATATGAGGAAATTGTATTGCAGTTGTCAATGATGATTCTAAGTGAAAAAAAGAGAGGGGATTATGTGAGAGTGAAAAGGAAATTACAACGAATTTGTTGTAGGTTGTATCTCTTCATTTTGCTGGATAATATAAAAGGAAGGATTGGTTGTTTCTTGGTGGAAGTAGCCCAAATTGGGTGAACCATATATATTTGTGTCTCTCTTATTTTATGTGTTTTCCGTGTTTGTGTTTCTGCAATATTTTATGTGTTCCATTGCTCTGCAATATATAATTTTCTAACAAGGCGATGGTTATAGCTTATCTCTGAGAATAGATGTGATGACTACATGCCTTCTGAACTATGTTACAATGAGTCTCAAAGGAATTTTTATCATAAATAAGAAGTGTTAGAACATAACCTTAGGAGATGAAGTGCCAATGGTTTCGGGCCCCATTGGGGTAAGTTGCACCGCCAACTTCCCAGGGTCATAACTTTGGCATATGATCTCTGTTTGGCTATCATAATACCTCATTTCAAGGATATCCACGAGGAAGAAAAAAAATAATATGTGATACAAATTCTAGAACTTTTCTAGTCTCTCTCTTTTCCCAGAAAACATCTTTTAGGACCTCAAAACAACTCCGGAAGTTTAGGACCCGAAAAACTGCCAAAAATAGAAAGTTGTGCTAGATTTAAGGAAACTGAAGGAAACAATGTTGGGAATCCAAGTGGAATAGGCGGGTGGCCACTAATATCCACTTGGATCAATCATGGATATCCCAAATTCAATTATTGAACAACATCCACAAGTTGTCACACAACCTCACTAGCAGACCATTCTCATGTCTTCAAAAACTAATGAGGGATTCTTGCCCATATTGACAACTTCTAAACTAACTAGGCAACCATCCATGTTGATCTTTACTTCCAACTAATCTCTTGAAGATATAGTTGATTCAAACCATAAAAAATTCCATGTTTGCAGTTACTAAACTACTAATCATTTTATGGATGTGCTTCCATATACCATGATACATGGGTGCCAACCAATGTACTCGTTAGTTATCTAGGAAAGCAATATATATATATATATATATATATATATTGAAATTACCAAAATCAATCTTACAACGTGACCTCTTTCATTCGATTTTGAAAAATTCATCATCATTTTACAAAGATAAATATAACAAAATAATTTAATTATAAAACCATTGAAAACTCTCAATATTTATAAAATGAAAAACGCCATAAGAAAGCCTAGAGTAAGCAACCATCCAATGTTGGGAATTTTATTTCAACAAATGAAATTGTAAGGTGGACTTTGTACTACCGTTGCCTATAAGATTATATTTTCCATAAATATAATTCTTCATTATCACAAATATGGTTGTCTTGGATGCTTATGTGTTTCAAAGGTTAGAAAAGCATACAAAGTTGCCCAAGTTGCTAAACATTGGCGAAGAGAAACTCGCTAATGGCTCACTGTAAGAATTGTTGAAGGAATATAGGAAACAAACTCCGGTAAAATGCTAACCATTCTTCCATGATAATTGTACCAACGATTCCATATTTTCGTGTTCTATCATCGAGATTTAAATCAACCATCTCGTGTTTTAGTAGTTGGGCATGAAGCCTCGCACATGTGCCCTATCGATGTTTTACCAGGGCCATGAGAACACCACCCTCGCTAGAAGTGACATTCATCAATGACATGATCATCTTTGATAATATTCATCAAATCTCTTGTATATCTCATGTGCACAACACAATAAAGATCATCATATCCTTGTTAGTGTGCAATTGCTCACAACTCTAATTCAAATCTTTTACAATTTTCAATCATTCGAAACTCTGGTGGATTTCAGATGTGCTAAGAATCTCAAAAGGAAAATGTCTAGATATAACATGGCACTTTACACCGCCATAGATAATGGCCACACCCTCACACATGTTTAAAATATCATCAAAAATCACTTATAAAATAATTTATTCTTAAACACCTACATCTACGCCAAGCTACTTTTAATCTCACATATTTCTCATGTACTTAGGGCCCTAGGGAGTTACACCCAGAGTTACTAGCTTTGATATTGATTTAGAAAAATATTGCACACACAAATCTATTTTATGTTATATTAAACACACATATAAATACATCAGGTATTGGTCTAAGATAGAAATACTATCTTAACCACCCAATCAACTATTTGAGAAAAATATCTCAACCAAAGACTAAAATAGGAGCTATTTTAGTTGGACTAATCTCTCAAATCAAACAAACTAACAATCAAGTATCTCATGTAACAATTACATTTTATGATAAGGGATATCATTCAAAGTGCATAAGCCAAGCATGAGTTAAATCTCCAACAATTTTATATTCAAGAAAAACTTCACTACTTGAAATTATTTGTCTATGGAGCATAAAGGGCTAGATGTTTTTAGGTCTTAACATGTGTCTTTACATTAGAAGAAGACAATTAGATGGTTTTTAGTGTTACTCAAGAATTTCAACCTAGATATTATTTATAAGAAAGCTAATGTCCCTTGCTAAAGGTTGTTCCCCAAGAAACTAAATGCAAGAAAGACACAATTTATGAAAGATCATATTCCAAAGAAAGCCAATGTCTCATGTAATCATCCACATAGGCTAATAAAACTATGTAAATTTTAATAACATTAACTTTAGTCCCATACATGAACCAAAAATTACTAACAGTAATTTAAATTTAAATTTTAAAATTTCTTGTTAATTTATTTTCTTAAATTCAATTTTCTTTTTTCACATATTTTCCAATTTTCTTTTTCTTTTTTCACATATTTTTCAATTTTCTTTTTCACATATTTTATTTTGAAAAGAACAAAACTACGTTACCTTAGTTATGAAAGATATTTATAGTAATTTTTAGTTGTTACTATAGAATGCAAGTTAAGAACTAGTAAGTTGTAAAGGGATATACTTTGATGATATTTATAGTAATTTTTTTTTGTTGTTACTGTAAAATGCAAGTTGATGACTAGTAAGTTATAAAGGAATATACTTTGAAATTCACCAAATGTTTTATTATAAGTAATTTTAAATCTTACTTGAAGGACGAAAATGTGGTTTCCACCTATATAGTACGCACATGAAAAGCAATTTCATGTGCTAAGAGGCTACTTCACATGTTAGGTCTTTAGTTATAAGTAATTTTAAGTCTTACTTAAAGGACGAAAATGTGGTTTCCACCTATATAGTATCCACATGAAAAGCAATTTCACGCTGAGAGGCTACGTCACATGTTAGGTCTCAAATTTTATACTGAGATTATTTTAATTTCATATATAAAACCATATATTATCTTGGTTTACAACTTAATTTTTTTTAAATGTTCTTTAAAAAAAAATTAGATAATTATTTTTTAGATTTTGGAAAATATATTTTAAAAATAAAATTAAAATAATTTTTAATTTATCAAAAAAAATTTAAATCAATTTTTTTTTTTTTTTATTATTTATAGGATGTTTTTTTAGTAAAAGATGAAGTTTTAGTTTTACTCAAGTTTGTTAATTTATTCTTGTACATTGAAGTAAAAATAGATTTGTGTTAAGTTACATCTTTAGGAGTTAAGATGAAGGGTTGAGCATGGAAACTATTTTGGGGGAAATAAACTTCATATAGAGTATTGAGGCTCAATCTAGCTTTGCACGATCTTTATTGTTATAAGGGTCTTATTGTGGATAGGTCTTCTTTTATCCGATAAACAAGTTAGCTCTAGCCTATGCTCAGTCTAGCCGCAAAGCAAAAGAAGAAAACAGTCTTTTATTTATTATGAACTCTGTAGTTTGACTTTTATTTATTTATTTCTTATTATTTATTATTTAAGATTCGGATTAAGATTGTTTTATTTATTTATCAATTAAATAATACATATTAATTTCGGGGCTTTTTAAATGTTTGTTTAAGTATGATCATTTTAATATTTTTTCAATGTTTATTATACCTGCAGTAGGCATGGTATAACGTTTGGAGTTTTGCCTTTGACTGGGTATTAGTTTGTCTTTAATCAAAAATTTGTATAAAGCATTTATTTATTTATTTGTAAAGGGATTGGTTGAGGTCTTATTATGGGTTGTTTAGTAACTTCCATATCTATTAGTTACTAATTTTTTGTTTTTTTGTTTTATTTCATTTTTATTTAATTTTTGATTTTTTTCATGAATTATAATTTTTTCACAATATTTTCAATTTAAATAATTTATTATCATATTAAAAACATATTATTATTATTATTATTATATTAAAAACATATTTTAATAAATTTAATTATAAACAATTATATATATTAATAAAAATAAAATACATATATAATCTTAATATAAATAATATTAATTAATCATATTTCTTAATTTTTTGTAATAGTATTTAACGATATAATATTTGATTACTTGTTTTATTTTTTTATAATTTTTTTTTAAACTAAACAAATATTAACTTCTATATAACCTTTGTTAAAATATAAATATTTATTTGCAAATTTTTTTATAAAAAATTTTTATATAGTAAATATTCATAAATTCAATTCCAAATGATGTATAATAAAACGATAAACCCATCTTGATGGACAAATTCCATATCAGAAAGAAGAAAAAGGAAAAAAAAATAATTGGAATGTTGCAAATTCTATGCTCAGCAAAATTTGTTCGAAAGCTTTTACCCCTTTTAAACTGGTCAAAATACTTTGAAAAAATAATAAAAAAAACGCAGAACCAGGGAAAAGCTGACATAATGGGACCATATTTGAAAGCTCGAATAAAAACAAATAAATTTTTGAATTTTATGTAAAAATTTAAGTTCCCTTCCGTTATGATCAGAATTAAAATTTTATGTAAAATGTCTATTTGAATGATTATAAATAAATTTTTTTAATGTAAAATGTCAATTTGAATGATCATAATAAAACATGAATGATGGGTTTCTTTGAAAGAATGTTTTGCTTTTAAGCTTATAATTAAAAAACAAGGGAAAGTCTACTATAACTCTTGATGTTTTTTTTATTATCTATTGAAATAGTAACTTTGATGAGATTTGAGAAGTTTTTTATTACACGGGATTTATGCCCCTTCAAAAATATATTTAAATAAAAAATAAGATAATTAAAAAATTCTAGTCCCCAAAATTCCACAAATATCAGAATTAAAAAACCCATAATACCAAATGTAGCGTGAATCATGTGCTCAAAGTCAAGTAATTTCTTTACTGGTTAACAGACGCAGTGTGAAGTGAATACTGTTGGTGAGCTGTAAAGTGATCCATGTGAGTAAGCTGAAATGACGTATGCTCAGCACGCGGCTCTGTCATGTCACGTAGCTTCAAAGTGGGATGAAAATGAGAGAATGGATTGAAAGCGATGTTTTCTCTTTTACGCTTACCTTGAAACAGTTCTTTGGTCTTCTATCATGTCTTTTCACCATGTGCCAAAAGTAAAGTGTTTTAAAAATGATTCCATCATTACAAAATTTTTGATCTTATGAAACGTTGTTGGATCTTATCAAACGTTGTTGTTTACAAAAGTTGTTGTTGTTGTTTACAGTGTGATTTTTTTGGAGTTTTCAGTGCTAGAATTTGGTAAAAATTCTGATGTGAAATTTTGATTTGTGTTATTTAAACTAGTTTTTTTGATTGTATATATGGATTCAGCACGATGAAAAACTCCCGGACATTTTTATTGTGCATGGTTTATCCATCAATCTTGTGATTTCAATGAATTCCTGCCAGAGTTTAGAGAAATTAGATGGGAAAAGTCCACCCGAAAAACTTCCAAAAACTCACACTAAAAAAACTCCCTATAAATGTGTTTCCATTCACACAAACATTTTATCAAGTCTTCAGCCAGTTACAATCATCTCTTCTCTTTTGACTGGGTAGCAACATAAGATCTTACCAAGAACATTTAATACGGTTAAGGAGAGTGTTTCGCAAATAGAACTCGTAGAAGAAAAGGTCAGCCCAAAAGTTGCACTAGTTTCACCAGGGTTCCATCATATAGGCAAGAGGATGGAGGGGAGGATTTCTTACAAATAAAGACAATAGGAAAGTGATTACCGCAATAAACGTATATAAAATAAATAAATGTATATAAAATAAATAAATTTTATTACTCTGAATATTTTAAGATATAATGAAAATCTAAGATTTATATTATGAGGGTTAATTTTTCTTTAAATTTCTAGATTCATTAATTATTATGTTATGTTTATGCATGTAATATATGAAATAATAGAGAAGAGACACATACAATTATTCACAACTATAATAACATAAAATATGTTGTGGGAAATTTTTACAAGATAAAACTCCACTGGAAGGTAGATAAAAGTCACACTTTGAATTAAAAAGAAGGAGTTGCAGCTCACAGGTGTGTACAGCACCTGGGAGACTGCACTCAACACAAAGAGGAGACTCTCTCTCACGTTCACTCTCCATTGCATCAAATGAATATTACAATATTAAATACATCACTGAAAAATAGGTAGTTGTAAACAACCTCCTAAACTCTAGGAACTAATCCTAAACTAAGGAGATACATTACAACCATATAACCATTTCTCCATTATTTTTAACTCCCCCCCTTAATGGATAAAGGGTTATTCTGCACTCCTAACATCCCTCTAAATAATTCGAACTTTACTCGCCCTAGAGGCTTAGTAAAAATATCAGCTAAATTATCACAAGTGTTACAATACTCCACACATATTTCTTTTGACTGTATCTTTTCTCGAACAAAATGAAACTGAGTGTCAATATGTTTAGTATTTTTATGGAAAACTGGATTGTATGCAAGCTTTATTGTGCTCTGGTTTGTTGGAAATAATACTGAGAGGGGGGGTGAATCAGTATTATCAGATCAATCAAACTTTTCAATGCTCAGAAACATATACGCTACTTCAGTTAGGTGAACCAGCGTGTACACGCCACTGTGGTTAAGTAAAACAGCGTATAAGAAGAAAACTCATAATTTAGTTAGCTTATTCTTCAGTTAAGTTCATCAGGACATTATTCACCACATTAACAGTAAGCAGGTGCAGTATAACAGAACAGATCAAAAACCACACACATGAACACCAAGATATAAGGTGGAAACCCAATGTGGGTGAAAACCACCTGCTGCAAGTTGTCTCTATCTTTCTTTAATAAGAAACTTCAGTTTACAATATTTTGTACTGGTGCAGCCTTGTACCAGTACGCAGGCTACAACCTGCAGAAGGCTACAACCTTCTCTCGTTCTCCAAACTTCCTTGGAAGGGAGCTCCAACCCCCTTTGCTCTTGTACTAGCCAAGATACTAGTACGTAGGTGCTGGCCTACAATCTTCTTTCTTTCAGGTATCACTTTTCATACATTTTCAGACTGGATATTCCTGAAGCACATCATTCAATCTGTAGAACCCAATTCATTCAACTTTCATAACAGATCCATGAAGCATAAAACAACCAATACTAGAATTATCAAACTTTGAATCACTGAACCACTGAACCCTGTCAATCACCAGATACCAGAACCCAGAGCAGTCTACAGAACTCTGCAATAACAGTCAGATCCAACTGCAAAACCCAAAGATAAGCTTTAAGAGATATACGCTACTTCAATGAGCGAAACCCGCGTGTACACGCGCTTTTACTTAAGCCAACCTGCGTACAGATCTAAAAATAGATTCTCTCAACTTGCAGCTGTACCAGACATCAGTTAGATCCAGAACATAATATTGCGACAGTATGCAGATCTAGAAATACGCATAATCAACCATATCATAATAGAGCATTTCAAACCATTAGATCCCGATTTGTCCTTAGATCTAGTCTTCCATCCGCCGATGTGATTTCTCCTTAGCTCATATCAAGCAACCCGAACCCTGCATATCAGATCTCTTTCTCTCTTAGATATTCAAGCCTTGTCGAAAGATGATATTGCCTAATGATCTTCTTCTCCTTATATAGCCTTAGGCCTTTCTCAATACCAAGAGCCAAAACCATAGTAACACAATACCATCAACTTTAAAACTAGGGATCGACACGCCCGTCGAGACATAATGGTCCGAAATCATAGGCACAACTTCCAAGGACTAACCACCATGGACCAAAGGAACCTTTCCACATACACGCGCTTTTTCTGAATCGAACTAGCGTATACACGCGACTTGGGCTTAACAAAACGGCGTGTATGAGCTTCCTTGGCATGCTGTACTGAGATCTGTCTTCAGATTAAGTTGTCATCACCTGTACCAACTTTGCCATCACCTGTACCAACTTCTGAGTGAGTTGCCATCAAGGACAACACTTAAATCATAATGCCAACAATCTCCCCCTTTGGACTTGATGGCAACCACCACACCAAGTCACTCTCCCCCTTTGACATCAAGGGCAAAGGGCTGTGCTCCCCCTGAGGACATGCTGAAACCTCTGCTTGGCTGTGCTGACTCGTGCTCCCCCTGACAGTAGGCCAGATCTGCAAAAGATGTTCTTCAACAAGAACCAAGACTTATACACCATAAGGGACCGTCCTATCACCAAAAGACTCAATTCATACATCCATACTCCCTACCAAGAGGGGACATATCAGAAACAACCAATTATATTACAGCATTCATCCCAGGCATAGTGGGGAAACCAACATAGGCCGTTACATGACCTTGACACCATAAAAGAAATATGACAAGAGAGATACATGACATAGAGACAACAGATCTAGACCAAGACTTAGGAAAGGCACCAGCAGCATCTGATAAACATCTTGTTAGATCAGCAACCAGGATTTCTTTCTGAGCTCCTTCTCCTGAAACCAACAACCAAAACATCTGAATGCCAACAATGCTTTATGAGACTTTTAAGCTGCTCCCCCTGAACCTGTGCCTGTTGCACTCCCTGAAACTGTGCCTGAAGAATTCTGACATTCCCATTGCTGTTCAGAACTCCAGAGTTTTCCCTTGCTGTTCAGAACTTCATATACGCGATTTTTCCTGTATAGAACAGCGTATGTACGCGGATATACTTTCTGCAACAAGCGTCCAACATATACGCGACTTACCCATCATGAAACCGCGTGTATACGCGCATATCCCTTCCGTAACCTGCGTATACCAACTTTTCTGTAGAACAAACAAACTTCAACAACAGGATGAAGCATCAACTACTCCCAGCTTTTGTCTGAGATATTCAAAAGTTTCCCTGGGCAGTGGTTTTGTGAGAATATCAGCAACTTGCTCCTTAGAAGGAACATACTCCAATTGACCTTCTGCTCAAGCACTTGTTCCCGAAGAAAATGGTACTTGATTGGTATGTGCTTGGTCTTTGAGTGCATGACTGGATTCTTTGAAATGCTGATTGCACTTGTATTATCACATAAGATAGAGACAGGTGGAGTGCAAGTGATTTGAAAGTCCTGCAAGGTCTGCATCATCCAAAGAAGTTGTGTGCAACAAGATGCTGCAGCCACATATTCTGCTTCAGCTGTAGATAAGGCAATCGAACTTTGTTTCTTGCTGAACCAAGATACTAATCTGGAACCCATGAAGAAAGCACCTCCACTTGTGCTTTTCCTATCATCCACACTTCCAGCCCAATCTGCATCTGTGTAAGCATGAAGAGTGAGATCTGTATTTCTAGGATACCATAAGCCATAGTTTTGGGTCCCTTGAAGATATTTGAAGATTCTTTTGACTGCCTGAAGATGAGTTTCCTTTGGGTTGGCTTGAAATCTTCCAACCATTCCTACTGCATGTGTAATATCTGGTCGAGTACCTGTCAAATAAAGCAAACTCCCAATCATGGATCTATAAGTGGGTTGGTGAACTGCTGCTGATTCATCATTTGCACTGAGGCTGCATCCTGTAACCATGGGTGTACATACTGGCTTTGACTCTTCCATGCCATACTTCTTCAAGATCTGCTTGAGGTATTTGGTTTGAGACAAGAAGATACCTCCTTCATTTTGTTGGATTTGCAATCCAAGAAAATATGTCAATTCTCCAAGAAGTGACATTTCGAATTCTTTCTGCATAACCAAGGCAAAGTTTTGACTCATGGTCTCTTCATTGCTGCCAAAAATAATATCATCTACATAAACAACAAGAATTAGCAATTTGTTATTTTCAACTTTTATATAGAGATTGCTATCTGCTGATCCTTTTGAAAAGCCTTGTTGGTGAAGATATTTGTCCAACCGATAGTACCAAGCCCTTGGAGCTTGTTTGAGTCCATAGAGTGCCTTTTTCAATCTGCATACAAGGTTTGGATCATTCCCAAGAATGAAACCATCTGGCTGCTCAATATATACTTCTTCTTCTAAGTCTCCATTCAGGAAGGCTGATTTCACGTCCATTTGAAATACCTTGAAATTTTGAAAGCTTGAGAGAGCAAGGAACATTCGGATGGCCTCTAGTCTTGCCACAGGAGCAAAGGTCTCTTCAAAATCTATTCCTTCTTGCTGTGCATACCCTTTACAAACAAGTCTGGCCTTGTTTCTAATTACTTCTCCATTTTCATTTAATTTATTCTTGAAGACCCATTTTGTTCCTATTACATTCTTATCTTTTGGTCTAGGAACTAATTCCCAAGTGTTGTTCTTTTCGATTTGCTCAAGTTCTTCATCCATTGCTTTGACCCAACATTCATCTTTGCATGCCTCTTTCACATTTTGTGGTTCAATGGAGGAGAGTAGTGCCAAGTAGCTTGAAGCTTCTGCAAGTGTCCTTCTTGTTTGTACTCCTGCTTCTTTCTGCCCCACAATCTGAGTTTCTGGATGATTCTTTTGGACATATCTGGATGGAGTCTTCTCTTCTATTCTTGTCTGCTCCTCTGGTTCTTCTTGAGATTTTTCTTCTTCTTGAGGTTCTTCTTCTTCATTATTTCGCCTTTGAGAGTAACCTTCATCTTCTTCAATGTCTTCATGATGAACTTGCCTAGGAATATATCCCTTCTCATCAACCACTATATCAATACTGTCAACAATTCTGCCAAGTCTTTTATTGTAGCACTTGTATGCTTTGCTATGTGGAGAATAACCAAGAAGAATGCCCTCATCTGCTCTAGGTTCAAGTTTGCCAAGTTGCTCATCAGTATTCTTGATATAACATTTGCTCCCAAAGATTTTGAAGTGCTTCACGGAAGGAGTTTTACCACTCCAAAGCTCATGAGGTGTTTGAGTGCTGTTTACTCGGACATTTGTTTTGTTAAGAATAATAACAGCAGCATGTGCAGCTTCACCCCAGAAGGTTGCAGGAGTACCTGATTCATCGAGCATAGCACGAGCCATTTGTTGGATAGTTCTGTTCATTCTTTCCACAACCCCATTTTGCTGAGGAGTTCTAGCTGTAGAGAATTCTCTTCTTATCCCATGTTCATCGCAGAAATCGAAAAATTCATTTGATGTGAACTCCCCACCTCTGTCAGATCTGAGGCACTTAATTTTGTGTCCTGATTCATTTTCAGCCAATGCTTTGAAGGATTTGAATTTTTCGAATGCTTCATCTTTGTGCTTCATAAGCCCTAACCAAACAAACCTTGAGAAATCATCAATGAATAATATCAGATATTCTTCTCCTCGAGGTGTCCTTTTCCTAAATGGACCACATACATCTGTATGGACTAGCTCAAGAGGCAAGCTAGCTGATCCTTCCTTCTCTGGAAAGTTAGTTCTGGTTTGCTTTCCAAACTGACAAGATTTGCATATGGTGTTGTCTGGAATTTTGATATCTGGAAGATCGCGAACTGCCTGATATTTGCATGCTTTTCTTATTTGTGAGAAACTTAGATGTCCCAACCTTCGATGCCATAACCAGTGCTCTTCATCCTTGCTAAGATAGCATTGTTGTTGTCCTTCTTCAAATATGTACAGATTATTTGGAGTTCTTTTGCCCTTGAGAACTGTTTTTCCTGTATCAAGATCACGAACAAGACATCCATTCGATCTAAAAATAACCTCGGTTTTTTGATCACACATCTGGCTGACACTTAGAAGATTATGCTTCAATCCATCAACATATAAAACATTTCTAGCCTTGACCTTTTCTTTCAAAGGAGCAATACCTTTTCCTTTTATAGTTGCAGGAGTATCATTTCCAAAAGAAACTTTCTTTCCCTTTTCTAAAGTAGAATAAGATTCAAGTTTTTCTTTATCACCTGTCATATGTTTCGAACATCCACTGTCAATGTACCATAGATTTTCCTGTCCTTCTGCATAAAATGCTATCCCACATCTTTCTGTTTGAGGTTCCTTTATTCTCCATGTTTTGGTGCTTGTGGCTTGTTCCTTTTTCTCCTGAAACCTGCTCCTGCATTCAGAGTCTTTATGACCAAAATTATTGCAAATAGAACATTCAACTTCATTTTCAAGAACCGAAAAGTTGTTATAGGTCCTTTTTGTAATCCCTGTCATACTTCTTTGTTTTTGAGCTTCCCTAGTCATGATTGTTTTATATGCAACACATTGAGCTGCTCTGTGACCAAAGTTGTGGCAAGAAAAGCATTGTCCATTGAAGAAGCTTCTGCGGTTATTGAATCTACCAGCCAACTGATTGTAATTTCTATTTTCATCTATTCTTGAGCCAAACTGAGAAGATTTTACCTGTGGTTGGTTGTAGCTTTTGTTCATCCTTAAGGAGGATTGTCCCTGATAGTTTCTGTTTGTAATTCGTCCCTGCTTTACCTGATTATCTTCATTGTTCTTCCGCTCATTTCTTCTTGCTGCATCAAGATAACTTTTTGAGGTGGATGCTTGAGAGGTTTCTCCATTATAGCCCAAACCTGTCTTGTTTAGAGGAGACCGCTGCACACTGATAATCTCATCCAAAGTTTCAGATCCTTTGACAAATTTAAGATTAATAGCTTTTGTTTTCTCAATTTCTTTTCTGAGACCAACAATTTCACCTTCTAGTTTTTCAAGATGTTTTTCCTTTTCATCAATCTGAAATTGCAAAGTATCAATGATCACATTCTTTTCTTCTATGCCTCTCTTGAGTCTAGTGATTTCATTATAGAGATTATCCACATCTACAGCATCCTCATAATCATCATCTTCAAATGCCATTAACAGCTTATATTTATTACCTTGTTCATCTTCATCACTGTTTGATAAGCCATCACTATCTTCATGGGTGTAGTAGCTTTTCTTATTTGCACTTTGTTTCTTGTTCCATCTAGCAGGTTCTTTTCCTTTATCCTTATAAGGACATTTTGCAGCATAATGACCTACTCTCCCACAAGCAAAGCATTTGAAAGGTAGCTTACCTCTGAACCTTCCAGAACCCCTTTGAAGATTTCTGACAAAATTTGATTCTTCTTCCTCTTCTTCTGGAACATGGCTTGCTTCATAGTAATCTTCTTTTCCTGATGCCTTAAAAGCAGCTTCCCTTCTGTCAGATGGACCTCCCTTTCTCATTTCATAAGCGGTTAGAATTCCATGTAGCTGAGACATAGTGAGAACACGGAGATTTTCTTTTTCTTCTATTGCAGATACTTTAGATTCAAACTTGGGGGATAATGATCTTAGAATCTTTTGAACTACTATAGTTTCTCTTATTTCTTCACCCAAATTTTTCATACAATTAACAATCTCATCTACCCGAAGAAAATAATTAGCCACACTTTCATCATTATACATCTTGAGAGTCTCATATTGAATCCTGAGAGTTTGAAGTTTAGCTTGCTTTACCTGTTCATCTCCTTCATAGCTAGTGATCATTTTGTCCCATATTTCTTTTGCTGATTTGAAGTGCATGACCTTCATGAATTCTGTTTGAGATATACTTCCTAATAGAGTACTAACTGCTTTTGCATTTGTTTCATACTTCTTTTTCTCAGCTGGATCTGTAGGAGTAGCTGAAGGAAAAGCATAGCCTGTTTCTACAATGTTCCAAACTTCTGTACCAAGAGATTGAAGATATGCAGTAACTCTTACCTTCCAATAATTGAAATTTGTCCCATCAAAAATCGGTGGCCTGATTGATGCTTCTTTCTCGTAGCTGCTCATGATGAATGATCTACCTTCAAGCGATCAAGCTTCTCTGAAGGACCTGCTCTGATACCAATTGTTGGAAATAATACTGAGAGGGGGGGTGAATCAGTATTATCAGATCAATCAAACTTTTCAATGCTCAGAAACATATACGCTACTTCAGTTAGGTGAACCAGCGTGTACACGCCACTGTGGTTAAGTAAAACAGCGTATAAGAAGAAAACTCATAATTTAGTTAGCTTATTCTTCAGTTAAGTTCATCAGGACATTATTCACCACATTAACAGTAAGCAGGTGCAATATAACAGAACAGATCAAAAACCACACACATGAACACCAAGATATAAGGTGGAAACCCAATGTGGGTGAAAACCACCTGCTGCAAGTTGTCTCTATCTTTCTTTAATAAGAAACTTCAGTTTACAATATTTTGTACTGGTGCAGCCTTGTACCAGTACGCAGGCTACAACCTGCAGAAGGCTACAACCTTCTCTCGTTCTCCAAACTTCCTTGGAAGGGAGCTCCAACCCCCTTTGCTCTTGTACTAGCCAAGATACTAGTACGTAGGTGCTGGCCTACAATCTTCTTTCTTTCAGGTATCACTTTTCATACATTTTCAGACTGGATATTCCTGAAGCACATCATTCAATCTGTAGAACCCAATTCATTCAACTTTCATAACAGATCCATGAAGCATAAAACAACCAATACTAGAATTATCAAACTTTGAATCACTGAACCACTGAACCCTATCAATCACCAGATACCAGAACCCAGAGCAGTCTACAGAACTCTGCAATAACAGTCAGATCCAACTGCAAAACCCAAAGATAAGCTTTAAGAGATATACGCTACTTCAATGAGCGAAACCCGCGTGTACACGCGCTTTTACTTAAGCCAACCTGCGTACAGATCTAAAAATAGATTCTCTCAACTTGCAGCTGTACCAGACATCAGTTAGATCCAGAACATAATATTGCGACAGTATGCAGATCTAGAAATACGCATAATCAACCATATCATAATAGAGCATTTCAAACCATTAGATCCCGATTTGTCCTTAGATCTAGTCTTCCATCCGCCGATGTGATTTCTCCTTAGCTCATATCAAGCAACCCGAACCCTGCATATCAGATCTCTTTCTCTCTTAGATATTCAAGCCTTGTCGAAAGATGATATTGCCTAATGATCTTCTTCTCCTTATATAGCCTTAGGCCTTTCTCAATACCAAGAGCCAAAACCATAGTAACACAATACCATCAACTTTAAAACTAGGGATCGACACGCCCGTCGAGACATAATGGTCCGAAATCATAGGCACAACTTCCAAGGACTAACCACCATGGACCAAAGGAACCTTTCCACATACACGCTCTTTTTCTGAATCGAACTAGCGTATACACGCTACTTGGGCTTAACGAAACGGCGTGTATGAGCTTCCTTGGCATGCTGTACTGAGATCTGTCTTCAGATTAAGTTGTCATCACCTGTACCAACTTTGCCATCACCTGTACCAACTTCTGAGTGAGTTGCCATCAAGGACAACACTTAAATCATAATGCCAACATGGTTGTCAGTTTTGATGCTGGTTGCTTCTTTCTGACTTTCGCCTGCATCGCTAAGCAATCTCCTCAACCAGATGGCTTCGCATGTTGCTGCACACAACGCCTGGTACTCAGCTTCACATGATGATAATGCTACAATACTTTGCTTTTTGCTACTCCACGAAATAACCGCGGATCCAATACTAAATGCGTAACCTGTGATGGATCTACGATCATCCAGGTCACCTGCGCAATCAGAATCTGAATAACCTGTTTTGTGCCATCATCACTGCTTAACTTGAGATTCTGTTGCAATGGTGTTGCTGTTGTTTTACATTGTTCCATTTTGAATCTTTCCAACAGGGTTCTGGCATACTTTCCTTGAGTTAGAAAAGTTTGACCAGAATCTTTCCACACCTCCAAACCTAGGCAATAATGAAGATCTCCAAGGTCTTTCATTTCAAATACCTGTGACATTTGCTGCTTTATTTCTTTGATCAAATTATTTGCATTTCCTGTTATAATCATGTCATCCACATACAAAGAAATCAAAATGATTTGCCTCTGTTTATTTATCTTGGTATACAGGTTTGGGTCGTTGAGGCTCCTATGAAAACCATGCTGTATAAAAAATGAATCAATTTTCTCATACCATGACCTGGGTGCTTGTTTCAAACCATAAAGTGCCTTATGCAATTTACACACTAAACGCTCCTGCCCCTTTTTCACAAAACCAGGAGGCTATACTAAATAAATTTCTTCCTTTAATTCTCCATTCAGAAATGCAGACTTAACATCTAGCTGGTGTAGCTTCCATTTATGTTTTGTTGCTAAAGAGATTAGCATTCTAATTGTATTTAGTTTAACTACAGGGGCAAAGGTATCATCGAAATCTATGCCTTCTTGCTGTGAATAACCCTTTGCTACCAGTCTAGCTTTGAATTTTTCTACACTCCCATCTGCATTTATCTTAGGTTTATACAGCCACTTACAACCTATAGGGGTTTTTCCTTCAGGCAACTCAACTAAATCCCAAGTATGATTTCTATATATTGATTCAATTTCCTCATGCATTGCAGCCCTCCATTCATCTGATTTACTTGCTTCTTCATAGTTTGAAGGTTCTACAATGTTTAAAATTTTGGACATTAAAGCATAGCCTTTCAATATTTCAGGTAGTCTAGTCTTCCTACCTGATCTTCTAGGTAGAGGACTTACCTCAACTCTATCTGTTTCAGCACTTTCCGGGCCTGCATCATCACTTATTACACTATCTGCTGCTACTTCTTCCTGTTTCTGCTCCTGCTCCTGCTCTTCATCTTCGTCACTGTTCATCTCTATTAGCAATGGAATGTGGCTATCATTGCTAGAGTCTTCCTTTCCATCTTCAGTCTGTTCATGAAAAACAACATCTCTGCTTGCAAAAACTTTATGAGTCACAGGATTATATAACTTGTATGCCTTATACTCTGTGCCATATCCTACAAATATACATTTCAAGGCTTTGGGGTCTAACTTCTTTCTATCTGCTTTTGGTATATGAGCATAAGCTTTAGATCCAAATATTCTTAGATGACTAACTGCTGGTTTGAGTCCAAACAATGCTTCAAAGGGGGTTTTGAAGCCTAGACATTTAGTAGGACTCCTATTCTTTAAATAAACAACAATATTAATGGCTTCTGCCCAAAGACCATTTGATATACCTTTACCTTGAAGCATACTTCTGGCGCACTCCACAAGAGTTCTGTTCTTGCGTTCTGCTACTCCATTCTACTGTGGAGTGTGTGGCACTGTGAATTGCTGCATAATCCCATGCTGCTTGCAGAAGTTCATGAACTCTCCTAACCTATATTCTCCCCCTTGGTCCGAGCGGAGAATCTTTATCCTCTTTCCTGTTTGGTTCTCTATCATAGATTTGAACTCTTTAAAGTACCGAAAGGCTTGACTCTTTTTACTTAAAAAATACACCCATGAAAACCTAGTGCAGTCATCTGTAAACAACAGAAAATAATATGCACCTCCTAAGGACCTAGTTTGCATAGGTCCACAAATATCTGTATGCACTAGTTCTAGGATGTCTCTTTCCTTTATGTTGACATGCAAAGGGAACTCTTCTCTATGCATTTTCCCTAATGCACATCCATCACATTCCAGCTTGACATTATGAAAAACAGGGAGTCCATCGACCATACCTTTCTTCTGAAGTAAGATGAGGTCCTGCAAATTGAGATGTCCAAATCTCTGATGCCAGAGATTTTCGACTGTTGATCCAGCTGCAACCATTGCTTGTCATGGCATACTCTTTGCATCCAATCTGTACAAATTCCCCACACGCACTCCTGTTGCAAATGTTTCCATCTGGCTATCCTTAATGACACAACCATTCTTAAAGAATTGCACCTGCATGTCCTGGTCTGTAATCATTGAGACAGAGATCAAATTTTTCTTAATTCCTGGAACATATAATACATTTTTAAGATGTTTAATGTCACCACTAGGTAGCTTCACAGGAATATTTCCATACCCTTTGATCTCATACCCACTGTCATCTCCTAGATAAATTTTTGATCCACATGCAGATTCTTCAAGAGATTCAAAACAGTCCTTCTTATCGGTCATGTGTGAGGATGCACCAGAGTCGACATACCATATGTCATCCTCATCTCCCTTTGATGCTGAAAGAGCACAATCGACTGTGAATAGTCGAAGATCATGGTTGTGGTCCTCCTCTTCTCCAGCAAAACAGCCATGATGTTTCCTCTGTTTGCCCTTTCTTTCATCCGCCTGCCTCTTATAGCATTCTTTAATCTGATGACCAGGTTTCCCACAATAAAAACATCTCTTAACATAATTATCAGTCATACCTATGAATGGTCTCTTTTGAAAAGAGCTGGCCCCCTTCTGCTGCTGCTGCTGCGATTGCTGCTGCTGATGTTGGTGCTGGTGCTATTTTCCTCTGTACTGTCGCCTCTTCGCCATCAGAGCTAGGTCATTGCTCCGAGTTTTCAGATTCTGTCTTCGCTCCTCCTCCTGGAGCAGAATCGCTGTCAGCTCATCAAATGAAGGGGCTTTCTCCCTCGCTGATAGTCCTGTGATGAATGTCTGATATTCATCCGTCATTCTATTCAATGTGAGTGTAACTAGATCTGAGTCGAACACCTTTTCTCCAATAGCTCCCAGTTTGTCTCTCAGATCCTTGACTCTGGCCATGAATCCACCAATGGACTCATTCTCGTCCATCTTCAATGCAAACAATTTTCCCTTGAGTGCCAGAACACGATTTGTATTCTGAGTCTCGTACAGGTTCTTGATCGTTGTCCATAGATCAGCGGCTGACTTGGAATCTCTGATATGTGGGATAATATTGTCCTTAACGGACATCTTCAGTATAACTTTTGCTTTCGTTTCTCTTTTATCCCAGTCTTGTTCTTGGGTCGCTGTTCCAGATCTTGGCTCATTTCCCTCAACGATCGCCCATGCATTTACGCTCTCCAACAAAGTTTGCATTTTGAATTTCCAGTTGGAGAAATTCGTTCCATCAAGTTTGCCAGACTCGTGGAGGTATGATTCTATACTGTTGTTCATTTTTGCCCAACTGAACACTCCAATCGGCCACCACCGGGCAAGTCCGATCTGCTACCACCGAATAGATCAAGAACTTCACTATGCCACCACCGGGCAAGTCCGATCTGCTGCCACCGAACAGATCAGGGACTTCACTGTGCCACCACCGGGCAAAATCGATCTGCTACTACCGAACAGATCAACAAACAAGCTCCAACACGCCACCACCGGGCAAAGACGATCTGCTTCCACTGAACAGATCAAGGAGCTACACTGTGCTACCACCGGGAAAAAACAGATCTTCTTCCACCGAGTAGATCACAGAGCTCTGATTTGCCACCACCGGGCAGGTCCGATCTGCTACCTCCGAGCGGATCACGGAACCCCAATTCGCCACCACCGGGCAGGTCCGATCCGAGCGGATCAAGGAACCTCAATTCGCCACCACCGGGCAAATCAAATCTGCTACCACCGAGCAGAAATCTCCACGTGCCACCACCGGGAAACTCCGATCTGCAATGAAAAATTGCAGATTTCTAGAGAGAAATAGGTTGGCTCTGTGGCGCTCTGATCAGCTACAAATCCGTGCCAATTGCTGAAAAGAAAAATTCACGGTGTCCACGGAAATTGGCGCGCTTAACAGCCACGGATCCGCGCCAATTTAGTTATAATTTTGCTGGCGCGCTTATCAGCCCCAAACCAGCGCCAATTGGCACGTCTGTTCTTTAAAAAATAGCGCCAATCTGTTTTGTTCTGGATTGGCGCGACTGTCTTCAAAAAATCCGCGCCAATTGCTCAACCTTTTCTCCGGCTCAGAGATGATCAGTCATCTGAGACCCTTCGCTCCAGGTGTTACTACAGTTCCACCTGATCACACAGACACATTTACATGTACTCCTACCACTACAGAAATGTAACTAATGATACATCCCTAAAAAAAATGAGGCTATCTCTACCCTAAGCTCTGATACCAAGATAAAAATCACACTTTGAATTAAAAAGGAGTTGCAGCTCACAGGTGTGTACGACACCTGGGAGACTGCACTCAACACAAAGAGGAGACTCTCTCTCACGTTCACTCTACATTCCATCAAATGAATATTACAATATTAAATACATCACTGAAAAATAGGTAGTTGTAAACAACCTCCTAAACTCTAGGAACTAATCCTAAACTAAGGAGATACGTTACAACCATATAACCATTTCTCCATTATTTTTAACTAAGGTTGGGTTCTTTGTTCTCTCTTTTCTCTCAATGAAAATGAATGCAAGTACAAAGAAGTAACACAAGTGGCCCATGGGTTGTTATAGTACACAAACCCTCTCAGTTTGCTTTCTCTCTATCCACTTTCAGCGAGTTGGCTTATCTATAAAACAAAATGCACTTGAATAGAATAGAACACCTTTTCCTCCTAGTAGCTTGGCCGAGCACTCCAGCAAAACCAATCATCATATTTGCATTGAAAACTCCTGTGTCGTGGCCAAAATTGATCATTATCACCAATAGGAAATTTAGAGAAGCTACCGAAATAGGAAAAAACCTTAACAACCTTAATCGTGATGAACGTTGGAAAATGAGTGATAACTGGATTCCCACTCTAACCTTTGATTCCACCCTCTCCTAGTTGCTCCCCGCCCTCTTACCGCTAGGTTTGCCCTGCTAGATCTTCCCTTCAGTAGACCATCCCTAAAACTTATTTATAATATTTTAATCTAAAATAAAGTAGAACAATTTTTTTTAGATTTCCACATTAAATTAAAAATAATTAAAAATTTAGAACCTAAATAAACCAATTTATTTTAATTCTTAACTAAAACTTTTGTTTAATTCACTTATTATAAAATAATTTACAAATTAATCAATAATAATCAACTATGATTCAACATTAAAACCTTGTAACAACACTAATAATTTAATTCTCAATTTATTTCAACAAAATTAAAGATTAATTATAATGTTATTTAATTTTAACAACACTAATAATTTAATTCTCAATTTATTTCAACAAAATTAAAGATTAATTATAATGTTATTTAATTTTATTTCAATTAGAAAAAACAATAGGTTCATAAAAACTATATAGTAAATATTAATTATTCTAATTATTGAAACCTAGAATGACTTTATACTAAATAAATTAATTAAATGTATTTCTTGAAATTAATAAAAATAAATATTAAATTGTATTAATCATATAACAATAATAGGTTAATAAACATGATAAATATTAATTATTCAATTAAATCCTCTATATATATATATATATATATATATATATATATATAGATATAGATATAGATATAGATATAGATATATATATATATATATATATATTATTCAATTAAATCCAATATATATATATATATATATATATATATATATATATATATTATTCAAATAAAATCCAATATATGTATATATATATATATATATATATGTTATTTTATTTTATCAACATTAATAAACATGAGAAATTCTATTATACCTAACCATGTTATTTAATTTTATTTCAATTTCATGCAAAAACATTGGTTCATAAAAAGTATATATTAAATATTAATTATTCTAATTATTGAAACCTAGAATGACTTTATACTAGATAAAAATTAATTAAATTTATTTCTTGAAATTAATAAAAATAAACTTTGAATTGTATTCATCATATAACAATAATAGGTTAATAAACATGATAAATATTAATTATTTAATTAAATCCAAAAATAATTTTAAACAACTTAATAAATAAAAATAATAAAAATCCATTTAACCCTAACATTATAATTATAAAAATAAAAATAAAATAAGTGGTTAATTTTATTAATATTAATAAACATGAGAAATTCTATAAAAAAAAATTACAAAATTTAACATAATTAACAAATAAAAATAAATATTAAAAACTGTGTTAAAGCATTACCATTATTATCAGCGACCATTCATTCGCAACCCTACCCTCACCAGTATTTATCTTCACCATTGAGTTCTGACTTTTTCACTCATGGATCTATCTTGATGATGAACCATAGAGGAGGGTTCAAAACATCGATTCCAAAAACATGAATGTGATGACTCCGGAAAATAACACACAAAGACTACTAGTGGTTAAGTTTGACTTCGTCAACTTTTAACTAGAGTTACAATATTGACTCTTCTAGAGTTTTCTTCATCATGATCATGTGGCTAGCCTATTTTCCATGAATAATGGGACTGCATGTGGCATCATCTCAAATCACAGTGGTCAAAATAGGAACATCAACTTCCACATGACATAACTTTTGCATACAAACTCTGATTTAGGCAATTCTTGTGTCGTTAAAAAGGTATTTGTGTGTGAAATAACACTAGGGGGTGAAAAACTTAAGTAACAAAGTTTTATCCCCCCAAAAATGTTGTTTAATGCCTCATATTACTTCAGGAAAGTTTCAAACCCTAATTTTCCAAGCTAGGACCCACCAATAAAAATGGCCTTAAGAGCTAATTCCTTTGATTTTTCCATTCTAAAAACATCAAGATAGATGATAAATAATATAATGGTCTACTCCAAATCATACCTTTCCATTTTTGGAGGATTTTGTTCCCCAAAAGATTCTATTGAATGATGTGAGGAATTTTTTTCTCCACCTTCTCTCCAACATACCATTTAGCCTTTCATAAAAGTTGTCCTTTCAACCTAATTTGCCCAACAACATGCTACCCATGTCTTGTAGTTCTGGACCTCTTCTACAAAATTGTATCCTTTGTCAACTCTACCTAATTATCTAGTGCCAAGTCCTCTAAAATAGGACTTGTTCCTCTTAATGATCCATATGGAAGTCTTATAGAGTTTAAAATTTTCTGCATTCACTCTTGATTAAATATACATGTATGAAGGTAGACTAAGTCTATAGGCATTATCTCCCACCTTCCTAAATATCTCAAAGGGACCATATCGTAGAGTCGTGATTTTCTTACTAGGACCCTATAACCTCTCCTTGATCAACTGCAACATACTCTATCTCCCACCTTAATTGAATTCACTGTTATGTGTTGATCATGTTTGGCCTTCTATTTTTCCTATGACTTTTGAAGTTTCTCTTATACTTATATATGGATTTTTCTAATCTTCTCAACATTTTTTTCTAGTCATTAGGCATTTCCTATAAGGTCCTTCCTCACTCCTAATTGTTTACCATATGCAATATCCAATGGTGAAGGTGGTAAATATCCAAAGCAACTTTCAAATGGGTAGTAGAAGTGTGGACCGCTTTGTTATAAGGGTGTTGTATACATACCAGATTTTCATCCCAATTATTCAAATGCTTATGTTTGTAACCCATTAAAATTTGTACTAACTTCATGTCAACTACTTCTATTTCCCCATTTGTCTATGGATAGAATGTTGTAGAGCTCTTCAACTTCATGTCCATCTTCTCCCACAATGTAGTCCAAAATGCATTGAGAAATCTTGTGTCCATGTATAAAATGATGCTAATTGGTATCCCAAAGTGCACCTAGACCTGTCCAAATAAAAAGTTTGATGCTTCTTACCCACTAATGGTCTTTTTCAGGGCATTAGAACACACACATTGTTGAACCTGTCAATTATCATGAGCAAGTAATCATGTCTCTTCCTGCTTGTTACTAAAACTCCCATAAAATCCATGGAAATGCTTTCTGAAAGATGAGTGGGTATAGGAAAGGGATGATATAGACCAGGATTCTTGTTACTCGATTTTCTATTACAACAAAGCATGCATCTTCTCATAAACCTAACTACTTCTTGCATGTTGGGCCAGTACACATTCATTTGCAAGTTGGATATTGTCTTTCCTACACCAAAATTTCCTAAAATATTAGAGGTGTGAGCCTCTCCATTTAGTTACAATAAATAACATCTAATAACAAATAACTTATCTAAAATGTAGAGTAACCCATTATGGAGATGACGGTAAATTTTTCTTTCACCATCCTACACATCTTTATATCTACAACTACTAAAACACCTCCTTAAAGTTTTCATCCTCTGTGTATGTCTCTTTATATCATGGGTGAAAGGATTCATGTGCACAAGATTTCCCAAAGTTGTGATCTTTGATGTGGGTGGCTTTGAAAGCATCTTGGCCAACTTATTTTGGTTTCTGTTCTTGTACTTGATCACTAGATGAAACTACTATAAAAACTCCACCCACTTGCAATGCTTGATCTAGTGTAGCTTACTCTAGGCATACATGTATGGTAGTGGTTAGTGGTCTATGAGGATTATTGTCTCATTTCCCATTAGATAGTGTTTCCACTTGTTCACAACTTACACCATAGCATAGAGCTCCTTGTTGTGCATGCCTTCCTTCCTATATCAAGACTGCTCTCATAGCATACCCACTCGCATATGTCTCCACTTCGAAGAGTTGTTGCAAATTTGGTAAATCTAGAACCAATGCTTGACTGATTTTCTTCTTTAACTCCTCAAAGGCCTCTATTGACCCTTTCCCCATTGAAAATTCTTGTTACTCACTATTATGGCATGGAATAGAGTTGTTATTGCTAAAAATGAGACTATTAATTTCCTTAGGTACCATTCTACCCCAATGAAACTCTTGAAATTAGAAACATTGGTATGCATGAGCCACTTCTTATTGGTCCTAGCAATATCTATCTTCAGCTCTCCCCCACCTATTACATATCCCAGATACATGAAAGGCCGTTGTCAAAAATGACACTTCTTGAGATTTCCAGTAGTTGTCGCTTCTTTAATTTCTCTAGCACCTGCATTAAATGTGAGATGTGCTCCTCCTAAGTAGCAATATATAATGATATACCATCAAATAAACAATAAAAATTGAATCTATAAAAGGGCGTAACATATCATTCATTAACCTCATGAATGTAGATAGTGCATTACATAGGTCAAACCACATAACAAACCTTGTCTAGTTTTGAAGGTGATCTTCCAAGTATCCACTTCTCTGACTCAACTTGGTGATACCCTAACTTTAATTCAAGATTCCTGAGGAGGGGTCACCTATTCTTAAGTGTAATTTTGTTTAATGACTTATAAATTATACATATCTGCCAAGTTCCATCATGTTGTGGCACTATGGTGATGTGTGACACTTATGGTGAGGTACTTGGTTGAATGGAACCTTGTTCTAGCAGTTGTTTCAATTGCTTCTTTACCTCACATGTTTCTATAACAAACTATTTGTATAAAAATACAACCCAATGTTTGTACTATCCTCTTGGATCTAAGAAATTTACAATATATGATAGACTATCAAGCTTACAATAGAAAATGTAATCACTCATGCTACCAAAAATTATTACACTAAGAAAAAAAACCTTTTCCTATCTTCTATTGGTGCATTATATGCTCTCAAATGCTTCTCTAGGCCATTAAAATTTGGAATTGTTTCAATTGTCTTCTGAAAGTAGTCTTACCATAATATTTTATAATATTTAACCCCTTTTATAATATTTAACACTTCAACTTGTGTGTTATTTCAATTTACCAAAAAAAAGAAGTATGTTACTTCCAATGAATTATCCAAATTATTTGTTGATTTTTCTCACCCATTAGTTGTCTGGTAAACCTCATATGACCACTTAGATGAAACAAAATCACATACTCTCACCAGGGATTACTAATTTTACAATCATCACCATTGAAGTATATTTTCCAAGAAAAAGGCCCACCTTTGTTTGGAAGTAAATGTTTGCTTATTTTTTTTCAAACAACTATTCAGCATGCACATTTCCCAATGTAAACAAAATTTCCCCAACAAAGAGAATTGGGACTTGATTTCCATCCCAAGTGTTGATTTTCCCCCAATTGCCATAATTGTGATTAAAATCACTGGATGAAGTAGAATGCACTCATGGTAAGGGGTCCAATTGATGCAAAGAAAAATAGATCTCCCAATCCATGATATGATAATCGATATGGAGGGAACTAGTAGTCATAACCACATAGAATTGCACCAAATAGCAAAGTGACAACTCAAAGACCCCATACTCTCAAAGAAACCCATAGAAGTCCTAAAGAACCAAGGGGAAGACAAATATATGTAGTGTTGGAAATGTGTTGTCAATGAGGGCAAAGGCAATGGCAAAGGTGATAATGGCAAAGAAAATGTAAAGGAAAAGGAAAAGACAAAGGAAATGACAAAGTAACTATATTGATAAGTATGTTATCATTGGTGGCCAAAGAAAAGATTGATGGTAAAGGAAATAACAAGGAGTAGTGAAGGCAATTAGAAGGTGCAGAGAATTTGGAGCCCATTTTGGAGTAGTAGATCATCTCAGATGCAGGTGAAACCCACTTACATGGGAAGAACTCTTAAAGATATTTCCAGTGGTATGTGGAAGTCTAAAAATGGCCTCTTGGATCATAAGTTAGAGCCAGTCAAAGTTGTAGGAACCCCAAGATCAAGATAACATAGTTAGAGGAGGTTAGATGAGCTTTGGCACGTAGCCAAAGTTGGCACAAGTGCCAAACCTAGCAGCATAACAACCAAACCCAGTGGTGACTATAGCGAAATGGCTAGTTGTTTTACCATCGAAAAGGCTGGGCATATGTGGGAGCGGGAACAATTTTCATTGGCTTAGGTGGAGCCCACCCAGTGGTAAAATCTCGACGGATTTAATATAATGCCCAAATAGAATGAGCGGGATGACGTTAGCAGGTGATGCCATACCGATGGAGTTATCTCGGAGGTTACCAAAGGGCACACAAAGTTAAGAGTTGGGATGCTATAGAGAGAGCAGATGTGAAACACAAAAAGCAACAGAGACACTACCTATTAGTCAAGGTGAAGTCCACTTCACAGCTTACCCTGGCGGACAAAGCCCGACAGTATGAGCCCGGAGCTTTTTCGGTATGCACACAACAAATGCATTAGTACATGATAGTAGAGTGTCATCTAATGGGAAGCATGCAGAGGTCCCCACTTTGATAGCTCAACCTGCTGAGGGTTAGGCAGGAGGAATAAAAAAGAGGTAGTGCAGAGAAGCATCAACCCAATGGAATAACAAAGGAAATGGCTTGAACCTGGTGGTTTTTTATAGAAATTATTAACAAATAAAATGGTCACAAAACAAAAAGTGTGCATGACACTTTCTCCCTCCTCTGACGGGATAGGTGGTAGCATGTGAGTGGCCTAGATGGTGGAGGATGATGATGCCAGCACCAGCCAATCAAAGCATGACACGTGGTAGGAAAGTTTGGTGTTTTGGGGCACCCAAATAGCCGATATCTAGGTGACATATGTCACGAATCATAGGTCAACACATAGAAGAGGTGATATCAGCATGAGGTCATCTCGTTGAATGGAGCCCAACAGGTTGTTAATAGTGCACAGAAGGGATGTGTTAGGTAAAAGGTGTTAGGATGACGTGATGACTAACTCAGCCTAAAGATATTTTCTATTGGCTCTCGCTGCAGTGGGAGGACCCCACAATACAACTCATCCCATAGGACTTGCCCTGGCAGGATTGTTACTAGATATTAGCAGAAGCATCGGGCAACAAACACTAACATGGAGGTAGAGAAACAACCAATTATAAAGAGCGTTGGGAAGTCACCACACTAAACATCAACCTAGAGGCATGATCCCGACTCGTGAATAAAGGCACAAACAAACAAAATGTTGGGATAGAAAGGACTACAGGCTAAGTGCCTACACAGGGTTGTATGCACAGGAAATAACCAAGGGTGTAATAGTTATAAAGAGTCATGGAGGCTCTTATAGAGGCCTTAGCACTAGCCTTTGTTCTTTTCCTGTAGAAACGAGACCAATGGTGTGGAGCCATTAACAAAGAAGTTTGGCCCGTGAAGGGCTCCAATAGGCTAAGTGCCTAGCACGGGGGCATCACTAAAAACCCAATATTATATCACGTGTGTTCATATTGGGGCATTAGAAATGGAAAAATCACAAAATAATATATTGGGGTTATAGTAAGTGCCTAAATGATTTTAGTATACCATACAATAATATATATAACCTAAGGTATTGTTTATACAAATTTTTGGTCAAGCGGAGGGAAAAATGCACCACATTTTTAGAAAATGTCAGGCTACATGTCACCTATGAAGGGAAAGAGTGGGAGAGGTTGCATTTTGGAGTCGAGCCTCTCTACAACCCGCCTTTCTATGTTTCTTAGTTTGAACCAAACACAAGCAAGACCACCTTTCTGTCTTTCCAGCTTGAGAAAGTTTTACTGATGAAAATGAGATCTTGGCGTAAGCCCAAAATCCCTTTTCATATATAAATCTCGATCCTGGACCGTGGGTTATGGCCACTAAGTCCTGACGGAAGCATTCTAAATAACTTAACTCTTCAATTTTTAAATCGTGGGATTTCATTACTATCGAGCCATCCCTTTAATCTCTTAAAACAGCATTGGCGCTTTTGAAACAACCGCATGCATATAGGATATGTATCACGCAATAAAACTCTGTTGCAAATTAAAATACAACACACAGAAACATCGGTCTCCGATTCTATCAACGCATGCAGTTCCAAACACCACGGCTAAAGGAAACAGGCATTGTTAATACAATACATAGCAATCTATGGAATTTAAAATATAATATGGCGCCTCTATATATACGTCGGCAGATCCACCATGGCTAGGATTGACCAATGATTGTAGACCATGGGAATTTAACGGAACCTGGTTATGTGCCAACGGCAACGAGAAGCTTATTGACGCCGCTGCAAAGATTGATCCTAGCCTTGGGCCGTAGAACCATAATGCATAAATTGCCGTCAAGAAACCAAGATTTGGATTCGTCATTCTCTACCTCAGATTTTATAGAAGTCAAAGGTGGCTCCATAACCTGACCTACCATCATGTTCCTCTAAACGCCAGACAAAACACGCATCTTCTTAATAGAAAAATAGATTCGGACTAAACAGGAAAATTATATATAGATCGCCATCAATCGATGGTCGATCAAGCTCACAACACGGAATGAACGTAATTATAAAACACACATGTATGCAACAACACTAAACCCAGGTTTATATATTAAACAACACGGTTACAAAATTAAGGCATTTCAGCCTTAAAAATGAGCTCACGCTCGGCTACATCTTCATCACTCACAATTTCTTCCCAGAACAGATATATCACCCCTATCGCACTACACATATATATACAAGAGTGTTAGATTGGAAGCATCGATCCTATCCTTTGTTTTTCTGCATGCATGACAGATAAGTATCCTTTATCCGCTTTAAATCTGCTTTATCTGCTTTAAATCTAATTTTCTGCTTTAAGGCAGACTTTCCTCTGTTCTGATCCTCTGGTCCACGTTTGCTGCTGAGTGCTCCCGCATCAGACTCCCGAGGCACAAAAATTTATGACCTCCTGGTCATATGCTTCTGGTCTTCGTAATAACTTTAACTTGTGAGCTGCAATCTACCTCTGCAACAACAAGCCCTCCTTGCTGCCTCTTACCTCACCAAGCTCTCCTCTAGACTTGGTCTTTTGGTAACCGCTCTAGGCTATTGCAATCTTCTCACCTTCCTCTGTAATCTTCTCACCTTCCTCTGCTGCTACCTACACAAAATATAAAGACCAGACATACTTTATCAAGAACTGTACCTCCTTCCACAGAATCTTTTTCTCGCTCTGATACCAACTGATGAAAATGAGATCTTGGGGTAAGCCCAAAATCCCTTTTCATATATAAATCTCGATCCTGGACCGTGGGTTATGGACACTAAGTCCTGACAGAAGCATTCTAAATAACTTAACTCTTCAATTTTTAAATCGTGGGATTTCATTACTATCGAGCCATCCCTTTAATCTCTTAAAACAGCATTGGCACTTTTGAAACAACCACATGCATATAGGATATGTGTCATGCAATAAAACTCTGTTGCAAATTAAAATACAACACACAGAAGCATCGGTCTCCGATTCTATCAACGCATGCAGTTCCAAACACCACGGCTAAAGGAAACAGGCATTGTTAATACAATACATAGCAATCTATGGAATTTAAAATATAATATGGCGCCTCTATATATACGGCAGCAGATCCACCATGGCTAGGATTGACCAATGATTGTAGACCATGGGAATTTAACGGAACCTGGTTATGTGCCAACGGCAACGAGAAGCTTATTGACGCCGCTGCAAAGATTGATCCTAGCCTTGGGCCGTAGAACCATAACGCATAAATTTCCGTCAAGAACCCAAGATTTGGATTCGTCATTCTCTACCTCAGATTTTATAGAAGTCGAAGGTGGCCCCATAACCTGACCTGCCATCATGTTCCTCTAAACGCCAGACAAAACACGCATCTTCTTAACAGAAAAATAGATTCGGACTAAACAGGAAAATTATATATAGATCGCCATAAATCGATGGTCGATCAAGCTCACAACACGGAATGAACGTAATTATAAAACACACATGTACGCAACAACACTAAACCCAGGTTTATATATTAAACAACACGGTTACAAAATTAAGGCATTTCAGCCTTAAGAACGAGCTCACGCTCAGCTACATCTTCATCACTCACAATTTCTTCCCAGAACAGATATCTCTCACCCCTATCACACTACACATATATATACAAGAGTGTTAGATTGTAAGCATCGATCCTATCCTTGTTTTTCTGCATGCATGACAGATAAGTATCCTTTATCCGCTTTAAAGCCGCTTTAAATCTACTTTATCTGCTTTAAATCTAATTTTCTGCTTTAAGGCAGACTTTCCTCTGTTATGATCCTTTGGTCCACGTTTGCTGTTGAGTGCTCCCGCATCATTTACCTACAATACTGTCTTTCTACCTTTCTAGCTTGAGCGAGACCTACTACTTTCATTCGAATATCTGAGCATAGTTTTCTTGCTTCTACAACCAAGTTACCTTGTTTTCACCCACCTAGCTACTCTCTCGTTCTCATTACGGAGGGAGTCCATAACCCAAAATTAATGTGTTATGTCCAGCTATGATAACCTTCATGATCAAGGATTTAAAAAATGACGGGTTTTACGAACACCCAACACAAATAGAAGAAGAGGCGAGGAGTTGGCTTGTGGAGTGCAACAAGAGGTATTAGTAGTTGATTCAAAGTGTTGTTGATCATAGGTTGTATTAGATTTTACCTAGAGAATTTATATAATATACAGGTACATCCTTAAATAATGCTCTTGGCTCCTTCACAAACATGCTAACAATTTCGACTTCTACTAAGAAAAATTGATACACTTGAGACTTTTGAATTTTAGCTTCTTCAATTTGGATTTTGACTTTGCAAAACGTGCTTAGAACTTTCTTTATGTAGCTTGAAATTCAAAAATTTGGTAACCTTTGATGGTGGTCTCAAAATAGGACTGATGCCCAACATAGACCTTCAACTAATGCATAGGAGTTGATTTTTTGGAGATTGTCCTTCTAAGGCTTATGCACAGAACCATACACAAATTTCGAACTACAAACATAGAGTTTTACTCCTTTCTAGGATTGATATAGTTACCAATAGGAGGGAATTAAGTGCCTTGCAAAACTAGAACAATCCATTCTTAATAATATCGCTAATCAGTAATGTACATACCAAAGTTTGCATAGATGTTCATAAATTTGGTGACTTGGAAGATGTAGACCTAGGGGGCACCTTTTCATTTTTTTCTCCAATGTGAAGAGGTGTGGCTTCTATTATGCTGCTAGATAATTCCTTTGACTCTTCACAAATATGGTCCTTATGCCTTTACTCTACTGAAGAAGGTTTACAGTCTTGATTGTAGAGAGAAGAGGACTTTGTTGATTTCTGCTTTTCATTGTTCAAGACTTGGGGAAATTGGAGTGGAAAACATAAATACTTGTGTTCCTCTAGAGCAATAAATTCATCATCAAGGATTTCGTAACTTGTGTAATGTTGATACTCATTATCAGAAATGCCAATTTTTGGTGAGAAATCCTTATTGCTGTCATATTTGGAGCAAAGTCTCGTTTTCTCGGAGGGATATTCTATCCTCAATTCTTGTGACAAGTCTAGGGAGGTTAGTTTAACAGTTTTATAACATGAAACAGTCTCAAAAACCTCTCGACGGATGCTTGTGAAGGGATCAGAATCAGACTTCCCCTCTTCTTCATGATCACCAAACATCGGTGGTACATGCAAGTAGTGTATAGGACTTGCCTCTACCCAACCCCAAATATATGGTCTGATGATTGATCCATACTGATGAGAGGATCATTATGAGTGTCCATGCTTATGTTTTCATTATTATAATTATCATGTACATAAGCCATAAGGGAAGGGAGTGTTCTTGTTTTTAGTTTCGAGCATAAATCCCACACCAAATTCATCTCAAAAATACTACTACTTTCTTCTTTTGTATCTGCAACACTGTTTCCTATGGGGTAGCCAATAAACATATCACCAATATGATTCCAATCCTCACTAGAAAGAGTGGCACACATATCATTTTAAGGTGGTGTAATAATGCCATCACAATTTTCATGGTGGTACTCATTTATGTGTTAAGCAATCACTTTAGATGCTAAAATGGCCCTCCTTCCTATCATTGCTACCGCAAGGTTGTTCGTGTTACAAATATCTAGTGTTTTCATATTCAAATTTTGAGCATAATCCCTCTTCCATAGATGCTCCACTTTCATCCCCAACAATATTATCATTGCCTTCAAAAAGACCAAGGAGGCCTTCCTCTTGTAGGACTGTCAACAACTCTTGATATATACCATCAAATTTCTGAACCTTGGGTGGCAATGCTTGAGGAAGATTTCAACTAGAGATTTGAGAGAATGTGTACTTTTTGGGTTGCAAGAATTCTTCAGCTAGCCACCATACCCTTGTCCTAAAGAAATCATAAATAACCTTATCATGGAATCTTCATGTCTTTCCATCAATTCCCATATATGCTTTGTAAATGCCAGGACATGTGGGGTAGTAGAAAAAGAGTTCCCCTCAAACTGTGGAAGGTCCTTGGTATAGCTAGGAGGACATGATTTTTGTGTGACAACCTATTATTCTGATACACGAAAATAAAATATGCCTAGAAACTTAAGATGCATATAAACTCATCACATGAAACTCCTATTCTATAATCTCTCATACTTCCATGGAAATTTCATTACAAAGGTGAAATATTTATAGTGAAACCTACAACTACCTTGAGTGATGTATAAGATATTCCTTTAATAAATTGTGGATGGAAACTTCTACCATGATTGCACCTAGAGAAGTGAGGTGATCTTACATCCCGGTTGGAAATCCCATAGAGAAGGCAACCACCTGTATCACTTTTAAATGAGATCTTCTGAATCGTCAATATAAAGTTGAAAGATTATGGGACCTGGGTGACAATGGACATCTTTGCTTTGACATGTATGGTTCTATGTATTCCATTTTTTTCGCTGCTTTGGTACTAAATAGTTTAGTATATCTGATTTATATATGCTAATTTTATTGGTTTTTGTGGGATGGTAGTGGCACACCAACTTGGGTTTTTCTCACAGACACCAACAGAGGGAGAATGTAAAGATAAGCAGGAGAAAATCATAGTTGCCAGAGCATTTACACAGCATAGGTCCAAGGAGATAACATTGTCCCAATAGTTGAAACAACAACACTCAACATCCAAGAGAAATATGCTCACCCAGAGAGAGAGAGTAGTAGCAATTTTGTTGAACACCAACATTATGAATCCTAGGCTGGAGGAACATCACAATGGGTTTCTTTTTATTTGCCCGCAGAATTTTTTTCAAGCTTCAATTCTAGTCACAATCATCATTCTCAACAGCAGTTGCATTGTCCTTCTCTACCATCGTCTGGGTCTAGGATTTTTCCCCTAATTAGGTCTATTTTTCCATAGAGGAATATATTAGGCTCTCTTTATGATTCACCTTCATCCTCCTCTATCTCAAAGGAAGTTATTGAATCTAATCGATTTCCTATTTGTGACTGTGTTGGGAGCTCTTTGCATGAGCCATTGCCATTAGCACTATCTAGGGAAGCTATTGTAGCAAACAGAGTTGGTGCAAAATCTTAGGTGCCCATTGACTCTTATACACCATTGATTAGCCTCTTTATAGTCATTGGTGGGTAGTTGGGTGTATTTCATATGCCCTTTAGGTATATTATTTACTCATATTGATAAGATGTAATTAATGTCATATGCATCCAATGCCTCTTTATATGCCATTTTTGGAATCAATGTCGGCTAGACTGATAAGATAAATCATGAAGATTTTTCTCATTAGAGAGATATTAATTCAAGACAGTAATAACTATACATTCTTCAAACCAGTGATATATTCTAGTAAAGATGAAATATATTCTCATAAAAATAAATCAGAGTGAACTCTAGAAAATATTGATAAAGCAATCAAAATGGAAAATTTCAGATTTTTTTGTAGTTAGTTGTTATATTTAATTCTAACATAACCCAAGGGGTTATCTCAATGGGTTGTTTCCAATGTTTTTAGTCATTAGCTAGTTCCATGCTAACAGGCACCTAGTTTGAGTCCCATTGGGTTAGGTGCAATAGTCCATGTGGATGGTTTTACTGGGAGTTCCATCTAATAATGGTCTACTCCTTTAATTTGGACTCAAGAGATGCAATTATTCTTTCTTTATCATCCCTGTAACATTTTTGTTCCTTCAATTCTACCTCTAAATTTCTCAAATTTTCTTGTAACGCTTAAGCTCTTTATCAAGTTTGAATTTTTCCTGGTAAGATTCTTGTAAAGTAGCCTCTAACTCTACCTTCTCTACTCTGGAACTATCTAAGGATATTTCAGTTGCATCTAAGGCTATTTTAGTATCTTCTAGGCCAACTTTCAGATGCTCATACTCATGAGCCTTTTGAGTAAGTTCACTCTTTTCATTCATAAGGGTTTGAACTTCAGTTTGTAATGTGGCTAGCTTCAGAGACAACTCTTCAATCTGACTCCTATAATTAAGTTCATTCTTCACTTGTTTCTCAATCTCATCCAATGTGTTTTGTAGCTTTGATGAAAATGCTTCACTCTCTTTCTTTGAGAGACCTAACTGGTTCATAAGTTCTTGCAGATTGTCCTGATATTTCTTTTTCATAGATGCAATCTCTTCTTCAGCCTTTCTCAGTGATTCTTGCAGATTGGTTTTCTATAGGCAGAATTCAAAAGCTTCTTTAAGTGCTTGTGTTTCTAGTTTCTCATTAGCATCGAATGTTGATGACATATGTTGAGAAAGCCTCTTAAATTCTTCCCAAAGTCATTATGTTGTAGTAGAATTATTCCATCAAGTCATTCTTATTTCTTCTTCTTCCCTTTTGGCCCTTTGTTCATGTTCCCTTTTAGATTGCAACAATGCATCCAAATCTACTGCAAACTTTGTTGTCTTTGTATCTATCTCTTGTTGTAATTGTTCAACCTTACTCTCTAGGATACTTATGGTTTAAAAAGAAGTTGCATGCTCATCTCTGAGATTTTGTAATTCTTCTTGCAGTTGTTCCTCCAATTTTTAGATGGTGAGCAACGAAGACAACTACAATGTCAATAGGCCAGTAACGGAGGAAGAGGTCAAAGAAGTGATCAAAGAGATGCACAACGAGAAAGCTCCAAGTCCGGATGGTTTTAATGTAGATTTCTTCAAAACTTGTTGGGAAATAGTCAAACACAACATTCTTAATGTGGTAGAGGACTCGAGAACATCAAGAAAATTTCTCACAGCGCTTAATGAATCTTTGATAGCTTTAATCCCTAAACAGGAAAAGGCAATGACTCCAGATAAATTTAGACCAATAGCTCTTTGCAACATGGTGTACAAAATCATCTCCAAAGTTATCGCTAATAGACTCAAACCTCTTTTACCATCGCTAGTTTCAGAGGAGCAGACTGGGTATGTGGAGGGAAGACAAATCCTCAACAACATCATCCAAGCACATGAAGTGGTCCACTCCCTAAAGACCTATAAGCAAGTAGGTATGATAATACAACTGGATATAGTGAAGGACTATGACAAACTTAGCTGGCAATACATAAAGGAAATCCTTAAAGCTTATGGCTTTGATTTCAACTGGATAAAATGGGTCATGGCACTGGTCACCTCAGCAAGCTGCTCTATCCTTCTTAACGACTCACCTTCCAACACTTTCAGGCCTTCATAAGGCCTTAGACAAGGAGATCCTCTCTCCCCATTCCTTTTCATTTTCATGATGGAAGGATTGGGCAGAACGATTAATGTAGCCAAGGAGGAAGGAAGAATCAAGGGGCTAAAATTGACTCAGAATGGGGAGGCATTGATGCATCAACAATTTGTGGGTGACACAATGCTGCAAGGCACACCCACTGTCAAGGAAGCCAAATCCTTTAAGAAAATCCTGAATGACTTCGCCCTTGTTGCTGGCACAGAGTTTGGGAGGTAGTTACAAATAAGCTTAAGGACAAGGTCAATAACTGGACTTACAAATCCTTAAATTTAGTGGGACAAATAGTTCTTACAAAGGCGGTACTTCAGACCATTCCAATCTTCATGTTCTCTGCACTTCCAGTCCCTAAAGGAGTTTTACAGCAGATCATGAACATTCAAAGAAACTTCCTTTGGGGTAAAGGGGAAGATAAGAAGAAATGGGCCCTGGTAGCGTGGGACAAACTCTGTAAACCCAAAACCCATGGTGGTTTAGGACTCCACGACCCTGACACCCTAAGTAAGGTGCTGGGGGCCAAACTTTGGTGGAGATGGCTAAAAGAGTCCAACAATCCTTGGGCCAAGTTATGGAAACAAAAGTATGCAACAAATTGGCAGGAAAAGGAGCACATTCATATGTCAGGGCACATCAGGGGTTCTCATATTTGGAACAAGGCATGGGAGAATAGAAATTTAATTCAGAATCACAGCTTCTGGGATATTAAAAATGGGAACCTAGCCTGGTTCTGGGAGGACAATTGGCAGCAGGAACAAAATCTAAGTAGAGACAGTCTAGATATCATCAAAAATGAAACCCTTAATAAGGGGCTCAAGAGGGTAAGTGATTTTTGGGATTAGTCTAGAGGTGAAAGGAAATGGAGATTATGGAGAGTACCATCTTACAATGCAGAAACCCCTTTGAGAACCCAAGCAAAAATTCTGGAAGGGATCCTAGAAAAGAGACAGATTCTGACCTCAACTTCGGATGATATTCTTAGATGGGGTAGAAATAACAAAGGTAATTTCAACCTCAAAGAAGCCAAAAGAATAATCACAGGATTTGACTATTCAAACACTGACAAGACTTGGGGAAACATTTGGAGCAATCCTCACTGGATGAAAATCAAAATGTTCATATGGCTAGTTCTACACAAAAAAATTCTAACCTAGGAAAATCTCAGAAAAAAGAGGTTTTGTAGGGCCTTCTAAGTGTCACTTATGTGGTCTTCAGGAGGAGAAAATGGATCACCTTCTCAGCTTATGTGAGTTCACCTCCTCTAGGTAGCCTCTATCTTCAACCAAACAGACAGAAAGGAAAATGACATCACGAAAACTTTAAAGAATTGGAGGAAAGATTTCTCGGAAAATGAAACAGTCAATGTGGCTTGGACATTGATCCCAGGCTTCTTGATTTGGGATGTGTGGAAAGAACACAACAATAGAATCTTCAAAAAAATCCAGCTCAACTCAAGGTATTGTGATTCAGATTCTTAATCAGCTCAAAGAAACAATTAAAGTCTTTATGAAGCAACCTCCCGGAAAACATTCTGTTCCAAGAGACATCCTCATCATTCAACAGCTGTGTCTTCAAGCTTATGATACAACAAATACCAATAAGAAAGCAAGCAAAGAACAGAAAACAAAGCCTTCTGGTAACCTCCCCCTCATGGCTTTTTGAAACTAAACATTGATGGAGCTTCAAAACGGAACACAGGGAATGTTGGTTACGGCGGAGCTATCAGAAATGAACTATGTAAACTTTGAAACGGGAACTGATACTGTTACCCGTTTCATAGAGATAGCAAAAAAGTGACCTGATTTTCAAAAGGGGTGATGCAGAACGCACATGTTTTTTTTAGAGCATAGTTTTTGGCACTTTAATTTTTTTTATGTACATTACGTTTTAGAATGGTAGTGATTTTCATGCTGATTTAAAAAAGTGAGTATTCTGCATCGCACCCTTTCTTTAAAAGACCTGTTTTTTGGCTTTAAATTTTCTAATGTATAAAATGTAAATAATTATTTTGTAAATTTGATAATTTTTGAAGTGGTCATTTTTTTCACATTTTCTTGTTTTTTATTTTAATTTTTCTTTTTTTAGTGAGGTTGTTTTGCATTTTTAAATTAGAAGGTCGATATTTACAATTTTCAATATTCTACATATTTATACATCCTTAATTAATTTTTCAATCCACATGAAATAATTGTTTCTAAAAAACAATATTTTTTAACAATGGACATAAAAATAATCATTTTTAACATAAATATAACTAAAAAACTACACATTTTGATAATTTTTTGCTAGAATTGACATGTCAAAATCACAATTTTTATACCATAATTTTAACTAAAAATTTGGTTAAATAATAGTTTTTTTTTTTTTGAATTTCATGTCAAAAAAATAATAATAATCACTTTTTTTTTCAAAAAATAATGATTAACTTAATAATCAATGTGAAAATCACATATTACAAATATTTAACGTATAACAACCCTAATTGAGTGTTTATTCTTCTCATAAAATGTCAAAGTCAAAACATTGCAAAGCTTGATTTACAAGCATAACTTAAATTTAATCAACAATGTCACGTAATCCAAACTCTTTGTCCTCTAGAGTTTCATCATTGTCTTCTTCCACAATATTTTCTGTTTCCTTTTGCTCATTTTCCTCTTCTAATGGATCTTTGATGTCTGCGAATCTCCCAATGTATGTCTTTCCAAACATTCCATGTAATGGTGGTTGGGGTTCCTTTGCCTTTTTTTCCACACGTGATTCACTAAAGTCCCCTTTCTTCAACCCAATTTCTTGCATTACATCTGGAAGAAATTGAAGAGAATTAATTCTTTGCTAAATGAAATTGCACTGTACTGGATCTTTTTCAATTGCAATGCAATTTCTTCCTTTTTAAAGGCAACATGCTAGTGTTGTACCTAATTATCAAGCACAAAAGAAATAATGAACTAAATTAGTAAAATGACATATTAATTAAAAAATAACATATTGAAATTCAATTCCATATAATAAAACTTACCTGAGCCAAAAAATAAATCCAAAACCCAATCTCCTTCATTTGAACAAATGTCTATAAGATAGTTAATCAATAATTGTGGTTTTTGATAAATGTTAACTATCTCTCCTTTTGCTTCTTTGTCTTCATATGTTAGTTTTCTCACAACAACATCATAAGTCAGTATTTGGCTATGACTCTTTCCGTCTACCCAATTAAAAATCATAGACATATGGCTATCATCTTTTGCCCAACTATCAATATGAATGAACTCACAATCATTTATAAATTGTTGATCTTCATTGTTAAGAAGATTTGACTTTTTCTTGTAACATGAAATAGTAAAAGTTCAATTAACTTGTACATAAATAAATTTTTCAACATTAATCAAATATACATTTTAAACGTCTTACCATGTAAACTGCATCCTTGAATTTGTTTTCCCCTTGAAGCTTGACAATATCATTGCCAATTGTGTGTCTGAATGAAATGCCACAAATCTCCATAATGGTGATGACATGACTTCTACAAATCCCGCAACCACTTTACTAAGAGCTTGATAAGTATAAGGGTCACTATCATAGTCAATGTTTGGAATATTGAAGCCATGGGGAATATCTGCAATGACTAGGGCATAATCCCTTTTAGGTATGAGTTTAGCAACGTCTTCATAGTCGCCTTGTATTACTTGATATTGAATAGTGTCTAGCCCATTCAAAATGAAATGATTAAGAGTTGGATCAAGTTGAACATTCTTAATACATTGCTTCCTCAATATTTCGATCTTTATTTTTTCAATAAAGGTTTTGAGACTATCTGGCGCTCCATTATCATCCTTCCTCATCTTTTATAAAATAAACAAATATATGTGTAAGTTATAAATTAAAAATAGTACACAAGTGAATAAAAATGAATGTATAAATCAAGATACCTTTTTAAATGCAAGATAAAAAGATTTTAATGTTGATGTAGAACTTGAATCTGGATAGTTGTGTACAACATCATCCCAACTATCTTCATTCAACAATCTAGCCATTTGTTCTTGAATTTTCATGTAAACTTTGTGACTACATAGATAAAGTAACAAAAAGTTAATATAATGATATGTATAACAAATACTACCAAGAACAACATGTTTTATTTAAAATATAATTATAATCTAGAAATAAATAAAAATAATTCAACAAACTTACTTTTGAAATTCTTCAAACATTTCCTCCAATGATAATTCCCCTGAGCTCACACGAGATAATATTGTTTTGACAATTTTTTCATCTTTCACTCCTTGCATCGCCCTCCAAGGTATGATAGTCATATCATCTAGAAGCTGCTTCATTTCAGGAGCTGATTTACTGTTGCCACATATCAATGGTTTAGACTTTTTGACCCTCTGGTTTTTAATGGCAATGTCTTCCCACATGCTAAAAATCTCATCAATCAACTTCCAAACATCTCCAGTTCTAAATGCCAATTGGAAAATGTTATCAACACCTTTGAATAAATCACTATTTTTGTTGCCTTTTCCACCTTTTGAATTGGATTTCTCTTCAATTTTATAGCCTATTTCCATACAACATTCCTTTCAGAAATCTGCAGTAACATTTATCCTATCCCCACCACATTTTTCTTCAAATTCACTATGAATAAATCTAACCCTTTGGATGAAAGTCATAGACATCCTATATTCATTATCTAAATTATGATCCCATGCCACTAACTTTGCTTCTGTATCTGATAAACTAGCGTAAATGATACATTTCATTGTTTCAAAACATGGGTTATTAGGATATTCCTCCATCAATTGTCTTTGAGCTTCTACAGAATGGTTCCCCCCAAGCACATAATAATTGTATTCAAAACATTTTGACTTATCAAATGCTTCTTTGTTGGGAACTTGAAGTGGATCAACAAGAAGCACATAACTAACCACATGAGCATATGGATTGTACCTCATCAATGTCTTCAAGTTGTGAACATGCAGATGATGTGGCTTTCTAACTTGATATTGACATTGTCCTTCACTTGCTTTATAGGTTTGCCTGACATTAAGCTGAAATGTACGACCACCATCAATTAAGTTTCTCTTTGTCAAATTCTCTCGAATGGCATTTTGTTTTGTTTTGATAATGCCATCCTCTAAATCAGCTCCTGGTGTAATGATTTCTCTGCTTTCTTTTGAAGTTTCACTAGGTTCTTGACTGCTGGTAATGATTGCTACAAAATCTTCAACTTTACTTTTCTTGGTCATAACATTCCCAACATATTTATTCTTGGGCATTGTTACTTTTGGTCTTTTATGGCTCTTCTCAGTTCCAATGTCATCTTCAATAATGGCAACATATGCTTCACTGTCAATTTCAACTTCATCGTCCTCAAAAGTAACTTGTTTACCCTTGCTAGATTTATTCACCAGAGGCCTTTTTTTCTGATTCTTTGGATGTAGTTTTGTAGCATCATCAATTACTACATTTTGCTTATTTTCCATATCTTCTTCTGACACTGAGTAAAAACTGCTGACAACTTTCATGATATCATGCTCTATGAAATGAATGCCTCCCAACCTAATTGAACAACTTTCAACAAAATTCTGCCAAAAAAAATATCATATGTCAATAAAAAACAAATTTAAAAAATATAGCGAGACACTTTGAAGAACGCAAAATATAAATATAAATAACAATACTTACGATGTTTTGTGTCATCTCATTTACGATTTGTTTACACAACTTTGTAGATGCCTCTCTCGTGTCATACAATGAATATGATAGTGGGTATTTAATCCTTTCATGTGACTTGGGAGCTTTTGTAAGTATGTAAACAACTTCAGTGTCCAGTACCGAACACATATCTACGACTTTTCCCATCACCTCAAAAATTCCATTATCATTCGGTATTATCAATATATAGATATATATTCATATTTGTGCTTTCTTTTTCTTTCACATACCAGATTCTTGATGGAAATTTCACCTCTTTCGAATGCTTCCAGTCTGAAATCATCTTCTTATGACTTGAGGCACTTGAAGGATTTGTATTCATGAGCTCAGGTGGAGTTCTTTCACCAATGTTTTTTGAAGATGCACCTTTAAGAGTCTTTGGTCCAGAAAGATTCACTGAAATTTTCTTGGATTCCATTTTCCTGAAAAATAGAAACACATAAATCAGTAAATAATAAAAACATATTAACTTAAATTAAGAACGAAAATATATCATAATTTTTTTATTTGTATGATCAGAATCGCCCCGCCAACGCCGCCCCCCTCACTCGCCTGCCCCGCGACCACCCTTCCACCCGCCCACGCCCCCTCCCTCACCCACTGCCCCTCACATTCTAAAAGGGTATGCATTAACATTCTAGTGTAAAAAAAGTAAATCACGAATAAAACATTCCAAAATTAACTATGTATATATTATATGAAATGTCTGATTTTTTTAATAAGTACAAAAAAAATATATGTAATGGCACCCCACCGCACCCACCAGTGCCCTACCCCATCTACCCCCCCCCCCCCGGGTACCCTCACACCTCCCCCCAACCAAACCCATTGGCGCTCGCCCCCCTACCTGCCCTCGACGCCCTATCCCATCTACCCCCCTCGGGCACCCTCACACCCCCCCACCAAACCCACTGGCGCCCCCACCCAGGTGCCCTGCACAACCCAACCCCCTGGCCCCCCGACGCCTGCCCCCCAGCCCCCCCCCCCGGGGCCCCCCCAACCCACCCCCCACCAAACCCCACAGCGCCTGTCCTCATCCCCCCCGGACACCCTGCCCAACCCAACCCCCCCGGGCACCCGCCCCCCATCCCCCCCCCCGAGGTGCCCCACACCCTCCCCACCAAACCCATTGGCGCCCCCCCCCCCCGAGGTGCCCCACACCCTCCCCACCAAACCCACTGGCGCCCCCCCCCCGCGAGCGTCGTGCCCAACACAACCCCCCGGCGCCCGGCCCCTAACCCCCCCACCAAACCCACTAGCGCACCCCCCAGGCACCCTGCCCAACCTAACCCCCCGGCGCCGGCCCCCCAAAACGCCCCCCCCGGGCGCCCTAAAACCCTCACCCCCCAAACCCTCGCAGCGCCTGCCCAACCCAGCACCTTGGGCGCTCGTACCCCAACCCCCCCCCCCCCCCCCACCAGCGCCCGCCCCCCGACCCCCCTGTGGGCGCTCGCTCGCCCCCCGCCCCAACCCCCGGCCCGCACCCACCCGTTCCCCCTACCCAGGCCCCCCTCCCCACCCACTGCCACCCCTCCCCCCCCCACCCCCCGTGCCGCACCCTCCCCCCGCCCGTGCGCACCACCTCCTTCCCCCGCCCGGGCGCCCCACCCCACCCACCAGCACAGCCCCCCTTGCCCCCACTCCTCCCTCCCCCCTCCCACCACCGCCGTCCTCCTCTCCCTGCCGCGGCCCGCCACCGGCCGGCACCCGACCCGCGACCCGCACCCCCACCTGGCAGGCGGCAGGGCGATTCCCGCGGCCCGCGCCCCTACTCGACAGGCGGCAGGGCGATTCCCGGAATCGCCCTGTCGCCTGCCGGGTGCTGGCGCGGGTGACCCCTGCCCGGCAGGTGGTAGGGTGATTCTCGAAATCGCCCTGCCGCCTGCTGGGCGGGGGCACAGGCCGCCGGGGTGGCGCCTACCTCGGCCGCGCCACCCTAGCGGCCCACACCCCCGCTCGGCAGGAATCGCCCTGCTGCCTGTCGGGTGGGGGCGCAGGTCGCCGGGGTGGCGCCTACCCGGGCAGGAGCACAGGCCGCCGAGGTGGCGCGGCCAAGACAGGTGCCACCTTGGGGGCCCATGCTCGTGCCCAGCAGGCAGCAGGGCGATTCCCCGGTCGCGCCCCTGCTCGGCATGCGGCAGGGCGATTCCCGGAATCGCCCTGCCGCCTGTCGGGCGATTCTCGGAATCGCCCTGTAGCCTACCAGGCGGGGGTGCGGGCCACGGGTCGGGCGCCGGCTGGGGACGGGCAGCGGGAGGGAGAGGAGGAGGGTGGCGGAGGGAGGGAGGAGTGGGGGGCGGGCGCCTTGGGGGGGTGGGGCACCCGGGTGGGGGAAGGGGGTGGGGCACATAGGCGAGGGAAGGGTGCGGCCCAGGGGAGGGAGAAAAGGCGCCAGTGGTTGGGGCGGGGGGCGGGGGGAAGGTGTGGGGCACCCGTGGGGGGGTGGGGGGAGGGTGCGGGCCGGGGGTTGGGTTGGGCAAGGCGTTGGGGGGGTTTGGGGGGCGAGTTTTGTGGGGCGCTCGGGGGGGGCTAGGGCAGGCACCCGGGTGGGGGTGCCAGTGGGTTTGGTGTGGGGGGTGTCGGGCGCCTTTTGTGGGGGTTTGGGGGGCGAGCGCCCGGGGGTCCGGGGGGTTGGGTTGGGCAGGGCGCCAGGGGAGGGGATGGGGTGCTGGCACCCAGGGGTTTGGTTGGGGGGGTTAGGGGGCGGGGGCCGAGGGGTGTGTGAAGGAGGTGGAGGGCGCCCCGGGGGGGGGGGGGGGCGGGTGCGGGGGGCCCACTGGGGGTTAGGGGTGGTGAGAGAGGGAGCTGAGGGAAAGATGGGTGCAGGAGGGGCAAGGGCGCCCAGTGGGGTGGGGGGAGGTGAGAGGGGAATGAGGGACGGATGGGTGTAGGAGGTTGAGGGGGGAAGGGGAGGTGAAGGGGGTAGTGAGGGAAGGAGCCCACCCAGCGACACCACGACGGCCCACCCACGAGTATGGAGTGTCACGGTGTCCACTTAGTCCTAATTCTAAGGATTATGAGAGCAGCAGTGATGAAGAGTGTGATAATGAATTTCAAAAGAATGGAGTGTCAAAGTGTCCACTTAGTCCTAATTCTAAGGACTATGAAAGCAACAATGATGAAGAGCATGATGGTGAAGTTCAAAAGAATGGAGTGTCACACTGTCCACTTAGTCCTAATTCTGAGGACTATGAGAGTAGCAGTTTTGAAGAGCATGATGGTGAAGTTCAAAAGAATGGAGTGTCACGGTGTCCACTTAGTCCTAATTCTGAGGACTATGAGAGCAGCAGTTTTGAAGAGCATGATGATGAATTTCAAAAGAATGGAGTGTCACTGTGTCCTCTTAGTCCTAATTCTAAGGACTATGATAGCAGTGATGAAGGACAGGATGATGCACTTAGTCCTAATTCTAATGAGTACAAAGGTAGCAATGACAAAGGACAAGATGTAGCATCTTCAATAAGTAAACAACCACATTTTCAACGTAGTCCTAATTCTATGGACTATGAGAGTAGCACTGACAATGCACATGAAGAAGAATATCCATTAAACATCGAGTCAGATTTTCCATTCAATCCAAATTCTAAGGACTATGACAGTAGCACTGAAGAAGTGGAAGATGACTTAGAATATCCTCCAAGTCAATATTTGAAAAGCAGATCTGATCATAGTGTGAATAACCTTCCTCTTAATGATGATGAAAAGCCTTATACAAATGATGATCCAATGATGGAGATGTTGCCAAGAAATATTGTATCAAGGAGTAGGAGCAGACCTTTTCGTATCAATGCAAGTTGTTCTAGTTATACAAGGGGTAGAGCAGAATATCTGACAAGAAGAAGTTCTATCAGTGCTCTCATTTCAAGTGAATGTTTCCAAAAAGATTGCTTGAAACATATGGATTTCAAATTTGCATTAGAAAGCAGGAAGAGATATTGTCAATGAATAAAATCATGCAAAATTCATATTTAGTTGGGTGCATGCAATCTACATTGTCAGGTTATGATTATCATATTGGGACTTTATTTATCTGTAGAAAAGCTTTCAAAATGTTTCATTCGATTGGGAATTTTCGTCTCTCGAGAATTCAAGAAAATTTGGAAAAGGATCCCACATTTTATTCAAAAGTATGTCATAAAAGACAGTTTGGGCCATTATCAAATACTGCAATGTCATGGATGAAAGATTTCTTTTCAAAGCACGGAGAGTGTATGCCAAATAGAGAGACAATACATATTCTAGATAATTTTTCATGACAAGAAATCTACAACTTATACAAAGAATATGTAGAAGGTGCTGAGGGACATGGCTACTTTATTACATATCAATATTTTGTGAAAGTATGGAAGAAAGAATTCAACAATGTCTGTATTCCTAAGAAGACAAGGATGGGGATTTGCAGTACATGTGCTTCTATAAAATAAAAAAGGGACAAATGTGAAGGGTCAGAAAGAGGTAAGCATTCATAACTTTAACTTTTAAAATTGTATAATCATCAACTATGAAAACATATTTCTTAATGAATTTCTTTTATGTTGTGTAGATTTAATTGTCAAATAACTTTGGGATCATCGTGAACAACAAACAAACGAAAGGAAGAAGTTGTACAAGCATCGAAAGAAGTGTTATGATAATCCAAATAAATATTTGGGTTTGATAATTGATGGTATGGACCAGAAGAAAACACTTTTACCACATTTTGTTCGCACACCCAAAAATTTACAGGAGGAAAATTTTATTCAGTTTCACTTGGTCGGTTGTATGGTCTTCAATGGGAAAATTTTGCTAAGGGTGTACTTCACAGCTCCAAATATTCATAATGATGCACTTCCGACCATAACCATAATTCATGATGTGATTTACATTGGTCTGGTACTCTTCCTGAAGTTTTGTATCTACAATTGGACAACACTTGCCATGAAAACAAAAATCAAGTTGTTTTTGGATACCTAAACATGCTTGTTGAATTGAGAATTTTTCAAAAGGTAAAGGTTGGTTTCCTTCTTGTTGGGCACACTCATGACCATATTGATCAAATGTTCAGTTGCTTTTCAGTCAAATTGAGGAGGAAGCAAGTTGGAAGCTTGCCATCACTAATTGAATGTCTTAAGAAATCATACATGCCAGAGCCTACTTTTGATGTGTTGGAAGAAACTATTGACATGCGAAGGTTTATTCTAGGATCATATGGTGACGGGAAATGCATTGAACAACTTAATGACATTAGCTTCCAACATCAATTTCGTATCAAAAAAATTGATGGGAAAACACTAATATGGGGCAAGAAGTATTCAACTACTGCAGAAAGGGAACCATCATCAGGTTTGCAATTTTTGAAGTTCATTCCAGATCATCCAATATTTGCATAAAAAATATTGTTATTACAATCAGTTGGTGAAGTTCAGAATGCACGCAGAAAAAATAGAGATATAAATTATTTTGATTGCTTGGAAGAAATTAAAAAATGTATTATTGCTGATTCAGTTTGGTGGGAGTCATTTTTCAATAATCAAAGTGATATCATTTCAACAACAACAAATGAAGATATACCTTTGAAAAATCCATTTATTTGGCCACAAAATGTGTCGAATGAACATGAAAAAGTAAAATTGTTGAACAACAACAATCTCAAGGTATTATTAATTCTTCACAGGCAACGGAAAGAGAGATGTATATTGGTTCCAGAAGATCTCATGCACAACGTGAAGCCATGGAAGACCTTTATAGGGGTTTAGTACAGGATATTAAGGAGGGTTGCATGATTGTAGTGCTAGCAGATGGAGATCCCAATGGCTATCCATTTTGGGTTGCTAAAGTTATAAAGGTCTTTACAGAAAATGAGGATGTTACAAGTGTTGAAGTACATTGGTATGCCACAAATACACACCCATTCAATGGTGTGTATAAGCTAGAGATGGTAGTTGACAAAAAAATGGCGGAAAGAGAAAAAGAAAGGGTACAAATATAAATCGCCGCCGCACAGACATATTAAAATTGGAGGATGTTGACATACTTGTTTATGACTTCAATTTAACAAAGAGAGGAACTCTTCACTTCAAGACGATAGATATTCTGAAAAGGTTGTTACCAGAAGGAACAGTGCTGAGATGGGAGTCTACTGAAACCAATCGTAGATCTAGAAGAATTTTGAAACCTGAAGTGTTGGGCATTCATTTGGACTCAGATGGGGCACTAGTTGATGAAAGAGAAGAATATGGAACATCTTCGTCAGCATCCAGTCACTCATCCGAAGATGTGAATTCTGATGGTGTGCAAGAAAATATAAGTGATTTTGAATAATTGTTTAAGACAGTTTATATAACTGATGTATGCAGCGTATCTTGAAATAAAATTAATGATTTCCATATGGTGTTAAATGAGAAGTTATGAGGCATTTTTATATTGTTGGATTATATGTCTTCGTTATGATAATTTTTATTGTTTAAAATATCTACAATGCAATATTAAATTAGAGATATAATGTATGTTTTATTCAATATACAAATAATGACTTTTGAATTCATTTAGTGATGTAATTCATTCATAATGTCATGGTTTTTTAATTTTATAGTTGAAAAAAATTCAATTTCTTTTGTATCTAACATGTTATGGTTGAAAACATGTTGAATTTATACTTAGGAAAGAAAAATGATATTCTACCAGAAACATTAATGTGTTTTTTTTCTCATAAATAACTTTGTTTAGCACATAAAAATTTGGTTTTACTAACATTTTTTAAAAAGTTTGAAAATTGACCTTAAAAAAAAATCATTGTTCCAGTATCATCACTTTCTTTTTGAAGCTATATTTTGCATGGAAATTTCGTAGTAAATTTTGTAGTCACTGCCATTTTTAAAACATGTTCAAATTGACCCCTAAAAAATAAAATCATCGTTCCAGTATACACACTTTTCATTTTTAGCACTGTTTTTGATGTTTTTTCAGGGTTTTTTGGCCAGAGTTCCCGTTTTGAGTTTATAGTTCTCGTTTCAAAGTTTACATAGCTAATGCAGAGGGCAACATCCAATTTATCTTTCATAGTCATTTGGGGAGGGCCACCAACAATATGGTGGAACTCATGGCCATTGAGCAAGGCTTAGAAATCCTAATAGAATACAATCTACCCAATACAATTATAGAGGCAGACTCAAAATTAATGATCAACTTAGTTAAAAGAATAAGCACTGGCTCAACACCAGATAAGTTTTCAAGGAACTGGAGACTATTGCAAGTATTTCATAGAGTCCATTCTCACCTCAGAACACTTAAAACTCTGAGCTTTGTTCATGTGTGAAGAGAGGCCAACAGAGTGGCAGACAAATTAGCCAATGGAGGAGTGATATACACATAAGAAAACAAGTGCCTAGTTTGGGAGGATGTCCAAACTGGACAGCTTCGCGAGGACTACAGTACTCTTGCATGTGAAGATAGGGAGCATCACCAAAACTCCAAAGGAAATCAATAAGTAGAAATATCATATGACGACAATTAAAGGCACAAATGACAGACAAGCTAAGTTCTAGGCCTTATATAGGAAAAGAAGATAGAGGAATGGCAGGCAAAGTCGAAAGACAGGAAAAACAAAAAATGGTTCCAGGACATTTTCTCAGAGAAAGGGGGTTTTGCAGATGCTACCAGAATTACCGGAAGCTCGAAGGTGTTGGAAGTGGTTTCATCATAAAGTCTCCAATACCACAAAAGGAGGTACTCGTGGCCCTCGACAGACTGAGAATGTCGCCTTCATAGGCCAGGTACATCCTGCGCAACTCTTCAACCCAAAATCAGGTTCAATCGTCGAATCAGGTGGCAGAAGATCTAGGGCAAAGAAAGGTCATGCTTGTTGGTGGTGGGACTAGAGCAGTTTTGATACAGTAACCCGGGTTATCGGGCAGCTCTATGTACTAAAGCAGTTTTTAAGAAATGGACGCAATGCCATTGAACAAACAACATGTGGTTCCAGACTCAAAGGTAATACCACCTTTATCATGTGAGTAATGAGCATGCATGTAGTCTCGAATGCGGGTGACAACAGAGGACGATGAGGTGGCTGCCAACTAGGTTGGCTTGTGGAGAGAGCACATCGCCTCCCACAGGGCGGCACAGAGGTCCAAAAATGACATTAACCATCACCATAAATGCAACTCGAATGAACATTTCCACCACTATGTTAACCGCCATCAACCTCGGCTCAAAGTAACGATGGGCTCTTGGGAAAATACCACTTCTTCTCCTGCCATTCCTCCCTTGCAACCTCGGCCCCTGTAATGCCTCTGCCCTCATGCAGTGGCGGCATCCAGCTCCTGCACAACCATTGGGAGACGTTGTAATATTTATTGTTGCATCGACTTTGGCTCGGGCATCCATTTTACCCATAGCTTGAATTTTCAAATTCTCATCCGCTCGGCCTTGGTCGCTCATCCCTCTGCTGAATTGCCTATTAGCTCCACTACAACTCTGTAGCTTATTGTGCCCAATTCAGACCAAAAATCACCTCCAATTGCTGAAAGCATGGTGTGCCATAGGATGCACAACCGTAGATGTGGGAACCGAGGGAGCCTAAGTCACTCCAGGCACTCTTCTGCTTTAGAGACCACCTCCTCTCTGGCTGAGCAGAACACTGGCTGCTACCCCAATACGCGTAGTGGCAGAGGTCGCTTCCACTCGGGGGCCTCTGCTATGCCTCCCAGCAGCTTTCCCTCCACTTCCAGCCCATCTCCCAGAAGCACTCCACCAGCTCCTCAGCCACATTCCCAGAACGCCCAATTCACCTTTCGCTCTGCCCTGAACTAGCCCCTCATCACTACCACCATTACCATTAGCTTTCATGAGGAGAAGCAAAATTTGGAGGCATAAGACTCTGAGGTTGGTGGTCGACTCATGGCTACTGAGGAACACAGAGCAATGGGTGATGGCTGCACCGAAGCAATAGGGCTCTCAAGCATTGCTAGTGGAGGACGCGCCATTGCGGGGAGAAACCAAACCACGGCTAAAACAGAACTAGCACAGTCAAGTCTTCAGGGTGCAGAGGAACAGAGCAAAGAGCTGCAAACCAGACGCGCAGGGAAGGAAGTGCAAATGGCTCTGCAGATGAATTGGGTCATCGATGAATATTGTTGCATCATCGAGGAAGAACAACCGGAGTTGCAGACGGGCGACATGGAGACTACGCTATTGGCAAGTGGCGACATGGATGAGTACAGATGCTTCATCATGGAGGAGCACCCTCCGTCGCCGCCACGTCCCTAGCCGCCACCTGGATGCCTGGTCTGCCACCTTGCTGCCACTCAATGTGCCACACGCCTACCTAGTAGACTACCACTCAGCTGCCACGTGTCTCAGGTTCATTGGGACTTTGTTCTTTAGTTTTTGTTTTCAATGGTTTTTTTTTTGGGGGAACACTAAAATTTTAGGCTTTTCAGTTGGGTTTACTTTTTCTAGTCTCCTCAGATACAATGATGCAAAACTTGTTAATTTGCTGGTTTCCCTTGCATGGGTAGCAAGATCATCTTTTTGAGAAACTTTGGTTAAGAACTGGTTTCCCTTCTGGGCAGTTCAAATCTAGTTTTTTGTTGCTTGATTCCTTTCCTTTGGCATAGTTAAGTACAGGCTTCAGCCTCAGTGTATGATATTTTTATTACCTTAATAGAATTAGCATAACTTAGGAAAAAAGAAAATGAGCGTGCATGTAGTCCGTGTGATATTCTTCGCCGTCGTCGGATTGGGAGGTACTAAATCGATGGTTGAGGTTGATAGGGCTAGTTGGTGGGACCAAGATGAATTATTGGGCATCAAGTCAACCACAATCGGACTTTCGGCATAGCTAATGACCAAGTGACAAATAGTTCTAGAATCAACATACATCCGCCTCTCATCAATTCCGCGGACTTCCATGGTGGGAGATCGTTGACTCATATTTGCAGAGATATCTGTATATCTAAGGGTGATTCTCCTAAGCTTTGTGGTTTGTAAAGTGAGTGCGCATGTGACATTTGCTTACATGTATATTATGTAACTTTTTTTGTTGATTTACTTGAATAGAAGGTCTGATTCTTGCCTGAGAAAAAAAAATAGTAATTTAAAATAAATTTATAATTTAGTTAACTTTTATGATTTTTTTTGATATGGACAATGTGAGATGTATAATGGAGTAAGTATTTTGATACTTACTATCCATTTAATTTATATGACTAGTAGATAATATATGGGATAGTATGAATCGATCCAATTATTACAATGATTTCAATACTTAATTACCAAGATTATATATATATATATATATATATATATATATATATATATATATATATATATATATATATATATATATATATATATATATATATATATATCCAATGATTAGAATGGTGTCAATATCTAGTTTACAATTGATAACTATTCACATATTTTTTTCGTAAGATATAAAGTTTGTTTTACTTTTGATTATGAATAAACTAGTAGAGGGATCAAATCCCTTGAGATGAAAACTTTTTTTTAGAGTGAAAAGAGATCTAATCCCTCTCGGCACTTAAGAGTTAAGATGGATCTAGGGTGGTTTTTCCCCATTTAAATAGGCTATATTCCGCATGAATACCATGGTTGAACATATTATTTTTATTTTTATTTTTTTATTATTTTGTTTACATAACATAACAAAACATTACAATATCTCTTTGAAACTAGATTAAAAAGAAACTCTTAAGTAAATTGAAAAACACATCTCAACAAAATAATTATATGGAGTAATTGCATCACTTTATAGGAGGGAAGAACCCTTCTACAAAAGAAATTTCCCCTAGTTTAACAATCTGTAGTAATGGAACCAAAATGAGGAAGCTTCGGACAAAAGGAAGAGTCCTAAAGCTTAAAATCCCTAGGAGACAGGGCGACGATTGAAGGCTTTAGGATTTCATCTTCTTAACACTTCATAATATTTATTGTTATTTTAAATAAATTTATAATTTAATTAATTCTTGTGATTTTTAAAATTTTAGCAACTTGAGATGTATGATGAAGTAAATGTTTTGATACTTATTATGGATTGATGCCTATCAACATTTACCATCTATATATTAATATATGGATGGTTTCACTAACATATGTTAATATTTAGTGGATACTGAATTGACAATAGGACAAAGACAAAGGCATAAAAAATAGAAAATTCAAAATTAAAAGGTAGCAAAACTAATCTCCAAAAAAAATTCAATTATTTTATTTGTAAAGTTAAAGATCTTGTGAAGATATATATATATATATATATATATATATATATATATATATATATATATATATATATATATATATATATATATATATATATATATATATATATGCCTATGGGTGTGCCTATTTTGGAATAGCACTTTCATAATTTTAATTTAATTATCTATAATTATTAGGTGGATGATAGGGATTTAACCTCCATGGAATATTATAAAATATTCATAATAGTATACACAATGAATGGTTGAGATTTGTCTTCAAAGTAGTTATGTTATTTTTATTTTTTTTTAATTAAATTGATTAATAAAGCAAGTGCAATATGAAGTGATTTGTAGTTTTTAAGCATACGATATTGATAAGTCATAGTATTGTCCCATATTATTGTAACAATGCTTATTTGTATATTAAGAATCTCCATGGCTGCCATATTGTTCCATGTTTTTTTAATGTATATATCTTTAACTTATTTTTATAGTTAATAATAATTTAAAATAAAATTATAATTTAGTTATTGTTTATGATTTTTTTTTTTTTTAATTTATTTTAATTTTAGCAATTTGAGATGTATCATGAAATAAGTGTTTTGATACTTGTTATGAATTGATGTGTATTGGTGTTTATCAATAAATTAATTTATATGATTGTGCTAATTAATACATCATACTCATCATATAAATTAAATTTTGAATTAAAAATAAAAAATAAAAAATTAACGCGAAATATTTTGTTAAAATTTTAATAAACCATGTATGATTTTATGAAACATTTAATAACTCTACTCATCATTAAATACAAAAGACATATATAAATGAAGTATCCACTCAAAATATTTGACACTTCATAAACTTGTACGTATTTTATTTTGAAAATATTTAAATAATTTATGAAAATCTACTTATTCAAATTAAATATTTTTTTTAAATTAATATTATTTAAATAAAATTGAGATTAAAATACATAATATTTTTTCTGATTAAATATTTATTTTAATTAAAATTTATAATATAACATAATTAAGTATCTTGATATGTTTGTCTATTTCAAAATATTTTATAAGTTTATTTTAATTATCAATAATTATTAGGTAGATGGTTGATATTTAGCTTTCTATAGTATTCACAGATCAATGGTTAAAATTTATTTCCATTGTTAGTTATGCTCTTTTAATTAATTTATTTCAAATTAATTAATTAGAAAAAATTTCATATCAACGCATATCATATTGGGCATGTGGTATTGATAAAACATGGTATTGTAAGAAAAACTATTCATAGAATCTCTATGGTAAAGCAAGGGTGAATCTCCATGGTTAAGAATATCGTTACATGTTTTTTAAAATGTATATGTGTTTAACTCAGATTTTAATTCATTTTATAATTAATAATAATAGTAGTAATAGTAATTTAAAATAAAGTTATAATTTAGTTAACTTTTATGATTTTTTTTATATGGACAATGTGAAATGTATAATGAAGCATTTTGATACTTACCATCCATTTAAGTTATATGGCTAGTAGCTAATATATATGAGATGGTATGAATAGATTCAATTATTAAAATGATGTCAAAACTTAATTGCGAAGATATATGTATCAATCAAATGATTACAATGATGTCAATACCCTACCTAGTTTACAATTGATAACTATTCACATAAATTTGTTTTTCATAAGATATAAATTTTGTTTTACTTTAATTATGAATAAACTAATCTAGATCGATCCTAACTTTGGATCTATCAAGTGTAAAGAGGGATCAAATCCCTTGAGGTGAAAACTATTTTTAGGCTGAAAAGAGATTTGATCCCTCTCCACACTTAGTACATCTAAAATGGATTTAGAGTAATGTTCCCCATTTAAATAGACTTTTTTCCACACGAATATCATGGTTGAATATGTTATTTTTATTTTAAAGTACATTATTTTTATTATTTTATTATTTTCATATACATAACAAGACAAGACATTATCACACCTCTTTCAAACTAAATTGTCTTTTAAGCTAAATTAAAAAAACAACTCTGGACTAAATTAAAAAACATATTTTAACAAAATAATTATATTTTAATAAAATATACTTTAATCATATTAAATTTAATAATTCATTATATTAGATTTTTAAACTACTGAAAACACCTCTTTATTTTTTTTTATTTTTTTTAATATAATTTCTCTTTTTTTTTTTATTTAAAAAATAATAACCAAAACATACCTAGCCTACTCTTATTATTATTCTATATTTAATTTATGTTTTATGAAACAATACCATGCTGTATTTACTTTTACCACCACCAGCATGCTAACCCAAGCTGGATGCAACTCCATCGTTAGCTTTCTAAGGTCCACATCATTAGAAAGCGACAATTTTATTAATTAAAAAACTAACGGGGTGATCCACCCATTTACATAAATGGGATACTTTAGAATGTTGACAAGACAAGTGTTGGCTTTCTGACGTAAGAATGTTTCATGAATATTTGATGGTTCATGTACCTTGAGATAAACCCTCTATCGACAGAGACATATGTAAGTCTGCACTAGTGAAATAAAGTCGCTAATGGTTCAATTTGTGAATCATATTTCACAAAACGCGAATAAAATTATAAATAGATATCAATTTTTTTTTTTCACTATGAAGTAAAAACTAAAAAAATTCACAATTACAATGTTGTACTTTGTAAATATCTATTATGTCGTAGGTCGTAAGTGGAGAAAATTTTAATTCTTACTCCAAAGTCTGCATAATCCTAATTCACAAATTAAAAGCAAAACCTGAACCTGAAGATTAATGATTTGCATAATTCTAGATGTAGTCGTGTTACTTTTGACCATTTAGAGAATGGGTGTGGCCAGAGTTCAGTTTAAAAGAGGGCGTGGAGGCAAGGAATTTCTCACTCTAGTTGGTGAAGAGAAAGCTTGGCGCATTCATTTCGCCTGTTGCTGTTCCATCCCCACCACCTCCAATTCTCTATTGGCTGTCCTTTCTGCGCAATTTCTCAATTGTTTTGGTCCTGTTTTCATGGCGAGGCGGCTTCTATCTGTGCAAAAAATATTTTCTCTGCTGACTTATGCTCGGTATGCACTTCCATAATCTCTGAGAGAGAGAAAAAGGAAGTATCTCATAGCAGATGAAGTTGATGTGAAAAGAGAAATTTTGTTTTTCCTTTGTAGAGTTAAGGCTTCTGTGATCCATAACAAGTTTATGATAGATTTTTTGGCGAAAATCAAGTTTATGATAGATTTTTTGGCGAAAATCAGATGAGAAATCATTTGTCGACGAGTTTCGAACCAACCAGTGGTTCAACCAGTGGTTCATAAATTTGTTTTTCCTTTTTGATTATTCACCCTCAGATTCAGATATTTCTTTCGATATCTGTCCTGAAAAAGAGCCACTAGAAATGTGGACTAAAAAATTTCAATATGAATAATCCAGAAATGGCAAAAAGAAAAGAAATATATATTGCATCATGATATTTTCGATAAAATCTTTGTTTGATGAGATTAGGCAGGTAGTTCTCTGGTTTTACAGAGTGCAGCGCCACAGAGAAATGATGTTTAAATGTTTAAATGTGTTCTGTTCTTTGTATTTTGCAGCCAACATACGGCGGCGGAGGCCGAAGCGATGGCATCAGGCGGAAGGGCGACCCGGGAGTGTCAGGAAGTTAGCCAGGTAGGCGGAGGCGGAGAAAATAATAAGAGAAGGGTGTTCTGGATGAGGGATCCGGCCACCGGGGATTGGATTCCAGAGAATCACTTTGGCGAGACGGACATTGCCGAGCTGAGGCAGAAGCTTCTCTCCTCCAAACAGTAGATAATATCTGATATTATAAGAATAGCTTATTAACATCAGTGATACCCAGCTTGAAGTAGACCAGTTGAAGATGGGGTGAGGGATATCTTCTGAGATTTTCACTCTGATGGGCAGCCCATGCAACTGTAAACGCCTCCATATGAATAAATATATTAGTGTGATTTGGTCTTAGTTTTACAGAAGCAAGCCAACAATTTAACTGTCTAAGATTTCGAGGTATTTGGTTGGAGGTATTTGGTTTAACTGTCTGAATCTGAATCTGGAATCGTAGCAGATCTTTTATTTGAATGATTGATTAGATAATACAGATTGACATTTTTTTTTTCTAAACTTAAGCAGAGCATTTTACCTTTTTTATTTCACCAAAATATGTAGATTTTACGTAGGAAAAAGATAATTACTCGGTCGTTTTTAATTTTGGGACCTGTCAATATGTAGATTTTACGTAGTAAAAAGGTAATTACGCAGCGGTTTTTAATTTTGGGACTCCTCAGTAAAGCTCAAATTACCGTTACGTTTTAAAAACCGATAAATTTGGTTTTCTCCCGTTAATAAAAAAATATTGGATACATCTTTTTCTTTTTGGATCTGGGGCTGCTGGCCGAGCTTAGCTTTTGACTATATCCATAATCCATAATGTATAATGTTTTTATATTTACCTAATGGAACCGTGCTGATTTTTTCTTGAAAAAAATATTTAAAAAAGCAAATAACAAAATTTCATACCATTGCATATAAAAAATAAATAAATAAATCTTATACCATTGTAGATTTTAATGTTAAAATAACACAATTTTAGTAAGTGTTATTTTTTGGGAAGTTTTTGTAAAATTTGTCCAAAATAAATTGTGGTGAAATTTTGATTTGTGTTGTTTACACCTGTTTTTTACTGCATATATGGATTCAACACTTTGAACAATCCATGAAGGATTGTGGAGAGTTCATCCATCAAACTTGTGATTTCAATGAATACCTACCAGATTTTAGACAAATTACCCAAAAACTTTTCAAAAATAACACTTAAAAACAACTAGTTATTCAATTTTTGCAAAGTTAAATCACAAAAAAAAATTGATTTTTTATGGAATAACTATTAAAAGACCACAATTTTAAAATTATTCAATTTTTGCAAAGCTAAATCACAAAAGTTATATCATTTATTAATGGTTAACTATGTAATTTAATAGCTTCCACAATTTTAAAATTACTCAATTTTTGCAAAGCTAAATCACAAAAGTTATGTAATTTATTAATGGTTAACTATGTAATTTATTGATTTAGTCTAACTTATAGAGGAAATGGTCTTTTTCATGACATTTTTTCTTAGGTAGTGATAAGGGGTAGACTAATTTATACACAAATGGTCTTTTCGAGGAGATTTTTTTTGGTTAATTTTAACCAAAATCCAACAAAGATTTTTAAAAACTTGAGTTTAAGTTGTTTAATTTGTTCAGAGTGTCCTAGAAATTTTTAGGGTGCTGAATCAATTTATGCATTCAAAAATGTATTTTAAACTACAAAAAATCACATTCAGGTTGTTTAGGGTGTTGAATCAATTTATGTATTCAAAAATGGATTTTAAACAACCAAAAATCACATTCTTGCTTGAAATTGTAGGGTCCTATGGAGTTCTCCTCAGTTTTTTAGGGTGTTGAATATATTTATGCATTTAAAAATGTATTTTAAACAACAAAATAGCATTTTTGCTTGAAATTGTATCATCTATAACTTAGGCTACGCCTAATTTAATTTCCAACTTAGAGTCATTAAACTCTTCCAAAACCAAATTAAAAACAAGTCATTGATTAATTGTCAAATGTAAAAGTGTCTTGAATACACAAATATATCCACTACATATAACCAAGCATTGAGAGGGCATCAAATCTCTTAACATGCAAACATCTTTTAGGGCATCAAATCTCTTAACATGCAAACATCTTTTAGAGCGAAAAGAGATTTGATCTTGGTAGATCGAGATAGAATACATTACCAAAGAATATCATTGGAAAAACCAAGGATTAAAAATGCCATAGAAAAAACTATGATTAAGAATACCATTTGATCTTGGTAGATCTAGATAGGATACATTAGAAAAAAATATCATTGGAAAAACCAAAAATACCATGGGAAAAACTATGGATTAAGAATACCACGGGAAAAACCATGGAAGTCCAAAAGTTCTAAAATATTATTATTATTATTATTATTATTATTATTATTATTTAACAAGTCAAAATGTTAAACATTACAACATCTCGTTGGAAATCCACTCTCAGCTCAATAATAGAAGAGACCCATTTTTAGTTAAAGATAGTTATGACAACTCGGCCATAAGAAATGCTACATGAACTTATAATTCATGATAGTTAGTTCATTTGAGAAATGTGTGTTGGAAAAGACCAACACTAACCCCTGCCACTTAAGAAAAATGTGCGTAGTAAACATTAAAAAAAATTGGGTCCTTGCAACAATGCCTAATAAGGTACCCAAGTACAATCTCTCATAAGCACAGAAAATGAGAAAAAATTGTAGTGAAAAAGCAAACTCCTCCCCAAAAGAGAGAAGGATGGCAATACTCAAATAAACAAAGAAGTTCAAGGTGTATATCTCACATTGATCTATCGAATGGAAAGAACATGAGCCATGTGGAGGCTAAAATATCCAACCAAGTAGTACCAAAACTTTGAAGAGGAGACATGAAGGGTCAATGAGCTTGGTTGACCTCTGCACTAGATCTTGTGGGGCACAAGAAAGGAAAACACTGATAACCACCTCATAAAAGATTTAAAAGCACAAGAAAGGAAAACATTGATAACCACCTCATAAAAGATTTAAAAATAAATAAATCAATTGGTAAAGAATAGAACAAAGGCTTCAAATAGAAGCAACCACCATCAACCAATGAATGTAAAATTAAGTGTATAGACATTGAAAGGTCCAAACAACAAGTATGACAAACTTGTAATCTTGGCTTGGAGAAAAAACAAATCACATAGCATATATTCTCCCCTTAATTTGTTGCAACTACAAAAGCTAACCAAAACACAGTATAACAATACTCTTGAAAGAGTCTGAACATTGACACAAGATACTATAAGGAAGTCAACAACAAGACAACAAGATCAAGTAAATTAATTGAATGGACAACAAAGCAACAACAAGTAGTCTCTCATCATCAAACTTCCCCCATGAAACACCACTTAAGTAGCAACATGAATCGAAGCTCTATCACTAAACAAACCAAACGAAAACTCTAATTGACTGTCATTTCACGTCAATCCTCAGTGGACCATTTCTAAGGCAATCAATAGCATTTAAAAAGAACGTTGTATGATTGCACAGTCAATGATACATAGTGATATGAAATTTTCAAACACATGTTAAAATGATTCCACAACCATTCAAAATCAATCGTAATAGTTGATATTGGTCCATGATTCAACCTTTCACAATGTTTACAACAAAATGATAATATAGCTACCAAGCTTTTTATTTCTAGGCAAACTCCTCTTATTATTGTGAGGGTGTCGATGTGGCCCATTTGTATGTTTTGGAGACTCAAATCCCAATACAGTGACATAGTCATTTTCAATGACATTATCAGTGATCTCATCAATTTTTGTAATAGAGTCAACAAGTGGTTGCTTTTCTAGCAACTCATTTTGAATTCCACCTTCAACAAATGACAATTTCCTAGATTCACTTCAAGGACATTATCAGTGATCTCATCAATTTGTGCAATAGAGTCAACAGGTGGTTGTTCTTCTAGCAACTCAATTTGAATTCCACCTTCAACAAATGACAAGTAAGAGCATCTTATCCAAGACTAGCTCTTGATTTCTACACTTCAGTGTTAATAGGAATAACAATGCCTTGTCCATTCTTCCAAAGTCCTCCTTTAGTATATCCCATTTTGTTCAGTATTGTGTTTTTTCAAAACTAGGTGAAACAAAAGCATGTAATGAGACACATATATCAACAAAAACATGTGATGAGACACATATATCAACATCATGGCTGCAATCAAGATCACCAATAGTGAGAGAAGAAATAGGTACAACTCTAATACAACTCTTGTGTTCAATGTTAGGTAATCGATTAACTTATGGTTCAAGGTCTCTGATACAACTCTTGTGTTCAATGTTATGTAATCGATTAACTTATGGTTCAAGGTTCGATTTGCATTGATGCAAACCCTAAATAATCTCGTTCTTCTCAATAAATTGTAGTAACAAAGCATTGTAATTTTCTTGCCAAGCCTAATATTTATGAGTCTATTGTTATCTATTTAAGGTAGTTACTTCAAAAAGTGCCTCCACTAAGACTTTTAAATAGTCTACTTCATTAGCTTATAGGACAAGTCTTTCATAAAGCTTGGAATTTTTCTCCATTAAAACAACATTTTCTAAATGAGAAGGTCCTTAACTTCCTCCTCCAAATAATCAAGAAGGTCTTCTTCCTTGATCTCAAATTCATCTCTAAACTCTTCCTTGATCTCAAATTCATCTCTAAACTCTTAAAAAAATACCATGGTCATCCATAGACCATCAAGTTTCTTGATTTTTTCATCATAGTGGTCTAGAATGGATTCCTGAGTTTTCCATTCTCTCTTGCAATGATTGGCTACAAGTTAAACACGTCATTAGGAAGTTAATAAGTTGTCTTTTTCTCACAAAATTCTTACAATCTTTTACCCATTGTAAAAAATTTCAATCTTCAGCAAAGTGGTAAAATAAATTCGTATCATGTGAAGAACACAAATCTAGTTACTTGTAGTTTGAATGTGGGAGGATGCATTCCTGCATTGCAATGAAGATTAATATTCCTGAAATCTCAATCTTCAGGAATAAGATTCACATATTATCTTTGTGATTGTTTAAGTTAGAGATGTATCTTTGTCAGGCTCCCCTTTTATTCATCATTTGAGACCCAGTTTGACATGGATTTTCATTTATTATTATTATTGAAATTCTGTTAAGAATGAGTTTTCCTGATTTATTTTATTTGGAACGAGATAATTTGAAATGAATTCCGATTAAGTTATGAGAATTTAGAATCTGCTGGTTTTTTTCTTAATGTCCATGTTTGAATCTAGAATCGTAGCGAATCCTTATAACATAATTTATCTCGAATTTCTGAATTTTATTTTAGAATGGTTTGATTATATATTTATCTCGAATACAAGAATGGTAGTTTTTTTTACGGTGCAATTTAACTAATTTATTATTTTATTTTTTTAATTTTACTTACAAATTTAGGTGTTTTTGAGTGGGATATGGTAATACAATTTTGAAGAAAATTATAAATTTTTATTATTTAAATATATTATTTTGAAAAATTATAATTTTAAAAAAATTATACTAATTAACCAAAAAAACTGAAAGTCAATTTCTTCCGTTAGAATATGAGCAGAATGAATATATAAAGTTTATTTTTAAGATTGATAAATTTTTACTAACCATAAACAAACGGTAAAAATAGTTAATTGCTTGGTGGTTTTTAATTTTGGGTCTGCTTGTCAAAGTACCGTTACCGTTTTAAGAACAGATAAAATTGATCTTTTTATGGAATGTGTAAAGCTACAGTTTTAAAAGAAATTGATCTTTTTAAGGAATTGCAAATTTTAATGCTAAAAATCGAACATTTAATCATTCAATTTTTACCTAGCCAAATCACAAAAATAAAATCATTCATTAATGGCCAGTTGTGTAAATAAATAAAATCTGTAACTTTAGAAATATTGTTAAAATTTGACCATTTAAAATCACTAAACAATGTCAAATCAAAAAATAATCAATGTCAAATCAAAAAATAATTATGGATTAATGGTTAATAATAAGAATATTTGATATTATTGACATGTATTGAATATATAAATATATTATTATTTATAATAATGGAACATGTTTATTATTAATTAGATATAATTATGTTAATTTTATTCAATTTTTTTATTTTTTTTAATTGAATTGAAGCTTTCAAAATTTATATAAATATTGTGAATTTTGATTCAAAGTAAAAAAACACTGTGGAGAATTATAATTCATATAAATATTGTGAATTTTGATTCAAAGTAAAATGACAATATGTGGAGAATTATGTTCTTGTTTTAATGATATTTTTTCAAAAAAAAAATCTCTTATAATCTCTCAATTTTCCCTTCAATGCAATACTTGTCCTTGCAAATTTTTACACGTTTTAACAGGGATATGTGTGTCCATGTAGCATAACTTAGTCATATATATATATATATATATATATAAGCAAGCATGATCTACACAGACATAACTAAGTTTCTCATATTCTTTTTATGTAAAATTATATTTTTTATTATTTTTTGAAGTGATATTTCAATTGTATTTTGCATAAACATTTGTTCTCATAAGGTTTTTTTCAACTATTTAAATAGATATTAAAAAACCAAAAATGCCCTTTTGAAGAGGACTCATAAACAAAGATAGTGGTATTTTTTGGAATTATTTAGTTATGTATATTTTATGTTATTGATTTTTTATTCAACCTCTTTAAAATTGTCTAAAAAAAATTCAAGCATTATGTTTAAAAGAAATTATATGAAAAATATCATATGAATTTGGAAATGCCAAATTCATTTGTCATTGGATAGAAGATTCTTTCAAGAATCTAACATGATCAACTCCACCACCTAAGGACAAATTTTTCAATAAGTCCGCTAGGGTACAAAATGGTGTTGTAGAAAAATTTGCAGAAGGGGTGCTAAAATTCTAGTTTTTAGGACCTCAGAAGCTCGATCTAGCACTTGAATTTTAAATTCAAATAGTTCACTAAAGCCATTTACGTCGTTAGCTAGGGGATCGTTCGATCTATATGGCCACACACTTTAATAGAAAATAAGGGCTTGATCGATCTCTCATGCTCGATTGAGCCCTAAAGCTCGATCGAGAATTAGAGCTTGATCGAGTCTTAATGCTTAATCGAGGTTTTGTTTTAAACCCTTGATTGAGCTACTTTTTTCATGCTCAAGGAGTTCGGTCGAGAACTCAAAAATGGATCATTCGAGCCCTTAAAATGCTTAATCGATCCCTCTTTTTTCACCTAAACATGCCCAAATCTTTTTTTCCATTGTCAAAAAAGTGTAACCCAACTCCATGCTTTGACTCTTTGTTCATTGAAAAAATAAGTATTGGAAAAAAACAACACTAACACCTACTGCTTAAGCAAAATGTATGGAGTAAACTTAAGAAAAAATTGGGTCTTGGAAACGAGGTCTAATAAGGTATTGTTGATGTTCAAAAATGACATTTTCAACATGTAAGGGAGACCACTAGTCAGAGCCCCAACTAATCTCTTATCTATTTGATGTAGTGGTTCCAACTAGTTCAATTGGGTCCAGTTACCCTCTCTCCCTCTCTGATAGCTTATAGTATGTCTATTACTTGCCAATAGAAATAGAGAAATCAGATCCGCCCTCTAGCAGAGCTCTTGCAAGAAAGTGATCACTAAGCTGACTCTACATCTCAACCAAACCACAACTAAGTTTTGTCCCTATACGAGAGGATTTCTAAAATGCAAAATTAAATCTAAATGCAGATTTACTTTAAGATGCAAGTAAAACTAATCCTACCTCGAATTGGGAAAATGATAACCCTCTCTCTATTCAAGAGCAGATAAACTAACTAATCTGGGGAAGAGGATTGTTTATATGATTTGAATTTTTTATATAATTTTCATTAGTTAAAGAAGTAGTTCATAAAACAAAATCAGAATGTATTCAAATAATAAATAATAATTACTTAACACATTCCTATCTCAATGAACTCATATTAATTCTAATTATGTTTTGTTTTCCAAAGATAACTCTTACAGAACTTCAATAGTATAAAATAATTGATATGACAATAATGTTCAATATCAGAATGTGATACACTATTTAGAACAAGAATTAAAATCAATTGCAAAAAATCTGATAAAAAAATGATTAATTTACTTCCTAGACAATAGTGCACAGGAAATGAAAATTAATTAAAATCATACCAACATTTCATTACAAGAATTTGCAGTCCTTGAGCAACTTCAAAAACTTGGAGAAATTGTCAACAGTAGTGCGAAACAAGCTTCTCTTTCAAAACTAAAAATACTTCTCCTCTCCAAATCAACTCATAATATATGGCAATAGTGCAAATGCATAGTAGGAAAAATCATGGAGTCTTCACCAAACCTTAGATCTGAAGTATTCCCCGCACCTAGAGCTATAATATTCTATTATAATGGTGCTTTCAGAGCCTCTAGTTGCAGAAAAGAGGAACCCCTTCCTCATTCTCAAAATTGTTATGTAATAATTACAAGAAATCTTCAAAAATGGAGAATAGTTGAAAGTAGTTTCCAGATCCACAATTAAAGTTGCAAATTCCACATTATTCTCTTTGCTAGTCTCTTTCCATTACTCCAAATTGTCTCAAATTTGAACTTCTCCAACTGATCTCCTGCTTCAAACCAATCAAAACCAAAAAAATAAATTAATTAATTAAATTGCAAATTAGAAATCAGAAAAACAAACTCTCAATAAATTGCTAAATCCAAACAAATTCGAAGAAGTAATTGCTTCTAATGGATCTGATTAGCCTTTGAATCAATAATGAAGAATGAATTAGTGACAACAATTTTCCCAAGCCAATGAAATTTGGCCAAATCAAAATTTGAAAAAACCAATTGTTGTTACAAATTCGTCAGTTTATCTTCTGCTGAATTTTTGGGTCATCAATTGATTGAATCTATTAAATTTAACATTCTCGGACTATTCTCTTATGTCCTATCTTTCCAACGAGCTATTGTGAGCCTCATTTGGGCAAGTAAATCTTGAGATATGCACAAAGTGGTAAAATTATCAAAATTCTGGTAAAATGTCTGCACGGGCCAAGATTAGGCAATTTTAATTAAAAATCATAATCCTAATTAAATTTACAATTGAAATTAATTGATTATTAATTAATGGCACTTATTAAATTAATTATTATTACAAATTATTAATTTAACTAATTAAATTATTATTTTTTTGTAATCTTGGCAGTAATTTCTTTTCTATTAATCATATATAAGGCAGGAAACAAAAATATGTCCAGTGGCCTCAACCTACGAGAAGAAAACCAAGTCTGTTGGCCACCGATAGCATCATATCCCTTGAGAAAATGACCTAGTACCCGTTTTTTTGAGGTAGCAAAAAATCATCTGATTTTGAAAAGTGGTGATTCAGAATAAACAATTTTTTAAATTTTCAATTATGAACTTTTTTTTTTTAAATCTTAGTGATTTTCATGTTGATTTTGAAAAGTGTTGAGAGGGCTTATTTTTTATACTTTAATTTATTCTTTTTATGCATCTAATATGAACATTTTCTTTTATTAGTAATTTTCATGTTAATTTTAAAGTGTGTTGATGTAGCATCAACAAAAAGTTTTTAGAGGGCTTATTTTTGACACTTTAAATTTTATTATATATATCTAGTATGAACATTTTTTTGTTAGTGATAAACATCTTGATTTTGAAAAGTGCTAATGCAATATCAACCCTTTTTGTTTAGAGGGCTTATTCTTTACACTTTAAATTTTCTAATGTGATAAGTGTAGATATATATATTTTTTAATGTTAGAAATTTTCATGTTGATAATAAAACATAAAAAATTAAAATAAAATAAAAACATGACAAAAAAATCAAATATAAAAAAAAAACAATAAAAATGTTAAAAAACAAACCCAAGAAAACTTGTAAATAAAACCCAAAAAATATCAAAAAAATCAAATACTAAAAACATAAAAAATAAATAAATAAAACACAAAAAATAATACAAAACAAAACAAATATTAAAAATAAAAAAAAAAACAATAAAAAAAACAAATTTTTAAATATTGAAAAAATAAAAACAATTAAAAAAAATAAAACCACAAAGTTTAAAAAAAATAACAATAATAAAACAAAAAATAAAAAACAAAAAACATGAAAAAAATCAAAATTTATTCGTAAAATATAAAATATATATATATATATATATATATATATATATTTTACAACACAATTTAAGGAAAAAAAAATAAAAAAACAAATGTTTTTGAAATTAAAAAAAAAACAAAAACAAAATAAAATCAAAATAATTAAGAAAAATAAAAAAAAAAAATTAATATTAAAAAAAACATTAAAATAAAAAAATATTTTAAAAAATCACAAAAAGAAAAAAATAATATATATATATTCTTTTTACCAATCTTAAATTATCAAAGTAAAAAACATATATATATTTATATATTTTTCTTAATTTTCCAAAATAAAAATGATATATATATATATATATATATATGATGATGATGATGATGATCGTTAACGTCCACTGAGACCAAATGACCTAAAAAGACAAATTATTTATTTTGATTTAAGATTTTATTCCTATGCTCAAAAAGCTTGGAGGGAAGCCTCCCGAGCTCACTATAATTTTGGCATTGTAAAAGGCTAGGAAGGTCAGTATTGTAACAAAGGTTGTGAAATTGAGATCTAATGTGGTTGTATGCAGGGCACTCTAAGAGGAAGTGGTTTTCATCCTCGATGCTCCTATTCTCACAGATATGGCAGATCCTTTCCATCCATGGCGTTTTAGGAACTACCCAGCGGCCAGTTTCACTATGGAGCTCATGAGAATTCGTTCTAATCTTTGCTATATTAATTTTCTTTTTTGAGCTAGTTAGAATAGAGAGATACTTTTGATCTTCAAGGGTGGGGTTGATGACCTTCTTATAATAACTTAATTTTCTTTTAGACGCTAAATCTTTCTCACACCACAATTTTTCTTTGAACTTAGAAGTAACAATATCTTTAATGTTATTTATGTTTTGCAAAGCATCATTCTCATTGATCTCCCAATAGTTTAACCAGGCCCTTGTGTCCTTATGCCATCCTCGGTTAAGCCTTAGGTGATTTTGGCTGGAATTTAAAGCTAGCTTAGGAAGTCTATGATTGTCTATGTTATTGAGCTTGTGCTTGTACATCAGAAACCTGAGCATAGCTAGGCTCTAGAAGAAAGACCTGCTTCTATAAGGAGAATAGGATAGGGTGTATTACTTTTAATTTTCAGGTTATAAGTTATAAAACGCTTCTGGATTTGCTCAATCTTCCTCCATGATTCTCTGGAGATGTTGCAGCCCCAAACTTCACAGCCATATAAGATAACAGGAGTGACTAAAGTTTCAAAGAGGAACTTCTTTTTATCCCACATTACGAGGTTTGCCGTTTTACAATTATTTTCAAGACCAAAATAAGCTTTCCATCCCCCATTGATCCTTTTCTCAATGCTATGGTTCCAGTTGAACTTGTGATGGATATCAATTCCTAGGTACTTGTAAGAATACACTTCCTCCAAGTTATTATTGTCATACGTAAAATTAGTGCAAGTGTCCACATATATATATATATATATTTCTTTTAAATTTTTCAAAACTTTTAAGTATTTTTCATCTTTATTCTCCACATTACATAGTTGATCTCAATCAATATGAGGCTCAATAAGTTGTCAAAGCGACTTTTGTAATATAAATTTAAATAAAAGATGATTGACTTTTTTAATATAAATTTTAATTTAATTGAAACGCATTAAAGTCGTAATATAAATTTAATTTTTAATTTAATAAAACTTTAACGGAGATTTCAACCATAATTTCGAACACCCAATAGCTAAATTTCCAAAATAACTTATAAAATAATTTTAAATAAATAAATAAATATATATATATTTATATATTTATATATTTTTACAAACCTTAAATTACTTTTTCCAATTCTTTTGAAACTTTTAAATAGAAAAACAAAATCTCTTTTTATATAGATATTATTTTAACAAAATAATAAAAAAAACATTTTACAGAGAAAAGAATCATTTATCACGTTAATTAAAAACAAAGAAATTAGCTAATTAAAAAGTCACTTTAAACAAAAAAATCCATGAACAATAAATAACCTTCACTAACAAATTAATAGCCTTCACGAAATAGGGAACGTGCTCATCACCTCGTTAGCTATGGTTTGGAAAGCTGAGCTATTTCTACTCTACTTCGTCTGCGAGTCTCACGTGCGCTTAGTTCCCTAGTTTGCTTCTAAGTGATTTGATCTCTCAAAGAGCAGAAGCGAAAAGAGATTATGGACGATACAACAATTGGCTCGGCTAAACTCATGGCAGATCTGCGGTCTCACGATGCTGGCTCATGGTGGACTTCCCTAGCGATGGCTTTAGCGGCTAATAGTTCACTATGGCGGGGCTTTGCTCTTTGACGATGTGTACATAACTTCACACTTGACTCCTGAGTTACGACTCTCTCTTAGGTCTCTAAAAGTATTTAGCATTATGAAATTTTACAATTAATTAACTAATTATTTAAAAATAATTTGAAGCAGAGTGTTCAATTTCACATGCAACTTAGTATTCACTCTAGTTAATAGAGAAAATTACTATATTTCACAATCGGCATGTGGGGAAGTCCACTTATGTAAGAGCACTAGCATCACCCCAATGAACCCTTCATCCCAATGATTAATATTGCATATATATAACATTTTCTGATAAATTTTATTAAAATTATAAATATGTCACGCTCTAAAACATAGGTAAAAATTTTTTTTTATATATAAGTAAATCTACATTCACCAGACCATAATATATCAAACGTATAATCCACATGTACCGTGATTCTCCGAGAATTTGACTTATATGTTTATGAGTAATGTTACATCATGCACCTAAGACCTTTCAGGCTTTGACACATTCATATTTTATTGCATGACACGCACTTTATAATCATCACAGTCAACATTCATTTGATCACAGTATTAGTCGTAACATTCGATTCCCTATCTAATTATAAGAAGGGTTTTCTTATATATATATATGGGTTTATGTTGTGGCGGTCATGGGACTTGCTGCCACGGCAGATTTCGGGTACCATGGGCTGGCACCAACCTTAATTGCGACTTGTATGGCGTTCAACCCGAGATTGGACTAACTTGCTCTTTGGAGACATGGGTACAGTAATGCACTATCGTTTGCAGTACTGGCCTGCTGTGGTTCATCCATCTGGCCCGATCAACGGCTCACCTTCGTTCTGCCATGTGCGGTGGCGTGATCGAGGGCTACGAGGCTGGCTCCTCGGTCTTACCATTTCGCGCTCAAACCCTTCCGGATCCTTCTCGCTGATCGGACGGTGGTGGCAGACTTCCTCAGATCAAAGGCGGAGGCTGTGCCACGAGGCAGGGTCATGCGTTGAATATTTAAGGTTCATTTTGTATTGGCTTGGTTATTGTTTTCATTCTGGGTCGAGAGTTTGGCTGCCGAAGTCCTCGGCTCAACTGTGTTCGGCCGAAGACCTTATGGTTCTCCACCGCACCAGGGTTCCACGCTCTACCAAGGCACAAAGAAACTCTCCAACTCACTGCTCAGGTTAAGTCGAGTTCTTGAAAGATATTTCCGATATTGTTTACATTTAAATGATTTCGTTCCTCAGTCGTTTCACATGTTACTCAGTCATCTGTCTCCATGGTTTTACAGGGAAGGCTTTCGGCGCCCAGACATCGTTGGGGAAAAGACCCGACTTTCCAGCCCCGACCATCCTGCCACAAGTATGAGGAAATCCTCTTTCTTAGAATCTGATTTCGATTTTCTTCCTCGGAACAGTGGCTAATCCTCTGTTCTGCTGAACAGGGATGCCGAATTCCTTGCTACCAAACTTTCCTCCGCTATACGACCAGGTTCTACTTGTTACGAACCTATATGGTTCATTTCCCTCGTCTGTTAGATTATTGTATTTAGTCTTTGTTTAAGGGCTCATGTTATGACGGCCTCTGTCTAAGCTTGGTTCACCGAGTAATGTATCTATGCACAGTTTATCATCTATTTAAATGCCCGACTCACGGCATAACTGTTATTCAAATACGGTTCTGACTTTATCATGCTATCCATTGGGTTATGCTCGTCTCAAGCTCGTCTATATATTACAAGTATTAAGTTTTGGCATTACCTGTTCTCGGTATAATAGCATTGTTTCTTTTTTTATCAGCGTTAAGCCTGTTTATGAGTTGCATGCCTTAAATATGTTTTAAGTTCTGCATTAACCTTGTTTTCTTGGTATACAATCCTATACCCAAGTTTATTTATTATTTTTCGACTATGGCGCTCCGGCCGTCCTGAATAAGCTTCAGCCCAGCTCGTTTAACTTATTCTGAGCGAGGGTTTTTACTAGAAAGCTTTGGCTGAGACTGCTTGTAACCACAGTTACCATGCAGTCCTCGGCATACATATTTCTTTTAAATGTTATGAATCTTGAATGCGTAAACCCTGTGTTGTTTAATCCGTGCATATGAATATTATTAATACAGTGTCTGGTTCTTCGACTCTAAGGTACTTGCGGTCCTCCTGGCCGGGGTCAATGTATATATATATATTCTTTTATTTCGTTTGAATAAGGCAATATCTACTACGGTGTATATATTGGGTTTGCGAGACTTGCCAGTCCCGTCTTATAAAATAATTGTCATATTGTTATGAGCATAATACATTCCTTTGCAAAGAGTGTCTGTACTTTTCTTTTCGATTCTGTCTGTAAATAAAGAATTCTGATTCTTTCCTTCGACATGTAAATATAAGTAGGAGTTTTTACAGTATTACTTCTGTTCATATTTCTTGCTGTCCCTGTAGTAGCAAAGACTTATTTATTCAACTTTTCTACTGTTATTTCTGAATGAGATATGCAAGGGTTTAATATTCGTTTCTTCAGAATGCAAGTGTCTCAGTCTCTGTCTAAAATACAGCAACTAGTGTTCTTTTCTTATTTTCGGTTATGAATGACAGTCAAAGAGTTTCCACTGAATCAATCTTCTTAGCGCAGAACAATGTATCTTTTAACACAGAACCATACAAGAGACATCTTAATAAGTAAATATACACATAGTAGGCCGTACCTGTTTCTTTACAAACCTACTTGTAATGCTTGTCAATCCACCCGTCCGTAGGAAGAGTTCCTCTTTAATCTTCCACCCCCAAGCACTTGCAGGTCCTCTCGACTGCAATTACACTGGTCTCGCCAGTAAACGCTATCTGATCCTAACCAGACATAGCGTACACAGGAAAATTCCTTTCCTTAATGCCATCTGATCCTAACCAGACATAGCATGAACATTTTCTTTCTCCTCTGCCATCTGATCCTAACCAGACTTGGCATTCCCCCTTTTCCTCTGGGGTCTCAACTACCCCTGAAGGTAGTTAGGGTTCCATTGTAACTGATTCCACAGTTACTAACCATGATTTAATCATAAGCTCAGTTCAAATAGCACTAACACAATTGTTTTTAATTAACATAAAATTAATAACAGAGTTATATATATTTTTCAAATAAAGTCTTTGTTCATAATTACTTTTATTATTTACTAACATTAACTTTTCACGAGGGATGTTACATCTCCCCCTCCTGAAAGTCTACATCGTCCCGATGTTGCTGTTCATCCAAAAACAGTCTGGGATAAGTATCCCTCATCATTTGTTCATCCTCCCAGGTGGCCTCTTCAGGCCCAAAGTGCTGCCACTGCACTTTAACCTGGCAGATGAACTTTTTCCGCAGCTCGACTCTTCTCCGATCTAATATGTTCACTGGTTCGACCAGGAACTCTCCTTCCGGTTGCACCTGAAACACATAACAATCAGATCAGCTGCTTACTAGTATTCTATTTCAGTTTACATTATATAACAGTCTTTCCTTACCTGAATGTCCTGCCAACTTATTTTATGCCTAGGGTCATACACATATCTCTTTAAAACGGATACATGGAAGACATTGTGAACCCGAATATGGCTGGGTAGGGCGAGCTGATAAGCTACCAGCCCTACTCGTGCCAGAATTTGGAATGGTCCACAAAAACGCGGTGCCAATTTGGCACAAGCATTCCATTGGAGGGTACTTTTCCTAGCTCGAATTCTGATGTACACATGTTCACCCACTTGGTACTCTTTAAATGTTCTCTTCCGATCTGCAAAATTCTTCTGCCTGTCCTGTGCCAACTTTAGATTAGCTCGAACTTTTTTCACCATAACTTCCATTTCTTCCAACATCTCAGGACCCAGCAAGAATTTTTCCTCCGGTCCACCCCAACTGGAGGGTGTGCAGCATTTCCGGCTGTAAAGTACTTCGAATGGGCTCATCTTCAAGGACGAGTGATAGCCATTGTTATAGGCGAATTCCACTAGGTGTAAATACTCCTCCCACCGCGTAGGTTGCTGCATCACATAAGACCTCAGCATGTCCTCTACTACTTGATTCACTCGTTCGGTCTGTCCGTCAGTTTGCGGATGATATGCGGTGCTGAAGCTCAATTGAGTTCCTAGACCTTCAAATAAGGTCCTCCAAAAAGCTGAGGTAAACTTAACATCACGATCAGATATTATTACTTTCGGCAGCCCATGAAGTTTAAATATATTTTGCATAAAAATGTTTGCGATTTGAGCTGCACGATAAGTGGATTGAACCGGTATAAAGTGAGCTGACTTGCTGAGTTTATCCACTACCACCATTATAGAATCATTGTTCTTTTTGGATTTCGGCAACCCGGTAATAAAGTCCATGGTTATGGTCTCCCATTTCCATTCTGGTATGGGCAATGGCTGTAGTAATCCTGCAGGGTGCTGATGTTCAGCCTTCACCTGTTGACACTCCAAACAGCGCGCCAGGTATTCTATAACATCCTTCTTCATGCCTGGCCAGTAATACTCCTTCCTTAGCGAGGTGATTAATTTCTGGTAACCCGGATGTCCTGCATAAGGACTTCTATGATTTTCATCCAGAATCTTTTCTTTAATACCACTCTGATTGGGTATATAAATCTTCTTCTGGTAGCACAAAATTCCGGCTGCATTCAAGGTGTAACCTTGTTGTATTGAACGGGTATCTGAATTCTGCACCAAATGCTTCTTTTGCAAATAAATCTGATCTTGCACCGCAGCCTCCTCAATCTCTTTGTCAAGGGTGGACCATCCTTGACTAATACCAATCTCGTAAATGCAATGCACCTTTCGGCTTAGTGCATCAGCTACTCTGTTCTCCTTTCCCTTTAAGTGCTTAATTTCGAAATCGAAATTTCCCAAAAAGTCCACCCATCTTGCTTGTCTTGCGTTTAAAGTGGGTTGACTAAAGTAACTAGTCAGGCTGTGGTGATCCGTCATTAACAAAAATTTCCTCCCTACTAAATAATGGCGCCACATCTTCAAGGCATGGATCACAGCGGTCAATTCCAGATCATAGGCAGAATATTTCTGCTCATGTTCCTTTAACTTCCTGGATTCATAGGCAATCACTTTACCTTCCTGCATTAGCACTCCACCCACGCCCTCCTTACTGGCATCTGTACAAACTACATACTCCTTTTTGGGATCTGCCACACACAACACAGGTGTTGTGGTAAGTAAATGTTTGAGCTGTTCGAAACTCTGTTGACAGTCTGCTGTCCATTTAAACACTTTTCCCTTCTTTTGCAAGGAGGCAATAGGGTAGGCAACTCTAGAAAAACCTTCTACAAACCGCCGGTAATATCCAGCCAGCGCCATGAAGGATCGAATATCTGCTACATCCTTGGGTGTAGGCCATTCCATTATAGTTTTAATCTTTTCGGGGTCTACAGCTATACCTTCCTTCGTAATAATGTGGCCCAAATACTGGATCTGTTCTTTATAAAAATCACATTTGCTGAATTTTCCATATAACTGATGCTCCCGTAAGGTCTGTAACACTATCCTCAAATGTTCCTCATGCTCCTTGATATTCCGGGAGTATATAAGTATATCATCAATGAAAATCAATACAAATTTGTCTAGGTATTGATGAAATACACTATTCATCAAACACATGAATGTTGCAGGTGCATTAGTTAATCCAAAAGGCAGTACCACAAACTCGTAGTGTCCGTAACGAGTACGAAAAGCTGTCTTGGCTATGTCCTCATCTTTGATTCTGATTTGATGGTAACCAGACCTTAAATCAATCTTAGAGAAGATTGTCGCTCCCTTCACCTGATCAAACAGCTCATCAATGCGGGGTAAGGGGTATTTGTTTTTCACAGTCAGCTTGTTCAGCTGTCTATAATCTATACACATACGCAGAGTTCCATCCTTTTTCCTTACAAATAACACAGGTGCTCCCCAAGGAGATACACTAGGACGGATATACTTCTTATCCAACAGCTCTTGCAGTTGCATTTTTAACTCAGTTAACTCTGGCACACTCATCCGATAGGGTGCCCGGGACACTGGGGCTGCTCCGGGTACCAGCTCAATGGTGAAGTCTAAATCCCTTTTAGGCGGCAGCCCCGGAATTTCTTCAGGAAATACATCTGCAAAATCTTGCACTACCGGTATATTTTCAACAATTGCAGCCTTATCCACAGAATCTGCATACCCCACTTGTACTGCATAAATCTGGCATTTCTTTCGGATACACTTAACCAGCTGTGAGGCCGTGATCGGCCGAATCTGCACTGGTTTCTGGATGCCTTGAATCTCTTTTCCCACACCCAGTTCATCTCGGTAAGAGACTGTTTTTGTTTTACAATTAATTACAGACCATCGTCGTTCCAACCAGTCCATTCCTATCAGCACATCATAGGAACCAAGAGGAAGTACGTTTAACTCAGTTGTTATTGTTTGGCCAGCTAACCTTAATGGACAGTTGCTGACTTTAGTTAGTACTCGTCTTTTGGCTCCAGTGGCCAGTTGTACTAGCCAAGGACTTTTAAATTTGGTAGTTTGCAAACCACAGCTTTCCACAACTTTGGGACTTATATAGCTTAAAGTAGCTCCGGGATCTACTAAAATAGAAACAAGTCGATCAAAGATCTTACCTTCAAACTCTATCATTGTTGGCTGGTAATCAGCTTGTCGATCCTCCAATGCTGCATTGATTCTGGGTATGGATCGAGCCACATCTCCTACCGTCGAAGCTTCATAGATCTGGGACAACTGATCGATGTCCTTCCGATGAGGGCAATTTCTAATATAATGGGGTCCACCACAACCCCAACACTGAACAGGTGGCCGAGCTGAGCCTTCATTGTCCAATCTAACTTGCTGTTCACTATACTTGGATTCTGCAGGAGGCTTGAATCTGTTCTGATTTTTAGTTGGATTTTTAGTATTGGCTCCTTTCGAGAATCCTTTTTGAAAATTGCTGCGTGCTCCCTTACTTCCCATAGGCATTTTACTGCCCCGCTTATCTGTCCAACGCTTCCCAGAATTTTCTCCTTTGGATTTGTTCTGCTGATAACACAGTCTTGCCTTCCGAATTGCTTCATCCATAGTCTTCGGATTATCGAACTCTATCCTTTCTCGCATGGTCAGAGGTAGGCTGCTAACGAATCTTTGTACCTTAGCCTTCTCTTCACGAATATAGGGCACGTAACGAAGCAGGGATGTGAATTTAGTTACGAACTCGTCAATGGTCTGCTGTCCAAGCCGCAGATCATGAAATTCTCGCGCTTTTTCATCATAAAAGCGTTCTGTCAGATACTTCTCCTTGAAATATCTTTGAAACATTTCCCATGTCACATCTTGTTCACTCACTCCCCGCACCATCTTGACCTCCTCCCACCATAGCGTGGCTTTGGCCTGCAGCTGGAATATAGCCAGCCTTGCCTTAAGATGATGATCATATTCATACACTTGAAAATACTTATTCATATTAATTAACCACGCCTCTGCAGCTTCTTCTGATTCCCCATCGAAATGAGGTGGTTTAATTTTCCGAAATTCCCCTTGCAGTTCCATCCGTGGTCTTTTTGGAGTCTGGTAATCAGAAGCATTGACAGACTTCTCTCCCCGCGTCTCTACTCTGTCTTCCGCTTCCTCTGGTTCAGTGTGAAAACTGTGTTCATCTGATACTCGTGGCTGTTCAGGCCTCGGATGTGACTGCTGTTGATGTTGCTTATCGGATAAACTTTTCAGGATCCTCTCCTGTTCCACATTTAATCTTGCGTTATCTGCACGCAACCGGGCCATTTCATCTTTCAGTTCCTGAACTGTCCTCATTAGCGTCGAATCAGTATTGCGGCCTTCTGCTCCCAGTTGCACCCAAAACTCAGGATGTCCCTGAGGTTGTCCCACATTTTCGGGTTGATCCAAATTTCCATGAGGGGCGCTAATTGCTCTCCTCATTCTGCTACTACCTGCTTAAGAATCACTCATTAAACAGATATAATTTACTTTTAGCGTAATCTGAACTTTCATCATGATACTGTTTATATTTATGTTACTGTAATTTTGAAATTTTCCCAAAGGTCACAGAGTTGTAAACCTTGGGCTCTGATACCAAATTGTCACGCTCTAAAACATAGGTAAATTTTTTTTTTTATATATAAGTAAATCTACATTCACCAGACCATAATATATCAAACGTATAATCCACATGTACCGTGATTCTCCAAGAATTTGACTTATATGTTTATGTAATAATGTTACAGCATGCACCTAAGACCTTTCGGGCTTTGACACATTCATATTTTATTGCATGACACGCACTTTATAATCATCACAGTCAACATTCATTTGATTACAGTATTAGTCATAACATTCGATTCCCTATCTAATTATAAGAAGGGTTTTCTTATATATATATGGGTTTATGTTGTGGCGGTCATGGGACTTGCTGCCACGGCAGATTCCGGGTACCATGGGCTGGCACCAACCTTAATTGCGACCTGTATGGCGTTCAACCCGAGATCGGACTAACTTGCTCTTTGGAGACATGGGTACAGTAATGCACTATCGTTTGCAGTACTGGCCTGCTGTGGTTCGTCCATCTGGCCCGATCAACGGCTCACCTTCGTTCTGCCATGTGCGGTGGCGTGATCGAGGGCTACGAGGCTGGCTCCTCGGTCTTACCATTTCGCGCTCAAACCCTTCTGGATCCTTCTCGCTGATCGGACGGTGGTGGCAGACTTCCTCAGATCAAAGGCGGAGGCTGTGCCACGAGGCAGGGTCATGCGTTGAATTTATAAGGTTCATTTTGTATTGGCTTGGTTATTGTTTTCATTCTGGGTCGAGAGTTTGGCTGCCGAAGTCCTCGGCTCGACTGTGTTCGGCCGAAGACCTTATGGTTCTCCACCGCACCAGGGTTCCACGCTCTACCAAGGCACAAAGAAACTCTCCAACTCACTGCTCAGGTTAAGTCGAGTTCTTGAAAGATATTTCCGATATTGTTTACATTTAAATGATTTCGTTCCTCAGTCGTTTCACATGTTACTCAGTCATCTGTCTCCATGGTTTTACAGGGAAGGCTTTCGGCGTCCAGACATCGTTGGGGAAAAGACCCGACTTTCCAGCCCCGACCATCCTGCCACAGGTATGAGGAAATCCTCTTTCTTAGAATCTGATTTCGATTTTCTTCCTCGGAACAGTGGCTAATCCTCTGTTCTGCTGAACAGGGATGCCGAGTTCCTTGCTACCAAACTTTCCTCCGCTATACGACCAGGTTCTACTTGTTACGAACCTATATGGTTCATTTCCCTCGTCTGTTAGATTATTGTATTTAGTCTTTGTTTAAGGGCTCATGTTATGACGGCCTCTGTCTAAGCTTGGTTCACCGAGTAATGTATCTATGCACAGTTTATCATCTATTTAAATGCCCGACTCACGGCATAACTGTTATTCAAATACGGTTCTAACTTTATCATGCTATCCATTGGGTTATGCTCGTCTCAAGCTCTTCTATATATTACAAGTATTAATTTTTGGCATTACCTGTTCTCGGTATAATAGCATTGTTTCTTTTTTTATCAACGTTAAGCCTGTTTATGAGTTGCATGCCTTAAATATGTTTTAAGTTCTGCATTAACCTTGTTTTCTTGGTATAAAATCCTATACCCAAGTTTATTTATTATTTTTCGACTATGGCGCTCCGGCCGTCCTGAATAAGCTTCAGCCCAGCTCGTTTAACTTATTCTGAGCGAGGGTTTTTACTAGAAAGCTTTGGCTGAGACTGCTTGTAACCACAGTTACCATGCAGTCCTCGGCATACATATTTCTTTTAAATGTTATGAATCTTGAATGCGTAAACCCTGTGCTGTTTAATCCGTGCATATGAATATTATTAATACAGTGTCTGGTTCTTCGACTCTAAGGTACTTGCGGTCCTCCTGGCCGGGGTCAATGTATATATATATATATTCTTTTATTTCGTTTGAATAAGGCAATATCTACTACGGTGTATATATTGGGTTTGCGAGACTTGCCAGTCCCGTCTTATAAAATAATTGTCATATTGTTATGAGCATAATACATTCCTTTGCAAAGAGTGTCTGTACTTTTCTTTTCGATTCTGTCTGTAAATAAAGAATTCTGATTCTTTCCTTCGACATGTAAATATAAGTAGGAGTTTTTACAGTATTACTTCTGTTCATATTTCTTGCTGTCCCTGTAGTAGCAAAGACTTATTTATTCAACTTTTCTACTGTTATTTCCGAATGAGATATGCAAGGGTTTAATATTCGTTTCTTCAGAATGCAAGTGTCTCGGTCTCTGTCTAAAATACAGCAACTAGTGTTCTTTTCTTATTTTCGGTTATGAATGACAGTCAAAGGGTTTCCACTGAATCAATCTTCTTAGCGCAGAACAGTGTATCTTTTAACACAGAACCATACAAGAGACATCTCAATAAGTAAATATACACATAGTAGGCCGTACCTGTTTCTTTACAAACCTACTTGTAATGCTTGTCAATCCACCCGTCCGTAGGAAGAGTTCCTCTTTAATCTTCCACCCCCAAGCACTTGCAGGTCCTCTCGACTGCAATTACACTGGTCTCGCCAGTAAACGCTATCTGATCCTAACCAGACATAGCGTACACAGGAAAATTCCTTTCCTTAATGCCATCTGATCCTAACCAGACATAGCATGAACATTTTCTTTCTTCTCTGCCATCTGATCCTAACCAGACTTGGCATTCCCCCTTTTCCTCTGGGGTCTCAACTACCCCTGAAGGTAGTTAGGGTTCCATTGTAACTGATTCCACAGTTACTAACCATGATTTAATCATAAGCTCAGTTCAAATAGCACTAACACAATTGTTTTTAATTAACATAAAATTAATAACAGAGTTATATATATTTTTCAAATAAAGTCTTTGTTCATAATTACTTTTATTATTTACTAACATTAACTTTTCACGAGGGATGTTACAAAATATATCTTTACGTGTTATTATTATTTTTTTAATTTTGTGTTTTTATTTTTTATTGTTTTTATTTTTTATTTTTTTTTGGCAATATTTGAAATCATAAATATATCTTTACTGGTTGTTATTATTTTTTAAATTTTATGTTTTTAAATTTTATTGTTTTTTATTTTTTTGTAATATTGGAAATTATAAATATATCTTTATTTGTTATTATTGTTTTTTCAATTTTGTGCTTTTATTTTTCATTGTTTTTATTTTTTTGCAATATTTGAATTTTTTTATTTTTTTGTTAATTTTGTGTTTTTCTTTTTTTTTCTCCATAATGTTATGCTTGAAATATTTTGAAGACTTAAAATTTTTTTGTAGTCATAGTTTTGGTTTTAATTCCATGGTTGAAAAATTGTCAATATCTTAATGTTTTTCTAAGTCATGAATATTTTATCTTTAATACTATGGTTGAAAACAGTTATAAGTATTTTTTCTGAAGTTCAATTTTGAAAATTGTTAGAAATTTAAAGATTTTCAGAGTCATGATATTTTATTTTTAACGTCATTATTAAAAAAGTTGAAAATTAACCCTGAAAAAAAACGTTATTCCAGCATCAACTTTTTTTTTTGAGGGTGTTTTTTACACACAAAAATTTGGTTAAAATTTGGTTTTTACTGCCATGTTTAAAAAATGTTGAAAATGTACCCCGAAAAAAAAATGTTATTCCAACATCAACATTTTTCATTTTCAGCTTGTTTTTTCATGTTCTTTTGAGGATTTTTGGGCTAGAGTACCCGTTTTGAGGTAATAGTTCTTGTTTGATAAGTAACTATGTTGCATGTCCATCCATGCTAAATAAGCTATTGTGTCTACTATATGTTTAACCATATTATTGTCAAGGTAAATGTTATTCAACCGGATCATTATAACAAAACAACAAAAAATTTCATTACTTCCTAACTTCTCAGCATTTACTTATCTGACGATTCTATAGGAGTCAAGCCCTTAGCACTCGACCCTAGCATTTCGTTCTGCAACAGGCTTTGAATTTGTTTTTCTATTCGACCTAAGTAGACATTCTGGTGGAACTGTTGCACATGTACTTCCTCGATCTCCCTTTGAATATCTTTTACGCTAAGCCCCTCTTGCTGGGTTTGCGGCGGATCCTCCAAATTCTTGGTTGTTGTCATTTATTTTGCCAATAGGTTCTTCATGACCCAGTAGATTTGGATTGTCTATTTGAAGAGAGTCTGCCTACCTCAGGTGTGTCCTAGGTCTAAAAGCAGGGGTTCCCAATCCTCCACTGGAAGCGGCTCTACCGCAGCCTTGGCGTTCAATTCTGTTTCCCATGATGAAATTAGGGACTTGACTTGTGCTGGAGTTCCCAAATTGTATGCATGCATGAGGTTTTGCATATTTTCCTCCCCTATTTTCCTTTCCCTCTTCCGTTGAGTCTTGTTGGTCAAGGCCATCGACGTTTTTCTTTTGTTGTCGGTCTATTTACAAGTTGCAGTGGCACCCTCTTTTCCTTGGCCCCGCCTCTGCCTTCACCATGTTGCCTTTGATCAGAGTTTCCTTCAACCATAGGAACTCCCAAACTCTTTCCTTGTCCTGGAGCAGAAGTGTCGGAGTCAGAGGGGGAAGAAGATTAGACAAACCTATAAGAGTAGCGTAAGCAGAAAAGTTAAAACCAAACCAAATGTTAGTGTTTCCATCCATCCATTCCCCATGGAGCGCAGTTACTAAGTCGTGTTTCTGGGTTTGAGGAGTGAAACCCAATTTCCCCCCAACCCCATCATCAATTGCCTTCATCCTCACTGTACCCAGACTTAGGTGAATTCCCTCCCTCTGGCTCACAATTCTCCCCCTGGTCCAACCAGCCCTCTGGCTCCCTAGATTAAGCCCTGCCATGACCAACTTGATAGACTCATAGGTGTTGGGACACTCAAGTATTGGGATGTAGGTGGCAGACCAGACCCTAACTAAATTTATAGACCCGTCGGGGTTTAGTGACCACAACTCACCATTCATGCCCCTTTGGACCTTAAAATTGCCATAAAACCTGACCTTGATGGAATTGGTAGACAGGTTGGTAAAGGGCATGCCCAGGATTGATAGCATTCCCTCCCTCCGGCTTTTCATTCTACCCCCAACCTTGCTAGGTCTCTGGCTCCAATAATTTAACCACATCATTTCATAATTGATAGCCACATAGGAGTTAGGGTCCCTCAAATCTCCTTTCATGCCCCACTGAGCCAAAGGTTTGTGTGGAAGCCGAAAAATGGCTAGTAGGTCAGACACCCCGATTTTAGAAGGCCATGAATCCCCATTCCTAACCCGCTGGACCAGAAGATCACCCAAAGACCAGACAATAATAGATTGAACAAACATACAGGTAGTTTGAACCCCAGACTCCCCATTCTTCTGTCTCTCGACCAAAAAAAATTTGGGCAACCGCAGGCTCTCAAGGCTGCCTCAGTCTTGTCCAGGTCCCAGACACCTAGGTTTGACGAATGCAGGGGCGAAATTTACAACTTGAGTGCCAAGAGAAGACCCAAACCCTCCATGCATGCCCCTTTTAGCCAACAAATTACCATATAACACTGAAATTAAAATGTCGGACATCAACAGTAGTGAACTGAACCAAATTCCACCAGAAACATGCAGAACCATCACCAATCTTTGCCAAACCAACCTCCTTTCTTGCAGCATAGGCTCCATATCTAGAACAAGGAGGGCCTAAAATACGTACCAGTGTCCCTGTCTAGCCGAAGCATTGGTGGCGTCTTCCTGCTGGTGGCGACGATCTCTCCTTCTGCAGGCAAGTTCCACCACCCTGCTACTAGTCTTGTCTCGTGCGGGCAAGCTCCTCCAAAGATCGTGCATGCAGACTATGGCACTCGTTGCCACCTTTCTTACTTGTATACCTCCTTGCTTTATCGTTTTCCTTCCCAAGGTAGCTGCCACTTGTTGCCATCCTCTCTAGGTTCATAATACCAAGCCTGTGTGGGGTCGTTGGGTGGGTTGCCCACCTGCCCTATCCTCCTCCCTCTTACACATGTCGACGATCAACATGGGGATATCCTATCTCATCGCACCCCGATTGGGGTAAATAATTAAATTAATTAAAAATACAAATTAACTTAATTAAATTAATTACAAATTTTTTGGATTATAAAGTAATTAAATTAAAATATATTAAATTAATTAATAAATAAATTTCAAAAGAATGTATTAAATATTAAAAAAAAACAAATTATGAGTGGATTTTTGGTTCATATGAATGAGTCGTGAGTAAATGGAAGAGGCGACTTTATAACATGGAGTGGGAGGCATAAGGTGTTTCAAAATTCTGGGAGGGGGAGTTTCGAAGGGTGATTTAAATCTAAGTTACAAAATGAAAGCCATGAAATGGGAAGGCCCGATATAAGGAGGTGGGACCGAGGTGCTGAGAGGTATGTCATCGAAGGAATGAGTATTGGGGGGAGGATTTTGGATTTTAAAATGGAGTTCCAATATTGAAAAGTTTTGAGGTACCAAAATGGGAAGGGAGGTGAGATAAGTGTATCGGGCATCAACGGATGAGGGATCTCAAAGGTTAGAAAATTTTGAAGAGCTATGAAATGATGGAGTGTCGAAATGAACTATTTCAGAAATTAGGTGGGACCGAGATAAGGAGGATGTTGGAGGAATAAGGTATGGTGTGAAGGATTTCATAGGTTTGAAAATTTCTAGAGCTATAATAAATAGAAATTACAAAATTGGAAGCTCTGAATGAGGGGAGGGATGAAGAAAGGAGAGGAGGGCCACATTGAGTGGGTTCTTCCCTCCATAAACTACATCCACTGTTGAATGTTAAATGAAATAAAAATAATTACAACCATTTTGTAATTAGTCCTAAACTAATGAAAAAATACACCTACTTGAATTTCAGGATTTCAAAAGTTTGAATAATATGGAATTTTAATTTGCTTCCGAAATCCGATAACATATAATTTTAATTGCTCTAGAATTTTGGCTGAGGTGGTTCTATAAGACCATTAGTAAAAATGAATTAATTAATAAAAAATAATTAAAAATCAATATTTAGAATTAATAACTAATTAATTTACAAAAATTAAAATAATATGCATTTTGTACATTTTAGTCGAGGCAGTAAAAATCATCAAACTTCAGATAAGTGTCATCTACAAATCGTGCATCCAATTGAGATGAAACAATAATCAATGGAAAGCTAGTAAAAAATCAAATGCAATGAAGCAATCAGAAGGAAAATCTGAAGAAAATAAAAATCTCGCAAAATTGTCGGACACTTAACTAAAATAAAATATTAAAAGGCAATTTAGCCAAAATTTACGAAAAGGATCCCCATTATTATTATGAAATAATAAGTTAAAATGGGGGTGTTGTGATTTCACCACAATAATGGCGACACACGGGGAAGAACCAATTATCTCTGGTTAAAAGATGATGAACTTCGACTTATCCAAAGGTCAAAAGTGAGGAATTTTATTAAATTGTTAAGCAGTAAAACATTTCGCATAGGTCCCACATTAGTGATTCAAGCAATATAAGTTCAAAAAGGTAAGTACTCAAAGTAGATTGAGTCTTAAGTCATGAATCCAAATTTTTGGAAATACCTAATATTTAATATTAGTATCTAATATCTAATATCTAATATCCAAATATCTAATATCTAATACCTCGTATGAGTGATAAAAGAAGGTACATATAGGAGTTTTTTGATAAACCATATATCCATCGATGTAAATGGTCTCTGACATTGCTTCGCTGCCAATGAACCTAGTCAATGCCCCAGCAAAGTTGTCCTTAATGTCATACAAGCATGGCCCCACTTCCAGCGAGCGTCCATTGCCCCAACGAGTTCACTTGTATTTTTCATGCTTCCCCTTTTAATCACCCTTTTGATAAGCACATTTGCGAGCTATGTTTATGATGTACCTGAGTGAAGAGGTGGGATGGTAAAAGAAACTTATGTTAATGGATATAATACTTCCATAATGTTGACTTCCATTCTTTCCCCATGACTAATATTCAAAGGATTTTATATGCAGTGGAGGGATGGGAAGGATCCATTGAGTTAAACTCAAGTTCGTTTCTTTCCTTCAAAATGTGAACTATATTACTTAGAAAAGGATACATGTTCCTCCATGGAAAAACTATAAAGCAAGAGGACTTTAAGATTCCATAAATATATACCTTTAAGGTAAATGAACCCATTGAATTGACAGAGTAAAAATTTCCCATGTCTGCCAACTGATGTTGGGTAAGGGAAAACCCTTTCAAATAAATTTTGGTGGTATCACCAAAATCAAAACCATAACCAATAGCAAAAATGAAAAAAAAATATAAACTAAAGTGAAAGAAGAACTCATCAAACTCCAAAAATGTCAAATAAGGAAGGGAAAAATGAAAGAAAAGCCCAAATAAAAAGAAAGTAACCCCAACAAGACTAACTATAAAAATGTCTCAACGAAAGAGTGAAATAAGACAAGCATGTGTGTGTTCATATCATGTTAGTATTTTAATGAATTCTATCTTTCATAGTTATAAACAATTAGGCTTTCAAATTGTAAGGTGAATAGTAGTCATGATATAAAATTAAGCCAAAAGAGAAGTTTGTTCTTCTGCAAATATTTTTGTTTCATAAGAACATCTTAACAATTTTCTGATAAAAGAAATGCTTATGAAACAAACTAAAATTTCAGAGACACCCCATTTTAGCTAATTGATGAACATTATAATTGCTCTCCAAAACTCAAAAGAAAGCAACAAGGAGAATAAGTGCCAAATCTAAGCAAGCAAGGGTATGAAAAATAATTCTTGGAGACCTACAAAAAAAAGATATATATTAGAAAAATTAAAAACTAAATTAAAACAAAAATGTAAAGAAATAGAAAAATGATGAAAATGGGCATACAAAACTTACCATTAAAAAATATCATTAAAATTTTACTTGATAGATGTTGATTTTATCTAACAAAAGATAACCTATTCTTTTGATTGGAATTAAAATTATGAAGGAGTTGAACCTATTCTTTTGATTGGAATTAAAATTATGAAGGAGTTGTACTCTTGGAACTTTTCATTGGCCCAAAATCATAACTTATTAAATTTAAACTTAGAGCAAATAGTTAATCTAGAAAAATGATGTCTCATGTTCTATGAATCATAAGTAAACCAAATCCATCATAAATGAGAATAAAGATGTGGTTTTTAATTAATTGCAACGACAATTTTTATTTGTCTTTTCATATTTCATAGCAACTCCAAGGTTTTTATAAACTCAATATCAAGCCCCAACCTATGTAGTACTTGTGTGTGTATGGAGAGGACTTAAATATTTTTCAAGATAAATATGGAGTGATATATTAAAAATAAAATAAGCACAAGAAAATTTAAACATAGGTTTTCTATTATCCATTACCTTTGAGTGTTCTGAATTTCCTTCCCAACTGTTTCATTACCATAGTGGTTGCTCAAGAGTGCCTTAAAAAGATAAAAAGATGCATTTTATAGGAAAAAAGAAAAAGAGATGGGCATCCACTAGTAGAATAAATACTAAAATATGAACAGCCACAGGTGATGAACTTCTCGTTAGCCAGGAAGATTGTTGTGAAGAGTAAAAAAGGCCCAACAATGCAGTGAGAATGTATGTCCAACAAATATCCCAAAAGTACTTAGTCATCTCGGGGAATGAATGCGTGGGGTTTGATGAAATTGCAATTAAAAATGCATTCAGCTCTCCAATACCCGAGCAACATGAAAGTCAACCTGAAGATATAAAGATAATAAAATAGGACTCAATGTGAACATAGTGATGGGTCATACTGTCTAGTAATGAATTAATTGACCAGAGGCCTATGAGAATACATAATCTGATATCCTGAGGTTCCGCGATAAGAGGACGCTTCGAAAAATACTTCTTGTTAAATATTTAACCAAGAGTTATGATAAAAAAAATAAACATGAGATCACTATTGGATAGAAACATAATATCGGAAACTTGTATTCAATAACAATTTAATATAACCTTACGAGATTTTGAGACCAAAGAATTCAAGTGGATAAATAGAATAGGTCGTGTGTATCTCGGGGAGGTAAATTTTTGAATGTGTTTTAAAATTATTCTGATATAATATAAACCCAAGAGTTCGATAAGCTTGAATGTCCAAAATTTCGAGGGAAATAATCTCGGAAAAAGAAAAGCACATGATCGAGATTCCAAGATTTACCAGTGAGAGGCTCTAAGTCATTTCAGAAGAAAGGAAATGTGACTAAAGTGGATGAAAATTGAACAAATGTAGTGCAGAGGTTCAACTCAAATTGGAAAAAGTAAGATTTGGAATGGGCAGAGGTAGAATCATGGACAAGAGTATTTGCTGCAAAATTTTGTGATTTTCCTTTGCTTGTAAGCTATTTTAAAAACCATTTAAAACGTAGGAAGCTATAGGCCCATGAACAATTGTTACACAGTATTTTTTCATGCCTCCTGCACTTCCCTGTGACATACCCCAAAGTGCCTGAAACATGACCATAATGCAGTGTACTCATTCATATATGCAGTTCAGATCCTTCCTAAGACATTGATTGGAAAATGCCTTGAGCTTCCCCTAAAGGAAATAACTCTTAAACCTTAATTTGAGAATCGTCCGTCTTATAAGGCTAAAAACCGCAATGGTCGCCTGTTGCACTATGCCAAACATATGATGGCATCGCTATGTTTTCTTGTATACTCGCGATGATCCGAAAAAGGAAATTTTCCCAAAGAGGATGAGAAGCTTCATAAACTAGAAGCTTCCAGATTGGCGAGCTGGAGGTTGTTCAACGTAGATGAGGTCAAATTCTCCCAACTTGGCCTCTGGGTCTTATCCCTATGAGTTACATCCTTGAGATGATGGCCTACTCATATATTTGGAGAGATCCTAACTCCCTTTCCTGGCCTATATATTCATCCTCTCCCATTCCCAAATGGTTAGAGGTTCGTTGGCTTGTTGGTTTATGCCTATTTTCACCCTTATGCTAAGATTGTGTCTATATGCTATTCATTTGGCTTGGAAAAGGAGTGTTTGGAGAGCTTAGCTTGGACTTGGATATTCATTCAAGGACAACCTATCAACATCAAATCTTAGTTGTATGCTTCCCTTTATTTTCTATTAATATACAACTATTGGTTCATTTTCCCTAAATGTGTCATAATTTCTCTTAACATTCTTTGATCAGTTAAGTAGGCTGCTTTTGAATATGCTATTTGAATTTGCATGCCTTATTGTGACTTGATCTCTTTTGCAAGTGCATAAACACTGAGAGCAGCAGGAATGAGCTTGTGACACAAGTTATTCAAGGTCTTCAACAAAGGAGATCGAGATAGCAACGGAACGAGGTAGGCCATCTTCTTCGTCTCTCTTTTCAATTGCAATTTAAGAAAGTGTTTAGTGGATTGTCACTTTGGTTGCTAGACCCACTCATTGGGTTAGAGGGATTGTCTTTATCCGCAAACAGGATTTACCTAGACAACAAAATGGCGACTCGACTAGGGAGCCTATGATCCTTTCCATTCAATCTTTCACCTTGTTTTTTATGATGAGTTTGACCAACCGTCAGTTTTCTAGCTTGTTTTATTTTCTGTAACTATTTTCACTTGTTGGTGATTGCTTTAGGGCATTGATTTTTGTCTAGTCTTGAAGACTTCTTACTTTTTCTTCGTTTTTCTCGCCCATCACGAGTTTTTCCCTAACAGTCACAATGACATCGTGAATTTGTTAAGTACAGTCGCAATTATCGCTCTTTTGCCTATGACAGGTGCGATGATCCCATGGTATAAGATAAAATAGGGTTTATTTATTCTTGTTTTCAGTCTTTATGTCCTCTATCAGCGATTTTCCAGAGTGTCTATGGTTTTTTTGATTGATTGTCTTGATTAATTTGTAAAATTTGTCTCATTGGCTTTGAAGTGAAATCTAATTGAGTTCTGGGGTTTCTAGTCAACTGGTCATCATTTTCTGCTTGTTGGTGTCATTGCGATGTTTTTTCCTAAATGATTGAGTGTTGTTTTCGATGGAAATCATTGAAAACATCGTTTTTCATTTGTTTTAGCTTGTATTTCGAAATTTACTTTTCGTGAAAATGCATTAGATGAGTTTCATTGGAAAGTTATTTTTTGAGATTCACCATTGAAGATAGATCACATTTTTCAGTGATTGAAAATTAAAAACTTTATTAGGTGCATCAAATCATTCAAAATGAAAAGAAAATCATAATTCATATAAGTGCATCTTTGTAAAGTAAAATCATTTTGCTTTCGAAAAAGTTGCATTTAGGATAGTGAAAAGTCAAAATCATTTTTACTTTTGGCATTGCATTTGGAAGACGAAAATGAAAGTTAGTGGAAGGAATTTTTGCATGATGTGTTTCGTTTGATGCATCATTGATTGAAATTTCTTCCCTTGATTAGTCTAGCTTTCATTGAAACGAATGTTTTCCTTTTCTCATATAGTTGCATCTTAGGTGTTCAGGTGACATCATTTCAAGCCCTAAAATTGAAACATAATTGAAGATAAACATTAAAATTTACCTCAATCAATATAAGGAGCATTTGAAACATTAAACGCCCATACTTAGTGGTCTAGGCTAGAGACGTGTTCCAGGATCTATAAAACTCATTAATTGTCATTTGCTGTTGCATTAGACAGTGCTAGCACGAACTTGTGCTCCTCATACTGTCAAGTATATAAAGGGAGACCCTCATAGGTTGAAAACATTTATCCATAAGTTGAGTCTACCGCCATGTAAACGTGATACATTGAAAACAACATTTGGGGAGATTGCCTGCACGTATGTCAAGTCCTTAGTAAATTTATTTGCTAAGGTGTATATTGCAATTCATGATTACTTGGTAATCCTTCTTGCCTAGAGTTACCTAAGTAGTCATTTCGATATTTTTGGCTCCTTAAATGTGAAAAGATCATCGAGCACTTGTCCTTTCAAGCTCGCTAAACCAACAAAAGCGACTAGATTCACCTTTTCGTCCTTTTCTCGACTCTTAAAACATGAAACGGTAAAGTTTTTGTTTCAAATTCTAAAATTAATTAATCACAGAACAACATCCTTCCTGTGGAAATACTCCGTAGTAGATCTTTGGTTGATACTGATGGCAAAATTTCCTGAGTTTACTAGTCAAGGAAACCCCTCAGACAAGAATCCTAGTCCTTTTCCTTCTTTTGGAAATATTGATGCTTCTTATATGGCAACATTGTCCCTTCCTAGATTGACCATTGGTCTGCCATTTTGGTTGTTTTCAACCTCAGTGGTTCCGAGCGTCCAAACTTCTTTTCAATTGAGTTCTCCTCCACCTGAACAACATCAACCTCATGTTGATCCCAAAGTTGACCCCTTGCCTTCTTCGCCTATTTCTTCACCTCGTTCTTCCTCTTCGTTGGTGAAAGTATGGATTCTAGTAATTAGGAAGCTAAGAAGAAGAAGAAGATGAAGATGAAGAAGAAGAAGAAGAAGAAGAAGACGAAGAAGAATAAGCAAAATAAGTAAGGGGGAAACCAAACAACTATTGTTACCGATGCAACTAATGAAGAAAAATTTTCCAACAAGCCCCGGAAAGTAAAATTCCCTTGCATGTTATGTAAGGGTGATCACCCTATTCGAAATTGTCCTGGTATTCCTGAGGTCTTGGAAGTGTGGTCCATAGGTTCACATCGACCTTTGTCATCTGCCTTTGGCGATCATGATGGTGACAAACCCTCAACTAGTAATAGTAAATGGCATGGGAAAAAGGGAAAAGTGGAATTTCCATGTAAGTTGTGTGAAGGTAATCACCCCATTCACCTTTTTCCTCTTATTGATGAAGCTTCCAAGGAGTTGGAAAATGTTATATCTTCTCAACCTCTTCTTCCAACTAGGTATCGAAAGCTTTCCCCTGATCCTTCACTAGTTGATCCCGTGATTGATCAAAAGTCATCTTTGGTCAACCCTTCTCTCTCTGAAAGTGAGTCTCATGAGTTCGTTCTCGACCAACCAGTGGACGATAAAACAGTGGACTTGGTTCCACCTTCAGATAACTGTACCTTTCTGGTAGAGAGTGAACCTCGTATTGCTCAAGTTCTTCTGGTTTCTTTAATTTTAAATGAACTGGAGGTAAATCCTCTTGTTCCCGAGGTGCATGAGAGTAGTTCTCCTATCCCCATAAAGCAAGAGGGTAGTTCTCACGTTCCTACGACACCCCCTCTGAGTAGTTTAGTCACTTCTTTTGATTGGAGTCGACTGGCCGGATACCGCCTTTCGTCTTATGTGTCTTTCAAGATTATAGTACAGGTTTACCATCTAGTCGTACCTAGCATAGTCATAGATGAGGGTGCATCTATTAGCATGGTGTCCTCAACTGCTTGGAAAGATTTAGGTTCTCCTCAGCTTGTCCTGTCACTCATAATATGTTAGCTTTTAATAGAGGAACTAGTCAACCGTTAAGGATCCTTCCTCAGTTACCTATTACTTTGGGAGGAAAGATTGTCTATATAGATGTGATGGTTGTCCAAGGTCCATTGGATTTTAATCTACTCCTTGGTTATGACTATTTTTATGTCATGGGAGCTCTTGTATCTTCTCTCTTTCGAGTGATGTGTTTCCCGTATGAAGGAAGCATTGTGATCATTGATCAACTTACATTCATTGGTCCTAAATCAACTCCCACTCAACCATCATCCATAAATGGTTCTTATGAGCAAACTGTATCACCCCCGCCACAGGTCAATTACGTGGCCACATGTTCCATGCCCACACCTACTAATGATCTAGTAGGTGATGTAGTACACAATATATTGGGGGCATTCGAGCCTGATTTTTCCAATGGATCCCTAGACATGTATCCCTTCCCGAGTGTTGTTCTCCCATCTGATGAAGACCTATTGGAAGTCATGGCCTCTTTTGGTCTTTGAACAAGGACCTTAGAGCAAAGTTCCTTGTCTTGTGTCAAGCTCATTAAAAAATGAAACAAGGGATGGAGCAGAATTCCTTGTCTTGTGTGAAGCTCATTAAAAAATGAAACAAGGACCTTGGAGCAGAGTTTCTTGACTTGTGTCAAGCTCGTTAAAAAATGAAACAAGGGATGGAGCAGATTTCCTTGTCTTGTGTCAATCTCGTTAAGAAATGAAACAAGGACCTTGGAGCAAAGTTCCTTGTATTGTGTCAAGCTCGTTAAAAAATGAAACAAGGGATGGAGCAGAGTTCCCTATGCTGTGTCAAGCTCCTTAAAAATGAAACAAGGGATTTGGGGTAGAGTTCCTTGTCTTATGTCAAGCTCCTTAAAAAGTGAAACAAAGGATATGAGGATAGTTCTTTTACTATGTCAACCTCGTTAAAAAATGAAATAGGTCTCCATGAGCATAGTTCCTTTACTTGTGTCAAGCTTAGATTAGATCTCATACAATCCTAGTCAAATCTTTCACTTGATCTCGTAAGTAAACCTTCATTCCATCCACATGTTAGTAACCCGTAGTCTACTTAGGTGAATGAAATGAAGCTTGGGGGGCATGTACCTTGAATTGAGTCATTATGTTGGGGGCATGCAAACAAATCCAAGCATAGTTTGTTTCCGTTTCAAGCTTGTTTAAAAATGAAACCAAATCCAAGCATAGATTTTCTCATGTTTCAAGCTTGTGAAAAATGAAACCATCATCAAAGTATACTCAAGCATAGTTTCTCATGTTTCAAGCTTGTGTAAAAATGAAACCATTCCCTTTTTAACAGTTGTGATTGTTGTTTTTATCAACCGATTTTTACCAGAGGAGCCTTGGTTTTTTTTCCATTCCATTGTCACCATCTCTTTGGCCAATCATATGCTTTCACTTGGTTGTTTTACCCTTTCCTGAGGAACATCTGCGATGAGTGTTCTTATTAGTTAGCCTCTTGGCCCTTACATGCTTTGAGCAGTTCCATCATCACTGGAACCAATTTCTATATTTTTTTTACCACTCGTTCCTCTAGGAAGAGTCATCTTTCAGCTCTTTTCTAATTCTTGAAATATGAAAATATTGTTGAGTACTTGTCATTTCAAACTCGTTAAAGTAAATGAATTAACATTGTCTTAGAATAGGTTTATCCCTATTTTTGAGCTAAGATTCACTATTTACAAAAAGGAACACCTTGGTTGATATGGTCCAGAGGTTCTCTCGAACATTATTTTCTACCTTTTCGGGTTCTAGGGACAAATTACGAAAAGGGACATGATGGAATTTTCTTTTTTGTTTCTTTTTCAAACTCTCTAAATATGAAAAAGACACAGAGATACTCTTCCGTTGGACTCGTAAAAATTAAACGAAGAAAGGCTTTTCACCATGGCAAGCCTAAGTTTCTCCTTCCTAGGACTCGTAAACTTACTAGGATGGATTCATCTAAAGGATGAACTTATACAACAAGCATATGGTATCCTCTTCAAGCTTGTGTAAAAATAAAGAGTTACTTGCTAGAAATAGTAGGGGGAAAGTAAAAGTGAAGCATCTCTTATATAGGAAGCATTTCGCTCTTGAACATGACACTCATATGTGTCTCGTGTTGGGTTTGGGATATCCTCACTCAATCACTTGTCTTTCCAGGTATGGGTGATCCATTTTTCCTCTCATCTAAATATTCCACTTCGTTGTTCTAACGCTTGGTCCTATTTTGAGTCTATTGTTGCCACACTCCAGAGTCGTGTCGCCAATATGTTCAAGAGAAGTCCTATCTATAGTCTATTACCTATACATTATCTGACTCTTTGCTATAGTCTTGGATCCTACTCGTTTATTCCACTTTATTCCTTATTTCGTGTCAATGATGATGAAATCATTATGACCCTCCTTTGATGGGTCACTTCCTATCGACTTTAGCTCATTATCCAGTAAGATCACTTAGAAACTCCCTTTCAGTACCTTAGAGCTTGCATGCCTTAATGACAAGTTCTTCGCAATCGACGACAGGTTTTCACTATTGGCCTTCAATCGAATGATTCCACAAGTGTTCGACTTCAGCTTCGTTATCACATCCACGGATTATACTGTTGTACCATGAAAGCCATTGTCATTATGGGTGGTTCCTCTCATTCCTGTTAATGGTCCATATCAATGGTCAGTAATCAAGTGGTTTTAAAGCATGTTCAACTGCTACACATTCATTCACATGTTGGAATTCGTACTTTGATCGGGTTGAGATGGAGCAAGAGACCTTGAGTTTTGTCTGATACAACTCTGGCTGCGTGGAGTTATGTATTATTCATGATTGTACACATGTTTCTTCTATATGGATGGTTGTGACCATACCGTGGGACATTACATTTATGATGATCCTTCTATATCAGATGGCTGCGTCCATGACTTGGATCTTAGATTACATATGATCATTCTGTATTGAATGGTTGCGCCCATACCATGGATCCTCTCGTATAGTCCTTACTATTCGGATGACTGTGTCCATACCGTAGATTCATGTTTTTACATATGTATATGTATATGCATCCTTGATTTATAGGTCTCTAATAGTGTTTCTCCTCGTCCTTGCAGAAGCTCATAAAGCATCTCAGCCATCACTCCCTATTCTGCCTTCATGCTTTAGGGGTCATTTGTTACACAATATTTTGTCATGCCTCCTACACTTCCCTGTAACATACCCCAAAGTGCCCGAAACATTATCATAATGTAGTGTACGCATTCATATATGCAGTTTAGATCCTTCCTAAGACATTGATTGGAAAATTCCTTGAGCTTCCCCTGAAGTAAATAGCTCTTAAACCCTAATTTGAGAATCATGGCTCTTATGAGGCTAAAAACCGCAATGGTTGCCTGTTGTACTATGCCAAACTAGCGATGCCATCGCTCTGTTTGCTTGTATACCTATGATGATCCCAAAAAGGCAATTTTCCCAAAGAGGATGAAAAGCTTCGTGATCTAGAAGCTTCTAGAGCGGTGAGCTAGAGGTTGTTCAGTGTAAATGAGGTCAAATTCTCCCAACTTGGCCTCTTGGTCTTATCCCTATGAGCTACCTCCTTGAGATGAGGGCCTACTCCTATCTTTCAATAGATCCTAACTCCCTTTCCCAGCCTATATATTCATCCTCTCTCATTCCCAAATGGTTAGAGGTTGGTTGGTCTATTGGTCTATGCCTATTTGCACCCTTATGCTAAGATTGTGCCTATATGTTATTCATTTGGCTTGGAGAAGGAGTGCTTGGAGAGCTTAGCTTGGACTTGGATATTCATTCAAGGAGAGCCTATCAACATCAAGTCTTGGTTGTATGCTTCCCTTTATTTTCTATTAATATAAAACTTCTGGTTCATTTTCCTTAAATATGTATGTCAATTTCATCATTTAGCTTAACATACCTTGATATGTTGAGTAGGTTGCTTTTGAATATGCTATTTATATTTACATGCCTTTTTGTGTCTTGATCTCTTGTGCAAGTGTATAAACATTGAGAGTAGCAGGAACGAGCCTGGGACGCAAGTGATTCAAGGTCTTCATCAAAGGAGATCAAGATAGCATCAGAATGAGGTAGGCCATCTTCTTTGTCTCTCTTTTCAATTGCAACTTAGGAAAGTGTCTAGTAGATTATCACTTCGGTTTCTAGACCCGCTCATTGGGCTAAAGGGATCGTCTCTTTCTGGAGAATGGATTTACCCAGACAACACAAATCTAAACAAGAAGAAGCCAAACGTTCATTTTCAGATGCATCAATGCAAAGCAAAATATGATTCTTGATTATTCACGAAAATTTGCAAAGAAAATAAATATGAATAGAAGCACAAACACAAAATACAGAAACTCTGATGAGAAAGAAAATACTTCCTTGAACTTGTTAATGGTCTGGAAAGGGCTAAATGATCGCTTTATTCTAAAGCTAATTAAATTTTCTTGTAAAAATCAAGTCTCCAAATCAAGCTAATAAAAATCTACAAAAGGAAGCAAAACATAAATAAGAAATAAACTATGAAGAAAATAAATTAATAGCAGATGAAGATGAACATGTCTATGCATACCTAGAAGAGTCTGATGATAAATTTACTTTATAGATCTCAACATTCTTCTGTGTATTATATTCAATTTTTCATATGTTCAAAATCATCTACTTATTTAATTTGAATTAACTACTAATTAATGAGAAAATTGCATGTGCTTCACATTTAAATTAAGGAAAATATGGTAAAAGTGGCCATAAAGAAATGCTTGTGAATTTGGAAAATCAGTATGCTCAGTTGTAATGATTCTTTGAAATTTCATCATTCCTGATTTTGTTTGAGATTTCAACTTTATGATAAAACTTTGTGAAGAATGATAAACAAGAGCATCACACATGTGTATGATCCAAAGTGCTCTAAGCCACTTTTTTCCAAAATTGAAATGAATAACAAGGGAAATATTTGGGCCTGTTACTTGTTTATTAAAAATCAAATTAAATCGGAAAATAAAAGAAAGGTGAACTAACTTAATCCTACTCCTATTCTGATTGACTGAGAAAGCATATGATTAAGCATATTCATACTTCCAGTGAAGCCATTCTCTCAGTTTTATTTTTGCTCTAATGAAAACGTCAAAAATCAGCAAAAATAAAACTGCAACTAAATTATTAAAAGGAAAACTAAACCTACTATTTACATCAAAGTTTGGAAAAATAAATTTATTTACAAAATTTAAACCTTGAAATTCTTCCAACCATATGCCTACAGGAACATAAAAATCAACATGTATTTCTACTAATGACTGAAAGGAACTCAAAGTATAAAACATAACATCTTCAAATGATGGATCTCCAAATGTTGATGCATGCGTATTATGTGCAAAAGAAAGGGCATGACAAAAAATTTCTCCTCAAATGAATCAATTAAGAGGGGATAGAAATTTAGAAAATTTCTAAAAGAATTATATTATTGGCCAGAATGTAATGATGCACTATCAAGTGCTTGAGTTTGTGAAGAACTCATTTGAAAATCAGAAATAAATTGGCCAAACATGATCATTAAATAAAATTTCAAAATAAGAATTAGCTGATGTTCATGCCTGAAGTTTAGGAATCGATTTTCATACAAGCTTATTAATGCACTTGGTGAGTGTCTAGAGTTTGAATGTTCAAAGTGCCAGTACAATGTGCTCAAAAATTTAAAAGTGAAATTTGAAAGAAACATTAATTCAAACCGAGAAAAATGAAAACGAAGCAGATTCAAATTTACATTAATGTTACAAATAATGGTACAACACGACTAGGATTCATTTGAAAATTTTTCCTTCCCATAAGTGTCAACAGAAATTATGAAGTTAAAATCATTGTTTGCATTCACTTGCGAGGATGAGAAAATTTCAAACTTATGATCCAAAAATGGTATTTCATCGTTGTATGAATCATAAATTGGAATGGATTCATGACTACTAAAATCACTATGATGATTGAATGATTGAGAATGGACCGAAATAATTTCTTGATTAGTGTTCTTTTCATCTTCAAAAATAGATTTGCTTAAGGAATTCGGAATATGAGAGTCAGACAAAACCATTTCTAAAGAGAAAAAAGGCTCAACATTTTCAGTCTTTAAGTCTTCATTATAAATGACTTCATTAGTGTTTTGTTCCTTTGAATGGAATAAATGAGAACGAGACTGAAGATCACATGCAAGATATGAAGAATACCCAGGATCATTGTAAATATTATTAATTAAATTTTCTCTATCAAAATTAGAATTAGACGATGATTCAACATTAAATAAATAATAATGGCTCCTTCATTTTTTAAAATTAAATTTGTGTCCAAGGAGACTGTTAATTGCTTAAAAATTAAATCATCATTACTCAAAAGATCGGGATAGAGACAGAGATAAGAGGTTGAATATAAATACCTGAAAGTTTCTCTTGTTACAGAAGATTTTTCATTTTCTAAAATACAGAATTTAGATTCTTCTATATTTGAATCATTGTAAACGTCGGACTGCTAATCAATTTCTTCATAAAAGTCATATTTTTTGTGCATTTGATCGATCTGAAAAAATTGGCTAAGTTGCTCCATAATTTGAAATTTGTTATCAGCAAAAGAAGATTATACATTAATCACAACAGTTTATGCGTTGTTGACATTCTCTAGCTGATTTAATTGTTGATGATGTATTCGATGATGATTGTTGCTAATGAACTGTGCATCTTGTCGAATTTCTACTTCATCAACATTATGTAAATTTGGAGCAATTTTGGCATAAGCATCATTTATTTTAGTAGCAACAATTTCTGTTTGTTGATTAGTAGTGTTTGCAATTTCATTTTGTGAAGGATCAACGTTGTCGTTTTGAGCAATTGACTCTTCATCAGAAATGGATTTGCTTTATGGTTTTTCATAATTATCACAGGACAAAGACACTAAATTTCATAACCATCCAATTAATTGAAATTGAGGAGGCAAATCTTTGGACCAAAATTGCATTAAAGTTAATTTAAATCTAATGTAAAAATTATCCAAAGTCTCACCTTTCATCCTACGCAATTATTATAATTGATCACACACCTTTTCATAATCATATTCCTAAAATGCGTGAAGGAAAATATTAGAAAATTCATCCCAACAATGTACAGAGGGAATTGGAAAATATAAGCACCAGTATTTGGCTTTACCTGTCAAAGTAAGAGTGAAGATCCTGCAAATAATATCTTCATCAATATTGATTTTTTTGCAACTTAAAATAAATTGAAGGAGATGATTAAAAGCAGATGATGTACCATTATACTTTACCTTAGACATTATCTGGACTGCCTTTATTGGAGTAGTAGTTGGGTGAGGTCCAATAAAGCAACTCCAATAGGTCTTTTAAGTGGAGCCATAGTAATAAAATAAAATCTTAAAGCACAAAATCTTCAAAGACAAAATTTGTCGTGGCACTCCTTCTAGCGCCAAAAATATTGATTGTCAAAAATGACCTTTTTAACATGTAAGGGAGACCACTTGGTCATAGCCCCAACTAAGCTCTTATATGTTTGATATAGTGGTTCCAACTAATTCAGTTGGGTCTAGTAACCCTCTCTCCCTCTCTGCTAGCTTATAGTGTGTTTATTAGTTGCCAATAGAAAGAGAGAAATCAGATTTGCCCTCTTGCAAAGCTCTTGCAAGAAAGTGATCATTAAGTTGACTCTATGGCTCAGCCAAACTGCACATAAGTTCTGCCCTTGTATGAGGGGACTTCTAGACTGCAAAATTAAATGTAAATGTAGATTTACTCTAAGATGCAAGTAAAACTAATTCGATCTCGAATAGGGAAAATGATAACCCTCTCTCAATTCAAGACCAGATAAACTAACTAATAAGGGGAAGAGGATAATTTATATGATTTGAATTCATTATATAATTTTCATTTATTAAATAAGTAGTTTAATGAAAGAGAAAACAAAATGAGAATGTATTTAAACAATAAATAGTTACTGCTTAACACATTCCTATCTCAATGAATTCATATTAATTCGAATTATGTTATGTTCCTCAAAGATAGCTCTTACAAAACTTCAATAGCATAAAGCACTCGATACGACAATAATGCTCAATATCATAATGTGATACACTATTTAGAACAAGAATTAAAATCAATTGCAAAAATTTTGATAACAAAATGGTTAATTTACATCCCAAACAATAGACTGCACAACAAATGAAAAGTAATTGAAAGCATACCAAAATTTCATTACAATAATTTGCAGTCCTTGAGTAGCTTCAACTTGAATAAATTGCCAAGAGTAGTGCAAAACAAGCTTCTCTTTCAGAACTAAAAATACTTTGTCTCTCCATAATTCAACTCACAATACACTACAATAGTGAAAATGCACAGCAAGAAAAATCATAGTCTTTCTTAACCCCAGATTTGAAGTATTACCCTCACCTACAACTATAAGTGTTTTCAGAGCCTCTAGTTGCATAGAATAGGAAATCCTTCCTCATTATCAAAACAGTTATTTAATAATTACAAGAAATCTCAAAAAATGGAGAACTGTTGAGAGTAGATTCTAGATACACAATTAGAGCTACAAATTCCCCATTATGTTCTTTTTTAGTCTCTTTCCATTGCTCCAAAATGTCTCAGATTTGAAATTCTCAACTGATCTCCTGCTTCAAACCAATCAAAACCAAAACAAAATAAATAAATTAAATTGCAAATTAGAAATCAGAAAAACAAACTCTCAAGAAATTGTTAAATCCAAACAAATTCCAAGATGTGATTCCTTCTAATGGATCTGATTAGCCTTTGAATCGACACTGGAGAATGAATTAGTGACAAAAGTTTTCCCAAGCCAATGAAATTTGCCCAAATCAAAATTTGGAAAAACCAATTGTTGTTGCAAATTCATCACTTTTTCTTATGCTGAATTTTTGGGTCATGAAATTATTGAATCAACTAAACTTAACATTCCCAGATTATTCTCATATGACTTAGATTTCAAACGAGCTATTGTGAGTCTCATTTGGACAAGTAAATCTTGAGATACGCCTAACCAAAGATGAAGTGTTAAAATTATCAAACTCTGGAAAAATGTTTGTCTAAACCAAAATTAAGAAATTTTAATTAAAAATTCTAATCCTAATTAATTGTACAATTAAAGTTGAAAAAATGACACATAGAATTCTGGAGAAGAATCGGGTGAGCGACTGAGCTAGGGTTCGAAGGACGAAACCCTCGACGGCGCATTCTGCACGGCGGATCGGGCTCAGGCTCTGATCATTATTCGCTGCAGCGTGACAGAGCTGCAGGGGAACAGCGAACGACAATGGTTCAACCCCAGGGGGGGGCGTCAAAGCCCTCCCCCTCACAGCATAGTACGGGACCTGAAGTCATATTTGGATCAGTGGATCCGGACATACTGAGCAAAGGGAAAAAGCAACAGGAAGACGACAATGATAAGCCAGAAGCACAAGAGACCCAGGCGAATGAACCGCAGGTCACCTCCTCTACCTGCCGACCGGTAGCCAAGGTTAGGCCGCGCATAGAACTGCCTGGAGATAAGATTGACAGCAGGATTGAGTTCATGACAGACCATGCAATCATTGGTAAATTTATAGGGTTTTGGCCAACCGAACGAGCCCTAAATGGATGGATTGCGGCAAAGTGGAAGCCTAAGGGAGCCGTTTCTCTCCAGCTAGGGCCGAAGGGCTTCTTCACCGCCATCTTTTATTGCCTAGAAGATAAATACAGGATCCTAGGAGGGGGTCCGTATTTCTTTAACTCAGCAGGCCTCTATATCACAAACTGGAAACCCAGATTTAACCCTGACAAGGAAGATCTCACATGGGCTCCGGTCTGGATCAGGTTATACTCTCTCCCCGATGAATACTGGGAAGAAGACAGTTTGAAGCGCATAGGTGATGGAGTGGGACAATATATCAGAGCATCTGAGGAAACAAAAACTCGTAAGTATATTTCCTATGCAAGGATCTGTGTTTTTATTCGTCTCAATGAAGCTCTTCCTGATTCAATAACCCTAGCCCATCGCGACGAGGAATGGACCCAGCCCCTGGACTATGAACATGTGTCGTTCAGGTGTCGAAGATGCCATGCACTAGGGCATCTGTTTCGGGACTGTCCACTCTCTGTAAAAGCTAGCCCTCTTGAATCTTCTGACTCCCCATCTCAGGAAGGCTTCACCCAGGTCTCTAATAGAAAGTGTGCACATAAGAAGCCTCTGAATGCTTCCAAACCTCAACCTTCCAATACCCACAACCCTGCCTCCAAGAACAGCTTTGAGTCTCTCAGCGATTTCCCTGAAGATCAACCCTTGGACAACAATAACATCCCTGCCCGCCCATCCTCCTCCACCCACCCCCCCTCTTCCAGTCCCTCGCCCAAATCAAAAACCCCCATTCTAATCCCGACCATCCTAAGCAGGCACCAGAAAGATCCAGAGGAGACCCCCAAGGAAAAGGAGAGGGATGAGACGTCGACTCCCCCAAAGATCTCAGAGATCACTCAAGAAGACACAAGTCAAGCTCAAATAATGGAGGTAGAACCTGAAAGCATAGATCTACACGGTCTGGACATCATTGGATTGGAGCTAGCTTGCAGGAAAGAGGTGTATGACTCAATCTCAGAGACTGATTTAGAAAAGCTGGAAGAGGTCATATCCAGAGCCTTCGACCAACAGCAACTAGGCATTCAACCTGGTAGCGCTTGGGAGAGCAATCTGCGTCCAAAGGACTCCAAAAAAAGAGGGAGAAAGACAGATCTTCAGAGAACAATGGAGGTAGGCAAACTCCTGGTGGACTCAGGGAGATATGCGAAGCTTACGAAGTACTTCAGCCCTACCCAAACCAGTTATCCATGAAGCTTATCTCCTGGAATCTAAGAGGGCTTAACAGCCCCGCAAAATCTAGGATGCTAAAAAACATGATCAAGATGGAAAAACCGCAAATGTGTTTCTTCCAAGAAACCAAATGCAATAGTCATACGCTGGGTCGAATACTTTCAAAGGCCTGGCCAGGTTGCCGCTCAGTAGCCGTGGATGCAACGGGAGCTTCGGGAGGGCTGGCAATCGCCTGGAACACCCAGGCAATATCGCTTACTGACTTCCACGCCTCCCATCACCTCATTCAAGCTGCCTTTCACATTCTGGGCACCAATGTTCATGGGAATTTATCCAACGTCTACTTTCCGCAGGACGGTGGTAGCAAAAAAGTGCTCCTTGACACCACTGAAGCGCTGAATGCTAACAGGCAGCATCAGCTCTGGATAGTCGCAGGGGATTTCAATATGATAACCAAAATCGAGGACAAAATCGGAGGAAGATCCAGACTGGAACCTGAAGTAGAACATTTCAAGGACTTCATCCAAAACGCCTCACTCATCGACATGTCTTTCTGCAATGGAACCTTCACTTGGAGCAATCACAGAGGGGGCAGGCACCAGATCGCCTCCAAACTCGACCGCTTTTTGATCTCGGATAATGCGGTTCATCTAGGTGGTGATTTCACTGCGGAGATTTTGGCACACTCTAGCTCGGATCACTGGCCGATAGCTCTGCATTGGCAGCGACCAGGGGACAGAACCAAAAAACCATTCCGATTTGAAGGTTTTTGGTTAACGCATCCAGCATTCAAGGACTTCGTCAGAACCATATGGATCTCCTTTGTCCCACCAAAAGGCTCAAGGATGTACCAGCTACAATAGAAACTGCGATTCCTAAAAGGCCACCTCAAATGATGGAATCGGGAGACCTTTGGGAATATTTTTGAAGCACAACAGGAGCTTAATCAGGAGCTCAAGGATCTACACCAGAAAGTAATTAACACAGGGCACACGGAGGCAACCTTGAACAAAGAGAAGCACATCTATAATCAGCTCGAAGAAAGAAGGAAGCAGGAAGAAATTTACTGGAGGCAAAAATCAAGGATCAGGTGGCTAAAAGAAAGGGAATGCAACACTAAGTTCTTTCACAACACAACAGTGCAAAGAAGAATGCACAACAAAATTCCTTTCATCCAAAGCCCAGAGGGGACTAAAGAAGAAGAACATGAGAAGATAGAGGAAATCCTCATCAATCACTTCCAGCAGGTACACCAGGAGCAGACGTTGGATCGGAAGAGTGCGATTGAGAAACTTACCAGCAACATTCCTAGGCTGGTTACAGAGGAACACAACGAGTTGCTCATGCGCCCAATTCTCATACACGAGGTAGACGAAGCAATGGCGCAGCTCAAAGAAGGTAAAGCCCCTGGCCCTGATGGTTTTACAACTACGTTCTTTCATGCTTTCTGGGACCTGATTAAAGTGGAGGTTTGGCAAATAGTTGAAGAATCCAGGGCCCTTCGCTGGCTGCTCCCCTCCCTTAACTCCACTTTTATAGCTCTCATCCCCAAAGAGGAAAACTCCATCACCCCTGATAAATTCAGGCCCATTGCTCTCTGTAATGTCCTTTACAAAGTCATATCCAAAGTAATAGCAAACAGGCTCAAACCTCTTCTACCTATGCTCATCTCTCCGGAGCAGTCAGGATATGTTGAGGGCAGACAGATCATGGACGGTATTATCCTCACTCATGAAATCATACATTCGCTCAAGCAATCCAACCAAGCTGGTATGTTACTTAAAATCGACCTCTCCAAGGCCTTCGACAAGCTCAGCTGGTCTTACATTCAACATATGTTGAAAGCTTTTGGATTTTGTGATTCTTGGGTAAGATGGATCATGAGCCTTATTTCATCCTCCCATTTCTCCATCCTCGTCAATGGTTTGCCCTCCCGTCCTTTCAAACCCTCCAGGGGAATCAGACAAGGGGACCCCCTTTCCCCATTCCTATTTGTGATTATGGCGGAAGGACTTGGCAGGCACATCAAGCAAGCCCTCCACTCTAACCAGCTTAGAGGGATCTCTATTCACAGCACCCCGGCTTCCTCTCATCAGCAATTTGTTGATGACACCATGCTCTATGGCTATCCTTCAGCTCAGGAAGCCTCTCGTTTGAAATCCCTGCTCAACGACTTCTCAAAAGCCTCAGGCACTCATGTCAACAGCTCCAAATCTCAAATATTCTTCTTCCATACCCCTCCATCTGTTAAACTCGCCGTCTCCCGTATCCTTGGTTTCCAATCCACTTCTCTCCCCTCCACGTACTTGGGGGCTCCCCTCACTGACTCGGCCATAAAGCAACCTGCATGGCGCGCTCTCCTGGAGAAGCTTGAGTCCAAGCTCAACCTATGGACCAATCGTTCCCTAAATCTGGCTAGCCGGGTTGTGCTTATCAAGTCCATCCTTCAAGCCATGCCTCTCTATCTTTTCTCCATCCTTGCTGCACCTAAGTGGGTCTTAAAGAGATTGAGAAATCTGCAGCGCGACTTTCTCTGGGGAAGTTCAGCTACCAATCGCAAGTGGGCACTGGTTAAATGGGACACTGTCTGTAAGCCCAAAAACAAAGGCGGCATTGGTCTTCGGGATCCTGAGTACAGCAACACCATCATGACGGCCAAAATATGGTGGCAATGGGTGACTAGTCCAGACAAGTTATGGGCCAAAATATGGACCGCCAAATACACCAACAACATGCCTCAAGCAGAGCTCATAAGATTCATGCCCACTACCAATGGGTCACTTATTTGGAACGTAGCCAAATAGCATCATCAGCTCGTTCAGAAACACAGCTTTTGGGAAATACGGAATGGTCACAGTGCTAGGTTTTGGAATGATGCCTGGAACCAGATGCCTAAACTCTCAAGTGTTCTTCCTGCAATGATCATTCCAAGCAGCCAGGAGCAGCAGCAAACCACTGTGCATCAATTCTGGGCACAGGAAGTGGTGAACGGATTTAGGAAATGGCAATCGAGCAATCGAATAACCAATATCACTAGCCTCCAGGAGATAGCAGCACTGGAAAACGAGTTAAAGAAAAGAAGAATCAGGTATGAAAACAATGAGGACATTCTTAGATGGGGCTACCTACCTAAAGGCACATACTCCACCTCCGAAGCCTACAATCTGTTAGGCAACTTCCCCACCAGGCCGGATCCTCTATGGGAAAGGATATGGAGCTTCAAAGCCTGGCCTAAAATATCACATTTCCTCTGGTTGGTTGGGCACAAGAAGATTCTCACCTGGGATAAGCTAAGGAAAGGTAATTTTCAAGGACCTTCCATATGCCACAACTGCTTTCAAAATGAGGAAACCTTGCAGCATCTTCTGGATACTTGCTCAATCGCCAATCAATTATGGGAAAAGGTAGGATTCAGATGTCAAAGGCGATGCAGAGAAGCTGACGGTATCATAGAAACCATCCGTCAATGGCCGAAAAGACCTTATAACTGTGAGATTCTCAACCACTTGTGGAATATTATCCCGGGCACTCTACTATGGAACATCTGGAAGGAAAGGAACATGCGCATATTCAAAAATCAAAGTACGACCATTGAGAATATCTGGAACAGAATACACAGCAACCTCCAAGAAACCATGCTTCTGAGAACATGGACTAAAGAGGATCTCCCCACTACAGACAACGAGAAAAACATCCTAGACAACTGGAAGCTGCAGCTGCTACAAGAGCCCACCATGCATCAGATAGCGAATCGCAAAGGCAAGGAGGTTAGTGGATGGGCTGCCCCACCCATCAACTCATACAAACTCAATTTCGATGGAGCCTCGAAAGGCAACCCTGGGCCAGCAGGATTTGGAGGCATCATAAGGAATCACAAAGGCTCCCTCCTGCAGATCTACTTCGGCAATATAGGATGGGATACCAACAATTCAGCGGAGTTGGAAGGGATGTGGCAAGGGATCCTGGTAGCAAGACGCCTCAATCTTCAACCGCTGATTGTGGAAGGCGATTCTCAAATCCTCATAAACATGGCAACACGCATTCAGAATGGCTCTCAAGCCAGGAAGGTAGCTGATAGCTGGAGATTAGAAGCCAGGCTAAGCAACATTGCTTCTGAACTACGCAATCACAATGCCCTTTCCTTCCATCACACCAAAAGAGAGGGTAATAAGATTGCTGATCTCCTGGCAAATATTGGGGTAGATTGTGACCAGCCCTTCTTAGAAGGCAGTCTGGACATCATCCTAAGCAACCAACAGAAACAGGATTGTGAAAGTCTACTCCACAGAGATGCTGAATCCCCGGATGCGGGTGATGACATGTCAAGGGGGGGCGTGCCACATGCCCAGCATGTGCCGCCCCGTGTTAACCTTAATACGCCTGGTTAAACCGCCGTCAAGGTATAATGGCCCAGCATCGAAGCGATGGGTATTCAATGCAAGGCAGAGGTTCTCGATGGTGGCGCAGAATGCAGTTAATGCTCGACTGCAGAGAAGGAATGGAATACGATATCAACGAAGGATGTGGGTGCATTGGCATGTCGAGGTTCGAAGGGTGCGAGAGCAGAGAAACTGCGAGTCGGTGGATGTTGAGGCCTCTTGCTACTGCAATTCAAGCCGTGGCTGTAGGAAGGGGGGGCAATTCGAGGGATTTCTGGTTCAATTGGAGGCGAGAAGGGTTAACTCTCGCACAGGAGGAGGGCGCTCAGAAATCGTCTCACCAGTGTGGGGATTGGGGCGAAATCTGCACAGTGCCTATTCCCACCTATTCTCTCAAGTATTCGCGGGTGGCAGCGAAGAAGACATTGCCAAATTACGGGAGCGACAGCCTAGCAGACGAGGACCAGGGAGAGGATCCTCTTCTCGAACCCCAGCAGCAGATGAACACCACCATTGTTGTTGCTGCTACTATCATAGGCGGGCAAGAGCCACACAACTCCCAGTCGGGCAATTCTTGGAGGTCGGTAGCTCTAGAGAGGGAGGGCCATTGCTTCCGGCATTCGGCTCCGTGGTGTTCACTCTGGGTAGCTCAATGGACAATGCAGGAGTCAATGCCCACATTTCAGTTCTTTTTACCAAAATCCCTGAAGGAATTGGAGCTGGAAATCCTCTGGGTACGTCGGAGAAACCTCCAGGAAGCTCTGGTGAGGACGCGCTGGAGAAGCCTCCAGGAAGTTCTGGTAAGGACAGCCCTGATGTGTTGCCACCGAGTTCTGGCAATTCGGGGAAGGAGACTGTGCAAGGCACCTCAAACCCAATGGGGCCGGCACCTCAGGGCATTGCTGAGGACAAGTGGAAGGCGATGTGGGAAGGAGTCCCTGAGGGACGGGGGTGGTGCTACGTTGTGGAAGACAAAAGCCTCTGCGAGGACCAGGACACTGAACCCCGGCTCAACACATGTCCTCCTCTCTCAGCCCGAAACCAGGATTAAAGCTTCTGCGGGTATGTCGGTTCCGGATTTCACTATGTTTGTTGGCTGGCAATTTATGCGTCTGTCTGTCTGGTTTATGTTTGTCGGGTCTATTGTCAATTTTCTATACTGTTGGGTTCAGTCAGTTTATGTCGAAAGCCCCTGCGTGGGCAGTCATGGGTCTGTTCAGCGCAATGAGGCCCCTTAGCACGCTGATTCTCACGTCTTTTGGGCCTCCAGCAGCGATTAGATTTTGGAGGGACTCTGTCAGTCTGGAAGTTGATTTTGGAAGTTCTGTAGGTGCTGCCCCTGCGAGGGAGCTTTTTGTTTCAATGTTAAGCTATCCAAGGTGCAACTGCTGGCCCTGGAAAGCCTGTCTCACTGTTTGTAAAGTTTACATGTAAATATAATATAATAGTCTAGATAGTCTTTTAACGATAAAAATTGTACAATTAAAGTTAATTAATTAAAATTATTAAATTAATTATTATTACAAATTATTAATTTAACTAATTAAATTAATTAAAAATACAAATTAAATTAATTAAATTAAAATATATTTAAAATTGTTAAATTAATTAATAAATTAATTTCAAAATAATATATTAAAATATTAAAGAAAACAAATTAGGAGTGCCTTTTTGGTTCATATGAATGATTCGTGAGTAAATGGAGGGGACTTTATAAAAAGGAGTGCGAGGCATAAGGTGTTTCGAAGGGTGCTTTAAATTTAAGTTTCGAAATGGAAGCTTCAAAATGGGAAGGCCCGATATAAGGAGCTGACACTAGGTGTCGAGAGGTATGTCATTAGAGGAATGATTATGGGGAGGAGGATTTCAGAAGGAGATTTAAAATAGAGTTTTAATATTAAAAAGTTTGGAGGTCCCGAAATGGGAAGGGAGGTGGGATAAGTGTATCGGGCATCCGAGGATGAGGGGTCTCGGAGGTTTGAAAATTTTCGAGAGTTACGAAACGATGGAGTTCAGAAATGGCGTGTTTCCGAAATGAGGTGGGACCGATATAAGGTGGACGTTAGAGGAATAAGGTCGGGAGTGAAGGATTTTAGAGGTTTGAAAATTTTGGGAGCTATAACAAATAGAAATCACAAAATTGGAGGATGTGAAATGAGGAGAGGGAGGACAGGAAGAAGAGGATGACCATATGGAGTGGTTACTTCTCTCCATAAATTACAACTACTGTTCAATATTAAATTAAATAAAAATAACTACAACCACTTTGTAATCGGTACTCATGAAAAACTATAACCATTTGAATTTTGGGATTTCATAAGTTTGAATAATTTGGAAGTAGAATTCGCTTCCAAAATCTGATAGCATATAATTTTAATTTATCTACAAGTTTAGTTGCGGTGGTTTTGTAGGACCATTAATAAAATTAATTAATTAATAAAAATCAATATTTATAATTAATAGCTAAATAGTTAACAAAAATTAAAATAATATACATTTTAGCCCAGATGGTAAAAATAATCAAACTTCAGAAAGGCGTTATCTACAAATTGTGCATCTAAATGAGATGAAATGAGAACCAATGGAAAAATAACGAAAAATTGAATGCAATGAAGCAATCAGAAGAGAAATCTAAAGAAAATGAAAATCTCACAAAATTGTCAGATACTTAACCAAAAGAAAATATTATAAGGCGATTTGGCCAAAATTTACGAAAAGGGTCCCCATTATTATTATGAAATAAGTTAAAATTGGGGTGTTGTGATTTCACCACAATAGGTACCGAAGTACAAACTCTCATAAGCTAGAAAATGAGAAAAATTTGTACGAAAAAAAAAAAAAAAAAAAAAAAATCATCTCTAAAAGAGAGAAAGATTGTAGTGCTCAAATAAATATAGAAGTTGTTAGGTCCCTATAATACTAATGATTCCCTCATTACTATTGTTGTTGTATCCCTTATTCTTATTGTTATGCCCCTATTGTCCCCATATTGTTATTATTGTGCCCCATAGAATCACACTATTGTTATTTTTGTGCATTTATATTATTATTGTTAGGTCGGCTTTGGTTATATTGTGGCTCCTTAGACTCCTATATATAGAGAGGAGGTTTTTTCATTTGAATCATCTAAGAATTGTTCATTTGTGTAATGTAAAGGAGATTTCCCCCTCGAAGAGGCTTATTTCTAAGACATTAATCTATCTTTTCTATCTTTTTGTGAGCTGGTTTCATAACATTTTGTATCAGAGCTTCGGATTCTAGGGTTTTGTTGCTCCAAACAGGTCATCGTGGAATTTTCTCTATAATGTTTTCGCTACAAAGTTTCAGAAGCTAAAAAAACCCATTTGAGATGGAATTGGTCTAACCTCGAGCCCGAATTTCAGATCTTGTCTCACTATATTTTCGGAGATATAATCTAAGGAAGTTAGGGTTTTTGCAGACCCTCAAATTACATTCCAAACAGGTGACCTTGGGAAAATCGTCATAACTTTCACTCTGAGCATCAGATTGAATTTTCGTAAGGAGTTATAGAAAGAGGACGGACTATAGTTTTCTGGGTATCATTTTTCAGAACCTAAGGTTGAAACAGTGATCTACGACACATCGTACAAGTTAGCTCTACTGAACCAATCTATACTCAGGTCATCGTGGGAGATTTGACATAACTCTTCATTGGAGAATCCAATCTTGATCAGACTTACAGGGTTAGAAATATTACTCAGAGGGTTGCCACAGAAAGAAATTTTAGATCTTGGAGATCCAAAATTACAGAGATACATTAGATTCAATATAGAGCTCCTACAAAGTGAAAAAAGGAGTATAGTCTTTTTAAATTTTTGCATAAGCTTGGTTTGAAAAATTAGTTTGAATGAATTCAAAGGGCATAGTGAAGCATTATTAACGATAATTGATGCCCCAAAGAAATAAAATAAAAACACCTAGTAAGCAACCTAAAAGCTCTAGCTTGACTCATGAAGAATATGAAGAAATGCAACATGATATATCAAAATTATGAGACCAAGTGCAACAAATTTCACTTGCACAAAAGGTAACAGAAGCTAAGATGGATGGTTTAAAGAAAAACGTAGAAGCTAAGATGTATGGCGTGGAAGCTAAGATGGATGGTTTAAAGAGAGGCGTAGAAGCTAAGATGAAAGGTGTAGAAGTTAAGATGAATGATGTGGAAGCTAAGATGGATGGCATGGAAGCTAAGATGGATTATTTAAAGAAAGACATGGAAGATTTGAAAACAGATTTGACAAAGTTTCTACAAGAAATGCTTACTAATGGCGAAAAGGTAGTAAAGGAAACTCATGATGAGAACAAAATAAATGTTAATCATGATTTCATAGACTCTAACGTTAGATCAAAGAACCACCATGTTCCAAATATCAATATGAGGAAGTTTGATGGCAAGGATCCCGCAAAATGGATATTACAGATGGAGCAATTTTTCGATCTCCATAATGTGCAAAAAAAACAAAAGGTACGCATTGCAATTTTATATTCGGAACCAAATCAGTTTGTATGGTATCGATGGCTTTGCTCTCATAAACAAATTGTCACATGGGCTATTTTTACGGATGAAATGATAGCACATTATGAGAATACAAAAAACAACACTTTTTTTAGCCAATTGATAAATCTCAAACAAAAGGGTTCAATGATGGAGCACATTGAGGACTTCCAAAAATTGAATATAAGGGTAAAAGATATTCCAGAGGAGCATAATATTGATGTGTTCATAGGGACTTTAAAAGATGACATCCAACATGAGGTTCGCCTTTGGGAACCGGATTCATTGGAGAAGGCATTTAGGTTGGCAAGAAAAATGGAAAGAAAATTATGGCAACAAGGAAGCCTACCACTCACAATCATAAAGATGGAAGTGTTGCTGCCCCTAGCCATCCACAACCTACAAGGTTGACACCACAACAATTGGAAGAAAAAGGAGAAAAAGGGCTTTGTTACAGTTGTGACAGCAGATATACTAAAGGTAATAAGTGTGCCAAGAAGAAATTATTTTACATAAATTGTGAAGAGGAGGAAGAAAAGGAACAAGAAATGTCAAAAGAAGAGGATATACACCAGGAACAAACACTAGAAAAAGAAGAAATGAATCCGACCATATTTTGTAATGCATTGGCTGGAATTACCACTCCTCAAACTATCAAGATAGAAGGGCATATCAAGAAGAAAAGGGTAATAGTGTTGATTGATTCGGGAAGTACCCATAATTTTATTCATTGTAAGATAGCCAAGGAATTGAATTGCTTTCTTTATCCAGCACTAGAGTGTCAAGTGATGGTTGCAAGTGGAGGAACCATAAATTGCTTAGGAAAGTGCCATAATATCAAGTTATCCATGAGAGAATATGTATTGAATAGCCCAATGCTTTCCATTCCAATGGGTGGTGCTGATGTTGTACTAGGAGTCCAATGGCTACAATCCTTGGGTACAATAGCTTTTAATTTTCAAGAAGTTTTCATGAAATTCTCTTCAGAAGGAAAGGAAGTTGAATTAAGGGGTATCGGAGGGAAACCAGGAAAGATAATTAGCTCTAACGGAATCACAATGCTTCTAAAGAAATAATAGTGAGGCATAATTGCACAATTATGTTCACTAGAGGTTCCCACATCAAAATCATCCATTTCACTATATCTCCAAAAAGTTTTGGACAATCATTCAAAGGTATTTGAGACTCACAAAGGCCTCCCACCTATTCGTGATCATGATCATGCTATTAATTTGATTCCAGGAAGTGTTCCTCCAAACATCAGGCCTTACATATATCCTTATGTCCAAAAGAGTGAAATTGAACGTACGGTTGCAAAAATGCTAGAGGCTGGTATACTTCAACCTAGTCAAAGTTCTTTCTTTTCTCCAGTGGTATTGGTTCACAAGAAGGATGGATCATGGCTCCCACATCGAAATCATCCATTTCTCCATGTCTCCAAAAAGTTTTGGACAATCATTCCAAGGTATTTGAGACTCACAAAGGCCTCCCACCTATTCGTGATCATGATCATGCTATTAATTTGATTCCAAGAAGTGTTCCTCCAAACATCAGGCCTTATAGATATCCCTATGTCCAAAAAAGTGAAATTGAACATATGGTTGCAAAAATGCTAGAGGCTGGTATACTTCAACCTAGTCAAAGTTCTTTATTTTCTCCAGTAGTATTGGTTCATAAGAAGGATGGATCATGGCGCATGTGTCCAAATTATAGGGAGCTCAAAAAGCTCACTATTAAAGATAAATTTCCCATTCCTGTCATTGATGAATTATTGGATGAATTGCATGGATCAATTTACTTCACCAAGTTGGATCTTCATTCAGGATATCATCAAATCAAAGACTAAAAACATTCCCAAAAGAAAATTTAGAACTCATGAGAGTCATTATGAATTTTTGATCATGCCTTTTGGCCTTACTAATGCACCTTCTACATTTCAAGGTTTGATGAATTCTATTTTCAAACCCTTCCTTAGAAAATTTGTGTTAATATTTTTTGATGATATACTAATCTACAGCAAGTCTTGGAAGGATCATGTCCAGCATGTTGACATGGTGCTCAAACTATTGGAGGAGAAACAATTATATGCAAAAATTTCCAAATGTTTCTTTGGAGTACAAGAGGTGAAATATCTAGGTCATATTGTATTTCATGAAAATGTTAAGGTAGACCCTAGCAAAATTAAAACGATTAAGGAATGTGTTAGTGTCAGTCTTCCCAGCCTTCCTCCAGTGATCAAATGTGCTCTTACAAAGTGATTTTGAAGTGTCAAGGTCAAATTTTGTCATTTCAGTGAGTCTTCAAGCAAAATTTGGTCACTAGGCATTAGGTCTGGGGTTTGCTTTTACTCCTTCTAAATTTGTCCAAATGGCGGTCCATGTCATCATTCAACTAAGTCTATCATCATTCAGATGGTTGCTATCATCATATTAGGTTCCATTGGGTCATGTTACCCCTTATTCATGCTTCAGTTGTGCCTAAGCAAGGTCATTTCCCTCTCCTAGGGTTTTGAAGCCAATTCCTCTTGGACGGTCAAATCATCGGCAAAACTTGTTTCCTGATGTTCATACACCTTCCCATATCCTTAAAGTACCTTATAAAACACTTCCCATCCCTTAGATCCGCCAAATTTCTCATTTTTGCACAAACCCTAGTTTCTAGCTACAACCTGGCAATTTTCTAGGTTGGGCCTGTGTTTTGCCCTTTTGGACCCCTTCCCCTCACTCAATCTCTGAGATTCCACTTTCCCCTGCTTCCTAACATCCCTCCCTACTTCCAAAAATTTCCCCATGAATTTAGAAGCCCCCTATCCCCTTCATTTCGCCCCATTTCGACAAAATTCCTTGTTTCACACATCGGGACAAGTTTCACTCAAATGATATTTCAGAGCAATCAAAGATGAATTTTTGGAAACTGAGAGAGGTTTTTGTCCATAACATGCCAACGAAGAAAAACCTCCTTCAATTTTTGCACAGGTGTCACGGTTTGAGAGCAATGTCAAGAATACCGTTGCCTTAGGAGAATCAAAGACACCTCTGAAGAGACCTTGGGAAAATCAAGTTTTCTCCTAGCTTGGTTGGCCAAATGATTTGCTTGATGGATAAAATGATAACTAGACACAAATATTTTCCCATGAGCTATCATGAGCTCAATTTGGGGTTGAGGAAGGCATTCAAAAGTTGACTGCAACAGCACTCTTCCTTGAGGTAGCCTCATTTGGCACTTTTTGACCAGTCTTGGTAGATTTGATTTTTGACAAGACAAATCAACTCCAAATTGAAAAATTCTAGTTAGGTTGGAAAGTAGACTCAAAGAGCTTTCCAACGAGCTATCCTGCGCCCGATTCCGACACCGGGAAGGCCTCCAAAATCCTCCTGCAAAAGCACGACCCGTTGGGTGGTGCGGGACCCGTTGAGAGCTCTTCTGCAGTTCAAAAAATCAACGTGCGCGACCCGTTGGGAGGGGCGCGACCCGTTGGGGATTTCTCCACAGAAATTTGCCAGTAAGCTGCCAAATGACCCCAAATCTCTTCAAGGTTGCAGGTAGGCCTCTGATCATCAAAGTATTTTGCTTGATAGAGAAAAATGAGCATGGGAAATGTGTTTTAATGCCATCAAGTTGAAATGAGAAGTTCATGTATATTTGCTTTAAAAATGTCAAAATGCAAGTAGAGATAGGGTTTTGTTTTGCTGCTCTCAAGGTTATCCCTTTCACCCCCTGAGGTTGTTCATGAGGAGGGAAGGCCATCACAGTAGCATGATATTCTTGAGACCAGACATGTCAGCTCCACTCCTTTGGTCACTTATCAGAAAGGCCCAAGGGCCTTATTTGCAGCAGCTAGGCGAGTACTATCTCCACAGCAGGTGGAAGGGGTCTCGCCTTCATCTTCAGCTCAGCGAGTGTTATCTCCACATCAGGTGGAAGGGGCCTCGCTTTCTTCACCAGCACAGGTACTGCAGAGGGGCAAAGAGCCCATGATTCATGAGGATCCGGTGATTGATCTCGAGGCCAGTTCTCCTAGCCAAGAGGCGAAGGAGATCATTCAGCATCTTAGGGCTGAAAATGATGTTTTACAGAGGAGACTTGAGGGTGCCCAATGGACCATCACCTACCTGGAGCAGCGGAACACACAGCTAGAGGAGGAGAAGGCACTTGATGAGCTATGGAGGATTCGTAGCGACCGAGTCTTGAACCGTAGGAGGCCCGGTGATCCATTGCCTGCTGACCAAGAGTCACTGCTCATTCAGGAGAATGCCCACTTGGAGAGGCTGTTGGCTAAGGCCAACCAAGAGAAAAAGCTGTTGAGAAACATGAAGAATCACTATTGGGCAAGAATGCATGTATGCAAATCCAAGATGAAAATGTTCCAAAGGAGGTTGTCCGAGGCTCTTAGGCGGAGGAAGAAGACCAATCCACTCCGTATCTTGGCTGAGGCTTCACTCAAGGATCATGGCACCCACTAGCCTAGCCATAGCTCAAATCCCAAAAAATTATGAAAATTTTGGGTAATTTTGATGATTTTTGGAAATTTACAGGTTTTGCCTCCTCAACGGGTCTCACCCCGCGCGCGACCCTTCATCAGGGCAACTTCATTTTGCAAAAACTCAGCATTTTTGGATTTTTCATGCAAAGTTACATATGCCTGTGGATGGACTTGAGTTTTTATGGATTTTTGGGCCTCCAAAAGGTCAAAATACATGCAAAATTTGACTTTCTGCCCCCTTTTTGAGTTGCAGAAACCAGTCTTGGGAGAATTGAGTTTTGGCTCAGCAAATGACCTCCAAATTCAAAAATTCTAGTTGGGTTGGAAATTAGACTCGCAGACCTTTCCAACGAGCTATCCTGAACCTAATTCTGACACCTGCAAGTGCCTCAAACAGAGCTCCCAATGTGCGCAACCCGTTGAGCAGACTTTGCCAGATTTCACTGTACAGCTCGGAAAAGCACAGTTTGACTTGGTTTGACTTTTTGGGGTTGAAGATGATTATCTTTGATGTAATTTTGGTAACTCTAAGACACTTTTACTCTTGTTTAACACTTCTAGAAGATTCATTTATGTAAAGGGTAAAAATTGAATGTATGAACTGGTTTCCAAGTTTATAGAGGCAAGTTGTTTTGACTGCCTATTTTGTAGTGCTTAGTTTAGAATTAGTTGAAATAGTTCCTAGAAGGATGAGATCGACCCCTAGAGACAAGGGAAGAGGTTGGCTTGCCTATATTATGTATTTTCTTAATCATTTTCAGGGGTTGGAAGGTTGGACTCTTGAGGGAGAAGCTATCATTGTATTATTTCACTTGTATCTCTGCAATTTTTGGCTAAGGAAGACCAGGGTTTTGCAGTCATCTTTGGGATTCTTGTGGACTCATGTGTTGATGGTGTGTTTCTTCATGTTCTTGTAAGCTTTGTTATGTGATTCATTTCCTTTCTTTACTGCTGCGCATTAAACAAATGAAGTGTTAAAGTATGAATTCATGCTAGCCATGCTCTGCTTTTAAATTTGTTTAATTTCAATGTTTTCTACTGTCTAAAGGGAATTCAAAGTCAATGTTTGCTCTCTTTAGCTCCTCATCTTTCATTCCTGATCATCCATCTCAAGTTAAGGCATCAATACGGTTTCCTACCTCGCCCCAAAGAACTCCCTGCAGAAACTGTGTTCAATCCCCGCACCCAAAATTGCAATTCCTCAATCTGCCACCAAAATCCCAAAAAAAACAAAACCCCAAATCAACCTTTTAAATCAGTTTACTAGCCTAATATTAGTGTTATCTTGTTGGTCATCTCATCCCATTGAAGATCTATCGAGATTGACCGGAGAGAGCCTTCTCCTGCCCCGTAGGGCTAGCTACGAGGCTGAATGGTTTGATGTAGCCTTGAGGTTTACCTTTCTCAGCCTGAGGTGAAATTTCAAGCGCTAACATACTGGCGACCATACTGGGGAGAACAAACTTGTCTGTGGAGTGATGTGTTTGTTTCATAAGTCTTAGACGGAGCCTGAAGTTACGCCAGGTAGCCTTCGAAAACGCTCTTGTTTTACATCAGCGTTAGTAGATAAACGCTGCTTCAGTCAATCTCTGTGAGCTTGTGAATACAGCACTTCATTTGCATTCTACCCCAGTACATGTATCAAGTTCAGATCTGAATGTTGATGGTGGACAACGATCAGGCACTTGACAGGCTGAAATCATTCACTTGGCGACTCTAAATCACTTTTGAGATCAGATCCAAAGACTCCACTGGAGGATGATCCCGACCAGAAGAAACATGAAAGGACAACATGGACAGATCAGGTATTCAAGTTGGAATTTCATCCAAGACATTTTGTTCTTTTTCATAAGTTATTTCTTCTCTTTTCCCAAGAATGTTAAGAAGGCTTTGCAAAGTATATTGTGTTTGAGAAAAGATCCCAGGCCTGCAGTTGATTCTTTCCCTTTGAAGATTGTGAATACCAAAGATTTGCATACCTTTGAGCTTGATCAAGACCTTTCTTCTAAATTTTGTGATGACCATCTTCAAATTGATGAGCCCCAAGCAACCAAGACTGATTCTATACCTGCTGTACATACTCCTATACCTTGTAAAATTCCAGATCGGTATAAACCTCTTGTTTTACCTTCTGTTCTTCATTCTTTCCCCAAAAACTATGATCTATACTTGCCGAGGTTTGATGGTGAATGTAAGAATGTCAACGCTGAGCAACATGTGCAGAATTTTGAGTCTTTTCTGGATCTTTTTGAAGTTGATGAAGAAGATGTCAGTATTAGGCTTTTTGCTCTTTCTTTGCAAGCCAAAGTGAAGAGTTGGTTCAAAGCCTTTCCTGATGCAAACATTTCAGATTTCCAGCAGTTTGTCAAAGTTTTTCTCGACAGGTGGATGATCGGGCAGAACCTTCTCTTGATCGTAGAAGAGTATAACCAGCTGAAAAGATTGCCAGGGGAAACAGTACAACAGTTTTCAGCCAGATTTAACCAAGTTTATTATTTGATGCCAGTTGATATTAGACCTACTCCTAGATCTGCTCTCTTGCACTATCCGGGTGCCTTTGATCCAGAGATGGAGTTTCAGCTGAGAGAAAGGGATATTGCAACACTTCACGAGATGCAAAACAGTGAAGTAAGTGTAGAAGCTCATCTGCTGATCCGAAGGGCAAGGTTGAAAGAAGAAGAGATGAAAAACATAGATCCGGAAAAATCAACATCTTTAGAGGTGAAGCTTGACATTTTGGTAAGTGCCGTGGAAAAGATGATGGACAAGATCAACACAAGAAATGATTATGATGTTCAAGATCATGGCATGCTGATTGAAGAAGAACAAGTTGCTGATTCAAAATATTTTGTTTCTGATCCCAGTTGTCATAGTGATTGTTTTATAGATCATTGTGAAGAAGAGAGAGTTGTTGATATGATGTGTATGTTTGATGATGATTTGCCTCGGTTTGATGAGTATGATGATGATTATGTTCTCCAAACAAAAGCTAATCTTACAGACAAATCAGCAGCTAGTTTGTGGGAGGAAGAAGTTCATTTTTAGCAGCTTGAATACAATGTTCAGCCATCATATATCAGCTATGACATTGACGAGGAAAGTGCAGCAGAGTTTGAAGTAAGTGAAGGATCTTTGCCTTTTTGTTTTGATTCATGTCAGTTCATTAAAGACAACTTCCATGAAATTAGAAATCAGCTGTCAACAAGTCTTGATCTAGACCATCTTGGAGGCAATAAAAACCTTGTTCCAGACTTCTCATATTCAGATTTGCAGCCCCCAAATGCCATTGGTTTTCAAGTTGCAGATGAAAGCATGGAAGCTGACATATTTGATCAAATGATATAAGAAGGTGACTCCGTACCATTCTGTTTTGAATCATTTCAGTTTTTGAAGGGTAGATTGCATAGTAAATCTTCAAATGAACAGCCTATAACAAATCAACAATCTCTCAGTGTAAATGTTGAGGATGAGACAGATGACAAAATTCTTGAGCAGCCTGTAGCATCAGATTTGCAGCCATCAAATGAAATTGAAGGGCAGATTACAGATGAAGCTGTGGAAGATGAAATACATGATTTGATGATGCAGGAAGATTCTATACCCTTTTGTTTCGAAGCATTTCAGTTTATAAGGCAGAATTCTCATAAAATCTCTCAAGAACAAGATGAACAGCTAGAAGGATGTCATACATTTTCAATGGATACATTGCAGCAGTCTTTTCAAGTTTTTCATGATCCAATAGGTGATGTTTTGGATGAGGTTTGCAGTCAAAGTCTTTCTCCATTGACTACATGTGAGCTTGAAACATGTGCTGATATGAATTTGATCTGGCAGCCGGTTTCTTTGTCATTTTCAGCAGAGGTCTCGTCACAAGGCTCAGATCAAAGTTTGCATTCATGGTATGAGGAGAAGAGAAGTAATCCATTGGATGAGCTAAGTTCCAGTGTGCTTGAATTTCATGATCCTTATGCAATGTTTTTGGAGGCGGATAAAGAATTCATATCATCCAACGGATCTGTTTCCAAGTTGTCATGGGAGATGCCTTTAAGTAGTTCTCTCTTGTTGGTCATAAGCGAGAACTTGTGGAGAATTCGAACAGCAGATTGGATACTTTCTTGGTTACATTGGTTGTTTCATTTCACTTGATCAGGTGATGTATGAAACTGTTAGAGTAGGTTTTGATGAATAAGCTCCCCTTTGAGCATCATTTTCAGTTGGTCGGTTGTGTTTAAGTATTGAGTCAGTTTTTAGTTGAGTGAGAGTCAATTTGTGTTGTCAAGTCATCAGTTTTCAGTCATGCATTTCAACTTGAGTTTTTCACTCCATTTCCCAATAGATTGAAAGGCACTGGTCTGCACTCCCAGAGGTCTGAGGTTCTTGGTAGCTCCAGGGAGCTACCATCCCCATTGGAGCCAATGTTAGTGTCAGTCTTCCCAGCCTTCCTCCAGTGATCAAATGTGCTCTTACAAAGTGATTTTGAAGTGTCAAGGTCAAATTTTGTCATTTCAGTGAGTTTTCAAGCAAAATTTGGTCATTAGGCATTAGGTCTAGGGTTTGCTTTTAATCCTTCTAAATTTGTCCAAATGGCGGTCCATGTCATCATTCAATTGCGTCTATCATCATTCAGAGGGTTGCTATCATCATATTAGGTTCCATTGGGTCATGTTACCCCTTATTCATGCTTCAGTTGTGCCTAGGCAAGGTCATTTCCCTCTCCTAGGGTTTTGAAGCCAATTCCTCTTGGACGGTCAAATCATCGGCAAAACTTGTTTCCTGATGTTCATACACCTTCCCCTATCCTTAAAGTACCTTATAAAACACTTCCCATCCCTTAGATCCGCCAAATTCCTCATTTTTGCACAAACCCTAGTTTCTAGCTACAACTTGGCAATTTTCTAGGTTGGGCCTGTGTTTTGCCCTTTTGGACCCCTTCCCCTCACTCAATCTCTGAGATTCCACTTTCCCCTGCTTCCTAACATCCCTCCCTACTTCCAAAAATTTCCCCAAGAATTTATAAGCCCCCTATCCCCTTCATTTCGCCCCATTTCGACAAAATTCCTTGTTTCACACATCGGGACAAGTTTCACTCAAATGATATTTCAGAGCAATCAAAGATGAATTTTTGGAAACTGAGAGAGATTTTTGTCCAAAACATGGCAAAGAAGAAAAACCTCCTTCAACTTTTTCACAGGTGTCACGTTTTGAGAGAAATGTCAAGAATACCGTTGCCTCAGGAGAATCAAAGACACCTCTGAAGTGACCTTGGGAAAATAAAGTTTTCTCCTAGCTTGGTTGGCCAAATGATTTGCTTGATGGGTAAAATGATAACTAGACACAAATAGCTTTGCAATGAGCTATCATGAGCTCAATTTGGGGTTGCGGAAGGCATTCAAAACTTGACTGCAACAACACTCTTCCTTGAGGTAGCCTCATTTGGCACTTTTTGACCAGTCTTGGGAGATTTGATTTTTGACAGGTCAAATCAACTCAAAATTAAAAACTTCTTGTTGGGCTGGAAAGTAAACTCAAATACCTTTCCAACGAGCTATCTTGCACCCGATTCCGACACCGGGAAGGCCTCCAAAATCCTCCTGCAAAAGCGCGACCCGTTGAGAGCTCTTCTGCAGTTCAAAAAATCAACGTGCGCGACCCGTTGGGAGGGGCGCGACCCGTTGGGGATTTCTCCACAGAAATTTGCCAGTAAGCTGCCAAATGACCCCAAATCTCTTCAAGGTTGTAGGTAGGTCTCTGATCATCAAAGTATTTTGCTTGATAGAGAAAAATGAGCATGGGAAATGTGTTTTAATGCCATCAAGTTGAAATGAGAAGTTCATGTATATTTGCTTTAAAAATGTCAAAATGCAAGTAGAGATAGGGTTTTGTTTTGCTGCTCTCAAGGTTATCCCTTTCACCCCCTGAGGTTGTTCATGAGGAGGGAAGGCCATCACAGTAGCATGATATCTTTGAGACCAGACATGCCAGCTCCACTCCTTTGGTCACTTATCAGAAAGGCCCAAGGGCCTTATTTGCAGCAGATAGGCGAGTACTATCTCCACAGCAGGTGGAAGGGGTCTCGCCTTCATCTTCAGCTCAGCGAGTGTTATCTCAACATCAGGTGGAAGGGGCCTCGCTTTCTTCACCAGCACAGGTACTGCAGAGGGGCAAAGAGCCCATGATTCATGAGGATCCGGTGATTGATCTCGAGGCCAGTTCTCCTAGCCAAGAGGCGAAGGAGATCATTCAGCATCTTAGGGATAAAAATGATGTTTTACAGAGGAGACTTGAGGGTGCCCAATGGACCATCACCTACCTGGAGCAGCGGAACACACAGCTAGAGGAGGAGAAGGCACTTGATGAGCTATGGAGGATTCGTAGCGACCGAGTCTTGAACCGTAGGAGGCCCGGTGATCCATTGCCTGCTGACCGAGAGTCACTGCTCATTCAGGAGAATGCCCACTTGGAGAGGCTGTTGGCTAAGGCCAACCAAGAGAAAGAGCTGTTGAGAAACATGAAGAATCACTATTGGGCAAGAATGCATGTATGCAAAGCCAAGATGAAAATGTTCCAAAGGAGGTTGTTCGAGGCTCTTAGGCGGAGGAAGAAGACCAATCCACTCCGTATCTTGGCTAAGGCTTCACTCAAGGATCATGGCACCCACTAGCCTAGCCACAGCTCAAATCCCAAAAAATTCTGAAAATTTTGGGTAATTTTGATGATTTTTGGAAATTTACAGGTTTTGCCTCCTCAACGGGTCTCACCCCGCGCGCGACCCTTCATCAGGGCAACTTCATTTTGCAAAAACTCAACATTTTTGGATTTTTCATGCAAAGTTACATATGCCTGTGGATGGACTTGAGTTTTTATGGAGTTTTGGGCCTCCAAAAGGTCAAAATACATGCAAAATTTGACTTTCTGCCCCCTTTTTGAGTTGCAGAAACCAGTCTTGGGAGAATTGAGTTTTGACTGGGAAAATGACCTCCAAATTCAAAAATTCCAGTTGAGTTGGAAAGTAGACTAGCAGATCTTTCCAACGCGCTATCCTGCACCCAATTCTGACACCTGCAAGTGCCTCAAACAGAGCTCCCAATGTGCGCGACCCGTTGAGAAGATGTGTGCGACCCGTTGAGCAGACTTTGCCAGATTTCACTGTACAGCTCGGAAAAGAACAGTTTGACTTGGTTTGACTTTTTGGGGTTGAAGATGATTATCTTTGATGTAATTTTGGTAACTCTAAGACACTTTTACTCTTTTTTAACACTTCTAGAAGATTCATTTATGTAAAGGGTAAAAATTGAATGTATGAACTGGTTTCCAAGTTTATAGAGGCAAGTTGTTTTGACTGCCTATTTTGTAGTGCTTAGTTTAGAATTAGTTGAAACAGTTCCTAGAAGGATGAGCTCGACCCCTAGAGGCAAGGGAAGAGGTTGGCTTGCCTATATTATGTATTTTCTTAATCATTTTCAGGGGTTGGAAGGTTGGACTCTTGAGGGAGAAGCTATCATTGTATTATTTCACTTGTATCTCTGCAATTTTTGGCTAAGGAAGACCAGGGTTTTGCAGTCATCTTTAGGATTCTTGTGGACTTATGTGTTGATGGTGTGTTTCTTCATGTTCTTGTAAGCTTTGTTATGTGATTCATTTCCTTTCTTTACTGCTGCGCATTAAACAAATGAAGTGTTAAAGTATGAATTCATGCTAGCCATGCTCTGCTTTTAAATTTGTTTAATTTCAATGTTTTCTACTGTCTAAAGGGAATTCAAAGTCATTGTTTGCTCTCTTTAGCTCCTCATCTTTCATTCCTGATCATCCATCTCAAGTTAAGGCATCAATACGGTTTCCTACCTCGCCCCAAAGAACCCCCTGCAGAAACTGTGTCCAATCCCCGCACCCAAAATTGCAATTCCTCAATCTGCCACCAAAAACCCAAAAAAAAAAAACCCCAAATCAACCTTTTAAATCAGTTTACTAGCCTAATATCAGTGTTACCTTGTTGGTCATCTCATCCCATTGAAGATCTATTGAGATTGACCGGAGAGAGCCTTCTCCTGCCCCGTAGGGCTAGCTACGAGGCTGAATGGTTTGATGTAGCCTTGAGGTTTACCTTTCTCAGCCTGAGGTGAAATTTCAAGCGCTAACAGAATGGAAAATCCCCACATCCATAAAGCATCTACGAGGATTTCTTGGTTTGACGAGGTATTATCACAAGTCTATTAAGAATTATGGGAGAATAGCAGCAGCGTTGAACATCTTAAAGATGCAATGTGCCAAGCACCAGTATTAGCTACACTGGACTTCACAAAAACCTTTATTGTGGAATGTGATGCCTTAGGAAATGGAATTGGTGTTATTTTAATGCAAGAAGAAAGACCCGTTGCTTTCGAAAATCGTCCAATTAAAGGAATGTAATTACACAAAGCTATTTATGAGAAGGAAATGTTGGCAATACTACAAAGATTATCTTCAGAAGAGTAGCAAAAATGGGTCACAAAGATGTTGGGTTATGACTTTGAAATCATCTGCAAAAAAGGGAAGCAAAATGTTGTGGTAGATGCACTCTCAAGAAATGATTAGGATGTGAAAGCACTTCTTTGCGCCATTTTTATTATCCAACCAGATTGGATAAACAAAGGAAGGGATGAATGGAAGAATGATGAGGAAGTGTGGGCACTCATTCAAAAGATACAACAATATTCTAACACATCTGATACATTTAGCTGGAAAAATGATTCGTTATGGTACAAGGATCGGTTATACCTATGTAAGAATTCCCAACTCAAACAAAAGATTCTTAGGGAATTGCACACCTCTCCCTTAGGAGGGCACTTAAGATTTCTAAAAACCTACCACAGGGTTAAGAAGGATTTTTTTTGGGTTGGCCTTAAATCGGATGTTCAAAAGTTTGTGGTGGAATGTTTGGTTTGACAACAAAATAAAGTTGAAACAAGTAAGACCCCAGGACTATTACAACCTTTATCCATTCCAAGCCAGCATTGGGAGGAGATTTCAATGGATTTTATCACAGGTTTACCCAAGTCCGAAGGAAAGAGTGTTATCATGGTGGTATTTGATAGACTTACCAAGTATGCACACTTTTTTGCATTATCTCATCCATTTAAAGTGAGTACAATTTCTACTGCATTTATGGAAACAATTGAAAAGCTACATGGAAACCGAAAGATTATTGTAAGCGATAGAGATCCCATTTTCACTAGAAATTTTTGGACAGAATTATTTTCTTGTCTTGGTACTCAGTTAGCCCATAGCTCATCTTATCATCCTCAATATGATGGGCAAACTGAGATAGTAAACAAATGTTTGGAAGGATATCTTCGTTGCTTTGTATATAATAAATAGATGCAATGGGTCAAATGGTTGCCTCTGGCTGAATGGTGGTATAACACTTCCTTCCATACTGCAACAAAAATGAACCCATTTATTTCACTTTATGGATATCATCCACCATCCATCACATCATATTTAAGAGAGAATTCTAAGGTTCAAGCAGTGGAAGATCACATCAAGCATTAGCGACAAGTTCTCCAACTCTTAAAGGATAACCTCACCTTGGCACAAAATAGAATGAAACAACAGTCAGATCAACATCGCAACGAAAGAAGTTTTGATGTAGGTGATTGGGTATTCCTACGGCTACAACCATATAAACAAATGTCCCTCAAGCAAGCTAAGAAGGATAATAAATTATCACCAAAGTATTATGGTCCATACAAGGTGTTGCAAAAGATAGGTACTATGACATACAAATTGAAGCTTCCTGCAGCTTCCCGAGTGCACCCAGTTTTCCATGTTTCATGCTTAAAGAAGGTTATAGGTGACAAGCTTCATATTCAAACAATATTGCCAGAACTTGATGAGTAAGGAAAAATCATATTGGAACCTGAAGCAGTCAAAGAAATAAGAACTCGACAGCTACGAAATCAATCAATTTCAGAGTATCTCAACAAGTGGAAGAACTTACCCGTTGAAGATTCCACATGGGAGGATGAGAATTTTATACATAAGCATCTAGAACTACTCAAGCATTGAGGACAACACATTTTTGAAGGAGAAGGGCATGTTAGGTCCCTATAATACTAGTGATTCCTCCATTGCTATTGTCGTTGTATCCCTTATTGTTATTGTTGTGCCCCTATTGTCCCCATATTGTTATTATTGTGCCCCATAGAATCCCACTATTGTTATTTTTGTGCCTTTATATTATTATTGTTAGGTCGGCTTTGCCTATATTGTGACCCCTTAGATCCTATATATAGAAAGGAGGTTTTGTCATTTGAATCATCTAAGAACTGTTCATTTGTGTAATGTAAAGGAGGTTGCCCCCTTGAAGAGGCTTATTTCTAAGGAGTTGATCTATCTTTTCTATCTTTTTGTGAGTTGGTTTCATAACAGAAGTTGAAATTATGTATCGCACATTGATCCACTAAATGGAAAGAACATGAGCCATGTGGAGGCTAAAATCTTCGACCGGATAATATCAAAGCTTTGAAGAGGAGAGCCATGAAACCTCAGTGAGCTTGGTTGAATTATGAAGTAGATGTTGCAGAAGCACAAGAAAGGAAAATGGTGACAACTGCCTCATAAAATATTTAGAAAAATTAGGCATTGGTAAAGAACCAAAACAAAGGCTTCAAATAGAAGCAACCACCATCAACTATCAAATGAACAATTAGGCATGTAGGCACTGAAAGGTCTAAATATGAATTATGGAAAACTTGTATTCTCAACATGGAGAAACACAAATTACATAGCATATATTCCCCCTTAATTTTTTATGACTAAAAAAGCTAATCCCTAAGAAGTTTGAACGTTTTCATAAGTGATGAAATATTATCAAGGCAATCGACAACAAGACAGTAAGACAACAAGGTCTAGTCGATTAATTGACTAGACAAAAAAGCAACAACAACAAGTAGTCTTTATCATCATCAAAATTTTCCATTGAAACACCATCGACGGAGAAAAAGCAATTGAAGCTCTATAAATAAACTTAGAACAAAACTACAATCACCTGTCATTTTTGGTTGATCCTCAATCGACTATTTCTAAGGAAATCAATAATAAACAAAATGAATGTTGTACGACTACACGACCAATGATACATAATGATATGAAGTTCACAAGAACATGTTAAAATGATTCCACACCCATCCATAATCAATCTTGATGGTTGGTATTGGTCCACGGTTCAACCTTTCACGTTGTTTCTACAATAAGCTGATGATATGGCTACTAGGTTTCTAATTCCTAGATAAACTCCTCCTTTTAGTATGGATGTGTTAATATGGCTCAAATTTATGTTTTTCAAACTCAAATATTCATGCAATGACATTATCATTTATCCCATGAATTTTTGCAACACAATCAGCAGGGGGTTACTCTTCTAGCAACTCAATTTGACTTCCACCTGCAACAAATGACACCTTCATGGATTCAATAGGACCATGGGTAGGCAGTGAGTCAGTAGGAGCATCATATCCAAGACTATCTCATGATGTTTTCACTTTAGGGTTAATAGAAATAATAATTCCATGTACATTCTTCCTAAGTCCTCCTCCAATATATCCCATTTTTCTCAATGATTGGGAGTTAATACTGGCAGTGTGCTTTTCAAAGCAAGGTGAAACAAAATCATATGATGAAACACAAATATCAAAATCAAGTTTACAATCAAGATCAGAAACAAAGGAAGAAGAAATAGGTGATCCTAACAACTTAATAATAGTCTTTTACTTAGTGTTTTGTAGTCGACTGACTTCTAGTTAAAATTTTTGTTTTCACTCCTTCAAGCCCTAAATAATCTCATTCTTCTCAGCCAACTACAATAACAATGCATCATAATATTTTTGCATCTGATATTTATCAAACAATTTGTTGTTATCTACTTAAATCAAGGAAACTTCTTAACAAATCACTTCTACTAAGGCTTCTAAATAGGCAACCTCTTTAGCTTTTTGGGAATTTCTCTCAGATATCTTGCAAATTATCTCCTTCAAGACAAAATTTTCTAAATGAGAGATATCATTAACTTAATCCTCCAAAGAATCAATAAGGTTTCCCTTGAACTCAAATTTGTCTTCAAAATCTAGAAAAATAATTCCCACGGTCTTCCCCACACTATCAACTTTCCTATTTTTTTCATCCACAATGGTCTCGAATATATTCTTGAGTTTTCCAGTCTCTATTAGCGAGAGAGAAAATACTAACTACAACTTGAGTACCTTTGACTACAACTTGAGGACCTCATTACGAAGTTGATTAGTTGTCTTGTTTTCATTAATTTTCTACAATATTTAATCCATTGTGATAAATTGTTCAAAACACCCATTTAAAAAATGGACTCATTGCAAGAAAACAAATATTGTTCTTTGTAGCTTGAATGTGGGAGAAGGTCTCCCAAATACTAGGCCTTCTTCCACTCTCGCTAACAATTCCTTCAACATGAGTTCTCAAATGTAACTTGATAAGCAACAAACACATTTGGACACAATAAAGACATGGATATATGGATCATCCATGAAGCAGCCCATTTTCACATTTGTTGTATTTCCTTCGTCTTCTCATCCCACTACCACTACATTTGAAGCAATGAATATTGATTTCCCATTAATATATTCCCAATTACTACTTGTATCTCTATTAAATGAGGGTAGAGAAGGTGCCTTTAATGGTAGAAAAGGAAGGGTGGTTGATTCCACAAACAAATCAATGGCCACAATGAGTTACTACCACAGACTACCCATCTAATTGATTTAGAGTAAATATGTGACTAAAGTGATAGATCTATTAGCCAACACTAACAACAACAATAACACCAACCAAATCTACAACTTTGCAAGCGAAGATTTTGCACGAACGCCAACACTAATATTTGCATGGTGGTCCTATTTTGAGAGACAGAAATGCCACATATTAGTGATTGTGAAAATTTCAAAATTGAGCGCTTCAGGAGAATATCTAGATGATTTGATCCATTTCATATAATGGTGATGGAACAAAACCAATAGAATGTGAATCTTGGGCTGGGATCATTTACTGAGAATGGCTTCGACAATAGAAAATAGGATTTGTGTCTAAAAACAGTGCATGATCATGGGTCTTACCTTGACTTGAGAAGGACCTCCTATTCAACGATCTAGACTATGAATCTTGAGATGTCTTTAGCCCTGTGGCTGGAGCCTGCAATCTTCTCCACTATGGAAATTAATTTCCATTTACCACCACAACATGCATAGTTATCCTTTTATGAAAAATCGACATATAAGTACCAATGGTACACACAAGTTTATGAGATGACACCGAGTAGTGCTTCTAATTAAAATGGAAATTGAATGCCCAATCCTAGTTGTTCGAACACTTCTGAGAGATTGTAGGTTCAAAGCTAGAAAAATAATTTGTAAAGCAATCACAGTCACTAGATTGCAAGTTTTCAAATACCAAAATCTATGGTATAAGTCGTGGTTCAAGGCTATGATCTCATATCTCAATCCTAGATCAGATTGTTGTTAACCACCTTTCCAATCATCTGTTCATATATCTATAATGACACAAAGAAGCCAAGGGGACGAGATCTAAAATCACTTAATAAAATATGTAAAAAAAGGTGAGAAACCCCATTCATATCTAAAACAAGAAATATTTAAGAATGTATTTGTACTGAGTTTGAAACCAACAATAGAGAAAATATTTTTACTCAAGCAGGGCAGGAAACACCCACTCTGATATTATGTAAGAGTATTTGATATTATTCATATGTATTGAATATACAAATATGTGTATTGAATAATGGAAGAGACTCAATGTTAGCTAAAGATAGTTATGACAACTGGGCAGATAAGAAATCCTTTTTGACCTTAAAAACCATAACAATTAGCTCACTAGAAAGAAGTGTGTTAGGAAAAACAAACACTAACACCAACTCCATGATTTAATTTCCAAATTTATGAATCAAAATGGATAAATTTTTTATTTATTTTCAACTCAGTGATTTAAATTCCATTTCCATTTCATGCCAATTTCCTAAAAATTAGGTTCAAATTCCATGAGCCATACTCTAGAGTAATAAGAAAAGAAATTAAAAACAGACAAATGTACCATGAATCATATGAGTAAAGTGGAGTGATTCCTTCACTATAAATAGACAAAGTTTGAAGTGAATAATGATGATAAATTTATTAAATATTCCATTGGATTAAGTTGAAGTGATGCATGGTTTCCTGACAATTGAGTGTACAATGGAGGCCACTATGAGAACTAGGGTTTCCCGCTATGCCATAAGTCCATGTGACATCACAGATATGGAGCTTAGCATTTATTTCATGGGTAAGTTACAACTTAGAGACGCAAATTCCAACATTCCCCTGGGAAAATTCATAGGGAAGGGAAAGAATCTGTATGTGGTGGATCAACTGCACAGTCACATCTTATCATCTCTGATCTTTGTGTTCAAGAGACGACCAAGAAGTATTGACTTTGAACAAATATAGCTTTGTTCAACACACAAGAATGAGCCATGAAGACTGATATTGGACCTCGTGGGTTGCGTAACATGCTCTTGGAGGTGGATATGTGGATTAAGCCCAATATGTCTAAACTTTGTTTTCTCTTCTCCCCAGTTATATTTTCTCATGCAAGGCATAATTTGTTGCTCAAATTCTTTTATCCTCACACATTTTCACTCCATGTATCCAGATTAGATTTAATCTGTCTAAAATAAGTCTCCTGTCCCCCCCTTTCAAGGTTGGTGGGGGTTTTAGAAGAACTAATCCAACTCCCCCCCCCCTCCCCCCCCCCCCCACCTTGTCAAGGTTGGTGGGGGGTTTAGAAGAATTGATCCAACCCCCCCCCCCCCCTTGTCAAGGTTGGTGGGGCGTTTAGAAGAACTGTTCCAACCCCATAAATCCTCTAGATGTGAATCCAGTTCTGCATGCCCAGATCTTCATTTTCCTCCACCTTCTAGACTCTAGATCTAAGCAAATCTAACTAACTAGAAGTAGGTTTTATGCACAAAAGAGGAGAAGAATTTTCAAATATTCATAAAAACCTTGACTGGTATATCCATTTTGATTTGGGTTAATGATGAGGACTCAATGGAGAATTTCAAACACAAGATACAACTTTGGGAGAGACTCCCAATAGTTGATCAAATCCTCATATCAGTAGGGAAACTCCTCTAGGACAAGAGGTCCCTCAAAGAATAAAAAATGTGTAGAGGATCCACTCTATCCTTGGTATCATGTTTACTCAGTAGATCAGGACCTGTGCCTTTAGTCTCCTACAAAGAAGCTATTAGAGGGAGTGCATAAAATACTAAGTATACCACTCCTATTGGGACATTTCTCAGGCCTTACATAGTGGAAATGTTGGATAAACACCCAAATATTGAGAACCAGAACTCACAAGTAAATAACATGTTCTCATCTTTTCCATGAAGAGGCAATTATTTATCGATCTAATAGTTTTTGGTCCAAACCTAAGGACCTCTACTGATGATCTACACAAACTGGACATCAGAATGTGGCATCTACTTATGTTTGAAGGGTTTTGTCATCGTACATCCTTCCTCAAGAAAAGATTACGAGAAAATTTTAGAGGAATGATCATGGTTATAGGTTAGAGTTGGGTTATTCACCACTCCCTGATTCCCAAAATTCGACTCATCAATAATGGAAGTAACAAAAATGTATGTATGGGTTTAGATGCCTAATCTACCACTCCCCTTCTAGCACCATCAAGTTCTTGAAGACATTGGAAACGCTCTACAAGTTTTTATCAAAATAGATAGTGAGAGAATTGCAAAGGAGATTTTCACATATGCCCATATTGATGTAGAGATCGACCTTAGAAATGGGTCGCCAAATCATATTCATCTAATAAATGAACACTTCTAGTGGACAAAAAGTTTAGATTATGAAAATATGGCCTTTATATGTAGTGTATGAAACCAAACAAGAAACCTACAAGATAGTTTTCCTCTGGAAGAAAAAAAAAACAAAAAGGGAAGCGATGCAAAACAAAGAATTGGCATTCCCACGAACCCCCTTCTTTTGATAAAGAAGAAAAGGTGGATTAAAGGGACCCCCCAAGCAAAGAAAATGAGGAAATGAATGAAACAAAAAGACATGCAGAACCTCCTCTGCAGTCTATAGATCTCAACCAAAACATAGAGATTGCAGTTACACCAATTCCCACAATACATGAAACAACAACAATGAAGAACGAGGTGATACTGGGAATTAAATATCTCATGTATCTGAAAGTTCCTAATCATAAAAGGAGCTCACTCCTGCAACAAATCCATGGGACTCAACTTTAGCTATTATGCAAGCTACCATTAGAGTATGGAAGGAAGTGAAAAAGAAGAAGGGCAAGAAAAGGAAAGTGGATGGTTTCTTCAATTATTCTAGTCATTTAGAAATCTAGATTTTTCTTTTCTTTTTTGCTCAGTCACAAGGACTTTAGGACATTATTGTGTCAGATCCAAGTGATCCTTTATCTGTTAATACATGGTATACAGGTATCTACAAAATGTAATTTTATTTAAATTGATAATAAAATTACTCTTTTTTTCAAGGAAAAAAATTCAATGATGCATCATTAGCTTGAGTGTGACTTGGGTTCATAGTGGAATGAATGTGCTTTAGGTAGAAAGTGTCGAGCGGTTTAAGACAAAAATGATTTTTTTCATTTATTTTTGTTAGTTGCATGCATTAATTGATAGTAATGATAATAAAAATGAACTATTAGCAATTTTGTTAGTTATTTCTAATAAACCATTTAAGCCTCATTAAATTGTTTTCATCTTATATATGTGTGCATTTTGATGATCAACAAGGTCGCATAGCTAGCGTTTCTTTCTGCTTAGTTTAATTATTGAATTTTGAAATATATGAACCAAGTATTTATGACATATATTTGGATGGTTGAGCTCCAATTTAAAATCTATTTTTCCCTTGTTGATTGTGTGTAAAAATAATGAAGACTATTTGTTTTCTTTTCTTTTTTGTTCATATTATTTAATACTTACTGAAATCATTGGAGCCGATGCATATTATTCCATGTTCTTCGTCATTAACGGAAATGTATATATGCTTAGCATGTTCTCCCATGTGCAACTTTATTATTTATTTGCAAATATAATTGGAAATTTGTATTTGATGATTTTTTGTTAAAAAGAAGCACATCAATGTATTTTTTTAATACTATACTCATAATTGTTTTATAATTTGATGCTTATTGAAAAGTTACAAGCTAAAATTTACTTGAAATTTAATTAAAACAAATGTTATATAGTAGCTAGTACACGTCGCTTAGTTTAAATATAGCTAAATTAAAGTAAAAACACTGAATTGATGTTAGTGTTAAAATTTAGAATTTAGTCAATTTAGGTTTTACTAATGGCTTAGCTAAATTAAAGTAAAAACACTGAATTCATGTTAGTGTTAAAATTTAGAATTTAGTCAATTTAGGTTTTACTAATGGCTTAGTCTAACTTATAAACGAAAAAGCCTTTTTCAGCGGAATTCACCAAAATCCAACAATACAATTTCAAGATTTGTTGTTTTTTAAAATACATTTTTGAATGCATAAATTGATTCAGCGCCTTGAAAACCCCAGGGCACTCCAATTATGCAGATTAAACAATTTAAACTCAAGTTAAAAAAGAAAATGTCAGATTTTGATTAAAATTAACCATCGTGAAAAAAAACCATTTCATCTATAAGTTAGACTAGGCCTTTACTAATTGGTAAATTGAGATATTTTGTTAATTGTAATGCTTCATTGTGACAATGGAGAATCTAATCCTACTCAATGACAACAATAGTCTTATTAGTCTCTCACATAATATAAAAATCTATTTCCATGGACATTTTCAATAGCTATAGTTGTTTTTTAAAAATATATTATTTTCTATACCTTATTAAATTGTTTTGCAAAATTAAATGATTATAAGAATATTGTAGTTAAAGAAAACAATTTTTATTTTTATTTTTTTTAAAGGATAAAATTATAAATTTTTAATAGTTTAGTCTCTAAAACTTGACTATGTCATTGAAATTAGATTATTATTAATCCTCTAATTAAATTACTTGATTTTGTACTTATTATTATATTATAATATAATTAATTTGTATTTATTATTATCTTAGAATTTAAAAATATAATTTAATTATTATTAACTATATTAAATTTGTTTATATATTAAAAATATAATTTAATAATTAAAAAATATATTTTTATTAAAACAAAAATACAAACATAAAACAACAATCAAACTACATTGAAATAATAAACAAAATTATAAAAAAATAAATATACTTAGAATATTATTGAAATTTGAAAATGTCACATAGAGATTAGACGTATTCGACGTATTCATCCAAAATGTAGTAAAATACTAAAATTCTTTCGCACATGATTACTTTTGGTTCGAAATACATAAAGCTTCCAAAATAATATCACACAGATATAGTTTGAAAGTATTAATCTAAAATGTAATGCTTGAAAATTACTTTCTAGATATTTTCAAAAATTAATCTTTAAGAGTCAAGTCTTGTCTTAGTGTGACTATTATTAACTAAATGAAAACTACTTTCGATATTTTCATAAAATTATTTTAATTTTTTTTAATAATATTTATAAATATTTTATTAAATAGTAATTGTTATTTAAATTTATCTATTGTCCACGAAGCCTAATTTATTGGTAATTAAAAAAAATATAGTCAATTCATGTTCCTCTAGATTGTCGAGCCACACAGGGTCTCTCTAGTGGCAACACATATGTATGACATCAAAAAAATACATTTGTCAGTGACTTCTATGTTCAACTCAACGGCCTTCCACCTCCACGTCTTCTACCTCCACAACGACGTGATTGACGAGCAGGACAATCACGATTCACTGCTTGAATATGAAATCTGCCAGTATGATTCACTGTGCTGCAAAGTACATAAATATAATGATGGAAAAATAAGAGCCCAAGCAAATTACCCAATCAAAATCGAGGAAAAATAAATTTTTAAAAAATAAAATAATTTTTTTTTTCTAATGTTTACATTAGAAAACCTATTTTAATTTTTAATCAATTTAGATTTAATTTCAAAATCAACACATTCTGAATGCGTTATTACCCTGTTGTGGTAGGGAATAATAAATAATAAGGTGGTCAGACAAAATTGTATCTTTCTCTATTCTCATATCTGAGCCTAGATAAGGGAGCATGAGACAAGCATTACCTAAGAAATGTTGAAGAAAATGATTTAGCTTTGTGCCCTCCCCTTCATACATCTATACAACATACTGAATTCTATCAACAAGGAAGTGGTTATTGTTTCTTATGATTAGTAGTCATTGTGTGAGTCACTAGGAGAAGGAATAATTTGTAGTTATTGTTTAAGAATATAGAAGGTGTTGTTGTTATTATATCTTAATAGATTCAAGGTTCAAGGAGACATTGTCATACCTATCATGGGACTTGAAAGTGAACAATTCAAAGAATTTCATTTCCACTTAGTAAATATTAGAAAGGGACTTGATAAAGGAAGTTGTTGACTAATTGAATTTGTTGAAGAAGGTGACAAATCAAAGAATTTGTAAGACCTTGGACAAGAGTAGAGTTTGTTGTCCACCATAAAGTATAATCAACAATATTTTTTTCAAGTGGAGACTCCATCATAAATGTAATATGAAATAGAAGTTGTTGAAGGTAAATCAATTGTTTTCTTTCTAAAGAAAATTGCTGAGTAATTGATCACGAATATTGTTGGTATTTTATATGGTTCTTCCAAAAATATGTCAAAAACTTGTGTGGATTTTAATTTAAATGAATGAAATATACTAGATAGGAAAATTTATGTGAAATGGATTTTTTAGTTGTAGACCTTAATGAAAGGGTGCAATGTGTGGCCAATTGCATAGAGAAATGAAGCTAAGCCTACAACTACGGTAGTCGTAATTCAAGATTAGGAAAGAAGAAAAAACAAGGGAAAGGTTCTCTTTAGAATGTCTATAAAATATAACATTATCCCCCTTCTAAGGGAGGGAAAAATGTCCCAAAAAACATATGAGGTACTTAAAGGTTTGTGTAAAAGAAAATAGAAAGATATATCTATAATTAAAGAAATGAAAGAGAAATTGGGTGATATTGGTTAGAATAGCAAGCATTGATTTGTTTATTGTTGTGTCAAATGGTGTGTTAAATGAATATCAAATATCTATCATCATTCTTGCAACAAGAGAGAAAGCACCTTCATTTGATGATTTGGAAAGTATGTTATTGAAAGAAGAGGAACAAAGAAAGAATATGAATTGTAGGTTTCAAAGCTCATATTTGGCATTGATGACCAAAACCAAAAAATCCATACGAAGGAAAGGCATGGGAAACAAATGTTGGAGGCAAGTCTAATGTAAAATTACATCAAGGCAATTACTAGTATGGTTAATTTGGACATTATACTAAGGATTGTAGGAAAAAGAAGTTTCATGAGTCCAAATATGGAAGACATGCAAAAAATTATGCTAATAGAGAAGCAAAATTAAATGATGATCTCAAAAATCTCAAGTTGTTGATTTTGTATGCATGTTTATCAATGGAAATAAGTGATTGTAATGAATGGTTTATAGATCAAGGTTCTTATCTTCATATGACATGTCATAAAGATTGGTTTGAAACTTATCATGAAGAAACCAAAGGTACTAAAATCTATCTGGGTGATGATAGATGTCATGAAATAAAAGTATGTTGATGTATGTGTGACATTTCCAAGTTGTCATGTGAAACAAATCAAGAATGTAATGTATGTGCCAGGGATTAAGAAAAAATTTGATCTCAGTTTTAACAATTACATATCAAGGATTAAAAGTTAAATTTGTGAAGTCAGGTTGTCTTGTGAAGACATACATTATCACTAAAAAGTTATGAAAGAAGGAATGAATGGGGGGCCTCTACAATCTTGATGTTATTGTTAAGGATCATAAAGTGTTGTCATAAAAAACTATGTATACCAAAGAGCTATCGCACTTAAGGTATGGTCTAAATTTTAAAGATCTAGTTTTACTTCAAAAGAAAGAGATTGTGGAGAGTCTTCTAGTTTTTAAGAATGGATATATTGAATGTGATGGTTGTGTGTTGGGAATACAATAGAAGAATGAGTTTGCTATAAATACAAATAAAAGGAAAAGGGAGATTTTTAAATTAGTTTATACTAGTTTGTGTGGGCCAATGCAAACTAACTCACTTGGGAGAGATTCTTATTTTCTTATCTTCATTGATGATAGAACAATATTTACACGGGTTTATTCCAAAATAAATAAAATCGATGTGTTTGAATATCTAAAAGGGTTTAAAAACATGGATGAAAAGCAAACAAGAAAACACATCAAAATCCTTAGGTCAAATCAAGGAGGAGAATGCACATCAAGGGAGTTCATCAATTAATGAAAAATAATGGGACTCAGAAATAATGCCTAGTTTCACATACTCCTCAGTAGATAAGGGGGGATAAGAGGAAAAATAGAACCATGATTGAACATGATCGACATATGATTAAAGGTAAGAATCATCCTAATTGTTTTTTGTTGAATCAATAAGTGTTGTGTGTATCTTAAAAATAGAAGTCCAACCAAAATTTTAAAGCATTAAACCCATTATGAAGCATTCTATGGTTATAAAGCAATTGTTAATAATTTGAGAATTTTCGGGAATAAAGCATTGTTGATCTATTTTCCTACTAAGGACCAGAGTCAACCTCATAAGGAATTATTAAAATTCCTCTACATTTTTATAGAGGTGATACTCCTCTTTCATGCTCAAATTTTCTAGTTAACTCAAATAATGATAAATTAAGCATTCAACGTATTCACACATGTGAGTGGAACAAGTGGTGAAGAATAAATAAGTAAAATGAGTTTAGATAATAATATCACAAATGATACATTCCATCATATCCATTCATTCACATTTATTAAGGAAAACTCATTTGAAGCAATATACATAGACATAAAATAAAAGAGATGGCCCAAATATTCCAAAAATCTCCAAATGATTTCTTTCACTTAAGTTCATAAGAGTCGTAGGAGAACATTCACAAAATATCATGCTTAATAAAAGTATGACAAATCAAAAATACCATGCACTCCTGAAATAACTCTCCGCAAGAGTAAAAAATATTACAAATTGGAATTTAAGTTTTAATAGAATGTGCACTTAAAGCACTCCACAAAATCATTGATACTTAAACAAAAACTAAATGTTTTCATCCCTAAAGGATTGGGAGGAGGTTTCCATAGACCAAATGGACAGTATAAAAACCTAGAAAGAAGCAAAATAATTGTAGTCAAGGATCGACTTTACAATTGAATAATGCATCTCATAAAGCTTGCTAATATGAGACTGGGGTGAAAAATAAAAGGGAAATTACTTCAAAGAAAATACAAAAAATTCACAAAATTTTAGAACAATTATTGATGGAATGAATCTTCTCTCTCTTTGCATCATCCAGATGTTGGAGTATATGTTGAATTTGAATGTCTATTAATGTAATTTCTCTAGGCAGTTTTATGGGATTAAAAATTTTAGTTAACAATATTCTAATTGAATCATCAATATACTCCTTTGTGGGAGGAATAGTTATGTCTTGCTTTACTCGTAATATATTGATCAATAGTTTCCATGTGGTCATCATTATCATTAACAAATATAAGTAACCAATTCTTTTGTTTCTTCTTTCAGGAAATCAGTAAGACTATTGAAATCATTGACCTAGGGTGTTTTGATGACACTTATCTCTTCTTCTAGCTAATCCTTTGGAATCAGCTTAGAATCTCTGATCATTTTTGGCCCTTGAATGTTCATGACTTATTTGAAGAAAACATTACTTTTTTGATCGTTAATCTTTACACAAACAACTATCACATCCTTTAATATGTGAATTATTATAGACCATGTTGCTTGTATCTAGTTTACTTGCTTCCCTGATGGAAGCCCCTATTGATTCTCCTAAAAATCACTTATAGTAGAAATTTTTGTAATAAGTGTATTTATATCATTTTCGATAAAACTTTGGTCATTGTCAATACCCTTTTGCAAATAATCAATAAAAGAAGAAAATATTTGAGATATTTTTTTAAGTATAAGAAAATATCCCATTCTTCAAAAATGATACTTAGTCCCTTGTTGATATTTTTGCAATGAAAATTCTGATTCCACTAAGTAATTTTTCCACCCTTTTTATCTTGTTGGGTGTGTCAAGTGTAGTTGGTAGTATCTGGTCTAGAGCTACAATAGTGAAAGGGGGGTGTGAATAGAGGCTTAGGGCTCAAGACTTCTTCAAGATTGTTGACTTTCCTCTTTAATTGATATTTTCCATCTCTTGTTTCATGAAAAAATGGGTAAATATCATCCCCTGTAGTCATTCGTAACATTAGAAGTCAAAAAATCCCTACACCTAAAACATCTACTTCATACCTCCATTTCTTAGTAACCTTGATATTTTTGACATGAACCTTTTCAATTTTTAATTTCCTTTTAGTCTTATTATAATGGGAATTATGCATAGTCAATGGTTGTTTCTCAAATATTTTTGGTTCTTCGGTAGCTAACTCTTCTACCATATTTTGAGTTTTTTCTATTCAAAGTGCCACCCAATCAAGCATTGTGGCATTGTCCACCTCCATGTCCATGGGACCTTCAGATTCTTGGGATATTTTCTTTCTAGAAATCTCCTTAATTTTTTATGGTGCAAGAATATGATACTTTTCCAAGTCAATATGCAATGGTGGTTCTTCCCCATCATCTCCTCCAAAATGTTGATTATTACTCTCTTCTCTGACCATGATTATTTATTTTTTCTTATGTGTAGAGTGTTAGGTAAACTTGATTTAGAATACCCATGGTTTTATGCTCATGGAATTCATGTGATGAAGCCTTTGAAAGGCTAAGTGAAGACTCTAATGTAATAGGTCAAGAGATGTGAGCAGTGAAAGCTCACTTAGCCAACTTGGCCAAGGATTTTTCAAGGGATCTAATGGAATTTCGTTAGCTGGGTTTCCCCTGAAGATGAGGTTTTCCTAGGGAAAACATGGTTTTAATGTTTGTATGTTTTGTGTTTTTTGATGGTGTAATGTTTCTCTCAGTAAATATTATGTCTCTCTGATTAGTTTTTAATATTTGGTATTATAACCAAGTGTCAGATTTAGGGGGATGCTTCTATTTCTAAGGGTTTATTTGGCCTAGTGGATGAAGAGATTGACACAGATTTTGTTCCTAGATCTTAGCACAGGTAGCATGTTGAGAGAGAATGGCATCAATGGCTAGGCTTAATATGAGTATCCATGGGAGTAGGTATATAATGAGGTTTTCTAGAATGAAAGGCTTAGCGATCTGTATGAGTTTGTGTAGAATATCAAAGAAGAAATTGTTGCCTATAAGTATTACATGGGAAGGTGATTATAACACACCCCCTCCTAATCCCAACCTGCAACACAAGTTAGAAGGAGGCGATCACTATGTTAACCGAATCTCCAAGGCACTATTATGGAAATGGGGTCTAAATTTTTTAGACCCATTTCAACTTACTCAAAACTCAAAATGAATAACATCATTTTGTTTGTCTCATAAAGACCTTTTCAACAACATAAATTTCACCTTAATCCAACTTATGGATCAAAAGATGTGGTCAACAGAAGATAAGTTAATACTACCTTGCAACATAATCAATGATTCCATGTGGCACCTGAACAATACCTTGTGTGGCCCTAACACACTCGCTCTACCACAGTGTATAGACCACGTGGATGGGCACACCCTCCGAGGAAATTAGAGGTCAGCCTAACTAGTACTGCAACATATTAAACTAAGTGAAGGGGTCTTACCCCTAACCCCCAACCTCAAGGTTGGACTAACCCTCATCCTGGACCACTTCACCTTGGCCTTGACCAGCTAACCTAGACTCATATGACTGACTCGAATTAGGTCAAATCCCAACGTGTGGGTCCCAACAAATTTTTGCGCTTATGTAATTTGGATCAACCATAACTTCAATCGAGGACTGATATTTTCACTGACCTTCTGAACTTTCGACTTGGTGTTTCCTATAAGAGACTTCAAGCATGTTATACAATATTTTGATACTTAGAAAATTTCGTGAGTTTCTGTCCCTAGTCTACACAGGCACTGTGACATGTGACTCTTCGGCCTGAGAAGTCATGAACTTCATGACTTCACCAAGGTTCCTAGTACTTTTAGGCGATGGAAGCCAAGGTAATTGCATCATGGCTGACAACCGAACTTACTGAAGAATTCACCGGAAGTATTAACAACAAAACTTGAGAAAAAGGATATGTATAGGGAGTTATACCTAGTGAATTTGCATTCAAGTGCAATCTCTCAAAATTGCAGGGAACTTAAGTAGCTCCCACCCACATCATAACGATGCAATTATTTCACAGACCAACTCACATACATGGAGCATTTAAACAACAAGCAGTCAATAACTCATGCTTGTTAAATTAATGAAAGAGACACAGTAACTCATGCTTATGCAACATACACAAAAACTTGACCATTATTCAGACATGATAACAAGAAAAGTAATATCCATTGGCACACAAGAAATCACAATGCTCATTTATAATACAAGCATGCAGTCAAAATGATAATATATGCATAACATAACATTCAATAGAGTATGAGGAAATAATTATCTTATACATCCAAACAAACATGAAACTAAGATCAGGACTTCAACTCTCCACGTAACCATAGACAAGCTAAAACCACTATCACTTGTAGTTTTCACCCTCGAGCAAGATTCCAAATATTGAGGTGGAATAATTTCAGAGGGAACTTCAACCAAAGAAACATCTGAAACGGGATGTCTCAATGCCACTCTTCCTTCATCCACCAACTACATAACTTTACCAAAACAACAACTGACACATGATGTCTCAAGGACACTCTTCCTTCATCCACCAACTACATAAATCTCTCCCTCAGTCCTCTCAGAATTTTTCATACATTATAAACATCCATGTCAAGATATCATACTATAGAGAGTTCAAATCACTTTCAGGAGAAGAGATTACATAATAAGGAATTTTCATCAGTGAATAAACTAATGATAGGTGGAAGAGATCACCTCTCCAATTGGTTCATCAATGACACAAACACCAGAGCTTCAACCTCCAAGGAAACTCCTAGTGGTTCACCAGCCTCACATGCACTCGAGTGATTCTTCCCAGTACAATAGATTCTTCAATCCGAAGCTTTCACTCAGTTCTTCAGCCTTCATGAAATCCTCCACACTCTATAATATTTTATCTAGAAAGCCTCTCTCATAGGATTCCTCAATTCATGCTCCAAACCAATCCCATGATAGAGATCACTTTTTCTCTTCTTTTAGCTTTGTGCTCTTGCACAGCATCTTGAGATGTTTCCTTCTTTGTATATGCCTTTGTGCGCGTGTGTGTGAATGAGAGCACATGTATGAATTAATAATGAATGTATGAATGTCCTCCTTTTCCCAAATGAGTTAACTTCCCATCCTGCCCCCAGGATCATAGAATAGTCAACTTCCTGACTGTGCAACCCATGCTTGTCTTTAAATTTTATCATCTTATTGCTTGTGGTTGGGGCTAAAGGACACCTGAGCCTATCCTCATTTCTTGAGTTAAATTTAATTCACAGTCATCTCATTTAATCTTCTCAGCCAACCCATGGTTGATATTTAAAACAATAATTCCCTCAAGCAATCTCCTTCCTCAAGAAATGGAATATATGTCCCTCTCTCGGCCTTTTTAAATAATTACAATTATTTACAATGAGATAAATATAACCAGGGGATATCACAATCCCCTCAAAATGAGAAAAGTATTAACTAGGGGTTGCCACAGTCCCCCACCCCTTGAGAGGGAACACTGACCTTGGTGTTCAATGACCATATACACAAAACATGTTTTATACCAAGCATTGTTGCTTATGGAGTTTTTTATACACATCTTTATAAATCATTGATAATGTATTTACATGTGCTCTATTCATCAAATAAGAAAGGATATGTTGCCTACATTAGGTTAATCATTTCCCACGTGGCTTCCTCGGGCCCAAAGTGCCTCCACTACACTTTGACTTTATTTATTACTCTATTCTAGAGCATGAATTTCCTCTGATCCAAGATGCATAAAGGTTTTAGGTTGAACTCTCCCTTTGTTTCTACCTATATCACAAGCCAATCCATCACATGATTAGCATCCTACACATATATTTTAAGCAATGAAACATTGAAAACATCATACACTCTAATGGTTAGTGGTAGAGCTAGCCTATATTCCACTATCCCTATCCTTTTGAGTACTTCAAATGGCCAAAAAAAAGATGGTGCCAAATTGGCACATGAACCAAATTTTAAGGAACTCTTCTTGGGTCTAAATCGAAGGAAAACATGTTCCCAAACTTGAAACTCTTTATGAATTCTATGTTGATATACATAGATATTTTTCCTATCCTGTGCCACCTTTAAATTTATTTTGATGTTCTACATTTTTTTCTCCATCTATGTTAGCATATCAGGCCCCATAAGGACCCTATTCACTGGATGGCTCTAGATGATAGGAGTATTACAACTCCTTCCATAAAGTGCTTCAAATGGGCTCATTTTCAATGATTCTTGATACACATTGTTGTATGTAAAGTCCACAAGTATAAGATTCTCTTCCCACTTCTTGGGTTGGTACATCACATACATCCTCAACATGTCCTCGAGGATTCTATTTGTCCTCTCTATTTGTGCATCCATTTGTGGATGATAAGCAGCACTGAAAACCAACTATATTCCCAATCCTACTTGTTATCACTGTAAAACTTCCTTAAAAAGTTTGGACAACTTACATGGTTTCTCAATTCTTGTATCAGTCATGGTCAAGTCATGGTCAAGTCATTTTTATGTTTTAAAGTCTAAGTCATAGGGTTAGAGTCTCATGTCCATCTTCAAATAAAGTTTGATAGCCTCATTCCATGTCCTAGAAGCCTCACCATGTGTTTAAAAGACATATCTCACATAATTTCGGAGAAATTTTGAAACTAGCTACGAATCCACCTTTACGTAGCGCAGACAGTGTAAAAATCCTGTTTTGCGCTACGAAATCAGTGTTTTCGCAGCGCGCTGCGAAACCCCTGTAGCAGCCTGTTTCAGCAGAAAAAACTGTTTTACTAGGTAACTTCCAGAAGCTTTCCAGAGCAGCTGAGAACTCAATTTTGCAAACTGAAAGAGGCTTTTCTTCCTAACATGTTGAATTACAAAAACCTCTTTCAGTTTCTTCAATTCCATTCTGAGGTGGGAGAAATGTGTGGTTAAAGTTGCGCTACGAAACTGCTGTAGGTGCAGTTTTTCATCTCCTGTTTGACAACTGTTTTTCAAAGACTTATTCTGGGCAGCTGGAGTAGTGTTTCAAAAAACCAAAAGAGGTTTTTGTTTAGCATGTATTATTTCACAAAAACCTCCTTCCGTTTTTCCAAATACATTTTTTAAGAGAAGTTATGACCTCTGTCCCAAGACCTATTTTTCAGCCAGAACAGAGCAAGGGACAGTTTCCTGTTTGACACGTGTTTTTCAAGGACAGTTTCTGAACATCTGGAGGAATTTTTTAAAAAACCAGGAGAGGTTTTTGTTCTAGACAACATGGGCTACAAAAACCTCCTTCAGTTTCATAAAATGTGTCATGGATGAAGAGATAAAGGCTCTGAAATTTTCAAGGATCTAAACCTAAAAACAGGCAAACATGTTCCCTAATTTCTAGGGTTTGTCATCAGCAGTTGGGTGACCACGTGGGAGGCTTCATCAAATTCGACTTCATGGAGTGTTAGGTGTCAAAGAATTCTTTAAATGTTTAGATAAGGTTGTTGTAATCATAATAAGGAGTTACACTCCTAGTTGTATTAGGTCACTAGCACTCCTAGTTAACAGCTAGTTCTAATTAATGGTTTGTTTTATGGTTAGAATAGGTGTCATGGATGGCAAATTCGAATTCTCTTGAGGAGGGATGATGGAATACTAATTGTAAATGCTTTATATAGAGCAAGAGGTCGAATTAGCAAAGGGTTGGAGACTTTTTGGCTCAACTGCTGCTCTATGTGCAGACTGTGTATATTTTTAACCTAATGCAGAATTTCTACTTAGACAACTCAAGATTCATGAAGAGTTCTTGTATGTTCTTGTTTTGATGGTATCTTCCAATACTTACATTGCAGTGAGGTTCACTTATGATACTCAGAATTCATCAATGATGCTCTGACTTCCTTCATAGATAAACTAACTGTGTTTCACTGTTTTATATTTGCATTTCTGCACTTGAACTCTATAATGCCTTGACTTCCATGTTAGGTAGAATGTTTTGGCTTCACTACTCAGGATTCAAAGAGGGTTTTTAATGTCCTATTGTCTCATGGCTTTCCTCTTTCACTTACTTGCAGTGGTATGAATACATGTTACCTAGAACTCATCAATGATGCTCTAACTTCCTTCATGTATTTATAAACTGTGTTTCCTTCCATTGTATCTTTGTTTTGTTTATGTATAAAAACTCTCTATGCCCTGACTTCATGTTAAGCTGATCTTGTTGTGGTAATGAACATACTTTGACTCCATAGCCCAATGGTAGCCAACCTTCATCTTTCAACCTATAAACATATACAATCACAAACCATAGAGTTAGCCATCTATCTTATTCTTTAATCAAAATCATTAACCCTTTGAGAGAGCCCTCTCAGGCTGAGGAGGCTAAGCCTCAGCCAAAAGTTTGGTTTGAAATAGTTACTCAAAGTCTTCCTGATCAGCAGCCTATCAGGGGCATGATTTTGTGATAACATTTTGGTGCGTCTGCCGGGAGTCTGAAGATTATTCATTCCCGAAATCAAGAGACTGAACTTCTGAAGGTAGCAGGAGCTTAGACATCTATTTGAGGCTGCAAAACTACCTTGGCGACTCCACACATCGAATAAGAAATTGGAAGGTGACTCCACTGCTAGAAGATCAGTAGCTTGATGAAGTTTCAAGATGAATTCCACTGCAAGAATGAATGCCAGGTATGCTCCTATGAATTGGTCTCATATCCCTGGTTCTCCAAATCCTATGCCAGAGGTTGATTGGTTAGAGGATCTTCCGATATTCAAAGATGAAAAGAAAGACAATGCTGCTCTTCATTTGGTTAGGTTTCATATGCATGTACGCAGTCTTAAGGTTCATTTTCCTGAGGATTGTCTCATGAGGATGTTTATGACCACTTTAGTAGGAAAAGCATGGTCTTGGTATAAAAGTTTGGAAAATGGTTCATTATACTCTCTTGCTGATTTCCATGATATGTTCTGTGACATGTATAAAGAGTGTCATCCCTCCTTATTGCTGGTCAAAGATTGTTGTAAACATTCTATGAGTTTTATTCAGTACTTGGAGGATTGTTATGATGATGATGAATTTATGGATGAAGAAATTTTAGAGGCTCTTCATAACAATGCATTTCAATACCAAGAAGAAAGGATAACATCTCATGAAATGCACCATGAAAATCAGCAGGGGTTTACTTATGAAAACCATGTTCAATCCCATGACATGAATGAGAAGATGCAACAAACTTGCCAGTCTTTTGGTCATAAAGAGTATGAAATTGATTGCAAACAGCAAGAAGAAGTACTGGAAAATAGCTTTTATAGCCCTCAAGAAGAGGAAAAGGTTGTTCAATTTTGTAATTCCTTGCAGCAGCTTACTTCAAATAATGATCACAATAGTGAGGAAAATTACATTGTCTATGAGAATCATGCAGAAAGGCAGTTGGATAGCACATCAAAGGAATTTTGTGTGGCTGAGGATCAGTTGTCTGAAGAGATAGAATGTTATGATGATTATCAAAATAACCATGTTTTCTTTGACCCTATAAATGAATACATGGCAAAGTTTTGCACATCAGTATTTCATTTTCATTTGCATTATGAAGATCATATACATTATAAGTTGATTTGGTCATCTCACTATCATGGTTATTTTGAGGTTGAATGCAATCAAGAGCCTCCCATATCAGAAAGGACAATTGATTGGCTTTATTGGAAATATCATGTTGCTTGAGCTACAAGTGGAGCTTGCAGCTGATAGGGTAGGTAGGAATGTGCAAATAAGCTCAGGGTAGGTTGACTGAGCATCTGTTTCAGTAGGTGCAGTTGGAATTCTTCATTCAGAAATAATTAAAGGCTTGAGGAGCAAATTGGGCAGAAGTTCAAAGTTTTCTTCTAAAGGATGGATAGCGGCACTGGAGCTACAGGTTCTTAATGTACCACAAGGGCACACTATCCCTAGTGGAGCCACTGTTATCACTGTAAAACTTCCTTAAAAAGTTTGGACAACTTACATGGTTTCTCAATTCTTGTATCAGTCATGGTCAAGTCATGGTCAAGTCATTTTTATGTTTTAAAGTCTAAGTCATAGGGTTAGAGTCTCATGTCCATCTTCAAATAAAGTTTGATAGCCTCATTCCATGTCCTAGAAGCCTCACCATGTGTTTAGAAGACATATCTCACATAATTTCGGAGAAATTTTGAAACTAGCTACGAATCCATGTTTACGTAGCGCAGACAGTGTAAAAATCCTGTTTTGCGCTACGAAATCAGTGTTTTCGCAGCGCGCTGCGAAACCCCTGTAGCAGCCTGTTTCAGCAGAAAAAACTGTTTTACTAGGTAACTTCCAGAAGCTTTCCAGAGCAGCTGAGAACTCAATTTTGCAAACTGAAAGAGGCTTTTCTTCCTAACATGTTGAATTACAAAAACCTCTTTCAGTTTCTTCAATTCCATTCTGAGGTGGGAGAAATGTGTGGTTAAAGTTGCGCTACGAAACTGCTGTAGGTGCAGTTTTTCATCTCCTGTTTGACAACTGTTTTTCAAAGAATTATTCTGGGCAGCTGGAGTAGTGTTTCAAAAAACAAAAATAGGTTTTTGTTCAGCATGGATTATTCCACAAAAACCTCCTTCAGTTTTTCCAAATAAAATTTTTACGAGAATTTATGACCTCTGTCCCAAGACCTATTTTTCAGCCAGAACAGAGCAAGGGACAGTTTCCTGTTTGACACGTGTTTTTCAAGGACAGTTTCTGAACAGCTGGAAGAATGTTTTAAAAAACCAGGAGAGGTTTTTGTTCTAGACAACATGGGCTACAAAAACCTCCTTCAGTTTCATAAAATGTGTCATGGATGAAGAGATAAAGGCTCTGAAATTTTCAAGGATCTAAACCTAAAAACAGGGAAACATGTTCCCTAATTTCTAGGGTTTGTCATCAGCAGTTGGGTGACCACGTGGGAGGCTTCATCAAATTCGACTTCATGGAGTGTTAGGTGTCAAAGAATTCTTTAAATGTTTAGATAAGGTTGTTGTAATCATAATAAGGAGTTACACTCCTAGTTGTATTAGGTCACTAGCACTCCTAGTTAACAGCTAGTTCTAATTAATGGTTTGTTTTATGGTTAGAATAGGTGTCATGGATGGCAAATTCGAATTCTCTTGAGGAGGGATGATGGAATACTAATTTTAAATGCTTTATATAGAGCAAGAGGTCGAATTAGCAAAGGGTTGGAGACTTTTTGGCTCAACTGCTGCTCTATGTGCAGACTGTGTATATTTTTAACCTAATGCAGAATTTCTACTTAGACAACTCAAGATTCATGAAGAGTTCTTGTATGTTCTTGTTTTGATGGTATCTTCCAATACTTACATTGCAGTGAGGTTCACTTATGATACTCAGAATTCATCAATGATGCTCTGACTTCCTTCATAGATAAACTAACTGTGTTTCACTGTTTTATATTTGCATTTCTGCACTTGAACTCTATAATGCCTTGACTTCCATGTTAGGTAGAATGTTTTGGCTTCACTACTCAGGATTCAAAGAGGGTTTTTAATGTCCTATTGTCTCATGGCTTTCCTCTTTCACTTACTTGTAGTGGTATGAATACATGTTACTTAGAACTCATCAATGATGCTCTAACTTCCTTCATGTATTTATAAACTGTGTTTCCTTCCATTGTATCTTTGTTTTGTTTATGTATAAAAACTCTCTATGCCCTGACTTCATGTTAAGCTGATCTTGCTGTGGTAATGAACATACTTTGACTCCATAGCCCAATGGTAGCCAACCTTCATCTTTCAACCTATAAACATATACAATCACAAACCATAGAGTTAGCCATCTATCTTATTCTTTAATCAAAATCATTAACCCTTTGAGAGAGCCCTCTCAGGCTGAGGAGGCTAAGCCTCAGCCAAAAGTTTGGTTTGAAATAGTTACTCAAAGTCTTCCTGATCAGCAGCCTATCAGGGGCATGATTTTGTGATAACACTATTGTTATGCTCTTAACATGCAAAACAATACCCAAGCGAAGAAAAGATACCGAAAACACAAAATATGCGAAGAAAATATACCCAGAACATAGAATAGCAATGATTTTATTATTCAGAGAGAAATGTTCACAGGCCTCTTCGAGGGGCAACCTCCAATAGAGCAGAGCTCGATTACAAAACAAGACACGATGCTCCTCGCAGGGAGTCTCTATCCTTTATATATGACTCATACATGCAATACCACCAGCCAATATCGTGGGTTTTATTAATACCATCTATCTAATACTACCGCCCATTTACCATCTATCTAATACTACCACCCATTTGCAACTAACTGTGGTCCCGTCATTAATTGCGGGTTAACCACTTACAAATATTAATATGGGCTTTATTGACTCTTGACTATGACGTGATCCCATGACATAAATAAGGGGGTTAGGGTGGGACCCTAACATGCCCTCCCCCTTAAGACTAGCCTTGTCCTCAAGGCTGAAGCTGCGGAAACTGCTAAAGAATAGTGGTTGGTTCCCAAGTTGCATCTTCCGGAGAGGTGTCTTTCCATTTGACGAGGACCTCCTTAAGCATGCGGCCGCGCAGGTGCTTCTCTCGTGTGTCTAGAACCTGTTCAGGTTGAAGCTAGATTGACCCTTCTTCGTCCAATTCAGGTAGACTGGTTTGAACTCGGCAATTGTTCCCAATCACTTTCTTGAGGCACGATACATGGAAAAATGGGTGGATTTTTGCTGTAGGTGGAAAAGCCAACTTGTAAGCCACTTCTCCAATGCGCTGAAGTACTTGGTATGGTCCGTAGAATTTTGGAGAGAGCTTTTGACAACCCTTGTCTTTGAATGATGTTTGCTTATATTGTTGCAGCCTCAAAAAGACCTGATCCCCTTCTTGAAATTGGTGCTTTGAGCGATGTTGGTCAGCCTGTTGCTTCATACGATTCTGAGCTTGATGAAGATTCTCGCGCAGATGGGCAAGCATGGTTGCGCGGTGTTGTAGGAGTTGATCCACGACTTGTACTTTGGAGCACCCCATGAGATAAGAAGTAGGGGAAGGCGGAAGTTGTCCATAGACTGCTTCATAGGGAGTCATTTTGGTAGTGGCATGATAGTTGGCGTTATACCACCATTCCGCCAGAGGTAACCACTGTACCCAAAGGTGTTGTTTTTCTGAAGTGAAACACCTAAGGTAGGTTTCTAGACATTTGTTGACTGCTTCGGTTTGACCATCTGTTTGCGGATGATATGAAGTACTGAGTTTGAGTTGAGTGCCTTGTATTCTAAAGAGCTCCTGCCAAAAATTACTGGTGAAGATTGGGTCGCGGTCGGACACAATAGAAGTGGGCATGCCATGCAATTTGAAGATCTGATCCATGAAAGTTTGAGCAACCAAAGTGGGTGTGAATGGTTGGGGTAGGGCGCAGAAATGAGCATACTTCGACAGTCGGTCCACAACCACCATGATGACTGACTTGTTCCCAGACTTTGGAAGACCTGTAATGAAATCCATGGAGACCTCTGTCCAAATTGACGCCGGAATGGGCAATGGTTGTAATGTGCCTGGTGCGTGGACGGTTTCCCCTTTGTGGCGTTGACAGACGTCACATTCTGCTACGAAAGTAAGGATGTCCTGTTTCATGCCGGCCCAAAAAAATGATCTTTTGGTGCGAGCATATGTCTTCTGAAAGCCCGAATGTCCTGCAATGGGAGATGAGTGCAATTCTGCTAAAATGCGACTTTTCAGGGTGGATGTTGGTGATATTACGACTCTGTCCTTGTAGCGAAGAATATCATTCTACCACGAGTAGCCCTTGTTGGAATTAGGATCTACCTGCAATTGAGAAATGAGTTGAGAGAGCCCGGGATGTGAAAACCATTCACTGCGAGCCTCTTCAATCCAATCTGGAATGGGGAGTGAAATTGCGAGCAGAGTACTTTCCTCCTCAAATTGGCACGACAATGCATCTGCTACCCTGTTGTCTTTCCCTTTCTTGTAAATGATCTCATAATCATATCCCAGCATTTTGGCTAACCATTTATTTTGTTGTGGGGAAGATAGGCGTTGCTCCAAAAAATATTTAAGACTGTGATGATCTGTGCGGATTTGGAAACGTTGCCCCAACAAGTAAGGTCGCCAGGTCTCGACTGCATGTAAGATGGCCATCATTTCCTTCTCGTAGGTAGATTGGCCCAGATTCCTCCCACTTAGTTGTTGGCTGGTGAAGGCCAATGGTCGCCCTTCCTGCATTAAGACTGCTCCAATACCTATTCCCGAAGCATCAGATTCAATGACAAATGATTTGGTGAAGTCCGGTAGTGCTAAGACAGGAGTGGAACACATGGCGGTTTTGAGAGCGGTAAATGCCTGTTGTGCTTCTTCGTTCCAGAAGAAGCAATTTTTCTTTAGGAGTTGCGTTAGGGGCTTCACTATGCGGCCATAGTTGCGGACAAATTTACGATAATAGCCTGTGAGACCCAAAAATCCTCTCAAGCTTTTCAAGGTCTTAGGTTGAGGCCATTCTTGCATTGCCTGGATCTTTTTTGGGTCCACCTTGACACCTTCACGCCCCACAATGTGGCCCAAATACTCAACTTCTTCCATGCCAAACGAACACTTAGACATCTTGACAAATAATTTATGCGTGCGAAGCAGTTGCAAGAGTAGATCTACATGCTGAAGATGTGCCGCCCAAGTGCCACTATAGATGAGGATGTCATCGAAGAAGACAAGGACAAATTTTCTGAGATATGGTTTGAGGAGGTGATTCATAAGGCTCTAAAAAGTAGAGGGGGCATTACAGAGACCAAATGGCATGACCAGGAACTCATAATGGCCTTCATGAGTTCTGAAAGCTGTCTTGGGAATGTCGACTTCCTTCATGCGAATTTGGTGGTAGCCTGAGCGAAGATCCAACTTAGTGAAGAATTGAGCCCCATTGAGTTCGTCCAGCAAATCGTCAACCACTGGGATGGGAAATTTATCTTTGATTGTTAACTTATTGAGGGCCCTGAAGTCTGGACACAGCCGCCACTCCCCATCTTTCTTGAGGACCATGACCACTGGAGATGAATAAGGACTAATGCTGGGACGAATGACACCTGCTTCCAACAATTCCTTGATGATTTTTTCTATTTCATTCTTTTGGGTGAACAGATATCTGTATGGCCTCACATTTGGGGGTTGGGACCCTGGAACCAATGTGATGCTATGATCATGTTCCCCTCACGAGGGTGGAAGCTCATGAGGCTTGTCAAAGACAGTCCGATGTTTATTTAAAATCTGTTGCATCTCAGGATGAATTGGCGGGGGCATGGTATCGACTACCTGGATGGCATTAAATTGAGATACCACTCCATGATGGCCCTTTTGTAACAATTTTTCCATCCTATGTGAGCTGATGATAGAGGGGGCTCCCACCTGTAGTCCACGGAGGGTATATGTGGAGTTGTTCTGCTTAAAACTCATATATAACTCCTGAAAATCCATTGTGATTGGCCCAAGAGTGCGGAGCCATTCCGCGCCGAGGACAATGTCGCAACCCCCCATGTGTATTGCAAACATGTGGGTTTTCAATTGATAATCCCCCATTTGAATTTTGACATTTTCACAGCGACCTTCACATTTCATTGTGCCCCCATCTGCAATCTGGACTTGGAAGTTAGAAACTGCCCGGATGAAACAATGTGCTGCTTCAGTGATCTTTTGGTGGATGAAATTATGGGTACTTCCACTATCAATCAAGACTACTACTGGGCGATGTTTAAGAAAACCCCTGATTTTGAGAGTTTGAGGGGAAGAAATTCCTGCCAATGCATTCAGCGAAATAATTGGTTCATCAGATACAATCTCCTGTTGGTTATCTTCTTCGATCGCCTCCGGTTCCTCAAGTGGTGGATCTTCCTCTGTGGAGCTGTAGTCAGTGGCATCTATTTGAAAAAACTTGTGCTCTTTGCATTTATGACCCGGGGAATATTTTTCATCACAGTAGTAACATAGTCCTTGCTTCCTTCTTTCGGCCATTTCCGCAGGTGACACCTTTTGAATCTTAAGTGTCTGAGTCATATTGGGAGCCTGTGAGGGACGACCTTTAGCGAGGAAGTTGGGGCGGCTGGATTGGGCTGTTAATGCACGTTCCACCTTACGGGCTACCTGGCAAGCCTCTGTCCATGTGGGAGGGTGGTGGAGTAGAACCTGAGCTTCGATGGCTTCTTTAAGACCGTTGATAAAGCATTCCATGTAGAACTCATCTGTGAGACCCTTAGTGTGGAAGGCTAAGGCTTCAAAAGAAGTAATATATTCCTCCACTGTACCCGTCTGTCGGAGCTTAGTGAGATGCCCCAAAAAAGAGTCTTCCTGTTCAAAGCGACTGAGAAGAGTTTTGGCAAATTGGGCCCAATTCTGAAAATGTCCATTGCAACGCTGATGCCATTCCTTCCATTGCCATTGTTCATTGTCTAAGTACATGGTTCCAACCATAAGCTTAGTCCCCTCATCTGTGATATGATTCAATTGGAAATACTGCTCCATTTGTGCTAGACATGCGGACGTGTGAGAACCGTCAAATTTCTGCATATCCAACTTGGGAGGTCGCTGACTGGGTGGTGGATGGGAGTGCCAAACGTGAGGAGAGTGGCTAGACTCACCCTCACGGTATTCATGGCCATTATACGCCTCCTCGTGGGCTGGCTTCTTGCCCTTTGAGAATGCCTCCTGTAACTGGTTACTCATTCCTTTAAGCTCAAGTTCTATGTGGTTACTCATTCCTTGAAGGTCAAGTTCGATCTTGTTCACCGTAGTTTGGAGGGAGTTGACATAGCTTTCAATTTTGTCGATCCTTTCATTGGCCATCGCTTGAGCGCAAGTTTCTACCATACACCAACCTGATGAAAAATTGGGACCGCCTAAAAATTTTTACTAAGAAATTGAATGGTACCACCTTGCTCAGCTCGTCGTCGTGATACTGATGGGCTAGGTCACCAATATTGCAGTCGCCAAATCCTCAAAATGTCAATGCCGCCAAAAGTCCTGCGAAAATTATATCCAGGTACAGGAACCCTTCACAACTACTCCGATCTGGTGGATCTGAGAGATCTGAATGGTGGAACAACTGCTGCTGCTAATCTGGAATAGATGATGTGTGATCCCCCGATAGAAAGGGAACTATGGTCTTAGGGAGTGTCATGTGCTACAGATCGCAATATACATAAGGGTCTGACAGTAGTACTCGGCCCAATGTTTCAGGGCTCTAACTAAGGAGGATCGACCGTACCCTTAGCCGTACAACCCGACTACCCTATCGTACGGGCGAGTAATCTCTCCGAGTGCTGTTCTCGGTGTACTGTAGCCACAAGATGGCTGAAGGTTTATCTATGGCGAGGTTTCAAGGGAGCTATGGGGCTTCCTATATGCCCAGAGGGTACATGGAAGACAGTCCGTGCGCGTTTCTGTCTAATGCGCTACTACTCGAAGGGGTACCCACAGGGGTTACAAGGGAGTCCAACAGACGTGACCACCTCTTGTATTTCCTGCGTGCATGCCTCCCCAAATCCGCAGATTTATGCGCTTAACGACAGATTCCGTGGTTTAAAGACGTCGGAACACGTCTCTAGCCAAAAAAAAATTTGCTAAAATTTGGAGATCCCACCGAGCCCTGGAAAGTGCTCTGATACCACTTGTTATGCTCTTAACTTGCAAAACAATACCCAAGCGAAGAAAAGATACCGAGAACACAAAATATGCGAAGAAAATATACCCAGAACACAGAATAGCAATGATTTTATTATTCAGAGAGAAATGTTCACAGGCCTCTTTGAGGGGGCAACCTCCAATAGAGCAGAGCTCGATTACAAAACAAGACATGATGCTCCTCGCAGGGAGTCTCTATCCTTTATATATGAATCATACATGCAATACCACGAGCCAATATCGTGGGTTTTATTAATACCATCTATCTAATACTACCGCCCATTTACCATCTATCTAATACTACCGCCCATTTGCAACTAACTGTGGTCCCGTCATTAATTGCGGGTTAACCACTTACAAATATTAATATGGGCTTTATTGACTCTTGACTATGACGTGATCCCATGACATAAATAAGGGGGTTAGGGTGGGACCCTAACACCTACAAAAAGATATTTCCAAAACTTTGAGGTAAATTTAGCATCTCTATTTAAGACAATATTTTTGGGAACTCCATGCCATCTTACGATTTCCTTTATGAAAACTTGTGCCACTTCAATAGATTAATTTCTAGATTTGACAGGCACGAAGTGAGCCACCTTGCTCAACTTGTTGACCACTACCATGATTGCATCATTTTGTCTTGGAGTCCTTGGAAACCCAATAATAAAATCCATGGAAATCACTTCCCGCTTCCATTTTGGAATAGGAATGTGTCGTAACAAACTAGATGGGTGCTTGCACTCAGCTTTTACTTGCTAGCATTCTATGCACTTGGAGATGAAATCTGCCACCTCCCTTTTAATTCAGTCCAAAAATAAAAAAAATTGAGAGTTGTCAGAGTCTTTTAGTAACTTGGGTAGCCAAAATATGACTTGGCATGAAACTCATTTATTATGAGCCTCTTCAAATCATTGTTATTGGGTATATAAATTCCACCTTTAAATTTAATCAATCTTATTTATGTAAGGCAATAGTATTTATTTTCATTGCATTGAGAGCTTTGTTGTAGCTTTTCTTTTAATTATTGGTACTTTTCATCTTGCTTACTAGCATTTTGGTATTTTCCTCAAGATCAGTTCCATGGGAACTTATGGCTACTAAATGTTTTAATTGCACCCTTATACCGAGTGCATCAACCACTATGTTTTCCTTTCGTTTTATATATTTGATTTCAAAATCAAATTCATTGAGCATGGCTAGCCATCTAGCTTGCATTGCATTTAGCTTGGGTTGTTTAAATAAATACTTCAGCCCTCCATGATTAGTCATTAGGGTAAATTTTATACCAAGAAGGTAGTGTCTCCACATCTTCAGTGCATGGATGATGGAAACTAACTCCAAATCATGAGTTACCTAATTCTTCTGATGTTCATGAAACTTTTAGGATTCATAGAACACAACTTAACCTTTCAACATCAATACTCCACCCAGTCACTCCTTGCAGACATATATGCACACAAGGAAATCATTTTCAGGATCTTTTATCCTTAATGCTGGTGCATTGGTCAACAACTACTTCAATTGATCAAATCTTGTAGCACAATCAACTTTCCATTTGAATATATTCCCTTTCTTTTGTAGAGCAGTAATTGGACAACCAATCTTGGAGAAATTCTTAATAAATCTCCTGCAATAGCCTGCCAGTCCCATGAAGGACCTAAATTTAGCCACATTCTTAGGTTTTTTCCTTTCTATTATAGCCTTAACCTTCTTTGGGCTAACTATTACTCCCTCCCTTGAGACAAGTCCCATGTAATGAATCTGTGATTAGAAGAAATTGCATTTTATTAAACTTTGCATAAAGATTATGCTCTCTTAGTAATTATATTTTTTCTCTGGATGCTCTTCATGCTCCTCCTTGGTCTTTAAATAAACCAAAATTTCATCCATGAATAATATGACAAACTTATCCAAATAAGGGTGCAATACATTATTCATAATGAACATAAAGGTTGTAGGTGCATTGGTAAGCCCAAAGGGCACTGCCACAAATTCATAATGTCGATACCTCATTCTAACCCCAAAACAATCTTGGAGAATATTGCCACTCCTCTAATTTGGTCAAATATATCATCAATATGTGGTAATGGATACCTATTCTCAATGGTCACTTTATTCAGTTATTGGTAATCAATGCACAATCTGAGTGTACCATCCTTCTTCTTTACAAATAGAACTAGTGCTCCCCATGGACACACATTGGTTGTATGTAGCACTTATCCAACATCTTCTTAGGTTGTAGCTTCAGCTCAACTAATTTTGGAGTGCTCATTGAATATAGTGCCTTGGATGTCAGAGTTGCTTCTAGTATCAATTCTATAGAGAAATCCTCTTTTCTATGAGGAGGTAGACCAGGGACTTCTACAGGGAATACATCTGAAAATGTTGTAGAATAGGGTACTCCCTCATGACATCATTGTCTTTATTCTCAATATTGTAATCAGCTTCAGTGTTGTTGGATATTTGTACATAAAATAGAATACATCCTTTTCCACGGCTTCTCTTGGGTTTCATAGCTGAAATTAATCACATTGAGGTGGGTTTCGACAATACCCTATTTTCTCCTAGTGGAAGCACATTGAGGTTTTCCACTTTTGGAATACCATTCACTTCTATGGGGAAAGCCTTCACCCAATTCTCAACTCTTCTTTCCATCCTTGTGGCTATTTGAACTAGACAAGACTCATCATGTGATTCCTTCTTGAATGTGCATTTCTCTACAAGAGTGGGAGAGATGTAACTAAAATTTGAATTGGGATAAATAAAAATTGAAATGCTTTGGTCATGGAGCATACCTTCCATCTCTATAATCAAAGCCTAATAAACAGTTTCCCAATTATTCATTGCTGCATAAATTATGGGTATACTTTGAGCTACATCTTTGGCTATCTCTGCCTCCTGCGCATTGTACATTCTCGGACCAGTGTGCTTACACTATGGAAAATCTTATCATAAATTGTTTTATCCACACGTACAACACTTATATGGACCCTTTCTGTAACTCTTGACTCCTTCTTGGGTGAAACAATCTTTCCCATCAATGTTGAGCCTTCACTAACTATCTTGAGTAGCAAGGGTTGTATGTCATTCAATAGTTTCTTTTGGCCTCTTTCCTTTGAGCTTGGAACTTCTTTTGGATTTCCAATCTCCTTTGAACTCTAGCCTGTGTTTGGAATGTGCATATCAGTGTTTAAACTTTTTGATGGCATCATCTAATGTTTGAGGTTCATGAATTTCAATTTGATCCCTGAATAATAGGGGCAACCTGTTGATGAAACTTTAAAATTTTTCCGTCTCATCTTTGAGATATGGCACATATCTCAGGAATTCTAGGAACTTGGTGGTGTATTCTTCATCTGTCATTTGTCTCATTCTGAGATCATAAAGTTATTTTACTTTACTTTCATAGTAACTATCTGATAAATATTTATTTTTTAAGATCCTTTCAAATTCATTCCAGGTCAACCCCTCTTTATTTATGTCACTGACATTCTTCAAATCCTCCCACCATATGTCTGATTTTCTTTTCAGACTATAGGTGGCTACTTTTTCTTTCATGTTCTCAGAATAGTTGTGGATTTGGAAGAACTTATTCATTCCAAGTAACCAAGATTTTCATCTTCATATTTCTTCATCTCTCCATCAAATATGGGTGGTTTAGCCATCTTAATTCCTCTAGCATGTGGTTTGATGATGATGCCTCCTAGCAGTAGAGCTAGAATGTCTACTAGAATGATAACCATAAGTGATAGACCTTCTCTCTGGAGTACTCAATGGTACATTCCCTCTCATGGTGTCTTCACTTTCTTTTTTGTGCCTCTTTCTGGACCTACTACCATTATCCCCATTTTTTCTCTCTTTGGATGCTAAAGGGACCTGCCTGTCTCTATGACTAACCCCCAACTCATGTTGCATTTGTCTCTATAAGTCAAAAAATATTTGTAGTATGATTGTATTTACATAATATTCCCTTTCCTAAGCCCTTACCAACCTTTCATTAGAATCCTTACAACTTCTAATCTTGTCCCTTAGGCTCCTCAAGGTATCCATTAAGTCAAGAGAGTTTTCCCCTCCCTCTTGGTCAACTGATATTTCCTCTTTCTCATACCTTGTGTGGTCAAAACTATATTCGACCCTATTTTTATTCCTTTATTGGTATTAAGAATGTATGTTGTACCATCCTTTGTTATTCTGGGTTATCTTCATGTGTTGTCATGCACACACATCCTTGTTAGACTTAATAAAATTCAATATACATAGTGAAGGATATCACCTTAATTCCTTTTGAGAGGTTGCTAATATGTTGTTGGATGAAACCAATCACATCATGTTAAAACATAATACCAATAAAATCGCAATAGATCAATAACATATATCACAATAAAATCATATCACGCCTTAGTGTCCTTCTACATAATTAAATCACAAGTTAATCATATCAACATACCTATAGTCAATCAATCACAGACTGGATTGTAACACCTAAACATTTTCTTTATCCATTTTCTAAAATTCAATATAAAATCTATATTATTTGTTAACTTTGTAACAGAGTACCAACTGATTCCCAAGGCTTAGAATAAAACTCATAATTTACTTTGGCCATGACAGATCCCATCTAATCCAAGTGTTGAACTCAGATGCTCTAATACCACTCTACAACACAAACCCTCCTAATCCCAACCATCAAAAAATGTTAGAAGGCGGTGGTCACTATGTCAACCCAATATCCAAGGTATGGTTATGGAAATCGGATCTAAATTTTTCCAACCCATTTCAAGTTCCTCAAAACTTGAAATGAATAACAATGTTTTGTTCATCTCATCAAGACCTTTCCAACGACATAAATTTCACCTCAATCTGACTTATGGATCAAAAGATACGGTCAATAGAAGGCAAGCCAATACTACCTCTCCACATCATCAATGCTTCCACATGGAACCCAAACAACATCTCGCATGGCCCTAACGCGCACTCTCTACCACTGTGTACAGACTACGTGGATAGGCACACCCTCTAAGAAAATCGTAGGAAGACCTAACTAGTACCATGACATATTGAACTAAACAACGGGGTCTGACCCACGACCCTCGACCTCGAGATCAGTGCAACTCCCATCCTCGACTGCTTCACCTTAGCCTTGATTAGTTGACCCAAACCTGGCCGACCAACCCAACTCTCAACCTATGGGTCCCAACGAATTTTTTCACCTGTGTACTTTGGGTCAACCAAAACTTCACTCGAGGTCTAGTCTATCCATCAGCGCCCTGACCTTCTGACTTGATGGTCCTATAGGATACTTTAATCCTGTTATACAAGCTTTCAATACTTAGAAAATTGTGATTTGCTTTCCCTGGTCTACCCAGGCACTGCAAAATGTGACTTTTCGACCTAAGAAGTCATGAACTTCATGACTTCACCATGGTTCCTAGTACGTCGAGGCCAAGGAAGCCAGGGTACTTGCATCATGATTGACAATTGAACTTACTGAAGAATGCATAGGAAGTATTCACAATAAAGCTTAAGAAAAAGTATATGTACAGGGAGTTATACCCAACAAATACACATTCAAGTTCAATCTCTTGAAACTACAAGGAACTTAAGAAGCTCCAACCCACATCATAATGAAGCAATTATTTTAACAGACTAGCTCACATACATTGAGCAGTTAAACAATATGCAGTCAATAGCTCATGCTTGTCAAATTAATCAAAGAAATGTATAAATTCCTTGTAGATTCAAACTACTTCTATAATATGATAAAACAAAAGACATGGATTTACTCTACTCATCAGCGGAAACAATTAATCGATCGAGAAATCACAACATAAACATGAGACAAGATTAAATCACATATGCTCATAGATTTATCTAAGGGGAAATCTTGATGCTCAAAAACCCTTCCTATCTGTATTGTATTAGATTAGAAAAATAGAGAAGAAATACAATGCTTGTTCAAGCCTAAACAATCTTTGCACAAGTATAATCTATCTCACTGCCTTACAAGTTGACTCTAGCAAATACTTAGCCAATGATGATGCCTTTCAAGCTCCTATTTCCTTGTGCTATTTCTCAAGGAATTATCCCCCTATTAATTAGGGAAATCCCCATCCTAAATTTCTCAATCCCTATAGGCTCTTATCTGACTGCATACACCACCTGTACAACTCAAAAAATTATACAACTAATAGTACACTGCCCTTGAACTCCAATCTCAACTGGGTAACTCAAATTTCATGCATGCATGAGTTAATTATGGTTGATTTATCAGTTAACTAATTGAACTAGACCTCCCACTAGTTCCTCCAATAATTGGAACTAGTTTAACTGACATTAACTCAGTTTAATGGAATTAAACTATTACAACTAAAATTAAACTCAACTTAGGCTCCTAAAATTTAGGAACCACTCTACATGACTCAAGTTAGGCCCTCAAATCAAATTAATTGAGCCAACTAAGTGAAATTAACTTATTTAACTCATTCTTGTTGGCTTGTGATGTGGCATTACAAGCTTCTCCTAATTTAATTCAAGGGGAAATTAAATCAGGATTTTCTTCTTGACATTTTCAACACTCCCTCTCAACAAGAAAGGGATTATCTACTACCCTGATCCTACCTCTATGGAACTCGAACTTGCTTCTTGATAATGCCTTTTCAAAATATCTTCATCATGTTCCTCTCTAGGAATGTACTCCAACAACATGATTCTCCTATGCACACAATCTCATAGATGGTGATACTAAATGTCGATATGCCTGGATCAATCATGAAAAACTATATTTTTAGATAGTTTGATACAACTTTGATTGTCACAGTAAATCACAGTGAGATCCATCATCTGACCAAATAACCCAACAATAATCTTCCTCATCCAAATATCTTCACAAGTTGCTTGACTAGTATCCATGTATCATGCTTCTGTTGAACCGAGTGCAACTAATCTTTGCTTCCTATTGTACCAATAATTTTTTGTTGACCCAATACTAAAGATGCCTCCTAATGTTCTCTTCCTTTCTGATGGACTACCCGCCAAATTTGCATCTATGTAGCCTTGCAGCTTCACTCCCTCTGTCCGCATGTACCAAATACCATACTAAGTAGTGTCTCTGAGGTATCTCAACACATGTTTGGTTTCCTTCCAATAAAGTTTTTTTAGCTTAACCATAGATTGACTAAGCTAATTAACTGCATAACACATTTTTGGTTGTGTGTTCACCAAATACATAAGCGAACCCACAAGTTGCCTGTAAATAGTGGCATCCACCTCTTCACCTGAAGTGGTGTCCTCTTTCCTCCAACTACCTGCTAGAGGAATGTCCATGGGTTTGCTACTCTCCATGCAGAAATTTTTCAGTATCATGTTGGCATACTTTCCCTAAGAGACAAATAGTTCCCTATCTCCTTGCTGTACTTCTAAATTGAGGAAATAATGCATGAGTCCCATGTCCTTCATCTCGAATTCTCTTGCAAGGTACTCTTTGCAAGACTTGATCAAATTATCATCACTAGTTAGCATTAAATCATCGACATATAATACTATAATCAATAATTTATCTTCAATAAAAATATGGTAAAGGTTTGCATCTACTTCACTTTTGGTGAAGCATAACCTGGTGAAATAGTTGTCGATCCTGGTGTACCAGGCATAGGGTACTTGTTTCAATCCATACAATGCTTGCTTGATTATACACACATGTGACTCTCCGTTGAAGGTCTCAAATCCTTTAGGTTGCTCAATGTACAGCTCCTCCTCAAACAACCCATTAAGGAATGTTGTCTTCACATCCATCTGATGGATTTTCCAACCCATCTATGTTGTAAGTGCTAGAATTGATCTGATAGAAGAGTACCTTGATACTGGAGCAAACATCTCATCGTAATCAATTCCCTCCACCTAAGAACACCCCTTGGCCACAAATTTAGCCTTGTTTTTCTCGATGCTTCCATCTGCTACTTACTTCACCTTATAGATCCACATGGAACCTACCACTGACTTATTCCATGGTCTTGGGACAACTTCTCAAACATTGTTTCTAACTATGGAATCATATTGCTCTACTATGGCATCAACCCATACTAGCTTCTACACTACTTCCTTGAATGAGGATTGTTTTGTCTCAACTAGCTTACTCATCATAGCCATGTACCTAATGTACTGATCTAGAGACCTCCTTTGCCTACACTGTGATGTGGTTGCTCCCACATTCTCTCTAGAATCATGCAATAATTTTTCATCTTCCCTAGTGTGCTTCCTTCCATCTCTGGATGTCTCTGCATGAGTGGGTGCTTCCAATCTCTACTGCTCTGCTTGTGGTTGTTCCACAACATCTTAAGGTTCTTCCTTTGGAGCCAAAATCTCCTCATTTTCATGCAACTAAAGCTCCCTCTCAAGGGAACATCTCATGGCCTTTTATTCATCAAGCTTCACATCTCTATTAACAACTGTCATCATGTGATATGGAAGGTACACCCGATAGTTGTGATGTGTATCAGTGTACCCCACAAATATGCCCAACTTAGCTGTCAGCTCTAGCTTTTTCCTTGCATCCTTGGTAACATGATAGTAAACTGATGAACCAAATATCATGAAGTGTGACACATCTGGTTTCTTCCTCGGAAAAACTTCTTCGGTGTATGAATCCCTAGAATCCGATGAGGACTCTTGTTTTGCATATATACCATTATGTTGCATGCTTCAACCCACAAGTACAACAGCAGGCCTTGATCATGCAACATCACTCATGCAACTCCCACAATACTTATGTTCTTCCTCTTAACCACCCCATTATTTTGTGGGTTATGGGGTGCTATTAACTCCCATCGAATGCCTTCTGATGCAAAAAAATTCTTGAACTCATTTGACACATATTCACCACCGTTATCACCCCTGAGAGCCTTCACTTTCATGCCAGTGTCTTTCTCAACAAGTGCTTTAAATTCAAAAAGTTTGGAGAATTTCCGGTCTTTCTTTTGCATGAAGAAAATCCAGCACCTACATGAGAAATCATCTACAAATATAACACAATACATGTGCTTGGTTGTGTAGGCTGTCGAGAAAGGTCCACACACATATGGGTGAACTCTTTCAAGGACTTCTTGCACTCTATTGTCCTTATCATGAAAGGTGGCTTTGGTGTACTTCCCTAGTGTACACCTATTGCATGTATCTCGCTGCTCTAGTGCACCCTTAGAAAGTCCTGTAGAAATATACTACTTGATCTTCAAAGCTCCATGGTGAAAATGGCCAAGTCTCCTATGCCATAATTCACCGATGTGTCGGATCTACACCTTCTTTACTTTCATTCTCAAATAAGAACAGTCTTCTACATCCAATTTGTAGAGGTTCTTTACCCAAACCCCAATATGTTTCACTTGTCTCATGGTAATATGTCTAAGGAAATATTTTCCTTTGCTATATCACATCGTAGCCACAGTCTTCCAACATAGCAATTGAAACTAAATTCTTGTTCAGACCCAGAACATACATGACATCTTTTAACATGAGAGGAGAACCAAACTCCCTCTAAAAAGTAATTGTACCGATATTGGTTACACTATACCTTCCATCATCTCCCATCTCGATGTGCATCTAGAGGTCCTTCTCCTCCAAATCACTAAAAAAATATTTGTTTCCCGTCATATGGAATGAGGATCCACAATCTAGATACCACACACTACCCATCATTGATGTCACCATGCATGCAGTTAGTGTGAAATCCAACTCGAATTGTGAAGCTAGAGCTTCACCTGCTGCTCCTCCTGAAGGCTTCTTGTCAGCCTTCTTGTGCGGATACTTTGTGGCATAGTGTCCCAACTCATGATAGTGAAAACATTTAATCTTCACAAGTCTTTCTTATTGCAAGCTTGACCAGAATCTCCTTTGGATTGGGATTTCTTCACTTTCCCTTTCTTTGCCTTTTCATCCAAGGCATAGTTCTCCTCATCATCATGCTTGGATGAGGTTCCATCTCTGGTGTCCCGCCTTATCTCTTCTTGCACCAAGTTGGACCACAATCGCTCCCGATTTGGTAGCTTCTCCCTCCCATTTACCAAATCACGGTAATTGTGCTAGCTCTTGGGAAGGCCTAGAAGTGCTAGTCTTACCATATAATCTTCAAAAATTGTAATACCAGCACTCCCAAGTTCATCCCGACATTGGGTGAACCTGCTCAGGTATTGTGGTATTGTTTCGTCCTTCTCCATCTTGATCTTCTGAAGCTTGTCCTTCAGTGCCATCTTCCTATGGTCATTTTTGTTCTAAAACAAGTCTATCATGGCTTGCCACATTGCATATGGGGTATCCTTCCTGTGGATATTTGAGACAATATGATCTTGAACTCCTTCTAGTATGATCATCCTCGCCTTTGCCACACATTTCTTCCACTCTGCCAAATATTGAGCATCAATTGTTGGAGGCTTAGAAATATCACTGCCTATGAATTCATTCAGCCCGTTGTCTTCTAATACTTCCTCTGTCATTTCCTTCCAATAAATATAATTCAATCTACACTCAAGGGCATACTTGAGTCTCAATCCATAGAACGACATCCCGCTGGCTCTGAAGAATGATCCTGCAAATTCGAATTACCTACAAATACAAACTTGATTTTTTCTCTTCTATTATGATTCCTACTGTAATACCATATAGAAATTCCTTGTAGATTCAAACTGCTTATGTAATATGCTAAAACAAAAGACTTGAATCTACTCTACTCATCAGCGGAAACAGTTAATCAATCGAGAAATCACAACATAAACATGAGACAAGATTAAATCACATATGCTCAAAGATTTATCTAAGGGGAAAGATTGTTTCTCAAAACCCCTTCCTATTTGTATTGCATTAGATTAGAAAAATAGAGAAGAAATATAATGCTTCTAATTTAGTCACCGGAGAACACACAGTAAAAACCATTCTTCATCAACTTTTCAAATCCCAACAGGGATCCATCATCAGGACATTCTTGGATGATGATCGTAGAAGAGCTTGAATGAGGGTATTAAATAGATTTTAATAGTTTGAAGTGAGAAGATTTAAATGGATGTCGACTGTTTTAATCATTTTTATTTATTATAATCCTTATTTTTTAATAATTTTAAGAATTTTAAAGTATTTTCAAAAGATTATTTATTAATGTAATAATAAATAAATACATTGATTATTTAATCTTTAATTATTTAATCTTTACTACGAAATGTTTAAATTTATTATTAAGAGTTTAATATAGTTAATAGATTCAATAGTAAATCCAAATAATAATTAATCAAAATTATTATAATAAATATTTATTTTTTACATTAAATATTAGTATTAATATTTAATATATACTAATAATAATATGTGAATATATAAATATTTAAATTATTATTATTAAAAAATGATATTAGTATATTAATATTAAATATCAAATACTAAAAATATATTAATAATAATATTAATGTTAATGTATTAATAATAATTAATAATTAATAACTAATAATTAATAATAATGTTTTTTTTTTGTAAGCTTGGTAGGACCTTCTCATTTTTGAGTTTTTACATGTCCATTATCCACCCCATTTCTGGGGAAGGTAGCACAAGAATCGAACCCAAGATCTCCGGTTGGATGAGACTTCATTTCCACGGCCATTGCCACTTGAACTACCCCATGCGGACAATAATTAATAATAATGTTAATGTTAATGTATTAATAGTAATTAATAATTAATAACTAATAATTAATAGTAATATTAATTTTAATGTATTAATAATAATTAATAATTAATAACTCATAATTAATAATAATGTTAATGTATTAATAATAATTAATAATTAATAACTAATAATTAATAATAATATTAATGTAAATGTTATAATTCATACCTAATAGTATTGAAAATTAATATTATGGAGAGTAATAATGAAACTACTAACTACTAATTGCTAGAATAGGAGACAAAAATCTACCCACTGAGCTCCATACCTGGGATGTACTGGCGATCTTAATTTCTCTGATTAAGGGAAGCCAGCTTCCACTAATCTCAATACCATTGTCCCTGTTGAGATTATGTGGATGTTTGATAATCTCAAGAGCTTCTCTGATCTTTCGCCTATGATGTTTTTCTTCACGTGCGATAATTGAAGCGTTTTCCAAGCAGACATGGTGCTTGGTTTTTGAGGAATGTTCTGCAAGGGCCGAAGTTCAAGACCTTTCATTCCTAATATCAGCTCCATGTTCCTTAAGTCTCGTCTGCAAGGATCGACCTGTTTTACCGATGTAATTTTTTCCACATGAGCAATCTATTTTATAGACTCCCTTAAGCTTATGTCTATTAATATTATCCTTAACAGACCTCATACCTTGCCTAATAGTTCCAGGGGCTGAGAATTGCATGATTATGTTTTTCTTTCTAAGGATTTTAGCAATCTTATCTGTCACTCCTTGAATATAAGGAAGAAAAACCCTCCCACATTGAGGTTGGTCTTGATCCTTAGGCTTATGAGATAACACTTTTCTTTGAGCTCTCTCTATAGCTACTTTAATTTCTTTTTCTTTGTAGCCTATATCTTTAAAAGATGAGACTAAATGCTTCTTTTCTTCATCCAAATGCTCAGAGTCAGAAATTCAAAGGGCTCTGATGGCGAGAGTGTTTAGAACACCAAACTTCTAGGCTGGGTGATGGTGGGAATCAGCATGGAGGTAGTTTTCTGTGTGGGTTGACTTCCTGAAAACCTTATGTCCCAAAGAGCCATCCTCCTTCCTGATGATGAGCACATCTAAAAATGGGATGCTCATGTTTTCTTCAAGCTCCATAGTAAATTTTATTTCTGGAGAGATAGAGTTGAGGTGAATAAAAAACTTGTCAAGTTCTATTTTACCATGAGTCCATTTTATATTGGTATCATCGACGAATCACTTTCACCAAGCTGGCTTCAAAGGGTATGATTCAAGGGCTTTCTTTTCAAAGTATTCCATGTATAATTTGGCCACAATTGGTGAAAGGGGTGATCCCATTTCCACCCTAGATGTCTGCTCATAATATTATCCTTGGAAGGTGAAAACAGTTGATCGTAAACAAATTTCAGCCATTTTTGCAGTTCTTGGATCAATAACATCTTTTATAACCTGAACGGCTTCATCAAGAGGGATCTTGGTGAATAAGGATACTACGTCAAAGCTAACAAGGATGTCATCAGGGTCTAACCCTTCATTTTTAATAAGATTTACAAAATCATATGAGTCCTTAATGAAGGAATCAGTATTCCCAACAAGAGGTTTAAGGATTTTAGCAACATACTTAGTGAGCTCATAGGTTGGGGAGCCAATGGTATTAACTATTGGTCTAAGAGGAACACCTATTTATGGATATAATGCTTGTTCAAGCCTGAAAAATCACTGCACAAGTATAATCTATCTCACTGCCTCACAAGATGAATCTGGCCAATACTTAATCAATTATGTTGCCTTCCAAGCTCCCATTTCATTGTGTTTTTTCTCAAGTAATTAGCCCCCTATTAATTAGGGAAATCCCCATCCTAAATTGCACAACCCCTATAGGCCATTCTCTCACTGCATGCACCACCTGTACAACTCGAAAAATTATACAAGTGATAGTACGCTACCCTTGAACTCCAATCTCAACTGCGTAACTCAAATTTCATGCATGCTTGAGTTAATTATGGTTGATTTATCAATTAACTGGTTGAACACATGAAGTTACACCCCACTGCTAGAGCTCCTACTAGTTGCTCCAACAGTTGGAACTAGATTAACTGACATTAATTCAGTCTAACTGAATTAAACTATTACAACTCAAATTAAACTCAACTTAGGCTCCTAAAATTTAGGAACCACTCTACATGACTCAAGTTAGGCCCTCAACTCGAATTAAATGAGCCAACTAAGCAAAATTAACTTATTTAACTCATTCTTATTGTGTTATGATGTGGAATTACAATTTTCTCCTAATTTAATTCAAGCGAAAATTAAATCAACATTTTCTTGTTGCCATTTTCAACAAAAAACATAATAACTCATGCTTATGCAACATTCAAAGAAACTTGACCATTCTTTAGACATGCTAACAAGAAAACAAATGTCCCTTGACACACATGAAGTTGAATTCCTTGTTAACAATACAAGGATGCAATCAACACAATAATTTGTGCATAACATAGCATTCAATATAAGGAGTATGAGGAAATATGTATTGTATATAGCCAGACAAATAGGAAACTGAGATCATGACTTCAAATCTCCACACAACCATAGACAAGCTACAGCCTTCAGGCAAGCCTCTGCTCTCGATAATATTTTACCCAGCAAGCCTCTCTCAGAGGATTCCTTAGTTGGTGTTATGAGTTGATCCTATGACAGAGATCACTTTTTCTCTTCTTATTCACTCTTCCATAGCAGCTTGAGACGTTTCCTTCTCTGCATATGTCGTTGCACATGCATATGAAAATAAGGGTGCATGTATGAATGAATAATGAATGTATGAAGGTCCTACTTCTTTTTCCAAATAGGGTAATTTTCGATCCTCCCCCATGATTGCACAACAATAAACTACCTAGCAACACAAACCATGTCTATCTTTAACTTTTTTCCTCTTCTTGCTTGTGGTTGGGGCTAAAGGACACCTAGGACAATCCCAATTTCTTCAATTAAATCTAATGCACAATTAGCTCATTTAATCTTCTCATCCAACCCATGGCTAATATTTAAAACAAAAATTCCCTCAAGAAATATCCTTCCTCAAGCAATTGAATATGTGTCCCTCTCTTAGCCTTCTTAAATAATTAAAATTATTGGCAATGAGAGAAATATTAACCAGGGGATATCACAATCTTCTCACAACGAGAAAAGCATTAACCAATGGATGTCACACCAAAGGTTGTGGAAGAGGAATTCTAAAAAAATATAGCCATGGATATTAAACATGTATCTCTACAAAAAGACATATCTCTCACTAACTAGGCAACATGGGAATACGAAGTGAGTTGCATTTTTGTAGAGGGGGAATTCCTTGGCTTGTCGTTGTTGAACAATGAGAATGGAATCTATTTCATATTTTACATGAATTCAAGAGCTCATTTTGACATGTCAGTGATGGTCCTCATCTAGATTATCGTTGGCTTAAAGAAAATCTGGTTGCTTTGAAAAAAGGAATAGACAAGGCTATGTAGGGCCTAGTTGAAAAGCTTCAAAAGAATTCTAGGCCTCGAAAATGTCAAGAATATATCAAGGCATTGCGAGGGAAGGTGAGGAAAGAGAGTTCCAAGTTGAGACTGATTTGGAAATGGAGGAGTGTGTCGCACCTCAATATCCCTATTGAGGTTGATCTAGATTTGTTGAGTTGATGATTCATGGATGTGATTTGGGTTGTGCCTCACCAAAAGAGGCTTTAGAAAAGAAGATGTGAAATTTTTTCTAGATGTTCCATGGGGTATGAACCTAAGTGGCATGCTTTATACCCACGAGGAAAAAGAAGAAGCATGTAGAAAGTCAAGTGAAAGAGAGGACAAAATTATGGGTAAGTCAATTACATTTTCATTGAGTGTTTGTATGGGAAAGGCATGACCGATGGAGTCAATGCAATTGGGAATATTTGAAACGTTTGAGTCGAGATCTGTTGAGGAGACATGGTCTGAAGATTCAATAGACACTATTTTAGCTAATTGGAGTTGAGATTCATAGAGAGAGGTTGGTGGAATGGAGAATCTAGTGCAACGGAATAATGTGATTACTCAAATTGGGAGGTCAATTAGTTTTTATGTAGAGAAAGCTCCTGTAAATAAGACACCCATTTTGGAGATATCACCACTAAGGAAAAAATGAAAACCATCAGTAGTCTTGTTGTGTCATGTGAGAATTTAACAAGTGACTATTGTTTGAAGTCAATTTATGGAATTTCCATGATGACTAGGTTGTGGATCCCTAAAGAGTATGGATTTTGGCAAGAGGTCATCTCACGCTAATTGCTTTCACTGTGCATTGTGCAAGTATAATAAGGTGACAACAAACTCCCTTCAATAGAATTCAAGGAGTTGTTGTAAACATTGTTCTACGAAGTCATGTAAGGGAATCCAAATTTTACTAATCATCACTTTTTCTACTAGAGGTTTGAAAATTCCAAGAGGTAGACAAGTTCACAAGGTTTCTCATGGTGTGAGCAATAGGACCCAAGTAGTTGGAGAGTGTGTAAGCAATATGATGGTGTTGATGTGGGTTTTGTGCACCCTAGGCAATAAGGAAGAAACGACCCAAACTAGAGCTCTCTAAATAGCCCTAGTTTTTTGGTGTGGTTGCTCTTGATGGGTTTTAAGGCTCTGTGAGCCTTTGGATTCCTCCTTTTGCAAAGAAGAAACTAGGGGAAAACTAATCCTAATCTATACTACCTATGTAACACTAAAAATATTTTTAAATGTGCCTAAAAGTAATTGTTAAATAATGAAATACAATTTACAAGTTAATAACTACTAAAAGTACAGTAAATGTTAACTATTAATTATACAAGAAAAATATCAGTTAAAGGAATACTATACAGAAATCAAAGAATCGTTAACCAAAGAATACATTAAAATTTGTACAAACAAAATTATGATACATCAAAGTAAAGATGAGAACAAAATGTAATTGGTACAAAGAGGATTGAAATATAATTTTCTGTAGAGATAATAAGAATATAATTCCTAATTTTAATTTATATATGAAATTATAAATTAAAATTGAAATGAGAAAGAATCCTTAATGCAAAATAAAAGACAGACAACTACTAAAATGTAAGTCCCTTATCTTTTGAATGAATGCAAGTCAAATTGTATATATTCTTATGATTAGCATCAAGAATCAATACAAGAGTCTAATTAATGCACTCTACTTTCTATTACTCAGTCAAGGTATAAAGGGTTATTATAGAAATCTCATAAAAAAATATCCATCCAATTACTTGTTTATGAATCAATCCAATAAGAAAATAATCAAAATGAAAATATAAACCTAGAAATAACTACAGCACAAACATCAATTCAATTCGTATGAGAAAGACAACTTTATCTAAGTTCTAAATTTCTGGAATAAAACTACAAGAACCTAGACCAGATATATGCTCAGATCAACTATCAATCTTAGGACGCAAGTCACTGGAGAGTGATATTGATCAAATATAAACTTATATGTGTTGAATCAATCATAAAACATAAAAGAAAAGCAATAAATTGTAAATTGTTTATGAAATAAAATCAGGCAAACGATAATTGTTGTATGTTGTATTTAGAGAAATCGAATTATACATAAGCCAGAAGATGATAAATACCAATGATTATGGAATGATTGAAGGAAAAATAAGTAGTTGACTAAAAAAAACCAAGTATTAAAACTCAAAGTGTAATTCAAAAATATTCCATAGTCACAATAGAGTTAAAGATCATTTCTTTTCTCTAAACTTTCCCTCTATAGTACTATAGGTACCTCCCATTTACTATAGAAAATCCATAGTTTTTATATGGTCAGAGACCTCATTGTATCCAAAAAAATAAACCTAAAAAGTCTCTAACTATCTATTACAAAAATAATTCAAATTGTTCACCTGGCTTCCTGGCCGAATTATAAATAGTAAAAAGAAGGCAAATAACTGACACAACATACATGCATAACTCACAATAGGTACACACCAATCGAGCATATCCTTCTTCGTAGGATCTAAATCTGACATTCAACAAATATGAAGGACCTATTGCAACAAACAAACCATTATTAAGCATTATATCGACAACAAGATAGGGTTTCTACAGAATCAAGGATTATTAAACAACTCTTTTTAAAATTTAGTAAAATAAAACTAGACACATACCTTGAAAACTTCAAAAATCTTGATCATAGATAACAACAAAATAATTACTTATCGGGACCAGATTCATCTATATTAGAATACATAACTACTTTGACCTTTAATGACTTGATGATAATATGTGTATCTTTAGCTTGATCTCTTGCAATAATTGATTAATAAGATGATTCAAGCATGGCACAGTAAATAGGAACTGTTGATTCCAGTATACGTCCAACAAAGTGGGGTCATAATTAGAAGTACTATGAGGAGTCTTCTCGATGTTGCTATTGACATCAAGCTCAAATTTACTATGATCTACACAATATTCGACCTAAGGTTTGGCTTTCCTTGATGAAGTCTCAAGCAAAACCTCCAAATAAACAAAAACTTCCTTTATAGGAGTGTTTGTATGCTTGTTTCTTATTTCTCAAGAAATTTGCCTCTGAATTGTTTAATTTTAACCTTAGATTGAGGATTTTTTTTAGCTTGATTGATCTCTTCTTCATGTGCAAGTTTTGTGGGTGAAATCTCATGTTGAAGACTTACACTGAAGGGTTTCACCTCTCTTTTATCTCTAAATTCCTATTTTAATTCCTCGTGACAGACAATGGTACCCTTGGAAATGCTTCTAGTTAAGCGGATAGGAGTAAGTCTGAGAGTTTCACCCTTATTGTCATCTGAAACATAAGGGTCTTCCTTATGAAATCATTCTTCACACTCATTTTGTTATGAATGATGATATGGTGACCGATCATGATTTTCCAAAGGAGGGTTAGGTGCTAAGAGACCTAAGGGTTTAGAGTCTTCGAGAATTTGGGGTTTATCGAAACCATTTCTATATAGGAAACGATCCCATTCATCCCCTACCTTTTCCAACTGGTGTCTAACAATAATGCAGATGAGTTTGTGATGAAAGAGTGATATTTCAGAGTTCTTGTGGCATCACTGGTATGTGCGGGGCATTTTAGTTAATATTTATAAAAATAAAAGGTAAAATTAAGTTTATGGCTCAAAAATTCCATTAACAACCTTATATGATAGATAAAAACCAGATTGTATCACCCTTCACAAGTAACATACCAATGTAGCAAAATCACTAAATTTTTCCATTTTGGTTTCAAAGAGTAGATTGGCATACCTTTCACATGATACACACAATATTTACTAACAAGAAATTTCTTCTATGAAATGTCATGCACTTCATAGTTTTTGGAACATTTCTATACCTCAATGGGGAGATGTGCATCATCTGCAATGAAATCAAAATCTACAACAACCTCTAGATTACCCAATTGGGATTTCTTACCATATAATGAAAAGGAAAAAGCTGTGAAAACTCCTTTACTATAACCTTGAAATAACTGAAGAGAATCCCACCAACTGACCTGGAGGAACAAGTCTACACATTCATCATATGCTTCTACCATCTCAGATCTAATGGCTTTTGACTGGATAAGGCATGCCATGGCTAGAGTCCAAGATGGTTTGAGTCGAGAATCAAGGTGAAACTGAAGGGGAAAGTAGAACAAGCAAGTGAATAAACCCTATATTGTAGAGGATTCTAAGAGGTATGAGGTAAACAATGAAACAACCAAGAATTGGTATACTCAAAACCTAAAGAGATTAACTCAAACATCGATAAGCAAGAGGATAGTACAGAGAGAAAAATGGTTTCAAGGTACGAGTGACTATGAGTGGAGGATTTGGGACAACTGACACAAATCAAGATTAACATCCCTGACAATAATGTGAAATCACCTGTATAACCCTGATACAAATCTCAAAATAATAATCCTTATCCCAAGAACATCATTCCTCATAATTGCATATCCAAAACTTTTGAAATAGTATCACCATGTACATGAACACAGGCTCATAATCATAATTCAGTCATATAATCAATAGCATATTATACCAAGTCTCATATGTTAAAGTCATGCTATGGCGCATATGGGGAATAAACCATTTGTAAGTGTATTCGAGCGCAAATTTAACACATTTTATAATCCATAAAATGATAACCACCCATTAAACTAACCAACTATAAATATCAAGGAATTTATATGTCATTCAACCAAACATATGAAATGAAGTGTTAGAAAGACATTATAATATGCAAATAGAAATAAGATAGGGCTACTATAGAATCAAGGATTATGTAGCGACCCTTTTCACTCTAACATTCATATGGAATATATAGTCATAGGCCTTCAATAACTTATTTAAATAGCCCAAAGAGACAGGTTCATCAATCAAACATCGAAAGAAAATCTAGAAAATGAATTTATAAAGTTCAATAACACATGTATCAAAGCAAAAAGGATATGTCATATCATCATTGAGAAAAATAAATTTGTACATCAAAACCATTACAATTATACAAAATCAAAGCCAAATGTGAAAAATGAAAACCCAAAGATAAATTTAAGGAGGGGCCCATATCATTTTCCAAAAAAATGAGAGGGGAGTCAGTTGGGCTTCCAATAAATGGTTATATAAGAGATAGGAACAATGAAAAAAAATTATAATGGAGTTGAAAGTTTATTACATGTAAATGGGAATTATGTTGTAAAACCTAGTACGGCATACATATTCTTGGGAAATTATTGGTAAAATGTAATGTTAGACCTAAGTGATAAGGGGAGCATTTGGATACCCTGGGTATAAACTTAGAGGGGGTAAGGGAAAGAGTGAGTGGTGCTTACTCACTTAGCTTGTTTGGCTATATCTGGTCAAGGTAAACCCCAAGTCAACATTTAAGGGGGGGATTTTTTGGTAAACTTGACTTGAGGAAAGAGTCAAAGTTGACCGGGTCGAATGGTAGTGGTTTCAGGAAAATGGTTTAGTATACCCATGGTTTTCTGTCCATGGAATTCATGTAATGAAGACTATGAAAGGCTAGGAGAATAATTTATTGTAATGGGCCAGGGAATTTGAGCAATGAAGGCTCACTTGGCTAGCTTGGCTAGTATTTTTCCAAGAGATCTAACAAAATTCCACTAGCTGGGATTTTCTCTGGAGTTAGAGTCTTCCCATGGTAAACATGGTGTTAATGTTCGTATGTTTTATATTTTTTTTTATGGTGTAATGTTTTTCTTGGTAAATATTTTGTGTCTCTCTAGTTAATTTTTAACATAGAGGAGTAACTCTTATGTTCTTGCAGAGTTGAAGAAGACTGTGCATTATTGGTTGTAGGTTTTAACCCCGTACAAAAATTACCTACATACGAATTCTAAAACACAGAAAATAAACAATGCGAGAGCATAACACATAAAACACATATACACAAATATTTTCCCCTAGATCCCAAAACAGGGACTACCAACTTGATTTTTCATTATGTTCCTTTCAATGTTACAATACATATTTATACATGCTGAAGCATCCAATACCATGGACTGAAAACCATCACATCCAAATCCATGGACCAAAAACCATCGCGTCCAAAACCATGTGCGAAAACATGCACAAAACCATAGGTAGGTCTAACCAACCTAATAAAGGGTCCAAAACCAAAATTTTTTGGGGCATTTCCCTAGACCCCATAGAGTGGGGTTACCTACACCCCTCAAACCCCCTGTGACTCCCCCCACTACACAATAGGCACAACGAAGGGGGGGCTCCGCCCCCCTTCTAACCCCCCAGTTAACTACGTGGGCTAGTCATGGAAAGAATATAACACAACCCAACATTCTCCCACTTGTTGTTTTCTTTCCACAGGGGGCCACAAGAGAGCTTAGTAATTTATCCAGCCTTGCAACACCCATTGTTTCTCTACGGCAAGAGAACTTCTCAGAGCTCGCAGATTTTGTCAATGCATCTGCAGTATTCTTCAAAGTGTCCACCTTTACCAGCAACACCTTTTTGTCTTCTATCATATCCCTCACAAAGTGATACTGAACATCAATGTGCTTTGTCCTTGAATGATATGAAGGGTTATTTGCCAAGAAAATTGCATTTTGGCTGTCACAGTCTATCCTTATAGCTCCTTGTACTAACCCCATACTTGAACGCAATCTCTGCAACTAAACTGCTTCCTTGCTTGTATGAGTGACTGCCATGTATTCTGCCTCTATAGTTGATAGTGCCACTACAGATTGTTTCTTACTCATCCAACTGATTGCACCTCCAAATAGGTTAAACACATACCCACTTGTAGATATTCTCTGATCTAGACCTCCAGCCCAGTCTGCATCAACAAAGCCACAAATATCCAACACTATGTCCAATCCTGGTCTTCCTTGGTAACACAAACCATAATCACTAGTGCCACACAAATACCTGAAAACCTGCTTCACTACTGTCCAATGCTCCTTCCCTGGTTTTGACATAAACCTGCTCAATACTCCCACTGCATGTGCAATGTCTGGTCTAGTACAAACCATCACATACATCAGGCTATCGACTGCACTTGCATATGGAACACGGGACATGTCCTCTTCCTCTTCTTGTGTCTTGGGACACTGTTCAACAGATAACTCTACACCTACATGAATAGGAACCTTCAACGGTTTACTATCCTGCATAATAAACCTCTGCGATATTGTCTCAACATACTTCCTCTGGTTTAACCAGAGCTTCCTCTTTTTCCGATCTCTTTTAATTTCCATGCCCAAAATATAGTTTGCAGCACCAAGATCTTTCATGTCGAATTTGGAGGACAATTGGGTCTTCAAATCCTAGATAATTTCTTTGTCATTTCCAACCAGCAACATATCATCCACATACAAGACCAAATAAATAACATGGACACCAATTAATTTAAAATACACACAGTGATCTGCTTTTATTTTGGTGAAGCCAAGTCCTCGTATAAATGTATCAAATTTCTAATACCACATCCTTGGTGACTGTTTTAACCCATACAGAGACTTCTTTAACTTGCATACCAATTCTTTCTTACCCTTCACCGCAAAGCCTTCAGGTTGCTTCGTGTAGATCTCCTCTTCCAGATCCTCGTGAAGAAATGATGTCTTCACATCCACCTGTTCTACCTCAAAATCAAAAGAAACAGCAACAGATAAAAGTAATCTAATAGAAGTTACCTTGGCAACAGGAGAAAAAATATCACCAAAATCAATTCTCGGCACCTAAGAATAACCTTTTGCTACCAACCGAGCTTTGTATTTCTCCACCTTTCCTTCTACATTTGTCTTCTTCTTGAACACCCATTTGCTGCCAATGGGTTTCCTTCCAGCCGGCAACTCCACCAGATCCCAAGCCTCATTTTTATGCAAAGATGCCATTTCATCAACCATGGCCTCTTTCCAGAGTTTTCCATCCTCTGAATCTACTTCTTCCTTCATAGTTTTTGGATCATCATCAGTAATAGATAAAGCAAAATTTGAACAGAAAGCAGATGGACTATACCTTTCTGGCTGCCTTCATTCTCAAACTGATCTTCTCACACCCGTAGTTTGTGGCTCTTCATCTTTTGATTCCTCCTCTGCTGTAGAGTCTAATTCTTCCTCCTTTAGCTCAAACTCTATCTCCCAGGTTCCTTTGGTTGGAATTCATGTTCAATAACATCTTTTACCTCTCTAAACACCACATCTCAGTCGTACACAACCTTCCTTGTTACTGGGTTCCAAAGCTTATAACCCTTTAAACCATCATTATACCCAATAAATATGCACTTTTCAAATTTACTATCCAACTTGGTTCGTTTCTCCTTTGGAACATGTACATATGAATCACATCCAAATACCCTCAGATGTGAAAGAGAGGGTTTCTTACTAGTCCATACCTCTTATGGAGTCTTATCCTCCAACGCTGATGAAGGTGATCTTTTGACCAGGTAACATGTTGTCTCCACCGCCTCTGCCTAGAATTACTGTCCTAACGCAGCACCACTGAGCATGCTTCTTGCCCTTTCCATCAATGTCTTGTTCATTCTTTCTGCAACTCCATTTTGCTCAAGTGTGTATGGAGTAGTCTTCTCTCATGCTATACCACACTTCTTACAGAATTCTTCAAATTCCTTACTATAAAACTCTCCACCATTATCTATCCTCAGCACCTTTATCTTCTTCTCTGTCTGGTTTTCCACCAAATCCTTAAATTCTTTAAACCTGTCAAAGACTTCAGATTTCTTATTAAGGAAATATATCCATGTATTCCTTGAGAAGTTAGCTATAAAGGATACATAGTACATAGATTTACCCAGTGACGGAACCTTCATAGGTCCAAACACATCACTGTGCACAAGCTCTAATATCTGTTTCGCCTTCTTACCACCATAGGGGAAACTCACCCAATTCTACTTCCCATATACACAATTTTCACATAAATCAAAATCCAAAGAGATATTACTCATACCTTCTACCATACCTTTACCATGAAGTATTCGAAGGCCCTTCTCTCCAATATGTCCAAGTCTTTGATGCCACAACATGGTATTCTCTCCAAAGACCACTAGATTTTCTACTCCACTTTTAGGAACCACATAACTGTTGCACCCATCAACAACAGTGCTACCTTGCAGCTTGTACAAAGTTCCAATTCGAACTCCCTACATCAATACCAGTGCCCCCTAAACCATCTTGCAGGTATCCTTCTCGAACACTATTTTTACAACTGCATCATCCAGCTTGCTTACAGAAATCAAATTTCTGGCTAATGCAAGAATATGCAGAACACTCAGAAGTGTTCTAACACTTCCACCTTGCAACTTCAACTTTACTTTTCTGCGACCAACGATTCTAGCCTTCCTATCATTCCCCAAGAAGACATCACCATCATCATATTTCTCATACTCACATAACCACTCTCTATGGGGAGTGAAGTGAACGGATGCACCTGAGTCAATCAACCATGCCTCGTGATCTACATGTGTAATTGAAGAAGCCAAGTACACATCCCCGCCTTCATCTAAGGTGGTTTTCGCCTCTGCAAAGGGAGCATCATCAGATCCCTTTCCTTTATCAGGAGCTTTAGATTTATAGTCCCTTTTGTAGTGCCCTTCCTTTCCGCATTTCTAGCACACCACCTTTACAGGTTTTCCTGGAGATTTAGATCTCCCTCTAGATTTATACCTCCCACTCGATGACTTATTTTTGTTTCTGTTCTGGGACCGTCCTCGTACAAACAAGAAATCACCATTCTGGCTCTCCATATTTTTCCGTCTCATTTCCTCTGTCAACAAGAATTAGACTATTTCATCAAACTGCAAGGCAGTTGCATTGCTACCTATTGCAATAACCAGACTATCCCACAAATCTGGTAGAAAACACAACAAATTGATGCACTTATCTTCATCTGAAATTTTAATATCAACAGACGATAACTGACTTACCACAGTATTAAATGCGTTCAAATGCTCTATCATGGAGTCTCCATCTTTCATCCTCAGGTTATACAGCTTTTTACGTAGGAACAATTTATTCACTAGAGACTTAGATTGGTATAAAGTCCATAACTTGTCCCACAAAGCCTTCACTTCCCCTAATGCATTCAGCAATACTGAATCTGAGATACACAATCGTATTGTGCTCTTTTGCCTTCCGATCCAACTTCTTCCATTCTTCATCGAACACTCCCATTGGTTTAGTACCTGGATCTACCGCAATCCACTGATCTTTATCCACCAATAGATCCTCCATCTTGAGTTTCCATAACTCAAAACTCTGAGCATTAAATTTCTTGATCTCTATCTTTCCACTGCTCGCCATCTTCTTTCACCACCAGAATTGATCCTGCAGATTCCCACTGAACAAGGTCTATCACAGACCCGAGCGAAACCCCTTAGTAGCAAAGGCATCCCCTTGAAGCCAAAACAGCTCTGATACCAAATGTAGGTTTTAACCCCGTACAGAAATTACCTGCACACGAATTCTAAAACACAGAAAATAAACAATGCGAAAGCATAACACATATACATAGAGATTTTCCCCTGGATCCCAAAACTGGGACTACCAACTTGATTTTTCATTATGTTCCTTTCAATGTTACAATACATATTTATACATGCGAAGCATCCAATACCATGGACCGAAAACCATCGCGTCCAAAACCATGTGTGAAAAACATGCACAAAACCATAGGTAGGTCCGCCCAACCTAATATAGGGTCCAAAACCAAAATTTTTGGGCACTACTCCAGACCCCATAGAGTGGGGTTACTTGCACCCCTCAAACCCCCTATCACTCCCCCCGCTACGCAATCGGCACAACGAAGGGGGGGCTCTGCCACCCTTCTAACCCCCCATTAACTACGTGGGCTAGTCGTGGAAAGAATATAACACAACCCAACATTGGCACCTTTTAATCTTTTTCTAGTCTTACTCAGTTGTTACAAACTTGTACTAACTTATGTAATTAGATCATCATTTTGTACAATTTTTCCTTTCACCTTTTATTTTAGTGTTTTCACTTAATTATCTCCCATTTCTTTTTCAATCCTAGTAAACAAGTTCCCTTATCTTATTAATGAAAAATGTTTAGAGAAGCAACCAAGTTAATGTTGTGTTAGTTGTCGCTAAATATTTTGTATCACTTATGGGCAAGTGGTTGACAATATCGAGACCTTTTATATGGCGGTGCAAGTTAACATTATCACCAAAGTGCTTCCTTTTTATTTATGTAATTCTTAAAGAATGTGATTTTTGTTTTTTGCTACTAAACTTAGGTGTCTAATTACACATATTAGGTCCACCAAACATCCATCAAACTAATTCTAGCCTTTTACTATTCACTATTGCAGATTGATGTTCAATATCAAAGGGTGGAGAGTTTGATTGAACACGAAGACAAATGCATTGCAAAGGAAAGAAGAGAATATTTTAGATAATATGATCAACCATGCATGTCATCTTCTAATAGTTAGAACCATCACTTTCCTCAACAACCTAGGCTAAATTCAATGTTGAGTATGTGATTCCAAATTCCACTCACACTCTATTTAGCCTAAGTAATTACATATATATAAAGAATCATATGAATTCATTAAGAGGAGAGGGAAGAAATGAAATCATGACTTAGAAAAAACCAAGTCCTGGAAACCCCATAGGTTCTCAAACTTTAGGACCATTATGACGAATGTGTCTTTCTTCCTATACTCATTTGTTGTTGCAAGTTGGTTTGGGTTAATGCCCCACTAAAATATAACCCCTAACTAATAGAGGAGATGGGTTATGAGTCTAACAATATAAATCCTACAAGAAATTGCACCTTGTTTTTTCACTACATTCCATCTATAAAATTTAATCTCAAATCATCTTCCTCATAAGTGACAACAATGACAAGAAATATGTTCCCCTATCCCTATCTCAACTTCTATCACTTTATTTGTGTCATTTTCTACTACTTATGTCTCCATATTGGATAGAAACTCCTCTCTAATATCTGTATCAATTTCAAGGCATGGTTTAATTTCCCTTCCAACACCAACTAAGCGTTTTTTAGTGAATGATACCCCCACCCCACTTTTATGTGTGTAATTCTCTCCTCCCACATATACCTAAGTAACTGGGTAAACATGTGACAAGAAGTTACTATGATATGATTTTACCTCCTAAGTCACCTTAAGGAAGTGGAACCCATGGAAACACACCATACAAACCTTCCACATTAACAACAGGACTTCGAGGAAGCATCCCAACCTCTCAAATAACCAACCCCTAGGCCCCACTAAATTTTTAGACCAATTAACCCCTGGACACTCCCATGATATGGTCATGTATGTATCTAGAAGGCTCTAGACACTCCATAGCATGGTATGCCAGCATCCAAGGACTTTTCTTCTTAGTGTTTTGCTAGCATCCCTAGGATATGAGCCACTTTATTAGGCCCATAGCCCGGGTCACTACCCAAAACTCAATTACATTTTCAGAATCCATGATTTACATAATTTCAAGTCTTACAAATCAAAACTGACTCCAGGACTAGGCCTGACCATCCCCAACCGGGGATAACATTTTGTCAAACACTCGGCATCAATGTAATCTATAGCAATTGAATACAAGGCAGAGCATAAATGATTGATAACTCATATGAGACTTGACAAGAAGGATCACCAACCTCTTCCCTTAACTGTTTTGACATCAATTAGGTCTTTCATCCATTATCCTTTCAATTACAAGTAAATACATGAAATAGACATGACAATAACCAGTAATATAACCATGCTTATAATTAGCATTAACCATGAAAATAAAAACGATATAATAGCCATTAAAGCCACATATTAACAAGTATAAAAGTAAGAGAGCTTATCTTTTATAAACATAGAAAAATCCAACCAGGTTTAGGGCTTCCACGTATCACCCGACCGTAGAAATGGCTGAACCAACTCTTTCTTTAATCTATTCAGCCATGTTCCATATTCGAAGCATGGATGTGGGATCTCATGGATAAAATAATCCATAAAAAACTAAGGGAATCTAGAGGTTAAACTGCCTCCACCCTCACCAAACTGTGATATCACCAAAACTGGCACCGAGATCACAAACCAAACCGAGCTAGGAATGCCTCCGAACTCCATCACTATCCTTGAGGAATTTTATGTCTCCTTGTCTCTTAGTCTTTACTACAATCCACACCAGATCACTAGGCCCTAAACCGAGACACCAGTCTCTTAGGCTTTACCGCAATCCACACCATATCACTAGGCCCTAAACTGAGACTCCACCCTCAGGCTTTACCATGTATCTCGCCAAAACCAATCAAGGGATTCCTAGGCCTTTGGGATTTTCCTAAGACCACCTCCACCCCGAATTCTGAAACCATCCAAAAATTCCAAAGCTCAAAACCGAGAAAACAATCCCATCACACCATGGCTATCCGGAAAAAGGCAAGGCTAGGTTGAAAACCACTGTCATAACCCAGAAAAACCATGCCACCAACAACAAGAGAACCATACACCAACATGCAAAGCCATGCATGTCAAAACCAGCTAGGAAATCACACATGAAATATGTTACCTGCAAGTATTCCTGCTGAAGCTAATTGATCATGCTCTTCCTTTCTTGATCTCTATTACTTCTTAGCCTCCTTTGCCTTTCTTGATCCAATGTTGAGCAAAATCTTGTGAACTGATCCTCAGAATCCTTTTTATCAATGAGGCCTCTATTTTCTTCAATTTCCATTATTTTCCTTCATTTTCCTCCTCACATGCGACCTGTGACATTTTACCTTCCTTTTCTCCTAATTTCCATTATTTTCATAAATAAATGTGCCAAAAATGCCATTTTCCTTTCCAAAGCCTTAATAAACCAATGGAACACCCACTAGGATGTTTTCCCAACATTCATCTTGGAATACGTGTCCCATGACTGTGGTCTTATATTTTTTTTTTACATGGATTTTTAACCTGGGATTTTACAGAACCCTCCTCCTTGGGGGAACATCGTCCTCAATGTTCAATGACACCTATAACTAACTAGACTATTGAAAACAAAACATACTGCCCATGGAGATTTATAACATTTCTCATTGTAGTATTTACAATGACCATCTTCTAAAACATGACAAACATACCGTTTACTAGAGATTTATAACACAACTCATGGTATTTACAATAATAGCCACATATACACAAATACACATTTGCTTCACCTAGAAATTAATCATACTGTTTATGGAGCTTTATAAATATAGCTCAATACAATATTTACAATAATACACACATATATCCACATTTGCTCAACTAGCAAAAAAAGGATACAATGCATGTATCAATCAACAAGAGAATCCATAGGCTCACACCTCCACCCTCAAAAGTAGTACGAGGATTCACCTCCTTCCAAGGAAGTCCAGAATCCACTGCAAGGTAAAATCTGCATCCAATGTCTAATGCTACAATCCTACGCCACTTATCCTCTTAGTGAACAGATATTGGCTCATTGTTCCAGGGCAGATTCCCAAAGTGCATCTAATTCCATCTGGAAATGTTAATGACAAAAAAAATCCATCACGGACCTTCCCTTCTTTGCTACACAGTCCCTTGGGCAATCTAGTCACCCCTTCCATGCAATCACTCACCTTCCAAGTTCCCCGAGATCCCCTATCCCAGGCGATCCATCCCTTGGAAATGCTTCCTCGCGTCGGAAGGTCAACCAACCAAGGCATATACCTGCCTCAAAACCATCATATCAGTCATAGCATGCTCATGGAAACCAATGGAAAATATTGGGTACCAGTGTCCCATAGTGTCCCTGCTCTCGAATGCTTTACCAACATATTGTTTCTTATTCTAATTTATTTTTTTGTTGCTGCTAATTCTTGCATTTGATTTCAACCACCCAACCTGGGCATTTCCTATGCTTTCCTGTACCAAGCACGTAATTTCTATTAGATTCAAATAAATTGAAATAAATTCAAATCATACCTCATTGGTGGCTTTTCAATAAGGTATACTTGCAATTATGTTCGCTTCTTGTCACAACAAGTCAAACTAGCTTCTTTGACCAAATCATCATGTATAAACATATCACTTCAGCTTAGCTCAAAACACAACTATGATAGATCAAAATCATAACTCACATGTAATCATCATAAACCAGAATCATAGATCACATGTAATCATCATAGACCAGAATCATAAATCAAATGCATAATAAAACTGAAATAAAATATTGATAGTTATCCTTTAATCAATCCTTAGCTTCTATCTTTTTCCTTATTTTGTACATACTCTGGATCAGTTACCACACCCGACAAAAACCCAGTGCCTTCTCCTCAACCATGTGCACATACACATAGTGTGCATCGCACACATACAACCACACATGACATAAAGCACCATGCAATGCATGCTCCTACACTTGACATACAACACATACACCTACACCCAGTGTACACCACAACATAATGCATACAACTACACCCGATGTACAACACAATACATATACGTATACAAAGTACAACACCACAAATACACATGTCAAGATACCACGACTACACAATGCACATATAGTACGGCATGCCCACAACACAACATGAATGACATGCACACAATACCACATGTACACCAGTACCATATGTACAACATGCACATAGTACCACCTATACAAAGCACCACCTGCCCAATGTATGCACAACATCACATGTACATGACACAACCTGCACAACGCATACACAACGCCACATGTACATCGTATCACCTATACAACGTGCACACAATGCCAGACATATACAGCACCACATGCATGACATGTACACGACACCACATGTACACAACACCATATGCACAACATGTACACAGCACCACCTGCACACAGTACCACATGTACACAACACCACATGCTCACAACACCACTTTTACAATCATGCACACAACGCCATATGTACATAGCACCACATGTACAAAATACACAAAAGACCATATGTACATAGCATTGCATATACAACACGTACATAGCACACTATGTACACAGCACTGCATATCCAACATGCGCACAACACCATACAAACATAACAATGTTAACAATAGCAACAAGAAATCTTAATTTAATTTGTCCTTGAATTAAATTAGGAATTAAATTGTAATTCTATTCTCATAGCAACTTGTAACAATTAACTAAGTTAATTTGACTTAGTTGTCTTAGTAAATTCAAGTTCATGTAGAGTGATTCCTAAATTTTAGGGGTCTAGGTTGAGTTCTTTTGAGTTGTAATTAATTAACTCAGACTAACTGAGTTATAGTCAGTTAAACTAGTTCAAACAATTGGAGGAACCAGTAGGAGGTCTAGTAGTGGATATCAGCTTCAGTGTAGCTTCACTACTCCACCAGTTAACTGAATATTCACTCATAAATAACTCATGCATGTCAGTTCAGAGGAAGACCCAATTGAGATTAGAGTTTAGGGATAGTGTACTATCAGTTGTGCTGATGATGCATGCAATCAATAGAAGGCCTATTGTTGGATTTCACGGTTATGAGTGAGGAAATTCCTAATTAAATATGGGCTAATTATCTTCTAGGATTGGTGCAAGGAGGTAGGGGCTTGCTAGGCAACAGAATTGGCTAAGTATTGTCTTGAGCTAGTTTGTGAAGTAGAGAGATAGATTGTACTTGTGCAGGAATTTTTCGGGGTTGAACAATCATTGTATTTTCTTCTCAGCTCTTATGATTAATGCAATATAGATAGTTGGGGTTTTGAGCAGTTGCTTTCCCGTAAAAAAATATTGTGTTATCTACAATTGAAATTCTTCCTTTTATGCTTAGTGTTTTCATCAATCAATTTTTGTTTCCATTGATGAGAAGAGTAGATTCAAGTCTTTTTTTTTAGCATATTACATAAGCAGTTTGAATCTACAAGTAAAATTCTACATGGTATCAGGGTTGAAGACACTACGGAAGAGGAGAATATGAATTTGTTGTGCAAGTGAAATTGAATTTGTAGTTTCATACTTTAGAGTCAGAATGATGTCATTCTACGATTTGAGACTTGAGTATGCCCTGGAGGGCAGCTCGAATTACATATCTTGGAAGGACAGGATGGAAACATTGTTGGAAGACAACGAGCTAAAGGAATTCATAGATCATGATATTTCGAAGACTCCAGCATCTGATGCTAAAGATCTGGCTGAATGGAGAAAGTGTGTGGAAAAGGCGAGAAGGATTATCCTAGAAGGAGTTTGAGATCATATTGTCTCAAATCTCCATGGAAAGGAAACTCCATTTGCAATGTGGAAGGAATTGACGGACCTGTTTCAAAATAGAAGTGACCACAGGAAGCTGGCATTGAAGGACAAGCTCAGAAAGATCAAGATGGAGAAGGGTGACTCAATTCCAAGGTACTTGACCAAATTCACCCAATATCAGGATGAGCTTGGAAGTGTAGAAATTTTGAATAATATGACACTTATTCACAGAGATTATCCTGATCATACACTATTGCGGAATACATGTACAATACATAATCTCCTCTACGTTGATCATCAATTTAGCAGCATCAAAAACAATGAAACATCAATCGCATGCACACATTAACACAGTATGTAACCCGGGGAAAGCTTACAGCTGAAAACCCCACACTATCTATATATTAATGATTGATAACATGTAAAATTACATAGTACAATACTCCTCACAAGTACTCAGTACTATCTCCACCTGTTACACACAAAACTAGCTCAGATCTGAACAAGTCACAGGTTCAAATCTCCTCCGCTGCTTTGCTTGCCTCCACTGCACAATGCTTGAAGAGAATCACTCACACTAGAAATCATGTGAGCACAGGCTATAATACTTGGTATTGGCCCACACTACGCAGTTCTCATTGGCATTACTCAATCCCTTTGATTGTGCAAGATCTCATGCACAACTATAGTCACAACTAATAGCAATCTCAACCTCTAACACCTGTCTCCACTGAACTGTACATGCACTGACATGCAACTGAGTTAACTGATGTATTCTTTAGTTGCTTTATGAGTTAATAATTAGTTCACACAACTCATCACTAGTTTATTTGCAGTTAGACTAATTACAACTAGTTTAACCAAGTCAAACTGAACACAACTCCATCAACTCCACCAAACTCAACTGCTTGAGTTCTAACTAAAGTCCTGCATGCAATAGCTCAACTGACTCACAAAGAAAGTGTATTTCCTTCTGACAGCTTCATGTGCCACATCTGTAGCTCAAATTGAAGTGCTCCAAGAGGATAAGATAATGTTTATAGTCTAAATATTATTATGAGACAATAATATTTGAAATTTCTATTTTTGACTAGCAGTCTAAAAATAGACTTTGATCACTCCTGCTATGATCCAAAAATAGAAGTCCATCTATTTTTCCCAACATGACCAATCATCCATAAATAGCATCCTATAATTCTTAAATTCAAAAAGAGTCAAGGGATCTCTACTTGAATGGTTCATGAGGCACAATACTTGCTAAGGTTTTGCAAATGGGGTAGCAAGCTAAGTGGGCTTGATTGTGGGGAAAAACTCCACAGTTAAGCGCGCTTGAGCCAGAGGAGTTCTGGGATGGGTGACCTCCTGGGAAGTCCTGGTTACTGGGTGCAAGCCCCGGAAGTGATGATTGATGCTATGTGATTCGTTCTCCACATTTCACTAGTTTCAATCCCACTTCTTCACCCCTGTGAGCATCACCCGATGCAATGAGTGCTAAGTGAACTATTCAAAAATCATGAGAAATTAGTCAGTTACGACTACCTCTCATGGAAATGGTCATACGTGAATGATCTTACTTAACGCAGTTGAATCCCAAAATGATATCTAGCATCCTATAACTCATAGACATGATCCATATGTCTAAAAATAGACTTTGCGCCATAATTTGCCTGCTGGCCCACTTAGTGAAGGCGACTCCTTTCCACTAAGCTCCATCATCTTGTTGCATTCTCAACACTCCCTCTCAACAAGATACGGATTATTAGCAGCCCTATCCTGCCTCGGTGGTATTGGAATTTGCTCCTGGTGAGCACCTTCATCAAGATATCAACATCCTGATCCTCCGTTGGAATGTATGAAAGTAACATGATTCTCCGCTGCACACAATCTCTGATATGATGGTACCTGTGCTTGGATCTATCATGATCTGTTGGGCTCCCTGCCTAATCTGCATCCTCCTATCTGTACCAAAATCCATATCCCGATGTGCCTCTCAAATAATGCAATACATGCTTGCCTCCCTTCCGGAAGAGCTTGGTTGGCTTAACCATAGCTTGTGAAAGCTGGTTAATAGCATAGCATATATCGGGTCATGTATTGACCAGATACATAAGCGACCACACCAACTGTCGACAAACAGTGGCATCCACTTCTTCTGCCGAAGTGGCATCCTCCTTCCTCCAACCTCCAGGAAGAGGAGTATCAACAGGATTGCAGCCATGCATGTTGAACTTCTCCAGTATCTCCCGAGCATACTTACCCTGAGAAACAAATAATCCATCACTGCACTACCAAATTTCCAATCCCAGGAAATAATGAAGGAGGCCCAAGTCCTTCATCTCAAACTCCTTAGCAAGATCATCCTTGCATGAAAGTATCAACAGCTCATCACACGTTATAATCAAATCATCTACATAAATTACAATGATAAGCAACTTACCCTCCACCACAATCTGGTATAGGTTAGGATCTGCCTCACTCTTGGAGAATCCAAGTCCGGTGAAATAATTGTCTATCCATGTGTACCAATCATGTGGTGCTTGTTTCAACCCATACAGTGCTCTCTTGAGCCTGCAAACATGCGACTCGCTGCTGAAGATCTCAAAACCTTTGGGCTGCTCAATGTACACCTCCTCCTTAATGACTCCATTGAGGAACGTAGTCTTCACATCCATCTGATGAATGTGCCACCCCATCTGCGCTGAGAGAGCAAGAATCTTCCGTATGGAAGAATACCTTGCGACAGGTGCAAAGGTCTCCTCATAATCGATCCCCTCTATCTGTGAAAAGCCTCGGGCAATAAATCTTTCCTTGTACTTCTCCACACTTCCATCAGCTGCTTGTGTAACTTTGTAGATCCATCTTGAACCCACCACTTATTTCCCTTCCGGTCTAGGAACAATCTCCCATGCACTGTTTCTGACAATTGAATCATACTCTTCCTCCATGGCATCTACCCATGCAGGATCCTCCACAACTTCCTCGAAAGAGGATGGCTCACTCACAACACATTTTCTCATAAGAGCCATGTATCCAGTGTACTGATCAAGTGACTGTCTCTGCCTGCGTTGGGCTGTAGGTGGTCCTACAACTTTCTCTGCATCTTGAGCCAGTCGCTCAGCTTCTGTCAAGCGCTTTCACCCTCTGATGGTTGGAACTGCATGAGTGGTCTCTTCCACTCCATGAACTTCATCCTGAAGCTCATGCTTAGGAACTAATAGCTCCTCATCTGCATGCAAGTGTGGCTCCCTCTCAAGTGAACACTTCATGGCTTTCTCCTCCTGAAATTTTATATCCCATCGCACAACAGTCTTACCATTGTCTGGCAAATACACACGATAGTTGTGGGGCGTATTAGTGTACCCTACAAATATCCAAACCTCTGCGGTCAACTCCAACTTCTTCCTGGCATCTTTCGTCACATGCATGTAAACGTTAGCACCAAAAATCCTCAAATGAGAAAGATCAGGCTTCTTACCAAAATAAGCCTCCTCGGGTGTACTCATGCCAAGTATCCTGTGAGGACAACGGTTCTGCACATAAACCGTTGTATTGCATGCTTCCGCCCACAAGTGAAGGGGTAGGCCCTGATCATGCAACATCACTCGTACAGCACCCACGATCGTTCTGTTCTTCCACTCAGCAACCTCGTTCTGCTGTGGGTTATGGGGAGCTATGAGTTCTCTTCGAATCCCTTCAGCCCTGCAGAAATCCTTGAACTCGCCAGAGATGTATTCACCACCATTATCGCTCCTGGGAGCCTTCACCTTCTTCCCTGACTCCTTCTCGACCAGTGCTTTGAACTCACAGAATTTTGAGTATGTCTCGCTCTTCTTCTGCATGAAGAAGATCCAACACTTACGAGAGAAATCATCAACAAAAATCACATAATACCTGTGTTTTGCTGTCGAAGCTACTGAGAAAGGTCCACACACGTCTATGTGAATTCTCTCAAGGATCGTCGTGGCGCAACTATCCTTCTCGTGAAAGGTGGCTTTCACAAACTTTCCCAAAGTACACCCCTTGCACTGATCTGACTGCACAAGAGTGCCTTTAGGAAGCCCTGTAGTGATCTGCTGCAGTATCTTCAAGGCTTCGTGGTGAAGGTGACCCAATCTCCTGTTCCACAGCTCGCCATCATCCCGTCTCACCAATCCTTCTGCCTTGCATTCCATTGATGTGCAACCATCTACATGCAACTGATAAAGGTTCCTCACTCGAACCCCTATCTTCCGGGTTTCTCCAGTTGTCTTGCTGCGCAGGAAAGCCTTTCCCTCGCTGAAAACAACATCATATCCCTTGTCTTCTAACATCGCCACAGAGATAAGATTCTTCTTCAATCCTGGAACATGCATCAATTCCTTTAATACGAATGGTTTACCAAACTCCCTCTCAAAGGAAATGGTACTGATATTGGTCACACTGTATCTACCATCATCACCCATCTCAATGTGCACTCCAATATCTTTCTCCTCCAAATCAGAAAACAAATCTCGATCTCCTGTCATGTGAAAATACACACCACTGTCCAAGAACCACACCAATCCCATCACACTTGAAACCAAGCATGTGATCAATGAAAAATCAAGCTCAAACTGCGAGGCTAGAGCCTCTCCTGCTGCAGATCCAACATCTTGCTTGTTCTTCTTCTTCTGCGGACAATTACTGGCATAGTGTCCGTGCTTTTGACAGTGAAAGCACTTCACCTTAGACATGTCCTGCTTCTTGCCTTTCGCACTAGACTGAGAAGCTTTCTTGTTCTTCCCCTTCTTTGCTTTGGCAGCCAAAGCGCAATTTTCTTCATTAGTTCCCTTTGATGAAGATTCGTCCCTGGTATTCTACCTAATCTCCTCCTGCACAAGATCCGACCAAAGTCTTTCCCATCCTGGCAATTTCTCCCGACCATTGACAGAGTCCTGATAGGAATGCCAACTCTTCGGAAGACCAAGGAGAGCCAAGCTCACCAAGTCCTCATCATCAACAGTTACCCCCACACTTCCCAGTTCATCCCGACACTGAGTGAACTTCGTGAGATACTTGGGCATACTATCTCCCTTCTCACATTTGATGTTTCTGAGTTTATCCTTGAGCGCCAGCTTCCTCTGATCGATATTGCTTTGGAATAGATCTGTCAATGCTTTCCACATCAAGTATGGAGAAGCCTTTCCATGTAGGCTGGACACAATGTGATCCTTCACGCCCTCCAACAGAATCCTTCGACACTTTGCTGTCTTCTTTTGCCAAGCATCAACCTGCGCAGCATCAGTAGGCTTTGGGACATCAGCCTCTATGAAATCCTTCAGCCCATTATCATCCAACACTGCCTCCATCCTGTCCTTCCATGCAATATAGTTCGAGCTGCCCTTAAGAGCATACTCCAATCGCAATCTGTTGAAATACATTGCCACGTTGATACCAAGAAAACACTGCTGCAAATTCGAATTCCACCAGCTCCAAACTCAACCGCCTCTGATCTAGAATTTGTGAGAACAAATTATTTCTCATATAGAGATTGACTGTATGGGCTTTTACCAGATATCTCACCTTCCAAAGGAAGGATGAATCTAGAGGCTACCTGGCCCGATTACAGACTCTGCCTGAAGAAATAAAATGTAAACACTTCTTGAATAGTAGATCTGATGATCAACAGCTCCGATACCATGTAGAAATTTTGAATAATATGATACTTATTCATAGATATTATCTCGATCATACACTATTGCGGAATACATGCACAATACATAATCTCCTCTACGTTGATCATCAATTTAGCAGCATCAAAAACAATGAAACATCAATCGCATGCACACATTAACACAGTATGTAACCCGGGGAAAGCTTACAGCTGAAAACCCCACACTATCTGTATATTAATGATTGAGAACATGTACCATTACATAGTACAATACTCCTCACAAGTACTCAGTACTATCTCCACCTGTTACACACAAAACTAGCTCAGATCCGAACAAGTCACAGGTTCAAATCTCCTCCGCTACTTTGCCTGTCTCCACTGCACAATGCTTGAAGAGAATCACTCACACTGGAAATCACATGAGCACAAGCTATAATACTTGGTATTGGCCCACACTACGTAGTTCTCATTGGCATTACTCAATCCCTTTGATTGTGCAAGATCTCATGCACAACTATAGTCACAACTGAGAGCAATCTCAACCTCTAACGCCTGTCTCCACTGAACTGTACATGCACTGACATGTAACTGAGTTAACTGATGTATTCTTTAGTTGCTTTATGAGTTAATAATTAGTTCACACAACTCATCACTAGTCTATTTTCAGTTAGACTAATTACAACTAGTTTAACCAAGTCAAACTGAACACAACTCCATCAACTCCACCAAACTCAACTGCTTGAGTTCTAACTGAAGTCCTGCATGCAATAGCTCAACTGACTCACAAAGAAAGCATATTTCCTTCTGATAGCTGCATGTGCCACATCTGTAGCTCAAACTGAAGTGCTCCAAGAGGATAAGATAATGTTTATAGTCTAAATATTATTATGAGACAATAATATTTGAATTTTCTATTTTTGACTAGCAGTCTAAAAATAAACTCTGATCACTCCTGTTGTGATCCAAAAATATAAGTCCATCTATTTTTCCCAAAATGACTAATCATCCATAAACAGCATCCTGTAACTCATAGACATGATCCATATGACTAAAAATAGACTTTGCGCCATAATTTTCTTGCGGGCCCACTTAGTGAAGGCAACTCCTTTCCACTAAGCTCCATCATCTTGTTGCATTCTCAATAGGAAGTGTTGGAGTTATTATTGTCAAAGATGATCTAGTGAGTCTAGAACTTCTAGGACTTCCTAAGAGCTGGCACAGTTACCAGGACTTAGTTAATGGGAGGGAGAAGCTACCAGAGTGGGAGTGATTGTGGTCCGACTTAGTATAGGAAGAGATTTAGCAGAACATCAGAGATGTATCCTCATCAAAGAACGATTATGAGGAGAATTATGCCTTAGATATTAAGTCAAAAAAGGGAAGGGGAAGTCATCCCATTCTAAATCAAATTCTTGTCAGGGTGGCAAGAAGAAGGACATGTCAAAAAATCAAGTGTTTTCACTGTCACGAGCTGGGACATTTTGCCACAAAGTGTCCGCACAAGAAGGCTGGAAAGAAGCCCTCGGGAGGAGAGGCAGGTGAAGCTCTTGCTTCATATTTCGAACTAGATTTTACCCTCATCGCTTGTATGGTGCCATTGATGATGGGTGGTATGTGGTACCTGGACAGTGGAGATTCATTCCATATGACCAGTAATAAAGAGCTCTTCAATAACTTGGAGGAGACGGATCTCTAGATGCATATCAAGATGGGTGATGATGGGAGGTATAGGGCAACCAACATCGATACAGTTACCTCTTAGAGGGAGTCTAGTTCTCCCCTCACTTTGCGAGATGTTATGTATGTTCTGGGTTTGAATAAGAACTTGGTTTTTGTTTTTCATGTTGGAGGATAGAGGCTATGATGTGATATTTAGTAAGGGAAATGTGTTCCTTCGTCACATAGCCACATGAAAAGTGAAGTGGATAGGGGTTCAAGTGAATAACCTCTACAAACTGGAGGTAGAATATTGTGCTTCTTTGAGCACTAAAGCATAGAATGTGCAGAGCTGAGACATCAGTGAGTTGTGACACGGGATATTGGGTCACTTGCATCATGGCGCTTTAAAGATCTTGTAGCAAATTTCTATAGGGATTCCCAAGGGTACACTAGAGGAGAGAGACACATGCAAAGGGTGTACATTGGGGAAGTGCAACAAATCTTCCTTTCATAATGAAGACAATCGAGCACAAGTGATTCTCGATCAAGTTCACTTAGATGTGTGTGTACCGTTCTCGACAACATCAACAACCAAGCATAGGTCTTATGTAATATTTGTTGATGATTTTTCTCGTAAATGTTGGATTTTACTCATGCAGAAGAAAGATAATATGTTTGCTAAGTATTTTTAAGTTAAAACGCCTGTCAAGAAAGATATTGGCAAGAAATTTAAAGCTCTTAGAAGTGATAACGATGGATATTATGTGTCGAATGAGTTCAAAAAATCATGTGCATTAGAAGGCATTCGACGAGAGTTGATAGCAACTCATAAACCACAACAGAATGTGGTAGCAACATGAGCAATGTTTCATGATCAAGGCCTACCATTACACTTGTGGATGAAGCATGTAGCACAACTTTTTATTTGCATAACATAATCCCTCATCGAATTCTCGGGATGAGTACACTAGAAGAGGATTTTTCAAGGAAGAAACTAGATGTGGCACACTTCAGGATCTTTGGTTCATCAATATACTACCATGTTACCAAAGATGCACAGAAAAATCTAGAGCCAACAACTGAGTTGGGAATATTTGTGGGGTACACTAATACACCTCACAACTATCGGGTGTACCTGCCAACCAACAAGATGACAATGGTTTGCAGAGATGTGAATTTCGATGAAGAGAAGGCCATGATATGTTCCCTTGAGAGGGATCTTCAGCTACATGTGTTTGAGGATATTTTAGCTCCAAAGGAGGAACCTCGGGATGATGTGGAGCAACCACATGCAGAGGAGTAGGGAGTGGAAACACACACTCATGAAGAGTCTTCAAGAGATGGGAGAAAGTGCACTAGAGAGGCTGATAGGTTATTGCATTATGCTAGAGAGAATGTGGGAGCACCCACATCACAACGCAAGTAGAGGAGTTCACCAAAGAGGTATGTTGGATATATGCCTCAGATGAGAAGGAGTGTAGAGATTGAACCATCTTATTTTGAGGAAGAAGTGCAGCAACTAGTTTGGTTTGATGCCATCATTGAGGAGTATGACTCCATTATTAGGATTAGTGTTTGGGAAGTGGTTCCAAGACCGGTAGACAAGTTAGTGGTGAGTTCCAGATGGATTTACAAGGTAAAGAAAGAAATTTATGGTAGTGTGGAGAAACACAAGGCCAAGTTTGTGGCCATAGGGTTCTCTCAGGTGGAGGAGATTGATTACAATTAAACTTTTTCTCCTATACCAAGGTACTCATCAATTAGATCCATTTTAGCACTGTCAGCACAGATGGGATGTAAGATACATCAGATGAATGTAAAGACAACATTCCTAAATGGTATGATTGAGGAAGAGGTGTATATTGAACAACCTAAAGGATTTGAGACCTTCAACAAAGATGCGCATGTGTGCCGACTCAAGTGAGCATTGTATGGACTGAAACAAGCACCCTATTATTGGTACACCATGATCAATAGCTATTTCACCATGTTGGGCTTCACCAAAAGTGAAGCGTATGCGAACCTTTACCATATTGTGGTTGAAGGTAAATTTTTTATTATTGTTTTATATGTCAATGATTTGATTCTGATAGGTGATGATAAGTTGATCAAATCTTACAAAGAGGATCTTGCAAGAGAGCTCAAAATGAAGGACTTGGGGCTCATGCACTACTTTCTGGGGATGGAATTATGGCAAGGAGATGAGGAACTGTTTGTCTCTCAAGGAAAGTATGTCAATGAGATACTGAAGAAGTTCCACATGGAGAGAAATAAACCCATGGAGACTTCTCTAGCTTGTAACTTGAGAAAGGAGGATGCTACTTCCAGTGAAGTAGTGGAAGGTACTATTTATAGATAGATCGTGGGTTCACTCATGTATTTGGTGAACACATGACCGAACATGTGTTATGTAGTTAACCAGCTTAGTCAAGCGATGGTTAAGTTGACCAACTATATTGGAAGGCATCCAAACATGTGTTGAGATACCTTGGAGGCACCACTCAGTTTGGTCTTTGGTATAGGTGGATATAGGGAGTGAAGCTTCAAGGCTTCACCAATGCAGATCGGGCAGGGATTCCATCTGACAAGAAGAGCACATCAGGTGGGATCTTCAGTATTGGGCCAGCAGTTGTTTCTTGGTACAACAGGAAATAGAGATTAGTTGCACTAAATTCAGCAGAAGTGGAGTACATGGTTGTTATTCAAGCATCTTGTGAGGCTATATAGATGAGGAAGATTATTTTTTGTTTGTTTGGTCATCATATGGATCCAATAGTGTTTTACTATGACAATCAAAGTTGTATCAAACTCTCTAAGAATCCAGTTTTTCGTGATCACTCCAAGCATATTAATATCTGGTACCATCATCTTCGAGATTGCGTGCAGAGGAGAATCATGTTGCTGGAGTACATTCCCACAGAGGAGCAGGATGTAGATATTTTGATAAAGGCCTTGTCAAGATGCAAATTCAAGTTTCACAGAGACGAGATTGTGGTAGCAGATAAGCCCTTTCTTATTAAGAGGTAGTGTTAAAAATAGCAACAATAAATCCTAATTTAATTTGTCCTTGAATTAAATTAGGAATTAAATTGTAATTATTCTCATAGCAACTTGTAACATTTAACTAAGTTAATTTAACTTAGTTGGCTTAGTAAATTCAAGTTGGAAGTCTATCTAGAGTCATGTAGATTGATTCCTAAATTTTAGGGGTCCATGTTGAGTTCTTTTGAGTTGTAATTAGTTAACTCATTCTAGGACTAGTTCAAACAGTTGGAGGAAATATAATGAGGTCTAGTAGTGGGGAGAAGCTTCAGTGTAGCTTCACTGCTCCACCAATTAACTGAAGATTCACTCATAAATAACTCATGCATGTCAATTCATACGAAGACCTAATCGAGATTATAATTCAGGGACAATGTACTATCAGTTGTATAATTTTCCGAGTTGTACAAATGGTGCATGTAATCAATAGAAGGACTCTGGATGGATTGTGAAGTTATGAGTGAGGATTTTCCCAATTAAATATGGTTTAATTTTCACAAGAATTATGCAAGGAAGTAGGGGCTTGGCAGGTAGCAAAATTGGCTAAGTGTTGGCTTGAGCTAGTTTGTGAAGCAGAGAGATAGATTTTACTTGTGCATAAATTTTTCACGTTGAACAAGCATTGTATTTTCTTCTCAGATATTTTGGTTAATGTAATATAGATAGTTGGGGTATTGAGCAGTTTATTTCCCCAAAAAATATTTTGTTATTTTGGATTGAAATTCTTCCTTTTCTACTTAGTGTTTTCATCGACCAATTTTTGTTTCCGCTGATGAGTAGAGTAGATTCAAGTCTTTTGTTTTAGCAAATTACATAAGCAGTTTGAATCTACAAGTAAAAATATAGAAACACCAAATATCCATCATGGGCAATGTATGATATGTACACAACACCGCATATCCAACATATACATAGCACCATCTAAACCTAGCACTGCATATGTAATATACACACAACACTATATGTACCACCTTGTACATAACATTGCATAAACAACATGTACACACACTATATATACATAACACTGCATGTGCACAACATCACAGATGTAACATGTACAAGATATACAACATATGCACAATAGTAGTACCACACATCCAAACCCACACTGTCTCTACCAAGCAACCTTGATTCCAGTGTCTTATCCATGCTTGTCTTAGCATGCTGCAGACCACACTACTTTCATTTCGTTGATGTATCCCTCAGCCTAACCTATCAATAACACAAACATTCTATAATAGCATAATATCGATTCATATCCACATTATACTGACCTCATAGATTTGTCATGACTAATATTCCCACTTGATTCCCCATAACTAGGAACCTTTTCATGACATTCACCCACATAAGCAATCATTCCTCCACAAGAATGATCCCTAACGACCCTCTCAGATAGAAACATACATACATACATATATATACATATAAATATTAGCATTAAACAATCATGATCTTGTCAGATAAGACATACATACATACATATACACATATAAACATCAACATAAGACAACCATGATCTCTGATGACCCTGTCAGATATAAACATACATACGTACATATATGCATATAAATATTAGCATAAATAAATCATGATCACAACATAATTACTATATACCATAAGACCAAGGTTAAGAGAACTTCCTTTATTCATGCACAACATGCACAATATTGAGAACAATAGTTCCCAACATAGCCAAGTCATCTGAGACCTCAAATAAATTTACTTTATCCTTTCTGTTACCTCTTCTCATGATTGTCCTATCACTGTCCATTTACCTCAATAGACTCAAACAATCCAACTAGATGTCATACAATTGCCTTCAGTTGTCGTTATACATGCATTGATCTTCATCCAAGCCTTACATCACATGTTGGATTTCATTTGGTGATGAGGCTCATCATTGGGTAAAATATATGGACCTTAATACACCTCCAAGCTTACTAAAATCAACTTCTCTCATAATTCCTTACATGTTTTAATTATATTTTTCTTAATGAGATGAGTAAAAGTAAGACGTTATGTCTAGTGGTCTAATGTGCATTGAATGCAGGTTTTTGGGAGCAAATTATGGCAACTTATGGCTAATTAAGGTGCAGGAACTCAAATGAGACAAGAAGGAGAGATTATAGGAGATGGATCTTCCTCATTAAATCCTCACTCATTCAAAGATACCTTAATCAAATCACACCAGCTCAAAGTTGCAGGAAGTCGATTCATGAGGATCATTGGCAGCCGAGCGAGTGATAGTTAAGAACCAATTATCTTGAGATTGAGAGCCAAGACTCCTTAGATTTAAGGAAGTTGTTGGAAACTTCAGTTGTATAAATAAGGAGGCCTAGAGTATGTTATGAAACCAGCTCACAAAAAGATAGAAAAGAGAGATAAACGCCTTAGAATTCAGCCTCTTCGAGGGGGCAACCTCCTTTACAATACACAAATGAACAATTCTTGGATGATACAAATGACAAGACCTCCTTTCTATATATAGGAGTCTAAGGGGTCATAATATAATCAGAGCCTACATAACAATAATAATTTAAGGGCACAATAATAACAATAGTGAGCTTCTATGGGGCACAATAATAACAATATGGGGACTACATGGGCACAACAATATAAGGGGGTTGTACTAATAACAATAAGGGGCTACACTAGTAGTATAGGGACCTAACATGCCCCTCTCCTTCTAAAAGTTGTTGTCCTCAATGCTTGAGTAGTTCTTGATGCTTCTGTATAAATTCTTGTCCTCCCATGTGGAATCTTCAGTGGGTAAGTTGTTCTACTTGATGAGATACTCTGAAATTGATCTATTTCATAGCTTTCAATTTCTCAGTTCTGTGACTGCGTCAGGTTCCAATACGATTTTTCCTTCATTGTCAAGTTCTCACAATACTGTTTGAATTGCGATCTTCTGCAACTTTTGAATGAGTTCCTAATCCTTTGGGCATATGGATATATGTAAGGCCTGATGTTTGGAGGAACGCTTCGTGGAATCAAATGAATAGCATGATCATGATCACGAATAGGTGGGAAGCCTTTGGGGTCTCATATACCTTGGAATGATTGTCCAAAACGTTTTGGAGATCTGGAGAAATACATGATTTCGATGTGGGATCCTCTAGTGAACATAATTGTGCAATTACACCTCGTTGTTCTTTATTTAGAAGCTTTGTCATGTTGTTAGAGTTGATTATATTTCCAGGTTTTCCTTTGATACCCCTCAATTCAACTTCCTTTCCTTCCCAAAAAAAAATTCAAGAAAAGTTCTTGAAAATTAAAAGCTATCGTACCCAAAGATTGTAGCCATTGGACTCCTAGTAAAACATCAGCACCACCCATTGGAATGGAAAGCATTGGGCTATTCAATACATATTCTCCCATGGATAGCTTGATATTATGGCACTTTCCAGAGCAATTTATGGTTCCTCCACTTGCAACCATCACTTGACACTCTGGTGTTGGATATAGGAAGCAATTCAATTCCTTGGCTATCTTACAATCAATAAAATTATGGGTACTGCCCGAATCAATCAACACTCTTACCTTTTTCTTCTTTATATGTCCTTCTATATTGATAGTTTGAGGAGTGGTAATTTCTTCCAATGCATTACAAGATATGGTCGGATTGATTTCTTGAGACTTGATGTGATCTTTCAATTCTTGAACATTTTTCTTCTTAATATGTCCTTCTATATTGATAGTTTGAGGAGTGGTAATTTTGTCCAATGCATTACAAGATATTGTCGGATTCATTTCTTCTTTCTCGATGTGATATTTCACTTCTTGAACCTTTTTCTTCTTGATAATTACTTCTATCTTGAGAGTTTTAGGAGTGGTAATTCTTTCCAATGCTTTACAAGATATGGTCAGATTCATTTCTTCTTTCTCTGGGGTTGGTTCCTGGTGTATATACTCTTCTTTTGATGTTTCTTGATCCTTTTCTTCCTCCTCTCCACAATCAATGTAAAATAATTTCTTCTCAACACACTTATGACCTTTAATGTATTTTTTATCGCAATTGTAACAAAGCCCTTTTTCTCTTTTTTCTTCCAATTATTGTGGTGTAACCATTGTAGGTTGTGGAAGGCTAGGAGAAACAACACTTCCATCTTTATAGTTGTGAGGGGTAGACTTTCTTGTTGACATAATTTTGCTTTCTACTTTGTAACAAAGCCCTTTTTCTATTTTTTCTTCCAATTGTTGTGGTGTTTCTCTAAAGAAGGTGTTGATCTTTGTATCCTCATAATGTGTTATCGTTTCCTCCGTGAAAATTGACTACATAACAAGTTGTTTACGAGAAAAAAGCCCTTTATACTACAAAAACCGATCCAGTTCTAAATATGAAGATGCAATACATACCTTTTGTAACAGTGGTACACCATGTAGATTAAAATATTGCTCCATCTATAGTATCCAATTTACTAGATCCTTTCCATTAAACTTCCTTCTATCACCTTTTCTTGATTTCAGGAGCTCGATCTTGAAATGGCTGTAACTCTGTACTTTCAGATCTCAAAGTTCTAAAATTATCTCCTAGAGTAGCCCTCTGAGTACTCTTTCTAACCCCACAAGTCTGATCAAAATTTGATTCTCCAAGAAAGAGTTATGCCCAATTTCCTAAGATGACCTGATTATATAATGTTTCAGTAGAGCGAACTTGTACGATGTGCCATGTGTCACTGTTTCGACATTCGGATCTAAAAACAATGCACAAAAAACTACAGTCCATCCTCTTTTTGTAACTTCTTATGAAAATGCAATTTGTTGCTCAAAGAGAAAGTTATGACAATTTTCCCAAGGTCATCTGTTTAGGATGTAATTTGGGAGTCTACAAAAACCCTAACTTCCTCAGATCATGTATCTGAAAATATAGTTAGACAAGATCTAAAATTTGGACCCGTGATTCAGAACGATTTCTTCTCAAATGGGTTTTTTCTTTAGCTTCTAAAACTTTGTAGCGAAAAGGTTATAGCGAAAATACCACGATGACCTGTTTTAGATGAAATTCTGGAGCTTGCAAAAACCGTGACTTCCTCATATCATATCTCTGAAAATATAGTGAGACAAGATCTGAAATTCAGACGCGCAGCTCATCAAGATTTCGTGTCAAATGGGTTTTTTTAAGCTTCGGAATGTGGCAGAAAAAATGTTATAGCGAAAATACCACGATGACCTGTTTGGAGTAGCGAAACCTTAGAATCCAAAGCTCTGATACCAAGTGTTATGAAACCAGCTCACAAAAAGATAGAAAAGAGAGATAAACGCCTTAGAATTCAGCCTCTTCGAGGGGGCAACCTCCTTTACATTACACAAATGAAAAATTCTTAGATGATACAAATGACAAGGCCTCCTTTCTATATATAGGAGTCTAAGGGGTCATAATATAATAAGAGCCGACATAACAATAATAATTTAAGGGCACAATAATAACAATAGTGGGCTTCTATGGGGCAAAATAACAACAATATGGGGCTATATGGGCACAAAAATATAATAAGGGGCTTGTACTAATAACACTAAGGGGTTACACTAGTAGTATAGGGACCTAACAGAGTCCCATTAGGATTCAGATTTTTTATGCAAGATAACTAAGCACTTTCGAGTTGAAGGATTGTGACAAAACATTGTTATGTATTTTTTGATAAGTTAATGAAAATGAGCATTCCATTGATCTAGCACTAAGATGACTCTGAGGGCTGAAGCTCTTGGGTTAGGGCCCAACCCTAGCAGCAGAGGTTCCTCTTACTGTACTTATATTCTTCGGTTATTTCATAGATTACTTGTTGAATTGATTTTGGCATTGTTACATTACAAGTATTGGTGAACTTGATTAGTTTGCTTCCATTTGTGCATAGCTTTAATAATAGATTTAGAGAGATAAATAAATGGCAAAAATGTTGATAACAGATGGATCTTGCCTCATTCCTCCCTTCAGGGACCATGGTTTGAGGGAAAACCCTCATTCAGCCCAAAAAGACAGAATTCTTCTTTCTTATTAAATTTAGGGTTTTTATGCTAACTAGGTCAGCATCTTTTAGTTTTCAAAGATAATTTGCAATTTTCATCTCTAATATCTTCATATTTATATTAGATTTCATGGTGTTTTCACAATAGGCTGCAAGCATTTCCATGGATGAACTAGGCAAATAAATGATGAAATTTTGTTTTCCTATGTTGATGTAAACCTTTCTTGTTTTAACATGATTTATGGGTAAATACAAACAATGATGTATATATTGCAAGAGTTTCAATAGTGAAGGATGACCTCATATCAACAACCTCATCCTAAATTACTCATCCAATATCGCCAAAAGCCCCTAAGTCCATAATCCGAGTTATCATTTCACAAGGACAACTTGCCATGCTTGTTGAGCAAATCCAACCATCATACAACTTTAGTTTGAGTTCTGAGGGAGTCCTAACCACTTCCTTAACTTATTCCTTCCCTCACTCACTTTCCCTAAGCCCCATACCACTATCCAAATCACTCCTTATGCTTTTGGCTTGCTTCTGTAGGAAAACAGGGGATTTTGTAGGTGAATTAGGACATCCTGTAGGACGACCTGTAGTGGCCTATTTTGAGCCCGATTTGTGGGAAATGCATCACAAAAGATAGGAGAAAGCCCCTGATTTCCTCCCATGACATCTGACCCATCACAACCATCTCTCTCCACACCTAACCCACCTTCATACAATCAAGAAGAATTAGCATTCATGTTTCAACAAAAAGACAAAAAGAAAAAGGTTGTTATGCTTATTCATGTCCACAACAGTTAAGTGTTTGATTAGAATATATTGCATGCTTGGGTTAATTAGGATTTCACATGAGTTAGCTTAGAATTCTTCTAAAGCAAGGTATCCTAACAAATAGCTAGATGAGTTGTGTGTTTTATGCATCTATTTCAGTCTTTATTTACTGCAGTAGATAGCATTTCAATTCTCTCAATTAGGGTAAAATCCTAACTTCTCAATTGGTAACCAAACTTCTTCTAAATCAATAAAAGGCTGGTTTGAGAAACCCTAGTGGTCTATCACCCAGCTTAGTAGTGACAAAAGAGTGGACCCTTTGCATCTACTTGTGTATACAACACTTTCACCCCTAAGTTTGTACAAGCCCCGGGTTGATGAAGTAAAGTTGGTAGCCCCAGGAGTTGCAGCATTCTTGCTGCAATACTGGTGCTCATCACTTTTTGGCATTGTTGCCGGGGAGGTGTCTGAGTATATGTGATTTCTACTTTCTTTATTCCATTTATTATCTCTTTCATTCTGCTATTAGTTTCATTTTTGCAAGATATTTGTAATTTGGTTTGCTTTCCTTTCCATTCTGCAATTGATTTCATTCAGCAGCTAGTTTCAATTCAGTTGCCAATTCTATTCTGCAATTAGTCTTAAAGCTTGAAAAAAAAAAAAACTTCTTTCATGCCTCGTAAGAATAGGGATAATTTAGGAAAATTTCTACCAAATACCCCCACCACTTCAAACAGCCAACCTTCCCTCTTCTTCAATGGTTGTGAATTAGAGGACCCCTTAGGCGAGCAACCATATATTTTTTAATAGCCTATAGGGGAAGAAGAAGAACCCATTCCAACTAACATAATGGCTGAAAATAGAAATGAAAGGGGAGATAGAGAAAGAATTGAATGTGATTTTCCCATCAGAGAAACCATTAGGGATGCCAAGATGAAAAACATAAGCCCCTCTACTCTTCCTCACTTCCATGCCCTGATCTCAAAAGATCCAGATACTTTCTTGTTCGAATTAGTTGTCATATGTAGAACTTATGACTACACCATTGATGATCAGAAGTTTAAATTATTCCCATCCACTCTCAAGGATGCAGCTCTGTGTTGGTTCATGGGTTTACCTGGGGATATTATCACCACCTGGGATCAGATGCAACAAGCTTTCAACAACAAGTATAGAGACAACTACAGGTCCAAAGACACCAAAGAGGAAATTTTTAGAATGACCTTGGGGCATTATGAGTCCTTAGAGAATTATGAGGAAAGATTCTAGCTCAACTATAAAGGGGTCAGGTGCACACTTGATCTTGAGTCACTTAAGCTAGTCCTACTTAGGGGGATCAAGGAAGATCTCCTGGATACCCTAAGCCTGTTGTTAGGAGGGGACATCTACCAGCTACCCTATGAAGATATCAAGACCATTTTTAAGAACGATTCTAGGGCGGATAGGAAAAAGGGTGGGCGTAGTCAAACAATGGCCAGCTCATCCTCTTCCAACACATCTATAAAAAGTGAAATTGGAAACATGTTGGAAGATTTTAAGAGTGAAATGTTGCAAACCCTTGCCCTACAGATGGACACTATGCAAATCAAGAGGAAGTAGGAGGAAGCAGAGAGAGCATTGGCCATCTTCTGCCCTAGATGCACAAGGAGGCACCCTAGGAATGAATTTCTATTAAACCTTATAGAAATATGCTCAGTCTATGAAGAAAAACACTCCACATACAAGTGCCCTTCTCTACCTGGACTAAAAGCTGTGTATCAGGGAACTGAAGGGGTGATTGAACAACTTTGCTACATAAATCAAAGGAGGCCTCATGGGCCTCAACCATACCAGTAGGGCATGCAAGGGTCATCCTATGAATATTAAAACCCTAACCAAAACACATCCATTCCCCCTTGGGGCCCCCCTACTCATCCCTCCTAGTCTACACCTTCTCCCTAGTCTTTTGCACCTCAGTACCATTCCCAGCCAACCAACCAGCCATTTCAGCCATATACTCCTCCACAACCTCAATGGAATGCACCACCCCAGGGGTGGAGGCCCCCATACAACAATGCTCCAGCTTTATTTCCTTCACCTCCTACTCAACCATAGATTTTACACCCTGCTCCACCTAAACAACCTCAGATGCCTGCCCAACCAAACCCGAACCCAAACAATAGATAGGCACAACAGGTCTATAGTGGAGAGACATCCTACCCTGCTTATGTTGTGGAAATTCAGGAAATCAACCTTAGATCTGGGAGAGTGCTTCCGAATAATCAACCTCCATCTCCACCTAGGGAGAGTGAGTAAGAAAGAGAGGAAAATATGCCTAGATTGAATCCACCACCCTTTCCTGAAATATTAACTCATCCAGTCTAGCCTACCCCAGAAGAGTATGAACTTCAGGGTGAATTGAAAAAACTATGTGTCAAAATCCCACTTCTCCAAGCTATTAAGGATGTACCTATCTACAACAAGCTGATTAATGGGAAGTGTTTCAAACCTACAGGGAGGAAAAAAAGAGATACCCCTACCATTAATGGCATTGGATAGTTGTCTGACTTAATGCTAGGATAGGTAATTTGTCCAAAGTATTTAGACCCTGGAAGCCCTGTAGTATATGTACACATTAATGGCACCATTGTTCCACATACCTTGATTAATCTTGGGGTTGCCATTAATGTAATGACTAAGGACACCATGCTCAAGCTAAATCTCCAGGGTTCATTAAGAAAGACCACGACAGTCTTGCAGCTTGCAGACCGATCCACAGTAGCCCCTGAGGGGATTGTTGAGGATGTGATGGTCTCCATTGACTCATAAGAGTACCTTGCAGACTTCTTGGTTCTCCAGCCTAAGACCAAATTTAATGGTTATTCTCTCATACTTGGGAGGCCTTTGTTAGCCACTGTCGTTGCCAACATCAGTTGCAGAGATGGACACATGACTATCAAAAATGGGAATCTATCCAAGCAGTTGGTCCCGTACCCTCCTGCTCAGTCATCTCTAGAACATGACTTACCTTTATGGCTAGAAGAGGGGGAGGAAGATGAAGTCTACTCTATCCAACTCTATACCCTAGCAACTACCATGGGAGGAGGAAAGCCTGATGAAGATGATTTGATTGAGCACATCCTCTGAAATCCGACTCCCAACACCTTGTCTCTAGAGGAAGTAGTGAAGGAAACCAAGAACAACCATCGGATTGATCTATTCTTAGCTGATTCAAACCCTACTCATGTCAAGACAATAGAATTCGGCCCTGAAAGAACACTGAAAATCAACCCCTCTCTTTTTGTACACCAAGAAGAAGAGTTATGTAATATGCTAAGAGAGAATTTGGATGCCTTTGCTTGGAATTACAAAGAAATGAAGGGAGTGCACCCATCAATGTGTACTCACCACATTTATATCAAAGAAGGTTGCAAACCAGTCCGACAACCCCAAAGGAGAATGAATCCAGCTCTCAAGGATATAGTCAAAGAAGAGTTGCAAAAGCTATTGGATGCAAGATTCATCTACCCTATCTCGGACAGTGAGTGGGTGTCTCCTTTGGTGTTGGTTCCAAAGAAAAATGGAAAGTGGAGGATTTGTGTTGATTACAGAGAATTAAACAAAGCAACAAAGAAGGGCCATTTCCCTATACCTTTCATTGACCAATTGTTAGATGGCCTGGCAGGGAATTTTTTTCTCTTTCTTAGATGGGTTGAGCGGGTACAACAAAATCCAGATTAACCCAGAGGACCAGGATAAAACCACCTTCACCTATCCTTGGGGTACTTTTTCTTATAGGGTCCTTCCTTTTGGTCTATGCAATGCCCCTGCCACTTTCCAGAGGGCAGTCTTGAGTATCTTTGTAGAGCTAGTCCATGATGCAGTAGAAATTTATATGGATGACTTTACACCCTATGGGTGTGATTTCCAGGAGGCTCTCTCTAACCTGGGTAAGGTTTTGAACAAATGCATTGAAATTAATTTATCCCTTAGTCCCGAAAAATGTGAGCTCTTGATGACTACAGGAATTGTTCTAGGTCACTCAATATCCCAGGAAGGACTGTCAAAATTTTTTTAGGTTTAGCCAGATACTATAAGAGATTTATAAAAGACTTCAACAAATTAGCTTCTCCTCTATTTGGGCTATTGGCCAAATACTCTGAATTTTTATGGTCAGAAAGTTGTCAAGAAGCCTTGGACACCCTAAAGGACAAGTTGACTACTGCACCTATTCTCCGAGACCCAAACTGGGCTCTTCCTTTTCATATACATGCTGATGCCTCTCACAGAGCGATAGGAGCAGCTCTAGGCTAGATAGATGACAAGCTACCTTATGTCATTTACTTCATCAGTAAGAATCTATCGAAAGCCAAGCTAAACTACATAGTGACTAAAAAAGAGCTCCTAGTTTTTGTGCATTCATTGAATAAATTTATGCATTACATTACTAGTTATCAAACATTTGTACATACTGACCATGCTGCAATTAAATACTTCATGAATAAACATGATGTAAATTCCCAGATTATTAGATGGTTACGTTTATTGCAATAGTTTGATTTAACTATTATTGATAAGCATGGCAAGGAGAATGTTGTTGCATATTTTTTTATCCGGATTGAATTTGGTTGCGGGGGAGGAAGGAATGGTTGATGATCAGATACCAGATGAACATTTATTCGCCATTTCAATTCTCTCTCCATGGTTTGTTGACATAGCAAATTACTTGGTGTCTACACAGTTTCCACCAAACTTGTCCTCCAAGGAAAAGAGAAGGATCATAAGGAAGAGCACCCCATTCACTTGGATTGGGGGCAATCTCTTCAAGCTAGGTCCGGATCAAATTCTAAGAAGATGTGTCAGAGAGGGGGAAGTCTTCGACATACTTCTGGCTTATCATGATGGGCCTTATGGAGGTCACTTTGCAGTGAAAAGAACAACATTCAAAGTACTACAATCTGATTATTACTGGCCCACTCTTCACCAAGATGTGAGGAGGTATACTAGTCAGTGTGATCGGTGCCAAAGGATAGGGAAACCTACCCCAAGGGATGAGATGCATCTACAACCTCAAGTGACTTTCGAGCCATTTAACAAGTGGGGCACAGATTTCAACGGGCCCATTGACCCTCCATCTAAATAGAAGCAGTACATCATTGTGTGCACTGACTACTTAACCAAGTGGGTTGAAGCCAAAGCCATCAAAGTAGCAACAGAAGAAAAGGTGGCTGAATTCTTAAGGGAAAATGTTTTTTATAAGTTTGGGTACCCTAGATAAATTGTCACAAATCAAGGCAGTTAATTTACATCTCACATTATTGAAAATTTGTTAAGCCAGCACAAGATCAAGCACAGAACATCCACTCCTTACCACCCATGTACTAATGGGCAAGTGGAGGTAACCAACAGAGCACTGGAAGGAATTTTGACCAAGGTGATTAGCAGTAACAGAAAGGATTGGGCAGATGGATTAGTTGAGGCCAGCTGGGCCTACAATACCACCTAGAAGACCACCACTGGATTTACCCCTTATGAGCTAGTCTATGGGAAGAAAGCTCTGTTTTCCATTGAATTTGAATACAACGCCTTAATAATGGCAGCACAACTGGATCTAGATATCACCAGGGCACAACAAGAAAGATTTCTCCAACTGAATGGGTTAGATGAATTTAGGGTGTAGGCCCCCCTGCACACAGAGGTGACTCAATTTCAAAGGAAAATTTGGCATGACAAGAATATAAAATACAACCATTTTCAAGAAGGTGATTGGGCTTTTTTGTATGATTCCCAATACAAGGATTTTAAAGGCAAGTTAAGAACTAGATGGTTAGGGCCTTATGTAATAGAAAAGTGTCATGATAATGGTGATGTGCAGATAATAACCATTGATGCAGAGGCTATCCCTTTTCTTGTCAATGGGTATAGATTAAAGATCTACAAGAAGCCATTGTCAAAGAAAGAATTCATCAATAGCATCAACAAGATAGTGATGGTGGTGGAGAAAGTCTCAGATTCCACCCCACCAAGTCCCTGAAGAAGAAAAAAGAAAGAAAGAAAAAATAAAGAGACTCAGGTGAAAACCTCCATGAGGCACCTAAGTCCCACTGTTGGGTTGAAACCTATTGAGGCGGCCCAAGGGTGTTTTTTAAGAAAAAGAGGAAAAATAAAAAGATATCTAGGTGAAAACCTCTTTTGAGGCACCCAGGGTAGGCAACTAGGATGAAAACCTCCTTGGAGGCAGACTAGTTGTTTTACAAAAAAAAAAAAAAAAAGATACAAAAATGGAAATTTTGTTTTGCAGGTCAGCAAGAGGAGGATAAGCACAACATGAGAAGGATAGCAGGACCCACAAGAGCCATGTTTTCATCTACCCATCTCATATCTTCCACTATTCACCTAGTCTTCCATTTATAAACCCCTCCAGCTCATCTCTCTCAAACTCTGTGTTTTCTACAGGATTCCCTGTAATCCTACAAGAGTTTCCTGTAGGAATGACAGTGACCTTGAAAACCACAAGAAGGACAGTCCGAGAGAAAGGTGATGACACAAGCCTATGTTTGGATGAAAAACCATTTACTCCACCACACCATATCCATTCCTTTCATCACCATGTCACCCCTGCATCCATCAAAGAAATCAATTCAAAAAAATACAGATTACAAAAAAAAAAAAACAACATAAAAGAGTGAGAAATGGGAAAGAGGAGCCATACCCATAGGAAACATCTCTCACCTACTGTAGTGTTCTAGCTAGGGTACTAGACTAGACTATATTAATTATCGACCAGGATGCGTAAGCTTAGAGGCATGCGTCTAAAGTATATAGACATAAAGGATTGTTGACTAAGTGGTTATGATGTAGGTCACAGGGCTTCTTTACGGAAGACTGGGATATGTCACCTATCATCCAAACACTCAGGTCACCTTGCTAATATAACTGATTACAATGCTGTCGTTAAATGCATTTACCAAATTACACACTGAAACTAAACATTGTGTATCACTGCAACAATGATCTCAATCTCCTTACAAAGACATTACACATAAAACCCTTGTTCAGTAAACACCCAGCATTCGCTAACATTTATACAATATCAAAATATACAGAGATCATAAATGAATTGTGAAATGAAAACAGAGTTTATGATGGTGCTTTTAAGAAACAACACAGGGATCGAATCCCTTACAGGACGCACTTCCAGATCTCAGTGATGACTGTTCAGCATTACCATAAACGCAAACCAACCATAAGCGCAAACCATATACATTCAATGGAAGTCAAAAGCTATGGAAATCGAAACCCAAGTAATTGTAACTGCTGTGCAAACCATATAAGACTTATTGAAATCGAAATCAAACCATACGATAACCTAAGTGTAAATAAAATAGAAAAGAACAATATATTGGTTGAATGCAGGGCTCGTCCGCATTCCAGAGGTACACTGGACTATATTCGACTGGCTATCAAATCAATATACGAGACACAAATCGGAACTGTAACTGGTTCTTAGTATTAAGTTCAAAAACAGAGTTTTTAGAATGATACAACGATTAACCTCCTATCCATTACTCGGACTGTATTTACATAACCATGTCATTTCGATAATGAATGTACATTCGGAATTTGGCTGTTGCCGCTTTTATTACATCGAGCTTTTCAAAATGTTTCTATCCTAACTGATCAAAAAGAACAAAAACTAAATCAAGATAGAATGAGCTGTTGTTTCTGCCTTTGTCGCCAGTGTGCCATGCTTTGACCTGAGTTGACCGCGCATGTAGGAGAGTCGATCCGGCTGTAAGATAGGTGTTTGTCCATGCTTGGACATTCTACTTTTCATCCATGCCTTCCGTTCTCACCCAGCTGTTGTGCCACATGTCAAACAATGAGCTAATTACAGGATGTTGGAACTTCCTGTAACCATTTCACCAAAAACTTCTAATTCTTCAACATAAAATCCCTAAATCAATTCCAATGCATTTTAATAACTATAAGACTATTAATAATTAATTTTCAAGGATTCTAAGGGATATATGATGAAAAGGAATGGGTAAATGATATGTATTTAGGAGGAAAAAGGGGTCTTGGGATGATACCAACATCTCTCCCCGACTTAAGGAATTAGCATGTCCTCATGCTATCCCCGAAGTGCTTCCCTTGAACTCTGTCCCTGCCTGGATCTCTGCTGCCTTGAGCAAGGTGTCCACATTCTTTTTCACCTGGTTATCTTTTTGACCCTTGAGCTCCTGTTTTAACTTTTTGTATTTTTCTTTGAGGGTCTTCTTCTGATTGTACCACTTAGTGGCCCAGTTAGAGATCTCAGTTTGCTCAGCCTCCAGTTCACTGATTCTTTCCTTTAACTTTTCATTCTTCTTCTGAGTTTCTTTACTCTGCGCCCGGAGCATTTCATTTTCTCTCTTGATAACCTTTTCTAGCATATTAGCCTCCATGAGCTCCTCCTTTAATTCTTCAATTTGTTTTTCTAGTTTCTTCTGTCTCTTAATGGGAGGCGGTGAACATCTTTCCTGCTTGTTATTGCTTTCCACCTCTATATCAATTTCTGGTCCTGGTAGTGAGTGGTCACCACTCTCAACATCCATTTGTGCAGGTGCATTGGATTCAAGTTGGTCCTCTTGTAACTGGGCTTTTGGTGTCCTCCTTGTTCTTCGTGAGTAAGTGGTGAAAATTTTATCTTTTTCGGCCCTCTTAGCATCTTCCTTTCTCATGTTCCTAGTCTTTATGCTGCCCACAGGTAGAGGTGCCTTGCTGGTTTTGGATACTGGGATTTCTTCATCAATGTCCTTCATGAACCCTGAGTCCTCTTGCACTTCTTCTTTATCTTCCTCATCTCTTATTTGATTAACAGCTAGAAATTCTTTCCATGGCTTCCCTCTTCTCTGCAATTCATGCTCAATAAGGATTTTAATTAAGCCAAAGTGATACAGGCTTTTGTCTTCATTCCCCTTCTGCTTCTGGATAGTCTTGGACATCTTGGTTAAGCTTTGTAACAGAAAATATGGTACACTGATAACACATTGTTTCTTCAAATGGAGGAGTAGTTTAATGTGGTATAGATAGACAATACTGTAGCGGCCTTCACAGGTTATGAATTTTTGAAGGATGTAGACCATCTCATCCCAGGGATGCATCAACCAACTTCTTGGAACACCCTTCTTCCAGTTCACTGATGAGACTCTAGATCTAGACATAAATTGTGTCCACGATTTCTCCTTAAATTGCTTGGTTTTAAAATACTTCTCCCCTTCTAGACTAATCCCTATTGCTTGAGCTATAGTATCCTCTGAAACCCTGAATGAGAAGTTACCTATAAGGGCTTTTTCTCCATTGAAGGTGAAGGCAAATTGCTTGGTAACCTCCTCATTGCTTCCATGAAATTTCTCTAGAAATGGTAACCACTGTATTTCTCTAAGAATTTCAATGCAATCCTCATGATATTGTGAACTGTCGAACACACTCGGTTCGACCCTATTAGTCATAGTGACAGAGGGTCATGCTTCTAACCCTTCTCTGTTTATGTTCTTACAATTTTAACAAAGAAATTTCAAACTGGTTACCTGGTGTATCGCTTTCCTTAGTCTTCAAGATGATGCTCAGCCGGTCGATTGTCTTATGACTGTGGTGGGAATCGAAACAGAGTGGTGATACTTCCCTCTTTCGGCGCTCACTGCCTTCAATCCTCACTGTGTAAATCGACCCAAATGATAATACTTCTTTCGGCGCTCACTGCTTCTGATTTTACTTTGAAAGTTATGGGAATCGAATGCGGAAATGATGGATACCCGGCTGTACTCACTTCACAACGTATTCATTCATTTTAAAACAGAGGAGTGTTGTACGCTTAGATGTCACCACAAGCTGTACGCTTACATAGATGTCACCACAAGAGCGCTGGGAGCATGTATATATAATGCTGGGTATGGTTTTGGGAAGTCCCTTGAATCATTGGGTACGTCGGGTGGTGGAGTTATGATTTGGCTGTGTGGAATGAAATAGATAGGCCGCTTTACATTTGTCTCTTTCCCTTATATTTAAAAACACAATCCGCCACGTGTCCTATTCCAGTTGGTATTCGGTCAGATGGAGGATGTTGGTATGACTGTAGGATGTATGAATAGGTTGATGTGTTGGTAATGAGTTTAGGAGTATGAATAGGTTGATGTATGAGAATGATGAGAATCGGTGGAATAAGGGATGATAGGAAATGTAGATATCCTTGAAATCAATCATAACAGTTCACAGTCATCAAAATTACATTAAAAATCAATCTAAGTAATTAAATGTTTAAGAACAAGAAACATATTACTCTTTTGTTGGTCATTGTTGTATTGACATGCTGAGTAGCTAGTCCCTTTTTGACTGTTCTTTTGCTTGTTGTAACAGGTCCTCTAAGGAAGATTGAATGCACAGGTCCTTTGAGAAAAATTTGAAGATATAACAGGTCCCTTGAGAAAGATTGAATGTAATAGGTCCCCTGAGAAAGATTGAAAATGTTCATGCAGCTCCTTATATTGATACAGGTTCACTGAGCTTGGGCATTTGATGGAGTCTTGGTGCCCAAATCCTTGTAGAAGCTTGATGAAACTTTGTTGAAGTAGCCCTTGGTGTCAATTTCTTTAACAGGTCCCTTCTGAATGTCTTAAACAGGTCCCTTACTGCTGGTGTTGGTAGCATAGTTGTCTGGACAAAACAGGTCCCCCTGCATAATGTTTATAACCAGGTCCCTCTGAGATAAAACAATGACAAAACAGCTTATTTATTGAAGTCTGGAATGCTGGAACAAGCTGCTTTGGAAATTTACAGTGAAGATATAGAATAAGAAATCTTTAAGAATTTACAATGGAGAGATAAAAGAACAAAGTGCTGATGCCTCTCTCCCCGACTAAAATTTTGACTTGTCCTCAAGTCATGATTCAGCTGATAAATCAAACAGTAAACAAAAGAAAGAGAATTCATACCCGCCAGAGACTGGTTTTCAAGTAGGAATTCGAGGTTAGAGTGTGCCAGAGACTGGTTTTCACATCTAACCCATTATTATTATTTTTTATATTATTTTTTTTTATATATTTTTTTTTAGTTTTTGTTTTATATAAAAAAAATTTATTATTTTTTCTCTTTTTGACTCTGAAATTGAAAGGAAATGAAACTAAGGTAGTGGTACTGCAGCTGAGGGCTGCAATACCTCAACCTCTCTTTGCTGAGATAGTGTATGGAGAAAATCTTGCTTGCTGATGGGCTTGGTGTAGAGTTTCAGGCGATGACCATTGACTGTGAAAGAGTGACCTTCTCCATCAATAGTTTTGAGCTTGACTGAACCATTGTCATAAGCCTGAACAATTTCATAGGGGCCCATCCAATGGGTGGTGAACTTGGCTTTATGATCTCTGAATTTTGAGTCGAAAAGTAAAGCCCAGTCACCTTCCTTAAACTGCTTCTTCTTAATATGTGCATCATGCCACTGCTTCCTTTGTTTTTGCATGAGGATTGTGGTTTCCTCTGCTTGCTGCATCATCTCATCCAGCTGGTTCAACTGCTGAATTCTTTGTTTTTGTGTTTGGTCCAAATCAATTTGTAAATCTGCAACCAGTTTAAAAGTATGTATTTGGAACTAAATAGGAAGCATTACCTCTTTGCCATACACCAATTGATATGGTGTAAATCTTGTAGTATCTTTCCAGGTAATTCTGTAAGCCCAGAGTGCATCTTTGAGCTTCTCTTCCCAGTTTTTCTTGTTCATTGCAACAGTTTTAGTAATGATGCCTTCCAAGATTTTGTTTATGGATTCCACCTGCCCATTGGCCTGTGGATGGTAAGGGGTACTTTTCCTATGCTTGATTTGGTATTTGTCTGTGATGTCCTTCACTAGCTTTGAGGTAAATTGGGTACCTTGATCAGTCACAATTTCCCTTGGTACTCCATACCTCACAAAAATCTCCTCAAAAAGGAAATTGACTACTGTGTGTTCGGTTGCTCTAACCAGTGCTTTTGCTTCAGCCCACTTTGTGACGTAATCAGTACATACTAAGATGTACTTCTTACCATTGGAGGTTGGGTTAATGGGTCCTATAAAGTCTAGAGCCCACTTATCAAATGGCTCTAAGTGAACTTGGGGCTGAAGGGGCATCTCATCGGTAGCTGTGGGCCTGCCCATTCTTTGGCAGTTGTCACAACTCTTTACATACTTCTTGGCATCCTTGAAAATGGATGGCCAGTAGTATCCAAGAGTAAGAACTTTGAATGTTGTCCGCTTCGCTGCAAAATGCCCACCACACGGTTCATCATGGCAAGATTTTAAAATATCAATTACCTCATCATTTCTTACACATCTCCTAATAATCATATCATAACCAGTGTAAAATAAATCGCCATTAAGCCATGAATATCTAGCACTTTGTTTGACTAGTCTCTTCCTTTCCTTTGCGGTAAAGTGTGGAGGTGTCCTTCCTGTAGACAAATAATTGGCCAAATCAGCATACCAAGGAGTTACTATGGAAATTGCAAATAAGTTTTCATCTGGAAAAGAATCTTCAACTGGAACAACCTCACCTGGATTTTGCAGTCTAGAGAGAAAATCTGCCACCTGGTTCTGTTTGCCTGGTCTATCTAACACTGTGATGTTAAATTCCTGTAACAATAGTAACCATCTGGTAACTCTGCCACTAGTTATTGGTTTATTCATTAAATTTCTAATGGCCGAATGATCAGTATGTACAAAGACCTCATAACCAGTTATGTAATGTCGGAATTTATTCACAGCATAAATGATGGCAAGTGTTTCCTTTTCTGTAACTATGTAATTTAACTCTGCAGGTGTTAGATTTTTACTAATGAAATAAATGGCATAAGTACAAGATTCCTCTTTTTGGCCTAAGGATGCACCTACTGCAGTGTCGGATGCATATGTAAAGATATGAAATGGTAGGCTCCAATTAGGCCCTCTCAAGACTGGTGCGGTAGATAGTTTCTTTTTGAGTTGTTCGAATGCTTGTTGGCAGTTCTCATTCCAGTTGAAAAGTACATCTTTGGTTAGAAGTTTAAACAAAGGTAAAGCTATCTTACTAAAATTTTCAATAAATCTGCGGTAATAGGTTGCATACCCAAGGAAACTTCTTACCTCTCTTTGATTCTGTGGAATTGGAAAATCAGCTATGATCTGGATCTTGGCTGGGTCAACCTGGATGCCTTGAAAAGAAATATAGTGGCCTAACACTATCCCTTCGTTTAACATCATAAAGCACTTTTCATTGCTGAGGGACAGGTTAGCTTCAATACATATTTTCAAAACTCTCTCAAGATTTTCTAATGCATGTTCAAATGAATTGCCATATACTGAAAAATCATCCATGTAGACTTCAACACAATCATGAATTAAATCAGCGAAAATAGCTAACACAGCTCTCTGAAATGTAGCTGGTGTGTTACAAAGTCCAAATGGCAAAACATTGTAGGCATAGGTTCCCCAAGGACAGGTGAATGTGGTTTTGTCCTGGTCTTCAGAGGCTATCCTGATCTGGTTGTAGCCACTGAAACCATCAAGAAAAGAAAATGATGATTTGCCAGCTAGGGTGTCTAACACTTGGTCAATAAATGGCAGTGGGAAATAGTCTTTGAGCGTTGCTTTGTTCAGCTGTCTGTAATCAACACAAATGTGCCACTTACCATTTTTCTTGGGCACTATAACCAATGGGGATACCCACTGACTGTCAGAAATAGGATATATAAAATTAACTCTCAAAAGTTTTTGCAATTCCTCTCTGACAATATCTTGGAGCATGGGGTTCATTCTTCTCTGTGGTTGCCTCACTGGTTTAATGGTGCTATCTGTATAGATGTGGTGAGTGCATGTGTCGGGGTGAATCCCATGCATGTCGGTATAGTCCCAAGCAAAGGCTTTTTGGTATTTTCTCAAGATTTTAATCAATTTCTCTTGTTGAGATGAGTCTAGGTGATTGCCTATGTTCAGAGTTTTCCCTGGACTAATCTCTATGATCTGACTTTGTGTATTGGTGATGGATTGAACTGGAAAAATGTCGTGGAATGTAGTTTGCAAAGATTGGATGGTGCATGTTTCTTGAAAGCTTTGGGCCAGAAGTACATCTGCAGCATGATATTGTTCACTTCTCAAATTTTCAGACATATCAAGTTGAGCAAGGAATAATTCTACCAAATCATTATTGTCTTCCTAGAAATCATAGATTTGGTCAATGCTAAAAACAGATTGTACTTCTTCTTTATCATTAAATTTATCATCAAGCCACAAATTATGTGTTACTGCTGGTGATTGTGTCGATGGATAAAGGGTGAGTTGTTTTCTTTCGGTCCCCCTTGAAATGATCATGTTGCCTGATCGACATCCTATAAATGCATCAGCAGTCGCTAACCATGGTCTACCTAGAATGATAGGGTGTCCTCCTAAATTGGATTTGGGTTGAAGGACTAGGAAATCCACTGGATACTCCCAAGAGTCCAGTGAGACAATGATGTCTTCCAAAATCCCTTCAGGAATGACTTTGGACCTATCAGCTAGTTCAAGAACAATCGTGGTATGTTGCAAATTCATGAGCTGGAGTGTTCTCATGGTTTCAAGAGTCATGACATTGATTGCGGCTCCAAGATCTATCAAAGTGTTTGGAATCCGTATGTTGTTAATGATGGTGGTCACTTTGGGAATGCCAGGATCAACATACTTCTCCATGGAGATGGTATTGGTCATAAGGCCTGCTAAATTTCCTAAAACATGAATGGTTTGAGGATCAATCCTTTTCCTAGCAGGCTTCTTGAGGCACATGTCTTTGATGGCTTTGGTATAGATAGGAATGTCTTTGATAGCTTGCAGCAGTGGGATTTTTATGTAGACATTTTTAAGCTCATCTAAGACATCAAATTGTGGTATAGACAGTGGTGGTTTTACTTGGACCAATCGGTCTGGAAAAGGTGGATGCAGTGGTTGCATCTGTTTCTCTTTGGTATCATTGATTGGTTTTGTTGGATTTGTCATTTCATTTTCCTTTTCTGAGTTTTCTTCTTGATTATCTGTTATTGGAGAATCTTTGTTGAGCACCCTACCAGACCTCAAATTAATGTTTTGCAAAGGCAGTGTGGAATATGAGCTTCCTTCTTCTACATTATAGGCTGGCCTCTCTGCTCTATTATTCGGATTTGGGACAGTTTGAGCAGGAATTTGAGTGGGTCTGGGAGGTTGTGAGTTAGCTGGAAATTGCAGCTGTGGTGCATTTATTGGTGGAGGAGCAGGCAGAGCTTGTTGAGGAGGTTGGGGCTGATAGACAACTTGTTGAGGATACTGCTGATATGGTTGAGAATGTGATGGATACGGCTGTTGGTATTGTTGATATGGTTGTGAGTAAGGTGGGTATGATTGAGGATATGTATGATAAGATTGGGAGTACTGTTGAGACGGTCTCCATTGGTGTTGTGGTTGGTTTTGTGGTTGCTGCCATGGCATGGGTACATTCCATGAGTTTTGTGCATACATTTGATCATTCATAGGAAACTGCAGATTTTGATTTGGAAACATACCTTGGGTTGCTGGCCTTGGCTGCCATGGTCGCTTTGTGCCCATGTAATACACGTTTTCCATCTCTGCATTGGCTGCCATATTACAGTTCTGCAAAACTTTAACTTTAGGACAGTTAAACATATCATGATGTTCAGTACAGAAAGCACAAACTTGGATATTCTCTAGAGGGCAATCTTTTAATGCATGTTTCTTTCGGCACTTTGGGTAGAAGATAGCCATGATATGATCTTCATCTTCTTGTTTCTTCTTGGCTTTTAAAGTGTCAATTTGGTTCCCTAGAGTGCTTAACAAATCTGTTTTAAATTCTTCTAAAAGATTCCCTATTTCGGCCCTTGTAACACTTGCAGAGGCAGATTTTGTGACCCTTGATGACATGCTTCTCTTTCCCATTTTAGCTTTACTCCTTGAATACTTTTCGCACAAATCAGCGATTTCTTCAAAGGGTAAGGCAAAAATGTCACCTTTTCCCATCAGGTTGAGATCATCCATGTATTCCTCTCGGATACCTTTCAAGAATATTGTGCGGACCAGATCAGGAGGCATAGTTCGGTGTTTAGATTTTTGTAAGTTATAGACAAACCGTTCTAAATATTCCTCTAAGGTTTCATCCTCTTGCTGACTCATTCTAAAGATATCATCTTTAGAGTCTTTGGATCTGCAATAAGGCTGATACTTCCTAAGAAATATTCTCCTCATGCCATCCCAATCAACTATAGCATGCTCACCAAGCCCCATGAACCATTTCAAGGCTGATGCCTTTAGTGTGGCTGGGAACAATCTAAGCCTATGGGCATCATCTGTATAGCCATAAGTTCGACATACAATGTCAAACTCGAACAAGAAAGAGTCTGGATCCTCCGAAGCCATACCATAGAAATTTGGTAGCACGGATGGGGGTATGTTTTTCATTTTGATCTCCTCATCCTCCTGTGGTTCATGTATAGGGAACTTAAAAGTTGACTCCTCTTCATCTCCTTGGCGTGGTACTGAGCCAGATCCTTCCTCAGCCATTGTAATTGGTCTCTCTATGTCAGTGTCACTTGGTGGAAAAAGGAGGAAGGAAGATTGTTCGGTAATTGTACTACTTTCTCCTTGTGTAGAAGGTTTAGGAAAGTGCTTCTTCTGCGATTTGTGTGTGAATAAAGTTTCCCTCTCAATAAGAGTAAGTTCCTGTCCTGAATAAAAATTTTCTGCCAATGTTTGGATAACTTCCTCAGCTGGTGTTGTATTCCCTAGAGAGTCAGCTCCTGATGATGATGGGTTAGTTTTTAGATTGTGGGGAGTTTTTACAAATCTCCCTTGACTGTCTCTAAATCTAGGCATAAATGAACATGATTTCTAACTATGTTTTTGTTTATTTTTGTGTGTTGAAATTTTTCTCTTTTTGTCTGAATCCTTTAAGTACGCCTCCCCGGCAACGGCGCCAAAATGTAGTGTTCTAGCTAGGGTACTAGACTAGACTATATTAATTATCGACCAAGATGCGTAAGCTTAGAGGCATGCGTCTAAAGTATATAGACATAAAGGATTGTTGACTAAGTGGTTATGATGTAGGTCACAGGGCTTCTTTACGGAAGACTGGGATATGTCACCTATCATCCAAACACTCAGGTCACCTTGCTAATATAACTGATTACAATGCTGTCGTTAAATGCATTTACCAAATTACACACTGAAACTAAACATTGTGTATCACTGCAACAATGATCTCAATCTCCTTACAAAGACATTACACATAAAACCCTTGTTCAGTAAACACCCAGCATTCGCTAACATTTATACAATATCAAAATATACAGAGATCATAAATGAATTGTGAAATGAAAACAGAGTTTATGATGGTGCTTTTAAGAAACAACACAGGGATCGAATCCCTTACAGGACACACTTCCAGATCTCAGTGATGACTGTTCAGCATTACCATAAACGCAAACCAACCATAAGCGCAAACCATATACATTCAACGGAAGTCAAAAGCTATGGAAATCGAAACCCAAGTAATTGTAACTGCTGTGCAAACCATATAAGACTTATTGAAATCGAAATCAAACCATACGATAACTTAAGTGTAAATAAAATAGAAAAGAACAGTATACCGGTTGAACGCAGGGCCCATCCGCGTTCCAGAGGTACACTGGACTATATTCGACCGGCTATCAAATCAATATACGAGACACAAATCGGAACTGTAACTGGTTCTTAGTATTAAGTTCAAAAACAGAGTTTTTAGAATGATACAACGATTAACCTACTATCCATTACTTGGACTGTATTTACATAACCATGTCATTTCGATAATGAATGTACATTCGGAATTTGGCTATTGCTGCTTTTATTACATCGAGCTTTTCAAAATGTTTCTATCCTAACTGATCAAAAAGAACAAAAACTAAATCAAGATAGAATGAGTTGTTGTTTCTGCCTTTGTCGCCAGTGTGCCATGCTTTGACCTGAGTTGACCGCGCATGTAGGAGAGTCGATCCGGCTGTAAGATAGGTGTTTTTCCATGCTTGAACATTCTACTTTTCATCCATGCCTTCCGTTCTCGCCCAGCTGTTGTGCCACATGTCAAACAATGAGCTAATTACAGGATGCTGGAACTTCCTGTAACCATTTCACCAAAAACTTCTAATTCTTCAACATAAAATCCCTAAATCAATTCCAATGCATTTTAATAACTATAAGACTATTAATAATTAATTTTCAAGGATTCTAAGGGATATATGATGAAAAGGAATGGGTAAATGATATGTATTTAGGAGGAAAAAGGGGTCTTGGGATGATACCAACACCTACCATTCCCTACCACCCTTCTCCACTCATTTCAACATCCCTTGTGCTTCAAAGTTGAGAAAAAAATATGAATGTTTAAGGGAGAGGAAGCTATAGGACATCTTGTATGTATCTTGTAGGAATTCCTGTAGCAGCCTATCCCACAAAGAAAACCACACAGTTTGCAACCATCTTCGGAATAAGGACTCCAAGGATGAAGAAGATCTTCCAAAGCTCAACAGCAGTAAGAAAATCACCAGAAACAAGGTCGAACACCTGCACATCAAAAGAAATAAGCATCAAAAGAGGTAAATACACAGAAAAATAGGTAGATTGAAAGTATAACAAAGAGGCACCACTCTCCAGCATGAATCATCAACAAAGCACCTTACCCATAGGTATTTCATCTTGCTCTCTCATTAGTATGATATGATAAAAATTGTAGGATTATGTGAGAGTTGATTTTATAAGTAAAGGTGCCCAGCTAACTTGGCCACCTTCGATCAGTCGACGAGAAGAAAACAATTAGACCACTCCACACGTGGCAAAAGTAAAATCAAGAGAAAAAGGGAATAAAGAAAAAAATGGTTAAGTTATGAAGGAAAGGAGTGGGAGATGATTACGAGGTAAGATGGAATGATGGACTGATAGTAGGACCAATGGTCCAAAAGGAGTTGCTCATACTTAGACAGCTAGTACACCACCCCACATGATTATCCATGTATGGAAATAAAACATTGATTCCCATACAAAGAGAGTAAAATAAACTTCAAGAACTCATCGAACGAAGAGGATTCTCTCAGCCTTCCTAAAGCAGCACCTATAGGAAACAGTCAACATCTACAATGCATGAAACCTACAAGAATCCTATGGGTTACTGAGGAATCAACCTACAGCGCTGTCAGTGGGAACTAAGGGAGGTGAAATCAAGGGTTATCCTCACCAGAACGTAGAAAAGTGAGGTAGGAGCTATACCTTCCATATTTTCCATTTGAAAAAAAAAAAGGAAATCCTCGATTTGGCTAGGAAAATGCAGTGCATCTCAGGATAGGAGAATTGTATTGCATGTCACTGAAAGTTAACATTCAAAATTCCCTCACCTACCATAATTCTTGAATTGTGTCCACACAAGCCTCCATAATTACCAGGGAAAGATGACAGGAGGTTTCAATAAGAGAGAACCCACAAACACAGCAAGGATCCACCAACATCCTCCTGTAGTGGAAATTTTCACAAGGCACCAATGGATGGGGTTCTTTGAGAGGATGAGAGGATACAATGATGATGTGGCTAGAGAATTTTCCCTCTCACTCATACCCCTCACTAGGACCAGTGCCACTGCTGTGGTGAAAGGTTTATCAGTAGCAATTACCCCTAAAGTTATAAGCAGAATCACTACACTCCCTTTAGGGTTACCATGGAGAAAAGAAGACAAGGGTAACAACACCCTTGCAAAGAAAAGCTTGTTTTTGGAAGGAGAAGAGCCAATGGAGGAAAAAAATGGGATCAGGGGGGAGAGAATTCAATACCCTTGGAATAAAATTAGTTACCACCTCATTAAATACATTTCATGTGAAGGGAGATAGAATGTAGTGTATGGATACCACTTCAGGCTCCTCCAAGAACTAAGATTTGGAGAGAACACACCAACTCAAAATAGATTAAGTATACCCTATTTTCTTCTACAATCAATGATAGACATAAGCATCAAAGTGCAGGAGGGAAAACATCAACAACTAGCCCATCATGGGTTGATAAAACTCATCCTTGAAGATGCTCTACAAAACTTAGACTCCCTATTGAATGGACAACATTTACAGATATGCAAGCAGAAGGAGCAATTCAAGCTATTGAATATGACATAAGCCATACTGCTAATGAGAAAGAAGAAGAAACAGAGGAGGATATTGAACAAGAAACAAAGGAGGAAAATGAGGAAGAGACAGAGGAGGAAACAAAATAAGAAATAGATGACAAGAGTGGAGAAATAGAGGAAGAAAAAGAAGAGGAAGGAGGAGACAAAGAAGAGGATGAGAAAGAAAATGGAAAAGAGGAAACATGATAGAAGGATGAACAAAGGTCTACAACTCAAGATAGAGAGGAAGAAGAATCACCAAGGGTATCCCTAGAGCCTACAGAGAAAGAGGCAGCAACTACTCTTACTGCCCTAAGTACACCTGTCAAATCAAGGGGAAGAGGCAAAGACAAACCCCACTGTACTTCAAGACAAGAATGAGCATTAGGATTATATAAGGAAGACCTAAAACCCCCACCAAAACTCCAATTATCATTGAAGATTCACCAAAGCAACAAGAGAAGGCAGCCCCTCTAAAGAAAAATGAAGGAGAAGGATCATCAAAACAAGATTCTCCCAAGTCTCGAGTTACCTATGTTAGGAGGCTTGTCACAAGGTCGGCCTCATCAAAGGGAAAAGGTCTCCTATAGGAGACATAGACATACCTACAAGACATAGAGTCCATCCTATAGGAAACTCTGTCAAACCTACAGGAAACACAGAAAAGAGACCAGGAAAGTATCACTCAACAAGAAACAAAGGAAGAAGACCAAGAACTGAGAGAACCTAGTCCACAACTAAAATTCAACTCCTACTATAGGTTCATTGAAGGAGGTAGGATGATACCACAGAATTTTTCCATTCCCATATTCTTTGAAGTTGAAAAAGAGAGGGCAAGGACACACAGGTGGATGCAAATTGCCAAATTAAAAGGGGTAGAGGATATGGGCCACATGGAGGATAAATTAGAGGAGATGGGCAGAGAATTGAGCAGCATACGAGACAGAGAAGCAATGATGAAATCTCAGCTAGAGGTTGAGAACACATGGCTAAGGAAGAAACTATAGGAAAGGGAAATCCAATTGGAAACTATGGCCAATTTCTCCATGGAGGCAATCCAGTCTAGGATGCCAGCGAAGTCTTATGCCTTGTACCTCAAGGAACAATGACTAAAATTCCAAATAAAGACCCTAGTACAAAGAGGAACTATGCCCTTCTAAGGCTATAGACAATTCGTTGATCTTTGTGATCAAAGCACCTTGGCAGATAGAGCAAAAATATCCTAGTATTACCTACACAATTTGTCCTTGACAGATTTAAATGTGTGGGACCCAAATCCCAAGCTAGGGGGCTTGCAATTGATGACCTTAGTATCATGGATGAATCATGAGGAGGAAAGAGTTATAGAGATGAAAAAGGCAATGGAAAAAGAAGAGACAGAATCCCTTTTGATCAGAACTGAACAATCTAACCCAATGGCTGTCATAAGCGCCCACAACCTCATTGCAAATGATCCCAAGCTTGCACCAAGGTACCTTGCTATACAAGAACAAGAAGTCACACGCTTTGAAGACATGCTTATATTGCTAGGAGATGACAGCCAACAAGCTTTCCAGAGGAGATGGAATGCCTTGCCTTATAGCCTAAAAATCAGGGAATATCATTCTCCTGGCAAAATGAGAGAGGCACAAAATAGAACCCCAATGTATAAGCATGCACTACAAAGACTCAAAGTCAATTAGATTGGCTTGAGGCTCAATTCACTGTTGCTTTTGGGATGTTGGAAGGAAGAAAAGAAGAAGAAGAAGAAAGAAAGCAGTGGGAAGAGATAGAGAGGAAGGCGGGATTTTATTCATAGGAAGAAGAGACTATAGCAAAAGCCTGGGATGTCAGGGAAGCCACTAGATCAATGAAGGACATGGACATAGATTGAGTTGCTCAGAGGATGAGCAACACTTTCAGTAGGGGGTGATGATGAGGTTCATCATTGGGTAAAATATATGGACCTTAATATGCCTCCAAAATTACTAAAATCAACTTCTCTCATAATTCCTTACATGTTTTAATTATATTTTGCTTAATGAGATGAGTAAAAGTAAGATGTTATGTCTAGTGGTCTAATGTGCATTGATTGCAGGATTTCGAAGAAAATTATGGAAAATTATGGCTAATTAAGGTGCAAGAATTCGAATGAGACAAGAAGGAGAGATTATAGGAGATGGATCTTCCTCATTAAATCCTCACTCATTCGAAGATCCCTCAATCAAATCACACCAACTCGAAGTTGCAGGAAGCCGAGTCATGAGGATCATTGGCAACTGAGCCAGTGATAGTTAAGAACCAGTTTATCTTGAGATTGGGAGCCAAGCCTCCCTATATTTAAGGAAGTTTTTGGCAACTTCATTTGTATAAATAAGGAGGCCTAGAGCCTCATTAGGATTCAGATTTTTTATGCAAGATAACTAAGCACTTTCGAGTTGAAGGATTGTGATAAAACATTTTTATATATTTTTTAATATGTTAATGAAAATGAGCATTCCCTTGATCCAACATTGAGTTGACTCGAAGGGCTAAATCTCTTGGGTTAGGGCCCAACCCTAGCAGTAGAGGTTCCTCTTACTGTACTTGTATACTTAGTTTATTTCATAGATTACTTGTTGAATTGATTTTGGCATTGTTACATAACAAGTATTGGTGAATTTTATTAGTTTTCTTCCACTTGTGCATAGCTTTAACAGCAGATTTAGAGAGAAATAAATACCAAAAAGGTTGATAACAAGTGGATCTTGCCTCATTCCTCCCTTCAAGGACCATGGTTTGAGGAAAAACCCTCATTTAGCCCAAAAAGATAGAATTTTGGTTTCTTATGAAATTTAGGGTTTTTCTGCTAATTAGGTCAGCATCTTTCAGTTTTCAAAGATAGGTTTCAATTGTCATTTATGATATCTTCAACTTTGTATTAGATTTCATGGTGTTTTCACAATAGGCTGCAAGCATTTCCATGCATGAACTAGGCAAATAAATGATGAAATTCTGTTTTCCTATGTTGATGTAAACCTTTCTTGTTTTAACATGATTTATGGGTAAATGCCAACAATGATGTGTATATTGTAGGAGTTTCAATAATGCAGGAAGACCTCATATCAGCAGCCTCAGCCTAACCTTACCCATCCATGATCGCCAAAAGCCACTAAGTCCATAATCTGAGTTATCATTTCACAAGGACAACTTGCCATGCTTGTTGAGAAAATCCAACCATCATACAACTTTGGTTTGAGTTCTAAGGGAGTCTTAACCACTTCCTTGCCTTATTCCTTCGCTCACTCACCTTCCCTAAGCCTTGTACCACTCTCTAAATCACTCCTTATGATTTCGGCCTGTTCCTGTAGGAAAATAGGGGATCCTGTAGGTGAATTAGGAAATCTTGTAGGACGACCTATAGTGGCCTGTTTTGAGCCCGATTTGTGGAAAATGCATCATGAAAGATAGGAGAATACCCCTGCTTGCTTCCCACGCCATCTGACCCATCACAACCATCTCTCTCCACACCTAACCCACCTACCATACAATCAAGAAGAATTAGCATGCATGTTTCACAAAAAAGACAAAAAGAAAATGGTTGTTATGTTTATTCATGTGCACAATAGTTAAGTGTTTGATTAGAATAGATTGCATGCTTAGGTTAGTTAGGATTTCACATGTGTTAGCTTAGAATTCTTCTGAAGCAAGGTATCTTAACAAATATCTAGATGAGTTGTGTTTTTTAAGCATCTATTTCAATCTTTCTTTACTGCAGTAGATAGCATTTCAGTTCTCTCAATTAGGGTAAAATCCTCCTTTCTCAATTGTGTCTCAATTGGCAATCAATCTTTGTCTAAATCAATAGAAGGCTAGTTTGAGAAACCCTGGTGGTCTATCACCCAACTCAGCAGTGAAAAAAGAGTGGACCCATTGCATCTACTTGTGTATACAACATTATCACCTCCAAGTTTGTACGAACCCCGGGTTGATGAAGTAAAGTTGGTAGCCCCAGGAGCTGCAGCATTCTTGTTGCAATATTAGTGCTCATCATTTAGCTCTCCTCAAGCTCCACTAACTTCCTTCTTCCCCAACCAATTCCCAAGATTCCCAAAACAATAAAGGGAACATCGAGAAGAAAACAATAAGAAAACCATGGAAAACCAACAATAATACGACACCACAAACAAAGTGGCATGGCCATGCACAAGAAATCACCAAAATACCAAAATCACAAGACTGAAAACAGGCACCATGACTCAATCCCCAGAGTTCCCAATGTTTCCAAGGGAAATCTCAACCTGATCCTTCTTCGAGACTTCATGTAAGCCTCTTTTCCATGCAATCCCTTACATCATACTGCCATCAACACATAATAGCCAATGCATAAATCAACGTAACAATACATTGGTTACCTTACCTTGTTATGTCAAGCATGTTGTCTTACAACTGAACACATCCATGCCATATCTCGAGGAATTCCAATTCCTTTGATATATCTAGCTATAACTAGACACCAACTGTTATACCTGTCAAATACATGTCCATGAATATAGAACATACCCACATAATGTCAGATGAAATCAAGGTTAAGAATACTTCCGGTATGCAAAGCACTCATTCATTTGGAATTAGGGTTTCCAAACATAACCAAAGGAATTCTTGCCCAATTCCTTTCTTTTACCTTTTTACCTTGTTGCAATTGAGGCTTACTATGTACTGTCACATCACCCAACTGTTAGTTATATAAACACATCAATTGTTACCTTTTCATGCTAATACCAAGCATGTTTCCTGCAATTGTTTACACATGTCAACCACATGTTCCAAATATCAAGACAATCATATCTATCAATTTGAAATCAACCTTTACCAAGACTAACAATCATGTCATAATCCATACTCAACTCATAGTCATTAGACATAATGCTACAACTATTTCCTACTACACTCAAGTACATATCAATTGTCTCAATGCATATGTGTGATTAAAACCATCTTAAAATAAGATCATTTGAACACATTCAATTCGTCAAACATTCAACCAACTTGCAAACATACCATGTTAAATAAATCAACTAGATGACATAATAGACACCAAGCACCCAAACACCAAATAAACGACATAATCAAACAATCAAGCACCAAATATATGAAACAAGAAAACTCATACCTTAATGTATCTCAGGGGAGGTTATCTTGCCTGCACAATCAAGCTAGATTAGCACAGTATAACTTCACAACATATCAACTCAACCATAAATAATGTCATAATATCCATGACAGTAACTAACTAACATGTTCACATCATAAGCTCATCAACATTTCTCATTCATGCACAACAATCACATATGTACGATCAATCTAGATTAGTTCAACATAATGTCACAATAAGTCGACTCATACCTGAATGTCATAACCCTAACCATCTGACCAATCCAATTTAACATGCTACATGTAAAATCAAGATATTAATGTTATAACCCTAATCATCAAGTTAACTAACATATAACAACAATAAGTTAACATATAATATGCTCATCAACAACATATAACATAATCATCGAGCTAACTACAAGTTAACATATAACATATTCATCAACGACATATAACATTATCATCTAGTTAACTAACATAGAACAATAAGAACAATGCATACGACCATGACATACTATCATTCATGACTATCTGACACATGTTCATATGACTACACTAATCAAATAGCATTTATCATGTATGTAACCATAACATCAATAGAAGGAAAGGCATACACATAACCATAATGCATATAAAAACCATTAACCGAAATACTTGCATGCCCACCATACAAACCTGTATGATGATTTGCTCTTACCCTGAAGTCCCTTGTTGCAACTTCACTTTAATGATCTGCATCTCCTGCTCTATCTCAACCAACACATTAGCATCATAACATACCAATAGCATCATGATGACCTAAATTACATATAATGACCTCACAATGCATGCTTGACCTACTATACATGCATAATATATCCATGGCAATGCATGCATAATAACATATAGACACCGAAATGCATACAAGCACATGGACTACAAGCATAAGGAACACATATGCAATTGACATGAATGCATGACCAACACATCGTCCATCCAGTCCGAGGGGTGAACCATTCTCTAATACCACTCTGTAACACTCTCCTCCCACATCTATCCTCCAAGTGGGGTAAACATGTGAGGAGAAGTTACTATGATATGATTCAACCTCCTAAGTCAACTTAAGGAAGTGGAACCCAAGGAAATGCACCATAGAGACATTCCACATGAATAACAAGACTCCTGGGAACCATCCCAACCTCTCAGATAACCTGTTATGAAACCAGCTCACAAAAAGATAGAAAAGATAGATCAATGCCTTAGGAATAAGCCTCTTCGAGGGGGAAACCTCCTTTACATTACACAAATGAACAATTCTTCGATGATTCAAATGAAAAAACCTCCTTTCTATATATAGGAGTCTACGGGATCACAATATAACCAAGCCGACCTAACAATAATAATATAAAGGCACAAAAATAACAATAGAGGGATTCTATGGGGCACAATAATAACAATATGGGGACAATAGGGGCACAATAATAACAATAAGGGATACAATGAAAATAGTAATGGGGGGATCACTAATATTATAGGGACCTAACATGCCCCTCTCCTTCAAAAAAGTGTTGTCCTCAACGCTTGAGTAGTTCTGGATGCTTCTGTATAAAATTCTCATCCTCCCATGTGGAATCTTCAATGGGTAAGTTCTTCCACTTGATGAGATACTCTGAAATTGATCGATTTTGTAGCTGTCAAGTTCTTGTTTCTTTGACTGCTTTAGGTTCCAATATGATTTTTCCTTCCTCGTCAAGTTTTGGTAATATTGTCTAAATTGGAAGCCTATCACTTATAACCTTCTTTAGGCATGAAACATGGAAAACTAGGTGGACCCGAGAAGCTGCAGGAAGCTCCAATTTGTATGCCATAGTGCCTATCTTTTTGCAACACCTTGTACAAACCATAATACTTTGGTGATAATTTGTTATCCTTAGATTTCTTGAGGGAAATTTGTTTATATGGTTGCACCCGTAGGAATACCCAATCACCTACCTCAAAACTTCTTTCGTTTTGATGTTGATCTGCCTGCTATTTCATTCTATTCTGTGCCAAGGTGAGGTTATCCTTTAAGAGTTGGAGAACTTCTTGCTAATGCTCGATGTGATCTTCCACTTCTTGAACCTTATAATTTTCTCTTAAATATGATGTGATGGATGGTGGATGGTATCCATAAGTGCCATAAATGGGGTCATTTTTGTTGCAGTATGGAAGGAAGTGTTATACCACCACTCAGCTAGAGGCAACCATTTTACCCATTATGTCTATTTATCAAATACAAAGAAACGAAGATATCCTTCCAAACATTTGTTAGATAATCTCAGTTTGCCCATCATATTGAGGATGATAAGATGAGCTATGAGCTAACTGAGTACCAAGACAAGAAAATAATTATGTCCAAAAATTTCCAGCGAAAATGGGATCTCTGTCACTTACAATAATCATTGGATTTCCATGTAGCTTTTGAATTGTTTCCATAAATGCAATAGAAACTGTGCTTGCTTTAAATGCATGAGATAATGCACAAAAGTGTGCATACTTGGTAAGTCTGTCCACTACCACCATGATAACACTCTTTCCTTCGGACTTGGGTAAACCTGTGATAAAATCCATTGAAACCTCCTCCCAACATTGGCTTGGAATAGATAAAGGTTGTAATAGTCTTGGAGTCATAATTGTTTCAACTTTATTTTGTTGGCAAACCAAACATTCTGCCACAAACTTTTGAATATTTGATTTAAGGCCATCCAAAAAAAAATCCTTCTTAACCCTATGGTAGGTTTTTAGAAATCCTAAGTGCCCTCCTAAGGGAGAGGTGTGTAATTCCCTAAGAATCTGTTGTTTGAGTTGGGAATTCTTACCGATCCTTGTACCATAACGAATCATTTTTCTAGATAAATGTATCAGATGTATTGGGATCTTGTTGTTTATTTTAAATGGGTGCCCACACTTCCTCGTCATTATTCCATTCATCCCTTGCTTCATTTATCCAATCTGATTGGATAATAGAAATGGCGCAAAGAAATGCTTCCACATCCTCATATTTTCTTGAGAGTGCATCTGCCACAACATTTTGCTTCCCTTTTTTGTAGATGATTTCAAAGTCATAACCCAACATCTTTGTGACCCTTTTTTGCTGCTCTTCTGAAGATAATCTTTGTTCTAAAAAGTATTTAAGACTATCATGATATGTTTTTACCTTGAAGTGTCTTCCTATTAGGTAGGGTTGCCATTTCTTAAGTGCATGTAGTATTGCCAACATTTCCTTCTCATAAATAGCTTTATTTAAATACTTTCCTTTGGTTAGACGAGTTTCGAAAGCAATGGGTCTTTCTTCTTGCATTAAAACAACACCAATTCCATTTCCTGAGGCATCACATTCCACAATAAAGGTTTTTGTGAAGTTCGATGTAGCTAAGATTGGTGCTTGGCACATTGCCTCTTTAAGATGTTCAAAGGCCTTCGTTGCTTCTACAGTCCATGAAAATGCATCTTTCTTCAATAATGTTGTTAAAGGTGTTGCTATTCTCCCATAATTCTTAACAAACTTGCGATAATACCCTGTCAACCCGAGAAATCCTCGTAGATTCTTTATGGATGTTTGGATTTTCCATTCCTTAATGGTTTTAATTTTTCTAGGGTCTACCTTAACACCTTCATGAGATACAATATGACCCAGATATTCCACCTCTTGTACTCCAAAGAAACATTTGGAGATTTTTGCATATAATTGTTTCTCCTCCAATAGTTTGAGCACTATGCCAACATGTTGGACATGATCCTTCCAAGACTTGTTGTAGATTAGTATATCATCAAAAAATACTATCACAAATTTTCTAAGGAAGGGTTTGAAAATGGAATTCATCAAACCTTGAAATGTAGGTGCATTAGTAAGGCCAAAAGGCATGACCAAAAATTCATAATGACCCTCATGAGTTCTAAATGTCGTTTTTGGAATGTCTTCAGTATTCATTCTGATTTGATGATATCCTGAATGAAGATCCAACTTGGTGAAGTAAATTGATCCATGCAATTCATCCAATAATTCATCAATGACAGGAATGGGAAATTTATCTTTAATAGTGAGCTTGTTGAGCTCCCTATAATCTGGACATATATGCCATGATCCATCCTTCTTGTGAACTAATACTGCTGGAGCAGAGAAATAACTTTGACTAGGTTGAATTATACCAGCCTCTAGCATTTCTACAACCACACGTTCAATTTTGCTCTTTTGGACATAGGGATATCTGTAAGGCCTGATGTTTGGAGGAACACTTCCTAGAATTAAATTAATAGCATGATCATGATCACGAATAGGTGGGAGGCCCTTGGGAGTCTCAAATACCTTGGAATGATTGTCCAAGACTTTTTGGAGATCTAGAGAAATGGATGATTTCGATGTGGGAACCTCTAGTGAACATAATTGTGCAATTATGCCTCGTTGTTCTTTCTTTAGAAGCTTTGTCATTCCGTTAGAGCTTATTATCTTTCCCGGTTTCCCTGCAATACCCCTTAATTCAACTTCCTTTCCTTCTGAAGATAATTTCATGAAAAGTTCTTGAAAATTAAAAGCTATTGTACCCAAGGATTGTAGCCATTGGACTCCTAGTACAACATCAACACCACCCATTGGAATGGAAAGCATTGGGCTATTCAATAAATATTATCCCATGGATAGCTTTAGATTATGGCACTTTCCTGAACAATTTATGGTTCCTCCACTTGCAACCATCACTTGACACTCTGGTGTTGGATATAGGAAGCAATTTAATTCCTTGCCTATCTTACAATGAATAAAATTATGGGTACTTCCCGAATCAATCAACACTGTTACCTTTTTCTTCTTGATATTCCCTTCTATCTTGATAGTTTGAGGAGTGGTAATTCCAGCCAATGCATTACAAGATATGGTCGGATTCATTTCTTCTTTTTCTAGGGTTTGTTCCTGGTGTATATCCTCTTCTTTTGACGTTTCTTGTTCCTTTTCTTCCTCCTCTTCACAATCTATGTAAAATAATTTCTTCTCGGCACACTTATGACCTTTAGTGTATTTGCTATCACAACTGTAACAAAGCCCTTTTGCTCTTTTTTCTTCCAATTGTTGTGGTGTCAACCTTGTAGGTTGTGGATGGCTAGGGGAAGTAACACTTCCATCTTTATGATTGTGAGTGGTAGGCTTCCTTGTTGCCATAATTTTTCTTTCCATTTTTCTTGCCAACCTGAATTCCTTCTCCAATGAATCTGGTTCCCAAAGGCGAACCTCATGTTGGATGTTATCTTTTAAAGTCCCTATGAACACATCAATCCTATGCTCCTTTGGAATATATTTTACCCTTATATTCAATTTTTGGAAGTCCTCAATGTGCTCCATCATTGAACCCTTTTGTTTGAGATTTATCAATTGGCTAAAAAAAGTGTTTCTTTTTGTATCCTCCTAATGTGCTTTTATTTCATCCGTAAAAATAGCCCAAGTGACAATTTGTTTACGAGAGAAAAGCCATCGATATCATACAAACTAATTTGGTTCCAAATATAAAGTTGCAATGTGTACCTTTTGTGTGTTTGCACATTATGGAGATCGAAAAATTGCTCCATATGTAGTATCCATGTTCCAGGATCCTTGCCATCAAATTTCCTCATATCGATCTTTGTAACATGGTGGTTCTTCGATCCAACATTAAAGTCTATGAAATCATGATTAACATTTATTTTGTTCTCATCTTGAGTTTCCTTTACTACCCTTTCTCCATTAGTAAGCATTCTTTGTAGAAACTTTGTCAAATTTGTCTTCAAATTTGTCTACAAATCTTCCATTCCTTTCTTTAAATCATCCATCTTAGCTTCCACACCATCCATCTTAGCTTCCACGCCGTCCATCTTAGTTTCCACGTCATCCATCTTAGCCTCCACACCGTCCATCTTAGCTTCCAAGTCATTCATCTTAGCTTCTACACCGTTCTTTAAACCATCCATCTTAGCTTCTACGTCTTTCTTTAAACCATTCATCTTATTTTATGTTATCTTTTGTGCAAGTGAAATTTGTTGCACTTAGTTTCGTAATTTTGATATATCATGTTGCATTTCTTCCTCTTCTTCATGAGTCATGCTAGAGCTTTCAGGTTGCTTACTAGGTGTTTCCATTTTCTTTCTTCGGGGCATCAATTACCGATAATAATGCTTCACTATGCCCCTTGAATTCTGTCAAACTAATTTTTCAAACCAAGCTTATGTAAAATTTAAAAAAAAATACACACCTTTTTTTTCTTTATAGGAGCTCGATATTGAATCTGATGTACCTCTATAATTTTGGATCTCCCAGTTTTGAAATCATGACTTGTAGTATCCCTCTGCGTCCTCTTTCCAATGCCACCAGTCTGATCGAAATTGGATTCTCCAAGCAAGAGTTATGCCAATCTCCCACAGTGACCTGATTATAGACTACTTCAGTAGAGCAAACTTGTATGATGTGCCACGTGTCATTGTTTCAACCTTAGGACTTAGAACTGATACAAACAAAACTACAATCCATCCTCGTTCTGAAACTTCTTATGAAATTTCAATTTGATGCTTAGAGAGAAAGTTATGACGATTTTCCCAAGGTCACCTGTTTAGGATGTAATTCGGGAGCCTGCAAAAACCCTAAATGTCTCAGATTATATCTCTGAAAATATAGCGAGACAAGATCTGAAATTCGGACCCAAGGTTCAGACCGCTTTCTTCTCAAATGGGTTTTTTTTAGCTTCTGAAACTTCGTAGCGAACAAGTTATAGCGAAAATTCCACGATGACCTGTTTTAGATGAAATTCTAGAGCTTGCAAAAACCCTAACTTCCTCAAATCATATCTCCGAAAATAAAGTGAGACAAGATCTGAAATTTGGACCCGAGCTTCAGCAAGATTTCTTCTCAAATGGGTTTTTTTTTTAGCTTTTGAAATGTCGTAGAAAAAAAGTTATAGCGAAAATGCCACGATGACCTATTTGGAACAATGAAACCCTAGAATCCAAAGCTCTGATACCAAATGTTATGAAACTAGCTCACAAAAAGATAGAAAATATAGATCAACACCTTAGGAATAAGCCTCTTCATGGGGGAAACCTCCTTTACATTACACAAATGAAAAATTCTTCGATGATTCAAATGAAAAAACCTCCTTTCTATATATAGGAGTCTACGAGATCACAATATAACCAAGCCGACCTAACAATAATAATATAAAGGCACAAAAATAACAATAGAGGGATTCTATGGGGCACAATAATAACAATATGGGGACAATAGGGGCACAATAATAATAATAAGGGATACAATGACAATAGTAATGGGGGGATCACTAATATTATAGGGACCTAACATAACTAGCCCCCAGGTCCCATTGAATTTTTAGACCAATTAACCCCGGACGTTCCCATGATATGGGCATGCATGCATCTAGAAGTATTTAGATGGTTCCACATGGTATGCCAACATCTAGGGAATTTTTTGCTCAATGTTATGCCAGCGTCCCCGAGATTTGAGCCACTTTTTCAGGCCCAGAGCCCAGGTCACTACCCATACACTTTCAAAATCCATGATTTACATAATATCAAGTCTTACATATCAAAACTGACTTGAGGACTAGGCTTGACCATCCCCAACCGGGGATGACATTTTGTCAAACACTTGGCATCAATACAATCTACAGGAAATGAATATAAGAGAGACAATAAATGACTGATAACTCATATGAGACTTGACAAGAAGGATCACCACCCTCTTCCCTTAACTGTTTGACATCAATTAGGTCTTGCATCCATTATTTTTTCAGTTAAAAGTAAATACATGAAATAACCATGACAATAATTAGTCATATAACCATGCTTATAACCATCATTAACCATGAAAATAAAAATGAGATAACAATCGTTAAAGCCACATATTAACAAGTATAAAAGCAAGAGAACTTAGCTTTTATTAAACATAGGCAAGTCTGACCAGGTTTGGGACTTCCACGTACCACCCGATCATAAACATGGCTAAACCAACTCTTTCTTTTAGCCATTCACCCTCGTTCCATATTCCAAACATGACTGTGGGATCTCATGGATAAACCAATCCATAAAAAACCAAGGGAATCCAAAGGTTAAACCACCTCCACTCTCACCAAACTGTGATCTTGCCAAAATCGGCACAGAGATCACAAAACCAAACTGATCTAGGAATGCATCTGGACTCAATCACTATCCTTGGGGAATTTTCTATCTCCTTATCTCTCAGTCTTTACTGCAATATACACTGGATCACTAGGCTCTAAATCGAGATGCTAGTCTCTCAGTATTTACCACAATCCACACCAGATCACTAGGCCCTAAACCGAGACTCCACCCTCAGGCTTTACCGTGTATCCCACCAAAACCAGTCAAGGGATTCCTAGGCCTTTGGGATTTTCCGGATACCATCTCCACCCCAGATTTCAAAACCATCTAGCAATTCCAAAGCTCAAAAATGAGAAAACAATCCCATCACACCATGGCTATCCAGAAAAAGGCAAAGGCAAGGCTGAAAACCATTGTCATAACCCAGAAAAACCATGCCACCAACAACATGAGAACCACACCAACATGCAAAGCCATGCATGTCAAAACTAGCTTGGAAATCACACATGCAATATGTTACCTACAAGTATTCCTACTGAAGTTGCTTGATCCTGCTCTTCCTTGCTTGATCATTGCTTCATCTTTGCCTCCTTTGCCTTTCTTGATCCAATGTCAAGAAAAAGCTTTCCAACTGATCCTCATAAGCCTTTTTATCAATGAGCCTCTATTTTCCTCAATTTCCATTATTTTCCTCCTCACATGAAACCTATGACCTTTCACCTTCCTTTTCTCCTAATTTCCATTATTTTCATAAGTAAATGTGCCAAAAATGTCATTTTGCCTTTCCAAAGCCTTAATAATCCAAATGAACACCCACTATGATGTTTTTCCCAACATTCAGCTTGGAATATGTGTCACATTACCATGGTCTTATATATATTTTTTTACATGGATTTTTAACCAAGGCTGTTACAATGTGTTTCTTACAATATTTGCAAAACATTTCATTTTCAACCATATCATAATGGATTTATTTAGGGACTTACTTTTATTGTTGTGAGCCATGTTAAAGTCTCAAATACAACAAAATTATGCAGAGGAAAACCCTATGTTAAGATATTTGTAGCCTAAAAAAAGAAAACTACAACTGTATGAGAAAAATATGAGGGTTTTCAAACACACCTTTGAATGGGAGCAACAATCCAGTCACGAACTCCAAATAATGAATTTGTCTAACTAGGAAAGAAAGAGATCTTCCTAATTCGTTAACTCAAGTATTTGATTTAAGAGAGATCTTTAATAGAGTCCTTAAGGCTTGTTTCTGGTTAATAAATGGATATGGCAGGGAGGAAATAAGGAAAATACTTGTTTGAGACTAAAATCAACCACCAATAGAGGGACCTTCCTTCTTTTAGGTTGAACCCAAAATCTTCAAACCATTCTCTCTCCCCTTATCAATTGATATCGTGAGTCCTCTCATGATGCCCCTCAAATTAAAAATGACCTAATTGAGAAATATCTCTACCTTTATACTCATCTCTTAAATGCAATCTCTATTATGTTATATAGCAGAGAAGTCGTGCATCTTATTGATGTAATATAATAGTATACTTCATTGTAATAGTGAATTAAGAGTGAGATCAGTGAGGTACCAAACTCCCCCGTGTAAACAACCCTAAATTAAAATATACAAACTAATTACATAAATCATTGCTACTAATTATCGACACAAAATATTCAACTAATTTTAGCATAGGATTTACGAAAACATGATCAAAGAAAACTTACCTATCAAACGATGATAAATCTTACTAGTGATTTTGGAGTCATGGTGCTATTTGAATCTCTTTGTCTGCAACAAATTTTTGGGAATGAATCTCCACCTAACCATAGGCTTAGTTACAAAGAATCTTTTTATAGTTGTCCATCCCCGAGCCCTCAATCAACTACTACTATTAGTGACTCTTTTGTCTCTTAGCATTCTCCTTGTTATACAAAATCTTCACTATTGCAGACAAAGGTGAATTCCCTAGATCTAGTGGTCTAATCTAGAAAAACAAAAGACAAAAAGGTTTGAGTTTCCCTTGGAGAAATTAGAAAATAGGAAAGAAGCCTACTTGGAATATGTAGCAAGCCTTCCTTTCCTCGTTGCTTGTAAGCTCCAACTCTAGCTCCAAGTACTATAATTAGAAGCTACACATGTAACTAAAACAAGAAAAGGAACCATAATCCATGTAGCATAATCTAAAATCTATATTCAATGAGTCAACATGGCATTGAAATACATGAGTGCAAATATAACACAACAAATATAGGAAAACAAGATGCTCTTTGTATTAACAAATATAGGAGAGAGTTACAACCATAAATAGAAGTCTGACTTTGTAGATGTCTACCCAAGTTGACTTGTCCTTCCTTGTCATAAATAATACCTCAACATCAACCCTAATGCATGAATATGGTGACTCCTTTATGCTCAAAGCAACAACATTAGGGCACTATCAATCTCCAAAAGCCTACCCAGACCTTATGGGAGGTAGTAAATTTCTAGGATGAGTATGGTAGTTTAGGATTTACCATTCAGGGCTTGAGATCCACATATGATGGGAGGATGAGCTCAATGGATAATAGATAAGGTATCCAAGATAGGATCGTATAGGAATTCAATATCTCTATATGTGGTAAATAGTTAAAACTACCTTGGAAGCTCCTCGAAGAGGAAGCTTCAGAGATATTTTTATTTTTCTCGAATTTCTAGAATCAACACACTTGTAGAAGGGAGTAGCATGTGCTAATCATTGCTAGTGATCATTGCGTGCTTGAGGCTCAGTCCATTGTTTCTTTTGGGAATGTTGGAAGGAAGAAAAGAAGAAGAAGAAGAAGAAAGAAAGCAGTGGGAAGAGATAGAGAGGAAGGCATGATTTTATTCACAGGATGAAGAGACTACAACAAAAGCATGGGATGTCAAGGAAGCCACCAGAGCAATGAAGGACATGGAGGTAGTAAATTTATAGGATGAGTATGGTAGTTTAGGATTTACCATTCGGGGCTTGAGTTCCACATATGATGGGAGGATGAGCTCAATGGATAATAGATAAGGTATCCAAGATAGGATCATATAGGACTTCAATATCTCTATATGTCGTAAATAGTTAAAACTACCTTGGAAGCTCCTCGAAGAGGAAGCTTCAGAGATATTTTTATTTTTCTCGAATTTCTAGAATCACCACACCTATAGAAGGGAGTAACATGTGCTAATCATTGCTAGTGCACAAGTATGCAACATGTAATGAGCACAGGTGGCCAAGCATGCAAGGAGAACTTGGGCTAAAAACAAAGTTTTTGAGATAGTTGTCGTAGAAAATCAGACTTTTTGGAGAAGTGATTCTTGGGGCTTTGTGAAGGGATTATGAAAAAGTGTTCCAGGATGTTTATTGATCCAATTTGCAAGCCTATTGAATAAATGTGACAAAATGGTCTGTAACAAATTCCCCCCTAAAGTACAAAGTCAGAAGCAGTGGCTGAGGACTGAAGTTCTTTACTTTGTGAAAAGTTTGGATCAAGAACAACTAGTCGAGATCATCATCTACTACAATACATTTTTCATCGTGATATCACTTCTAAGGGAAGCATACCCATACTCAATATATAAGTCATATTACATGTATAATGATAAAAAATGATGACAAAGTGTGGACCCATGCTCGGATAATATTTTGTATGATCATAGCCATCAGAATTTGTGATTTTGTATGAATCCTCAGATGCAACACATATGGATGAAACTAGATCTAGGGTCTTCTATCTTGTTCACTCAATCGCTTGATGTATGATTCTAATCTTGCGAATGAATGAGTTGGATTCGAACATGGTAGAAACCTTCTAACTACCAACTAATGATGTAAGTCATTAACAAGCATGAGAGAAACCATCGATGATATTAATGGCTCTCAAGGTACTATAGTACAATATATGTGGTGTGAATGAATGAGTTGAAATCGGACACCACACAAAATATTCTCATCGAAGGCCAATGATGAATAGTTGTCGTTGGAAGCGAGGAAATGTTCCATTGATATATGCAATCTCCAAGGTACCAAAGGGAGTTTCTAAGTCAACTTCCTAGATAATGAGGTGATGTCGACAGGAAGCAACCCATCACAAGAGGGCCTTGATGTATCCCCATCAACAATACGAAATGGGTATCAAGATTGTATATGGAATAATGATGTGAAATTGGTTAAGGAATGACAGACATGAATGAAGGCTTAAAGGTATTATAGTAGATGTCAATTGAAGGATTTCCCTTGAACATATCGGTGACACTTATTAGAGTTGGCAACATTGACAGATCAAAACTTAATGCGAAGGATTTTTAACACGGTATGATGAACCAAAGAGGTAAGAAGATTTCTCAACCCAACAACCATAGAGATGAAGTGGAAGAGTGTCATGTTCAAGATTCGAATCCAAAGGATCAATGTCTCCAATTTCGACAAGTAAAGATCTCTTTTGGGCTGGAAAATTTTGCAAAACCTCGAGAGTTAACATAGCAGAAGGGGCTTGAGCTAGGCCTTCCACTATATTATAATTTTTTGCAACTCTCACATGAGGATTGAATTTTGATTTGTGAATAACACCTTTTGGAGGTTTAATAGTTAATTTAGTCATAACCACATTAGGAAAGGATCCTAAGGAGATGAGGTAGAACTTGTAGATTGATTAATAACCTTACTAGCTAAGGGATTCAGTTTACCGTAGTCTTTATTTCTGGTAGCCACCATGATTTCATTTTTCGGTTTGGTGGAAGATAGCATCATGACCAAGGAAGAGGAAGCTGGATCCTCTACAACCATGTTCATCTCTTGATTAGGGAAGGGATCTTTTAACACAGCAGGTGCGGTAGATGATGACCTGAGGAATTAACTAAGTTTCGCTTGATGTAGATATCCCTAGGTAAAATGTTCATCATTACAGATTAAGAAAGGAGAACAAGGTTTCCATTCATCTTCAGGAGACTGGTTATTTTATTTACCCTACGAAGAATTATCTTTCTTATTCTTTCCTTTTCCTTTATTTTTACTTCTGATTTGTTGTGATTTTCCTTTCATATATTAGATGACATTAATATCGGAAGTAGTCGCAGGAGTAGCAGAGGAGGGGTTTTGAGTAATCGCAGTAGGAGATGAACCAAATAATTTACTCACTGTCTGTTGGCTAGCATAACCAATCACGCCATTAGCAACATGTGATTCTTTAGTAGGAGGTGGTGGAATAGTGTGTTGAGGTCTCGGAGCATTGGGTATTTTATCGTAGAGCGTGTCAAATTGCTTATAAACGAGATCAAGATATTGGGCATGAGAAATCACTTTCTCTTCAGTAACGACTTCACCTTTTGAAACATCTTAAGTTATTGGTGCTAATAAGGATTTGGTGAACCATTCAACCAATAACTAATCGGAAACGTAAGTTTTAACCAATCGACACCGACATCTCCACTCATGAATATTATCCGATATATGGGTGGAATCAGATTATTTAAAGGAGATCAATTTTGGTTTTGGTTTTGTCACGAATAGGCAACTAAAAGTGATTTAGAAATGTATTTTCTAAGGCACTAAAGTTGTTGAAAGAATCTCATGGCAATTCGATATACCACTTATATGCCATACTAGTGAGAGTTCTCTGGAAAAGTCATAAATGGATAGAATCATCATTTTAGGAGTTTAATCAACACCATAAATGATATGTCATAACATGAGTAGACAAATATTCTCCAAGATTTCCATTGAATCTAGGAATGTCACTCAGTAACTTCGTAGGAATGACCGACCACCAAGGAGAGTGACAAAAGGGATCATTTGTAAGCTGGGTCAAATTTGGAAGCTCAAGAGTTGCAACAAATGATAATTTCCTATGAAAGTCTACCTAGGAAGGTTGACCTTAAGGAGGAAGGTTAACCTATGGTGGAGGATACCCTGGGTATGACGGAATAGTTTAGGCCACAAGTATTTGCATTCCTGGGTATGTGATCCAAATCAGATCCATAAATGACTATCATAGAACCATGACTATATCGGGACGAAAAAAAAATCCTTGAAGAATCCAGAACAGCAATCGAAAACACCCTGAACCAGTGGCCATGGCAGCTGGCGCGGAACGACGAGGACCTCGGTCAAAGCGCGCTGACCGAGGCCCATGGAGACTGCATAGGAGGTCGATGTAGCCCCTGGGAGCCCCGGATTGGGAAAAGGAGCTGGTTTTCGATGCGCGATTAGCGACTGGGTGAATAGGGCTGAAATGGTAGAGCCTTAAGCACTCGGTCACGTTGGGAGCCAGAGGACCGTGGGCAGAGAAACGAAAAGCGCCATCGTACGAAGGTGGGACCCACAACCTGGAAACCAGTGGTTTGATTGGGGTGCCCTTGAACGGTAAGAGGTTTTGGAGAAAATGGAGCGATCACACCCAGCGATCGACACGTGGTAGTGGAGGTGAGAGAAAAACTGTCGTGATCGCGCGTTATCGGTCGAGCAAGTCAACCGCACTCGGCGTGCGTATGACGTTGGATCTGGAGGGGCCCAGATCGGACAGCTAAGATTGCGTCCGATAGACAAAGCGGAATTGACAGGGAATTAAGCAGTAATTTAAGGGGATTTGGGATCCGTTGATCACCATGGTGGAGAAAGAAACGAATCAATGAACAGGCTGGCGTTGTTCCAGTGAGGACATGTGGCTACTTCCCGAGCATTCATGTTGACGCTGAACAAGGAACTCCAAGCACGCAGACAGTAGACGAAGCGACGCAGGCGGGAGGGGAACTAAACAGGCATGGAGGTCGAATGGCTAAAGCCATGAACAAAGACAGCTGAATGGAGATTCAGAGAGGGAAAGTGAAGAGTCCAAGCGACCAAGAGAGACAGTGAACAGTGAACGTTGAGAGGAGCACTGAGCATAGAGAGTAGTAAAGCCAAGCAGAGGAGACAAAGGGCCGAGCTGACCACGGGCAGCATCGAGCACCAGAGAGCTTGAAGAATCAAGCCTTCCCATATGTCCGGATTGAGCATCAGAGTTGGCTCTTTCCACTGTAGACCGAGGGTCACAGAGCTGGTAGGAAGAACAAGAGTCTGTGTACTCCAAGTGGCTTAGGGAATCCAAGAACCACCCTACCAAGCAAAATCTGCTTCAGGAGAACTCATATTGAGTCCCTGCATTGTAATTTCTCTACTAAAAGACACAATAAAACAAGGCCACCACTGAAGCTGGACCAGAGACGTAGCCCTGGAGAATAGGGTGAACTCGTTATTAAAAACTGTTTTTGTATTTGTGTTGCTTACTGTATTTCTCTGCTGTCTTTCCATTTATTTTCTATGTATTGGCAATCTGATCGATCCGTTGTTTCAATAACACAGAACACACACACCAGCACATGGGTCTGTAATACCTTTTGTTTAATAAATCTTCAACTGAGGTCACTCATAGGGTGATTATCAGATCAAGTGGTATCAGAGCTCTAGGTTGTAAGGTTAGACAAGATTGTGTTGGTTTAGCTGTGAATGCTCACTAGATCAAAGCTTAAATTAGGAGAAGGAGAGTTGGTGGAAACTAATCCTGAAATTGGGAGAGTCTATTCTCGGAAGACAATGTCAAAAGAAGGTTCTATAGGGCCAAACTCTCAATTCATAGAAAGTTTCCTAGCTATAAAGTCCATGGTAGAAGAAATGTATAGGGACTTTAGAAAGCATAAGGGTGAAGATTCATCAGGCTCTAAGCAAGATAAAGAAGAAGATGAATCTCATTCCCATGACCACTCCAAAGGAAAGGGGAAAGAAGAAAGCTTCCCTACACCTCCTAGTAGCCATGTGCATAATAAGAAGGCATCTTTGATTAAGTTAGATGTTAAATTTGATTTTCCTATATATGACAAAGAGCTAAATGCTGAAAAGTTGGACAATTGGATTAGACAAATTGATGTGTATTGCAGAGTACAAAATATAGACTCAGACAAAAGCAAGATTCAGCTGGCAAGCCTTCGCCTAGGGGGCACTTCCTTGGTTTGGTGGGAAGGCAGTTACCAAGCTGATATGAGGAAGCATGGTAAGACCATCTCCGTATGGAGTGAATTTATTACTGCAATCAAAAAGCAGTTCTATCCATTGGCCTACATCCAACAAGCCATGATGAGTTGGAAAACTCTTCGGCAGTTGAAAGGGAAAAGTGTACAAGGGTATACTCAAGAGTTTCGAAAGAGAGCATTGATGTTGGGTATTTCATTAGACTCACCAAAAACTCTTTTGAAGTACATTGGTGGTCTACACAGCTACATGAGGCATACCATCCTCATGTTTAATCCCACTAGTATAGATGAGGTATCTGTACAAGCTACTCATCTAGAAGCTAGAGGAGAATGGAAATCCAGAAGTTGGGGGACTATCCCAACCCACTGTAAGCAAGAGCAAGGAGAAAAGAAAGTAGAAGTGGAAAGCAAGGAAGGCTAACACTGCACAGAAAGGCAAAGCTTCATGCACTCACTGTAAAAAGGAGGGGCATGATGATGAGCACTGTTGGATTCTGCATCCAGAGCTAAGACCTAAGAAGTCCGAGGGCAAGAAGAAGAAGACTGCTGCAGCTATTCAGAAAGATTTGGGGTCAGACTCGAGAGATGAAACAATCATTGTAGCCACAGGTATAAAAGGTAAGAATTCTGAAGCATCTACTAGTAATTCTGTTATTGATGAAGAACATGAGAGAAAAAGGCATGAGCTTTTCCATATTTGAGTTGTTTCCAAAAATCAGAAGATTGATACTTTGTTTGATAGTGGCTCACAAGTAAATCTGATTTCTGAAGCAATTGTAAAGAAATTGGGATTAGCAACTACACCTCATAAGAAGCCATACCCATTAGGATGGTTGAATGATAAAGCACAACTACAAGTGACTAGACAGTGCAAACTCAAGTTTTCTTTTGGGTCAGCATTTGTAGATGAGGTTGAGTTAGATATAATTCCTTTGGATATATGTGGAATTGTTTTAGGAAGTCCTTACTTGTATGATAGAAAGGCTATTTTCTATAGAGCCGAGAACAAGTATCTACTTGTTAAAGATGGAATCGAATACTTTGTAAGAGATCATAAGCTCAAGAATAATTATACTCTCATAAACTCAGGACAGATGAAAAGAATGATAAATTCATGCAAACAGTTCTTACTAATGGTTGTAAAGGAAAAGAAAACTGATAAAACCAATGTATTTGAGGGCTGTAATTCTGATCAGCAAGCTGATATAGAAAATATTGTTTCAAAGTATGATGTCTTGTTTCAAGAATCTCAAGGTCTGCCACCCAAAAAGGGAATAGTACATGATATTATTTTGCAGCAAGATGTTCCTTTGCCTAACATTGGGATGTACAGGTTATTTTCTTTAGAGAATGTTGAAATCAAGAAGCAGGTGCAAGAGTTGCTCGAGAAAGGGTTCATCAGGCCTAGCACATCACCATGCAAGTCACCAATCGTTTTAGTGAGAAAGAAAGATGGCTCGTGGAGAATGTGCATTGATTATCAAGCACTGAATAAAATAACGATCAAAAATCGTTATCCCCTTCCTCGCATAGATGATCTTTTAGATCAATTAAAAGAAGCTGTTTATTTCACTAAGCTGGATTTGCACAGTGGATACCATCAGGTCATAGTTGCAAAGCAAGATGCATGGAAGACTGCTTTCAAAACAAAGCAGGGATTCTATGAATGGCTGATTATGCCTTTTGGCTTGACCAATGCCCCTGCTACTTTCATGAGATTAATGAATGATGTACTCAGACCTTTTCTTGATTATTTTGTTATTGTGTATCTAGATGACATTCTGATTTTTAGTAAAACGTGGGAAGAACATTTAAAGCATGTTAAGCAGACATTAGATGTTTTGAAAAGAGAAAAACTTTATGTTAAACTCTCCAAATGTGAATTTGGAAAAACCTCTCTAAATTATTTGGGTCATATAGTAGGGGGAGGTGAATTGAAAATAGATCCCTCTAAAGTGGTAGTCACTGTAAACTGGCCTAAACCCAAGTCTGCTACAGAAGTGAGAAGCTTCTTAAGAGCAGCAAAGTATTGGAGGAAGTCATTTCAAATTTTTCCTCAATTGCAGCTCCCTTACATGCTCTGACAGGATTGAGCAAGGTGTTTCAGTGGGGAGGAAAACAGCAAAAAGCCTTCGACACCTTGAAAGAAAAAATTAGTACAACACCTGTACTAGCACTGCCAGATCTACAAAGACCATTTGAGATCCAAACTGATGCCAGTGACTATGCCATGGGAGCAGTGTTGACACAACACGATAAACCCATATGTTATCATTCTGAGACTTTTAATCCTGCAGTAGTCAACTATCTTACCTATGATAAAATATTTGTATGCATTAGTTTAGAGTGTGAAAAAGTGGAAACATTACTTAATGGGCAAAGAAATAGTAATACATACTGATCATCAGTCACTTTGATATCTACACTCCCAAACTAAGTTGCAACAATCAAGACATTACAGATGGATGGGTTTTCTACAACAGTTTCATTTAGTCATCAGATATAAAAAGGGCATACATAACAAGGTTGCAGACATGTTATCTAGACCCATTATAAATGCATCTACCATACTTAACCATAATTCTGTGCTGCATGAAAGCTACATAGAACAATATGCTCAGGATATTGACTTTAAATATGTATATGCAACTTTGCGTCAAGGAAAAAGAGTAGAAGAATTGGACTATCATGTGAAGGACCAACTCTTATATCATTGTGGGAAACTCTACATTCCACAGACTGAGAGAGCAAAAATAATTAGGGAAGCACACACTTCTCTAATATCAAGTCACTTTGGGGTAAGTAAAACAGTTGCACAGCTGCAAAGGTTCTGCTATTGGCCAAGAATGAGTGAGACAGTTTCTAGATATGTAAAGGGATGTGCTATGTGTGCTAAAAGCAAGCCCAACAACAAGAAACTAGGCTTGTACACTCCATTTCCAGCTCCTTCTCACCCTTGGGAAAGCATTTCCATGGATTTTGTTGGAGGACTGCCTAAATCTAGGAAAGGTCATGATTATCTATATGTTGTTGTGGATAGGTTCAACAAAATGTGTATTTTGATACCCTGTAGTAAACAAATTATAGCTGAATAAACTGCAAAATTATTCTTTGAACATGTATGGGTTCATTTTGGATTACCCACTTCTATTATATCTGATCGAGACACTCAATTTATGGGAAAGTTTTGGTCCAGTCTGTGGGAACTAATGGACACCAAATTAAAGAAAAGCATAGCTTTTCATCCACAAATAGATGGCCAGACAGAAGTAGTTAACAGGACAGTGATCCAGTTACTGAGAGGATATTGCAGCAAACACCCTAAGCTTTGGGATGAACACTTGTGTTATGTGCAACATGCTTACAATAGAGCCAAACACTCTTCTACCCAGAGATCTCCTTTTGAGACCTGCTTTGGTTTCATACCAAGGTCTCCCTTGGATTTTGTCTTTGGTAAAGATACCATGGTTGATGGACAAAATGATGTGGACAAAGCAACTAGGTTCATTGAACAGATCCAGGAGATCCACTAGGCAGTACAGGAACAACTGGAAAAGAGCCAGGCCAAGTACAAGGCTAGGCATGATAAGCATCGGATGGAGCATAGTTTTCAAGTTGGAGACCAAGTCTAGCTGTATATCAGCAAGGACAGGATGCAAGGTGAAGGTAAGAAGCTAAAACCTATCAGGTATGGACCCTTCAGGATACTTGAGAATATTGGTGAAAATGCTTTTCGCCTTGATCTGTCCGCTTACATCCACATCTACTCAGTCGTGAACGGAGATTGCTAGAGGTTGCTTGAACCTTCAATGATTGAGGACCCTGAAGAGCAGAGTCAATTGCCTTCTGTTGATAACCTGCTACCTGAATATCTTAATGAGTTGTAGGAAGATACAGTGTTGGACAGGAAGGTAAGGATGATGCGCAGTGGACAGGTGGAATACCTCAGAATTGGGCTTAAAGGTTCGAAGCCGAGCAGTGCGAAGTGGATTGAGATTGGACAAGTGAGACAGCAGTTTCCTCACTTAGTCGATGCTTGAAGAAAACCAACTTTTGGTGGTCCAAAAGCTTTTCAGTTGGGAGGCCGTGATCCAAATCAGATCCATAAACGACTGTCATAGAACCATGACTATATCGAGACAAAACAAATCCTTGAAGAATCCAAAACAGCAATCAAAAACACCCTGAACCAGTGGCCATGGAAGCCGATGTGGAACGACAAGAACCTCGGTCAAAGCGCGCTGACCGAGGCCCATGGAGACTGCGTAGGAGGTCGATGTAGCCCCTGGGAGCCCCGGATTGGGAAAAGGAGCTGGTTTTCGATGCACGATTAGTGCCTAGGTGAACAGATTTGAAATGGTAGAGCCTTAAGCACTCAATCACGTTGGGAGCCAGAGGACTGTGGGCGGAGAAACGAAAAGCACCATCGTATGAAGGTGGGACCCACAACCTGGAAACCGGCGGTTTGATCGGGGCACCCTTGAACGGTAAGAGGTTTTGGAGAAAACGGAGCGATCACACTCAGCGATCGACGCGTGGCAGTGGAGGTGAGAGAAAAACCACCGTGATCGCGCGTTATCGGTCGAGCAAGTCAACCGTGCTCGGCGTGCGTATGACGTTGGATTTGGAGGAGCCCAGATCGGATGGCTGAGATTGTGTCCGATAGACAAAGCGGAATTGACAGGGAATCAAGCCACGATTTAAGGGGATTTGGGATCTGTTGACTGCCACGGTGGAGAAAGAAACGAATCGACGAACAGGTTGGTGTTGTTCCAATGAGGACACGTGGATACTTCCTAAGTGTTCATGCTAACGCCGAATAGGAAACTCCAAGCACGCAGACAGTAGGTGAAGTGACGCAGGCGGGAGGGGAACCGAACAGGCATGGAGGTCGAATGGCTAAAGCCATGAACATAGATAGCCGAATGGAGATTCCGAGAGGGAAAGCGAAGAGTCCAAGCGACCAAGGGAGACAATGAACAGTGAACCCTGAGAGGAGGAATGAGCACAGAGAGCAGTAAAGCCAATCAGAGGAGACAGAGGGCCGAGCTGACCATAGGCAGCATCGAGCACCAGAGAGATTGAAGAATCAAGCCTTCCCATAGAGGAATCTGTCCGGATTGAGCATCACAGTTGGCTCTTTCCACTGTAGACCAAGGGTCACAAAGCTAGTAGGAAGAACAAGAGTTGGTGTACTCCAAGTGGCTTGGGGAATCCAAGAACCACCCTACCAAGCAAAATCTGCTTCAAGAGAACTCATATTGAGTCCCTGCATTGTAATTTCTCTGCTAAAAGACACAATAAAACAAGGCCACCACTAAAGTTGGACCGGAGATGTAGCCCTGAAGAATAGGGTGAACTCCTTATTAAAAATTGTTTGTGTCTTTGTGTTGCTTACTGTATTTCTCTGCTGTCTTTCCATTTATTTTCTGTGTATTGGCAATCTGATCAATCCATTGCTTCAATAACATAGAACACACACACTAGCACATGGGTCTGTAATACCTTTTGTTTAATAAATCTTCAACTGAGGTCACTCATAGGGTGATTATCAGATCAGTATGGAGGATACTGATAACCAGGTTGTCTAAGATAAGTATAAACTTGATAAGATTGGAATGGTTATGTTTGAATTGCGGACCTTGATAAGGCATCTTTTGCATAGGATTTTTACCAACATACACTTGCAAGATACCTTGGTATGGTTTCCCATAGGGATTTTGCAACATCCCTACATTAGGTTGATTGGTTTGTGCTTATGCCATGCCATGTATAGGTTGTTGTACTTTAATTTGATGTGTGGACTAACCAAGTAGTGGAGTTTGTAAGGTAGCTTGGAGATGTTGGGTAACTGAGATTTGAGACATCCCAGATACTGGTGGAACATGTTGCATTTGAGATGCAACCTGGGTAGGTTGACTTACTTGAGATACAAATTGTTCAGATTGAGGTATAGGTTGGCAAGTAGGAACTTGAGATGTAGCTGGAACAGGTTGAGAAGTTGGTAATTGAGTTAAGTTCAAACCAAGTTGTGCGGGAAACATAGGGTTCCAAGGATTGGTAGTCATTCCTAGAAAGTGAGGACTAGCAGGATTTTGACTCGAAATAAGTATGAGCACAAACTTGTTGCATTTGATTTAGAAATGGGTACATTCCATCAATGTAATCCCCCCCCCCCCCCACCTAGTGGGGTATAGGGAGTATATGGAGGTAACTTCCCCCTAGGAGGAGGGTACCTAGTATAAGGTGGAGGAGGTTGTTGTAAATGTCCCATTCCACTAACATTTGGACCATATTGTTGCTCCAAATATGGTTGGGGTGCAATGGACACAACAGGTTGTGAGGCGCTCATTACAAGAGTTACAGATGATATTCCATATGAGGATGGAGAAGTAGAAGTCCATGGACTGGTCGTTGTGCCATAAAATGTTCCAGATAAGGACTGATAACTAGGTGGTATAGAAGGAAAACCATACAAATGGGTTTCTGACAAAGTCAAAAACATGGAGGTAGTTGTAACTTTGCTTGACTCACTTGCTATAGCATATATAGGTTGAGAAATCACCTCTAAATCAATCATGGTTAAACTTCCCAAAGAAGTTGGCCGAGGGAAACTCAAAGGTGGGTTGAAATGAGGGGCATTGGATGAACGAGCTTGTATTGGAGTATGAGGAGTATGAAAAGGATGGGCTTGATAAAGAAGAGTCCCTCTTAAATAGATAGGAGAGGAGGGTTGAGACTCTTCAGTAATTTCTTCAATACTCAAAAGATCAAGTGGAAGTACTTCTCCGTTAGGACCGAGATATATAGGTTGGTGTGGTTGGATCAAAGGTAGAGGAAGAGAAAGAGAATGCCTTGACGTAATAGGTTGAGTTAACTGAGGCTCCTGGGGTTGTATAACCTCAGGATCTAATGTATCTGAATCCAAAAATTTAGGTTTAATGAACTCAGGTAGTAAAGTCTGAAGGTTTTCAATTTCGACTATGTGGGACTCACCAACAGTTAAAGAAGTGATCTTGGGCTCAGTACTTATAGGAAGAGAATATTTTGGTTGATTAACTTTAGATGTAGTACCAGAAGGGGATGCTTCTAAAGCACTAGTTTCAGTAGTTTGCGTCTTTTTGCTCTTTTGACAACATCCAGGTGTTTCCTTTGGAGGTAAAGGAGGAAATATTTGCATCCTACAGGAAAAATGAGGTTGTTGGGCTTATTCTTCCACAATGTTTTAGTAAATTTTAGAAATTAACAACAAATAAACCAAAAAAGGGGTAACCAGGCAAAAGGGTTTACCAAGCCACTATGAACTGCAATATACCACCTTAGAAAGCCAAGTATTTGCATACGGGCAGGAAATCTCCTCGAATTTTGTGTTCAATGTATCACAATGTACAAGGCATCCAACTCGATTACATATGGAGGGATAGCAACCTAGTGGGGAATTCCAAAATATACCCAAAGGTACGTGGAAGCGCAGTTTGTGGTAGTGTTGTCTAATGTGTAACCATTCAATGAGAGCATTCGCATATACTTATCATGCTTAGAGCACCATCTTATATACCTGAAGGCACGTGGAGAATGATCCTATACACTTATGTACGTGCAACAAGATATCACCCCCAAAATGTAAGGCTAACAAAAAATGGCAGCTCCTACATTTAAAGATGTTGGAACACGTCTCTAGCTTAGACCTCTAAATATTTGCGTTAATGTTCCAAATGCTCCTTAATATTGATTCAATAAATTTTAAATTTTATCTTGAATTAGATTTTAATTTCAAAGCTCATTATGAGTTCACTTGAATTCCCTACAATGAAATCTCACATGATAATAAGAACTCTTTACTTTTCGATGAAAAACTATCTACGAGAAGGAAGAGGTTCAAACAATAATGCAACAAACAACACTTCCTAATAAAAAAAATTAAAATGCAACTACTATGATTTCCAAATTTCATTCAAAACCCTAAATGCAATGCAAAATATGCAAAATGATGATATTTTTCTTTTATTTCCTCTTAGTTCGCAAATGAAATGAAAACTAAGATGCAGCAAGAACACTGATAAAAGAAATCACACAGAATATGACTATAATATCAATTTCTTCAAGCCAATCAACGATCAAGCAAAAAGGTCACCAAATACCTAATTGATAAGAAAAGAAAAAAAAACAAAGAAATCCTTACCAAAGGCTAGTAAAACAAAAAACAAGAGTTACGATGGCTTTTTAGAGGTAAAGACAAACTCAAAGACAAAAATAAAACTTTATGAATTCAAGAAAAATGAGGAGTGAGGCCAAGGAATGCAAATTTTTGCATCCTACAGGATTAGCATAGGTGCAGAACAAACACCAGTGCACTCTGGTGTAGGTACCGAGAAGGAACATGTGTGCAAAATCGCTCTGTCTTAGAACAGGGAATGTGCTAGAGTTGTTTCAGCCGAAACATGACACCAAAAACTCAACCAAGCTCAAAAGGATTTTTTCCTAAGGTTAATCAATGTCTAAGTGAGTCAATTAATGCCACTTTAAGAGGTAAAAAGATGATAAGATCAAGGAAACCACTAAGGGAAGAATTGCTCCCTAGTGGAGTCGCCAATTTGTTATACAAACTCTTCACTATTGTGGACAAAGGTGAATTCCCTAGATCTAGTGGTTTGATCTAGAACCAAAAAAAATAAAAATATTTGATTTTCCCTTAAAGAAATTAGAAAATGGGAAAGAAGCCTACCTAGAATCTGTAGCAAGCCTTCCTTTCCTCCTTGCTTGTAAGCTCCAACTCTAGCTCCAAGTGCTATAATTAGAACTTGCACACACGACTAAAATAAGAAAAGGAACCATAATCCACGTAGCATAATATAAAATCTCTATTCAATGAGTCAGCATGGCATTGAAATACATGAGTGCAAACATAACACAACAAATATAGGAAAACAAGATGCTCTTTGTATTAACAAATATAGGAGAGAGTTACAACCATAAATAGAAGTCTGACTTTGTAGATGTCTCCCCAAGTTGACTTGTCCTTCCTTGTCACAAAGCACACCTCAACATCAACCCTAATGCATGAATATGGTGACTCCTTTAGGCTCAAAGCAACAACATGAGGGCACTATCAATCTCCAAAAGCCAAACCTAGACCTTATGGGAGGTAGTAAATTTATAGGATGAGTGTGGTAGTTTAGGATTTACCATTTGAGGCTTGAGATCCACATATGATGGGAGGATGAGCTCAAGGGATAAGAGATAAGGTCTCCAAGATAGGATTAGATAAGAATTCGAGCTAATTATCTATGTTAAATAGTTAAAAATACCTTGGAAGATTTTGGAAGAGGAAGCTTCGAAGATATTTTTTTATTTTTCCTAAATTTTTAGAATCAACGCACCTGTTGAAGGGAGAAACATGTGCTAACCAACACTGGTGTTCAAGTATACAACATGCATTGATCACAGGTAGCCAAGCATGTAAGGAGCGTTGGTGCGAAAAACAATGTTTTTGCGCTAGTTACCACAGAAACTTAGACTTTTTGAAGAAGTGATGCTTAGGGCTTTGTGAAGGGATTATGACAAAGTGTTCCAAGATGTTGATTGATGTAGTTTGCAAACCTATTTAACATATGTGACAAAATGACCTGTAACACTCCTCTTAAAAGAATGAATTCTTCTCATCTTCCTTTTCAGCCATTAAATAGAACAAACTATTCCAAAAATGGAAAGGGGATTGGAAAGGGGATCTTCATGCACACAATAGATGTGTCATCATAATTTATGTTTTTTTTTTTTTTTTTTGTCTTAAGTTTTCTTTAACTCAACATTTTTCTTAATTTAAATCTTGCTTATTTGATCCTTTTTACCTTTTTGTTAACTTTACTTATTCTTACTATTTGTATATATTTATTCATAACTTCAGTTTATTATCTACATTTTATTTATTTACTATTATTATATTTTATTTATTATTTATATATTAATATTATTTTATTTATATTATTATTATTACTATATTTATTATTATTATTATTATTATTTATTTATTAATATGGGGCATTACACCCTAAGGCTAAACCTTTGTTGACTCAAAAGTAATATCAATATGTGATATTCACCTATTCCCTCAAGGCTCAAAATCTATTTCCTTATACAAATCGAACCTTAGGCAATTTGTTTGTTGACCTTTGACCTTTCACTGAAACCCCTACTTGAATAAAAGGATAGGGGAATGAATCACCTCTCCCCAAAAGTTAAACTCTCATAAAAGCCAAAGCAACACATCTTCCCGAATTAATTAAGCTTGCTAGGCTTGAGTAAGTCGAGAAACTTATTAGTCAAAAATAGTTGAGATATGGGCATTGTTGCACTACTCCACCATTTTTTTGTGTATGTATGTATATTTATAGGGTCTTTGTTTGCAAATAGTCTCCTCATAGCAATTTCTTTACCCTTTGTCAAAAAGAAATATCCGATCTATATTGCTCAGTGATGAATGTAAATATGACCATCTTTCAAAACTACCAAAACATCTTCTTCATAAGTAACAACAATGATGAGCACCTGAGCATTAGTTGTAGTGAAAAACCTAAATATTAATTGTAGTGGAATTCAATCCTTAAAGTACTCAAATATACTAGGAGAAAAGTCTTTAATAGTTCCTTCTCCTTGTTCACTTGCTAGGAGAAAAGACTATAATAGTTCCTTTTCCTTGTTCAATTGCTTGTTGTAGGTTGTGCTTCTTCCATGACAAAGGAGAAAAAATTGGAGAGTCATTAGTCATTCGTCACCATACATGGTTGCATAGGGAGAACCTATCAAGAGGATTTGAATGTGAATGTGCATGCTTGCATAGAGAGAGACCATAAAAATGATACAATATTCTAATTTTACATGGGACTAGGCTACCACTCATGGACACTAATTTTACATAGAACTTAAATTTCATTATAAACACGTAATACATTAAATAGCTATCACAAATATACCATAAACTATGAATTAAGCACAATATTATAAGTTGATACTAAATTAATATTAAAATTGTTGATACTAAATTAATATTAAAATTGTATTTAATATTATTTAAGTTTTGAAAAAAAAATCAAAACCATGTTTTTATTTAACCTAATTTTTTTTAGCAGAGAAAGTTGAACTACATAACCGTTCGCCGAAGATTCCTCAACAAATTGATATGGATCACAGAAGTCTCAATTCAATAATTGAATCCCTGCACGGAGGAGCCACTGCATCTAAAGTTCATCGTTTTGAACGGGCACGCTTGCAGGTTTCTAAGTTGAAAGCAGATCTGACTTTTCTTAAAAGGTGCAAAGATTCTGCCACTATTCCGGTGTTTGCTCAGATTAAGCATCGCCTGCTTCATGATGGAAGCAGTTGCTGCGCAGGTGATTCGATCTCCGCCTTCGGCAGCTCAGTTATGATCAGTAGGGATAATCCGGTTAGCAGTCTTATTCTAGTTGTTGGTTGTTAACCGTTAAGTCATGGGATTCTCTGCCCTATCTATTTAATGTGCTTAGTGAGATTTGCTCATTCAACTTGTCCTGACAATGAACCACACTCGCTAGTTCGAAACGCGTCGACAAAAGTTTTTCTATGTGATTTTCGCCGAAGATTCCTCAACAAAATTGATATGGATCACAGAAGTCTCAATTCAATAATTGAATCCCTGCACGGAGGAGCCACTGCATCTAAGGTTCATCGTTTTGAACGGGCATGCTTGCAGGTTTCTAAGTTGAAAGCAGATTTGACTTTTCTTAAAAGGTGCAGAGATTCTGCCACTATTACGGTGTTTGCTCAAATTAAGCATCGCCTGCTTCATGATGGAAGCAGTTGCTGCGCAGGTGATTCGATCTCCGCCTTCGGCAGCTCAGGTATGATCAGTAGGGATAATCCGGTTAGCAATCTTATTCTAGCTGTTCGTTGTTAACCATTAAGTCATGTGATTCTCTGCCCTATCTATTTAATGTGCTTAGTGAGATCTTCTCATTCAACTTGTCGTGACGATGAATCACACTGGCTAGTTCGAAACGTGTCGACAAAAAGTTTTCTATGTGATTTTCGCCGAAAATTCCTCAACAAAAAAATAATATACATATTAAATATTAAATAAAATATAAAATTAAAACTTTATATTAGAATATTTTGAAAATATGCCACACTTGTGTAAACTAAAAATAGATTACTAAGAGTTCCACCCCCTAGACGGCGGGGGCTAATAATGTGTTACTAAATATCTCTCACATATCACCACTTTACTTTTCCCACCCACCACCATAACTGGAACTTTTAAACTTAGGCCATTGATTACAGATCGATCACAAATTTAGTTAAAAGCATCCCCAAATGAAAACCTAATTTGAAGATCAACCGTTAATGATTAGCAGTAATTTCGATCGCAAATTTAGTTTAAAAGCATCCCCAAATGAAAACCTAATTTGAATTTCACCCGTTAATGGTTAGCAGTAATTTAAATGGTGTTAATTTTTACCTACACACGGTTATGGCAAAGAATTCAGGTTAAAAGGCGGCCGTGAAGAGGAAGCCCAGCGAAGTCTGTTCGCCTGACCGTGTTCGATCCTCGCTCCCTCCTCTTCTCTATTGCCCGTCTTGTCTCCGCATTTTTAATCCATTGCTTTGGTCCTGTTTTCAACATGGCGTATCGGCTTCTTTCTGCGCACAGATTATCTTCTCTGCTGACTGTCATCAAGATTTCTCATGCCCGGTATGCAGTTCCGTATTCTCTAAGAAAGAACAAAAATGAAGCCTATATTGTATAATTTTTTCGATAAAACCTCTGTTTGGTGAGATTAGGGCGGTATTTTTAGGGTTTTGTAGAGTGCATAACCACAAAGAAATGAGGTTTAGTTGTTGTATGTTGTTTTTCATTTTGCAGTCAATATACGGCAGCGGCGGCCGAAGCGATGAGAACACGGGAAGTAGTGGCACGGGAGTTTCCAGAGGGGAGTAAAGCAGGCGGAGGCGGAGGGAATACAAAGAGAACAGCGTTCTGGATGAGGGATCCGGCCACGGGGAACTGGATTCCGGAGGATCACTTCGGCGAGACCGACGTTGCAGAGCTGAGGCAGAAACTCCTCTCCACCAGAAAGTAGACAAATAGGCATTATAAGACTAGCTTAGTATTCACATCAGGTTTAGAGGTGCCGGAAAGAGACTGGCCGTAGGCACATCTTCTGAGACTTCTTACACTTGCTCACAGTTCTTGCTTCTTACACTTGTCACAGTTCTTGCAACTGTAAACGTTCTTTGGATAAATAAATATATTTATGTGCTCACTCTTTTAAGTACTTAAATAAACGACTGAGTCTGAGTCTGATTTCGCCTCTACTATTCATTTTATCCCCTGATCTGCGAACCGAAAATGATTCATGTAAGTCTTTCCCCGTTTATTTTACTGGATTTTTGCTGTTTTATCTTTTATTTATTTTCTGAAATTAAAGTTTACTTGGGGTTGTGTTGCTTTCGGTTTTCAATATTATTTTTTGAATTTTGTTTAAAGAAACAAAATAAAGCTGTTTTTTTATAATCATTTAATTTTTTAAAATTAAAATAATTTAATATTATTTATTTCTTTTTATTTTTCAGTTAAGTTGAACTTAGGTGGAGTTAACTTCTTATTATCAGATTTGTGAGAGGTTATTGTGAAACGAATTTTAACTTGCACATGAGTCGCACGCTCAACTCCCATTTAAATCTATCATATAGGGACTAAAACCCACATAACAACCAGATTCATATTTATGGATTATTTTATTATTTATTTATACAATAAATTTTTATGGATTATTTTATTATTTATTTATACAATAAATTTTTAGTGAGTTTTTGGAATTTTTTCTAGTCTCTTTTTTTTAAATATGGCAGGAATTTATTGAAATCACAAGTTTTATTGGTAATTCCTAAACAATAGAAGTGTCTAAAAAAATTTCAGGGTGCTGAAACTATATATACAGTCAAAAAACCAGTTTAAATAGTACAAATCAAGATTTCACTTCCAATTTTTGGGACAGACAAAAAAAAGTCCAAAAAATCGCACTAAAAACAACTCCATTTATTTTTATTTTTTTTCAGAGAGAAAATCCACATATGACCGAAACCTACAGATATTTTTATAATACGACCGAAGCCAGCAGAATACGGCGTAGGTTCGAAATCGCCCAGCGAGGGGCCGCCGCAGGACTCAATCACGGCTGGGCCCCAGCCGTCCTAACATGCACGTCATAAATTTTATTTATATATACTTATAATTTCTGCTTACATAAATTTTATTTAATCTATTATTTAGATATTTTATTTTTAAATTAATTTGGTTTTTTAAAGATGTTTCTGAAAGAAAATTAATGTTTAGATTCCTGGTTTTTTTAATTTTTTAATTTAACTCTACGGATTTAAGTGGAGGGATCTTTGTTATTTTAATATTTTCTTTATTATTTGATCTCAAATTATTTAAATAAATTGAATTACATTTTACTCTCACATTAACGATGCGCACTTGAAAAATCTACACGTTATCTTTGTAAAAATATAGTTGATTTTATTTCCACTTCTCCACTTTTTTATTTTGAAGTGTAGATTTTCTAATATAGATTATTAAGATCATAAATATGTGAGAATTTACATGAATAAATTTAGTTTGCTTTGAAATTAGTAGCCATAGGACTTGTACAGTTTTTCATCGGCCACTTATCTAATCAATTTATATAATCCTTCCCTTGGTAATCACTATCTTTATCCTCGTTCAATTCCTTTGGTTTACCTGTATTTAGAACATTATATTGAGAACCTTTGTTATTGATACGTGACTTTTCCATAGGCTTTTCTTGAGCTAAGTTTGGATTTGGTTTGATTTTTTTTTATTTTCTTTTTCTTAAAAAAAATACAATTTATGAATCATATTTATATATATAAACATACACATTTTCGAACTTGATTTTAATATTTTGATCTTTCACCTTTTTTATACTTGATATAATATATATATAAATGCTTATACTCTTTCAGATTTCTATGGAATGCATGGTGTCTGGTTCTTATAGCCCTTGTCAATACTGTATCACCTCTACTACCTCTATTTCAGACTTATGATAAAGTATTTCCATAGTCTTAACATATATTTCTCTACAGTTATGTTATGATTACATACACATACACATACACTACACAGAGATACACCTCTACTACCTCTATTTCAGACTTATGATAAAGTATTTCCATAGTCTTAACATATATTTCTCTACAGTTATGTTATGATTACATACACATACACATACACTACACAGAGATCATGCATTACAGGTCTGTTATGATTACATACACATACACTACACAGAGATCATGCATTGTAGAATTCAAAAATCTGATTTTTATGCTTGGACTATCTCACACCTACGAGATTAGGGTTTCTAGGGAACTACAGAAGGCTTGCAAGCCTGAATTGACACTGATTTGACCAATAATTTTTGAAGTTTGACTTTTGTTGACCTTGTTGACTAGAGCTTGTTTGAGGAACAAATTCTAGGAGGGTTGACTTGGTGCTTGGAGGAGGTCTTGGCTTTGATCTTTGAGTCTTGGATTTCTCATATGATCTAATTCCTCTAAGAAGAGATTTTTTCCCTTTGGATGGGTTTTTCCCTGGTTTGGAGCATATATTTTGTGTCCATTCTCTTTTATGATCTTCATGGTTTATGATCTTGATAATTATTTTGTGTCCATTCTCTTTTATGATCTTCATGGGATCATGATAATTGTTTGATGAAAAGAATCTAATAAAGAATAAGAAGAAGCTAACATAAGTTCACAAGTAGTTACTAAGGATAAGAGAATTATTTAATTGTTGCCCTACTTTATTCTCCAACATGGTATTAGAGCTAAGGTGAGAAGAAGGCAACTTGAAGATCATCATTGTTGGTATAAGTGGAAGACATCCATTGAAGGACATCATTTGCTAAAGGACAAAAGGAAAGGCTTAAGGAAAAAAGCATATTAACCTAGAAGGATGAAGACTATAAGCTCTCATTGAAGGGTCTCTAGTGTACTTTGTCATCTGGAAGAAAAATATCTATCTTTTTTTCCCTCTTGGAGGTCCATTGCTATTGAAGGGCATCTTTGAAGTCTCTTGAAGGTTCTTGAAAACATCAAGATAGTTGAATGCATCATCAAGACGGACACTTGTTTGACAAGTATGATATTGTCCTCCATGTCTCAATCTCCAAATCAAATGACGTCGGTTTGCAAGGAAACAATAAGCTCTGTGGATCAACAAACTTTCTAGCATGGAAGAAAAGGATTGATTTGGTGCTCACAGAATATGAAGTCATGGAATATGTTGGCGAAATTACTCAACCAAACAAAGAGAAGACTCAAGAATTAGCAAAATATAGGAAGGGAGAAGTGAGGACACAACGGATTCTTATTGAATCTATAAAGGATCATTACATTCCCTTTATTGTTGATTTGAGTACATCTAAAGCAATCTATGATAAGTTGGTAAAATTGTACTCTATAAGTACCTTAGGCTAGGAAGCATCCCTGAGGAATCAACTATATAAAATAAGGATATCAAAGAATGAAGATATGGCCACATATCTTATGAATATCTCACAATTGAGGGATCAACTACAAGGGCTTGGGGAAGTCATCTCCGATTTAGAAATGACTACTTGTGTACTAAATGCTTTGCCACCTGAATGGAGTAATTTTGCAACTAGTGTCTACTCAAGAAAGGATACTACTCCCTTTGATGAACTATGGGCTCAATGTATCTTGGAAGAAACAAGATTGAAGGAAAAAGATGACACCGAATCAAATGAAAAGTCTCAAGCCTTTGTTGTAAAATCCAAGAAGAAGAAAGGGAAGTTTGGAAAGTCCAAAGGAAAACAAGATATGTCCAAGATACAATGTTATGGATGCAATGAATATGGACATTTTAAGAGGGATTGTCCAAACAAGAAAAACAACAAAAGGAAGGAAAGGAGTGGAGCTCACATAGCTGAAGAAAAAGAAGAACCTGAGAAGAAGTCAAAAGGTGAAGATCCCAAGGATCTATACTATTGATAGAAGCTCCATCTCTATCAGGTTTATTTACAATTTGTCTTTCTTTTACTAGAAAGTAGAAGTTAGAGTAGCATGCAACATTACATTCTCTAGAAGATCTTTGTTTTTGTGAAGCATGGCATCATAGAAGAAAGCATATGATAGTTGAAGATTTAGAGTCTACGTAATCAATTTACTTTGGAACAAGTCATCTAGCTAACAAGAATGAAAAGATTTGGACCATCTTGCACATCATAATTCATCCAAATATTTTCTAACATAATGTTAGAGGTAGTGTTCTTGTAGAAAGGATCTCAAGGATCCTCCAATAAGAACCATCATTAAGTAAAGGTTCTTTAGTATTTGGAAGAAGTAACATGACTCATATACATTCCATTTAGTATAGAAACAATAATCTTGAAGGATGAAAGGATGATGATGATCAAATTGTGGTTTGAAAGGCAAAAGTGAAGTCTTTATCCTCTTAGCAAGGGAAGTTTATATTCAATAAGGATAGAAGCAAGTTCATTCAAAGAAAGGACAACTAGATGGTTGTCTTTAGTAACTCTTCTCTAGAAGGTAGAATTCATGTCTATAGGAACCTTGCAGAAAGAGTTGGTTGTAATAATGTGCTCAATAACATGAGTATGAGAGGTCTTCCATGTGGCTACTCAATGCTTGGAATAAGGAGTTTGGTAAGATTTGTAATGGCTACAGATCAAGACTCTTCCATAAGATAGCATGACTTAAGCATGATGATATTGATCAACGTCAAATATGGTCTCTGTTAACTCTTAGAGGAAACCCTGGATGCAGGAAAACCTCTAGGATAACCTCTAACCTCTTTGAGGTTGAAAGATGGCCCTTCAACCTGAAGAGGGATCTCTCCCTAAAACTCAACTACTCTAGGTCATTGTAGTAGTAGGTTTTGCAATTGAGTTATGTGGCCAGATTTATCAAAAAATGAAGTTTGGTTGGGATATGTGAAAAATACTACCATTGGCATGGATTCTCTAATACAAAGACACTAGCTACAAGCCATACAAATCAGTCTAACAGAGGCAATATAGTTGCAGATTTCTTAGAGAAAACATTAATAAGAGATGGTAGGAGAAAATAGAAGTAAACATCAAAAAACAGAGAAACCACGTGAATTATGTAATTGACATTTAAGTTGAAAAACATATAGAAATTTGAATAAAATGAAACATAGTATTTACAAAGAATTCTATTTCATAACCTTTATTCAAATTACTAAAGATCAATGCATTCAAGCTTTGACTAAGAAAGAGAAAAAACACCACAAGAAACTGGCTGGAAACCTTCAACACATGAATCTCTAAAATGTTGTAATATTTCTTGCAGCAAGTTCTATTAATATCAAAATAATATACGCCAAGTATGATATTCAAAGTATTCCCAATCCTTCTTCATTACACAATCCATGTCTTTATAGAAAAGACAAACTAATTAAAAATAAGTTTCTAGCAAAGCTTTAATTACAAAGTCTAAAAATCACAGCCTACATCTCAAATACATGCATATAAAACATTTCAATCATATCTGCATCTACAAATCATGTTGTTCTTGGAGTCATGACCGGAGATAATGATCAACAAGTTGAATTTCGTGAGCTGGCATCCAAGTCAACAAATGTCCATGAGAGTTTTTCCTTACAAAACCCTGAAAAATAGGGTCCAGTGATCCCTTCAAAAATCCAAAACCATGATAGATGTTAGAAACATGAGAGAGGTTTTTCTAAATGGGTCAGTTGCAGAAAAAACCTCTTTCAGTTTTTAAAACTTCGTTCTCATTTGTCTGGAAAGTATTCCCAAAATTACTGTGATGTATAGGAAAAACAGAGTTTTAACTGCCCATTCTTACAAAAATGCGTTGCTACTCTTGTTGACAACGCATTTTCCTTTTTTTATTTTAATAATTATTATTTTTTTGTTGATGTGGGATGTGTCAGCACATTTTAAAAATTGAAATTTATTTTTTTTTTATCGTTGATATTCTCACTATCAACCAATACCTAATAACATTGACACTCTCGTTGTCAACGTATTCTTGTTAATCATTTTTTTGCAGCTAATAACCCCATTATCGACATTCTCTTGTTTATTACAAATCGGTGTTGACACTCCCGCTGTTAGCGCTTTAACATTGTTTTATTTACAAATCGATGCTGACACTGAAACTATGTTGGGTGTGTGTTATATTCTTTGCACGATTACTCCACACGCGGGGGGGTTACAAGGGGGTGGTATCCCCCCTTGTATGTTGCGTTGAGCGCAATAGGGTATATTAGGTGGGCGGACCTACCTATGGTTTTATGCATGTATTCCACACATGGTTTTAGGCATGATGGTTTTATGTCCATGGTATTTTGGAGATCCGATCAAGGGAACTACGATTATGTTCTAATCCAGGGTTAATGGATTGGGGTTTATGGATGCTTCGATATGTATATATATGTATTGTAACATTGAAGGAATATAATGAAAAATCAATCTGGTAGTCCCGGTTTTGGAATCCAGGGGAAAATATCTATGTATATATGTTTTATGTTTTATGCTTTCACCATTATTTATTTATTTCTTTTAAGAATTTTTTTGTAGGTAATTTTTGTACGAGTTTAAAACCTACATTTGGTATCAGAGTTGTTTCAGCTTCAAGGGGACGCTTTTGCTGCTGAGGGATTTTGCTCGGGCCTGTGGTAGACCATGTACAGTCGGAGATCTGTGGGATCGATGCTTGTGGTTAAAGAAGATGGCGAGCAGTGGAAAGATAGAGATCGAGAAATTTAATGGTTAGAGTTTTGAGTTGTGGAAACTCAAGATGGAGGATCTGCTAGTGGATAAAGATCAGTGGATCGTGGTAGATCCGGGTACTAAACCAATAGCAATGTCAGCTGAAGACTGGGCGAAGCTAGATCAGAAGGTAAAGAGAACAATACGATTGTGTGTCTCAGATTCAATATTTCTTAATGTATTAGGGGAAGCTTCGGCGAAGACTTTGTGGGACAAGTTAGGGATTTTGTACCAATCTAAGTCTCTGGTGAATAAATTGTTCCTACGGAAAAAGTTGTATAACCTGAGGATGAAAGATGGAGACTCAGTGATAGAGCATCTGAACGCCTTTAATACTGTGGTAAGCTAGTTATTATCTATTGATATTAAAATTTCAGATGAAGATAAGTGCATCAGTTTGTTGTGTTCTCTACTAGATTCGTGGGATAGTCTGGTTGTTGCAATAGGTAGCAATGCAACTACCTTGCAGTTTGATGAAATAGTCCCATCCTTGTTGTCGAAGGAGATGAGACGGAAAAATACAGAGGGTCAAAATGGTGATGCCTTTTTTGTACGAGGATGGTCCCAGAACAAACACAAAAATAAGTCCTCGAGTGGGAGATCTAAATCTCCAGGAAAACCTGTAACGGTGTGATGGAAATGCAGAAAGGAAGGGCACTTCAAAAGGGACTGTAAATCTATAGATCGTGAGAAAGGAAAGGAATCTAATGATGCTCCTTCTACAGAGGTGAAAACCACCTTAGATGAAGGTGGGGATGTGTACTGGGCTTCTTCTTCAAGTACACATGTAGATCATGAGGCATGGTTGATTGACTCAGGTGCATCCTTTCACTTCACTTCCTATAGAGAGTGGTTCTGCAAGTATCAGAAATATGATGGTGGTGATTTCTTCTTAGGGGATGACAGGAAGGCTAGAATCATTGGTCACAGAAAAGTCAAGTTGAAGTTGCAAGGTAGAAGGATTAGAACACTTATGGGTGTTCTGCATATTCATGCATTAACCAGAAATCTTATTTTTGTAAGCAAGTTGGATGATGCAGGTGTAAAAATAGTGTTCGAGAAAGATACCTGCAAGATGGTCCGGAGAGCATTGGTATTGATGCGGGGAGTTTGGATTGTAACTTTGTACAAACTTCAAGGTAGCATTTTTATTGATGGGTGCAACAATTCTGTGGTTCCTAAAAGTGGAGCAGAAAATCTAGTGGTCTCTGAAGAAAAGACCATGCTATGGCATCAAAGGCTTGGACATATTGGAGAGAAGGGCCTTCAAATACTTCATGGTAATGGTATGGTAGAAAGTATGTCTAATTTTTCTCTGGATTTTGATTTCTGTGAAAATTGTGTATATGAGAAGCAGAAACGGGTGAGTTTGTGTTGAAAATAGCAACAAGAAATGCTAAAAATAGCATTGCTATAAATAGCATTTCAGGATATACTCCAACTCCATTGGAAATAGCAAAAAATAGAGATGCTAAAAATAGCATTGCTATAAATAGCATTTCAGGATAGATTCCAATTTTAATTAGTCCCTAAATTAAAATTGAGAATTAAAATTCGAATTTAGTCTCACCAGCTGTTTGAAAATAATTAATTAATTCATCTTGAGTTAATTAGTTGGAGAAAATCAAACATGAAGTCTATGTGAAGACATGCAATAGTTTTCCCTTTCATTGAGGATGTTATCCCTTAATTAAAGTGATCAAGATGAGCTGTAATTAGTTAGCTCAGTTAACTAAGTTAAGTCCAGTTAGATTAGTTCCAACAGTTTGTGGAACTGATTGTGAGTTCAGTTAGTTAATGCATGCATGCATGTAACTACTACAATTCAGATAACTGAATATTCTCTCATAAATAACTCATGCATGTCAGTTCAGTCAGAGACTTAGTTGAGATCAGATGATGGGACAATGCACTATCAGTTGCAGGAATATTCCATTGAGGATATCTCTTGCATGTAGAAGGAATTCATTCCTTGGAGATTGCGCAGTTACTTCTGAGTTTGATGAGTTGTGTGAGAGGTCAATTCACACAGGTGGCAGCCAGAGGACCCAGGAGAAACTACGCAAGGAAATAGGAGGCTTGGAGGACTGAGGGAAGGCATATGTTGTGTCTATTCAGTCTATGAGCAGCATTGAGGGATTGTACTGAGAGCTAGTGATCTGAAAATGGGGCACTTAGGCTTCTTGTCTAACTTACAAGAACCTCTCCCACTTCCAAAGCTTATTTATTCCCAAGTCTTTATGATTAACCAATGCGGAATTAAATATATGCTTGAAAATAAAGGTGTATGCTTGTGTTTGGTTTTAAATTGTTTATGTGCTATGAATTGATTTGCTTAAACTGATATAAAGAAAATAGCAACAATTAAAAACAACAGATACAATGGAGAAATAAAACATGCACAACACAGTAATATTAATTTGAAGTTCACCGAAACCCTTGGGCTACATCTCCCTGAGCTCTTGTCAACTCAACTAGGCTCTCTGGGATTATGGCAAAGTCTTTTTTACAAGCTCTTGGCTCAACTCCACTGTTTTACATAGAAACAATGGGTTTAGACACCATTTTATCCCTGGCTCTGAAGCTCTCGGCTTTCTAGCTCTAGCTCTCACTCTGGCTCTCCGCTCTGGCTCTGGCTCTAACTCTTGGCTCTAACTCTTGGCTCTGGCTCATGGCTCTGTCTCTTGGCTCTGGCTCTGGCTCTGGCTCTGCCTGCTTATGCCTCTCAATCATGCTCTCAGACTCAGCAACCCCTCTATCTCTATCATTGAACGGCTTTTAAGCCTATCGGTGCTTGTCTGTTCGTTTCAGCTCTTGGGCTCTCTAGCTCTCGGTCGCTGTCCCTTCATCTTCCTTCTGGAGCATTTAACAATCATTGCTAATGTCCCAAGGTATGGTGGCCACCTGTTTTGCAACGGAAAAGGCCACTGGCATGTTGAAATCCCAAAGATATCATTTCTCTATTTACACAGAGAAATACACTGGAAACGCTGAATAACCCACATAAATGCCTTTTATCAAACTTGAAAATCCCTTAAATCCACTCTATAACCATATCGGGTCCACCTTTGGTTGCTGTCGTAATCTCCACCGTCGATCTGGGTGTTCTAGATCCAACGGCTGAGATCCATTTCGGATGGCTCATTCGTACGGGGGTTAACCACCTAAAAAGGGTGGTTTTCTCTCTCCAGGGCCTGGCCACGTGGTAGCCAGTGTATGGGCTTGGGCAGAGCCCAGCCAAAACCACTTACCGCCTACAGGCCGCCCGAAATCTTGCTTGTTTCCTTTGTATTAAAAAAATACAAGAAACACTAAAAATATCAAAAAAGGGCTTTATGGCAGACTTGAAATGTTATACATATGCATTCATAAACCCTTTCGGGTCCGATTTCATCGCATCGGTGCTTTTCCTTCGTATTTCATTTATTTAACGAAAAACGCAAATACAAAGGAAAACCCTATTTTCTGAATCTCAAAATATATCAAATATCGTTCATACTTTTATCAGGTCTGGCTATATCGCATCGCATATGGTATCGGCCCCGCTCCTTTGAATAGCTCCAATGCGATAATGCGATGTGATTAATCGCAATCGCATATCATAGAGTCCCGGGGTCCGCCTTAAGCCTCATGCCATCGCCGATTACGATCCGCCAATTTTAGCAATCACACCAATGCATCGGCCCGGTCCTATCGCATGTCTTCCTCCGATAACCTCCGCTTGTCACCACCAATTGCGATATGCCGATCGGATCTGGACCATTGATCGGCCAGATCCGACGGCTCCTGTGCAAAGTTGGTTTGACCTCCGATAGGCTCGATTTCACTATTTTCTTCATGTTTTTGCCTCCCGATAGTGTTATCCGCCATTTTTAAAGGTTCTCCTTTTGCGATAGTTTTTGGATTTTGAAGACTTAGAGGGTTTTTAGGACCCATTTTTAGGGGATTTTGCCCCTTTTTCCTTTGGAAAAAGGGCAGCTTCATTTTATGATAACTTCTGCATCCTAAGTCCATTTTTTCCCATTCAAGTTGCAGTAGATTTAGAATGAGACGATCTCTGCAATGGGGCTAGCTCCAGGAACTTCCTTGGACTTTCCTTTTTCCTCTGTGATGAACACTTAGACTCAGGAGCCTATCCAAAATCCATTTTGGATCACGCCTTCCCACTAAAAGAACTTTTGGTCTCCAAAAGACTAATATACTGATTTGAACAATAAATGAGAATGACTCACCCTCTTCTTTCAGCCTCCCTACACTTGCCTTGCATAGTGCCTCTGAACCAAAGTTTCTGACCACTTCCCTTCTTGGATGGGCTGGTCTTCCTGGGAAGAACTGCCTTCTTCTTTGCCTCCCTACAGAACTCCTGCTTCAACAAAAGAACAGATTTCACATCTTGTGAACACCTCCATGCCTTACATCTGCATACAAATGATGGACTAGGTAACAAGCCCACAAAACATGCCTTTAAGACAAATGAATCTTCAAGTCAAGAACGTAGAAAAAGGCCATTAGGACTCTTTTCAAAAAATGAAACACTTCATTATTATCTCCATCTTGGAGACCAAGTTAACTTCTCCCAAGTCAACATTACATCACATGCATGTCAAAGCAATCAACCCTACAAGTTAATTACACATACATGTTCAAAACAAGGACAACATCAACATCCCTATGTCCATGCACATCATGCTCATGCATGCATTTCATCCTTCAACTTTCACTTAAGTACATTGTACTTTCGAAGCTAAAATTAAATATAATGTTGCAGCAATAAAGTGAGTCTCCTACTCAACTTTTCCATTCACCATCTTGGTAGAAACCTGCAACTTGCATCTCATCAACAGAGAAATACAAATAGATGAATCAATAGACATGCAACCTTAATTGGAAAAGAACTCTAACCATTTCTTACCAATCCAGTTAAAAGGTCTTTCCTTTGTCTGCACATCAACATCAACATGTGAATCATCCTGAGACACATCAGTCATGGAATCTTCCTTTCCATTTCTTTCATCTTCTCTTTCCACTTTCTTCAGCTTTTGTGGAAGGATTGCCGGATTCAGAGTCCAACATCTTTCAGCAAGATTCCCTTGCTTATGGCAGTAAGTGAAACACATGTGCATCCTCTTGATAGCATGATTTTCCTTGTCCAATGGACCTTTGGCTTTTTGCTTCTTTTCCTTCAAAAGTTTCCTATATGTGGCCATTCTCTTCCAACATCTAGAAACATGATGGTTATCCAAACCACAAAAGGAACATGCAATTCTTTTCCCATGCTTATGTGGAAGTTTACCATGCTTTGCAAAATCAAAAGGAATGTGTTTAGAACTAGATTTATACCTGCCTCTTTCACCTTTATTGCCTTCATGAGGAGGTGAAGCAATTGAAGAAGTGGCTCCCTTTGGAACACCATCAATCTCTTCAAGGCTATTAGAGTTTCCACAACTCTCTGGTTCAAGTGTGTGCTTCTGAACACCTGCCTCCTGCAATTGATGTTTCAATCTATTGCACTTCTCCTGAATACAACCTTCACACTCTGCAAGGCAACTCCTTCTTGGAGCTATTTCAATGGCCTTCATGGCAGTTTTGGAACTCTCTCCATAAGATTGTCCATAGCCAAGACCCAAATACTTAGGACTTTCCTCAACCATTATTGGTTCAACAATACCTTGTGCATGCTTTCCCAAGCCCTTTCCTTCATAGCCCATATTGGACATTAGCTTGGAACCTATGCCTCTAGTATGTTTTTCAAAAGAACCAATATAAGCATTCTTAGAAGAATTTGAAGACAAACTGGAATGGTTTACCTCTTCTTCAAGCTGATACTTGACCAAGGCTTCTTTGGCAACAAAGAGCTATGACTCCAACTCGTGCATCCTCTTCAAGTTCATATTTGCAATATGAAGTTGCCTCTCCATTTCCTGTAGTATGTCAGAAAGCAACCAATTCTCTTCCTTCATGGAATTCAACTGCTCTCTAACTATGATGCTCTTCCTTCCATCCTCATACATTTCTCTCACCTTGTCCATCATGATGAACAACTCTTGTTTCATGTCTCCATCAAAGAGTCTTGTGATGGAGAAGGAATTTGAGGATACACATGAGGCAGTTGTCATTATGCCAATGAACAAAGAACTGCAACAAGATTAATAAAGAGCTTATTTAAGCAACCTTTTGCAAAAAACCTCTTGTGCTCCAAGGATTGCCTGAGGTCCTTTGGGATAGAAGAATGCCTTCAGCCCTTCTTCCTATTTGTCCTTTCTGGACTGAGCTATCAATACCTTTCCCTTCACCTCTACAAACTCAGAAAATAGTCAGTCTGCAAACAAGCATACATCAATTAGACAATCAATCCTTGATTTCCCAAACACCTTTCAGACAAGCAATCTTTGCTCTGTCAATCAAGCATTCTAATATAATCTCCTTTGAAGGTGGGTTTAATCAAACTTAGGCTGTGATACCACCTGATCTGAAAATGGGGCACTTAGGCTTCTTGTCTAACTTACAAGAACCTCTCCCACTTCCAAAGCTTATTTATTCCCAAGTCTTTATGATTAACCAATGTGGAATAAATTATGTGCTTGAAAATAAAGGTGTATTCTTTTGTTTGGTTTTAAATTGTCTATGTGCTATGAATTGATTTTCTTAAACTGATATAAAGCAAATAGCAATAATTAAAAATAGTAGATACAATGCAGCAATAAAACACGCATAGCACATCAATTTTAAAGCTGGAGTTCACCCAAAACCCTTGGGCTACATCTCCTTGAGCTCTATTCAACTCAACTAGGCTCTCTAGGATTATGGCAAAGTCTTTTTTACAAGCTCTTGGCTCAACTCCACTGTTTTACACAGAAAAAATGGGTTTAGACACCATATTATCCCTGGCTTTGAAGCTCTCGGCATTTTGGCTCTAGCTCTCGTTCTGGCTCTCGGCTCTGACTCTTGGCTCTGGCTCATGGCTCTGGCTCTGGCTCTTGGCTCTGGCTCTCGCTCTCGCTCTGCCTACTTATGCCTCTCAATTGTGCTCTCAGACTCAGCAACCCCTCTGTCTCTGTCATTGAACAGCTTTTAAGCCTAGCGGCGCTTGTCTATTTGTTTCAGCTCTCGGGCTCTCTGGCTCCCGGTCGTTGTCCCTTCATCTTCCTTCTAGAGCATTTAACAATCATTGCTAATGTCCCAAGGTATGGTGGCCACCTATTTTGCAACGAAAAAGGCCATTGGCGTTTTGAAATCCCAAAGATATCATTTCTCTATTTACACAGAGAAATACATCGAAAACGCTGAAAAATCCGCATAAACGCCATTTATCGGACTTGAGAATCCATTAAATCCGCTCTATAACCATATCGGGTCCGCCTTTGGTTGTTATCGTAATCTCCACCATCGATCTAGGTGTTCTAGATCCAATGGCTGAGATCCATTTCAGGCGGCTACGGGGGTTAATCGCCCGAAAAGGGTGGTTTTCTCTCTCTGGGGCCTAGCCACGTGGCAGCGAGTGTATGGGCTCAGGTGAAGCCCGGCCAAAACCACTTACCGCCTATAGGCCGCCCGAAATCCCACTTGTTTCCTTTGTATTAAAAAAATACATTAAACACTGAAAATATCGAAAAAGGGCTTTATGGCAGACTTGAAATGTTATACATATGCATTCATAAACCCTTTCGGGTCTGGTTTCATCGCATCGGCGCTTTTCCTTTGTATTTCATTTATTTAACAAAAAACACAAATACAAAGGAAAACCCTGTTTTCCGGATCTCAAAATATATCAAATATCGTTCATACTTTTATCGGGTTTGGCTATATCGCATCGCATATGGTATCGGCCCCACTCCTTTGAATAGCTCTGATGCGATAATGCAATGCGATTAATCGCAATCGCATATCGCAGAGACCCAGGGCCCGCCTTAAGCCTCATGCCATCGCCGATTGCGATCCGCTGATTTCGGCGATCACACCATCGCATCGGCCCAGTCTTATCGCATGTCTGCCTCCGATAGTCTCCGCTTGTCACTGTCGATTGCGATATGCCAATCAAATCTAGATCGTTGATCAGCCTTAGAGGGTTTTTAGGACCCATTTTTAGGGGATTTTGCCCCTTTTTCCTTTGGAAAAAGGGCAGCTTCATTTTATGATAACTTATGCATCTTAAGTCCATTTTTTCCCATTCAAGTTGTAGTAGATTCAGAATGAGACGATCTCTGCAATGGGGCTAGTTCCAAGAACTTCCTTGGACTTTCATTTTTCCTCTGTGAGGAACACTTAGACTTAAGAGCCTATCCAAAATCCATTTTGGATCAGCTGGATAGCTTGTGAGCTAAAGCTTTATGTAATCTGGACATATTTCCACTTGTATGATAATACAAAGATCGGGGTTTTTAGCTGAGGTTTTCCCTAGAGTATTATTCTGTGTTCATGTGTGATTGATTTCTCATTCTCTGTTATATGTGTTTTATTTGATCTTGCTCAAAATCAATTAAGCTTCCACGAGTTTGTTTGTAGAAGTAGATCAAGTATTTTGCTTTAGTATATTGCATTATCTGGTGATCTACAATGAGAAATTCTACATGGTATCAGAGAAAAGGTGATCAAAGCAGAGAACAGTATACAAAGAAGGGATAAGTTCGAAGGTTGAAATTTCTAATTATAGAAATCGAATTCTTAACACATCTCAAATTTCACCAATGGCGTTCAACGGTTTGAGACTCAAGTATGCCCTGGATGGTAGCTCAAATTATATAGCCTGGAAGGATCGCATGGAAGCGGTATTAGAGGACAACGGTTTTAAGGACTTCATTGATCAAGAAGTCCCCAAGCCAGCAGTTGCTAATGCCCAATAATTGGCAGAATGGAAGAAATGTGTAGCTAGAGCAAGGAGGATCCTTCTGGAAGGAGTTCAAGACCACATTGTCTCGAGTCTCCATGGGAAGGAGACACCGTTTTCAATGTGGAAAACATTGAAAGATCTATATCAGAACAACAGCGATCAGAGGAAGCTGGCGCTGAAAGACAAGCTTCGGAAAATCAAGTGTGAAAAGGGATGAGCTTGGAAGTGTAGGAATCACGACAGTCGATGATGACATGGTGAGTCTTGCTCTCCTCGGTCTTCCTAAGAGTTGGCATAGCTAACAGGACTCAGTGAATGGAAGAGAGAAACTGCCAGATTGGGAACGACTGTGGTCGGACCTGAAGCAGGAGGAGATCAGAAGAAGCACCAGAGATGGTTCTTCATCCAAGGAGGATGAAGAAAATTGCACCTTAGCAAGTAAGGCAAAGAAAGGGAAGGAGAAGGATTCTCATCCCAAATCAAGTTCTTCTCATGGTGGGAAGAAGATTGACAAACCTAAAGTGCGATGCTGTAATTGTCATGAGGTGAGCCATTGTTCAACTAATTGTCCATTGAAGAAATCCAAGAAGGGATCCAAGGAAGGATCTGAAGGTGAGGCATTTGCCTCTCAGTTCGAATTGGATTTTACCCTCATCGCATGCATGGTTTCATCGATTATGTGTTGTGTTTGGTTTCTTGACAGTGGAGCCTCATTCCACATGATCGGTGATAAGGGCACAATTTCTTTTCAGAGGGAGCATGGAGCTTGCATTACCTTGATAGAGGTGAAGTATGTGCCAAGACTGAAGAAGAACTTGGTATCGATCGCGATGCTGGAAAACAAAGACTATGATGTAGTATTTAGTAAGGGAAATGTTTTCCTTAGACACATCACCATGAGACAGGTGAAGTAGATCGGTTCACGAGTCAAGAACGTGTATGCTCTTGAGGTTCAAGATGCATGCAAAGCCTTGAGGAGCAAGGCAACTGTTGGAGACTTGGTGGTTGAGAGGGAGAGTACATTACCTCTCAACATGCAGTGCCATAAGAAGTCTTAGACAATTGTGGAGGAGCCACAATTGGTGAAGTAGCTTCAGGAGGTTGTGGAGTAGCCACAACTAAAGAAGCCGAGAGGAGATCGAGTGGAGGCATCCACTCATGCAGAGACCTCCAGTAGGGGGAAATTTCGAGCCAAGTTGGCAGAGGGATCACATGCATCCATACCTCCAGGTGGGAGGTGGGGTGATGTGGAGTGATAGTCCCAAGAAGGCTAAAATAGGAGTAGGATCCTTGAGGTACCCAGCCTCTTTGATTAGACCTTGCTATGGGAGCCCCGATGAGGAGTAGCAGGACTGGCTGAGTGGGTAGAGACAAATGTGAATGGAGTGGCAGAGGAAGCTTAAACATCAAAGGATGTTTCTAACCCAATAGGGAGGTCAGTTGGGAGATCAGTTACTTACTTCTCAGTAACTGAGTTGTAGTGCAGCAGTGGGCAACACAATGCAACATGATGAGAGGAGGTGCAGTGCGGATGTAGTGTTGGGAGATAGGACCAGCAGCAGCACGGATGCAGCTGGAGGAATCAGTGTGATTGATGCAGTCAGAGATCAAAGTGATAGAGGCTAGAGCAGTCAGATGCTGAAGAGCACAGAGGTGTAGAGTTTCTCAGTCGACAAACGCAATAGTAGTCAAAGACTTTGATGACAGAGGCATCATTCTGATTCAGGTTGGATATTTTTTTTTTTCTGGAGTTGCTGGAGCAACAACGCTTGAGAGAAGTGTTGCATGCAAAACATTCCAAAGGTTCAAGATCGGGTTCGAGTTGAATGCCCTTCTTGTTGAGAGGGAGTGTTGAAAATAGCAACAAGAAATGCTAAAAATAGCATTTCTATAAATAGCATTTCAGGGTATACTCTAACTCTGTTGGAAATAGCTAAAAATAGCATTGCTATAAATAGAATTTCTGGATAGGTTCCAATTTTAATTAGTCCCTGAATTAAAATTGAGAATTAAAATTCGAATTTAGTGTAGAATTTCCCATTGTAGATCACCTGATAATGCATATACTAAAGCAAAATACTTGATCTACTTCTACAAAAAAACTTACGGAAGCTTAATCAATTTTTAGCAAGATCAAATAGAACACATATAACATAGAATGAGAAATCAATCACACATGAACACAAAAGAATACTATGGGGAAAGCCTCAGCGAAAAACCTCGATCTCTATATTATCATACAAGTGGAAATATGTCTGGATTACACAAAGCTTTAGCTCACAAGCTATCCAGCTCTCAGTACAATCCCTCAATGCTACTCATAGACTAAATAGACACAACATATGCCTTCCCTCAGTCCTCCAAGCCTCCTATTTCCTTGCGCAGTTTCTCCTAGGTCCTCTGGCTGCCACCTGTGTGAATTGACCTCTCACACAACTCACCAAACTCAGAAGTAACTGCACAATCTCCAAGGAATGAATTCCTTCTGCATGCAAGAGATATCCTCAATGGAATATTCTTGCAACTAATAGTACACTGTCCCATCATCTGATCTCAACTGGGTCTCTGACTGAACTGACATGCATGAGTTATTTATGAGAGAATATTCAGTTATCTGAAGTGCAGTAGTTACATGCATGCATGCATTAACTAACTGAACTCACAATCAGTTCAACAAACTGTTGGAACTAATCTAACTGGACTTAACTCAGTTAATTGAGCTAACTAATTACAACTCAAAGTACAACTCATCATGATCTCCTTAATCAAGGGATAACTTCCTCAATCAAAAGGGAAACTGTTGCATGTCTTCACATAGACTTCATGTTTGATTTTCTCCATGTAGGCGAAGCGCATTTTAAAGAAACTACTTTGTTGACCCCCCTCGCCCTTCATTATCATTCGGGAATGCGGGGGGTCCCGCTATTTGCCCAGGACCATTGATCTCAATGCATGAAATCTGAGCCATTGAAAAATATGTACTAGTTAACCCTTTGCAGGCGACAGTCACATCATTTTATTACAAATCAACAAAAATATCAAATTTTTCAAACTATAGTGAGCAACATTTAAATGTGCTCGCTTTCTGAAGGGTAAATATTTCTTTTATTTATTTTTTATTATTCCCATTTCATTTATTTCTTTTCTTTTCATTTTTCTATTTTTCTTTTCTTTCCATTATTTTTCTCTATTTTTTATTTTGAAAATGCAGGAAAAATATACAAAATATTACAGGAGTAAAAATAAGTTACAACATCGGCTCCATCTAGGGACTGCTTCCCCCTACGAGATGCAGAGAACGTGCAGATCCATGTGCCTTCTCCTCGGGCTATGGAGTCTTTGCTGTGAAAATCACACTTGCTGCTAAAATTTAAAGAAAACCGGAAATTTACAATGATGATGATTGCAAACATTTAATATTGAATATAATTCTTGAGGTATTACCCATTGACTGGCAATGATAAATATTGTCCTTCCAGATTGTGTAGAATGAATGTGTTGTTGCCTTTCACTTCTGCAATGTTGAAAGGTCCCAACCATAAATTATCAAACTTTCCATGTTTGCCTCTTTCTTCTCTTCTTGCATCCCATCTAAGAACTAAATATCCTTGTCTGAAATCTCTTTCCCTAGCTTTCCTATCAAACAAACTCTTCATCTTGTCTTGATACTGTCAAATTTTATGTTGAACTTCATCTTTGTCCTGATTCAGCTCAATGATCTGATTGATCCTTCTTGAAAAATCATTTGCTTCTTCATATGACTCCTACAAAAACTTCATGACTAGAAATGCTAATTGTGTAGGGAAGATAGCTTCTATTCCATAAACAAGTTGAAAAGGAGATTTACCAGTAGATCTTTTAGGTGAAACTCTGTTTTCCCATACTGCATATTTGAGATGACTGTCCCAACTCCTTTTATGATCTGCTAATACTTTCTTGATGACTTTAATCAGACTTTTATTTGATGATTATGCCAACCCATTACCCTGTGGATAATAAGGTGTAGAATGATGTAATGTAATCTAATATTTCTGACAGAATTCTATCATCTTTATGCTACTAAAAGCTTGAGCATTATTTGTAACAATTTGTCTAGGACAACCAAATCTAGAAAAAATGTTTTCTTCAATGAATTTTATCACCACTGTATCAATTGCATTCTTAACAAGGATTTCTTCTACCCACTTTGTGAAATAATCAGTGGTTGTTAATATCCATCTATGTTGATTGTTGGAGGTTGGAACTATCTCACCAATGAAATCCAATCCCCATTGCAAGAAAGGGGCTTCTACTGAAACTGGGACAAGGGGAAGTGTTGTTAATCTATGTTTCCCTACAAATATCTGACATGGGATATAACTCCTCACCTTTGCTCCAACCTGTGCGAACAATTTTGGCCAATAGAAACCCGCTCTCAGTATTTTATATGCAGTAGCCTTCCAAGCATAATGTCCTCCACAAATTCCTTCATGAAACTGCTCAATTACTCCATCTGTTTCACTCTCAGTCAAACATAGTAAGAGAATATTTAGAGGATCCTTCCAATACAAATTTGCATTTACTATACAATATTTCATGGCCTTGAGTCTGAGGGATCTACATTGATTCTTTGTGAAGTCAAGAGGGTATTCAAAATCATGTAGAAAATGCACTATGTCTTTGTACCAATCTTAAAGTAAAAACTTTTCATCAATGTGTAAAGGAAGAGGAATAGGAACTACACTCGAAGAAGGTTCCTACCGATTCTTCTCACCTGAAACCTGAGAAGGTTCTTGTGGACTATTCTCACCTGAAATCTGAGAAGGTTCTTGTGGATTCTTCTCACCTGAAATCTGCATGATAGTATTAATACCAAGTATTTTGCAATTTGATTTAGCTAAAAGTTTAGTTAAATCCTATCCTTTCACCAACTTTGTAGGTTTGATGTCTAAATCAAACTCAAGTATCTTCGCAATCCATCTTCCCCACTTTCCATCTGTATCAGGCTGAGTCAATACTATTCTTATTGCATTATTAGGAACATAAGCAATTATAAGAGAATGTAAAACATAAATCCTAAATGCTTTCAATGCTTGTACTAAGACATAAGATTGTTTCTCTATGATATCATATCTCAGTTTGGCATCTCTCAAAACCTTGTTGAAGAAGGAAATTGGTTGTTCTTGTTGATCATCATTTCTCTGCAATAAAATAGTCGATATAGTGTAAAATACTAAACGGTTTTGTGTAATTTGGGTTCGCTAACACTCGGGCTTCTGAAATTGCCTTTTTGATATGTGAGAAGGAGTATCTAGCTTGGACAATCCATTTAATTTCCTTGTCTTTCTTGAGCATGTGAGTAATATCTTTCACAATTTCAGCATAATTAGGTATAAACCTCCTTAAAAAAATTATTTTTCCTAAGAATGATTGAATCTCTTTTTTATTTCTAGGCAAACTAATTACTTGAATTGTTGAAACTCTCTTAGGATCAATTATAAATCCTTTTGAAATTATGTCTCCCAACAATATTTCTTCCGTCATTGCAAAAAGTGACTTCTTAGGATTAAGAGAAATCCCAAATTTTCTGCATTCTTCAAAAACTTTTCTCAAGGGTTTAATGTGTTTAGCATCAGAATCAGAAAACATTGTCAAATCATCTGTTGGCATTATGATGTGTGTTGTACTTGATGGCAACCTACTTGTAGCAAAACAACTCACTTGTATATGCTAACTAGATGAATCTACAGAAGAGATATCATATGTGACAGAATGCATGACAGGATTGTTTACAAATGTGATGAAATGCAGGGCAGCTTCAAGGAATCAGTTCAGAAAGCAACTCACTCAGATGACAGATCACAATACTGCAAGTTAACAGCACAGAGTTACAGATCAGACTACACAGAATGAAGAAAGAGAGGTATACGCAGGTTCACCATTGACCAAGCCGCGTATACACACGGTTTCACTGTATACAAGTCGCGTATACGTACACACGCACTTTCACAAAAGGAAAATCACGTATACCTTGGAAAACTAAGTGTTTGGTCTGAAGTATTTGGTCCATGGTATTTTGATCCATGGTATTGGTCCAAGGTATCAGGTCTGAGGTATTGACCACAGGTATTTGGTCCAAGGTATTGGTCCTAAGTGGTTTTGGTCCATGGTATTGAGAAAGGCCTAAAACTATAAAAGGAGGAGAAGATCATTAGGCCAAGTGTGCAAGTATCGAATATCTGATGAAGTGTGAGATCTAGTATGCAGGTTATTAGGTTATGATGCATTGTTGGATCTGAACTAAGGATAAACCTTAGATGATGATGAAGGATAAGATCCAATGATGTATTAGGATCTTAAGGCTTAAAGTGAAATATCTTTATATGGTTTGATCATATCTGAATAACTGGCGCATGTTGTAGTCTGTAAATATGATGATCTGGGTATGAATGAAGTCTGGAATAGTTGTAATGTTTAAATCATCATTTACAGATCTGTGTGCAGGTTCACTTTAGAAAAGGAGCGTATACACACTGGTTCTGCATATCAAAGTAGCGTATACATCATAAATTTGATTTGCAGATCTATACGTTGGTTCGCTTTGAGGAAAGCACATATGCACGCAAGTTCAACACATGGAAGTAGTGTATACCTTACAAAATATGTTTTAGTTACTTCTGTTTGCTGTTGCAGTGTTTTGGGTTCTGGCTTGGGTTCTGGTTACTGTATTCTGGGGACAGCGTTCTGAATGATCAGATTGATGGGTTGTCAAAGTAGTTGATCGATTCGATTGTGATTGGTTCAAAAGGAGATTGGTTGATGCAGATATACTTGATGTTGTTGATGGATCCAGTCTGAAAATTTATGAAACGTGGTCCCTGGAAGAAAAGAGAAGGTTGTAGCCTTCTGTAGGCCAGCACCTACGTACTAGTAAACATATCAGCTAGTACAAGAGCTAGGGGGTTGTAGCTCCCTTCCAGTAGAAGCTGGAGAACGAGAAAAGGTTGTAGCCTTCTGTAGGTAGATGCCTGCGTACTGGTATAAGACTGCACTAGTACAAAAAATTGTAAACAGAATTTTTTTATTATTAAAAGAAGACAGAGACGATTGCAACAGGTGTTTTTCACCCACATTGGGTTTCCACCTTATATCCTAGTGTTCATGTGTGTTGCTAATGTGTGATGTTTTATTCTGTTTTTACTGCATTGTCTAATGAATTCCTGATACACTGGTTAAATTTCAATTAATGATAATTTGGGTAAATCAAAAGATCTATGCATATACGATGGTTGCATTAAGTACAGTTGCGTATACATGCTAGTTCACTAAGATGAAGTAGCGTATACAAATCAGTTTTGAAAATTAAAGTATTGATCTGATAATACTGATTCACCCCCCCTCTCAGTATTATTTCCAACATCATCAAGGTAAATAACTATGAATTTATTTTCCTTACCCACAAATGCCATATCCATAGCCCTTTGAATTTTTTCTCCAACATTGATTAAACCAAATGGCATCTTGGCATACATGAAAGTGCCCCAAGGAGTTGTGAATGTAGTCTTCTCTTTATCTTCTTGACCAACCAGAATTTGGTTGTATCTAGAAAAACCATCTAACATTGAGATCCTATTAGAACCTGATACTCTTTGAAGCAATTGATCCATTTTTTGTAATGGATAATTATCTTTTAGGGATAATTTTTTCAAGTTCCTAAAGTCGACACACAAACTGATTTCCCCATTTTTATTCCTAACAGGTACCAGATTAGCTATCCATTCAGAGTATCTTAAGGGAACAATTATTTTAGCATCCAACAGTTTTCTCACTTCTTTCTCAATAATAGGAAGTAAGGTTGGGTTAATTCTCCTTAATTTTTGCTAGAATGGCTTAGCTTATGGTTTAAGAGAAATTTTGTGCTCCATAATAACTGTGTCGTAGGTTTTCAATTCTTCATATGACCATGCAAATACATCTCTGTATTGTTTAAACAAACCGATATATTTTTATTTTATGTCCTGAGGCAAAGAAGATGAAATTTTGACCTTTTTGGTTTCTTCTGTAGTGCCAATATTACAATATTGTACATCTTCCTGTTGTGAACTTAGCAAGGAAGTTTTTGATACATCATTATGATCAAAAAGTTTTTCAATTATTTGATTTCATTTCACCAATGTTTTCTTCCTCAACATGTAAACAAGAAAATTCATTGATTGTCTGTAAAAAAAAAAATTGTTCATCATCTTCAAAAACTTGCCAATGCTTCAAATTATCCGGGATGGAAGGTTTGTACTTTACTTCAATTTGGTAATGTAATTGCAAAGGATCGTGTTTTTTAAAAGAACTTGCAGAGACTACCAAAGAATCTACATGAATGTTATATTCTCTTGGAATTGATGAGATGTTGAAGGCAGGGAAATAGTTTTCCACGCAATCCCATACTCCATTCCTATAAGCTATGATTCTAGGATGCTTGGTTTGATAGAGATTTCTGATTTGTTTTATAATTAATTTTGAATCACCATATACCACCAGGTTTTGTACGTTCAGACTTTTAGATAATTCCAATCCTAAAATCAAGGCTTCATATTCTGCCACATTATTTGTGACTTCAAAATCTAATTTGAATGATTGGGTTATACTTTTCTTGTTAGGAGAAATGAGTACAATTCCTGTGCCTGCTCCATCCTTAGAAAACGCCCCATCAAAATACATTTTCTAAATATTAGTACCGAAAATTGACGTATATTGATAGTATCTTCAATAATTTCTGGTTTGAGGATTAGAGAGATCATTTGCAACCAAAGTAAAGCATCCAAAATCTTGATCAATAGCATAAATTGGATGATTTATTGCTTGATCAACTTTACAGACAGTATTAATGAATCTTACTTCTTTGTACAGTCTTAAATGTTCTCCTCCATAAACTGGGATTGTAGCATAGGACATGTCCATTTGCAAGCTTCCTCCAAGCTTAGCACAACAAGATATTGACAACAACATGCCAAATTTTGGTGGAATGTTTGTAACAACTATATCCAATACTACACTTTTCACAGGGATTTGAGAAAGTGTAACAACTAAGTCTTTGATTAATCCCAGGCAAGGAACTTTCTTTGAATCAAAAGTATATAGATCATGATATGGCCTGGTGATTTGCAAGTGAAGTTGGTCCATGATAACTTTAGGCATTAGATTATGGGAGGCACCATAATCTAACATACAATTGTATAAAAGGAAATCATGAACTTTCAATGTAACATAGAAAGGTGGCACACTTTCATCAATCATATCTGAACTAGGTCCAAAGACAATTGAAGGTTTCTCATCTTGAAGACTGATAACATCCCCTTCAACATCCACACTGGAAGATTGTATCCATTTGGAAACTTGTTGTTTATATCCTAGATTTCTAGAGAGTTTAGATAAAGGAACAAGGATTTTAACCCTTTCTAATTCTTTTTCAACATTAAAAACAGTTGGAACAGGTTTTTCTAGTGAGTTGTTCTTGTAACTGATTTGGTGGTTGAACAAGTGGTATTTCAGCAGCTTTTACTTGAGTTTCATCAAAAGTAACTTTTTTATAGGTCTACCAGGGCCTTGTCTAGGTCTTAGGTCATACCTCCTATTTAGTTCAGCAATGAGAAACTCAGAAAAAGCTTGATATTTGGAAACTTGGGATGACTCTTGATTTTGAGCAATAGGTTGGTCCTGACTGATTGGGACAATAGCATTTTGAGATGATGGGTCTTCAAAATAATTAATATCATTTGTAACAATAGGAACAACTTCATCAAGGTCTTGGTCATCAATCATCAATGGAGGTGGAATTTGTTGATCAGTATTCGGTCTTTGCAAAATTTGAGGTTGAAAAGGTCTTCTATATTGGACTAGAGGTCTATTTGCAACCTGTTGGGTTACTCTAGGTTGAGTTTCCATTCTTGAAATTCTATTAGACATATTTCTTAACAAATAGGTTATTTCATCAATTTTATGTTCTTCATCTTTAGTCTTTGATGAAGAAGTACTTTCCTCTCTGGCTTTTATTTTCCTTTCAGCCTTTTCTGCCTTTTCTTTCAATTTATTGGATGTTGACCTGTTTTCTTCCACTTCAATTGCATTAGTTTACATATCTGCTAAGGTTTCAGATTTTCTCTCTCTAAGCATTACAACAAAATCATCATCAAATGCTTTAGAGAATCTGACTTTAGTTGCAGCGTCTGGGGGTTTACAACTTGGTGGAACTTTTTTGTAAATCTTATTGAATCTCTTAATAAAGTCTGCAACTGTTTCTCCAGGGTTTCTTCTCAAATCTTCAAATTTTGTTAAATAGTAAACAGGATCCTTTTTAATTCCCCATTGATTTTTGAAGATGTTGGTTAATTCAGCCCATGAGTTTATAGAATTTTCTTGTAGTTGTCTAAACCATATCCTAACATTTCCTTCTAATGATTGAACAAAAAGTCTGGTGTAAACATCTTCATGTTCAATGTTCATGTTATCAGCAAAGTCTAAAAATGTAGCCAAGTGGTCTTCTGCAGATGGTCTAGTTTCTCCATTGAATCTAGGCAAATGTTTCAAATACCCCTCAGGAAAATCATGAAGTTGGGTAGTTGGTGGAAGCACTAATGCTGCATATCTAACTATTACAATTGGCCTAAATCCAACCATTTGGTACTGTAATGGAACTGTCTGTTTTGGGGAGACAACTTTGCTTGAAGATGGTTGTGATGAAGGTTTAGGTTTCTATAAAAACAGAGGACGAAGAACTATTTTCTGAACTTCAGGTTTGATTTTCTCTTGATCTTCAAAGGCTAAAGGGTTGGTGAAAATATTAGTTTCCTCTTCAGACTTGCGAGAAAATAAAGGATGGGTTTGTGCGAGGGAATAAATGAAATCGGTTGGTTTTAATTGTTGGGTGTGTGTTATATTCTTTCCTATGGTTTTGTGCGGACCTACCTATGGTTTTGTGCATGGATTTCGCACATGGTTTTGGGCATGATAGTTTTATGCCCATGGTATTCTGTAGATCCAGTCAAGGGAACTACCGTTATGTTCTAATCTAGGGTTAATGGATTGAGGTTTATGGATGCTTTGGCATGTATATATATGTATTTTAAAATTGAAAGGAATATAATGAAAAATCAATATGGTAGTTTCGGAATCCAGATCCAGGGGAAAATATCTGTGTATTTGTTTTGTGTTTCTTGCCATTGTATATTTTATGTGTTTTAAGAATTTCTTTGCATGTAATTTCTTTATAGGGTTAAATCCTACATTTGGTATCAAAGTTGTTTTGGATTCAAGGGGATGCCCTTGTTGTTGAGGGGTTTTGCTCAGGCCTGTGGTATACCTTATTCAATGGGAGATCTAAGGGAACGATTCTTGCAATGAAAGAAGATGGTGAGTAGTGGAAAGATGGAGATCGAGAAATTTAATGGTCAGAGTTTTGAGTTGTGGAAACTCAAGATGGAAGATTTGTTGATGGATAAAGATCAGTGGATCACGGTAGATCCAGGTACTAAACCAACGGCAATGTCCGATGAAGACAAGAAGAAGTTGGATCGAAAAGAAAAGAGCACAATATGGTTATGTATCTCAGATTCAATATTGTTGAATGTATCAGGGGAAGCTTCGGTGAAGGATTTGTGTGACAAGTTAGGGACTTTGTACCAATCTAAGTATCTGGTGAATAAATTGTTCATGCGGAAAAAGTTGTATAACCTGAGGATGAAGGATGGAGACTCAGTGATAGAGCATCTGAATGCCTTTAATACTGTGGTAAGCCAATTGTTATCTGTTGATATTAAAATTTTAGATGAAGATAAGTGCATCAGTTTGTTGTGTTCTCTACCAAATTCATGGGATAGTCTGGTTGTTGCAATAGGTAGAAATACAACTACCTTGCAGTTTGATGAAATAGTCTCAACCTTGATGTCAGAGGATATGAGACGGAAAAATATGGAGGGCCATAAGGGTGATGCATTGTCTATACAAGGATGGTCAAAAAAAATAAACAAAAATAAGTCCTTGAGTGGGAGATCTAAATCTAGAGGGAGATCTAAATCTCCAGGAAAACTTGTAAATGTGTGTTGGAAATGAGGAAAGAAAGGACACTTCAAAAAGGACTGTAGATCTGAAGCTCCTGAGAAAGGAAAGGAATCTGATGATGCTTCTTCTACAGAGGTGAAAACCACCTCAGATGAAGGTGGGGATGTGTACTTGGATTCTTCTTCAAGCACACATGTAGATCATGAGGCACTATTGATTGAATCAGGTGCATCCTTTCACTTCACTCCCCATAGGAAGTGGTTCTGTGAATATGAGAAATATGATGGTGGTGATATCTTCTTAGGGGATGATAGGAAGGCTAGAATCGTCAGACGCGGAAAAGTCAAGCTGAATTTGCAAGGTGGAAGGATTAGAACACTTCTGGGTGTTCTGCATATTCCTGCATTGGCCAGAAATCTGATTTATGTAAGCAAGATGGATGATGTAGGTGTAAAAATAGTGTTTGAGAAAGATACATGCAAGATGGTTCTAAGAGCACTGGTATTGATGCGAGGAGTTTGGATTGGAAATTTGTACAAGCTTCTGGGTAGCACTGTTATTGATGGGTGCAATAGTTTTGTGGTTCCTGAAAGTGAAGCATAAAATATAGTGGTCTCTGGAGAAAATACCATGCTATGGCATCAAAGGCTTGGACATATTAGAAAGAAGGGCCTTCGAATACTTCATAGTAATGGTATGGTAGAAGGTATGTCTAATTTCTCTCTGAATTTCGATTTCTATGAACATTGTGTATATAGGAAGAAAAATCGGGTGAGTTTCCCCTCTAGTGCTAAGAGAGCGAAAGGGATATTAGAGATTGTGCACAGTGATGTGTTTGGACCTGTGTTGGTTCCATCACTAGGTAAGTCTGTGTACTATGTATAATTTATAGATGACTTCTCAAGGAATACATGGATATATTTCCTCAGGAAGAAATCTGAAGTCTTTGACAGGTTTAAAGAATTTAAGATTCTCGTGGAAAACTAGACAGAGAAGAGATAAAGGTGTTAAAGACAGATAATGGTGGAGAGTTCTGCAAGAAGGGATTTGAAGAGTTCTATAAGAAGTGTGGTATAGCACGGCAGAAGACTACTCCATACACACCCCAAAAAAAAAGAGTTTCAGAAAGAATGAACAAGACGTTGATGGAAAAGGCAAGAAGCATGCTCAGTGGTGTCGGGTTAGGACAAGAATTTTGGGCAGAGGCGGTGGAGACTACATGTTACCTGGTTAATATATCACCTTCATTAGCATTGGAGGATAAGTCTCCACATGAGGTATGGACTCGTAAGAAACCCTCTCTTTAACATCTAAGGGTATTTGGCTATGATGCATATGTACATGTTCCAAGGGATAAAAGAACCAAGTTGGACAGTAAATCTGAAAGGTGCATCTTTATTGGGTATAAGGATGGTTTAAAAGGTTATAAGCTTTGGAACCCAAAAACAAGGAAGGTTGTGTACAGTCAAGATGTGGTGTTTAGAGAGGTGAAAGATGTTATTAAACGTGAAGTCCTACCAAGGGAACCTGAGAAGATAAATTTTGAGCTAAAGGAGGAAAAATCAGACTCTACAACAGAAGAGGAATCAGAAGATGAAGAACCACAAACTCTAGCTGTGAGAAATCAGTTCGAGAAAGAAGGCAGTGAGAAAGGTATAGTCCATCTTATTTCTATTCAATTTTTTCTTTATCTAGTACTAATGATGATCCCAAAACTGTCAGGGAGGTAGTAGATTCAGAAGAAGACAAACTCTTGAAAGAGGCCATGGTTGATGAAATGGCATCTTTGGACAAAAATGAGGCTTAGGATCTGGTGGAGTTGTCGGCTGGAAGAAAACCCATTGGAAGCAAATGGGTGTTTAAGAAGAAGATGAATGCAGAAGACAAGGTGGAGAAATACAAAGCTCGATTTGTAGCAAAAGGTTATTCCCATGTGTCAGGAATTGATTTTGGTGATATTTTTTCTCCTGTTGCCAAGGTAGCTTCTATTAGATTACTTGTATCTGTTGTTGTTGCTTTTGATTCTGAGGTAGAACAGATGGATGTGAAGACAACATTTCTTCACGGGGATCTGGAAGAAGAGATCTACATGAAACAACCTGAAGGCTTTGCAGTGAAGGGTAAGAAAGAACTGGTATGCAGGTTAAAAAAGGTCTATGTATGGGTTAAAACAATCACCAAGGATGTGGTATCAAAAATTTGATACATTTATACGAGGACTTGGCTTCACCAGAAGAAAAGCATATCATTGTGTTTATTTTAAATTAATTGGTGACTGTGTTATTTATTTGGTCTTGTATGTAGATGATATGTTGTTGATTGGAAATAACAAAGAAATTGTCCAGGATTTGAAGATCCAATTGTCCTCCAAATTCGACATGAAAGATCTTGGTGCTGCAAACTATATTTTGGGCATGGAAATTAAACGAGATTGGGCAAAGAGGAAGCTATGGTTAAACCAGAGGAAGTATGTCGAGGCAATACTGCAGAGGCTTAATATGCAGGAAAGTAAATCGGTGAAGGTTCCTATTCTTGTAGGTGTAAATTTATCTACTAAACAGTGTCCCAAGACACAAGGAGAGGAAGAGGACATGTCTTGTGTTCCATATGCAAGTGCAGTCAGTACCCTTATGTATGCAATGGTTTGTACTAGACCAGATATTGCACATGCAGAGGGAGTATTGAGCAGGTTTATGTCAAAATCAAGGCAAGAGCATTGGACATCAGTGAAGAGGGTTTTCAGGTATTTGCGTGGCACTAATGATTATGGTCTGTGCTACCAAGGAAGACCAGGATTGGATTGAGTTTTGGACATCTGTGGCTTTGTTGATGTAGACTAGGCTACAGATTTGGATCAGAGAAGATCTAAAAGTGGGTATGTGTTTAACCTATTTAAAATTTTATTCAGTTGGATGAGTAAGAGACAATTTGTAGTGGAACTTTCAACTACAGAGGCAGAATACATGGCAACCACTCATGCAAGCAAGGAAGCATTTTGGTTGCAGAGATTGTGTTCAAGTATGGGGTTAGTACAACGAGCTATAAGGATAGGCTGTGACAACCAAAGTGTAATTTTCTTGGAAAAGAAATATGCTTGTCATTCAAAGACAAAGCACATTGATGTTCATTATCACTTTGTAAGGGATATGGTTGAGGAAAAAAAGGTGTTGTTGGTAAAGGTGGACACTTTGAAGAATATTGTAGATGCATTGATAAAGCCTGTGAGCATTGAGACGTTTTCTTGGTGTAGAGAAACAATGGGTGTTGCAGGGTTGGACCAATGACTAAGTTCTCTTATGCCCCCTGTGGAAAGGAAACAACAAGTGAGAGAATGTTAAGTGTGTGTTATATTCTTTCCATGACTAGCCCCAGGAGCAAAGCGGATGGGCAGCCAGCCCCTCCTTCGTTGACGCGGGTACAGCGAGGGGGTCATAAGAAGGGCGGTAGCCCCCCCCCATTGCGTTGCATGCAGTGAGGAGGTCACAGGGAGGGTGGAAGCCCCCTTTCACGGGGTTCGGGGCAGCGCCCTAAGAAATTTTTTTGGACCCTATATTAGGTGGGCGGACCTACCTATGCTTATGTGCATGGATTTCGCACATGGTTTTGGGCATGATAGTTTTCTACCCATGGTATTCTATAGATACAGTCAAGGGAACTACAATTATGTTCTAATCCAGGGTTAATGGATTAGGGTTTATGGATGCTTTGGAATGTATATATATGTATTGTAACATTGAAAGTAATATAATGAAAAATCAATCTAGTAGTCCTTGTTTTGGGATCCAGGGGAAAATAATTGTGTATTTGTTTTGTGTTTATCGCCATTGTATATTTTATGTGTTTTATGAATTGTTTGTAGGTAATTTCTGTACAGGGTTAAAACCTACATCAATTATGTGTAACACCCTCCTCCCACATCCACCCAAGTAACCATGCTAATGGGAATAAACATGAGATGAGAGGCTACTATGATCATATTCGACCTCCTATGTGACCTTAAGGAAGTGGAATCAATGGAACATCACACACAAACATCTAACATCATCAACAGAACCCTCAGGAGGCAAGTCAACCACTTAGGCAGCCTATCTCTGGGTCCCACTTCTATTCTAGATCTCTTAGGCCATATTTGCTCTCATGTTATGGGCAAGGGAGCAACCAGAAACCCAAAGTTGCTCTCACACGCTTGCCTGCTAGCGACCAAAAACCAAAATTTCCAGTTTTGTGCCAGCGACCCCGGGATTTAAGCCACTTTTTTAGGTCCAGAGCCCAAGCCACTGCCCAGAATGAAGTGATAGCTTAGAATAAGTAAAAGTACAGGGAAATAATGATGCAAAAGCAATAAACTAAACAAGACAATAACCAGACCCCTACTTTCCATGAGAAGCATTTCGTCAAACACATCATCAACATGTAACCTGCATGTGTAAACAACATAATTAAGTGTAGGGATATCATACTTATTTGAGAATCATTGTGAACCATTGTTCCCTCATGTCAATTATTGCATTATCCTCTATTAGGTCATAGACACATTATCCATTCATATACAAGTAAAACATGTTGAGAGCCATACATAGTTGTTGTCATAAAACATGCATATAACCATCATAATAGGAACAGAAATACCCTAAACATATCAGCCATCAAGATCCACATATACATCAGTACATTTACACATGAAAATCAAGGGAATGAAATTCTCATTAATGAATGCAATGAACCAACCAGAGATGGAACTATGACGTTCCACCTGACCATAGGTTGGCTGAGCCAAGTCTCTCTTCAACCAATCACCCCCGTGCCATATTCCAATCATGAATGTGGGACTCATAGAACACACCAAAAACACCAACAATCATGGATGCCACTGGAGTTCTCTGCCTACACCGTGAGGAATTTGAGTGCCTCCTAGCCTCTCAGGCTTTACTGCAATCCACAGTTTGATCCGGGGATCACTAGGCCCTACATTGAGACATATTGTCCAAGCTTTATCGTGCATCTCATCTCGGGATCACTAGGCCCAATAGAGAGAAAATCCACCTCGTGGCTTTACCATATATCCCTCCATTCACCGGCTAGGATTTTGAGGCCCATAGAGGCACACAATCTAGCTTTACCACTACCCATAGTCTGGTTCAGGGGTTACTAGGCCAGTGGCTTCGTGATCCTCAGTTCAATTCAGGGACCACTAGACCATGTGTTTGTCAATTCGGATATCCACCCCACTCAGCTTTGAGTCCAATTTGGCCATCCCAAATAAACCGTATGAGAGAACCCATCTCATCAAATCTATTAGGAAATGGCAAGGCTAAGCTGAAAATATTGTCACACCTGGAAAAACTCATGCCATGATGGAAAAGAACCACATGCATGCCAAATCTAGTAAGGAAAATATACATGCAAGTCGATACCTGTAATGAAACCTATTGTAGTTGCTTGATCATGCCTTTCCCTGCTTGATCTTTGTTTCCTCTTGCATTCTTTGCCTTTCTTGCTCCAATGCCAAAGTGCTCCAAGAAAAATCTAAGTGTCCAAGAGTATGAGAGAGAGAGAGATAATGAGAGAGCTCCAAAACTCAACTGACAAAAGGTTACCAACTGATCCTCAGAAGCCTTTTTATGAATGAGATCTCTATTTTCTTCATTTTCTATTATTTTCCTTCAATTTTCTCCTCACATGCAACCTGTGACCTTTCATCTCCCTTTTCTCCTAATTTCCATTTTTTTCATAAATAATTGTGCCAAAAATGCAATTTTTCCTTTCCAAAGCCTTAGCCATTGCCTTTTCCAATTTCCTTAGCCATAAACAACCAAATGAACACCCCCTAGGATGTCTTTCCCAACATTCAGTTTGGAATAAGTGTCCCATTGACCATGGTTATTGTTTTTAATTGTTATTACATGGAATTTTCACCAGGGTTGTTAAAGAAACCTCCCCCTTGGGGGACACCGTCCCCAGTGTTCAATCACACATATACCTCAGCAAACTGCTGAAATAAGACATATTGCTCATGGAGCTTTATAACACAACTCGATGTAGTATTTACAATGAAAGACCTACTCAAAATAAAACATCATGACAACATGATAACACACCGCATAGTGGAGCTTTATAACACATCTCATTACGGTATTTACAATGATCATCCTGTTGAGTACCAACCTACATGACATCATAAAATCATGATAGCATAGTAACATGACAACATAATCATAATGACATAACACCCATATCGCATAATGGATCTTTATAACATAGCTCATGGCGGATTTTACATCCATATACATGTGTACATAAAGCAACATTACCAAAAAAATATATACCAAAAACATATACCAAATCATATATCAAATCATATACTAAACACCATATCTAAGCATATATCAAAACATCATATATCATATACCAAACCATCATAAGTATATATCAACCACCATAAAGCATATACCAAACCACCATAATGAAGTTGCTTTGCCTCAACCGGAAAAAAAGGAAGGATACATAGCTTGCATCTGATCTGCCATCTCCCATGTAGCTTCATTGAGCCCAAAGTGCTTCCACTACACTTTAACTTGCTCGATTTCTCGATTCTAGAGCATGAGCACCTTTTTATGTAATATACACTAAGGCTCCGGATAGAATTATCCATCTGGTTCCAACTGCAATACAAACCAATCAATCACATGATCAACATCCTTAACATACTTCTTAAGAAAATATACATGGAAAACATCATGGAATTTCACTATTAGAGGTAGTGCAAGTTGATAGGCTACTGGCCCATTCCTCTTAATATTACTGAAGGGTCCACAAAACCATGGTGCTAGCTTAGCACATGATCCAATCTGCAAGGAGCTCTTCTTCGGTTTGATGTGCAAGTACACCTATTCCCCAACCTGGAATTCCTTGAAGAACTTGTTCCTATCTTCATAATTCTTCTGCCTATCTTGTGCTTCCTTTATATTCTTCTTCATCATTTGCATTTCTTATTACATGTCTGCCAACATATATGGTCTAATCCTGTTAACTGGATCACTCCAACTGATGGGAGTGTTGCAACTCCACCCATACAATGCCTCAAAAGGGCTCATCCTCAATGATTCCTGATAACCGTTGTTGTACGCGAACTCTACCAAAGGGAGATACTCTTCCCACTTATATTGTTGATGCATCACATACATCCTCAACATGTCCTCCAATATCTCGTTGACCCTCTCTATCTCTCATCTGTCTGCGGATGATAAGTTATGCTGAAGGCCAAATTTGTGCCCAAACCTACAAATAACTCCTTCCAAAACTTGGAAGTGAACTTTGCATCCCTATCTGACACAATATTCTTTGGAACATCATGCAACCTAACCACATCTCTAATGAATACCTATGCCACATCACTAGATGAGAACATAGACTTCACCGGAATGAAGTGTGCAACCTTTGTTAACCTGTCCATAGTGACCATGATGGAATCATGTTGTTTCACTATCCTCCGCAACCCTGTGATGAAATCCATGGAAATAACTTCCCATTTCCATTTGGGAATCGCAATCGGGTGTAGCAATCCACCTGGATGTTTACACTCTACTTTCACTTGCTGACATTCGAAACACCTTGCCACAAACTCTGCTACATCCCTTTTCAAATTCAACCAATAGTAAAATCTCTTCATTGTTGTCAGTGTCTTCTGATAACCTGAGTGACCTTAAGAAGGTTTCGCATGAAACTCCCTCAACATCACCTTCTTGAGCTCATTGTTATTCGGTACATATATCCTATCTCGGACCCTGACTAAGACAATAATCCATACCCTATGCACTTGTACCAGTACCTTGTTGCAACCTATGCATAATCTCCATATACCTAACATTCTGTTGACCTGCCTACAGGATCCTATCATGTAAGTCTATCCCATAGGATCTCATAGCTGCCAAGTGATGTACCTATACCCATCTACTGAGAACATCTGCCACCCTGTTCTCTTTACCTTTGATGTACTTGATCTCGAAATCAAACTCATTGATTGTGGCCAACCATCTAGCCTGCTTGGTGTTCAGATTTAGCTGGTCAAACAAATACCTCAACCCAATGTGATCACTCATAAGTACAAACCTCCTACCAAGAAGATAGTGTCTCCACATCTTCAATGCATGTATGATCGTTGCTAACTCAAGATCATGCGTCGGGTAGTTTTTCTCATGCTCATTTAGTTTCTGGGACTCATAACATATCACTTGTCCATCCTACATAAGGACTCCACCAAGCCCTCTCTTGCAAGCATCTGTGCATACCACAAACTCTTTGTTCGGATCTGCAATCTGTAGCACTGGTGCATGTGTCAACAACTACTTAAGCTACTCAAAGCTAGCCTCACACTTCTCTATCCATTCGAACTTCTTACCTTTCCTCTACAATAATGTGATAAGAGAAGCACTCTGCGAGAAGTTCCTGATGAACCTCCGATAATAGCCTACCAAACCCATGAAAGATCTCACCTCATCCATGCTCTTAGGATCTACCCATTCCATGATGGCTCTTATCTTCTCTGGATCTACTACAATGCCCTCCTTGGAGACAACATGCCCCAAATAATGGACCTTGGTCTGAAAGAAACTACACTTGATGAGCTTAGCATACAATTGATGCTCTCTCAACAACTTCAACACTATTGCTAAATGCTCGACATGTTCTTCCTCATTTTTAGAATATACCAGTATATCATCAATGAACACAATGACAAAATTATCCAAATATGGACGCAACACGTTATTCACCAAACACATAAATGTAGTTGTAGCATTAGTCAAGCCAAATGGAACAACAATGAACTCATAATACCCATACCTAGTCTGGAACGCAGTCTTGTAAATGTCCTCCTCTTTGATGTGTACCTAATGGTATCCGAATCTCATATCAATATTCGAGAACATTTATGCTCCCTTGAGCTGATCAAACAAGTCATCAATCCTTGGCAAAGGGTACCTGTTCTTGATGGTCACTTTGTTCAACTGCCTATAGTCAATGCATCCTTTGTAATGTCCTAAGGAAATACATCTTGAAATTGCTGCAAAATGGGGTACATGTTCAACACATCTACATCCTTAGCCTCCTTACCCTTATCACTAGAAATGTGTATTGGAAATAGCATACACCCTTTCCTGCGGCTACGCTTTGCTTGTATAGTTGTCACCATCCTAACTGATATGGCTTTCTTCTTACCCTACAAGACTCTTGGTTCCCCATTGTCATCAACACACCCAATAACTTTATCATAGCAATCTACCTTGGTTTTATGAAGATACAACCAATCCATGCCCAATAACATACTGTATGATCCCAACGTTAGTACATTTAGATGTCCTACGGTAGGCATACCATTCAAATCAAATTCACAAGCTCTTACCCAATGATGAACTCACTTCTTTGTACCTGTAGCCAATTGCACTAACCAAGACTATGCATGCGATTCCTTACTCAAACCACACTTATCCACCAAGTCAGGACTAATATATCTATAATTAGATCCAGGGTCAATCAAAATAGAAATATCTTGATCACAAAGCTTATCATCCATATCAACGATAGATGCCTAGTGTTCTGCCTACCTGTTGTCCATTGCTACATAGATACGTGGAATACTTTGACCAACATCCCCAACAGTCTATGCCTCCCATGCAATGTATATCTTAGGCCTACCACCCTGATGTTGTGGAAAATCTCTCCTAAGGTGCTCCTCACCACATGTCCAACACTCTAACGGACCAGTGCCCTCACATATATGTTGTTACTGTTGTGACCTGTCTCCCTGTCTAGCTGCATTAAACTTCTTTTGCGGTGCCATATTTTCCTTCCCATATGCATTATGAGGCCTTGTTCTCTTAGGTTGTCATTTACCTCTACCTTTTTCTTTTCCCTTCCATCCATGTTGATATTCATTCTTATGTTTTTACTATTCATAACAATGCTTCAGTTTCCCAATAACTTCCTCAAGTGACTAAGGCTCATCATACTCAATTCGATATCTAAATGCTAATGGAAAACCAATGATAAATCTCTAAACTTTAGCCTTCTCATGAGTAATATAGGGTACATACCTCAATAGCTCTTGAAACTTGGTCGTGTACTCTTCATCTGTCATTGATCGCATCTTTAGCTCATAGAATTCTTTAGTCTTACTGTCGTAGTACCCCTCCGACAAGTATTTCTTCCTGAAAAGCCTCTTGAACTCTCGCAAACTCAAGTCATCCGCCCTGATATCTCTGACCTGCTTAACATCTTCCCACCAGATGTATGCTTTACCTTTCAATATGAAGATAGTTATTATGGCCTTCATGTTATCTGTGTACTCATGCAACTCAAAGAATTTGTTCATCCCAAGTATCCAAGTCTTTGCATCTTCTAGCTTCTTCACATATCCATCAAAAGTAGGTGGTTTTTCTTTCTTGAATTCATCTGGCAAGTATCCTCTATCATTCCTTCTGTAAGGATGATAGTAATGACGATCATGATGTATGTCTTAACCAGAACTAGAATAGTACATGTACTCATCGCCCCTCGTATCCAAAGTGTCCAACAACCTGCCATCTTTCACTGTGTCAGATCTATTTGACCTGTGCCCACCAGGAGACCTACTACCGTATGTCCCATTAGTTCCATCCTCTTGTCCATTTCTAATCTGAAGCAGCCCTTTTGGTTGCAAGTCTAGCAAAATCTAAAGAAGTATAGCATTAACCTCTACTTGTTTCTCTTATGCATGTATGATCTGGTCATTATCTTCCTTACAACTCCTTATCTCTTCCTTCAAGCTTCTCTGTGTAACTGCCAAATCAGAAGGATTCCCAACACTATATTGCTCTTTGGATTCATAGGGAGAGTCCTTGTAGTAAACCATCTTGCTTGGGGAGGATACCTTTTCTGCAAGATCGCCAAATCGGCTTGATACATGTATAACATAATCATAACAACATATAGACATACACAAATAAATGTATCAACACATAATCATCACTCTAGTTAGCATCTAGTCATCAATTCAAGGCCATATCACCATGCATGGTATGACCTCATGCATGACAACAACCATTACTCCATTGTACACATTGCCACATGCAATCAACAACATGCATAAGCAATGCCTAATCAACTACACATACGAATAAACACATGTAGTCGAACATAAGTGATCAATTCTTGTAATCAACCTACAAGAATGATACATGTAATCAACATATTCAAGGATGTAACCTAACATACAAGGATGTAAGTAGGCGACATAAAATCAACATGTAAGCGACTCACAATCCATATGCAACCAGTCACATACTTATGACAAATACATTCCAAAACATCAATATCAAATTATCCATATCAACCATACTACAACCATAATTAATCATCAAGCAAATGAAACAAGCACATGAAATGCAAGTGTAATAGACACACATGCAATTAACATGCATGCATGACCAACACACACCACCCATCCAGTCTGAGAGTTGAACCATGCTCTGATACCACTTTGTAACACCCTCCTCCCACATCCACCCAAGTAACCATGCCAACCGGGGTAAACATGAGATGAGAGGCTACTATGATCAGATTTGACCTCCTATGTGACCTTAAGGAAGTGGAATCGACAGAACATCACACACAATCATCCAACATCATCAACAGAACCCTCATGAGACAAGTCAGCCACTCAAATAGCCTATAATTGGATCCCACTGATGTTCTGGATCTCTTAGGCCATAGTTTCTCTCACGCTATGGGCAAGGGAGCGACCAGAAAACCAAAGTTTCTCTCACGGGCTTTCCTGCCAGTGACCAGGGACACAATTTTCCAGTTTTGTGCAAGAGACCCCGGGATTTAAGCCACTTTTGCAGGTCCAGAGCCCAGGCCACTATCCAGAATGGAGTGATAGATTAGAATCAGTAAAAATACAGGGAAACAATGATGCAAAATCAATAAACTAAACAAGATTATAACCAGACCCCTACTAGCCATGACAGGCATTTTGTCAAACACATCATCAACATGTAACCTACAAGTGTAAACAACATAATTAAGTGTAGGGATCTCATACTTATTTGAGAATCAATATGAACCATTGTTCCCTCATGTCAATTGTTGCATTATCCTCTATTAGTTCATAGACACATTATCCATTCATATACAAGTAAAAACATGCTGAGAGCCATACATAGTTGTTGTCATAAAACATGCATATAACCAGCATAATAGGAACAGAAATAACATAAACATATCATCCATCGAGATCCACATATACATTAGTACATTTACACATGAAAATCAAGGGAATGAATTTCTCGTTAATGAATGCAATGAACCAACCGAAGATGGGACTACCACGTTCCACCCTACCATAGATTAGCTTAGCCAAGTCTCTCTTCAGCCAATCACCCCTATGCCATGTTCCAAGCATGAATGTGGGACTCGTAGAACACACCAAAAACACCAACAAGCATGGATTCCACCGGAGTTATCTGACTAAACAGTGAGGAATTCGAGTTCCTCCTAGTCTCTCAGGCTTTATCGCAATCCACAGTCCGATCCAGGGATCACTAGGCCCTACACCGAGACATACTCTTCAGGCTTTACCGTGCATCCCATCCCAGGATCACTAGGCCCAACGGAGAGAAAATCCACCTCTTGGCTTTACCGTATATCCCGCCATTCACCAGCAAGGATTCCTAGGCCCACCAAGACACACAATTTGGCTTTACCACAACACACAATCTGGTTCAGGGGTTACTAGGCCAATGGCTTTTGATCCTTAATCTGGTTCAAGGACCACTAGACCATGTGTTTGTCAATTTGGAGATCCACCCCACTCAGTTTCGAATCCTATATGGCCATCCCTCATAAATCGTATGAGAGAACCCATCTCATCAAATCTATCAGGAAATGGCAAGGCTAGGCTGAAAATACTGTCACACCTGGAAAAACCCATGCCATGATGGAAAAGCACCACATGAAATCCCATGCATGCCAAATATAGCAAGGAAAATACACATGCAAGTCGATACCTGCAATGAAGACTTTTGTAACTCCTTGATCTTGCCTTTTCCTACTTGATCTTTGCTTCATCTTGCCTTCTTTGCCTTTCTTTGTCCAATGCCAAAGTGCTCCAAGAAAACTCTAAGTGTCCAAGAGTATGAGAGAGAGAGAGAGAGAATAATAAGAGAGCTCCAAAACTCAACTGACAAAAGGTTACTAACTGATCCTCAAAAGCCTTTTTATGAATGAGGCCTCTATTTTCTTCATTTTCCATTATTTTCCTTCAATTTCCTCCTCACGTGCAACCTGTGACCTTTCATCTCCCTTTTCTACAATTTCCATTATTTTCATAAATAATTGTGCCAAAAATGCCATTTTTCCTTTCCAAAGCCTTAGCCATTGCCTTTGCTAATTTCCTTAGCCATAAACCATGAAATGAACACCACTTAGGATGTCTTGCCCAACATTCAGCTTGGAATAAGTGTCCCATCAGCCGTGGTTATTGTCTTTAACTGTTATTACATGGAATTTGCACCAAGGCTATTACATTCTAGTGTTTGAAGATCTGGATTTGCTTCAGTATCAGAGGGTTCAAAACGGAAAGCAAGAAACTGAAAGGTCTCAAGTTGATGAACTAGCAATGTTGATTGAATATCTACTCCTTTAGAAAGGAGTTATAATACTTTAGGTGGCAGAAATGATAATTCAACAGGTATGGGAATTGATTGAAAAGGCTCAGTTTGTGAGGATATTTCCGGAGGAAGAGAAGTAGGAACATAAGTGGATGCTTTTAATCTACCTCTACTAGATGAAATTCTCACAAGTCTCTCTGGATCTGATAAAGGAGAGAAAATCTCGGGATTTGAATGAGATTCACTATGCCTACGTGAAGCCAGATTTAACCAATGGAGTCACAAGGTGAAAGATTTTAGCCTACTGACCTCTTATTCACCATTAAGAGGCAAGTTTGATCATCGTCCCAAGGAAAAACTTCAATCTTCGTTCCCCAACAATTATGCTAATCTGATGTTGTACCTCTGTAGACAGTTCTATGTTGGGGAATTGTATCAAAACATCTAAGGGTTTTAATTTAGTTGGATGACCAATGCATTAAACCTTTAACACTTGTAAATCAAAATATTTTTGAAAAATCTCAAAGTGATGATTCTTCAATCATAACAATATAAATCTTTTAATTGATTTTGAGAGTGGAAGAGAGAAGGTATTCATTAACTAAAACATTCAAATTGAATATTCAATCAATTAAATATATTTGATGCATGTAGAAGAAATCTACATCCAAACAATATATATTCAAAAGATGACAAACGATGACAATTAAAAGATGAAGAGGAACTAACTCAAACAAGTTGTTTAGTTAATTAATCTATTTAATGATTATAAATTTGTAGTGGACTTTCAAGGAGATTGATATTCAATCTAGCCTTGCCCTAACTCCTATGTTACTTTGAACATATGCATAAAAACATAAATTAATAAACGAGAAGAACTCACATGTATACAAAAGTTGTTATGAACGAAGCCATAATCCTTTGACTATATTCAAAAAATATTACAGAGTATTACAATACGATCTCAAGGTTATCACAAGGGTTCAGCCCTGTCTTCCTCGAATTACAAAATACTTATAGAATCTAATTCCAAAATATCTAGATCTGAAAATAAAATTTATTACAAAATGAAATAATATCTGAAATTGTTTTGGATTTACAAAAATAGAATAGAAAAGTAGTTATTCTAAACTGATTTGAATAATCAGCACACAATTTAAGGGTGTTGTTTGATAACTGTTGCCTTTAACTGAATTTTCTGCTTTTTGCTCCTTTTCCTATGGCTAATCACTGAATTCCTTACATTCTATTTTACTCCTTGAGTTCAAGTAACTTATCACATATTTTATCATCTGGGATAGAAAATTTTGTTACTTTCCTATATGCCTCATCAACTTTTGTGTATTTTTCAAAAGTTGGCCTAGTGATGAACAAATGATTAATTTCATGTTGAATGAAAAGATCATACTCTAGGCCTTCAAGGAATGCTTTACCACTGATTATCCCTTTGACTTTGGAAAATTTGGTTCTGTCTGCTGTTATCTAGTGCAATTTGTGTTGATAATATTCTAGTGGAATCAATTGGCCACTAGAATGTCGTAGACCTAGAAATCCTTTTTGATGTAGAATATTAAATTTTCTATGAAACTTTTTAATCTGTGCTTCTAAGTTTTGACACTTGTTCTCTAATTGTAACATCAAATTTTTCTTTGTCAAAACTCTTCTTACCTCTAGGACAGTATCATTTTTTTCCTCAATTCCAAATTCTTTCGATTCTTCTTTTGTTTCAGAATTGAGAACTTTGAGATTTTATTAGCTTCTCCATGCATGTGCTCCAAATCTTCTTTGATTCCTGTGATTACTGCTTTTGATCTTTGCACTAACTCCTCCTGTTCAAAAATTATTTGAATAGATGTCCAAAGTTCAATCATGGTTGAATTTATATTAATCCACATTTTCTCCTTTGCCTTGGCTAATGTTTGTACAATCAATTACTCATTCTCATATTTCTCTAGTTTCCTGGTTAATCTGAAATTGTTCGGTACTTCGGCCATATATGCATTATCAACCTTTATCTTATTATCTTGAGTTTTCTTCAGTTGAGCTATGAGTTTTCAATTTCCATATCTTTTAATGACAAGTCTCCCATAGCTTTTGATAATTGGTCTGCTTGATTCTGACTGGTAGACTCTGTTTCTATTGTAGACACTGTTGTTGTAGATGTTCCTACTCCAGTGTTGATTTGGAGTTCTCTTTCCTTGATCAATTTTTCCATCTCTGCTTCCATTTTCTGAATTTGTATGTTCTGCTCTACAATCATTCGAAGCATATTTTCTTTTTCTTTCTCCAACTGACCTACTTCTTGTGCTTGAGGATGTTTAGTAGTTGGTAATCTTAGTTGTTTCCTTAATGCATGTATATCTGCATTTATGCTTTTGATTATTTCCTCAAATGCCTTTATATCTTTAGGATCTAATCCTAATTTTATAACCAAATCTTCAAGCCCTTTGATTTTAGTATCTTTTGCTAGGGAAGACATATTTTCCAATTTTAATTGGGAATGAATGTTATTCAGAGAAGCCTATAGCTTAGAAGTTTCCATGGAAGAACTTGTCAAAGATGAATATATCATTTCTCCTGCTTGCTTGTGAAGGTCAATTTTATCAATAGGATGTATTTTCTTGGTGTCAATTGAAAACACAAAGGTTTTCTAATCTTCAACACTTTTAGGCACATGGACCTAAAAGTGCATATCATCCCAAGGATAATCAGGGGTGGTCATGGCTTCCATGATGTCTTCATCAAAATGGAAGATGGGGGGACAGGAGGAAGAGAGACCACATGATGAAGAGGAGCTACTTGAGGCATCTTCATGAGAGACAAGGTTCACATACGCATCGTCAAGGTTGGGAGACATATGACTAGTAGATGGGACATCTACCGATGTTGAGATTGAAGTGTTCATCGAAGAAGGTTCAACATAATCACAGTAGGGGAAATCAAGGGGGTCCTGATACATCGATCTCATGGATGACGATAGGTAGAGAATAGGAGTGGTATTATATGTCATCAAGACATCAGGGGGAGGGATCACGATGGGTGGTTGAGATACCTCCTGCTTTGGCGTAGGAGTGGGACCAAAACCCATAGGTAGAGGAGAGGTGGAATCACTACTAACGAGATCCAATTTGCAAAGCCCTTGAAGTGTATCATGGAAGTCTTCGAGACGGGGACAACGGTGAGAATAATGGCCATAATTATCACACAAAGCACAGGGGTGATTTGTGCTTAATGAATAGTTCTTCTTAGCTAACTCAGGTAAGTTGACATGGACTTCATGAATGTTAGAATCAAGGAAGGTATCAAAGACCACATTCTTGGTATGAGGGAGTTCAGGATAATTATTGGTGGCTTGACCAACAACATCACACAAAGCACATGGAGGAATAGGCTTTGGCAGCTTAAAAGGAGTTGGAGTTGTTGGGGGTTCCTTGTCTTTCGTTCCCTTTTTCTGGGCTTTACCCCCCTCACCATATGCTTTTGCAAGAGGAGTAGGTTCCTATTGTGGTTTTTGTGGAACTGGAGCAAAGGAAGGGGTAGGAACAATAGGTTGAACCAGGGTCAAAGTAGTGTAAGGTTTGAGTTGATTTTGGGGAGGATTGATGTACCAGACTGGGATCCCCAAGGTAATGTTTGGTAAACTCAACGTAGCCATGGCAAGTGTAGAATAAACTCCAAGGGGTGGAAATAAGAACAATATCTTACTAGAAGGGTAATGACCTAGGGGGACTGCTCTGAGATGGTTAAGACCCGGGGGAATGGTTACGGGCTAAAAAGGATTGGGAGAGATACCGACAGAAGGAAGAGGACCTTGAGGAGTAGTACTGGAAGGTTGAGTTAAGTTGGGAACAGTAAGTTGCGGAGGTACTGGTTGTTGTGCAGGCATGCCAGACTGCTTGTGAGCATCCCATGACGCTTGAAGCATGCAAACATTAGATGAGTCAGGCTCAAAAGGAGTAGGTGGTGGACCATAATAAGCACCAAGCAAGGTGGAATCTTTGTAGACTCCAGGAGAGACATTGGTGAGGGACGAGACAGTCTTATTATCAGTCATTGATGAGATAGTAGACTAATGTGAAGTCTAAGATTTGGGGTCGTAATATATCATCTGATCGTTAGTAACAATCTTTCCATTATGAGGGAATCATATCTTATGATGAACCACAGATGTGACCGCTGACATAGCATAGGTATAACTACGACCCAGAAGGATATTATAATCTAATGGGGCATCATTGAGATCAATGTCAATAGAGACAGTCTTGTTGGCAACAATGATATGATAGTTGCGATATAAGCCAAGGGGTTGTGAGGGATGACCGTCCCAAGCACGGAGAGTGATGGTGGATGGGCACAGGTCTGGTGATCCAAGTCACTTCCAAACACTAGTATCCATCACACAGGTGGAGGTGCATTCATCTATGATACACCATTGAACAATGGCGTTTCTTATAGAGACTGGGATTTGGAATGCAACGGATGAAGGTGGGGGAGTATGTTCTGACTTGTCAACGTCAAAGACAATCATACAATCATCATGGGGATCCACAACACCCAAAGCAGAGAGTAGAGCTTTCCGTTGGGATGGGCATGTCTGGAGGACTTCCAGCATTGACATGGCAGCAGGAGACTGCACCAAGTCATCTACTATGTTATAGGTATGGGTGGCTTTAGCAGAAGCAACATTTCGACGTAATGGACCTTTGGGGATCTTGGGGATAACCTCTACCTTAGGCAGAGGGATCTGTAAGGTACCATTGGATGACGACAGAGGCTCGGTGGAAACTCGGGGTTAGGACTCAGTCGTTGACTTAGTGATCTGAAAATGGGGCACTTAGGCTTCTTGTCTAATTTACAAGAACCTCTCCCACTTCCAAAGCTTAATTATTCCCAAGTCTTATTGATTAACTAATGCGGAAATGATAATATGCTTGCAATTATAGGTGTATGTTTATATGTATTGTGGCTTGTTTATGTGCTGTAAAATCTATTGTCTGTGTTGTAATTTGATGTGCTTAAACTGATATATAAATGCATATAACCGTAAACAATGTGTTACACAGTAATTTTTCACCATTGGCCACCATCCCTGTTACCCCTGTTTCCGTACTTTGGAGGACGCAATCCGGGACCTGTGAACAGTGACATAACCTAAAAACACTTGCATTATGTTCCCCTGAGTATGTACTTCATGTTCCCTGAAGACACCTTCTGCAAAATATCCCTGAAAAGTGCCCTTTTCCCATTAGCGCGGGTCCACAATGTCTTACCCGCGCCAGTCACTGAGATCCTCAAAAGAGGGTGCGACCATTGGCGCTCTGTCTTAGAACAACACACGCGCCAACCAAGTTTGGTAATGATTTTTGACAAACGCGCGCCCAGATGTTTTTTCCCTTCAGATCACGAAGTCTTTTGAGGTTAAAGTTTATCTGATAGAGGTCGAGAGTCATCATCTATCCTTGACATCTATCCACAACGGCTTTTCGGAGATAGTGCCAATCCACAATGGGTGTCCTGATGCATTGTATCTTCCTCCCTTCTCCATCTATAAAAGTCTGTCCTCATGCATTAGACAAGCTAGTTTTTGAGTAATGCTAGTTGTGATTATGCTTGTCTTGAGTGATAGTAAGAGTCTTGGAGCATAGGGAGGTTATGTTGCCGGAAGTCTGAGAGAGAGAAGGTCTATTGCAAGACATACATAGTTGCTCGCCCAGCCAGAGGAGAGGTTCAACGTCAGAACTTTGGTTGTATCTTTCTCTGTTGATTATTCATTAATAAATGACTACTATTATGGTTCCGATCTTACTGTTTATGATGATAATGTTTGATCTATTTCCTTTCTGACTGAAATATAGTTGTATTTTAGTGGATTTTATGCTTGTTATTGTTTCATTCTTTGCATGTGCAGGTATCCATATGCGGGGATCGCAAGGATTGTGACCTGCCGGAGCAAGGGAACAGGAGAATCAACTCTTCTTCAACTTTAGCGTTGGACTCCAGGTTGGTTCTCGTAATCCACTTTTAGTATGCAACTAGGAACTTGCATGGTAGCATGAATTGATTGTTGCTAGACCCTTTTTGGGCTAGTGGGATCGCCTCTGTCCGCAGAGGGGATTTACCTCTCCAACACAATGCAGTAATAAACAATCACACAGAAACAACAATTTAATTAGGAGTTCACCCACAACTCTTGGGCTACGTCTCCGTGAGCTCTAGTCAACTTGACTAGGCCCTCTGGGATTATGGTATAAGTCCTTTTTATAAGCTCTTGACTCAACTCCTACTATTTTACACAGAAACAGTGGGTTCAGATCCCATTTTATCCCCCGGCTCTTGAAGCTCTGGCTCTTGGCTCTTGGCTCTGGCTCTTAGCTCTAGCTCTTGGCTCTTGGTTCTGGCTCTTGGCTCTGACTCTGGCTCTTCGGCTTTGGCTTCTTTGGCCCTCTATCAGTTACATCTCTCTCTGGTCATTCCTCTGCATGCACTTCTCCAGATCTTTTAACTGTGTTCTTTGTGCTTTTTGTAACACATCGGTTACAGTCCGCCTCCATCATCGAATACTGATTGTTTCATCACAAGAAGCAGTTTGCAATGGAAAGGAACCGGCGGCATGGGCAACCCGGTTGTTTTTTCTTCCTCCTTCGCTTGGCTCTATGGCCTTTGAGGAACCCCCGACTCTGCAGCTTCCATCTGTTCCTTTGTCCCCAATCATGAGGAATCATTCCCTTTCGCCTCTGTGACTCTCTGAGCTTTATAACGCACAAGTGTGATGGTCGTTTCCTAATGGAAAGGGACCGGCACACGAGAAAACTGATCGTTTTGCCTTCCTGTGCAGAAATGGACACATAATGCAATACACAGACAAACACGTGAAAAACACATCTTTGGTCGTTTAGTCGGACTTCAAATTTTCATTAATGTGATTTATAACATTATCAAGTCCGCCCTTAGTCATTGTCGTAAGTCGCAATTGCCTGTTCAATGGCTTTCCCTTTGTATTTATAAAATACATTGAAAATCCAGCTTATCGGACTTGAAATCATATGTAATAGTATTAATAAACCATTTCAAGTTTGTAATATCGCATCGACACATTTTATTTGTAATTTGTTTAATAAAAGAAATACACAGAAATCTGTCATTTGACGGATCTCAAATCATATCAAATAGCGTTTATATTTGTTATCGGGTCCAGTTGATCGCATCGCATATATATGTGTGTGTGTGTGTGACTGCTCCTCTGTGTAACTCCGATTGTGATATCGCGATGCGATTTATCGCAATCGCATATCGCTCATGCCCCGGGCTGGTGTACCGCTCTATTGTGGTCGCCAATTGTGATATCGCTCCATTGCAATCCCCGATTGCAATGTTGCAATCGCAATAATCATATATTATGCTCCGATATCCTCCGATAGCCACCACCGATTGCGATTGCTGATCAGATCTGGACCGTTGATCGGCCAGATCCGACGGCTCCTATTCACTGTCCCTTTGACCTCCGATGGGCTCGATTTTCGCTGTTTTCTCATGTTTTTAAGGCCCGATAGTGTTATCCGCCTTTTCCAAAAATTCTTCTTTTGTGATGATTTTGACCTTTTAGGAGATTGTGAAGACTTAGAGGGTTTTTAGGACCCATTTGTAGGGATTTTGCACCTTTTTCCAAAGGATATAGGCAACTTCATTTTATGATAACTTCTGCATCCTAAGTCAGTTTTTGCACATTCAAGTTGCAGTAGATTCAAAATGAGACAATCTCTGCAATGGGGCTAGTTCCAGGAACTTCCTTGGACTTTCATTTTCCTCAGTGAGGAACACTTAAACTTAGGTCTATCCAAAATCCATTTTGGATCACTTAGTAGGTGGCTTGTCATATTGGCACGATCGAGTTTGAAGTTTGACTTGTTCGGTATTGACCTCATCAAAATTCATCATAAGAATCTGATAATCATTGTGACCAGATGGTGGAGATGGGGGAGTTGCATGACCTTATGTAGGTTGAGTAGCAAGACATCCTTGGTGAGGAAAAGGATTAGTAAGCATAGCCGATTGAGATGAAGTAGGAGGAGGAGGAGGAGCTATGGGTTATGGTCCTCTAGAAGCAGTTGCTTGAGCTTCCCATACTTGACACATCTGAGGTAAAATGGGACACTCATGAGTATAATGGCCATATACATCGCAACAAGCACAATGTTTGTTCGTACAAAGACCTTTGTTTTGCTTGGGCGGTTTACCCTGTTGCTGGGTTGCGAGATTAGGCTAGTTTCCCCAAGGTGCATTAGGTGGTGGACCCTAGCTACCTTGATTACCTTGAGATTGCTAGTTCTGGTTACCTTTCGCCTTATTCCTTTTCTTGTGGTTGGGGGGATTGGTTGTGCTCTACTGAGCATACACTTGACCTTGTGAAGGAGTTTATTGTTGTGGAAGAGGTGGAGGAGGCATGGGGGGATGGAGCGCTGGTGTTGGCGGGGCTGGGCGATAGGTGGTGCATAGAGATAATAAGGAGATGGAGCAACACTAGGATAAACAGGTGGAGCAACAGTTGGACCTAACATCTGTTGATGCGGATGGGGATATGCATATGATGTGTTGGGAGCTGGATAAGAGTTGTCGTGTGAAAGATTGGGGGAAGGATAGATGTAAGAGGAACTGGTCTCTCCTTGAGGTTGACCCTAACTCATCGGAGGTGGAGCATATGGTTGAACTTGAGAGTGTGAAATGGTTCCAATGATATCATTAGCGGCATGAGATGTCCCTGGTGCATTAGCAGCACCAAGTTGAGGCAGATTAGGAATGACGGTATAAACATAACCTGACTAGGCGTAGATCGGATCAAATTTCAAGGCTACTTGGATCGCATCTTCCTTAGATTGAGGGAAGTGAGAAGCGACATCTTTAGCAATGGGGGCAAAAAGTGATCTAAGGAACCAATCCATATAGAAGTGGTCTTTAAATTCAGGGCTCTACAAATGCTCCTCTTTCTACGCCATTCCTAAACATGGTCGGTGTTGAGTCTTGAAAATGTCATTCATTTCCATTACACTTTCACTATTATGTCCATTATATCACCTCCATTTCACCTCCATTTCACTACTATGTCATCACATTCATCCCACTTTCATTATCATTGGGCCACATTTATGTTTTTCCAATCTTTATTAATTCTAAGCCTTTTAAATGAATTTGTGGTTAAAAATTAGAAAATAATGTGCATATGCTTATACCTAACAAATGGGTTGAGATTGTTGACATGTGTAGGTTGAAAGGAGGCTTCTAGAAGACCCTTATGTGGCACTCTATGGCCAAATTCGAATTTGAGTGGAAAGAATCATGAGATCATGAGGATATGTGTCACATCTCCTAATTGTATTGTAACTCTAAGAAGACATGTGTCTTATCAGTTCCTATTTTGATTAGGACTCTAGAGGTAGAGGGAGAGATTCATGGACTCTCATTAATGAGATGGCTTCTCATCTTTTTGTATAAATAGGAGATCTGTCTCCTTCATTTGTTAGCTTAGAGCTTAGAGCTTAGAGTTTGGAGTCCTTAAGTCTTTTTAGCTTGTGAGTTTGTAGTTCTTCCTTGATGGCTTTTGAAAGCTTTGGAGAGCTTTGTTGTACTTTGTAATTTTGAAGAATTTGAATAAAGCTTTGATGTTCTCAACATGGAAGGAGATGTGAAGTAGATGTCATGGAGCATATTAGAATGTAAGGTAGAGTAGATTTCATTTTGTAAATTTTGCTTTGATTTCATTATGTCATTTGATTGCTTTCAAGTTTGATAGATTAGATTTTTCATTCATGCAATTTTAATTCATGCAAGTGTGTTCAACCGGTTGATTGTAGATTAGTAATGCACATAGCTTTTTAATGACTAATGACATGACGGAATCATCTTGTCCTTCTGCTGATTTATTTTCTGAGTTCTAATTCCAGCATTGTTATTTCTTTCAGCTTTGTTTTGCTCATTTACTTTCATGCAAATTTAGATATCATATTACTCAGCTTGTTTATGATTACTCCCCATAGGCAGATTGAGTTGAAGGGTAAAGGATCAGAACAGGGGTTGAAGTAGTGTGATTAGTTAAATCTTAGTTTCCTTTTATGTAATTTAATTTCCTGCAATTTAGATATCATATTACTCAGCTTGTTTATGATTACTCCCCATAGGCAGATTGAGTTGAAGGGTAAAGGATCAGAACAGGGGTTGAAGTAGTGTGATTAGTTAAATCTTAGTTTCCTTTTATGCAATTTAATTTCCTGCAATTTAGATATCATATTACTCAGCTTGTTTATGATTACTCCCCATAGGCAGATTGAGTTGAAGGGTAAAGGATCAGAACAGGGGTTGAAGTAGTGTGATTTAGTTGCTTTGCTTTCAGTCTTTGAGTTGCTTTAAGTTCAGTTTTTACTTTCTTTTTCATACAACAGCAAGGATACTGGGTTTCATAGTCACTAGCTCATTGATTGGTTGTTGCATTCCATTTTGATTGAAGTAGCTGCATATTTACACTTTTGTTCAAGTACTAATTCCATCAATAACATGTTTTGAGATCTTTTGAAGTGCTAAAGTTTTGGAAGTTACCATTAGGGACATAAGCCTTAAGCATTGTCTTGAAATCTCTATCCATACTTGTCCTTTAAAAGTATTCTTAAGACCTTAGAATAGGATTTCCATTTGCATTAGACACTTTAGGAAACCAACAAAAACAAAACCCCACAACAAAATAAAATCTATAAAACAACGAAGTAAGAAAAAGGTTAACTAAGCACATATGGTGCACCACACTTCATCAGTTTACGATACCTGGATTGATAATTTATGTAGATAAATTTAAGACGTTAAATTGACTAGATAGTCGGATAGACAAGTGGCAAAAGTTTGAAGGAAAGAAGTCAATAGTTCAGTCCTAGTGTCATAATGGAGAGGTAACTAGAAATAGGCAAGAAAAGCTTTGGCAGGAGCCGCAAAAGTGGAATGAGTAGCTCTGGATTGATCGACATACCACTTAGCAGTAGCTCCTGTAAGAGTGCATTGGAATAGATGAAAACAGATGCAGTCTTTAGTGATATAATTGGATGAACACCACATATGGAATGAGTGAACATGACTTTTGGGATCTTCTCTAGGATTACCTTCAAACTTTGCGATGTCAGAAGGAAGTTTAGTAGGCATAGCTGGCCAATTAGGATCATGGAGAAGAGGATCATTGATGAGCTGGTTGAAATCAGGGAGACTCAAACCAACCATAAAAGGTGCATAAAAGGAATCAATGGAGGAGGAGTGACCATACCAGTGGGGGTTCCGCTTGTGGGGTTACCCCAGTTGGTCCCTGGGTTACCACCTTGGTTTCTCACACCCATGTTGGTGCCTGAAATGGTGACAGTATGAGGTTGAGAAGACGCAAATCAAAGGAAGAACTAAAAGAATAAATAGAACCGAAGTCATAATGATGACTTGATGGAGGACTGGGAGGATGAACTCGAACTCGACGGGGAGGAGTAATATGTCCTAACGGACACTGAGGGCGAAGGCCTTGAATTCTCCATGACAAACGCCTAGGTGGCGTAATGATGTCAATACAATGATAACACTAGGGACTGAAGGGTGATGATAGGAATAAAATAGCAACAAACAACAAGCAAACACCTAGTGTAGTGGTGCCAAGTGTAAACTAACTATATTAATGATGCTACTCTAATACAAGCAAACACGTCCTATCAAAGAAAAATACCTCTAGCCTATAAGTGGTCTAAATCCTCAAACAATCCTAAATCTATTGTTTCAGATGGCCTTCCAAAGAACTTCTTACTTGACGGAATCTCATCCTCGCAAGAAAAGTTGTCCAGAGAAAGGTAGGGTAGAGAACCAATTGCTTCCCACAGCTAGTCCTATAGGGTGTTTTCCTAAGATTGGTCACTATGGTTACCTTCATCCCACGGGGGTGGTTGAGTCTTGAGCTTTTTTGTGACCAGCCAACACATGAGATTCCCTACCAAGGTAGCCCCAAGGAGAATCACCCACACGATGACCTAGCCTAAACCCCTCTGAATCAGGTTTCTGACAAACTCCGACTTTGGACAGTGGGATGGTGAAGGATTTTAATCTCCCTAATATGTCAACTTTAATGTCTCAATGTAAGCGATCAATGAGTGTTATTGGAAGCCTATCGCACCGATCCTACACCTAAACTACAAAGATTGTTTAGCCCTGGTGCCCAAGTGGGCTTAATATATGTACGTTGAATTATGAAGGTGTAGTGTTTCAAGTCTTAGCTTGGCGGTGTTAACCAAGCTCACGTTTGCTTAGGGTGTGAATGTGTGAGAATGATGGGTCAATTGGATAAGTTAATTGAGCATGTTTTATGATGCCATTTGTTGCTGAAAATAAAGTGCTGAAATACTGTAAATAATGTTGAAAATGACATAAAAATAAACATCCAATTAAGAACACAAAACCCCACCCAAAAATGCTATCAAACCGCTAAGCAAGAGAAGGAAAACAAGCTACTCAAAGACACATAAAATGCCTAAAATACCTATCGCGCCAGGAGGTAACTCCTCAAAATGAATTGTGTTTGTACATTAAGGTTGATCATAGATATATACATGGAAGGGGAGACTCTTGGGTTTCATCTCCCAATGTCTCTTCATATTCCAGCTCTCCTCATTTTCTATTTACACTATTTTACGTATTCACCCAATCCCAATGATTAGGTGTCAACATTCCCCCCCTTAATCTGAAGGGATGTTGATGAGTCCAAGCATCGTTCTAAATCTTTCGAACTTTTCTCTTCCAAGTGTGTTGGTGAAGATGTCTGCAATCTGCTCATTTGTGGAACAATGGCGTAGATGGATTGTCTTGGCCTCAACATGAAGTCGAATCAGATGGTATTTTGTTTTGATGTGCTTCATTCGATCACGGAACTTTGGTTTCTTGGCCAACTTTATTGCAGAAGTGTTGTCAATCGTGAGTGGAGTTGAATGCACTTATTTCACTTGCAAATCTTCCAAATTTTTCCTGAGCCACATAATTTCCTTTGTTTCTTCAATTTTTGCCAAATATTCTGCCTCTATTTTGGAATCTATTGGAACTGATTGTTTATGTGACCTCCAGGAGACAACTCTTGATCCAAGACTCATAGCATAACCTGAAGTAGATACCCCAGTTTCTTTATCTCCATCGAAGTCGAAAACAAAGTATCCAATCAAGCTGAAGTCGCCCACCTGTGTATACTTAAGTCCAAAGTCTTGAGTTCCCTTCAAGAACTTTAGAACTCTTTTCACAGCAGACCAATGTCCCTCACAATGCTTCTGCATAAACCTGGAGAGGATTCCAAAATCAATGAAATGTCTGGTCTGGTAGTTGAGACTTCCTACAAGTTGTCTATACTTTATTGCATCCTCAAATTCGTTTCCTTCAGTGGATGTGAGCTTTAAGTTTTGTTCCAATGTAGTCAAAGGATTGCACTTAACCATGCCAAACTTGTTCAATAGATCTACAATGTACTTCTTCTGAGAGAGGAATATAAACTTCAAATGTCGAGTTACTTCAATACCAAGATAGTAGTAAACATACCCCAAGTATGTCATTTCAAAACCTCTCCTCAATTCCTTCTTTATGGATGCAATATAGCTCTCATTGTTTCCTGTCATCAAAAGATCATCTACATACACCATAAGATATACAATTATTTTTCCAACTTTCTTGATAGACAAATTTGCATCATCAAGATCATAATGTTTGAAGTTGAGTTTCAGAAGATGCTCTCTTAACTTCTCGTACCAGGCTCGCGGTGCTTGCTGGAGGCCAAAAAAGGATTTTACAAGCTTGCATACTTTGTGTTCTTGACCCTTCACAAGAAATCCTTCTCGATGGGACATAAAAACATTATGTTTCAGATCTCCATTCAAGAAAGCAGTTTTTACATCCATTTAATGGACTTTCCAACTGTTCTGAGCAGCCAAGGTAAAGAGTGTCCAAATGGTAGCCCATTTTGTTTTGGGGGAAAAAGTATCCTCATAGTCGACCCCTTCCTTCTGTGTAAAACCATTTGCTACAAGCATGTCTTTGTGCTCGTCAAGTGAGCCATCAGCTTTATACTTGTTCTTGTAAACCCACTTGCAGCCTATTGGTTTGGTTCCCAATGGATGATCAACCAGCTTCCAAGTGCCATTTTTTATCAAGGCATCATACTCCTTTTGCTTCACTTCTTTCCATTCATCATGAGAAGCGACTTCTTTGAAGGAAGTTGGTTCAAAATTTGAAGATAGATTCAATTCACAGTCATAAGAAACATCCATATCAACAGGTGAATCAAAATTGTCTACATCACCTCCATTTTCCCTGGTTGAATTTCTTGTTCTTGTCTTTCCAACCTCATCAGGATGAACATTTTCAAGTGTATTTATCATCCATTTTGGAGGACCTTTCTGAGATGTCCCAGGCTGCTCAGTTGACTGAGTTGGGACTGAATCAAGATTGATTCTCCCAATTCTGTCAATCACATCACTCAAATTGTCATCAATGGTTGGAGCTTCATGTGGGGGAGAAAGTGCTTCAGAAGAAGATTCCATAAATTAATCCTATATAGGAATCCCCCGTTCAAGATTTGGAATCCCATTATCAAATTCTTAAAAGGATTGTCGGGACACAGAATATTAAAAACAATAATACAACGTATGGGCAGCGTGGTATGGCAACGTCTATATAACTTGGCCTGCGTTATATCAAAAAACACATATATCAAACTAGAGTTATATTATATCAAAAACACATGTATTAGACCGGAGGTATCATTCAACAGCGTGGACCAAAATACGTATTGGGAGCATATTTGTAATATATTCAACATATGACAGTTACGATACTTGGTATCATTCAATGTGGTATTCTATTGAAACGCAGTGGATTTGTTGACCAATGTATGGTGGTAGTCTAACGTTATACCAAGCGCTATATGAATATTATGCAATGGATACCATGTCAAGCCAACGACCAATTAAAAAACACAACCAATTGGAAAGTTATATATGGGAGTCGTGAGGAGTGGACTATGGTATGGCGGTATCGCAAGACGGAGTCGGGTGTATGGGATGCAACGCAAACACAGTAAATATGCGTAGTGGGGAGAGAGGCGTTATATATGACAAAGGGAGGTGGATAATATTATATGGAGGTAGTTTCTATAAACCAGTGTTTAGAGTCACACAGTACTAAATACCAAATAAGCAATGTGAAAATTGATTTCAGGCACGCATTATATATCAACAAAAAAATGGTCGTAGAGCATGTAATGGACAGGAGTAATGGGATGGGGAGAGGGGTGTTCGTATAACTGTGATTTAATATGGACAACAGAGGTATTCAACATATAACCAGCCAGCGTGGATGGGTTCAACAGTGGTGATAGGCAACATAACAATAGCAACGTAACAAGATTATGAGAGGCATAAAATATGGGAGCAGAGATATGCATTAAACCACAGCGTAAAACATAATACAATACCATAGAATATGCACTCACTGCACCACAACAGAGTTAACAACTTCAATGCGCCACAACACCTACAAGCAGCATGATCCTCCAACAACCTTCAGATAATGAAGCAATGGCAAAGGTGTAAGTTCTGCAAAATGGGCAGAACATAGGCAGGAGGGAGTTACAAGGGTAGAGAGGGAAGCCAAAAATGGAGTTGTCTTTGATACCATGTCAGACCAGGAGGTAACTCCTCAAAATGAATTGTGTTTGTGCATTAAGTTTGATCATAGATATATACATGGAGGGAGAGACTCTTAGGCGTCATCTCCGATATCTCTTCATATTCTAACTTTCCTTATTTTCTATTTACATTATTTTACATATTCACCCAATCCCAATGATTAGGAGTCAACAATACCTTAGGTTAAAGGGACTGAGATCTAGACGAACTAATCTATTATAAACGGTGCAGACACACAACAAAAATCAGAGGTGACAAATGTTACAAAGGATAGGTATGAATCTCCAAAACCTATGGTACTCAAGGGGATCCTAAGGGGGAAAGACAAAAACCAAACTCTAAAGGGAGAAAATGTGAAATCAACCTATCCACAAGTGTTGTAAAGTAATGGATCAGACTCTGAAAATCAGCGGTTGAAAATGCTAAAACCCTAGACTCCTCACCCAGCCAATCTCTTCCTAACAATGTGGAGGTGTACTCTAAAACCTAGGGGGATTTTTCCTTCCTCAAAGAGAAAAACTAAGAGAATTTAGGCCTAGGGGAGACTAAAACAAAGAAAATAAACCCTTCCCAATCTACACACAACACTCTCGGCAAGTCTGAAAAAAATTCTAAAAAAATCTCAGAAAATTTTTCAAAACGCGGGTACTAGCTTGGAAACAGTGGAAAACGCGGTTATTAGGCCAAGAAGTGCGCTATGGAATGCAGATCTGGGGTTGAAAAGAGTGTTTTTCTCTCGGGACTCTCGGTCAGCAGATCTCGCATAAATTTTGTCATCTCCTGCTCAATTGGTACCTGAGACCTACGGAAGAACCAGAAAATCACCATAATCTGAAAATTTGACTAAAAAGAAAGAAAACTATAAATATAAATTGAGAGGCTATAAATAGTTGTAGAAAACTCTGAAATTTACTGAAACTCTAGTCACCCAAGAACTAAATTATTACACCAGTGGAGTCACCATTTGTTAGTGTGAAATTTCTTGGAAGGTGTACCAAAAACATTCCGCTTAAATCACTAGGTGACATGTGACCCTAACAACAATTTGTGGTTGCTTACGCTTCAGATCTACAATAAAACTAGAAAAACCTGCAACAAAACAACATATACAATCCAAAACAACAAACAACAATGTAAATATCTAATGTAATAACCCAAATTGAAATAACTTTAAAATGAATAAATATTTTATTGATAACACCTCATGAAGGAGATCTACAAAAAGGGTCTGCAAACCCCCCTCTATGGGATGGGTCCTTTGATGTCCTTGATGCTTTAGTAATCGATTCTCTCTCTCTCTCAATGTGTGAAGACCCAAAACAATGTGGAGAAAAGAGACGATAATGGTGACGATGATAATGATCATGGTGAAGAATGCATGCAAAAACCCTCATATTTATAGCAAATTATTGAGCTAATCTCGAAAATGGAGAATAATAAAATAATATTGACCAAATCAAGATTTAATCGTTAGGAATACTTTATTATATTTGTTGGAAAGGGGAAAGATATTCAAAATGGTCAAATATCTTTATTTAGAAATAATTAACAAATAAAATGATTTATTAATTATTTCGGGAGGATTAAGAATGGTGTGACATTGAAATAATTATTTAGTGATTTAACAATTATTCCAATAAAGAGTTAAGGAATAATAAATAAATAGTGATTTATTTAATTATTCTTAGGGGATTTAGTCAAATGTGACAAGGAATAATTATCAAACAATGATTTAATAATTATTCCTAGAGAAAATGAAATAAACAATTATTTATCTAATTATTCTCATGGGTTTTTTTTAATTTTAATCAGAAAATAATTTAATAAAAATGGTTTACTATATTATTTCCCATGGTGAAAATGATTTTACTATGGTAAAATTAATCCTACATGGTGTATTTCGATCCACCTAGTTAGAAATGGATAGGTGTTCATTTTTTGGTGATAACAACAGCTCTTGGTCCCAAAGCCGTTTTGCCAGTAAATTGCGAATGACCCGGAGCTCATCACCAATTCTTCGTCTCTCGGTGGCTTCTAAGATGGAAACCCTATGTCTGACATGTTCAGGAATGTTAGGGTTGAAGAGAACCAGGTGGTCCTCACACCATGGAGAGTTGGGCGGGTGTCCTCTGCCCCTACCGCCACGATGAACATAACCATGTTCTCTCACCATGGCAGCATGTTGGAATGCAAAGATGCTATGGATATGGCTTTGGATGACAACAATAATGGGAACATCTTAAGTCCAACTACTTTGCGCTTCAAAGGGTTGCGAGGAGGAATGAGGAATATGGTGACGGAGTAGAGGAATTAACATGGCAGCGAGCATTAAGGTTCACGTGAGGCCAGACAAGGGAGTTCACATTGAAAGGGTTTGAATGAGGAGAGCATGATTAATCATCTAAGCATATGATCTACTCGCACACTTATGATAAGGTGGAGCTCTGTCACATGGTTGCCAATTTTTGGTGGTAGTCATGTCGATATTGATTGGATTAATGAGCTACAAATGGAAAGTGAACACCGAGCTCCAAGTTATATGTATTGAAGTATTATTAATGTTACATAGATATATAAAAATATTAACTTTAGAATATTACTTTTATTATTATTATTTTTAACTTTGCAAAAAAAATGAAAATTTCATTACAAAAAAACATTGGAAAGAAAAACAAAAAACACAAACTTGTAAAACACTTTAAAACAAACATCTCAGGAAGGGAAAAGTGGTTAAATAACCAACATTTTAAAAAATGTGCACATCTTTAAGACATAAGAAAATTTATAAGTGTCAAAAATATGTGCCCCACCAAAAAAGTTGATGTTGCATCAACGCTTTTCAAAATCAGCATGAAAATCACCCACATTTTAAAAAAAGTGTCCATACTCAATACATAAGAAAATTTAAAGTGTTAAAAATATGCCCCCCCAAAAAGGGTCGATGTTTCATCAACTCTTTTCAAAATTGACATGAAAATCACTAACATTTAAAAAAAAAAGGCTATACTTAATACATAAGAAAATTTAAAGTTTCAAAAATATGCTTCTCCAAAAAATGGTTGATGTTGCATCAACACTTTTCAAAATCGGCATGAAAAGCATGATTTGATGTGACCTCTAAGAAAACTAGAACTCGGTACAATTCTCGTGAAGTAGTAACTTTATTAACACAAAGATCACACTTTTGAACTATATGAGATTATAGTTTTGGGATAATACAACACAAATATTGAATCCAACTATGGAGATATCAGAAGATTGGAAATAAAATTATGTTCAATTTTACCAATAGAGAGACAAATATTCACAGGAAAATTTTCTACGATCAGAATACATACTGGCATCAAAATGGTGTTTCAGGTTGTGAAACAATCTTTCCTTAGTGCTGACAATTCCCTATAATGTTGGAGTTATTGACTATCCAATTGAAGGAAGTTGACAATTCCCTAGGGGAGTGATGGCAATTTCCTTCAACACAATTTTGTTGCAGGTTTGTTAAAATGTAACTGGGATTCATCTGATTTGAGGCTATGTTGTCGAGAGGAAATCACCATTCATATGTGGTTTGGTGGCAAAGTGAATGGTTGGAGATTGCTTGAAGATACAGAAGAGAGATCAAATTTGATGGTGCACACAGTTGGCAAGATGCACAATGAATGTCGAATATCACGTCTAATCCTCCACACCTCCAAAACAAAAAGTTATGACATGTAGATCCATACTCCATCAGCCATATACATTTTCCATCCACACCGTCACTTTTTTCATCATGTGAATCATCCCATCCATAATCTGATATACCATGGGAATAATCTTTATCTTTGGTAAATGGTGGAGTATACTCCCACCTGTATCTTACATGGAACCATGAAATAATAAGATTGAATTATGTTATATTATTATTTGAGGTAGTCTAATCTTTTTTTGTTTTTTTGTTTTTTTTTAAGAAATTTTGATATATGTTTTGGTTTCCTCATGGAAATTTAGTTATAAATTTGTTAAATGTAATTTTTAATACATTAATGGATTCAGGGCCAAATTTTGAGCACTTGAATTATGCAAATTTCTTAGGTCAAACTTGGGATTCCAACAAATTTATGGGAGATTTTGAGCAAAATTGATCAACCAAAACTTATATTAGTTAGTAGTGATATTTATGACAAAGACTATGATAAAATTTGTCCAATAAAGAGCTAAAAATCACCTGATTGTACTACCAATTTTGAAATAATTTCATCAAAATTCAATTTTTTATCGTGATATTATTTTCAAAGATGAGAAATTCAATGGTTAGTTTATATTGATTTTTTTTTCTTATTTAAAAAAAGTTATGCTCTTAAAATAAAAAAGAATTTATCAGTGGTCTCTAAAGGGTGGATTTTTATTCTTGTGAAATGTTTGTAAGCGTCAAGCAAAATCTATTTCCTTATATTTAAGGAAGATAAGTTCTTAATGAAACAAAAGTATTTTTAAGTCTAAATCCAAGATTAAAAGAAAGTTAATATTGTCTATGGTCAATCTTTAAACCATACTACAATAAAATTATAAACTTTTTAACAATATTCAATGTTAATTAATATTTAAAACTAAAAAAATAAAAAATAAAATTGTTTTTGTAAATTCAAAATTTTATTATAATTATGAGAAAAGTTCACTAAGATAAATGATTATGTTTGCTACAAGAATAAGAGAATAGATTTTTGTAATTTCAAATTTGTATTATAATTATAAGAAAAGTTCACACCGAGAATGAAATGATTATGCTTGCTACAAGAATAAGAGGTTATTTTTTGGACTCCATCAAACTTAAGAAGAGATTTTTTTTTCAAAGAAAACAAAACAACATTTTTCTATTAATCAAAAAGTGTTTACATCGTCCACTTGGTCTTGAATAGACGATGATCGGTTGCTCTGTAAAGGCACTTCTTGATGTGAAGTCACCGGTTCAATTCCCCACCCCGATCGAGGTGATATATAGGACATGATGAAGATGCAGTCCCACCAGGTTTACAGAAAAAAGTGTTTACATTAGCTTATAATAGTTATCAATATAATGACATATTGTTCAAAATATGTAAATTTTCCCTTGACCAAATCTCTCTAGTAAAATTGCAATTTAAAAAATAAATGATTTACCTATTCTTCCTCTTCAAAACAGAGGGAGCACATACCTGGGCCACCGGAGCCTCTCTTACATAGATTGTCCCATGTAAAGACCTTATTCCTAACTAACAGGCATCCAAATATTTCCATCTTAAGTGGTTGGTTCCAATTCCACATAATCTTACACCACCACCTTCCATCTCTCAAAACGTTGTGTAGTGATATGGTTCTATAGGCTTCTCTTGTTGTAATATTTCCAACCCCAGACTAACCCCCCCAAAATAGCTTGTAAGGAGCTTCATTTAAAATGCTCCCATCCTGATTAAGATCCAAAATAAACAAAGACCGCTATAGTGCCAAATCCCCATCGAGTCTCAAATTTGTAGTCAGCATCCATGCTGGACGAAATGTGTGACTCACATTATCTTTTGAGATTTTATTTAAGAAAAAAATACCTTTGTCTCTCAAATATCTAATCAATAGTGGTAAAATATTCTAGTTTCCAATGTTACCAATGAATGCCTCTTCCCCGATCTTCATACTATTGCTAAAACCGATCCTCCATTGAATGTTCCTCATTATCGAAGATTTAACTCTGAGAAAAATCCTCCAAATATAAGAGGCTCCACTATTTCTAAGTGAGGCGACTTAGATCATATCAAGAATATCTACCCCTTTTAAGTATTTGTCAGAAATGACCAAATGCCAAGCACCCTCATTGAATATGATCTTCCAAATTGTCTTTTTTTCCAGTGCCCAACTGAACCACTCCAAGTTTTTTAAGCTCCATCCTCCCTCCACCTTCGGCCTAGTTATGTCTTTGATTTTTGCCATTTTAATTTTTTTATGATCCTTTCTGCTAAACCAAATGAAGTTAGCTATAATTGAGTTAATCTTGTTGATTGTTGCCTTGGGAATTTTTGTTATGAAACCAGCTCAAGAAAAGATAGAAAAGATAGATCAATGCCTTAGAATTCAGCCTCTTCGAGGGGGCAACCTCCTTTACATTACATAAATGAACAATTCTTGGATGATTCAAACGACAAAACCTCCTTTCTATATATAGGAGTCTAAGGAGTCACAATATAACCTAGCCGACCTAACAATAATAATATAAAGCCACAAAAATAACAATAGAGGGATTCTATGGGGCACAGTAATAACAATATGGGAATAATAGGGGCACAACAATATTAATAAGGGATGCAACTACAATAGTAATGGGGTAATCACTAGTATTATAGGGACCCAACATGCCCCTCTCCTTCAAAAATGTGTTGTCCTCAACGCTTGAGTAGTTCTGGATGCTTCTGTATAAAATTCTCATCCTCCCATGTGGAATCTTCAGCGGATAAGTTCTTCCACTTGATAAGATACTCCGAAATTGATCGATTTCGTAGCTGTCGAGTTCTTGTTTCTGTGACTGCTTCCGGTTCCAATATAATTTTTCCTTCCTCGTCAAGTTCTGGCAATATTGTTTGAACTGGGAGCTTGTCGCCTATAACCTTCTTTAAACATGAAACATGGAAAACTGGGTGCAATCGAGAAGCTGCAGGAAGCTCCAATTTGTATGCCATAGTACCAATCTTTTGCAACACCTTGTACGGACCATAATACTTTGGTGATAATTTATTATCCTTCTTAGCTTGCTTGAGGGACATTTGCTTATATGGTTGTAGCCGTAGGAATACCCAATCACCTACATCAAAACTTCTTTCGCTGCGATGTTGATCTGCCTGTTGTTTCATTCTATTTTGTGCCAACACGAGGTTATCCTTTAAGAGTTGGAGGACTTGATGTTCGATGTGATGTTCCACTCCTTGAACCTTAGAATTTTCTCTTAAATATGATGTGATGGATGGTGGCTGATATCCATAAAGTGCCATAAATGGGGTCATTTTTGTTGCTGTATGGAAGGAAGTGTTATACCACCATTCAGCCAGAGGCAACCATTTGACCCATTGTGTCTGTTTATCAGATACAAAGCAACGAAGATATCCTTCCAAACATTTGTTTACTATCTCAGTTTGCCCATCAGATTGAGGATGATAAGATGAGCTATGAGCTAACTGAGTACCAAGACAAGAAAATAATTCTGTCCAAAAATTTCCAGTGAAAATGGGATCTCTGTCACTTACAATAATCTTTGGGTTTCCATGTAGCTTTTGAATTGTTTCCATAAATGCAGTAGAAACTGTACTGGCTTTAAATGGATGTGATAATGCACAAAAGTGTGCATACTTGGTAAGTCTGTCAACTACCACCATGATGACACTCTTTCCCTCAGACTTGGGTAAACCTGTGATAAAATCCATTGAAACCTCCTCCCAACGTTGGCTTGGAATGGATAAAGGTTGTAATAGACCCGGTGTCTTAATTGTTTCAACTTTATTTTGTTGGCAAACCAAACATTCCGCCACAAACTTTTGAATATCTGATTTAAGGCCATCCAAAAAAAATTCCTTCTTAACCCTGTGGTAAGTTTTTAAAAATCCTGAGTGCCCTCCTAAGGGAGAAGTGTGCAATTCCATAAGAATCTTTTGTTTTAGTTGGGAATTCTTACAGAGGTATAAGCGATCTTTGTACCATAACGAATCATTTTGCCAGCTAAATGTATCAGACGTACTGGAATCTTGTTGTAACTTTCGAATAAGTGCCCACACTTCTTCGTCATTCTTCCATTCCTCCCTTGCTTCGTTTATCCAATCTGGTTGGATAATAGAAATGGCGCACAACAATGCTTCCACATCCTCATCCTTTCTTGAGAGTGCATCTGCCACCACATTTTGCTTCCCTTTTTTGTAGATGATTTCAAAGTCATAACCCAACATCTTTGTGACCCACTTTTGTTGCTCTTCAGAGGATAATCTTTGTTCTAAAAAGTATTTAAGGCTATCATGATCCGTTTTTACCTTGAAGTGTCTTCCCATTAGGTAGGGTCGCCATTTCTTAAGTGCATGGAGTATTGCCAACATTTCCTTCTCATAAATAGCTTTGTGTAAAAACTTTCCCTTGATTGGACGACTTTCAAAAGCAATGGGTCTTTCATCTTGCATTAAAACAGCACCAATTCCATTTCCTGAAGCATCACATTCCACAATAAAGGTTTTTGTGAAGTCCGGTGTAGCTAAGACCGGTGCTTGGCACATTGCCTCTTTAAGATGTTCGAAGGCCTTTGTTGCTTCTGGAGTCCATGAAAATGCATCTTTCTTCAATAATGTTGTTAGAGGTGCTGCTATTCTCCCATAATTCTTAACAAACTTGCGATAATACCCTGTCAACCCGAGAAATCCTCGCAGATGCTTTATGGATGTGGGGATTTTCCTTAATGGCTTTAATTTTGCTAGGGTCTACCTTAACTCCTTCATGAGATACAATATGACCCAGATATTCCACCTCTTGTACTCCAAAGAAACATTTGGATCTTTTTGCATATAATTGTTTCTCCTCCAATAGTTGTAGCACCCTGTCAACATGTTCAACATGATCCTTCCAAGACTTGCTGTAGATTAGTATATCATCAAAAAATACTAACACAAATTTTCTAAGGAATGGTTTGAAAATGGAATTCATCAAACCTTGAAATGTTGAAGGTGCATTGGTAAGGCCAAAAGGCATGACCAAAAATTCATAATGACCCTCATGAGTTCTAAATGTTGTTTTGAAATGTCTTCAGTCTTCATTCTGATTTGATGATATCCTGAACGAAGATCCAACTTGGTGAAGTAAATTGATCCATGCAATTCATCCAGTAATTCATCAATGACAGGAATGGGAAACTTATCTTTAATAGTGAGCTTGTTGAGCTCCCTATAATCCGGACACATGCACCATGATCTTGTGCACTAATACTACTGGAGCAGAGAAAGAACTTTGACTCGGTTGAATTATACCAGCCTCTAGCATTTCTGCAACCATACGTTCAATTTCACTCTTTTGGGCATAGGGATATCTGTACGGCCTGATGTTTGGAGGAACACTTCCTGGAATCAGATGAATAGCATGATCATGATCACGAATAGGTGGGAGACCTTTGGGAGTCTCAAATACCTTGGAATGATTGTCCATGACTTTTTGGAGATCTGGAGAAATAGATGATTCCAATGTGGAAACATCTAGCGAACATAATTGTGCAATTACACCTCTTTGTTCCTTTTTTAGAAGCTTTGTCATACCGTTAGAGCTGATTATCTTTCCCGGTTTCCCTGCAATACCCCTTAATTCAACTTCCTTTCCTTCCACAGAAAATTTCATGAAAAGTTCTTGAAAATTAAAAGCTATTGTACCCAAGGATTGTAGCCATTGGACTCCTAGTACAACATCAGCACCTCCCATTGGAATGGAAAGCATTGGGCTAGTCAATACATATTCTCCCATGGATAGCTTGATATTATGGCACTTTCCAGAGCAATTTATTGTTCCTCCATTTGCAACCATCACTTGACACTCTGGTGCTGGATATAAGAAGCAATTCAATTCTTTTGCTACCTTACAATGAATAAAATTGTGGGTACTTCCTGAATCAATCAACACTATTACCTTTTTTTTCTTGATTTGTCCTTCTATCTTGATGGTTTGAGGAGTGGTAATTCCTGCCAATGCATTACAAGATATGGTCGGATTCATTTCTTCTTTATCTAGGCTTTGTTCCTGGAGTATATCCTCTTCTTTTGACCTTTCTTGCTCCTTTTCTTCTTCCTCTTCACAATCTATGTAGAATAATTTCTTCTCAGCACACTTATGACCTTTAGTGTATTTGCTATCACAACTGTAACAAAGCCCTTTTGCTCTTTTTTCTTCCAATTGTTGTGGTGTCAACCTTATAGGTTGTGGAAGACTAGGGGCAACAACACTTCCATCTTTATAGTTGTGAGTGGTATGCTTCCTGGTTGCCATAATTTTGCTTTCCATTTTTCTTGCTAACCTGAATGCCTTCTCTAATGAATCAGGTTCCCAAAGGCGAACATCATGTTGGATATTATCCTTTAAAGTCCCTATGAACACATCAATCCTATGCTCCTCTGGAATATTTTTTACCCTTATGTTCAATTTTTGGAACTCCTCAATGTGCTCCATTATTGAACCCTTTTGTTTGAGACTTATCAATTGGCTAAAAAAAGTGTTGCTTTTTGTATCCTCATAATGTGCTGTCAATTCTTCCGTAAAAATTGCCCAAGTGATAATTTTTTTACGAGAGCAAAGCCATTGATACCATACAAACTGATTTGGTTCCAAATATAAAGTTGCAATACGTACCTTTTGTGTGTTTTGCACATTATTGAGATCGAAAAATTGCTCCATCTGTAATATCCATGTTGCGGGATCCTTGCCATCAAACTTCCTCATATCGATTTTTGGAATATGGTGGGTCTTTGATCCCACATTAGAGTCTATGAAATCATGATTAACATTTCTTTTGTTCGCATCATGAGTTTCCTTTACTACCTTTTCACCATTAGTAAGTATTTCTTGTAGAAAAATTGTCAAATCTGTCTTCAAATCTTCCATGTCTGTCTTCAAATCTGCCATGTCTCTCTTCAAATCTGTCTTCAAATCTATCTTCAAATCGTCCATCTTAGCTTCCACATCCTTTATCTTAGATTCCACGCCATTTATCTTAGCTTCTGTTAGCTTTTGTGAGAGTGACATTTGTTGCACTTGTTCTTGTAATTTTGATATATCATGTAACATTTCTTCCTCTTCTTCATGAGTCATGCTAGAGCTTTCAGGTTGCTTACTAGGTGTTTGCATTTTCTTTCCTCGGGGCATCAGTTACCAATAATAATGCTCTACTATGCCCTTTGAATTCCTTCAAAATAAATTTTCAAACCAATCTTAAGCAAAAATTTAAAAGAATCTACACACCTTTTTTCACTTTGTAGGAGCTCGATATTGCCTCTGATGTATCTCTGTACTTTCGGATCATCCAGTTCTGAAATTGCAACCTACAGTAGCCCTCTGTGTCCTCTTTCCAATGCCACCAGTCTGATCCAAATTGGATTCTCCAAGGAAGAGTTATGCGAAATCTCCCACAGTGACCTGATTATAGACTAGTTCAGTAGAGCGAACTTGTACGACGTGCCACGAGTCACTGTTTCGACCTTTGGCTCTAAAAAATATATACAAGAAACTACAGTCCGTCCTCTTTCTATACCTTCTTACGAAATTTCAATCCGATGCTCAGAGAGAAAGTTATGACGATTTTCCCTAGGTCACCTGTTTGGAATGTAATTCAGGAGTCTGCAAAAAGACCAACTTCCTCAGATCATATCTTCACAAATATAGTGCAAAAAGCTCTGAAATTCGGACCCGAGGTTCAGCGCGATTTCTTCTCAAATGGGTTTTTTTTAAGCTTCTGAAACGTCACAAAAAAAAAAAAAAAAAAAAAAATTATAGCGAAAATGCCACGATGACCTATTTGGAGCATCGAAACCCTAGAATCCAAAGCTCTGATACCAAATGTTATGAAATCGGCTCAAGAAAAGATAGATCAATGCCTTAGAATTCAGCCTCTTCGAGGGGGCAACCTCCTTTACATTACATAATTGAACAATTCTTGGATGATTCAAATGACAAAACCTCCTTTCTATATATAGGAGTCTAAGGAGTCACAATATAACCCAGCCGACCTAACAATAATAATATAAAGCCACAAAAATAACAATAGAGGGATTCTATGGGGCACAGTAATAACAATATGGGGATAATAGGGGCACAACAATATTAATAAGGGATGCAACTACAATAGTAATGGGGTAATCACTAGTATTATAGGGACCCAACAATTTTGGTTATGTGCAGCTAGTAGATAGGTAAATTCTAAAGGAATTCCTAAGCCAAATAAAGTTTGCCACCCCTAGATAACCATCTCCATCTCCATCTCCATAATTTCTTTTCAAAATAGGATATTAACCGTTTCCAATCCTTTATCCGATAACCTATTTCCTTCAGGAAGAAACCAAGTTAAGAAAATGTCACAGAAGGAGGCAAGACTCTCATGCTGAACATTGTTGGAGAATGTAGTAGGGAAACTATTAATTCAATTATCCTTAATCTTAATAATTGCTTCTGAATTTTATTTATCTTCTTATGTTTATTTATTAGATATTTTCATCAAACAATTTTCGAGAGCAAAAACAATAGAGACAATGGACACAGGAAGTAGGCTCCAAGCCAGGGCAAAACCCCTCGAAGGGGAAAACCCAAAAAGAATCTCTTCTCTTCTTATAGAATCTACTTCAAATTAGAAAACCAAGATCCAAAACCCTAGAGAAAGTCCTCCTCCAAGCACTAAGTCAACCCTCCAAAGAATCCTTTGTAATTAGTCAAAATCTTCCAAAGTCAACAAGAGTCAACTTTCTTTAAATCAGCCCTAATCCAACTCTCGGCCCTGCAACTTGGATCTACAACTCGACCTGTAATACTTCGGCCTTGCAATAACCCTAGTACCACACGTGTGAGTAAATGAGGTCAGATTTTAGGTCTCCTTCCTTCGTTCTAGCTTGCTTCTTCTTTTGGAGATTGTAGGCTCTAATTCTTGTCCTTCCTACAAAAAAATTTCGGACCGGCAATTAGGTTTGTAATTTTGGCCTTGCAACAGCACTGGATTCCATAGATCCTTTACACATGTGAGAATATGGCCCAAAAAAAAAAAAAAATCTTGTTCTTCTTGACTTCTTTTTGTTTCCTTGACCTTCACGCTTGCTTCCTTGATGTTTCTTGCTTCAGATCGAACTTCTTGCTTGAGATGATCAAATTAATAATGAAGGATGTCGAAGTTTCTTGTATATACATATCCTTTTCATGAGGTCGAATACCCCTTTCTAAGTTGACTTGTCACTACTAGGGTCAACTTATGCTTGGAGGCTTATAGGACTTTCTAGACTCAAAATCAATATCTTTTACATGTTACAACTTGACCAATAAGGTCTTATACAATTGAAAAGGACTCTATTGACACAAGAAAAATATTCTTTTGACATGACAAACCCTAGAAGCATGAAGAATGTTCTTAACCTAGACTCATGAAACCTATTACCTTACTAAAAATGTGAATGAGATTATAGTAAATTCTCCATTCCTGAATGAGAGCATGACAAAAAATAAGAACATCATCGACAAAAAAGAGATGTGCGAGAGAGTTATTTCAAGAAACCTATATGCTCAATGCGTTGTCATTGGTTTCTCCTCCTTAATCATATAGCTTAAACTTTCTATAACAATGAGGAACATGAGAGGGGAAAGAGAGAAGCCTTGTCTTAGTCCGTTGAAAACCTTAAAAAAATATGTGGGAATTCCATTTACAATGACAGCGAAATGTACAAAATTTATACAAGCCATGATCCACTCAACCACTTCATATGAAAGACCCATTTTGTGGAGTGCTAACCTTAATAAATTTCAGTAAGGATGCAAAAATAAAGGTAAGAAAACAATGCAAAATTAGATTTGCTACCAATGTTGATTTTATTGATGAAGTAGAAATGGATATAGTTTCACTTAATTCATGTGAAGTAGTGCCTGGAAGTCCCTATATGTATATATGGAATTCAATCTTCATGTGGAGAGACAACCAATATTGCCTCATCAAGATGGAAAATCCTTCACCATCAATGCACAGAAGGGCAAGTCAAAAATTTCGCCAGTAAGTTCCAACCAAGCCAAGAACCTAATTAGTTCTAGTAAGAAGCATGTTTTACTATTTTTAAGAGAAAATAAGTATGTAGAAGAGTCAGTGAGAGAAAAATCATCCCTAAAGAGGTGTACTAAGAAACATAAACAAAAACTGGAAGAGTTACTATAGGCATATGGGTATGTGTTCACAGAGCCTAAAGTGTTACCATCCAAGAGGGAAGTGAAGCACGATATTAGCTATTGTTGGACTCCCCATTTCCAGACATTGGGTTGTACAGAAAATTTGTTATAGAAGCAAGTGATGTGAAGAAGCAGTTGCAACAACTACTTTGACAATGTTTCATTTGACTAAGTACCTCACCATGTGGGTCAACCATCATCATTGTGCCAAAGAAGGATGGAACTTGGTAGATGTGTGTTAATTATAGAGTGTTAAACAAAATTATGCTTAAGAACAAGTACCCCCTACCTAAGATAGATTATTTGTTGGATGAGTTGTAGCAAGCCAAATATTTCAGCAAACTGGACTTAAAATTAGAATATCACTAGGTGCAAGTAAGAGAAAAAACTTGGAAGACTGTTTTCAAAACCAAGCATGGTTTGTATGAATGATTAGTCATGCAATTTGGCCCATGCATTTAGCTACATTTATGAGGTTGATGAATCATTTATTGTGCCCTTTTATAGATTCATTTGTTATTGTCTATTTAGATGACATCTAGCATATAATGCTACCTGGGAGGAGCGCATCTCACATTTGGTGCATGTTCTAACGACATCAAAGAAGCACTAGTTGCTGGAAAATATCAATAAGTGTGAGTCTACACAATAATCTTTGGTGTATATGATAGGTGGAGGAGAGCTGAAGATAGATCTTGCTAAGATGGAGGCCATCATGAAGTGGTTGGTTCCTACTAATGTTTTTGAGCCTAGGAGTTTCGTTGGGGAAGCACAGTATCTGAGGAAATTCATAGCCTCGTTTTTAGCAATAGAAACACCACTCCACATTGTAACAACAAGTGACAAGAGTTTCAAGTGGGGGAAGGGTTAGAAAAGAGTGTTTGAGAAGTTATAGAAGAAGATAAGTCTAGCACTAGTTTTGGTATTACCAAACTTGTAGCAGTCCTTTGAAGTGGAGACAGATGCAATGTAGGGAGAATGGCTTGTATGCTACCATTCTAAAGTATTTCATGGGGCTATTCTCAACTACCTTGTCCACGACAAGGAACTCTATGCCTTGATGTGAGATGTGAAGAAGTGAAAACACTATCTGATGGGAAAGGAGATATTAATCAACACAAATCACCAACCACTACAATACCTGCAGGCCTAGAGTAAGCTACAATAGACCAAGCATTACAAGTGGATGGGGTCTCTACAATGGTTTCATTTAGTGATCAAGTATAAGAAGGAAAACACAAACAAGTTGGTTAACATGCTTTTAAGGGCCACCCATATCAAAGATCACAACTTTAGGAACTCTGATGCACATGGAACCATTCACTCGTGATGCACACACAGAGGCATATTTGGAGGATGAGGACTTCAAAAATGTGTTTTAGTAGCTGCAGAGCCAAATTCATGTGCACAGTTGTGACAACACGGTTGACTACCATTTGTGGGATGGATTACTCTATAGGTTGGATAAGTTATGTGTTCCTAAAAGTGGGCAACTACAACTGATTAGAGAGGCTCACACCTCCAAGGTTGCAAGGCACTTTAGTGTAGGGAAGACACTGGGAAACATGCAGAGATATGTGTATTGAACCCAAGAGATAGGAATAGGTAGCTAGCTTCATAAGAAGATGCATGCTTTATTGTACCAACAAACCTACTAATAGCAAAGAGGGTCTATAGCATCCCTTACCTCTACCCATTTGTCCTTGGGAAAGCATCTCCATGGACTTTGGGGAGGTTTACCAACAACCAAGACAAGACATGACTACCTGTTAGTGGTAGTTGATAGGTCCAACAAGATGTGTGTTATGATGTCCTGTAAAAAGACCATTAGTGAGTAAGAGGTAGCAAACTTATTCTTTGGACAAGTTTGGTTGCACTTTGGGATACCAAGGAGCATCCTTTCAATCAGGAACATAAAATTTCCCAATGCATTTTGGACTCCATTGTAGGAGAAGATGGACACGAAGTTGAAGAGGTCTACACATTCCATCCACAAACAGACGGGCAAAAATAAGTAGTCAATATGACTTTTGTGTAGTTTTTGAGGCATTACAATTCAAAGCATTCAAAGGCCTGGGATGATAAATTGTTGAGAAGATAAGGAAGATCCATCTACAGGTACAAGAGACATTGCATAATTCACGGGAAAAATACAAGGCCAAGCATGATCAACACAAAATTGAGAGGTCGTTCAATTTGGAATACAAAGTATGGTAATAGTCGAACAAGGAGAGACTACAGGGTCCTAGTAAGAAAATCAAGGCTTTGCAATATCGTCACTTTGAGGTATTGGAAAAGGTGGGAGATAATGCATATTGACTCAGTCTACCCCAATACACGTGCATTTACTCAGTGGTGAATACAGATAACATGAAACTCTATGGGCCTTCCATGCTAGACCAGGAAGAGGAGAAGGTCCTCCCTTCTGTAAAGGATTTGGAACCATATGCTTAAGTAGAGTCGACAAAAGATATACTTTTATAGAACTACAATATAGGGGCAACATGACATTTGGTAGATTAGATTGAAAGAACAACTTCTAGACAAAACTAAATGGTACACCGAAGAGGAGGTGGAGGAAAATTTTCATCACCTCATTTAGTAGAAACTTTTGGGAACCATAAACCTCCCAAAATGGGGAGTTGTGATCCAAACAGGATAATTATATTATATGTCATACATCTTGAAGATTTTGTACTAGAAAAAGTGGAGGAATCAGCTCAAGTACCATTTTTATCGGCAAAACCAAGTTTGGAAAATTAGGGTCATAAACTTTTTAGGAGTGGATTGAGGCGTTAAACAACAATTTTTTTTTTGGGGGGGAGGGGAGGATGGTAAGACTTTGTTTAATTAATGTGCAACTTCTTAGCTATTCTACACACCAAGACCTTTCCAACAGTGTAAGAATCACCTCAATCGGAGTCCATATGCAAAAGTTATGCCACTTAGAAGTTGACCTTCCTATTTTGACCACTATAATTCGAGAGGATGTCACATCAACCCCCATTATTCATTAAAAAGGGGCAATTGCATGATCATGATGAAGAAGACTTTAGAAGAGTCCATATTGTAACTCTAGTTAAGATATTTTGAGACTAGGAACTAAGTCAAGTTCAATTTAGTCTAGTGTTGTTTCAAATTAAAGTGTGTTTTTAGTATTCTTCTTTAGTGTGCTTTTGTACTTTATGAATTCAATAGTCATTATCATCTCTCACACATGATTGATCCAACAAATCAAACATATCATTGGTATTAAAAACAATTGATGCATGGTTTAACATCTAATTGGTCCATAATCTTTATTTAGAAAGCACAGAAGGTTATTTTTTGATGATCGATCTAAGAGATGTCCATGTAAAATATACACCACATTAATCAATTAACTAAATCTCATGCTTTGTTTTCCTCCTTAAGGATTTCAAACATGTAATTCCCAGTGTCCAACTCTTTAATTTGTGTGTGAATTTTTGTCTTAAGGTGTTTGACCTATGTAGATATACCTTATTTTTGAATGAGCCTCCTTCTTCCATCTTCAAACAAGAAATGTTTTACCATAGAAAGCATTTCTCTATCCAATACTTAAGGATTAGAATTTTTGTTTTTTGAAAATTTGACCCATGCCTTAATAATATCCTTAGGCGGGATATAACCCACAAAATACCCCATAAATTTGTGCTTTTTTCAAATTATCATAAGCTGAATAATATTTACAATCATATCATGAATATCAATAAGAGATTCATTTAGAGGTATTTCATTGTGTCATTTACCACATTCTAAATGAGCTTTTGTGGGGCATTGGAAGGAACCGTGTTGGCCAACTCTTGGATTGATTTCTCCCTCTATAATTTCCAAATTAATAGATATAAGTAGTTGGTATTCATTTAATTTCTCATTTGCACCCCTATGACAAGCACAAAACATTCTAGCCACAAGCCCTTCGCTCTTCACTAAACACCAAAACAATAAATGTCATGGCAGGGCCAATAAAATCAAACCTAATTATAAATCGTATCCAAGTCCATGCATTTGACAAATAGATACATTCACATTAGTCCCTGATAGATCCATCCACATTATTCCTTAACTCTCTTCTACTAACACAAGTGTTGATTAATTGCATAATATGTACATATATTTGTTCAAGTGCCCCCTTCTCTCCCATGTGAAACATGCTATGTGAATATTGCAACGAATAATAGAAACTTGAATATGTTTGCTGTTAAGAAAAAATTCTTTCATATTTTTGTTGCATCGAAGAAGCGATGTGAATTTTACAATCCATTGTCAAATGGATTGTAGTATCCATCCCATTTGTTCATTTACAAAGCTAACGTCAACATATCTCAACCAAATTTAATATGTTATACAAAACCAAAAATATGGTAACAATATATCCAACTTGGGCTAAATAATAATCATTTGTAAATCTAAAAAATAAATAATGTACATACATACATACACACACACACATATATATAATTTAAGGAAATTATTTTTGACAAATTCCTTGTGTTTTTAACCTATAACATCAAAAGTGAGTTGCATCATACCCAACGTTAATTAATTATATCTCAATTTCAAAATATTTGTTATAACTCCAATCTTTTTAACCTTTTAACTCATCAAAATTATGATGATGTATGAATGTTTTTGGTTGTGTATGAAGTGAATTCTTTTGAATAAAAAATGTGGGATTACATCAAAAGTTTCCTAAATCATACCAGTCTCTCACTTGGGAGACCAGACCATAACCAAAATTGCATCCTCCAGAGGGACATAAGAGACAGATAGACACTAACATAACTACATCCAAACGAACCTTTGTTAGAACGTCGGGTTATTTGGTCACAATCATAGTCCACTGCAAAAAGAAAACGATAAGCACAATTTGTCATAAAATCAGGGGTTTGGCTCAGAATCTGAGCCTACTACGGGAATAGGGTATGTTGGGTCTATCGGGGCTCTAACCACTGTTGGAGGAATGCTCAAGCCTCATTAAACTACGGTCTATCATCTCCAACATGCAAGCATAGTGCTTCATGTGTCCATGCATGTAATCTAAGATTTGTAGCAGGTCTCGCCTTGACTCCTGGTTGTCCAATGGTGTGTGCCCCAAGAGGAATTTAATTTTCCAATACAAATGCATTGCTTTCATATACTTATTGTCTCTTCCTCATGCATTCCCCATGTTCGGGGTCCATTCTCACCACTCTGCTCTCACTTCAACATCTTGAAAGGGAGGTTATTTGCAAGGAGGCTTCCCCTTCTGATCTAGCCAATTATTCCTGCACACTTACAAGAATCTGCTCTTTGTACTTAATTCAACTAAGATTCTTTTTTCCACCACGACACTTTGTATAGTGGGGTTAGAACCAAATTCCATTTCTTTCCAACCACTATCAGCTTCCCAGTACGAACTAACCACTGGTTCACTCCACCACTAATTCCACCCGCCTGAGTGAAGATCCTGGTCCAAGATAAGACTCTTTTAACTCCACCTAATCCACCAAGGATAGGGACCCCCTCTATTATTATTCCAATCCCATTAGCAGTTGCTAGAATAGCCCTCAACCCTAGAGAAATATCTCACTAGCACACACAATTTCGCCTCCAAAAGACACACTAGTCAGGCACAACTTTGCCCATTTGCAGAGTGGCAATCAAACCACGGTAGAATTCAATGATAAAGTATAACTCACAACCTACAGAGAATATGAATTCAAACCCATTCCTACTACATCTCTTCCCCTTAGGTAAGATACCATCCCAATTTCTATTTCTACTCCACCCCTGACTTCCCCTCCAACTCAAAATTGAATATATGGTTCATGCAAAAAAATATACAAATACATGTGACAATTAAATTGACTCAACAAATTGCACAATGCCCGTAAATCCTTTCAATTTATACCAGAAGTATACAATTTATGAATAATTGAACCAGGTGAGGTCTTCATGATACCCATCCCTCCCAGAGAAATTCCTTACCAATGCACTTCCCTTCCCTTCCCACACCCACCAGGCATAACTTTGTATATTCACAAGGTGGTTATCCACACCAGGCAGACCACACCAGAAACCACTAAATAAAAATGGCTTAGAGCCTACACGGAAGAGAAAGAGAATCCCATTTCCACTATGACTATCCTCGATCCTCCGGAAAATTTCTAGTCCAAATCCCCTTAATAATCCACCCTTAGTTTCACTTCCTACTCAATGATGGAATTAGAATGTATGCAAAGACACACATATACAAACAATAGTGAATTCCACTCAATGCATAAATTGCCCCGAAATCATTACGAATTATACAAGCAATAGACATCATAATAACTGAGCTAGGTAGAGTAATTGTTATTACTTGGTCAAGTAGTCGACACTTTCCTCCTCGAGAGTTTGTTGTGACCAATAAAAATTAGAATAAATCCTGCTTTCTTTAAGACCAAATTTGGTAACCCGTTCTTCCCACTTGTGGTTACTCATCCACCAATGGCCAAAGTTCCAGCAATTGCTAGCTCCTACGCAACGACCATGCGAATTTCCCACAATTTTGTCTCCCACTGAGCTCTACACCTCAACCTTTAGAATTTTCTCTCCTAGTTGAATTCCTCCCAACCATTAACATCCTCATGCCAAGTCTCCTTCAATAGATCTAACAAAATTAACTCTACAACTACCCCAACCTTCTGGGTTGATGAACCTCACATGCATATTACTTTCTCCTCATTCCTCTTCATGGCTACCTCTATCTTTACATGAGCTAGGTTGCCTCTTGCAGGCTCATGTCGTCTTCGCATCTGGGTGAAGCCACTATACATTAAAGCTTAAGTTGAGTTGCGTACATCTGTTGGGGGTGTGATGTCATGTCCCCCTGCCTATTGGTCCTACAAGGTGGCGGCTACCCACCCCCCCTCTTGTTGTGTTCGTCACCCCATCCAAGCGATAATTTAGGGATGTTTTTCTAAAAACTTTAAAAGTATAAAGCAAATCAACTAATTTATTATCTTTTTAAAATTTTAATAAATCAATGTTGATCTAAGTGAATGTTAATAACTACCATCATTATCATCATACATAAACTATAATATTTTTTTTCCTTTTTAAATATTTGTTAAATCAATATTAATAATTTAATACATCTTAATAATCACTATAATTATCACTTATATATAGCAAAATAACATAAATCCATTTATTTCAATTATTTTTTAATCTCTATCAATAGTTTAATAATAAAAAAAATAATTGTCAGTCAAAGGGATTTCATTAGATTTCTATAAAAACAAGGATTACAAAAGATGTCTCCACATCCCCTTTTTCCTTATTCCGACCAGACTTTTGGGATTTGGGTCAGAGGATACCACAGATAAGCGTTTTTCATATATTATTTCCACTAGGCTTAAAAGCCATACATTACTTAAGGGAGACAAAAAAAAATCATAAAAACTAACAACAACATATCAAGGAGGGGGGTTGGGAGGGAGTATAGGGGGGTTGCAAAATATCCAGCACGTTCATGCATATGGAAATCAATATGTTCAACCCGAGCTTCCAGGTTGCGGAGGTGGTCATTTGTTCTACGGTGGCTTCGTCGGAGGTTGCCCAACTGTTCCAATATTTCGTTCTGGTTGAATTGTATATAATTTATATATGCAACCTATTCATTGCGGTCTTCATCCCTGTGACCGTGAAGGATATCCATATTGACATGTAGACCTCTTAGTTGCTCTGCTATGGACTCCAAAGAAGATGAAGCAATTGTATGGCTTGAAGAGCGATCAAGAGTGTGAGCCACTTTACCCTCTCGTTCCAAACTTGTTGAGTTTCCTAAAGAAGAGTTGTGGCTATAAGCTGGATGGCCTGCATTGAATAGATGGACAACTCAACGGTGAGGCCACCCTATTTGGCGAGGCATTGCATTCAGAACTGAAAGACTAAGCAATGGGGTCGACGAGCACCCCTCGAGACTTATTCCAAAATAAAAATGAGACCAAACACCGGAAATGCAATAATACCTGCAAAGTCTGGGAATGCCAAAAAACACACCGAGGTAGATACAAATACGGGCTAAGAGTAACTTCCCCGAAGCCAAGCATATTCCCAGAAGAAACTCGTCCCAAAAGCCCACAAAACCACAAATGCAAACTCCTATGACCCAAGTGTTCTAAGAACAAACCCCCAAGACACCAACCGCGAAACAACAATAATTCAAATGACTGAAGACACTTAAGGGAGGAACGAACACCCTTTTTGATGAGTTGTAGACATAGGTGGCCATAGAAGGTGTTTGAAAACAAAATCACCAAATAGAGCCAAACTTATGAAACCCATGACTATACTTAAGAACAAAGACACAATGATGGGTTTTTAAGAATTGCAAGCTCAAACACTGGAATTTAGAAGGGTCCCCTTCACAAAATTCCCAGAGATTCTGTGGGGGAGGAACAACAGACCTCCTGGACTGAGAGAAACAATACACCAAGGTTACCTTCTCGACGACTGAGGAGAAAGCTGTCGTGGACCAAAAATTCTGAATTGGCTGAGGGCGACAAAGTTGTTAGTCAAATGTTACACCATAAGCCAATTCCCCTCTCCATATCATTCCAGGGTCAAATGTTACGCCATAAGCCAATTCCCCTCTCCATTGAAACTACTGCAACCTTCCTTCCCATACGTTACACAAGAAGATCTAGAACCCAGACGAGCACCCATGGTCCCCGTCACATTCACTGCAATGCTCCCTATTCCCAAAATTCATCGCCCGAACTTCTAACGCACAATGAAATCTGCCTTCCCTCTTAACATAACTGAAGTACCTTCTCGATTCACCTTCCAGAATGAGGATTTAATGATGGATCCACTCATTAAGATGAGCGTGTGTGTTGCATGGTGGAGGGGAAAAACCCGAGGACCACCATCCCAATGTTTGTCCACCCCCATCAAGGGGATATTTTGATAAACTTAAACTTAAAATATTTTAGATTAATAAATTTAAACATTATAAAACTAAACTTAACATCTCTTTTAATAACTTTACAATTTTATAAATTAAAAATTAAAAAATCATAAAAACACTAAAATAGAGAATAAGTACACCATATTTGTTTAGGTTTTTGCTTATATGTATAAAATGGATTAACTCATGAGAAATACTAATTATATATAATAATAAAACATGGACTAACCTAGGAGAAACAAAGATTTTATTGTTTGTTGCTTCTTCTTTTTTTAATAACGAAACTTTAGATTAGCATAGAAACACAGTACATCTGGAGCTTTTGTTACCGTGGTCTGTCATTAGGGAAACCAAACCAGTGGTAGAAGTATAGTTTCGTAGGACTAAAATTTGTAGTATACACCATTGTAAGGAATATATGCCTATTACAAGATGCATAACAACCATAGTTGTCCATGAAGGCTCGATGATGCCAAAAGGACATAATAACAACAGGATCCTAGGAAGATACTAGATCTACTATATTGTGGTAGATACTAAATGAGAACAATCAATTCACTGAAAAAATCCATGAAGTATCAGCTTGAAGCAGAGATGCCAATGGAGGTTGAGGGGTCTCCTGAAGAGGCTAGAATTGGACCTTTATTGAGCAAGTGTTTAGTACGAGCTAGATTATGAGCAAGTTGGTGGTATTTAACTTGAAAGATATTGGAATGCATATCTGATTTGGTGTTGTTCGCCTGTCTGTCCATTAAAATCTTACCAATCTTACAATTACTTGCTTGGTGCAGGATCTTGGTAAATATTGCCGTGCAAGATCCAGGATCTTCCATTTGCCCGACATTGTCATCATTTGTAAAGTTAATTTTGTCATTCATGGTTACGTGGGGATTAGAACCAATTACTTGTTGTAAGGGTCCTCCTAGAGTTCTCTTAGAGTTGGAGGGTTGTAGCTTGTGCACGGGAGCATGTCGCTCATGTGAGTGCCCTGAGAGGACTTGGAGATGTCCTGTTAAGGGCATTTGGTAGCTTTGTTAGATTCTTGACTTGAGGGGAGCAGTTCATTATCCTTGGAAATAAAACTGAGACAGTTTGAGGCAAAAGGAGAGTCGTGGAACTAAGCCTTGGGCACCATAATGTTTATGTTGGGATCTGATGAGCCAATATTGGCAAGGAAATTCACTACCTTATTACAAGTTTTCCTCACATGCATCAGAATGACAATTTAAAATTGTTTAAGAAGTTTAGCTATTTAGATGATGTAGTTTCCTAGTCTCGATTAGCTTGAGACTTTATCTTACTGGGAGCCATTTTGAATTTGAATAATTATTCGAATGACCAAATTGGAGTCCCCTTCCACCAATATTTTATTGATTCATTGAGATTGAGATGCCCTGTGCAGTTTCTATAGAGCAAAGAACTTGATGACATTATTACTATTTCGACCCATGGAACCTGAAATGACAAAAAGTGAATCCCCACAATGATCCATGAAGATGCCCCCATACCCCATTGGGCATCCGTTACCTTTGGAGGTTCCATCAAAATTAAATTTTATGAATAACATTGGTGAGAGGGACCAACACTAAGGAAAGGAGGGAGCTCAAGAAGTGTGAGGACACAATGGATTGGAGGGAGGAGAAATTAGGTCAAGAGTAGAGAGAATGATCCCCTCCTATGGGGAGGCATTCCAATCCTCTAAAGACCATTTTGTGACAAGAGTAGTTTCTCATATGTTTTTGAGAACAACCTCTGTGATTTAGTTGGATCGCTTGAGAGCCCTTTGAAAATTCTATTGTTTTGTTCTTTCCATATTGACTAGAGGGTAAAGTCTATGGCTAAAATCCATGCTCTATTAGGATTTATGAAGGCAGTGTTGCACTAGAAGGAGTGAGATTCTTTGATGTCCATAAAAGGATAGCGATCAAACTGTTAGAAGAGTGTGGCCAATTTAGTTCAAACATGCTCAACATATGTACAATAGTTGCAAAGGTGATTGATAGTCTTTGAGTGATCTTGGCAAAGAAAGCAACAGGAGGGGCCTTCAAATCCCCGCTTCTAGAGGCGATCCCACATTGGAGTGTGCTTGCCTTCTAGTAACCATAAGAAGTGCACTATTTTAGGCCACACATTCTTGTGCCATATAAAGGACGATATTTTATTTGGGGGAGGTTGTATATTTATTAAGAAGAGACTAAGCCTCTTTGATTATGAAGACCCCCACCGATTCATGACCCCATTAAAGTTTATCAGAACCATCAATGATTAGAAGATTTCATTGATCTAATAAACGTCAAGAGCAGTCCATTCCTCTATTATGATATCGAGTCCACATTCTTCTTTGCCTTTCTAGATTCTCCAAGGAGATTGGTCGTTCTAAAGCTTCCAATGTGCACAACTTGGGTAAAGCCATTATCAGTTGGGAAGGATTGTAGGCGAGGACATTGGAGAAGAGAGTCTAAGGGGTGAGTTGTTTCCATGCATCATACCAAGGAAATACTTTATATTTCAGATTGCCTTCCATAGTTGTTCACCTTGTTGGAGTCATCACCACAACAATTTTGCTACCATTACTTCACTAAGTCGTTTAATATCTCGTAGTCTAAGGCCACTGTATTTATTTGGGAGACAAACCTTATCCCAAGCCACCAACACCCACTTTCTTTCTTTGGTGGCTCTACCCCATAGAAATGATCTATATAGTTGCGAATGGAGTGCAACACTCCTTTAGGAGCTGTGGGGACTAATATTTGATATATAGGAAGAGCCTACAAAACAAATTTAGCAGAATTGATCTTGTTAATATGCAAAGACCTAAAGTTATACTAATTGAGTTTGGAGGCCAACTTGCCCAAAAGATCTTGCCAATGAACAATTTTGAGGGAGTTGTCCAAAAGGGGGGCACCGAGGTAGATGATGGGGGGAGTGGCTCGCTGAAATCCCATAACCTTGGCGAGGTGAGACTGAATGCTAACATGAGTATTAAAGAAGAAAATGTGGGACTTAAAGGGATTGATTAAGGTTTTAGAGCCTACCGTGAATTCATCTAGGATTGATTTGAAGACTTGAGCTTATTGGACTGTAAGTTGACCCATGAGCATGGTGTCATCCATGAACTATTGGTGGGTGGTGGGGTTCATATGATGATTTATTTGGATTCGTTTGATCCTACCTTGGAGAGTTGGTACTCGAAGGCATCATCCAAGCCCTCCATCATTAGGACAAAGAGAAAGGGGGATAGGGGATCCCCCTATCCAATGCCCTAGGATGGGTGAAACGGTGAAGAGGGGGAACCATTGATCAGGATGGAGAAGGGAGAAGTGAATAGATTTAAGACCCAATACTTCCATTGATTAGAAAATCCAAAGGCTTTGAGAGTGTGATATTCAAACAAGAACACAACAAATCATAGAAATAACCATAAATACATAGATTTAGTAGAAATAACACTTCATTTCATTAATATCAAATACTGAAATATGCTTACAAACAAAATGGAAATAAATTAGTTCGGGCAATGGTAGCTTAACTCTAAGAAGAAATGTGGAAGCTACATGACTCTGAACTATGTTACAATGAGACTTGAAGGCCTGTTTATTATTGAAAAATAAGGGAAAACCCTAAACATCCAAAAACCTAACCCTAGGAGAGGAAGCGCCAAAACTATGGGCCCCGTTTGGGTAAATTGGTACATCAACTTCTCGAGGTCGTAACATTGGCATACGATCTCTGTTTGACGCGCACAATACCTCATTAGAAAGGTCTATCCGAGGACTACAAATCTTAAATGCAAGCATGAGTCAAAGTCTCATGTTTGCTTGGTTTTCCCCAAAAATGTCATTTAGGTCCTCAAAATGGCTTCGGAAGTTCAAGACCCGAAAAGTTGCCATAAATAGTAAACTATGCTACAATTAAGGAAAATGAAAACCTGAAAGAGACAATGTTGGGGGTCAAAGTGGAATAGGCGGGTGGCCACCAATATCCACCTGGATCAATGCTCCCCCCTTAGGAAGCAACGTCCCCATTGTGTTGAGTGCCTCCATGAGATGGGGAAACTTCTGATGAACTTGGTCCCTGGTGAGCCACTTGCCTTGGTACAAGAGTTGGCCAACTTTGACAACCTGATATAGTTGGATATTATGTTGGAGAGTGTTCTTGATCTGTGCGTCCATGATCTAATTAGTTGTGGCATGTTCAATGTAGGTCTGGGTTTAACTCTATTGGTGTGAGTTGTTCTATAATGTATGATGTGTCCAGTAATGGTGGAAAGTATGGTCGAAAGCGGTCCACATTGAACACTGGGTGCATGCCAATGAATGGGGGAATGTTGAGCTCAAAAGAATTATCTCCCACGACCTTGGTAACAGTGTAAGGCCCATATCAAAGTGGGCAGAGCTTGCGGTGAGGTCCACAGAGGTGCTCCTTCTGCAAATGTAGCTAAACTTTGTCGCCCACCTAGAACTTGTGCAGAACCCAATGCTGATCATGGAACTAATTGTACTTAGCATTGGCTCTGTCCAATATATCATGGACTTGTTGGTGAATGTGTTGACTGCACTCAATGAAGTTGTTAACCTTGTCAGCTTCGAAATGGACGCGAGACGAATCTGCCTGAGTAGATGCAAATGGTATGACCACATCAATGGGACATAATGGTTGAAATCCCATCCCTACCTGAAAGGTGTTGTGGCCCGTTGAGCTATAGAGAACTTTGTTGTAGTTGTCTTGTACGTGGGGGATGCTTTCATCCCATTTTCGTGGATGCTTCAAGTTGTACATGTGCATATTGTGTACGATCGTCCTGTTGACGACCTCTGTTTGGCCATCAGTTTGGAGATGGAGAGTCGTGGACTTAGTAAGTTTGGTATCAAGCCTCAACCAGAGACTTGACCAAAATGCACTTAGGAATCTGTTATCCTGGTCTGAACAATGGATTGTGGGATCCCAAAGTGTACCCACACTTTCTTAAAGAAGAGCTTACTAGTGGCCTCTGTTGTTATACTCTTCTTGTAGACTGTCATAATGACCATCTTAAAGAATTTGTCAACAACCACGAAAACGTAGTCGTTGTCATGCTTAGTAGAAGGAAGGCCTGACTAGGAGTAGGCAAAGGAGTATATAGACTCCCAAGGTCGACTAGGAGTAGGGAGAGGAGTATATAGACTCCCAAGGTCGACTAGGAGTAGGAAGAGGAGTATATAGACTCCCAAGGTCAACTAGGAGCAGGTAAAGCAATATACAAGCCTTGCTTCTTGATGGTGGTTTGGCAATGACGTAGGAAGTGTAGGATTTAACGTACCTCCCAACATCTTGACGAAGATTCGGCCAATAAAAATACTTATGCAGTACTATCACTGTTTTCTCTACTCTGAAATGCCCAATGACCTGACTGTAGTGCGCCTCCCAAATCATCTTGGCACACTCGCTTGAAGGAACACATATGTGTCCCAAGTGGCATAACAGTGCATCATGAAGGTCAAAATTTGGAACTTGCTTACCTTCTAGGAGTGTCTAGTAAGTGTTGCCAAATTCTGGATCGCTCTTGTAAATATGTGGCCACCCCAAAGTCTCGTGCCCATAGGAGTTGAGCATAGTGACCAACGCCATGACTGGTGGTCGGCCAAGGCAGTCTGCAACATTATTGGTGCTTTCCTTCTTGTACTTAATGTTCAAATGGAATTTTTGCATGTATGTGGACCATTTCTAATGGTGATCATTCTGCAACTTCCCTTGTGTTTGTATGAACTGCAAGGGTCGGTGGTTTGTGGGGATGATTGTTTCCTTCCCCAGAATGTAATTCTTCCATTGACGACAAGCTTTCACAATGGAATACATTTCTTTGTCATAGGTGGGATACTTTCAGACTGTGTCTGAAAGCGTCTCATTGTGGTAAGCCACTAGATGCATCTGTTGAGTAAGAACTGCACTAATAGCATAGTCAGAGGCATATGTCTCAACCCCAAATGGTTGTTGCAGGTAATGTGAGCATTGGTACAGAGCAGAGGCACTGCTTCAATTCGACAAACACCTTTTGTTGGGTTTCATACCAAAAGAAATTTGCTCTTGCTCTGCCCTTGTTGACTTGACTTAAAGGCCAAGTTATATGAGAGAACCCCAACATGAACCTTTGGTAGAAATTGGCAAGGCCCAAAAAGTTGCAGAGCTTTGTTATAGCGGTTGGGGCTGGCCAATCCCGAATGACTTGTATCTCAGCTGGGTCCACTTGCACACCCTGCTCATTAATGATGTACCCCAAATATTGAACTTGGGTCATGACAAAAGTGGATTTCTCCAGATTGACACACAACTTGTGTTGTCACAGGGTTTGGAGGACCTATCGAATATGGTGGAGATGTTCTTCCCAACTCTAGCTAAAGATCAACATGTCATCTAAATACACCACCACGAATGCATTGGTGAAGGGTCGCAAGATGTCATACATCAACCTCATGAAGGTTGTGAGGGCATTCGCCAACTCTAAATGCATCACCAACCATTTGAAAAGGCCCTCCTTGGATTTGAAGGAAGTCTTCCACACATCAGAGGGTTTGATAGGCACCTAGTGATAACCATACTTCAAGTTAATCTTGCTGAAATACTTGGCCCCATTGAGCTGGTCTAAAAGGTCATCAATCCCTGGGATTGGGTACCTATTCCGGACAGTGATCTTGTTCAGCGCCCGATAGTCAATACAGAGTCTCTAGGTCCCATCCTTCTTCTATACCAATACAATCGGGCTTCCACAGGGTGATGAGCTTGGATTGATGTGCCCTTTCTGCAACAACTCCTGAATCAGCGTCTTGATCTCATCGTTCTCCATAACAAAGTGTCGATAGATTTTTCCATTGGCTAGTGGCACGCCCGGGGTCAAATCGATGGAGTGCTTGACCTGACAGTTCAAAGATGCCCCCATAGGCGAGGCAAAAATCTCCATGTACTCCTCCGCTACCTTGTCTGTATTTTGTTGCTATGTGGAGGAGCCCTGTTTGAAGTCGTGGCCACAATCTTCTTCTTGCCCTTAGGTAAAATCATAAGGAAAACAAATTTCCTGGTCTGTGAAATGATCTTATTGCATTGCTTTGCAGAGATTAAATAGATGGCGGTAGGTGGGGTTAACTCTGGCATCCTTTACAACTTATTGCCCAAAGTAATAATCACAGAGTGAGGTCTAGACTCATATACAACATGTTGCTTCCACAAGTATGGTTGTGCTAATAATATATCACAAACTTCCAATAAGGAACATCACACAGTACCTCATCACGAAGAACCCTTCACCCACATCTGTGAGTGGAAGAGGTGTTCCCCCTCCTCTAGATCTTTAGGTCCATTCTTCTGGATCTTGGTGGTGGCTACGGTGTCATTGGGCTCCGTGTTAATGATCTACTTCCCTTTGTCATTCCCCTTGTCGGGTTCTAACTCAGAGTTAAAACATGTGTCTGATTCAGAAGCCTTCAGCTCAGCTACCAATGATTTCTTGGCCCTATTGTCCTTTGAGATAACCTAAGGTCAATGGGCTATGCCAAAGCATCTATAATGTTTTTTTGATTTTAATGGTTTGGAGGACCATTGAACTATATGAAAATAGGTTCTTTAAACTTAGAAAGATCCTTAATAAAACAAAAGGTTGTTCTTTAAATACATATGGTTATTTTGATTTAAGTGGGATGGATAAGTATAATATAGAGAAGTATAAGTGATTTAATATTCAGACTGAATATCTAACCATTTATAAGCAGAAATCAAGAAAACAGTGTTTCCTAGATCAACAGAATATAATCAAACTATTACAAAAATCTAGTGCAATTTAAGTTCAAAGAGGAATAAACAATAACAGATAGTCTTGCAAATTAATCTCTTATTTAAATGCAACTTTACAACGGATTCAAAATGAAACTGGCATTTAATTAAATTTTCAATCGGATTATTGTAAAAGGATTGAATTATATGAAGAATACATAATGAAAAGCATGATGAAAACAACTCACTAAGAGACAAGCCATATGAAGTAAATCCAGAATCTTTTATTTAATAAAAAAATGCTCCAACATAGTACAAATCTGTGTGATAACTGGTTCAAGGGTGCAACCCTAAATACTTCGACAGAATGAAGTATTTAAAAAAATACAAAATATTACAATAAATGCCTGAGTGACACGACATTCTATTATTACTTAAAACTAACAGAAAGGGAAGCAATTCGATCAAAAAGAATGAATCTAAACATCTGACCTTGTTTTCAAGGAAAAATGTTGTTGAGTGGCCACTATTTGGGTGTTGCGCTGGCAAAGCAAATCTGTACTCTAATCCTAAAATTCGCACAAATTTTCCTATCGTTCTTCATCTGGGATTGCTATCTTGGTTACCTTACGTAGATTTCATCTACCTCAGTATACCGGGAAAAAGTGGGTTTTACAGTGAAAATATGTTTTATCTCATGTTGAATAAAACATATGTTGCTAATACCCGGATGTGGGTGAATTAAATGACAATTTATGATTTTAATGACGAGCGAAAGAGCGTGGTACTGCCAGCTGCAGACCAGCACGGCTATCCATGAGCTTATCTGGCTCAAGCAGGTTAACCTTAAGCGAGGGAGATTTGGCCTGAAGTCAGTATTAACTGCTAACTCCGTCCAAGGTGAGGCTCTTGCTGACATTACCATGGCGATCTTGGCTCTCCTTCCCATTGTTTGCATTCTGCCTTCTTGTCTCAGGCCTTTCTGGCTGTGCGTCTCTGTGGCAGGACTGTTTATGCTAATAGAGGCAAGCTCTGAGTTGCTCTTGTTGTTAGAATTGTGCTACCCTCCTTTCACTCTCAGGCCTGTTCTCTAAGCTTGAAGTGGTTTCCCATTGTGTTCTATTGTTTTCACGCCATTCCTTCCGGTATTGTTGTGCTTCCCTTCCATCGCTTCATCATGGTACGCCATCGCATGAAAAGTCGCTTTGGGGGAAGCCGTGGTGGCCGTGGGTCGTGGGCGTTCGCGGTCTGTTCGTTCTGTGGATATTACCCCACCTCCTGCTTCTCAGCCCTCTTCTCCGGTGAATTCGCCTCCTCTCAGCCCTTCCCGCAGGCCGATTCCGCACAATGCTTTTCAGACTACTCACTTCAAGTTTCAGAGCAATCTTAACAGGCCAGTTATCTTGGCCAATATTACTATTATCTTCTCTGAAGAATAGGTTCTGCCTCAAACTATGGTGCGCTTGACGTCTGAGCCTTCTCAAGGTGGTCTCAGAGAGGCGGGCAGCCAGAGCAGTGAACAGATTTTGGCTTATGGAAGCCAGGAGAAAAGGAATGGTGAGCTGCATGACAATGGCGGTGCTCCCAGCGACAATCAGCCACTAGGTTGCTGCTCTCAGGGAGCCTTTGTCTCGATGGTCAGGGAAGGCAATTCCAGTGACACACATTCCTCGTCGTTTCATCCTGGTGGCGGTGATGCGGGTTACCTGGGATAGTTTTGTTGCGTTGAAAGCTCTCAGTTGTTCTTGCCCGAGGCCTCAACCCCCTTGTAACATTATTTTGATTTTCAGTTAGTAGAATTAGTCTTTACCAAGAAAAAAAAAAACATATGTTGCTAATGGCTTCGTAAAACGCTCTGCCTGTCATGGAACATTTGATGTTGGAGGACTTGGTTGTGTCCCTGGCAATGTCCTGAAGCTTCTTGAAGTAGTCCTCCTTGGTCATTAATTTATCATTGATCACAAACAGTGAAGGCAGACCCTTCTTGTTCAATGCATCAATCCTTGTGAAAAATCTGTTGACTGCAACTTCAAGAGTGTGACACTTCTCTGTCAATTGCACTACTAAGTTATTTTTGGTCAGAACTTTCTTCACCTCCAGAATGGTTTCAGTCTTATCATCCACTCCTAGATCATCCAGTTCATACCTGTTTTTAGAATTAAGAAACTTTATAATGTTGTTGGTTGTAGCAGGCATCTCTCCCAGTTGAGCATTTATATTGGCAATTGTCTGGTTTGCCTTTTCCATCAACTCCTTCTGCTAAAAAATGATCTGGATACATGGCCAGATTTCATCCATCTCCTCAATGATGTTGTTCCATATGATTTCCTTGACATTACCCAGAGTGTAGCCAATAGAAGATTCAATTGTTGACTTCTTCCATGCTTCTATTTGATTTTGAGCTCTCTGAAGCTCTGTTGCATGAAAAATTTCGGATTTCTTTTGATGATCCTCCAGAAGTTTCACTTGATCATGCAATTTCTTGATTTCCTCAATCTGAAGAGACATATTTTGGACTGCATTGGCCAACTGGTCTGCAACATCTCCTGTACTTGTTGTAGCTGGTATGGCTGTAGGAATGACTGTGATAGGAAGTGCTTCTAAAGGGGCAGTCTTTTTAGCAGCTTTCTCCTTTTCCTTGATCAATTTCTCCATCTCTATCTCCATTTGCTTAAGTTGTGCAGTCTGCTCCATGATGAGTTTCATCATATCTTCCTTTTGAGTCTCTGTCTCTGCAATATCCTTAGCTAGAGGATCTTTAGTAGCTGGCAGTTTTAACTGCTTCCTCAATGCTGCTATATCCAAATTCTTCTTTTTGATCAGCTCCTCTGCAGCATTGATGTTTTCAAGATCATAACCCAATTTGATTACCAAATCTTCCAAGGTTTTAATCTTGGTGTCTTTGGAAAGAGCATAAACTTTCTCCATCTTTAGTTGTGACTAGACATTTGCTAGTGTAACCTGTAATTTGGACAAAGTCATGGCAGTGTTAGTGACAATAGAGAAAATCATTTCCCTAGTTTGCTTATGCATCTCCATTTGGTCAATGGGATGTATATCCTTGACATCAAACTCAAAAGATGTCTTTTTGTAGTCTGATGTTCCCTTGGGCTGAGGAACTTGTGCTTGAAGGAATGCCATCTGCATTTTCCCCTTCTTTGAGTCAAAGGCTGACAGCAGCCTGCTTTGGGCACCAGAAGTCTACTTCTAGAACTGGTTGTAAGTGTTAATCTTCAAGGCTTCATTTCTGACTTTTATTTCCTTGAAGATATCCATTATGCTCTTCTTTGCCTCACCTAAAGTAGATGTACATGTCTGCATTATTTGTTGTTACTCTTGTGAAGTTGAAGAGTTAGTAGGAGATTGTGTAAACTGATCACCCACTAATGAAGAAAGAAGTGGCTCATTGGTGGCAATGATAGTATGTTGCTCTGAATCTTTGGTAAGGCCTAGTATGGAACTAAGCTTAGCCTTCTTTCTGTACATAATTTTAAACCCCTCACTGAAAATATCAGTCCCCAAAGGGGACTCTTCCTCTTTGCTCCTCTTAGCTGTCTTCTCCTGCATGGTAGGAGTTTGCACTGTTGATGAGGAGACCTATTGTTCTTCTGCCTCCTGTAAGGTGTTCTCAACCCACTGTAGCTTATTCTTGTACTTTTCTATTTCTAGCATGGGTGTGTGAAAGTAAGGAGTAGACTTGGTTTCTATCCTTAGTTTAGAAATGATCCCTAATGGATCATAAGACTAGGTAAAACTGAGAGTGAACTGAATTTCCTTCAAAAGCTTATTTGCCTCTTCCCCTGTTGCCCTGTTGTTGCAAATGAAAGGGCCAACCTGTGTTTTTATCTTAAACTGGGACTTTTTCTTGGCAGCAATGAAGTGGATTTCATCCATGTTGATCATCTTCCTGATGTACTCCAAGGCAAAAATCCTCATTAGGAGGAATTTTGGCAGCTTGTAAGGTGGGAACTCACATCCAAAATCCTTATTTCTGTATAATTTTCATACAAGTACCAGTCCCCTCTCTGAAATTGTTCTAATAGTTGCAACACCCTTTTGATCTCTTCACTAATTCTTGGTTCATTTCTACTGCTTAGGAGACCTATGGCTGGGTGAACAAACATCTCAGTAAATTATTTGTAAGTGTACTCTTTCTGCTCTTTCATAACTAGAGTAGTCCAGAAAATGATTGACTGTTGGTTTCCCTTCTCATATAGCTTTTGCAATGACAGGTTCATGTTGTCCCCCTGAAAGTATAGGAACATGTAGACTAAGACAAAGGCATATTTGAATACCTCCTCTATTGGAAACTTAACCAGTTGTTGATGAATAGACTCTGCAAGAAAATGGCTGAAATTGAACACAATTGAGGGCTTAGCATCAGTAGAGAAGATGGATAAAAATCCTATAATGGCCTCATCTACCCATTGATCAGAGTAGTAGCCAAGGAGGTAGGAAATGACAATAATAATTTGCTTGGCTCTCTCAGGGAATATGGAGGAGGGATAAGGAGGATTTTTCTTTGGTAATGCAGCATCTTGTGTCAAGAATAATTCAAGAGTTTGGGCTCTCTTAGCAAAGTCTAATTTTTGGTATATTTCAACCAGAGCTTCATAAGAAAATGGGGTAGCATTGTTTACTATGGGGGCTTGCATCATTTGATCAATGGCCTGAGGGGTTATGGTAAACAAAATTTCTCCAGTGGGGGTGACTATGGCCCTTTGGCTTGGCAAGTATGAGGCATGACATTTCCTAATGAAATCAGGGGTGTTGTGGGTACGAGGAAAGATGTAGTGAGGTAGGTTTGACTCCCACAGCTGGATATCATCTGATTTATCAATATATTTATCTTTGAGCCAGCAGTACATCTCGAAGAGGTCAAGCTCACAGAGTGTCTCGTGAATTTTGTAGTCTCTGTCAGCCATAGGGACATGGTGAAGATCTATAGGAGGATAAATTAGAGGATTGACAATTTCCTCTGGTCCTTTGTCCTTTGGAGGCATGTTGGTTATGGCTGAGAGTGAAAATTGGATTGGGAGGAGACAATTCACAAACAGACAGAAGGTTCTGGAGACAGGAATAGAAGGAATAAGCTAGGAATGATCAGACAGAGAGTGTCGTTGGCGATTGACAATGTCAGGATTTGGCGAGCAACCTGTAATCAAATCAATTAATAGTGATCCAACATGAATTCAGTAACCTGTTCACAGAGAGGAAGGAGGTTTATATAGGAATTTTGGTTTTCCATTGGTGGCGCGGGTCCGTTGAATTAACAACTAAGCCAATTAAATGCTTAACGGGTTAATTTTGGAGGGAATGAATATGATTTGATGGGGTTTAACGGACGGATGAGGTCGCAGAAGGCGAATGGCGAGAGCGCAATGGTCAAGTAAGCGGTATCGGGAGCAATGATCCGGATTTAAACAGGAACGCAATAGATTACAGAGATAACCATAAATACAGAGATACAATAACCATAAACACAGAGATGCAGCGAAAATAATGCTTCATTTCATTCATGGAAAATACTGAAATATGCTTACAACCCGAAATGGAAATAAACCAGCTAGGGCGATGGTAGCTTATCTCTGAGAAGAGATGTGCGGCTACATGCCTCTGAACTGTTCCGAACTGTATTACAATGAGGCTCGAAGGCCTATTTATTGTTGAGAAACAATGGAAAACCCTTCACATACCGAAACCTAACCCTAGAAGATGAAACGCCAAATTGTGGGCCCCGTTTGGGTAAATTGGTACATCAATTTCCCGGGGTCGTAACTTTGGCATACGATCTCTGTTTGACGCGTACGATAGCTCGTTAGAAAGATCTATCTGAGAAATACCACTTTGGGAAGGGCAACATTGGTCCATAGACCCATGTTGCCCCCATATTTCCCAAAAAACGTCGTTTAGGGCCTCAAAACGGCTCCGGAAGTTCAGGACCCGAAAAACTGCTAAAAATAGTAAACTGTGCTGTAATTTAGGAAACTGAAAAGACTGAAAGAGACAGTTGTGGGGGTCCAAATGGGTTGGTGGGTGGCCACCAACATCCACCTGGATCATTCCTCCCCCCTTAGGAAGCAATGGTCCCCATTGCGTTGAGTTCCTCCATCTGCTGAACTTGTCCTGCAATCTCTGATGTGTCCAGTGATGGTGGGAAGCATGGTTGACGATGGTCCACATTGAACATTTGGTGCCAGTGAAGGAATGGAGGAATGATGTGCTCCAAAGCATTGTTCCCCATAGCCTTGGTACTGCTGTAAAGACCATGTCCGAGTGATCTGAGCTTCTGATGGGTTCTGGTAAGGTGTTCTTTCTGTCGATGCAACCAGACTTTGTTGCCCACCTGAAACTTGTGTGGTACCCATGTGGGTGAGGAGAAGTTGTTCCTGTGTTCTGTCATGACCGTATCCCTTTGTTGCTGCTGCTGCGTGGAGGAACCCTTTGCAGGGGTCATGGATGTAGCAACGATCTTCCCCTTACTTTGGGAGTGAACCAGACAAATGAATTTCCTGGTCTGTGATATGAGCTTGCTGCCTTTCTTAGCAGTGATCAAAGATGTGGCAGTAGGTGGAGCTACCTCTGGTATCCTATATAATGAATCACCCAAAGAAATAATGACAGCGCGAGGCCTTGACTCATACACAGCATGTCGCCTCCATAAGTATGGCTGGCCTAATAGTACATCACAAACATCCAGAGGTGTAACATCACACAATACCTCGTCTGTGAAGGGTTTGATGCTGTAGGGAAGGCGGCACTGCTGGCGAACTTTCAGATCTCGTCCTTCGTGAAGCCACCCGATACTGTACGGCTGTGGGTGTGGTGTAGTCGGTAGGCCCAACCGCTTCACGACCTCTGCTGAAACCAGGTTCTTTTGGCTACCACTGTCGACAATGAATTGCAGCGGTGAACCCTTCACCCACATCTGTGAGTGGAAAAGACGCTCCCCTTCCTCTGGATTTTCGGGCTCATCTTTCTGGATCTTGGCAGTGGCAACAGTGGCACTGGGATCTGCATCAATGATCTGCTTCCCTTTTCCATTCCCCTTGTCGGGTTCTGGCTCAGGGTCAGAACATGCATCTGATTCGGAAGCCTTCAACTCGGCCACAAGGGACTGCTTGGTCCGACACTCACTTGTGTTATGAGTGGGACTCTTGTGGAACTCACACCACTTTCCTGTGTCCTTCTTTGGCTTCGTGGTGTTGTTCTTTTCTTGCGGCTTCGACGGGTTGTCTTGGGTCACCCCGCCTTGGCTTTGTCCTTTGGGCTTCAGATTTGCAGATCCAAAGTCTCGCTTCTTCTGTTTGAACTTTTGCTCGATTTTGACAGCGTATCGGTATGCTGTGCCGAGTGAGGAGATGTTCAAGAACACCATCTCTTCCTGGATGTATTTGTGCAGGCAGCCACGGTATTTGAGTACCAGATGCAGCTCAGAATCTTTGATACCCAACTGTGTGCGAAGGGTATGAAAAATGTTTGTGAACTCCGGCACATCTTGGTCTCGTCCCTGCCGCAGTGTGGTCCATTTGATGTATTTGTCTTCATAGCTTCCGACAGGGTAGTACTGCTCTTTGATGGCATCCCGGAAGTCATTCCAAGTGGGTGCGGCTGAAAATAGTGAGCCTGTACTTTCATCCTTCTGCTCGCAGTAGGTTTCCCACCAGTCCTTGACGTGGGGGGCTGCTTTGAGAAGAGCAAAAACAATCTTTTCCCGACTTGAAAATTCGTGAACAGAAAAATACCCATCTAGCAGATTTAACCATTTATCTACGGCATCTGCGTCTATTTTACCCTCGAATATGGGGATTTCAAAATTAACTTGTACCTTGAAGGGTGTGGCGTTTCCAGAGTTGCTGCTGGAAGCCGATGCGTCGCTTCTAGGTAGCCGCTGAAGGATCTGCGCAAAGCTATCCATCATCGCGTTCCTTTGCCGCTCGAGCGCTTCTTCGAGCAAGGTTTTGATAGGATCTCCTGCCCCCTCGTCTTTCTTCTCATCCGCCATGTGAGGCCGTCGGGATTTTCGAGGCTGGTCTTGCAAAGGTTCGACCAGTTCAAGCCCTAACTCCTTATATCCCGACCTCGTTGGGGACATGCAAAGAAAAACAGAGAAAAAGCAGACCGCTCTGATACCACTGATCCGGATTTAAACAGGAACGCAATAGATTACAGAGATAACCATAAATACAGAGATACAATAACCATAAACACAGAGATGCAGCGAAAATAATGCTTCATTTCATTCATGGAAAATACTGAAATATGCTTACAACCCGAAATGGAAATAAACCAGCTAGGGCGATGGTAGCTTATCTCTGAGAAGAGATGTGCGGCTACATGCCTCTGAACTGTTCCGAACTGTATTACAATGAGGCTCGAAGGCCTATTTATTGTTGAGAAACAATGGAAAACCCTTCACATACCGAAACCTAACCCTAGAAGATGAAACGCCAAATTGTGGGCCCCGTTTGGGTAAATTGGTACATCAATTTCCCGGGGTCGTAACTTTGGCATACGATCTCCGTTTGACGCGTACGATAGCTCGTTAGAAAGATCTATCTGAGAAATACCACTTTGGGAAGAGCAACATCGGTCCATAGACCCATGTTGCCCCCAGATTTCCCAAAAAACGTCGTTTAGGGCCTCAAAACGGCTCCGGAAGTTCAGGACCCGAAAAACTGCTAAAAATAGTAAACTGTGCTGTAATTTAGGAAACTGAAAAGACTGAAAGAGACAGTTGTGGGGGTCCAAATGGGTTGGTGGGTGGCCACCAACATCCACCTGGATCAAGCAATGGAATCAACTTTTCGGGGTGGTGGGTGAGTGGTTTGTGGTTTCACTCATGGGGGGTTCGAAATGCTATGGAGCTGCCACGTAGGGGTGGGAGCGGTTTTGTATACCGCCCATTTCAAACCCCCCCCCCAAGACGGTAAAGCTCAGACGATGAGGGGGGGCCAAAATTGCATGTGGGCCGTCGGATGTGGGAAGATGGGCGAAGATGAATCGTGACATGGTGAGGGATTAACCGTGACGTGACAGAATTGCTTGGTGGGGTCAGAATCAATGTTTAATTTAATGTCGATAAATATGAGATATAAGAGGGGTGTTGAACTTAGGAAAATGAAAACGAAGGGAATTATGAGTGGAGGGGTAATATGGGATTAAAACTTAGGAATAGTATCAATACCCAAAATTAATATATAAACCTTAAAGTAACCTTTACTCTTCTTTCTTTTTCTTCTGCACATGAAAACACAGTTGACGTTTGATTGTGTCGAATTTAGACTAGCAGCCTGTGCATTTAAAAAAAATAAAAAAATGAAGCCTTCCTTTTCTTTTGCTTCCCTAGCATTTTATTTTCCTTTACCTTCTTTATTTAGGGTAGCTAGCACCTAACATTTTATTGATATGGATGCCTATAAAACGTCAAATTTGCCTAACATTTTAACTTTTCCTTCTTTTGCATCCATATCCTAACTTAACATTTTAAAATTATTTTTACTAATATGCTAATTTATCAAAACTAAATAATGTTACAACAGGCCCGACACTCACTTGTGTTGTGAGTGGAGCTCTTATGGAACTCACACCATTTTCCCTTTTCCTTCTTTGTCTTTGGGGTGTTGTTCTTTGCTTGCGGCTTCGGCGAGTTGTCCTAGTTTCCCCGCCTTGGCTTTGTCCTTTTCTCTGCGGTTTGGGGGCGTCTTTCCCTTGCTTCGGATTCACAAATCCAAAGTCTCGCTTCTTTTGTTTAAACTTGTGTTCAATCTTGACAGCATATCGGTACGTCGTGTCGAGCGAGGAGATGTCCAGGAACTCCATCTCGTCTTGGATGTATCTGTGTAGATAGTAGTGGTACTTGAGCACCAAATGTCACATAGAACCCTTGATACTCAACTTCGTGTGAAGGGTATGAAAAACATTGGTAACCTCTGACACATCTTGTTCCCTTCCCTGCCACAACGTGGTCCACTTTATGTATTTATCCTCATAGCTCCCGACAAGGTAGTACTGCTCCTTGAAGGCATCCCAGAATGAATTCTAAGTGGGTGCAACTAAAAATAGTGAGGGTGTAATTTCGTCCTTCTTCTCACATTAGGTTTCCCACCAGTCCTTGACATGGGGGACAACTTTGAGAAGTGCATAAGTAATCTTTTCCCAGCTGGAAAAATCATGAACATGAAAATATCCTTCTAGCAAATTTAACCATTTATCTATCGTGTCTGCATCTATCTAACCTTCAAATATGGGGATGTCAAAGTTAACGTGTACCTGAAAGGGTGTGGGGCTTCTAGAGTGGTTGTTGGAAGAAGATGCATCGTCTTTGGGTAGCCGTTGAAGGATCTGGGCAAAGTTGTACATCATCGCGTTCCTCTATCATTCGAGGGCTTATTCTAGAAATATTTTGAAAGGATCGCCTACCCCTTCGTATTTCTTCTCTTCAACCATGGGAGGCCATCGAGATTTGCGAGGCTGGTCTTGCAAAGGTTCGACCAGTTCGAGCCCTAACTCCTTATATCCTGACCTCGTTGGGAACATGCAAAGAAAGACAGAGAAAGAGCATATCGCTTTGATACCATTGATCCAAACTTAAACAAGAACACAACAAATCATAGATATAACCATAAATACAGAGATGCAACAAAAATAACAGTTCATTTCATTAATATCAAATACTCAAATATGCTTACAAATAGAATGGAAATAAACTAGCTCGGGTGATGGTAACTTATCTTTGAGAAGAGATGTGGCATCTACATGCCTCTGAACTATGTTACAATGAGGCTCGAAGGCCTATTTATTATTGAGAAACAATGGAACACCCTAAACATCTGTTGTAGCGGCTACAACCTCCCTCCAAAATTTTGGCCTGAACCAATTTCGGAGCCTCCCTTAAAGAGTTTCACTTGATGACTGCACACACTCGGGTGCACTCCGTGAGCTCGTGTGAGTCTTTAGATTTGCCTTTCTTGTTCATTGCATTCAAGTCTCTGCATGTTGATGTCTAGGTCATGCTTGCGACCATGTTCTGGCTATGATAAAAGTCTTCGCTTCGTATGTGCTTGTTGTGTTCGCTGTGAAAGCATCTGTCACACTCACACACGAAGTCACATTCACTGTCATGCAAGCATCATCTTGATCGATGAACAATCAATCATGAGTGTCACGCTTGTCACTTACACCATTGGTCAGTCTTGTTGAACATGTGTGTTTGGATGGTTTGGTCGTTTCGTCGTCAAGTCATGCGAGTGTGTGTTCGTATGATCACCTATGCATATTTCGATTGTTCACACACTTAGCCATTTTTGCTGAAGGTTTTGATGACCTGAATCCCCTCTAACAGCTGGACTATCACCCTGCCATCGACTCAATCGACTGTCAACCAGAACATCGCAAAAGCACCAAGCTATTCTTTTCAAGATGCACTACCCGCAAGCAATTCAATTAGCTCTCATGTTGGCCACCCTGACAGTCGTACTCTACAGTCACCTCGTGACTGACTCCCCTCAAAATTTGCGCAAAGTCCACTGACCTTACCTGCTCAACTGACTGAGGAAATTGCACAGACAGGCTAGACAAACACCAAGTGCCTGTCCCTCTCTCCCTCATAAAATTACACATTTTTCCCAGCTAGTCATCCCGACAGTCAACCAATTATTCATCTCAAAAATTGCACAGTGTTCATAAGCAGGCCTTCCGCTGCGCATCAGTCAACTCAACTCAAAAATTGCACAGAGTTGATCGGCAAGCCAGCCTTCTGGCCTCAATGCAGTTTTCCTTGCCAGCAACCCCAACAACAGACTGCCAATTCACTCCAGGAATTGCACAGTTTCTGCTGCCAGTGACTCTCTCAGCCAACTGGTAATTCCCTTTGGGAATTGTGCAGTTTTGGCTGCCAGTGACCCCAGCAGCCAACTCGCAGTTCCCTCTGGGAATTGCGCAGTTTTGGCTGCTAGTGATCACAGCAGCCAACTGGCAGTTCCCTCTGGGAATTGTGTAGTTTTAGCTGTCAGTGACCCCAATAGCCAACTAGCAGTTCCCTCTGGGAATTACGCATTTTTTGCTACCGGTCTCTGGGGCAGTTCCCCAGACAAACTGTGCAATCCCTGCCTGCTGACCCTTCATGCAGCCCGGCCCGTTCCTCTGGAAAATTGCACAAATCTGGTTGTTCAACCTTGCTCCCCGTTCATTCTGAAAAATGTGCAAAGCATGCATGCCTTGCCTTTTAGCAGCCCGGACTGTTCCTCCCAAAATTTGCACAATTTTGCCTCCCAACTGAGCCACACCTCGCAGACAGTCACAGTCGACTCAGATTGCCCATCTCCGTCACTCAATGACTCTTGTGCAGTTTTCATCAGCAGTGCCCAAGCCATTATCCCGCATCATAGCCTTGCTACCTCTCCTAGTCACCTACATCCAAAATGATCATATGTCATGGTAGACTAGGAAGTTTTGGATTTGATGTCGTCTCGTTGTGAGTGACTGTAGGTACAGGCACACTAACAAACATGACAAGACAACGAATGGGATGAACGAAGGGAGCACATGCAAAAGGACAGGTTCACCGATGGACAAACAAACAAAGTGTGTGAAGTGGACGAACACGACGAACATGCACCTTCGTGAACATATGAGCCTGCCAAGCCTTCCAACATGTAAGCAAGGAACAACATGCTAAAGCTTCATGAAGCGAACCAAGGACTATCGAAGACTTCGCGCACTTCACCATGCGGAGGTGAAGATATGATACACCATGAAGACATCCATCAACCAGCAACACTATAGCTCGACATGCACTCCAAAAGCAGCACGAATGTACTAGCAATGTCATTTCAAGTCATGTCGAGTCACGTCATGAGTCAAGTCGCCCACATCTCCACTATGGGCTTATTGTCAATCAATATGATGTAACATGGAAGTCCAAGAGACCCACTTGTTGAACAAAGAGTCATGTAAGTCGAAAAGTCATGAAGTAAAATGGTCATGAGGGTAGTAGAACAACCACAAGGGTCAGTACCACCCTTGGCTATAAATACCCCCTCATTTATACATGTAAAGGAATTTTCACCTCAGCTCCTCCCACATGGCCAAGAGAGTCTGTAATCTTTTCTTTGAGGAGTAAGTAGTGGCTCCAACGCCCCGCACTTAGGGATAGTGATGTATGGTGTAACGATGTGTCTTGGAAATTTCGCTTAATTTAGAAGCCTGCTAACAGGTCAGCACATTTTCACACATGTATTGTATCTTTTGTAACACTGATCTTTAACACTTTTAATGCATGTTGCTTTAACCTGTGTTCTACATCTGAACTGCTTCACTTGTTGTAATGCATAATCTATTAATGGAAATGTGTTGTATATGTTGTTAACGATGTCTCGCTCATGTAGACTACGCTCCCAGACATCAGACAGACATTTGAAATGAATCTTGCTGTAACAACCATTGCACTCGTTCGAACTGCTTTGTGAGTGTTGTACGTGTTATCTCACTTTGTATGTTGTGACTACCGCATTCGTGTCGACTGCTCTGCCGAAAGCTGTGCATATCCTGTTGTGTTCTGTGTTCCTAGCAGTGTTGGGACTGCTCCCAATCAACCTGGAACTCACTCTCACCCTCTCCCTCGACAGTGAAAGAACCATTGACACAAGTGACACTTACACTCACCAGGCACGCGAACCTCACTTCTCGAAGACAAAGCGAACCACTCTCCTGTGCTGACAAGCAAGAGTTGAGGCAAATCCTTAAGACAATGGCAACTAGGCCATCATATTGGATGGGACTCCCACACCAAATGGTGTGAGGTCTAGTTGGGACTTCATACCAGGGTGATCCCATGAATGTTGGCAGGTCCAACACCGTCAACATTTATGGCGCTAGAAGGAGGGCATCTAGTTGTACATGGCTGAAATGCCCCTCACACTCACTCATCAATCATCTGGTCAAGGTAGTAACTCACACGCCCTCTCACGTGACTCTATAGCTGGTTACTCCTCACCTCCCATAATTGAACACGACATTTCATATCAACACCTTTGCTTCGTCCGTCCTGTCACTCGCCAGTTCGCAAAAGCAGTCAGAATGATCCCAAGCGTGCAACATCTTCCACACACATCTAGGAAGCCAAAAGTCACTCCCAGATGAGTTATTGTGTCATCGGTGGAAGAAGTAGGCCTTGCCATGCTTGAAGGTCTATAGGAAGCCATTGAAGACGGAGAGGAACCTCCAATCTTCCTTGAAGACGAACAAGGCACTCTTGTGATCTTAGGATTGAACTCAGGTATAGGAGGTGGAGGGGAAGGCAGTGGAGGAGGTGGAGGTAGAGACAAACCGACAGATTCAGATCCAGAACCATCAGACTTTGAAGGAGAGGAAGAAGACGAAAAAGATGAAGAGATGGCTAACCCAAATCTTGAACGGATGAATCAGGGACCATTGGATCTCCCAGTTGTTCTGCACAAGATGTCGAAGCGAGTAGAGAGGATGAACATCAAGTTCAACCTTGAAAACGCAGTGAAGGCAGAAAACCACTTAGACAACTTCTACCTACAGCTACAGACCCTTGAGGTACGTTATGACGACGTAGCTTGGACGGTCGCACAACTGCTTGGTATCACAACCTTCCACCCAACTCCATACAGAAATGGGGTTCTTTCAAACGTATGTTCCTCAAAAAGTTTGCCGATGACTAAACCTCATGACTCCATCACTCTTGACTATTACACGTCTGCACTGCTAACCACCATTGCGCAGTTCGTCAAGCGAGCTACAAAACTAACGCTTTTAGAAAGCTGTGAAAAGGCTATTGTTGTTGAAAAAGACTTGTGTGCAATTGGAGTCATCAAGGATGATGAATCAACGAAATACTCCAAGGAAGCGAGCAGAAAGCCCCAAGCAATGACAAACAAGGATAGAGACAAGGAAGCAACTGATATTGAGACCCTCACTTGCCTTGTCAAGAACTTGGCTATTGAAATGTTTGAACTGAAGCAACGGAAAACATACACATTCGCAAACAGCCATCCGCCTAGACAGAGACAGGCAAGTAGTTCATCAACCGACTCATCAAGCAACAACCGGTTCGCTTCCAAATTTGCGCAGAAGCTTGTGTTTCAACTCGATCAATGCACTGATCCTAATTTTTGTTCCTTCCACGAAGAGTTACACCTCGAGAACTCTTGTTTAGATTGGAAGAGAGTCGTTATCTCTGTTTGTAGTCATACACTCGATACGGAAGGCGATATGCAAGAGTGGCTAGAAGATACTGATGATAACAAAGAGGTTGCACTTGATGAAACACCAAGTTCTGGGCATGTGGTGAACGTTGATCAGTTCTCGCAAGTAATATCGAAGACGAACAACGAGAAGCAACCCCAAAAGCAAGATGATCGTTATGTTCTTAGGAGTAAAGGCCCCCCCCCCCACACTTGGGGAAATGAAAGAGAAAGTCAGGCCGCTGATAAAGAAGGTTGATCCACCGGGTGCCTCGAAGCAACAGACACAAAGCAAGTCCAGGAAGATAACGGCAGATAAGAGTACATCCATGAGCATCGAGTTGCAGAACACTCCGTTAGACAGCACGAACATCTGTTCCACCCCGGACACCTTGGTGAGTCTACCACCTCTGGACTATAACATAGTCGACGACATGAAGAAAACTCGGGCGAACATTAGTTTGTTCAAGTTAGCCAAAGTCCAGAGTCAACGAGATATCCTGCTGCGTGCGTTGGGACAAACAACAACGGACAGTGCAACCTCTACCAGCAAGGGAGCAAGCACACCTCTCGGATCACTATCTACTGTGCTCAATACACTCTGGATGGAAGAAGCAAACTCAGGTTGCCCCCCATTCCTGCTTTCATTTGAAGTTTTCAACTACAATGTTCACAACTACTTGGTTGATTCTGGCGTGGCAGCCAATGTCATGCTGCTCTCCATTGTTAAGAAGATCAATGCACGATGGAGCGAAACATTCGCGAGAATCATCCAACTTGATAGAAAATCAGTACCATCCATTGGTGAACTTCGAGATGTGATCATCTGACTATCCCATGACGGTCGAGTTCACCAATGCATCAACATAGTTGTTGTGGACATACCAGAAGCATATGGCCTGCTACTCAGTAGAGACTAGTCCAGCAAGCTAGATGGATATTTTGCTACAGACTGGTCTCACATGTGGCTTCCGTACAAGGGCAGATGCAACCAAATCCGGGTGTTATCCAAGAGGTATATGAAACACAATGTCACTCCCCTTAATGACGAGAACAAACCGTTGGCCTTCGCAGAACTCATGTTTGGAAACTGCCTCCTGGAAAAGACATTGGAGTGTTATCCTACATGGCCAACTCCAACCTCATCAGACAAGCAGTTGGGACTCCTTCCTTGCCCAACTGATGATAATGAAACTTGTACAATTTGTTTTTCCAATAGTAGCAGTAGTAGCAACAACAACAGTACTAGCACGCCAAACGGTCTATGTACAGACGAGTTATGGGCTATGAGTCTTAACAAGTCGGGAACACATGATGGCTCAAGGACCGAGTGTATCTCAGTCATCCTGTTATCACTCCAATATTTCTCTAGAGTTGTTATGAAATAAATGATTAGAGGTAACCACAAACCAACTTTGGAGATTAGGATCTAACCTTCCTAATTCTCAAGGAGGGCTCTCTCTTTATGATTTAACTTTGTTTTAGTTATTTGATTTTAGGTTAGTTATGATTGTACTTGGGTTCTGATTTGGATTTGGTAGTGGGATCACTTACTTAGATGGATAGATGGATGGCTTTTACCATTGGGCTATGGGGTCAAATGTCAAGCAAATAGGATTTGATCAAGTTCTAAAAATAGTGTCTACAGGGCAAGGTAGCTGAGTTATTTCATATCTTAAGGCTAGATGGTGAAGCTGGTTTCAATCGGATCAAAAAAAAAATTAAGGGTTCCTTAGGCCGGATTATGAAAGAAGTGAAAGAGGTCAACCAGGATGGGAGAGCAATTAAGGTTTCTCATATCTGCATATTAGAAGAAAACATATAAATGATTAACTATTCAAAACAAAGTGTACTTGAACAAATTCTTAAATAAATTTCCAGTTAATTCATTCACTTTAGATAACATGCAAGTTTGTGAAATACATAAGAAGATAACAAATTTGACAAAAGAAAATACTTCACTATAATAGCTCAACACATGAATCTCTTTATTGCTCAGTCCAGTCTGCTCACTTGAAAAATTGGTACAATAACCCTCAGGTTTATGATCAATACAACTCTACAAATGTATAGCAATCCACCCACAATACTTCGAATTATGAAGTATTTATACAAAAATAATTTACAAAATATCCTAAACTTTCTTGGGAATTAATCTAGGAGAAAGAAATATCTTCATGAAAGAAGATAGAGACAAATGTTCAATTGTTGTATGTTGTCCTTGTTTATTTGGTTGTGTTGTCTTCATGCTATGATATATTGTTGTTTATTCTCTGCCTTGTTGTTGGTCTTCACGTTGACTATTCCTTTTACTTGTCCCTTTCTCAACTGATACTCTTTACTTGACACTCTTTCATCTAGCTGGCCTCTTACTTTTCCTTTACTGTGCTTTTTTACTTTGACTGTGCATTTTCTCTTTGACTGTGCATTTTTATAGCAAGTCATTCAAATTTTCCCATGTGTCTGCATATGGTAATTGAATATTTACCATCCTCCTATAAATTTCATCCGCTTTTGTGTACTTGGAAAAAGTGGGTTTATTTACAAAAAGGTATTTTACCTCATGCTGGAGGTAAAATAGGTTCTCAAATGTTTGATATAGAACCTTTCCAGTAGGCATCCCCTTCATACATGAAGTATTTACCTGATCCCTTGCCACCTCTCTTATCCTTCTATTGTAGTCTTCCTGTGGCATCAGTTTTCCATTTATCACCAAGGGATTTGGCAGACATTTCTACCTCAAAACATCAATCTTAACCATGAACCTGTCTATAGCCAACTGCATGGTTTGGTACTTATCCTCAAGGTTCATCATAAAAGTCCTCTTGGTGAGGAAATTTTTTACCTCTAGTATTATTCCAGTCCTGTCAGGTATCTCTAGTTCCTGCAATTCATATTTGGTTTTGGAGTTGAGGAAATGAATTATTCTAGTGGCTTCCTCTGGCATGTCCCCCAGTTTTGCTTTAATTCTCTGTATGGCTTTTGTAGCCTCTTTCAGTAAGTCATTTTGTTCAAAAATTACTTGAATGGATGGCCAAATATCATTAACAGAGTCAATGATATTGGCCCATAACTGTTCCTTAGCTTGGCCAAGTGGCTCCTTTAGTCTCAATATCTTCTCCAAGCTCTTCATCCTTTCAGTCAACCTGGTTGACTTCTGAACATCTTCCTTGTGCATAATATGTGCAAGCTTATTATCATTTTCTAAACTTGTTATCTTTTCCTTAAGCTTGTTTATTTCTGTGGTCTGAATGGACATGTCTTCCATTGCCTTGACCAATTTACTTGCCTCATCACCTGTCTGAGCTGCTGCTGTTGTTGAACTTGTTGCTGATGGCAACTGGTAGCACTGTAGGAGCCAATGAAGCTACCAATGTGGATGGTACTATAGTAGTGACTGTTGGGATAACAGTGGCAGTGGAAGTCTCAAGACTAGCTTTTTTTAACTGTATCAAATTATCTAACTCCTTCTCCATTTCCTTCAGTTGGCCATTAAGTTGTAAAACAAGGTCCATCATTTCCTCCTGATGTGTTTAGCTTTCTAAGACCTCTTTTGTCTGTGGTTGCTCTAAATGAGGCAATTTGAGTTGTTTTTTTAGAGCAGCAATTTCCTCATTCTTTTCTTTATCAACTTCTCAGCAGCCTTGATATCATTGGGATCATGTCCCAGCTCAATCACCAAGTCTTCTAATAACTTGATTCTGTTATCTTTGGCCTGTGAGGAGGCCTTTTCTAGTTTGTACTGTGCAGTGATATTATCTAGTGAACTTTGGAGTTTGTGTGCAGTCATAGCATTACCTGTCAAGGTTGAATAGATCATCTCACCCGCCTGTTTATGAAACTCTATTTGGTCAATGGGGTGAACATCCCTGGCCAAAACCTCAAAATCTGTTTTCCTATAGTTTGCTGATGTTTTTGGCTACTAGATTGTAGGTTGCATGAATGACATCTGCATTTTTCATGTTTTGATGTCAGAGGCTGACATCAACCTGTTTTGATTTGCAGGTGTTTACTTGAAGTATTGGGCATAAGTCTTAGCATTCAACTTCTCATTCCTCAACTTAATTTCCTTGTATCTATCTTTTATATCCTTCTCTTTATCCACAGGCCTAGTGAATGAAGAAACCTCAACACTAAGTTTTCTCTCAATAAGTTGAGTGTTTGATGTTGAGGGCTGGTGTGTTTCTCTTGAAGCTATTGTGCCTTTGCTCATTTCCACCATTGTATCAGTGTCAGTGATTTCCACTGATTCATTGGTGTCTTCCTGTTCAGTTACAGGATTAAGCTTGGGCCTCTTCATGTAACTAATCTCAAATTGTTCACTTGTGGTTTACATAGTTGAACTAGAACCTTCTTCCCTGGTTCTCTTTGCATTTCTATATTCATTGGCTGGAGTTTGTAAAATAGGAGGAATATTCATTGGTTCTCCTAGTTCTGGAACCTGCAAGAAGGAACTTGTATCAATCTGTTTTTATACATCAACTAATGTATTCTCTACATCAACTACAATATTGTCCATGTCTATCAAAGTGTTTTCCAACCATTCTGATTGGTTGGCAAATCTCTCTATGTCTGGTCTGGGACGATGAATGAAAGGGCCCAATTTGACCTTGAGCCTTAGCTTATTTACGACTCCATGAGGGTCATATTGCCACATAAAACCGTTCTTGAATTTCATTTACTACAAAATCTTATCTGCCTTTGGTCTAGCTTCCCTAGTATTACAAATGAAGGGGCCCAATTGATTTTTCATTTTGAATTGGGTCTTTTTCCTAGCTGCTAGGAAATTTACTTCATCAGAATTTATAATCTACCTAAAGTATTCTAGTGCAAATGTCCTCATGGGGAGGTATTTGGGCAGTTTGTAAGGGGCAAGTCAGCATCCATATGTTCTTATCTCTATGTGGTTCTAGTACAAATACCAGTCTCCCACTCTACTGTTCTTGGCCAACTGCAAAACTCTCTTGATCTCTTGATTGATCCTGGGCTGATGGCTACTGGTTAGCATATTCATAACTGGATGGACAAATGAATCAATGAAGTCTTTGTAGGAAAGAATTGTGGAAAATTTATGGATCAATGATGTCCAGTAGATGACTGATCTTGGGTTTCCTTTGGTATCCAACTTCTGAATGCTGACAGGAAACTTGTCTGACTAGTAGTATAAAAACATATGGAATAAGACTGAAGAACATTTGAAGACTCTCTCAGTTGGTAACCTGATGAATTTCTCATGCATTCTATCTGCTATGAACTGAGCATAGTTATACATTATAGCAGGAGGCTTGCCTAGGTAAAAGATAGAAAGGAAAGCCATGACAACCTCGTCCACATGCTCATCTGTGGTGTATCCTAAATGCAAGAGAGCATGGTTATGATTTGTTTGCCTCTCTCAAAAAAATTTGTGGCAACATATGGAGGACTTTCTGTAGGAGTATGACACTCCTCTATGATGAAAGTTTGGAAAATTTGGGTTATTCTGGGAAGGTCTAACTTGGTATAGAGGTCCAACAAACCTTCAATAGAAAGTGGGATCTCATTTGGGCTTGGTTGGACCTGCAACATTTGGTTAATGGATTCTTAATAATGGTAAATAACACTTGTTGGTCAGGGGTGACAATGGCTCTTTGGCTGGGAATGTAGCAAGTATGACAAAAGTGGACGATTTATGGGAATGGGTGTACTTATGGAAACAAATACTTGGGCAAATTAGACTCCCAAAGGTGAATGTCATCATTCTAGTTTAAGAACTTGTCCTTACTCCAGCAGTGGAGCTTTAGAAGGTAGGCAGGGGAAGTTGCGTCCTTTATTTGGAAGTCTTTGTCTGCTAATGCAAGGTGGTTGATGTCCAGGTGAGGGGTTTGCAAAGGTCTCACGTCCAGAGAGGTTTGGGAAGCCATAATTGGGTTTACAGATTTGAATTAGGCTTTCAGTGGTTTTTAGGTGAGGTTTAAAATCTTTGGTATAGTGGGAGGGTAATTACATTTTGTAAAAGGGTTTGGGATGTACAAATAGGTTTCTTCTCAATTCAGAAAATTTTCTTTAATTAATTCAATTAATTAACTTTTCAATTTAAACTGTATGTTTTCAAATTCAAGGGCCTTTCTGGTTTTTTCCAAGAATACCTGGAATTTGGCGAATTGGCGTGCAAACTGGGTTCTGTGGTAACTGCAGAAGGTATTGAGGCTTCAACTGTCAACTGGATGCTTCAATTGGGTATCTGGAGCGTCTTCAAGCAGTAGAAGGTGGTCAAATTAGTCGCAGAGGTTCAGGGTGTCGCAAATGGCTAAGCAGCAGTTTGCAGTGAAAAACGAGTGAAAAGAGCAATTTGGGTTTTTTCGGCCTTTTAACGGGTAACGGTCACATTTTGGCACGGAAATAATTAAATGAATAGTGGGCAGTTTTCGGTTTGGGCGGGGAGGTGGTTTTGTGCACCATCGCACCGCTTTTGGATGGAGGGCGGTATTTTTCGTGAGCACGCGATCTAACCTGGTGCTGCCACATAGCAGGAAAGCGCCCAGTCAAAACTGCGAATCTCGCGTGTTGTCGGGCTGTTATCGTTCAGACGATGAATCCACGAGATATGGAGACTGTACACCATCGGATCTGGGGGTAAGAGATCGAAGGGCTATCGCGCAGTTGAGTTGCATGGATGGAATCAGGAAAGTGGTTGGCAAGGCCCAGGATTTAATTACAGCAAATTGTAATTAATTATTAAATAATGTCAGGATGAATATAAGCAGCGGGCTAATAAGGTGGGACCATGGGTTATGTGGCAGGGGTTTTTTTAACTGCACCAAGGGTTGGTGGGTTAAAAAGGGTATCGGGGAAATATGAAATGTGGGATGTTAATTACATAAAGCGGGGGGATAAAGAACTTAGGATAAAGGGTTTTGTGGGTTTTTGAGGGGAAAGAAGGGAAATTAATAAGGGGGAAAGTGATATTTGTAATGGGGAATGGGTTTCACACTAGGGAAAGGGGTTTTGGGAAGGGGGGATGATTTTTTAGGGGTAATTTCTAGGGGAATGTGTGAAACCAAGGGGTAAAGGTCAAAATGAGGGGAAAAGAGTATTTATAAGTGATGAAGGGATAATGGGGAAATTAGCAAATAAGCACGTGGGGGTGTAGTGAAATGAGGGGAAATGAGTTAAACAAGCTTGGTGGATATCCTTTCTTTCTCATAAATCCTCCTGCACATGAAACATAGGATTAAGCATGATAAATGTGCTTTTGACTCAGCAACCTTGTGCATTTACAACCTTTTTTCTACCTACCCTTTATTTACCATAACATTTTATCTTCATTTTAATGGGTTCATTTGAACTTGTTGACCCTTTATTTCCTTTTCTTTTGATAAGCAAATTATCTAATTCTAACCTTATAACTTCCAATGGCTCAGATTAAACTGATGAGCTCATTTTTATTTTCTACCTAACTGCTGATCTATCAAGGTTAAACAGTTTGGCTAGATCTTCATTCTCTATCTATCAACATGAAATTTAAAACATAAATGAGTCAAGATTAAGTTATTTAACCATCATGGATTGTGGCATTTTTGACAAGCTGCACACAATCTTATTTTACAATGTAAAGCAAAAGGAGTGGCATTTGAATTTTCACACTTTCATGATCTATTTTTATCTCTTTTTTGGGGTTCATATTTTTTACTTTTTTAGTCTTTTTTCCTTTCTTTTTTTCCTTTGATTATTCTTTTAGGACATGCCCTCTTTACATTTTTTTAATTTTTAACATGGAAAACATTTTACAGAAAGCAAAAGTATGTACAATATTATAAGACTAACCATAGCCAATTAAAAATTATGAATCCTATTATTATAGGACCCTAACAGTGGCTCCACATGGGGATGCCATTTCCTGGTGAAATGTCAAGAACTTTAAGATCAGTAGTCTTTGAAACTGTGACTTTGGTTACCTTGTGACTGTTCCTTTGTAATCTGCTTTATTCATACATATGATGGTACATTTTTTAAAGCTCAGGGCCTTCTCTCAGGGCTTCAACTTCAAAAGATTACCGTCCAATCCAATCTAAAATCTGCAATGTTATATACAATGAGAAAAGTAAAATGGACTACTGTTAATCCGTGTATAAGTAGTGCTTCAGCGTTCTACCATTGATTGGTCCTCCTGGTAGATCTATTCCATCTAACTGTCTCAAGAAAAATGCATTGTTACCTTTGTAACCATAAATGATGTAAGGGCCTTGCCATATGAAATCAAATTTGCCATGCTTACCCTTCTCTTCTCTTCTAGAATCCCATTTGAGAATTTTGTCACCTATGTAAAAATCATCAGCTTTGGTTTTCTTTTCAAAAATATTTTTGATTTTATCCTAGATCATTTGTGACTTGACATAGACCTCTTCTCTGGTTTGCTGCAAGTGTATTGTCTGATTTATCCTCCTTTGGATATCATTTGGTTCTACTTGCATCTCTTGGATCATTTTCATCACTGGTACTCCTAAAGAGGATGGAAAAACAACATATACCATATACTAGCTGATAAGGATATGTACCAATGAACTTTTTAGTAGTCAGCCAGTCTGCCCATAAAGCATTTACCAATTTTTTGTTCCATGTCTTCTTGTTGTCTTCTAGCAGTTTCTTGATGATATTGACAAGGCTTTTGTTTGAATATTCTGCAAGTCCATTACCTTGAGGGTAATAGATAGTGGAATGGCCAAGGGTAATGTGATATTTGTTACAAAAGTCTACCATTTTCTTGGATTTAAAAGTAGTTGCATTATCAATAATGAGCTTTTGGGGGCATCCAAATCTTGAAAGGATATTGTTTTCAATGAATGAGATAATGACAGAGTCTATGGCTTGTCTAGAATGGATGGCTTCTATCCATTTAGTAAAGTAATCAGTGGTTGTCAAAATCCACTTATGTTGGGCTGAGGAGGATGGGTGAATTTCTCCAATGAAGTCTAAACCCCCTTGTTGAAATGGCACTTCTGTGGATATGGGTTTGAGAGGTAAAGGTAAGAGCTTCCTTTTGCCCTCAAATATCTGGCACTTATGACAGGAGGTTAGTTTCTTGACATCTGCAAATAGGGTGGGTCAGTAAAAACCTGCCCTTAAAATCTTGTCAGCAGTTGTTTTCCAATTTAGGTGTCCTCCACAATCTCCTGCGTGAAATTCTTGCATAATTTTGTCAACTTCATCTTTAAATAAGCAATTTAATAGAATGCCACCATTATCTTTCCAAAATAAAGCATTATCTATGATACAATATTTTATTAATTTCATTTTCAAAAATCTAGCTTTAGTACTAGATAAACCAAGAGGAGCTTGTAAGTTTAGTAAGACAAATATGATATCTGCATACCAAGGTGAATCTGTAAAAGGTTCACTGATCTGTGGAGTCACCATCTCTTCCTGATCATCTAGGGCACCAATGAAATTTATATCTAAGGCCTGACAGTTCGATTCAATCATGAGTTTAGCTAAACCTTGGCCTTTTATAAGTTTTGTACCCTTTATTTCTATGTCATATTCCAAAATAGTGGCAATCCATTTGCCTCTCTTTCCTGCAGGCCCATTTTGTGTCAAAATGTCCTTTACTACTAAATTTGGAACATAAGCAATGATGTGTGAATACAAAATGTACACTATGAAATCTTTAATAGCTTTCACTAAAGCAAGTGCTTGCTTTTCCATTATGTTGTACTTTAGTGTAGCATCTCTCAAAGATTTGCTGAAAAATGCAATAGGTTGCTCATATCCTTGATCATTCTTTTGCAACAAGACTGTTGCAATAGTATGTTCTGAAGCAAAAGAAAAAATTATAAAATCTTTTTGGAAATCAGGACTTATGAGGACTGGAGTTTTGGTAAGGGCTTCTTTGATTGCTTCAAAATATTGTTTAGCCTCTATTGTCCACTTAAGTGTTGAATCTTTCTTTAACATGTTATTTAGTTCTCTAATTAATTATGCTAAGTTTGAAATGAATCTCCTAAGAAAATTTATTTTGCCTAAGAATGACTGTAATTCTTTGATGTTTCTAGGATGGGTGATGGTCAAGATTGCCTCTATTCTAGCTGGATCTATTCTAATTCCATCTTTGGATATTATATGTCCCAAGAGTTTACCTTCTTCTAGACCAAAGAGTGTCTTTTTGGGATTTAAGGAAATACCAAATTTTCTGCATTTAATGAAAACTCTTCTTAGGTGATCTAGATGTTCGTTATCTGATTTAGAAAAGACTGTGATGTCATCTTGGTAAACAACTAGAAAGTCATGGATTTCTTTGGCAAAATCTATATCCATAGCTCTTTGGAATGTTGCTCCTGCATTCATCAATCCAAAAGGCATCTTCAAATACATGAAAGTACCCCAAGGAGTAGTAAATGCAGTCTTTGCTTGGTCCTCTGGTTGAACTAAGATTTGGTTGTATCCAGAAAATCCATCAAGCAATGAAATTTTGGATGAGCCTGTTGAAAAGTGTGAAACAAGAAATTCTTGTTGAGAATGCAACAAGATGATGGAGCTTAGTGGAAAGGAGTCGCCTTCACTGAGTGGGCCCGCAAGCAAATTATGGCGCAAGTTCTATTTTTGGATCCCAGCAGGGATGATCACAGCAGGAGTGACCACGGTAGGGATGATCACAGCAGGAGTGACCACAGCAGGGATGATCACAGCAGGAGTGATCACAGCAGGAGTGATCAAAGTCTATTTTTATACTGGCTGTCAAAAATAGAGAAGTCAAATATTATTGTCTCATAATAATATTTAGACTATAAACTTGATCTTATTCTCTTGGAGCACTTCAGTTTGAGCTACAGATGTGGCACATGGAGCTGTCAGAAGGAAGTACGCTTTCTTTGTGGGTCAGTTGAGTTGTTGCATGCATGACTTCAGTTAGAACTCAATCAGTTGAGTTTGGTGGAGTTGATTGTAGAGTTGATGGAGTTGTGTTCAGTTTGACTTGGTTAAACTAGTTGTAATTAGTCTAACTGCAAATAGACTAATGATGAGTTGTTAAACTAATTATTAACTCATAATGCAACTATAGAATACATCATTTAACTCAGTTGCATGTCAGTGCATGTTCAGTTCAACAGGAACAGGTGTTAGAGGATCAGATTGCTATCAGTTGTGACTATAGTTGTGCATGATGATTTGCACAATCAAAGGGATTGAGTATGCCAATGAATTGGCCAATACCAAGTATTATAGCCTCTTCTCACATCTTTCCCAGTGTGAGTGATTCTTTGGAGGTTAAATACGATTTTGGTAAACCATTCTCATTCATTCTTGAGCAGGTATTGAGCTGTGGAGGCAAGCAAGCAGCAGGGGAGATTTGGAGATCAAATCTGAGCTGTATTGTGTGTAGCATGTGGAGATAGTACTGAGTACTTGTGAGGAGTATTGTACTATGTATTGTTACATGATTCAATCACTATAATATGCAGATAGTTGGGGTTTTTAGCGAGATGCTTTCCCCAGGGAAATACTATGTTGATATGTGTGATTGATGCTTCTATGTACACCTGTGAATGTTTCTGCTTCTGTAAACTGATGATCAACGTAGAGGAGGTTATGTATTATGCATGTTCCGCTTATAAGTGTATAATCAGGATAATATCTGTGAATATGTGTCATATTATTCAAAATTTCTACATGGTATCGGAGCTGGTATCGGAGCGAGCTGATTTGTAGAAGAAGTTCTACATGATATCAGTGCTGGATTGATCATCAGATCTACTATTCAGGAAGTGTTTACATTCTATTTCTTCAGGCAGAGTCTGTAATCAGGCCAGGTAGCCTCTGGATTCATCCTTCTTTTGGAAGGTGAGATATCCGGTGAATGCCCATACAGTCGACCTCTGTACAAGAAATACTTTGTTCTCACGAATTTTAGATTAGAAGCGGTTGAGTTTTTGAGCTGTGGAATGGCACTCAAGGATAAAACTTGGAAACATTAAGTGTGAGAATGGAGACAGTATGCCCCAGTATCTCACGAAGTTCACCCAATGCCGGGATGAGCTGGGAAGTGTGGGGGTGACTGTCGGATGAGGATGGTGAGTCTAGCACTCCTTGACCTTCCTAAGAGTTGGCATAGCTACCAGGACTCGGTGAATGGAAGGGAGAAACTGCCAGGATGGGAGAGACTTTGGTCGGATCTTGTGCAGGAGGAGATTAGACGGAGCACCAGAGACGGTTCTTCATCCATGCAGGATGAGGAGAACTGTGCCTTAGCGAGTAAGGTGAAGAAGGGGAAGGAGAAGGGTTCTCTTTCCGAATCTAGTTCTTCCAGTGATGGGAAGAAGGTTGACAAGTCGAAGGTGAGATGCTTTTGTTGTCATGAGATTGGTTCACGGGTCAGGAACCTGTATGCTCTTGAGGTTCAAGATGCATGCGAAGCCTTGAGTAGCGAGGCAACTGATGGAGACTTGGTGGTTGAGAGGGAGCGTATATTACCTCTCAACATGCAGAGCCAGAAGAAGTCTCAGACGATTGTGGAGGAGCCACGATTGGTGCAGCAGCTTCAGGAGGTTGTGGAGCAGCCACAACAGGGGAAGCTGAGTGGAGATCGAGTAGAGACATCTACTCATGTAGAGACCTCCAGTAGGGGGAAACTTCGAGCCAGGTGGGCTGAGGGATCACATGCAGCCATACCTCCAAGTAGGAGGTGGGGCGATATAGAGTGATCGTCCCAAGGAGGAGGGGCAGGATCCTTGAGGTACCCAACCTCTTGGATGAGACCTTGCTACGGGAGCCCTGATGTGGAGTAGCAGGAACTGACTGATTGGGTAGAGACAGATGCGGATGGAGCGGCAGAGAGAGTGACAGTGCAGGGAATCCCAGGACAGCGCATAGCTAGTAGGCTGCAGCAATGCGAGAGGCACAAGTGTTTTGCACAGTGCTAGGTGGCACAGAGAGGTGTGCAATGGTGCGAGATGCATGGAGATGTTACAGTAGCGCAGATGTCAGAGAGGGAGCACTTGTCAGCAGCAGGTAGAGCTTCAGCATCAGAGGGTGTTTCTAGCCCAACAGGGAGGTCAGTTGGGAGGTGCAGTGCGGATGCAATGCTGGGAGATAGAACTAGCAGCAGCACAGATGCAGTCAGAGATCAAAGTGACAGAGGCTAGAGCAGTCAGATACTGAAGAGCACAGAGATGCAAAGTTTTCAGTTGACAGAGGCAATAGCAGTCAGAGACTTTGATGACAGAGCAAGTGGACCGGCCAGATGTGTTGCATGGAGAACATTCCAGAGTTACATGATCGGGTTTGAGAGGAAGCCTTTCTTGTTGAGAGGGAGTGTTGAAAAGTGTGCAACAAGAAATGCTTGTTGAGAATGCAACAAGATGATGGAGCTTAGTGGAAAGGAGTCGCCTTCACTAAGTGGGCCCGCAGGCAAATTATGGCGCAAGTTCTATTTTTGGATCCCAGCAGGGATGATCACAGCAGGAGTGACCACAGTAGGGATGATCACAGCAGGAGTGACCACAGCAGGGATGATCACAGCAGGAGTGACCACAGCAGGAGTGATCACAGCAGGAGTGATCACAGCAGGAGTGATCAAAGTCTATTTTTAGACTGGCTGTCAAAAATAGAAAAGTCAAATATTATTGTCTCATAATAATATTTAGACTATAAACTTGATCTTATTCTCTTGGAGCACTTCAGTTTGAGCTACAGATGTGGCACATGCAGCTGTCAGAAGGAAGTACACTTTCTTTGTGGGTCAGTTGAGTTGTTGCATGCATGACTTCAGTTAGAACTCAATCAGTTGAGTTTGGTGGAGTTGATTGTAGAGTTGATGGAGTTGTGTTTAGTTTGACTTGGTTAAACTAGTTGTAATTAGTCTAACTGCAAATAGACTAATGATGAGTTGTTAAACTAACTATTAACTCATAATGCAACTATAGAATACATCATTTAACTCAGTTGCATGTCAGTGCATGTTCAGTTCAACAGGAACAGGTGTTAGAGGATCAGATTGCTATCAGTTGTGACTATAGTTGTGCATGATGATTTGCACAATCAAAGGGATTGAGTATGCCAATGAATTGGCCAATACCAAGTATTATAGCCTCTTCTCACGTCTTTCCCAGTGTGAGTGATTCTTTGGAGGTTAAATACGAGTTTGGTAAACCATTCTCATTCATTCTTGAGCAGGTATTGAGCTGTGGAGGCAAGCAAGCAGCGGGGGAGATTTGGAGATCAAATCTGAGCTGTATTGTGTGTAGCATGTGGAGATAGTATTGAGTACTTGTGAGGAGTATTGTACTATGTATTGTTACATGATTCAATCACTATAATATACAGATAGTTGGGGTTTTTAGCGAGATGCTTTCCCCGGGGAAATATTGTGTTGATATGTGTGATTGATGCTTCTATGTACGCCTGTGAATGTTTCTGCTTCTGTAAATTAATGATCAACGTAGAGGAGGTTATGTATTATGCATGTTCTGCTTATAAGTGTATAATCAGGATAATCTCTGTGAATATGTGTCATATTATTCAAAATTTCTACATAGCCTACTACCCTCTGAAGAATGTGGTCCATTTTTGGGAGAGGATAGTCGTCTTTTAATGAGACTTTGTTCAAGTTTTTGAAATCAACACAGAGTCTGATTTCCCCTGTTTTCTTCCTAGTAGTGACCAAGTTAGAGACCCAATCTGAATATCTGATGTGTGTTGTGATTTGGGAATCGTACATCCTTTTTACTTCCTTTTCAATGAGTGGCATAAGAACTAGATTAATTCTCCTAAGCTTCTGTTTAAAAGGTTTATGTTCTTCTTTGATAGGTATCTTATGTTGAATTATGCTGGTAACATAAGACTTAAGGTCTTCATAGCTCAAAGCAAAGACATCTTGAAACTCCTTGAACAGATTTATGTATTTCAGTTTTTCATCTAGAGGTAATGTTTTTGATATTTTGATAAGCTTGGGTTCTTGTTCAGTTCCTATGTTACATTCTTCTATGTCTGCTCTTAAAGGCTCCATTTTAGGTTTCCTAGCTACATCATTTGAATCAAACAAATCTTCTAATGGGACTAATCCCTTGGGTAAAAAGTTATCTTTACGGTTTAAAATTTCAGGATCATCATTCATTATTTATTCTATTTCTACCTTTTCTAAGTTATCTATTTTTACTTTAGTGAAATTAGTGGGTTTACCTAGATCTAAAGCATTTATATCTATTTCACTATCTATGTTATTGTCTATTGTACAATCTGTATCTATATTACAATTTTGAAACTCTCCTTCAGCATTCATGAAATCATAAATTTGAGAATCTTGTGAGAAAATCTGTCAATATTTCAAATTCTCAGGTATAACAGGCCCATGTCTCACTTCTGCAATGTACTTGTGGTTGGGCTGAAAAGGCAATTTGCAAGTACTAGCAAAAGTGGCTAGACTGTGAGCCTGCATATTCTGTTTCCTAGGAATGGCAGCAAAATCAGTTTCCAGAAGGTCCTTAATCAAATCTAGGACAGTCTCTCTATATTGGCTAAGTCTGGGATTATTCACAGAGTATTCACCTTTGATTTGTTTTATAATCAATTCTGAGTCTCCCATGATAGAAACTCTTTTGGCTCCAAGTTTTCTAACCATTTGTAGTCCTAAGATTAGAACCTCATATTCTGCCATGTTGTTTGTGCATTTTAAGTTTAATCTAAAGGCATGACCTTCAAAATGATTATTCTCCATCTTGTGAATCCAAACTCCTGCACCTGCTCCTAGTCTATTCGCAGATCCATCAAAATCTAAATGCCATAGAGACTCATGAAAAATGTTTTCACTATCAGGTGCTTTGTATTTTTGTTCTACAGCTGTGATTTCATTTTTTGCATTGTCTGAATTGTACAAGATAAAAGAGTCCATATTAGAATGCATGGAGTATATAGGGAAATTCTGAGGTTTTTTTGCACTACTCACCATGTATTTCATCAATGTTTCTCTATAAAGTTTTCTTTGCTGACCAAACACAGATATGGTGGCATATGACATGTCTAACTGTAGAGATCCCTGTAATTTTTCTCCCCATGAGTGAGATAACAACATTCCATACTTGGGTGGGATATCAGCAACTACTATGTCCATGACAATACTCTTTGCTGGGCACTGGACTAGAGTTACACACAAATCTTTAATTAGGCCAAGGCATTTAACTTGGCTAGAATCAAAGGAAAAGAGGTCCTTGTATGGTCTGGTGATATCTAAGTTTAGTCTCTCCATGATTGCTTTAGGCATTAAGTTATGGGATGCCCCTGAATCTAGCATAGCATTATGTAAGATTTTGTCATGAATATTTAAGCTAATGTAGAATGGAGGGATAACCCCTTGTTTATGTCTGCCATTTACTTCAGGACCAAACAATAACTCAGGTTGATCAACATTCAAGTTTATAGCATCCTCTCCTTCACCTATATTTAGTGTTTCAGTGATTTGTGCTCTATATGATTCATTTTTTACTAGCTCGGTCAAAGGAATTGATATTTTCAATTTTGCTATCTCAGTCTTAATGTTGAATGGTGATTGAGTTTTGCCTGATCGGATGAGATCTTCCTTAGCAAATGTGGTGTGTGTGTTTTTATCTTCTTTTTCAGTACTTGGCACTTCAATTTGTGTCTCAGCAGTTTTGCTTTGATTTCTCTTAATTGGAAAGGCTTGAGTAATAGTTTCAGTTTGAGTTTCAGTTGAAGTTATATCTACAATTTTTGGGCTAGAAGGCTCATGAGTTCCTCTAAGGAGAATTTGTAGCACTTTAGTCACAAGAGCTTTTGATATCTTTTTAGTGTGGGTTTGGATTGATTTCTTAGTGGGAATTTTAGTATTCTTTTTTCTTCTAAGGCTATACTGTTTGTGGACTTCATAAATAGCAGATTCATAGCCTTGTTTGAAGTCAAAGGACTCTCCAGACTCTAATTGTAATTGTTGTAACATGTGCAATTCATGTTCTTCCTAAGTAAGAAAAATAGCTTCTTCATTTTTAATCCCTAATAGGTTTATCTGGGTGTCATCCTCTTCTTCATGGTTTTGTGAACCCTCAGCCTAGTTTCCTTGGAAGGGTGGTCTAACTTGTTGATTTGGTATAGCATTCTTTCTAGTGTTAGGATTCTTCCTAAAGTTGGGGTTTCTTATTGGGGGTGGCTGTTGATTTTCTCGCTGAGTTTTTCTTTCCATGTTTTCTAATCTTTCCATTATTCTTTCTACACTCTTAGCTAAACTATCTATTTTACCATCAGAAGTGGAAGTTTCCTCTTTAATGACAACTCTCTTTTCATTTCTCATCCTAGCTTTTTTAGCTAATAAATTGGCTTCTACACTAACAACATTACTCTGCATTTGCTCTAATGTTTCAGGGTTTCTTTCCCTTATTTGGTGTGACATGTCAGTGTCAAAACCATCAGGAAATTTTGATCAATGCTAGGTTTGGTGGAGGTTTAATATTAGCAGAGATTGCATTGTAGATATTGTTGAACCTGGTACAACAATCCTGAACTGATTCATTAGGAGCTCTTCTAATGTTATCATATTCAGACAGTATTTGTAGACGATTTTTCTTTCTTTCCCATCTATCGATAAACAATCTATGAAAAGCAGCTAAATCTGCAATTTGATTAGTTGGTAAACCTTTGAACCATTTCTTAACATCTCCTGTCAATGTTTGGGCAAATAAACTCATTTGTACATCAGACTCATCGATTTCATGCAATTCAAAGTAGTCAGTCATTTTGTTCACATGTTTTTGGGTAGTATACTAACCAGTAGCATCAAACAAAAAGATTTTGCTTTGGTAATCTTGGGGCATCACATGAAGCTGTGCTAGTAAGACCAAAGGTGCATATCTGTCTACCATGGCTGAGATTTTGGTTTGACTAGGGGGAAAAGTAGTGGGGTTATAAGGACTTGAAATGGGTGGAGATGAACTTGAGCTATTTGGTTGAAGAGGAAGTTGAGGAATAATTGGTTTAGGGGAATGAACTGTGGTAGATATTATAGGTGAGATGGTAGTCAAAGAAGTTGTATTTACAGTATTTGAAGATTCTACAGAAAGTTCAAAAGCAGTAGCAGTGAGGGCAGCTAATTCAACTTATTGTTGAAGATAAGCATCATCTATATGGCTTATCAAGGTTGAGGTTAAAACTTCTAGTTTATCAAACGTATTCAAAACAAGTTGATCTAAATTTGGATGTATAGGCACTTTTTTTGACTCAATGAATTGAATGAAATTAGTGTCTATTACTGTTTCATGAATTGAATTTTCTGATTTGGTTCTAAACAAAGAAAGCTCAAATGACATATCAAACTGAATATCCTCTAAACTTGATAACTCTTTGGGGAGTGAATTTGCTTTAACTAACTAACCACTACTTCCTTGAGTCTCTACCTTTTTTTACTTTCTTAAAATTCTGTCACGGTCATCAACTATTGTTGCAGGGTTTGGATCTGGATTTGCCCTAGTATAGTGAATCTTTTTGGGAGCCAGAATTTTAATTTTTTAATTGTTTTTATGAAACTTTTAAACGACAACTCTAAAATGACCTTAAGGTGAAAAAATGAATTTTAAGGTTTCCTTAAAGTTTTATTACACTGAGGACTGGTTCCCCATTATGGTTGCCAATATGTTATCACTCCAATATTTCTCTAGAGTTGTCATGAAAGAAATGATTAGAGGTAACCACAAACCAACTTTGGATATTAGGATCTAGCCTTCCTAATTCTCGGAGAGGGCTCTCTTTTTATGATTTAACTTTGTTTTAGTTGTTTGATTTTAGGCTAGTTATGATTGTACTTGGGTTTTGATTTGGATTTGGTGGTAGGATCACTTACTTAGATGGATAGAGGGATGTCTTTTACCATTGGGCTATGGGTTTAAATGTCAAGAAAACAGGACTGGATCAAGTTCTAAAAATAGTGTCTACATGGCAAGGTAGCTGAGTTATTTCAGATCTTAAGGTTGGATGGTGAAGTTGGTTTCAATTGGATCTAAAGAGAAATTAAGGTTTCTTTAGGCTGGATTATGAAAGAAGTGAAAGAGGTCAACCGGGATGTGAGAGCAATTAAGGTTTCTCATATCCGAATATCAGAAGAAAACATAGAAATGATTAACTGTTCAAAACAGAGTGTACTTAAACAAATTCTGAAATAAATTTCGAGTTAATTCATTCACTTTAGATAACATGCGAGTTTGTGAAATACATAAGAAGATAACAAATTTAACAAAAGAAAAGACTTCACTATAATAGCTCAACACATGAATCGTGTAATGCAATCTCTTTATTACTCAGTCCAGTCTACTGACTTGAAAAATTGGTACAGTAACCCTCAGGTTTATGATCAATACAACTCTACAAATGTATAGCAATCCACCCACAATACTTCGAATTATGAAGTATTTATACAAAAATAATTTACAAAATATCCTAAACTGTCTTGGGAATTAATCTAGGAGAAAGAAATATCTTCATGCAAGAAGATAGAGACAGATGTTCAACTGCTGTATGTTGTCCCTGTTTATTTGGTTGTGTTGTCTTTATGCTCTGATATTTTGTTGTTTATTCTCTGCCTTGTTGTTGGTCTTCACGCTGACTGTTACTTTTACTTTGCCCTTTCTCAACTGATACTCTTTCATCTAGCTGGCATGTTACTTTTCCTTTGCTGTGCTTTTTTACTTTGACTGTGCATTTTCTATTTGACTGTGCATTTTTATAGCAAGTCATTCAACTTTTCCCATGTGTCTGCATCTGGTAATTGAATATTTACCATCCTCTTATAAATTTCATCTGCTTCTGTGTACTTGGAAAAAGTGGTTTTATTTACAAAAAGGTATTTTACCTCATGCTGGAGATAAAACAGGTTCTCAAATGTTTGATATAGAACCTTTCCACTAGGCATCCCCTTCATAGATGAAGTATTTACCTGATCCCTTACCACCTCTCTTATCCTTCTGTTGTAGTCTTCCTGTGGCATCAGTTTGTCATTTATCACCAAGGGATTTGGCAGACCTTTCTGCCTCAAAACATTAAACTTAACCATGAACATGTCTATAGCCCACTGCATGGTTTGGCACTTATCCTCAAGGTTCATCATTAAATTCCTCTTAGCGTGGACCTTTTTTACCTCTAGTATTGTGCCAATCCTGTCAGGTATCTCCAGCTCCTACAATTCATATTTGTTTTTGTAGCTGAGGAAATGAATTATTCTAGTGGCTTCCCCTGGCATGTCTCCCAGTTCTGCTTTAACTCTCTGTATGGCTTCGGTAGCCTCTTTCACTAAGTCATTTTGTTAAAAAATTACTTGAATGGATGGCCAAATATCAATGACAAAGTCAATTATATTGGTCCATAATTGTTCCTTAGCTTGGCCAAGTGGCTCCTTTAGTCTTAATTCCTTCTCCAAGCTCTTCATCCTTTGAGTCAACCTCGTTGACTTCTGAACTTCTTCCTTGTGCATAATCTGTGCAAGCTTATTATCATTTTCTAGACTTGTTATTTTTTCCTTAAGCTTGTTTATTTATGTGGTCTGAATGGACATGTCTTCCATTGCCTTGACCAATTTACTTGCCTCGTCACCTGGCTGAGCTGCTGCTTTTGTTGAACCTATCGTTGATGTAGATGTTGTGGCAACTAGTAGTGTTGTAGCCAGTGGAGCTGTAGGAGCCAATGAAGCTACCAAGTTGGATGGTACTACAGTAGTGACTGTTGGGATAACAGTGGCAGTGGAAGTCTCAAGACTAGCTCGTTTTAATTGTATCAAGATGTCTAACTAATTCTCCATTTCCTTCAGTTGGTCAATAAGTTGTAAAACAAGGTCCATCATTTCCCTCTGATGTGTTTAGCTTTCTAAGATGTCTTTTGTCTATGGGTGCTCTGAATGAGGAAATTTGAGTTGTTTTTTGAGCGCTGCAATGTCCTCATTCTTTTTATTTATTAACTTCTCAACAACCTTGACATCATTGGGATCATGTCCCAACTCAATCACCAAGTCTTCTAGTGACTTGATTCTATTTTCTTTGGCCTCTGAGGAGGCCTTTTCCAATTTGTACTGTGTAGTGATATTATCTAGTGAACTTTGCAGTTTGTGTGCAGTCATAACATTACCTGTCAAGGTGGAATAGATCATCTCACCTACCTACTTATGAAACTCAATTTGGTCAATGGGATGAACATCCCTGGCCAAAACCTCAAAATCTGTTTTCCTATAGTCTGCTGATGTTTTTGGCTACTGGACTGTAGGTTGCATGAATGACATCTACATTTTTCTTGTTTTGATGTCAAAGGCTGACATCAACCTGTTTTGATTTGCAGGTGTCTGCTTGAAGTATTGGGCATAAGTCTCAGCCTTCAACTTCTCATTCCTCAACTTAATTTCCTTGTATCTATCTTTGATATCCTTCTCTTTATCCACAGGCCTGGTGAATGAAGAAACCTCAACACTGAGTTGTCTCTCAATAAGTTGAGTGTTTGATGTTGAGGGCTGGTGTGTTTCTCCTGAAGCTGCTATGCCTTTTCTCCTTTCCACCATTCTATCAGTGTCAGTGATTTCCACTGAGTCAATGGTGTCTTCCTGTTCAGTTACAAGATTAAGCTTGGGCCTCTTCGTGTAACTGATCTCAAATTATTCGCCTGTGGTTTCCATAGCTGAACTAGAACCTTCTTCCCTGGTTCTCTTTGCATTTCTATCTTCATTGGCTGGAGTTTGTAAAATAGGAGGAATATTCATTGGTTCTCCTAGTTCTGGAACCTGCAGGAAGGAACTTGTATCAATCTGTTTTTCTACATCAATTAATGTATTCTCTACATCAACTACAATACTGTCCATGTCTATTAAAGTGTTTTCCAACCATTCTGATTGGTTGGCAAATCTCTCTATGTCTGGCCTGGGATGATGAATGAAAGGGCCCAATTTGACCTTGAGCCTTAGCTTATTTATGACTCCATGAGGGTCATATTGCCACATAAAACTATTCTTGAATTTCATTTGCTGCAAAATCTTATCTGCCTCTGGTCCAGCTTCCCTAGTATTACAAATGAAGGGGCCCAATTGATTTTTCATTTTGAATTGGGTCTTTTTCCTAGCTACTAGGAAATTTACTTCATCAGAATTTATAATCTGCCTAAAGTATTCTAGTGCAAATATCCTCATGGGGAGGTATTTGGGTAGTTTGTAAGGGGCAAGTTGGCATCCATATATTCTTATCTCTGTGTGGTTCTGGTACAAATACCAGTCTCCCACTCTACTGTTCTTGGCCAACTGCAAAACTCTTTTGATTTCTTGATTAATCCTGGGTTGATGGCTACTGGTTAGCATATTCATAACTGGATGGACAAATGAATCAATGAAGTCTTTATAGGAAAAAATAGTGGAAATTTTCTGGATCAATGGTGTCCAGTAGATGACTGATCTTGGGTTTCCTTTGGTATCCAACTTCTGAATGCTGACAGGAAACTTGTCTGACTGGTAGTATAAAAACATATGGAATAAGACTGATGAATATTTGAAGAATCTCTCAGTTGGTAACCTGATGAATTGCTCATGCATTCTATCTGCTATGAACTGAGCATAGTTATACATTATAGCAGGAGGCTTGCTTGGGCAAAAGATAGAAAGGAAAGCTAGGACAACCTCATCCACATGCTCATCTGTGGTGTATCCTAAAATGCAAGAGAGCATGGTTATGATTTGTCTGCCTCTCTCAGAAAAAAATAAATAAATAAATAAATAAAAAATAAAATAAATAAATAAATAAATAAATAAATAAAATAAAATAAAATAAAAAATAAAAATAAAATAAAATAAAATAAAATCAAAAAAATCAAAATTTAAAAATTAAAAATTTAAAAAAAAAATTAAAAAAAAAAATAAGAATAATAATAATAATAAAATAAAAAATAAAAATTGTGGCAGCATATGGAGGACTTTCTGTAGGAGTATGACACTCCTCTATGATGAAATTTTGGAAAATTTGGGCTATTCTGGGAAGGTCTAACTTGGTATAGAGGTCTAGCAAGCCTTCAATAGAAAGTGGGGTCTCATTTGGGCTTGGTTGGACCTGCAGTATTTGGTTAATGGATTCTGCAGTGATGGTAAATAACACTTGTTGGTCAGGGGTGACAATGGCTCTTTGGCTGGGAATGTAGCAAGCATGACAGAAGTGGATGATTTATGGGAATGGGTGTACTTCTGGAAACAAATACTTGGGCAAATTAGACTCCCAAAGGTGAATGTCATCGTTCTGGTTTAAGAACTTGTCCTTACTCCAGCAGTGGAGCTTTAGAAGGTAGGCAGGGGAAGCTGTGTCCTTTATTTGGAAGTCTATGTCTGCTAATGCAAGGTGGTTGATGTCCAGGTGAGGGGTTTGCAGAGGTCTCACATCCAAAGAGGTTTGGGAAGCCATAATTGGGTTTATAGATTTGAATTAGGCTTTCAGTGGTTTTAGAGGTGAGGTTTAAAAGCTCTGGTACAGTGGGAGGGTTATTACAGTTTGTAAAAGGGTTTGGGATGTACAAATAGATTTATTCTCAATTCAAAAAAGTTTCTTTAATTAATTCAATTAATTAACTTTTCAATTTAAACTATGTGTTTTCAAATTCAAGGGCCTTTTTTGGTTTTTTCCAAGAATACCTAGAATTTGGCGAATTGGTGTGCAAACTGGGTTTTGTGGTAACTGCAGAAGGTATTGAGGCTTCAACTGTCAACTGGATGCTTCAATTGGGTATCCAGAGCGTCTTCAGGCGGTAGAAGGTGGTCAAATTGGTCGTAGAGGTTTAGGGTGTCGCAAATGGCTAAGCAATAGTTTACAGTGAAAAACGAGCTAAAAGAGCAATTTGGGGCCTTTTCAGCCTTTTAACGGGTAACAGTCACATTTTGGCGCGGAAATAATTAAATGAACAGTGGGCAGTTCTCAGTTTGGGCAGGTAGGTGGTTTTGTGCGCCATCGCACCACTTTTAGATGGCGGGCAGTATTTTTCGCGAGCATGCGATCTAACCTGGTGCCGCCATGTAGCAGAAAAGCGCCGAGGCAAAATCGTGAATCCCGTGCGTTATCAAGCTGTTATCAGTCGGACGATGAATCCGCGTGATATGGCTCGACACCGTCGGATCTGGGGGTAAGAGATCGGAGGGCTATCGCGCAGTTGAGTTGCACAGATGGAATCGGGAAAGTAATTGGCGGGGCCCGGGATTTAATTACAACAAATTGTAATTAATTAATAAATAATGTCAAGATTAATATAAGCAGCGGGCTAATAAGGTGGGACCATGGGTTATGTGGCGGGGTAACTACACCAAGGGTTGGTGGGTTAAAAAGGGTATCGGGGAAATATGAAATGGGGGATGTTAATTACATAAAGCGGGGGGATACAAAACTTAGGATAAAGGGGTTTTGTGGGTTTTTGAGGGGAAAGAAGGGAAATTAACAAGGGGGAAAGTGATATTTGTCATGGAGAATGGGTTTCACACTAGGGAAAGGGGTTTTGGGAAGGGGGGATGATTCTTGAGGGGTAATTTCTAGGGGAATGTGTGAAACCAAGGGGTAAAGGTCAAAATGAGGGGAGAAGCGTATTTATAAGTGATGAAGGGATAATGGGGAAATTAGCAAATAAACATGTGGAGGTGTAGTGAAATGAGGGAAACTTAGTTAAACAAACTTGGTGGATATCCTTTCTTTCTCATAAATCTTCCTACACATGAAACATAGGATTAAGCATGATAAATGTGCTTTTGACTCAGCAGCCTTGTGCGTTTGCAACCTTTCTTCTACCTACCCTTTATTTACCCTAACATATTCTCTTCATTTTAATGGGTGGATTTGAGCTTGTTGACCCTTTATTTCCTTTTCTTTTGATAAAAAAACTATCTAATTCTAACCTTATAGCTTCCAATGGCTCAAATTAAATTGATGAGCTCATTTTTATTCTCTACTTAACCATTGATTTGCCAAGGTTAAACAGTTTGGTTAGATCTTCATTCTCTATCTATCAACATGAAATTTAAAACATAAATGAGTCAAGATTAAGCTAATTGACCATCATGGATTGTGGCATTTTTGACAAGCTACACACAATCTTATCTTACAATGTAAAGCAAAAGGAGTGGCATTTGAATTTGCACACTTTCATGATCTATTTTTATCTCTTTTTTGGGGTTCATATTTTTTACTTTTTTGGTCTTTTTTCCTTTCTTTTTGTCCTTTGATTATTCTTTTAGGAGATGCCCTCTTTACATTTTTTAATTTTTAATATGGAAAACATTTTGCAGAAATCAAAAGTATGTACAATATTACAATACTAACCATAGCCAATTCAAAATTATGAATCCTATTATTATAGGACCCTAACACATCCAAAACAATGGAAAATGCATGATTTCGAGCTTTTTGAAGTTCGAAGGAACAAACAATGATACTAAGTATGAAGCACTCATGTTGAACACACAAAGGACCAACACTACGAATGAACAAGGCAACCTGGGAACCTACCACGATCCAAAGATGGCTAATCTCGGTACAAGCTACACACTACAGTAGCGACGAATTGTTGATTGCTTGATCGAACAGTATCGGGATGGGTCTGCACGAATAGATGGTGACCTCAGTGCACGCCACATGCGAGTAATCCAACATGAGATTCCAAGTAAAGGAGGAGACAAACCATTGCAGCAAAGAGCGTGTAACACATACATGTTGTTTGCACTCCTTTCACCAAAAAGATTGACTAACATTTTAAGTGTTTGGATTACTTGCAAAGTTCGTCATCATACTTGGTTTTCTAATTTAAATCCTGTACGTAATAAATCTGGGAAAATCTGCTTACGCATCGACTTCAGAAACTTGAACCCTTCCCAGAATAAAAACAACTACCCTGTGCCATCATCCGAGCCCATGTTGCACACAATACCTGGAACAATGGTGTTGTCTTCACTTGAAGGTCTTTTGGAATACCACCAGAGCCCAGTGGACTTGCACTATCCTACGAGAAGCTTGGCCCACACATATATCATTTGCAATCACTGGGCAGGAAGATTGATAACCTTCCTACCAATGGCAAAGATCTCAAGCATTATTTTCAGTAAGTCGGGTCGCGCCCGTGCCATGTACATAGTACGTTTGCTGCTTGTTTTTTCATTTGGTTTGTTTTGCTTATTATCTTTGCTTTTTCTTTGTTTGATTTTTCTTACTATTTTTGTTCACGTTCATTTTGTTTGTTTGATATATTACTATTTTTGTTTCCGTAAATAAGTGTTGCCAGCTACTATGTCCTGACTTCTGAATAGAGTATGTGGCTGAGATTTGAGGAAACTAGTGACACTGCAGCACTTGGCCAATCTTGTGTCCACCTTCTCTATGCTTGGTTGTAACCTTCGACCGATGAAGTCTTGAAGGAAAGTACGAATCGTCTGCAAGGGAAGTTTTGGTCCAACCGTGAACCTATGTCCATACTGGGGAGCCCCATGCCTATTCTCAGCCTTTTGCTCTAGGTGTTCAAGCTCATCCAACTAGTAGAAACAGAGAAGGGGAAAATCTAAACGAGCAAACCTATGTCAGAGATCTTACATGCTTCTCTAAAGGAACAACCTCTTATGCTCTCAATGAGTCGGGATCCCTCTTCTGCCCCAAAAATAAGTAAGTGCCTATGCACAGTCCTCTTGAAAAATATAAAGGCGAAAGAAGAGAAAGGCTTCCTGTGCAAAGAGGTGAAGCATGCAACTCCACCGGGGTATTGACTAGGCTCGCTGGCAGTGGAGTAATATGTGTGTTCCTGCGTGACTCTGTCGAGGTACTGTCCAGGCCTGCTGGCAGCGAAGAAACACTAGAGATGAAAACTTATACTCTAAAAATCTTCAACTCGCGAGCTAAACTACCCTTCCCAGATTCGAAACACTAAGATTCAAGCTGAACTTTTGATTGTGTTTGACTGAGTTGGCAAAGGGTGAACCACATATGTCCATGGGGTAAGTGGGGAAACTAAAGTAACCTGCACAGCAATTCAATACTCCCCGAAATACCAAGGCCCTGTGCTAGAAATGAACCAAAACAGAGAAGTTGGAGTTCTACCAGTGTGTCGCCAAGTGTTGTAGCGGCTACAACCACCCTCCAAAATTTTGGCCTACACCAATTTCAGAGCCTCCCTTAAAGAGTTTCACTTGATGACTGCACACACTCAGGTTCACTCCATGAGCTCGTGTGAGTCTTTACATTCGCCTTGCTTGTTCATTGCATTCAAGTCTCTGCATGCTGATGTTTAAGTCATGCTTGCAACCATGTTCTGGCTATGCTCAAAGTCTTCGCTTCGTATGTGCTTGTTGTGTTCATTGTGAAAGCATCTGTCACACTCACATACGAAGTCACATTCACTATCGTGCAAGCGTCGTCTCGATCGATGAACGATCAATCATGAGTTTCGCGCAAGCGTTGTCTCAATCAATGAACAATCAATCATGAGTGTCGCGCTTGTCACTTACACCATCAGTTAGTCTTGTTGAACATGTGTGTCTAGATGGTTTGGTCATTTCGTCGTCAAGTCATGCGAGTGTGTGTTCATATGATCACCTATGCATCTTTCGATTGTTCACACACTTAGCCATTTTTGTTGAAGGTTCTGACGACCTGACTCCCCTCTGACAGCCGGACCATCACCCTGCCATTGACTCGATCAACTGTCAACCAGAACAGCGCAGAAGCACCAAGCTAGTCTTTTCAAGTTGCACTGCCCGCAAGAAATTCAATCAGCTCTCATGTTGGCCACCCGGATAGTCGGACCTGGCAGTCACCCCGAGACTAACTCCCCTCAAAATTTGCATAGAGGCCACTGACCTCACCCGCTCAACTGACTGAGGAAATTGCGTAGACAGGCCGGACAGACACCAAGTGCCTGTCCCTGTCTCCCTCAGAAAATTGCGCAATTTTCCCAGCCAGTCATCCTGACAGTCGACCAACTGTTCATCTCAGAAATTGCGCAGTGTTCATGAGAAGGTGTTGGCTAGCGAATCCCCCGCGTAACGGTTTTGGGGCTCAAAGCCCACAATTTTGGGTAAAAGTATGATAAAGGTTCCGCGAAGTGCGCGAAGCGTGAATTGTAATGGGTCAAGTCCAAGGGTAGTCCGCCCTAAAATATTATAAGTTAATCTAGAATGTGTCGGCTTGCCCATGGTCCGCAGACCATGGGAATGTATAAATAGAGTAAGGCTCTAGGTTTAAAAGGCAGTTTTTTTGGTAGCTTTGGTTAAAATCTGAAGTGTATGGGTTTGTAAAAGCAAGAGTACTCTTGAGTTTGTAAGTCTGGGTCGCGGGTGGTAGTAGTTAGAGTAGGCTCTGCAGCTGTGTGCGCAGAGGCCTGGTAGAGTCTGCAACTGTGTGTGCGGACCCCTGCAACTGAGTGCGCAGGGTGGAATTGGATTGTACTGAACAGAAGATTAATAAAGATAATTGTTTCTAAATTATTTTGTATATGATCGCAGATCTATATGTTTATGCTTATGTTATGGTTTTATGAGTATCTTTAAGATTTATGGTTGCGCGCATTGGTTTTAACTGTTGAATGCTTGATTAAAAACCTTAAGGAATAGATCAGATCTACAATAACTGTAATAATAATAAGATTCTAGGAAACAACCCGTCGCGGATCTTCGCGAAGGCCAGACAGTTGCGCAGAATAGCGCGACTGCGTAGTTCGTTTCGCGATCCCTCCAAACCTCATCAAGACATCCCTAGGGTGCGGAAACTTGGTCCTAGCACCCTCCCATACTACCTAGGGTGAGACTTTAGTCCGTGCTCCGCGAATTGTTGACGAAAGGGCCAGTAGTTGCGGGATTTGTTTGGCTAAAAACTCTTCCGAACCTGGGTCAGGGCCCAATAAGCCAACAAATGGTTCCATTGTCGGGACTAGGATCTGCCTAAGGGATGTCTGATGTCAGAACACTGGAACCCTATGAAGAAAGAGATTGAAGGTGCTCCTCATGTTGGCAAGCACTTCATATTTATTATTGGACTGAAGGTGCTCCTCATTTTTGGTCAAGGGATTCCTATGGGCTTTTTTGCATCCATTATGGGGGTGGAAACCATATGTATTTGTTGTTATAGCAGGAGCTCAAGGAGATTGAGGATTAAAAAAGGGATAGTCCTAAAAAAGGTGCTCATACTCATGGCAATGTCGGCACTGAAACAGGACATGATCATAATTTATGGGTTAGACGATAACCTTGGAAAAGGAATCGAGACATTCATATACACACATAATAACAACGCATAGGCATTATATCTTCTGCTCTTTATGATCTTGAAGCTTTTGACATATGACCTAAGGGTATTACCAATGCCATCTAGAATGTCCTCGTGTTAGTATTCAATAGGTAGTGCATACAAGCGGATCTATATAGAGGCAACTAAGAACTTTTCATTCTCTAGGTTGTACATGGGGGTCCAAAAGCAGATGAAGAGCCCGATGTTATTAAAGAAGTATGGGCCTCCTTCAAAAACCCTTGAATGGTCTTCTAGGTTGGTAAAGACCACCATGAAGAAGCACTTAGTACCACACTACAACTCAACGCGACCTTTGGGTTGCCATTTGTTCTTGAGGCAGAGGGTTAGGTCCTTCTCCATTGGCCAAATGCCCAGGAACTTGCAAATGAGGCCGTGGTTCAAAAAGAGTTTTTTGCTGCTTTGGAGAGGTATCTATTCTGGCGCTTGTTTTGCTAGGTTGTGCCAAGAATGGGAGGAGTGCTCTGGTCATCTAGTAGCATCGTCCTTGGGAGGTTAGGGTTGTGAGCAGGGTCTCGATGACTGACATAAGATTCTCCCATGGTGACATTATGGTAGGAGGGGTTGAGACCCCCACAGGAAGATGACATTCGAAGAAAAATGTCAAAAGTCCTCTCGAAAAATTGATAGATTAAAAAGCTTTACCAAACCATTCAATTATGTTGAATACGACAAGTTATGTAGAAATCCTTGTAAACTCAAATTGCATATTGTAATATGGCAAAACGATTGACTTGAATCTACTCTACTCATCAACAGAAACAATAATTGATCAATGAAATCATGAAGCATTAAAAGGAAGAATTTAATCACACACAACACAATAATTTTCTCGGGAAAGTCAAAGCTAAAAACCCCTGTTATTTGTATATTGCAATAATCAAAAAATGTGAGAAGATTATAATGCTTTCCTCAAGCCCGAACAACCTTTGCACTATCTCTATCTATCTCACTACCAACCTGTGCACAAGCTTCTCTTGGCACACCTTTCTCTCACAATCTCCACACACAAACTTGTGCTTCTTATTGCTTGGTCTCACCAACTTGTGCTCACCAAATCAATGATTAAACTTGTACCTTTGTTCCTCCTTTTAAAGGCAATCCGAGTGATTATCAACTGGGTCTTTCTTTGATATGACATGCATGAGTTAATTATGAGTGTATCTTTAGTTTACTGGTTGAGTGGTGTCGGTTACACCCCACCACTGCAAGTTACACCCCACTACTGGACCTCCCACTAATTTCAAAGTATCTTATCAAGTGGAAGAACTTACCCACTGAAGATTCCACATGGGAGGACCAGAATTTTATACAAAAGCAGCCAGAACTACTCAAGCGTTGAGGACAACATTTTTTTGAAGGAGAGGGGCATGTTAGGTCCCTATGATACTAGTGATTCCCCCATTACTATTATCATTGTAGCCCTTATTGTTATTATTGTGCCCCTACTGTCCCCATATTGTTATTAGTGTGCCCCATAGAAGCCCACTATTGTTATTGTTATGCCCCATAGAAGCCCACTATTGTTATTGTTGTGCCCTAATATTTACGCCGTAAGGCATTTCCCTATGAAACCAACTCCTTCGCTGATTACGTGTCCTCTGTTTGCGCCTTTGGATCTTTTTTTAGACGATTAGCTTCTGCTCGGCCATTGATTTGAATTGCAAACTGTTTTGGCAAGTATATGAAACCAACTCCTTTGCTGCTTATGTGTCTTCTGTCTGCGCACTTGGATCTTTTGTTAGACGATTAGTTTTACCGTTGATTTGAATTGTAAACCATTTTGGCAGGGTTACAACAATGTTTCGTAGTTTCCCGAGCTGCTCATAATATGGAACAACCTTCTAGACGTGGGCAAGAAGGGGCATGCAGAGTCGCTTTCCAACGAAGATATTTCAGCCGCCTCGTGGCATCACTGCACCGTGGGAAAGTCGAAAAGTCGAATGCGAGACGAACCTCACCGCCTGAAGTCGAACCATGAAATCTTTGGCGGATCTGTCATTGGCCATGACGTCAAGGGGTCGAAGTGCATGTAGCAGGAAAATCATTTGTAAATATATTTTCAGGCATAACAAAGCGCACCGCCGACTGCAAGTGGTTAAGTCCAGATGGAATTCCCTGGGAAAAAAGAGATCGTTGTCTGCCAAAGCCAGACTCTACAAGCCGAACGTTGCTTCCAATAATTCTGGCAGACAGATGACTAGAGTAAACCCCGGCCTTCGGGTGATCACAGGCATAGGGTCACCTGGTAATTGCGATGAAGAAGCAGGAGGCACCGTCGCTTCTTGTATGCAGATTATCAGGAGGCTCGTGCCAGGAAGCCGCAGACAGCCGTTTTTCTAAAAGAAGCTTTGGAGTACATCATCGCGCTTAAAATGCAAGGTCAGGTCATGCACGCATTGGCCGACTACTATTCCAATTCGTATGCTGATGATGCAGCCATGCCTCGATAAGAGGTCACATGATCGAATCTCGATTGCATAAATAAAGATGAAAGGCGTATTACATGCATCAGCTGCTGCCTCAATAGGAGGTCGTGAGATCGAATCTCGGCTGCACAAATGAAGATGAAAGGCGTATTATAGGCATCAGCTGCTGGTATAATGTGTATTTGTTGAAGTATGAATTCAGACTTAGAATTTGGTTTTAATTAATTCTTCAAGAAGTTATTTCATTTATGGGATATTTTCGAGATATATAATTCAGTGAAATTCAGTATGCTATCCGGCAATTTTATTTCACAGCATGTATCTGGGCAGACTGTGAAAATGTATCCAAGAACAGTTTTCTGGAATAACAATAAATTTAAAAATACAGAAATCAAATTGCTTTTTTTTTTTAAATGTTAAATTTAAACTAACATTAGAATTTTTTATTTAGTTTTTCTATAAAAAAAATAGTTATATTTGCATTATTTTAATGATTTATAATTTTTTTTTAATGAAAATTAAAGTTACTGAAACAAAAGAATTTCTTATTTTGTTTCTTAAAAAAAAGAATTTCTTATTTTTTTTTATATTGGCACTATTTTAATGATTTATATATATTTAAGAATTTCTTATTTAATTTCATAGAAAAAAAAAAAAAAAACAAACAAACAAACAAACAAACAAAAAACAAAAAACGAAAAACAAAAAACTTTTATTTTTAGTTATATTTGCATTATTTTAATGATTTATTTTTTTTATGAAATTAAAGTTACTAAAACAAAAGAATTTCTTATTTGTTTCTTAAAAAAAAAAAAAAATCCTTATTTTGTTTCTAAAAAATAAAAAGAATTTCTTATTTTTAGTTATATTTGCACTATTTTAATGATTTATATATAGTTTTTATGAAAAATTTACTAGTGAAATATTTAGATTCATTATGTTCTAAATATTGAGATTCATTATACTCTCAAATCTAATTGCATTTTTCTTTATTTTTAAATGTTATTTAAACTAACATTAAATCAGACTCATTATTTAAATGTTAAATTTAAATTAACATTAAATCGTCTCTTAAAATCAATAATTTAAACTAACATTACTAAAATTAAATCCGATTTTAAAATAATTTAAACTAACATCAATACCGATATCTATATATATATATGAAATTAAAATTACTAGTGAAATAGTGAGATTCATTATGCTTTAGAAAAAAGTGCTTTATTAAAAAAAACAATTAGCATTGGAGGAAAAAAAATACTTAATAATTTTAAAGGAGAAACATAAAATATGCTTTGAAACCTCACTCCAACTAAACCTTAAAGCCCTACTTAATTCCAAGACACCCAATATTCTTTGAAACCTCACTCCAACTAAACTTTAAAGACCTATTCTTTGAAACTTCACCTAATATTAAAGCCCTACTTAATTCCAAGGCACCCCATGCATTATATATTTCCTAGATAATAGAGTCCTCCATGAAATGATAATTATCATCTAATGCATATAAGTGTGCACAAATACAGAAATCAAATTGCTTTTTTTTTAATGTTAAATTTAAACTAACATTAGAATTTCTTATTTAGTTTCTTAAAAAAAAATAGTTATATTTGCAGTATTTTAATGATTTATAATTTTTTTTATGAAATTAAAGTTACTGAAACAAAAGAATTTCTTATTTTGTTTCTTAAAAGAAAAAAAAGAATTTCTTATTTTTTGTTATATTGGCACTATTTTAATGATTTATATATATTTAAGAATTTCTTATTTAATTTCTTAAATTTTTTATTTTTTTTAGTTATATTTGCATTATTTTAATGATTTTTTTTTATTTTTTTTTATGAAATTAAAGTTACTAAAACAAGAGAATTTATTATTTTGTTTCTAAAAAATAAAAAGAATTTCTTATTTTTAGTTATATTTGCACTATTTTAATTATTCATATATAGTTTTTATGAAAAATTTACTAGTGAAATATTCAGATTCATTATGCTTTGAAACCTCACTCCAACTAAACTTTAAAGACCTATTCTTTGAAACCTCACCTAATATTAAAGCCCTACTTAATTCCATGGCACCCCATGCATTATATATTTCCTAGATAATAGAGTCCTCCATGAAATGATAATTATCATCTAATGCATATAAGTGTGCACAAATACATAAATCAAATTGCTTTTTTTTTAAATGTTAAATTTAAACTAACATTAGAATTTCTTATTTAGTTTCTTAAAAAAAAATAGTTATATTTGCACTATTTTAATGATTTATAATTTTTTTTATGAAATTAAAGTTACTGAAACAAAAGAATTTCTTATTTTGTTTCTTAAAAAAAAAGAATTTCTTATTTTTTTGTTATATTGGCACTATTTTAATGATTTATATATATTTAAGAATTTCTTATTTAATTTCTTAAAAAAAAAAAGAATTTTTTTTATTTTTAGTTATATTTGCATTATTTTAATGATTTTTTTTTTTATGAAACTAAAGTTACTAAAACAAAAGAATTTCTTATTTTGTTTCTACAAATAAAAAGAATTTCTTATTTTTAGTTATATTTGCACTATTTTAATGATTTATATATAGTTTTTATGAAAAAATTATTAGTGAAATATTCAGATTCATTATGCTCTCAAATCTAATTGCATTTTTCTTTATTTTTAAATGTTATTTAAACTAACATTAAATCAGACTCATTATTTAAATGTTAAATTTAAATTAACATTAAATCGTCTCTTAAAATCAATAATTTAAACTAACATTACTAACATTAAATCTGAGTTTAAAATAATTTAAATTAACATTACTAACATTAAACTAACATTATTCTCTCTCTCTCTCTATATATATATAATGAAATTAAAATTACTAGTGAAATAGTGAGATTCATTATGCTTTGGAAAAAAATGCTTTATTAAAAAAAACAATTAGCATTGGAGAAGAAAAAAATGCTTAATAATTTTAATGGAGAAACATAAAATATTCTTTGAAAACTCACTCCAACTAAACCTTAAAGCCCTACTTAATTCCAAGACACCCAATATTCTTTGAAACCTCACTCCAACTAAACTTTAAAGACCTATTCTTTGAAACCTCACCTAATATTAAAGCCCTACTTAATTCCAAGGCACCCTATGCATTATATATTTCCTAGATAATAGAGTCCTCCATGAAATGATAATTATCATCTAATGCATATAAGTGTGCACGTCAAAACCATGTTGCTCTGGCACACCCACAGGATTTTAAGGGGTTTTAATGGAGTTGTCTAATGAGGTGGAGGAATTGCCGGACGGCCAAAAGTGGTTGGAATCCGGGCAAAAAAATTTCAAAAAAGGGGTTCTAATGGAGTTGTCTAATGAGGCAGAGGAATTGCCGAGACGGCCAAAAGTGGTCGGAATCCGGGCAAAAAAATTTCAAAAGATCTTGTAGAGACAGTGTTTGAATTCTGTTTTTGATAGTGGAAATGGGTTCAACACCATCAAAAACGTCTAGGACACCTAAAATTTTGAAGTTTACCAACTATAACTTGGATTTACAAAAATCCTTGTGGGATTTTCTCTAAATATAACCGGAATTTCCATAATTTTCTGGGCAACTTGTTAGACTACTTGGGTTTTAATATTTTAGTGAGAAGCTTTTTAAGGGGTTTTAGTATTAGAAGCCTAAGGGGTTTTAATATTTTAGTGAGAAGCTTTTTAAGGGATTTTAGTATTAGAAGCCTTACTTCCTTTGCAACATTTGGTGCAATTGCTAGTATAGCTTATTTTCAAAAGAGAACAGTGTAAAACACACCTCATCAATTTCTCCCTTTAAAATGGATAAATTTCTTCGTTTAAATAGGTTAAATTCCACATGAATACCATGGGTCAATACCAGGCGTTTTTAATACCATGGGCCATTTTTATTTTTATTTTTATAGGGTTATTTTTATTTTTACTTTATTTTGACCAAGTTAAAATACTTACATTACATTAATCTTTTTAGTTATTTTTGTTTTTTTAATTTAATTTAATTTTTATTTTTATGTAATTTGATTTAGTCAAAATGTTAAATATTACATTACAACATCTCTACCATATTGGGCATCTCTTCGTAGTCATAGTGTTGCTTATTAAAAATAGTTATAATGATGTTTATCTATAATTTCTAGAGATATGAGACGTCCATTTTAGGAATTCAATAAAAACAAATTTTACTCAAACAATCTTTTTTGTTCTTTAAAATACCTTTTTCACCACCTATATGGATTTATCACTTTAAAATATTTGAGGGCATTTGCTTGCCCTATTTTCCAAAAATTCAACCAAAATTTATACCTAAAAAAACTACAAAACTTATCTCAAGTATACTAATGAGATAATGCAATTGTCTTATTTTCAACTATGAGAATCCACATGATGCAAATTGGAAATCTCTATATGAAGGACATCTCAAGCACCCTTTGTCTAATTTGGCAGCCCACCCCTTACCTCTAGAATATCAAGCACAACATCCTAAGTGAATTTGTTTAATTACTACGTATATGTTTGTAAAATTAATGTATAAAGGACATTTTGTGAATCTTAGATTACAACACACTACCATGGAGCTTTTTGTGACCCTCTTCCCATTTCCACTTGATTTTTTATTCAATCTATGTTTGAGTTAGAAAATAATCAAATTAATTAATTAAATAAAATAAAATAACATTTATTAATTAATTCAAATATAAATATAAATTTTAATTCATTTCAATATATTATAACTCTCATCTTTTTTTGAGTTAAAATCAAGTATAAAATTCAATTATAGTTGTAAATTTTTAATGTTAAAATGAGTTATAGAATTTAGTTAATATTGTAAATTAAAATTGTGGATGCTCGGCAACATCGCATAAAAGAACTGGTAAGTAGTTTCTTTGCACTCTATCTAGCCTACAAGTTTTGAATCTTAGTTCTTGTTTGGCATAACGTTCATTTCCGAGTCAAATGGGAAAGCTCAAGAATCTAAAGCAACTCAAATTGGATGCATGCCACAGTCTAGATGAGCTTCCAAAATAAATTTCTCAAGTCACTTCATTAAACACTCTCATCTTGCCCTTAATGGAGTCTATTTGTGCAATGACTGTGGAGTATCTTTCAAAGCTCTCCAATCTTACATAGTTGACCACAAAAGTGGTAAAATCAGAAAATAAAGTGGATACATAGGTCACTTGGTTGGAGATGAGAAATTCAATATTAGAATATGATCATGATGCATATGAAGATAGAGGTTGTGTAGCACTTGAGCATGTTATCCTTATCTATTGTTGTTACCAAAGGTATCGTGGTGCATTGAAGACAAGGAGAAGCCTCAAACGGTTGATGTTTGTCCAGGGAGGTCCACTAAGTATTCCAGTATACACTTACAGACAAATGGAAATAGCCACAAAAATCTTCTTCAGTGAATTGAGATTGGGTACAGGAGGTTTCGTCACATTCTATGTAGGAAAGCTTCAGGAAAACATATTGTTGCAGTGAAGAAGATAAGACATAAAGATACTCAGTGAATGGAATAGGTCCTCAACAAAATCAGGCTTCTATCAATTGTACATCACCCAAATCTGGTTAGACTATTAGGTTGCTGCCTTCAAAGCAATGAACCCATTCTTGTCTATAAATTTATGCCCAATGGCACACTCTATCAGTGTTTACATAAGGAAATAGGAAAAGGCCTTTCATGGAGGGAAACAATATCAGTGGCCGCAGAAACTGCTTGCGCTCTTGCTTACGTTCATTCAGGCCTAATTCCTCCAATTTATCACAGGGACGTGAAATCAAGCAATATTATGCTTGATTATGGCTTCAATGCCAAGGTTGCAGATTTTGGGTTGTGTAGGATTGTTCAAACAGAAGCCTCACACATTTCTAGTGCATGTCACATCAATTTCGGTTATCTAGATCCCCTGTATCATGAGAATTACCACCTCACTGATAAGAGTGATGTTTACAGCTGCGGGGTGGTGTTGGTAGAGATCATAATTGCACTGAAATTAGTGGATTTCTCCCGTAAGAAGAATGAGATCAACCTCCTTGCAATAACAAAAATTGGTAAATTGGTGTGTATTACATTTAACATTAAGATTTCTTTTTTTCATTTCTTTAAAGTTTATGGAAAGCACTGATCCAAAGGAGCGGGACGAACATTGACACAGAGATTTATCAACCTTTAAGATGGAGTTTTAATAATCTGTCTGATCCCTACCGAGAGAAATGTTTTCTAAATTGTGAAGAATTTCTTGGAGATAAATAAATTCTTGTGGAGACGCTGGTGCAAATGTGGGACACTAAAGAGTTACTCAACGAGGCAAGGATGCCTTATTTAATACTTCCTTCCAAAGGAGGCAGACGAACATTCACACAAAACTTTATCAACCTTTAACATGGAGTTTTAATAATCTCTCTGATCCCCACCGAGAGAAATGTTTTCTAAATTGTGCAGAATTTCTTGGAGATAAATAAATTCTTGTGGAGACATTGATGGAAATGTGGGATAGTGAAGAGTTTCTCAACGGGGCATGGATGCCTTATTTAGTGAATGTTGGCCGACATCGCATAAAAGAACTAGTAAGTAGGTGCCTACTGGAGTGTGTGGAATATATTGTAGATGATGACGATCATACTGTGGAGTATTTAAAGATTCATGAAGCTCTCTGTGACATGGTGATTTACATAGGCATCCAGGAGAAATGCTTTTTTAGCAAGTCAAAAGTTTCATAACTTTCCCCGTGAAAGAGATACAAGGGATTGCAACCTGATATGAGTTGGCCATAATGTTATTAAGGATCTTCTACCTTATTTGAAATGTTCAAAGTTTGAGAGCTTGGTATTGGACTCTAATGCTAATTTGGAAGAGATTTCAAAAGGATTTTTCTCATACATCAAGTCTCTAAAGGTTTTGGATTTATCATGCACATCCATAGGAACATAGCTAGTCACAGTTCAATAACTTCAGCAGCTTGAGTTTCTTAACTCGGCCAGGTGCACAAAACTTGTTGATTTGCCGAAGACTCTTTACGCTCTATCTAGCCTTCAAGTTTTGAATGTTAGTTCTTGTTTGGCATATCGTTCATTTCCCAGTCAAATGGGAAAGCTCAAGAATCTAAAGCAACTTAAATTGGATGCATGCTATAGTCTAAATGAGAACCCAAAAAAAAATTCTCAAGTCACTTCATTAAACACTCTCATCTTGCCATTAATGGAGTCTATTTGTGCAATGAGTGTGGAGGATCTTTCAAAGATCTCCAATCTTACGTAGTTGACCACAAAAGTGGTAAAATCAGAAAATAAAGTGGATACAGAGTTAACTAGGTTGGAGATGAGAAATTCAATATTAGAATATGATCACGATGCAGATGCAGATAGAGGTTGTGTAGCACATGAGCATGTTATCCTTCTCTATTGTTGTTACGAAAGGTATTGTGGTGCATTGAAGACAAGGAGAAGCCACAAATGGTTGATGTCTATCCAGGGAGGTCCACTAAATATTCTAGTCTACACCTACACACAAATGGAAATAGCCACAAAAATCTTCTCCAGTGAATTGAGATTGGGTACAGGAGGTTTCGGCACAGTCTATGCAGGAAATCTTTAGGGAAAATGTAATTTTACAGTGAAGAAGATAAAGCATAAAGATACTTAGTGAATGGAATAGGTCCTCAATGAAATTAGGCTTTTGTCAACTGTATATCACCCAAATCTGGTTAGAATATTAGGTTGTTTCCTTGAAAACAATGAACCCATTCTTGTCTATAAATTTATGCCCAATGGCACACTCTATCAGCATTTACATAAGGAAATAGGAAAAGGCCTTTCATGGAGGGCAAGAGTATCAGTGGCCGCAGAAACTACTCGCGCTCTTTCTTACCTTCATTCAGGCCTAAATCCTCCAATTTATCACAGGGACATGAAATCAAGCAACATTATGCTTGATTATGGTTTCAATGCCAAGGTTGCAGATTTTGGGTTGTGCAGGATTGTTCAAACAGAAGCCTCACACATTTCTAGTGCACCTCAGGGCACTTTCGGTTATCTAGATCCCTTGTATCATGAGAAATACCACCTAACTTATAAGAGTGATGTTTAGAGCTTCAGGTTGGTGTTAAGATGGAGTTTTAATAATCTGTCTGATCCCCACCCAAAAATATGTTTTATAAATTGTGCAGAATTTCTTGGAGATAAATAAATTATTGTGGAGATGTTGGTGCAAATGTGGGACACTGAAGTGTTTCTCAACGAGGTAGGGTTGCCTTATTTGCTGCTTCCTTCCAAAGGAGCGAGATGAACATTGACACTGAGCTTTATCAGCCTTTAAGATGGAGTTTTAATAATTTGTCTGATCCCCACCCAAAGAAATGTTTTCTAAATTGTGAAGAATTTCTTAGAGATAAATAAGTTATTATGCAGACGTTGGTACAAATGTGGGACACTAAAGAGTTGCTCAACGGGGCAGGGATGCCTTATTTAGGGGATGCCTGGCGACATCACATAAAAGAACTGGTAAGTAGGTGCCTACTGGAGTGTGTGGAATATATTGTTGATGATGACTATCATATTGTGGAGTATTTAAAAATTCATGAAGCTCTCTGTGGCATGGCGATTTACATAGGAAGCTAGGAGAAATGCTTTTTTCAGTAGGTCAAAAGTTGCAAAACTTTCTCGGTGAAATAGATACAACGGATTACACCTGGATATTAGTTGTCCATAAAGCTATTAAGGATCTTATAACTTATTTGAAATTTTCGAAATTTGAGAGCTTGGTATTGGTCTCTAATACTAATTTGGAAGAGATTTCGAAAGGATTTTTCTCAAACATCAAGTCTCTGAAGGTTTTGGATTTAGCACATCCATAGGAACATAGCCAATTAGAGTGCAACAACTTCAGAAACTTAAGTTTCTTAACTCGGCTAGGTGCACCAAACTTGTTGATTTGCCAGAGATTCTTTGCACTCTATCTAGCCTTAAAGTTTTGAATCTTAGTTCTTGTTTGGCATAGCGTTCATTTCCCAGTCAAATGGGAAAGCTCAAGAATCTAAATCAACTAAAATTGGATGCATGCTACAGTATAAATGAGCTTCCAAAAAACATTTCTCAAGTCACTTCATTAAACACTCTCATCTTGCCATTAATGGAGTCTATTTGTGCAATGAGTGTGGAGGATCTTTCAAAGCTCTCCAATCTTACATAGTTGACCACAAAAGTGGTAAAATCATAAAATAAAGTGGATACAGAGGTCACTTGCTTGGATATGAGAAATTTAATATTAGAATATGATCATGATGCAGATGTAGATAGAGGTTGTGTAGCACCTGAGCGTGTTATCCTTCTCTACTGTTGTTACCAAAGGTATCGTGGTCCATTGAAGACAAGGAGAAGCCTCAAACAGTTGATGTCTGTCCAGGGAGGTCCACAAAATATTCCAATCTACACCTACAGACAAATGTAAATAGCCACAAAAATCTTCTCCGGTGAATTGAGATTGGGTACAGGAGGCTTTGGCACAGTCTATGCAAGAAAGCTTGAGGGAACACATATTGTTGCAGTGAAGAAGATAAGGTATAAAGATACTCAATGAATGGAATAGGTCCTCAACGAAGTCAGGCTTCTGTCAACTGTACATCACCCAAATTTGGTTAGACTCTTAAGCTGTTGCCTTCAAAACAATGAACCCATTCTTGTCTATAAATTTATACCCAATAGCACACGCTATCAGTGTTTACATAAGGAAATAGGAAGAGATCTTTCATGGAGAGCAAGAGTATGAGTGGCCGCAGAAATTGCTCGTGCTCTTGCTTACCTTCATTCAAGCCTAAATCCTCCAATTTATCACAGGGACATGAAATCAAGCAACATTATGCTTTATTAAGGCTTCAATGCGAAGGTTGCAGATTTTGGGTTGTGCAGGATTGTTCAAACAGAAGCCTCACACATTTCCATTGCACCTCAGGGCACTTTCGGTTATCTAGATCCCCTGTATCATGAGAATTACCACTTCACTGATAAGATTGATGTTTACAGCTTCGTGGTGGTGTTGGTAGAGAACATAACTGCATTGAAAGTAGTAGATTTCTTATGTAAGAAGAACGAGATCAACCTCCTTGCAATAACAAAAATTGGTAAATTGGTGTGTATTACATTTAACATTAAGATTTCTTTTTTCATTTCTTTTCTCATTCAAATTTGACAATAGTTAGATCACATAACATATCACATTTTTTTCATCTATGCTCTTCTTCCATATGCACTACCGACTTACAACATTTCTTTGCAGCCTCTGGCGCAAATGCTAGTATTATTGTTATGTCGGCTTTGATTATATTGTGACCCCTTAGACTCTTATATATAGAAAAGAGGTTTAGTCATTTGTATCATCCAAGAATTGTTCATTTGTGTAATGTAAAGGAGGTTGCCCCCTCGAAGAGGCTGATTTTGAAGTCGTTTATCTATCTTTTCTATCTTTTTGTGAGTTGGTTCATAACATTTGGTATCAGAGCTTTGGATTCTAGGGTTTCGCTGCTCCAAACAGGTCATCGTGGAATTTTTGCTATAACTTTTTTTCTGCGACGTTTCAGAAGCTAAAAAACAAACCCATTTGAGCCAAAATCTTGATGATCCTTGGGTCCGAATTTCAGATCTTGTCTCGCTATATTTTCGGAGATATGATCTAAGGAAGTTAGGGTTTTTGCAGGCTCCCGAATTACATCCCAAACAGGTGACCTTGGGAAAATCATCATAACTTTCTCTCTGAGTATCAGATTGAAATTTCGTAAGAAGTTACAAAAAGAGGACGAACTGTAGTTTTTTGTGCATCATTTTCAGGTCTGAAGGTTGAAACAGTGACACGTGGAACTTCGTACAAGTTTGCTCTACTGAAAAAGTGTATAATCAGGTCATCTTGGGAGATTGGGCATAACTCTTTCTTGGAGAATCCAATTTCGATCATACTAGTGGCGTTGGAAAGAGGACTCAAAGGGCTACCACAGTTCACAATTTCAGACCTTGGAGATCCAAAATTTCAGAGATACATCAGATTCAATATCGAGCTCCTACAAAGTGAAAAAAGGTGTGTAGTTTTTTAAATTTTTTGCATAAGTTTGGTTTGAAAAAATAGTTTGAAGGAATTCAAAGGGCATAGTGAAGCATAATTATCATTAATTGATGCCCCGAAGAAAGAAAATGGAAACACTTAGTAAGCAACCTGAAATATCTAACATGACTCGTGAAGAAGAGGAAGAAATGCAACATGATGTATCAAAATTACGAGACCAAATGCAACAAAATTCACTCTCACAAAAAGTAACAGAAGTTAAGATGGATTGTTTAATGAAAGACGTTAAGATGGATGGCATGGAAGATAAGATGTTTGCTTTAAAGAAAGGCATGGAAGCTAAGATGAATGACGTGGAAGTTAAGATGGATGGTTTAAAGAAAGGCGTGGAAGTTAAGATGAATGACGTGGAAACTAAGATGGAAGGCAAAATGGAAGATTAGAAGACAGATTTGACAAATTTGCTACAAGAAATGTTTACTAATGGTGAAAGGGTAGTAAAAGAAACGCATGATGAGAACAAAAGAAATGTTAATAATGATTTCATAGACTCTAACGTTGGATTGAAGACCCACCATGTTCCAAAGATCGATATGAGGAAGTTTGATGGCAAGGATCCCGTAACATGGATACTACAGATGGAGCAATATTTCAATCTCCATAATGTGAAAACACACAAAAGGTACGCATTGCAACTTTATATTTGGAACCAAATCAGTTTGTATGGTATCAATGGCTTTACTCTCGTAAACAAATTGTCACTTGGGCAATTTTTACAGAAAAAATGATAGCACATTATGAGGATACAAAAAGCAACACCGTTTTTAGCCAGTTGATAAATCTCAAACAAAAGGGTTCAATGATGGAGCACATTGAGGACTTCCAAAAATTGAATATAAGGGTAAAAGATATTCCAGAGGAGGATAAGATTAATGTGTTCATAGGGACTTTAAAGGATAACATCCAACGTGAGGTTCGCCTTTGGGACCCTGATTCATTGGAGAAGGCATTCAGGTTGGCAAGAAAAATGGAAATAAAAATTATGGCAAACAGGAAGCCTACCACTCACAACTATAAAGATGGAAGTGTCATTGCCCCTAGCCTTCCACAACCTACAAGGTTGACACCACAACAATTGGAAGAAAAAAGAGCATAAGGGCTTTGTTACGGTTGTGATAGCAAATACACTAAAGGTCATAAGTATGTTGAGAAGAAATTATTTTACATAGATTGTGAAGACGAGGAAGAAAAGGCACAAGAAACGTGAAAAGAAGAGGACATACACCAAGAACAAACCCCAGAGAAAGAAGAAATGAATCCGACCATATCTTGTAATGCATTGGCTAGAATTACCACTCCTCGAACTATCAAGATAGAAGGACAAATCAAGAAGAAAAAAGTAATAGTGTTGATTGATTCGGGCAGTACCCATAATTTTATTCATTGTAAGATAGCCAAGGAATTGAATTGCTTCCTATATCCAGCACCAGAGCATCAAGTGATGGTTGCAAGTAGAGGAACCATGAATTGCTCTGGAAAGTGCCATAATATTAAGCTATATATGGGAGAATATTTATTGAATAGCCCAATGCTTTCCATTCTAATGGGTGGTGCTGATGTTGTATTAGGAGTCCAATGGCTACAATCCTTGGGTACAATAGCTTTTAATTTTCAAGGACTTTTCATGAAATTTTGTTCGGAAGGAAAGGAAGTTGAATTAAGGGGTATTGCAGGGAAACCGGGAAAGATAATCAACTCTAACGGAATGATAAAGCTTCTAAAGAAAGAACAACGAGGCATAATTACACAATTATGTTCGCTAGAGGTTCCCACATCGAAATCATCTATTTATCCAGATCTCCAAAAAGTCTTGGACAATCATTCCAAGGTATTTGAGACTCCCAAAGGCCTCCCACCTATTCATGATCATGATCATGCTATTCATTTGATTCCAGGAAGCATTCCTCCAAACATTAGGCCTTACAGATATCCCTATGCCCAAAAGAGTGAAATTGAACGTATGGTTGCAGAAATGCTAGAGGCTGGTATAATTCAACCTAGTCAAAGTTCTTTCTATACTCCAGTAGTATTGGTGCACAACAAGGATGGATCATGGCGCATGTGTCCGGATTATAGGGAGCTCAACAAGCTCACCATTAAAGATGAATTTCCCATTCCTGTCTTTGATGAATTATTGGATGAATTGCATGGATCAATTTACTTCACCAAGTTGGATCTTCGTTGAGGATATAATCAAATCAGAATGAATACTAAAGACATTCTGAAAACAACATTTAGAACTCATGAGGGTCATTATGAATTTTTGGTCATGCCTTTTGACCTTACCAATGCACCTTCTACATTTTAAGGTTTGATGAAGCTCAACAAGCTCACATTAAAGATAAATTTCCCATTCCTGTCATTGATGAATTATTGGATGAATTACATGGATCAATTTACTTCACCAAGTTGGATCTTCGTTGAGGATATCATCAAATCAGAATGAAAACCGAAGACATTCTGAAAACAACATTTAGAACTCATGAGGGTCATTATGAATTTTTGGTCATGCCTTTTGACCTTACCAATGCACCTTCTACATTTCAAGGTTTGATGAATTCCAATTTCAATCCCTTCCTTAAAAAAATTGTGTTGGTATTTTTTGATGATATACTAATCTACAACAAGCCTTGGAAGGATCATGTTCAACATGTTGACAGGGTGCTCAAACTATTGGAGGAGAAACAATTATATGCAAAAAGCTCCAAATGTTTCTTTGGAGTACAAGAGGTGGAATATCTGGGTCATATTGTATCTCATGAAGGTGTTAAGGTAGACCCTAGCAAAATTAAAGCCATTAAGGAATGGAAAATCCCCACATCCATAAAGCATCTGCAAGGATTTATTGGGTTGACAGGGTATTATCGCAAGTTTGTTAAGAATTATGGGAGAATAATAGCACCTCTAACAACATTATTGAAGAAAGATGCATTTTCATGGACTCCAGAAGCAACAAAGGCCTTTGAACATCTTAAAGAGGCAATGTGCCAAGCACCGGTCTTAGCTATGCCGGACTTCACAAAAACCTTTATTGTGGAATGTGATGCCTCAGGAAATGGAATTGGTGTTGTTTTAATGCAAGAAGAAAAACCCATTGCTTTCGAAAGTCGTCTAATCAAAGGAAAGTATTTACACAAAGCTATTTATGAGAAGGAAATGTTGGCAATACTACATGCACTTAAACAATGACGACCCTACCTAATGGGAAGACACTTCAAGGTAAAAACGGATCATGATAGTCTTAAATATTTTTTAGAACAAAGATTATCTTCAAAAGAAAAGCAAAAATGGGTCACAAAGATGTTGGGTTATGACTTTGAAATCATCAACAAAAAAGGGAAGCAAAATGTTATGGCAGATGCACTCTCAAGAAAGGATGAGGATGTGGAAGCATTGCTTTGCGCCATTTCTATTATCCAACCAGATTGTATAAACGAAGCAAGGGATGAATGAAAGATTGACAAAGAAGTGTGGGCACTCATTCAAAACTTACAACAAGATCCCAATACATCTAATACATTTAGCTGGAAAAATGATTCATTATGGTACAAAGATCACTTATACCTATGTAAGAATTCCCAACTCAAACAAAAGATTCTTATGGAATTGCACACTTATCCCTTAGGAGGGCACTCAATATTTTTAAAAACTTGCCATAGGGTTAAGAAGGGACTTTTTGGGGATGGCCTTAAACCGGATATTCAAAAGTTTGTGGCGGAATGTTTGGTTTGCCAACAAAATAAAGTTGAAACAATTAAGACCCCAGGTCTATTACAACCTTTATCCATTCCAAGACAACGTTGGGAGGAGGTTTCAATGGATTTTATCACAAGTTTACCCAAGTCCGAAGGAAAGAGTGTCATCATGGTGGTAATTGATAGACTTACCAAGTATGCACACTTTTGTGCATTATCTCATCCATTTAAAGCCAATACAGTTTCTACTACATTTATGGAAACAATTCAAAAGCTACATGGAAACCCAAAGATTATTGTAAGTGATAGAGATCCCATTTCCATTGGAAATTTTTGGACAGAATTACTTTCTTGTCTCGATACTTAGTTAACTCATAGCTCATCTTGTCATCCTCAATTTGATGGGCAAATTGAGACAGTAAACAAATGTTTGGAAGGATATCTTCGTTGATTTGTCTTTGATAAACAGACATAATGGGTCAAATGGTTGCCTCTGGTTGAATGGTGGTATAACACTTCCTTCCATACTGCAGCAAAAATGACCCCATTTATGGCACTTTATGGATATCATCCATCATCCATCACATCATATTTAAGAGAAAATTCTAAGGTTCAAGCAGTGGAAGATCACATCGAGCATCAACAACAAGTTCTCCAACTCTTAAAGGATAATCTCACTTTGGCACAAAATATAATGAAACAACAGGCAGATCAACATCGCAGCGAAAGAAGTTTTGATGTAGGTGACTGGGTATTCCTACAACTACAACCATATAAACAAATGTCCCTCAAGCAAGTTAAGAAGGATAATAATTTATCACCAGAGTATTATGGTCCATACAAGGTGTTGCAAAATATTGGCACTATGGCATACAAATTGGAACTTCCTGCAGCTTCTCGAGTGCACTTAGTTTTCCATGTTTTAGTTTAAAGAAGGTTATAGGTGACAAGCTCCTAGTTTAAACAATATTGCCAGAGGTTGACGAGGAAGAAAAAAATCATATTGGAACCTGAAGCAGTTATAGAAACATGAACTCGACAGCTACGAAATCGATCAATTTCGGAGTATCTCATCAAGTGGAAGAACTTAACCGCTGAAGATTCCACATGGGAGGATGAGAATTTTATACAGAAGCATCTAGAACTACTCAAGCATTGAGGACAACACTTTTTTGAAGGAGAGGGGCATGTCAGGTCCCTATAATACTAGTGATTCCCCCATTACTATTGTCATCGTAGCCCTTATTATTATTATTATGCCCCTATTGTCCCCAAATTGTTATTAGTGTGCACCATAAAAGCCCACTATTGTTATTGTTGTGCCCTTATATTATTATTGTTATGTCGACTTTGATTATATTGAGACCCTTTATACTCCTATATATAGAAAATGAGGTTTAGTCATTTGTATCATCCAAGAATTGTTCATTTGTGTAATGTAAAGGAGGTTGCCCCCTCGAAGAGGCCGATTTTGAAGTTGTTGATCTATCTTTTCTATCTTTTTGTGAGCTCGTTCATAACAAACTAGTTTAACTGAATTAAATAATTACAACTCAAAAGAACTCAATTTGGGCTCCTAAAATTTAGGAACCACTCTACATGACTCTAGATAGACTCGCAACTCGAATTAACTGAGCCAACTAGGTCAAATTAACTTAGTTAACTACTACAAGTTACTATGATAATTAGAATTACAATTTAATTCCCAATTTAATTCAAGGACAAATTAAATTATGATTTTTTCTTGATGCTATTTTTAACATTTCTTGTTGCTATTTTCAACATGACCTCTCAATAAGAAAGGAATTAAACTCTATCATGATTCGATACCTTTGGAATGTTCTGCATGTAACTCTTGTCACTGTTGTTGTTGCTACTGCAACCAAGAAACATCCAAACAAAATAAACTAAATCAACTGTGTCTCCAACTGTCTACTAAGAAAACTATGCTGCTGCCGGCTCTACTACTGAGCCTCCTGCTCTATTGTCAACTCTGCTTTGCACTTCCTTAGTATCTGACTGACACTGATCCTCCTGCTACTGAATACTGTGGGCCCCTGTAGTAAGGTAATAATCCATGAGACAAACACACCTCAATGGACCCTACCCAAATTTCTGCAACTATTGGGACTATTGCTTCACATCGCCCGACCTCACACCAGGAGGTATGTCTGCATGTGCTCCCTTTGCCCACTTGGCTGGAAATTTCCCCCTACTAGAGGTCTCCGCTTGAGTGGATGTCTCCATTCGGTCTCCTCTTTGCTTCTCCAATTGTGGCTGCTCCACAACTTGCTGAGGCTGCTGCTTTTAAGGTTGTTTTTGAGGCTACATGTTGAGAGGTAATTCATGCTCCCTCTCAACCACCAAATCTCTAGTCTCTGCCTTTCTCCTTAAGGCTTTACATGCATGAGCTAAATTTGATCTACTCATACTATTGCGACTACTGCTCTGTTGCTGCTTCCACACTGCTGCTGCAACTACTGCAATAATGAGTCTGATCTCCCCAGATCCCGAAGTACTAGCTTCCATAGGGTTGTTCCCTCTGAAACTAGACTCCTGCTGAGTTTCGATCTCCCTATGGAAAATCTCACTTGTCCTCAATCTACTAATATCAATGATCACAATACCCTTTTGTGTCACTAAACATTGGCTCACTGATCTGCCTACTAGTAACCTTCTAGAATGTTATGAAACCAGCTCAAGAAAAGATAGAAAAGATAGATCAACGCCTTAGAATTCAACCTCTTCGAGGGGGCAACCTCCTTTACATTACATAAATGAACAATTCTTGGATGATACAAATGACAAAACCTCCTTCCTATATATAGGAGTCTAAGGAGTCACAATATAATCCAGCCGACCTAACAATAATAATATAAAGCCATAAAAATAGCAATAGAGGGATTCTATGGGGCACATAAATAACAATATGGGGGTGATAGGGGCACAACAATATAAATAAGGGGTATAACTACAATAGTAATGGGGTAATCACTAGTATTATAGGGACCCAACATGCCCCTCTCCTTCAAAAAAGTGTTGTCCTCAACGCTTGAGTAGTTCTGGATACTTCTGCATAAAATTCTCATCCTCTCATGTGGAATCTTCAACGGATAAGTTCTTCCACTTGATAAGATACTCTGAAATTGATCGATTTCGTAGCTATCGAGTTCTTGTTTCTGTGACTGCACATAGGGTCTTCTGGATCTGCCCTGAACTAGAGATCCATCAATCTGGAAGGACAACTTCGAATTCTTTCTCTTATATGCTTTGTGATTTCATCGATCAATTATTGTTTTTGCTGACGAGTAGAGTAGATTCAAGTTAATTGTTTTAGCATATTACAATTTGCAGTTTGAATCTACAAGGAATTTCTACATGGTATTAGAGTTGAAATAACAATAGAAATTTATACAAATCTAGCTCTAATACCATGTCGAAATTTCTCCAAATCTAGCTCCAATACCATGTAGAGGTTTCTACAAATCTAGCTTTGGTACCATGTAGAAATTCCTTGTAAACTCAAACTGTAGATTGTAATATGTTAAAGCAATTAACTTGAATCTACTCTACCCATCAGCTGAAACAATAATTGATTGATGAAATCACGAAGCAGAAAAAAGAAGAATTCAATCACACATAACATAATAATTTTATGGGGAAAGCCACAACTAAAAACCCATGCTATCTATATATTGCATTAATAAGAAAATATGAGAAGATTACAATGCTTTGCTCAAGGCCGAGCAACCTCTGCACTATCTCTATCTATCTCACTACCAACCCGTGCACAAGCTTCTCTTGACACACCTTTCTCTCACAAGCTTCACACACAAACTTGTGCTTCCTATTGCTTGGTCTCACCAAAATAAATATTAAACTTGTGCCTTCATTCCTCTTTTTAAAGACAATTCGAGTGGTCAAAATAATGAGTTTTCTAATTAAAAAAAGATTTATTTTATGCCCTTTTCTGACTGCATGCACCATTCGTTAAATTTAGATGATTTTACAACTGATAGTACACTGTCCCTGAACTCCGATCTCAACTAGGTCTTTCTCTGATCTCACATGCATGAGTTAATTATGAGTGAATCTTCAGTTTATTGGTTGAGCAGTGCTGGTTACACCCCACTACTAGATCTTCCACTAATTCCTCTTGGAATTAGTTTAACTGAATTTAACTCAGTTAAACTGAATTAAATAATTACAACTCAAAAGAACTCAATCTGACCCTTAAAATTTAAGAACCACTCTACATGACTCTAGATAGACTCCCAATTAAATAATTACAACTCAAAAGAACTCAACCTAGCTTTTAAAATTTAAGAACCACTCTATATGACTCTAGATAGACTCCCAACTCGAATTAACTGAGCCCACTAAGTCAAATTAATTTAGTTAACCGCTACACATTGTTATGAGAATTAGAATTACAATTTAATTCAAATAAATTAAATTATGAATTTTTCTTAATGCTATTTTAACATTTCTTATCACTATTTTCAACCAGTTACAAATCTACAAAATCACAGAATTGAAAATAACAATTTTTTTTAGAAAAGCTTGGATCTAAAATTAAAATAATAAAATTTTATAAACTTAAAATTAGAAAATCATAAAAAAAAACCAACTAGAGAATAAGTACACCATATTCGTATTCGTTTAGGTTTTTGCTTTTATTTGTATTTTTAGATATATAAAAAATATCTGATATATATTTCCATATATAAAACATATCCATATATATATATATATATAGCACTATTTTCAACCAGTTACAAATCTACAAAATCACCTGATTGAAAATAACAATATTTTAGAAAAACTTTGATCTAAAATTAAAATAATAAAATTTTATAAACTTAAAATTAGAAAATCATAAAAAAAAAACCCAAGTAGAGAATAAGTACACCATATTCGTATTCGTTTAGGTTTTTGCTTTTATTGGTAATTTTAGATATATAAAATATATCTAATATATATTTCCATATACAAAACATATATCTATATAAAAAGCACGGGTTAACAACCCAGGAGCATGAACGAGGTTTTAAGGAGGCTTTTAAGTCCGCGTCCATTCTTTAATGCATAATAGCGTTCTAGCGGCCAAAATCACAAAACTAATAAGAGCCACCAAACTTCTGAGAAGAAGAGAGGAGAAGACAGGAGGACGAAACAGAGGAATAACCAGAAGATGGCCTCTTTTACTCGTGCTATACGTCGGCCGATATCGGTAATTTACTTTTCAAATCTCCTCTGTTTTTCTTTGTTTTCTGTTAATCAAAGCCTGCAGGCATTTGTCATCGGTAGATCATGATATGACATATTAGGACCATGTTGCTAAAAAATAATCTTTCGCCGATAGAAACTGTCAGAAACACTCTGTGTAAAAAGGGCTCCAAGATTTAATATTTTAGGATGATCATTACCGTTGTTGCAGTATTTCCCAAAAGTTTTATTGTCCTTTCAGACAATATTGATCCATCTGACCATAAAATGCTTGTAACAAAAGGGGTGCTTGACGATCCGGGGTTTCTGTTAATGGATTCTCTAGTCAAATGCATGTTGCGAGTAGTGCTGCAGGGTATGGTTGTTGCTTGCCGTTGCAATTTATAATGTATTTTTGATTAAGAAAACAGATCGAAGTTACAAACATGGCATTCTCTCACTGCCTTGGTCAACGGAGTATTAATCTACCCAAGCCGAACGGTATGCCCTAAAACTGGGTGAGGCTGCTTGCGACTTTTGTAGAATAGTTACCCAGAAAATACTTCAAGAAAACGGATCAAAGAAATCCGATTGACAAGGGAAATAATAGGTGTTTAATCAAATGAAGATTTCAGGCCATGCTACAAGAGGCGGGTCGGGTCAGTGAAAGCAGATACCATGTTTTCTTTTAATTATGATCTCAGATGCCCTGACTGAAGGGTGTTTCTATTTAAGTCATATTCACTCAGAACAGCACCCAGCCTTCTCAGTTGGGCTGTCAAGGTCACTGGCACCTCCTCCCGGTCTTAGATACGATGATTACTCTGTTGGTTGCATGAATGTGGCAACATGCCTTTGGGGGTTTCAATCCAGATCTGAGCACTGAAAGTCCTTTGATTTAAACATGTTATTACAACCTGCTCGACAATTGCGAAGTTCAACATTGATAGAAGAGAAACAATTCCTTCCATGTTCACAAATTATGTTAAGGAGGGTAGGGTTTTCATCCACGCTATTTGTTGCTTTTATTTGCCCTGAATGGAAATATAGTTACAAGGTTGGGATACGGAGTCAAGCCGTAAAGATTTATACACATATTTATAAGGTAAAATTAAAATGTTGATTAAGGGATCTATTTCTGAGTTTTAATGACCTGCATGGTCTATGTTAGTGGTCACCTGTTGAATACGGGAGGGAAACTATAGTCCAGTTATGATGCTATTTTATTTTTCTTATGCCCCACGTAAAGTATTTACTATTTAGTTCATAAACTTGCATTGGTATTGCAACACTTATTGTACTCTTCTGCAACCCTGAAATTTATTTTTAATCCACAATTTTACAAAAATCATGTTTATGGGGAATCTGTTCATTTTATATTTTTTTATTCTTTGGAGCTATGCAGGCAATAAGTGGGCAGGCACTGTTTGAAGGCAGATCAATGGGAGTGGTGCATTTTTCATCAAAAGCTCCATTGCCACCACTGAAAGGCGATGGTAAGGCACTAGATTATTATGAAACATTTTGCAATATATTGTTACAATAAGTGATCCAGAGGCAAATTCTCAAAAGCTACAAGTCAATAAGAACAACAATGTAACTATGCTCATTACTTTTTGCTCAGTAACAAAAATATGCAGGTCAGGGTTTCTTTGCTGGGGATATAAGTGCAAATTAATTGAAGGAGCTTGAAGTCGCTTTCCGTGTAAAATTTAAAATATCTTTGATGTGTGAGACCTTTTGGCACAAACAAAAGGGCTAAGGACAATTTAATTAAAGGAGCTTGAAGTCCCTTTCCTTGTAAAATATAAAGTATCTTTGGTGTGTGAGACTTTTTGGCTCAAACAGAAGGGTTTCGAAATTCACAACGTAAATTGGATTGGCATCTAGTAACCTTAGACTAGGCAAGCTATATATACAGTTTAGTCTGTCCATAGTAGAGTTAGGATGTGGCCTAGTGAGCTTGATGCTGTGCATGTGCTTGCGCACATTTTTCTTTGGAATCTAACCATGATTCAAGGCAGTAGGCATCTAAAATGTCTTCCTTCTGAATTATACCTTACTGAGCCTGACAAGGTTGATAGTAGACAAGGGATTATCACTAGATAGTGGATTCAATCCATGTTGTCTTTCTTCATATTGGATGTCGTGTTCTTTTATTTGTTTTACTTCTTCATGGGTGCCTATTAACAGGCAGTGATGCCAAATCCTCGCTAGAGTCGAATGCAGAAAGCACCTGGTAAGTTAGGAAATGCAGATGCATATGTCTATTACTCAATACGACATGTGCCTCAGTCTAGTTGTCTCACCTGGAACAGCTATAGGGATCAATTATAAAACTGTGAAATAGCAGACATAATAATATAATAGAAATTTGAAGCAAAGGTTGGATCTGTAGAAAGAATATTTGTTGTGTATGTTATGGTTGTAGTCTACGGATACACTTCTACATTTTGATTGTTTGCTATATTATTGAAATCCATAAGCAGCTACAGTTTTGGTACATTATACTTGAGATTTGAACTGCTTTGACGAAAGTGCTGTTCTTTATCGACTGCACTGATATTTCTGTTACTGCATAACTAATTAGTTTGTATAGAATCATTGCAGAGTCACTGTTGGAACGTTGTTCATTCAGACAACATAACTAATATGGGCATTCATTATCATTGTTCAGAAGTATGGCTGTTAAGTGACAATCTTATATTATCATTATGTCTGTGAAATGAGAATCCTATTACAAAGTTGTACTTTTTGAATGATAGAAGTAACTTGCATATTTAATTGAGTCATTAAGTTTAAGCTGTCTCAGTCTGCAATGCCAAAAGGACATGGATACAAGTTATGCATGGTAGTTGTTAATTATTGTTTTTTGAGTGAAGGAAGAGCTTCACAACACTAATGGAAAAGTGAATTAAAGAATTGAATGTAAACATCTCTAGAGTGTCTTAAAGGTTTTTTTACACTAAAGTCAAACCACAGTTTTAAATATTGGAACTGGTCTTCAAACGGCCACCTATCAAATCGGGTTTCAGACAGTGTTCTCAGAACCTAACTGGTCATCGAACTGGTTGACCCCAAAGCTGGGAATTGGATTGGAATCGGAAAAAAGTTGGATAAAAAAACTTAGTTGACCAAAAAATACATAAATATTCAAATTTTGAAATAAAAACATATATATTCATATGAATCCCAACCATTGTACACAAAAGTGCAAAGTTTCTCATATATATAGCAAGGGTCATATAAACAAAATAGCACCGAGTTCAATCCATCTTTGAACCAAAAATACATCAGCAAAGAGGCTCCACATGGCCTTTAGTGTAAAAAAAACATCAAAATTATTGCATATATGTGCTGTTCTCTTCTAATTAAATGGCCCAAGAGGAAAAAGTAGCCTTAAGACCCCTTTTCTTTGATTGGTTTATGCGTTGAAAGATTCCACTCTAGTCAATCCACCTCTCTTTAATCTGTTGACATCATTTCTAAGGCTTAATTCTGTGGCAGCAAGGTTTTGAGGCATTCACTGAACAACAGATTCATTTCTAAGGTGGCACTATGGAAGCGAGTCAGTTCTGAGGCAGTTTCTGAGGCAATGGCAAACCCCCTAGGCAATTCTCGCAGGCAGAAGTATTATCTGGGCAATGATCCTATTCTGAGACAATATCTGAGGTAGTGGCCAAGCCCTAGGGCATTATCAGAGGTAGAGGCATTATCTTGATGGAAGAACCAAGTCTGGGACGTTATCTGAAGCAACAGCTATCTCTAGCTCCATACCTGTGACAACGAACTACCTGTGAGGGCGGGGCAGCAAGCTCTCTACAAAATTCTTCTGTGACAGCAAGTACTTTTGCTCTAGGAGGTTGGAACCACACACCCTGTATAGTAGCAAGTTTATTTTGGGTCAACAGAGGGAGCATATAAGGCCGTGGGTGACCCTACAAGTCTGCTTGGGATAGGAAATAATCGTGCCTTGCAGCAACTGATTTTTGAAGCTGCAGTGGCATAAAAAGGCACAATGGGAGAGTTGTAAAATTGAGGGGATACCTGCAGATTGGATGCTGAGGAAGTCAGTGTTGTCAACAGTGGGAACATCCACCAAAAGCGGTTAGTGTGGTTAGGGCAACAAGATTGAGATAGATCTCTATAGGTAAGTAAACTTTGTTGTAACATTGTAAGTCTGTTGAATCAGCGTGAGATTAACAAATAGTTTTTAGGATACCAACTGGCTGCTGAACCCTTTATCTGTACTACTGTATATTCAAGAACACCGCTATTTCATAGAATAAATGATTATTGTCATGCTGCAATGGAATACTGTTCTTTCATGTATTCATTGAAACCCTAGCTAAGATTTGTGCCCTAAGGGGAAATTTCCCAAAAAGGTTATTATAGTGGTATGATGAATGCAAAATATTGCTTGGGACATTACAATGGTATCGGAGCTATCACACGTTCGACCACTACTGGAAGTGTGACCCCATGGCTTCAGGTGAAGGCCCTCACGGGAAGTGAACATTGCCCAACAGTGAAAAAATCTTTGCTTTCCACCATTGGATCCAACCCCTTTGAGCATTCTCAAACACATTAAAACAATTAATGGTAATGTTAAAAATTTAAGTTGACATTTCCTTTATCTTTTCTTTTTATGCTTTTACTTTTAAAATTTATCATTACCGTTAATTACCAACATTTCTAGGGTTGAGTTAAGTTTATGAGGGGGAGGGTTGGTTTTATAGCCAAGGGAGGCTATTTTAGGAGGGAAATAGCCCCTGGTTTCCTCCAAAACCACCCCAAAATTGCCTTCAGGAGTCTTGGACTCCCCCTAGGTGTGTGAGATCTGACTGATTGGTTAGGGTCAAAATTGGTCAGTTAAGGTTGGTTTGTACTAGTAAGGTGGCAAATTGATACAAATGGGCCCATTGGTCCAATCAACTGGCCAGTTCAATACAGTGCCCAGTTTAACTGGTTGGTTTGATTGGTTTAGGTTTTGGACTGGGATGGTGTTGAAAAATATGAATCAAACCATATTATATGCCTCTATTTGGTCATCATAGTTAGTTAATTGACTTTGATCAACTGATGCAACTAGGATTAACGAGTTTGAAAACTTGAGAATAATTGGGGCAACTCTTTGTTATTGCTATTTTCTTCAGATACAAGTTGAGAATGCATAGAAAGGCTTGTTGCATTCCTATTCTTCCTCAATTTTATTTCCCCAAAGCATGATTTACTTAGTGATGGAAGGGAAACTTTTGAAAGCCTCCCTATTCTCCCATGATGATACCTTTTTACTCATTCCATACTTTTGAGGTTTCTCAAATAGCAGTATTTAATTCCATTTCTATTTTTAAACTCAATATTTTATTTACATCCAAGATGAGTGTTGTGCCATCTACCAATTTTTTCATCAAACTTCCAACTTTGTTTTTAGAGAGAACAATAAACATGCTTAATGACTCCAAGTTTTCGTTTGCAATAACCATACAAGATGGAGAGAAATACTGTTGTAAGTTTCTGTATTTTGGGTCCCCAAGTTTTTTCTGTTGTAGTAAACAGAGGTCCAATTACTTTCTTTGAATTCTTTGGTCGTCTTATTGTTTATTCTATTTTCTTATATCATGTTAAAATTGGCAACTAGGGCCACATTCCACTTTGGGCTTCTCTTTTGAAGAAGATAATTGTGGCATTGAATTCCTCTTTTTGAGAGGACCAAAATTGACCTAAAGATCACTAAATTTGGAAAAAGAAAAATATATTTTTGAAAGCAAGCCCACACGTGTAGTTTATCAAGGTCAGCTTGGGGTTAATTAGTCAAGTTGAACCCCTCTACATTTTATATAAATAGAGGTGACCAACCTCATTAAACACATCCAATATGCATTATTCCATAGAAAATGCATCTTTGAGGCAGCGAAATAGAGAAGGAGGCAAGATGTGGAGCTTGAGTCTGTTTTGGGTGATTCTACTTGTCTCTTGCAGGGCCAAGAAGCTTCAGATAGGCAACAGCAGGCTTCAGGGCAATTCACAAGTTGTGTTGGCACTGTTTTGTGTGGGATCTCTTTTCCTCGGTTGGGCCACAACACTTGGAGGCTAATTCATCTAGGCCGCAGACCTTCACTCTCTTATTTGATGGCCAAGATCATGCAGCAGGGAGCCGCAACTCTGAGGTGCTTACAGAGAAGGACTTGAGGCAGTATTAGAGGTCTAGAAGAAGGCTAGACAAAAACTAGTTGGAGCAACTTGTCTAGGAAGGAAGGCAACTTTTAGCACATGATCTGGGCAATCTGGGCTCTTTGTCCACAAGCCCTAATTGCAGACCTTTGACCGCAGAGTTCTTTATCACATTGACCAGGCTTGACTACCTAGTATTGGACTGTTTTGGGTTCATTACAATCAGCAAAGGAGGCCGCACTAATTGTCCCTGGACCGAGCTCCTTTTGGAGACTATTTTGTAGCTTCTTTGACTACCATTGATCACTGGTTAGGGTAGAATTTGTTTGATGTTGTTTGGAGGCAGAATGGAAGATTTGTCTGGGCAACTTCTTTGTTGTTTGGACAGTGGTATTGATCATCATATTGGCAAGTCAATTTTGACTTTGATTGTGCCAAGAGGTGCTCTATAATCCAGTGTGGGGTAGATCTCACGTAAATGTAAATGTAATGTTTAACATTTAACATTTCTATTTAAAAATCAATCTAATTATTATTATGTATAAACACTTATAAATTTAAAATATAAATATGTTTACGAACACTCAAAAAAGAGGCATGGTAAATAAATAAAAATATAAATAAACGAGAGGTATGGTAAATAAATAAAACAATCTTTTCGTATTTACTCTGGAGGTATGGTAAATAAATAAAAATATAAATAAACTATAGGTATGGTAAATAAATAAATCTTTGTCTTATATTTAATCCATAAACCTTTTTATATTTACGAAAACTCAAAACAGATGTTTTATTTAGGTGAAGTCCATGGGCCAAAAACCATGGGCAAATAATTTTTAGTACCATGGGCCAAATACCATATTTATAAAAGAGATATGGTAAATAAATAAATATCAAAGAGGTATAAAAAGGTATGGTAAATAAATAAAAATATATCAAATAGGATTAGTAATCAACATATAATTATTTACCAAGCCTATGGGCCAAATACCATGGTAAATAAAAGAGATATGATAAATAAATAAAAATATAAATAAATGAGAGGTATGGTAAACAAATGAAACCTCTTTTTTATATTTACTCCATAAACCTCTTTATACTTAGCAACACTCGAAAAGAGGTTTTGTTTAGTTGAAGCGCCAAATACCATGGGCCAAATTATTATTAATACCATGCAAAAAACATTATTAACCCTAATACTAATATTAATATTATTATTATTATTAAATCTAATATTCATATTAATATAATATAATATTAATATTATTAAATTTAATAACTTTGGATTAATACAATACTAAATCTGTTATATTATAATAAATATTAATATATCATGATATATATTAACTCTAAATATATATGGGAGGGAAGAACAAAGACAGAGTGATAGAGGTGGAGAGATATGGGGAGTCAAAAGGGAGAGATGGAGATAAATTGAAGGAGAGGGGAGAGGAGGAATGAAGAGAGAGAGAGAGAGAGGAGTGAGAGAGGTAGAGAAGGGTAATAGATGGAGAAGGAGACACAAAGATGGAGGGGGGAGAGAGAGGAGGAGAGAGGGAGGGATATAGTGAGAGGGTTTGAGAGCATATAGAGAGAGAGATAGAGATGGGGGAAGAGAGAGGGAGGTAGGAGAGAAAGGGAGAGAGAGGAAGGATGAGAGAGAGGACTTGAGAGATAGGAGGAGAGAGGGAGGGATAGAGAGATGGAGTTGGAGGGGGATAGAGGGAGGGAAGAAGAAAGACATAGTGTGAGAAGTGGAGAGAGAGAGGGAGTGACAAGGGAGAGATGGAGAGAGAGAGAGAGTGTGTATGTTTAGGGGTGAAATAAAGAGACAAAGGAGAGAAAGAGATAAGGGGGGAGGGAAGGAGAGAGAAGGAGAGAGGGAGGGATATAGTAACTTAGAGAGAGAGAGAGAGAGGATTTGAGGGAAAAGAGAGAGAGATAGTAATGGGGGAAGACAGGGGGAGGTAGGAGAGAAAGGGAGAGAGAGGAAGAATGAGAGACAAAACTTGAGAGAGGAGAAGAGTGATGGGGGAAGAGAGAGGATTGGAGGGCAAAGAGAGAGATAGAGTGTGTGATGGGGGAAGAGAGAGGGAGGTAGGAGAGAATCGGAGGGAGAGGAAGTACGAGAGAGCAGACTTGAGAGAGAGGAGAGAGTGAGGGAGAGAGGAGGAGAGAGGAAGGGATAGGGAGATGGAGTTGGATGGAGAGAGAGGGAGGGAAGAAGAAATACATAAAGAGTGAGAAGTGGAGAGAGAGAGGGAGTGACAAGGGAGAGATGGAGAGAGAGTGTGTATGTTTGGGGGTGAGATAAATAGACAAAGAAGGGGGGAGAGATAAATAGATAGATTGGAGAAAGAGTGTATGTTTGGGGGGTGATATAGAGAGAATGGGGGAGAGAGAGAGAGGGAGGGAGAGAAAGAGAGATGGAGTTGGAATGGGGAATAGAGGGAGGTAAGAAGAAATAAATAGAGAGAGAAAGGTGGAGAGAGAGGAGGAGTGATAAGGAAGATGGATAGAAAGGGAGAGAGGGCAATAAGAGGGAAGAGAGACAGAAGCGAGAGAGAGAGAGAGAGGGGGATAAATAGATAGATTGGAGAAAGAGTGTATGTTTTGGGGGTGATATAGAGAGACAAAGGGAGATAGAGATATAGATGGAAAGTGGAGAGGGAAGAAGAGAGAGATGGAGAGAGGGAGGGAGGGACAAAGAGATTGATAGATATGCAGTGAGAGAGCATGTGTGTTTGGGGGGGTGATATAGAGAGACAAAGGAGAGATGGAGGGAGATATAGATATATATGGAGGGGGGAGAGAGGGAAGAAGATTTCTTGCACTAGATGCATTGATTTCCGTGTAGATGGTGATTTCTAATCTTATTTGATTGCTTGCACTAGATGCATTGATTTTAGTGTTGATGTTGATTTATAATGATATTTGATTTCTTGCACTAGATGCATTGATTTCAGTGTAGATGGTGATTTCTAATTTTATTTGATTGCTTGCACTAGATGCATTGATTTCAGTGTATATGGTGACTTCTAATCTTATTTGATTTCTAGCACTAGTTGCATTGATTTCAATGTAGATGTTGAGATAGAGGAGGGGGAGAGAGAGAGAGAGAGAGAGAGAGGAGGAAGGAGGGATAGATAGATAGATTGGGGGTGATATAGAGAGACAAAGGGAGATAGATACATAGATGGAAGTGAAGAGAGTGAAGAAGAGAGAGATTGAGAGAGGGAGGGAGGGACAGAGAGATTGATTATGGAGTGAGAGAGCGTGTGTGTTTGGGGGGGTGAGATAGAGAGACAAAGAAGGAGAGATGGAGGGAGATATAGATATAGATGGAGGGGGGAGAGAGGGAAGAAGATTTCTTGCACTAGATGCATTGATTTTATTGTAAATGGTGATTTCTAATCCCATTTGATTGCTTGCATTAGATGCATTTATTTTAGTGTAAATGATGTTTTCTAATCTTATTTGATTGCTTGCATTAGATGCATTGATTTAGTGTAGATGTTGATTTTTGATTTGATGTAATTGGATGTATGATAATACGGTAATTTTAAAGTGGTTGGAGTAACATTGTGCATTGATTTCAGTGTAAGCATACAAAAATATTGACAATATACATTGATTTTTGTGTTATAATAATTCAACCTATTAATATTGGAGAGAAAGAGAGACAAGGTATGATGTTTACTACAATAGCTCGAGCTAAAGATTTAAATGGATTACAATTTAACCTTTCCTTTTCATATAATCGATATGAAAAGTTGACAAAAGTAACAAGGGTGACAATAAGAATAGTAGAAGAAAATAGTTTGATATTAATCACAATGAAGATTATTTGTAATTGACTATATTCTTATTATTCACATTTTCTATCATTCAACACTATTACATTGTCACTTTACATTCAAAATTTTCATTTCATCATTAAAGTTATTAACAATATTTATCATCTTAACAAACTAAGGTAACTAAGCAAATTTAAAATTAAAATGACTAGATTAATCTAAGACATATTTAGCATATTTAAAATGATTATATTAATATTAGATGAATTTACATATTATTGATAAAATTAATCATATGTTCGTTAGATTTTCTTTGGCCGCACACGACTGAAACCAACCTAGATCCATCTTAACTTTGGATCTATCAAGCGCCGAGATGGATCAAATCTCTTGAGGTGCAAACCTTTCCTCAAGTTTTGCACTCAAAAAAGAGGTTTACACCTCGATAGATTTGATCCCTCTCGGCGCTTAATAGATCCGGAGTTAAGATGGATCTAGGCTGGTGTTGTACTCTCTCTCTCTGTTTAACATTTGATATTTGATAATTTGAAGAATTGATCAAGGATTTTCCCTATCTTGGGTTTTTTCCATGGCTTGAGCCAATTCATGTGTTCTCTTGTCTTGGTTTGTCTTCTGCATGTGTTATTTATGTTCTTTCTTCAATTACTGTCAATGTGATAATGATTTATATGATTGCTAATGAAAGAAATGAAATTGAATTTGGGCTCATGTGGATCATTGAAGTAATTGACCTAAGCAAAGAACATGTTAACCAAAAATTAACATGGGATCAGAGCTCAGGTGAGGACAAACCCAACCAAGAGTAAAAAAAGCAATCACTAAGAAATTTTGTTGACAAGTCTCCATGATCTCCTTCCTCTGAAAGTCTGAAAGTAAGACAACATGAAGTGGTCTATGAGTGCACATTTGGCATATTCAATAAGTGCAAAATCTTCCTCAAGAAAGACTTCGCACACCTCAGATTGCCGAATTGATTAGGAGCAGAAGAAAGGATGGATTTATATCTTTGTTTTGAGTATTGAATTTGGCACAGGTTTAGAGGAAAGGTTGCTAAGATTTTGTGTAGTCTTCAGCTATAAGGATGCTGAGTTTAAGACCTCTGATCTAAGGTAGAGAAAGGCTGAGATTTCTATCTGTCTATGTAACAGAAGTCGAGACCTGTAGGTAACCTTGACTGTTTCAGGGCTCCTTCTCTTAGAGAATATGCGGGTTAGCACGGCCAAGTTCAGCAATGGAAGGAGCAAAGCAAGGCTTGGCAAGAAACGAGGTTTGTTGATCACATTGCAGTAGCCGTTGTAGGGGATTCAGACCTGTGGTTTCTTTAAGTTTCAGAGAAAAAGGAGGTCACTTAAGTAAATTTACAAGCATTGAAAGACAAATTTAACAATCCTCTTCTCACCGAACAGACCAAAGGTTTTGGGCATCATTATTTAGCACTAATCTCTGCATCAAAGGCAACAGTCTAAGTGTAGCTAATCAAAGGCATAAGTGAAGGTTAAAAGAGAAACCTCCAGATCTGCATCTTTCATCGAATTCAACTCTGGTATGTACATTATAATCATTTTTTGATCAGTGAATTTATCAAAGTTTTGAAGGGACTGTTCTAGTGTTGCAAGGAATTCAAGGCCTTCCTATTGCAACCATATCTAGAAGGGAAGCAAATATTCTGTTCATGGTCCAAAATTTTATGGCATTGTTCTATAAATAAGTATCACATGGATAGCCCGTAAAGGACAGTCTCCAAAAGAATCAAAATGTTGAATCTACATTTGTGTTAATAATTAATCCTAAATCCATTTTGAGCATGAGATCAAGCGAAACCCATACCCTTCATCTGTTCATGATCTTCTACACACCTGGGCATGAGGTCCGAGCTACTGTTCAAAATTCTAAACATTCAAATAAAAGCTAGAAAAGAAAAAGGCCAGCTCAATTACATTTCAAAAGAATTTAATTTTAGCCTCTATCATAAAGAAACAGGAGCCGAGACTCCTATGCATAAACGAGACCTAGGATGATGGATCATTAGGCTTATCATCCCATAAATAAAAGCCCATAACCTTGCTTTCAGTCTTGGATAATAGCATAAAAGGATTATCGTACAGTGATAAGAATATTCACTGACTTGTGGGGATAGTATGAGTCTTTGTGATATATGAAACATGACTTCATCCCGTATATATATACACGGTCTGATCTACTTATATCAATTCAGCCGACCTGTGGAGATTTTTTTTATTTACTGTGGCAATATTGTTTTTGAATAAGAATCTATACTATAAACCAAGGGTATTCACATCAGTGAATATTTGGTCACAAGGAAAACAACAGGCATCAAGTAGTGGAAACATTTGATATTTTGTAATGAAGCATCATTGAAAGAAGCAGTCCTGAAAGTGTTCAAATCTGTGGACATCTAAAGATTGTTTTATGATCAGACCTTCATGTCAAAGATCACTTCTCTTGATTATATAGCAGATAACATTTGGATCCTCCATTGGCTTGAGAAATAAGTCAATGTTGTGTAATGATCACCATGTCACTGATTCTAGGCTTACAACAAGTATTCACAGGCTTTTCATCTTCATCAACCAATTAGAAGTATCAGAACCTTGAGGGCAGAAATTAGTTTTTCAACAAGAGTTCCATTGCGATATTCTTTTTGTATCAACCAATGTTTTAAAACTCTGACTCTGACTCCGACTCGGCCGAGGGTCGACTTCGACTCCTACTCCGACTCGGTCGGCTCGATTTCAATGACTCGGTCGTTGTAAAAAATACATTAAATATTTATTTTTTATAAAAACACATAATTTTAAAGATTTTCATTCATGTTTCCAAACACACAGCGTTAGAATATAGATAGAAGACATCATATGATCAAAGTAGGCTCATGAATATATCCATTATATCAAAATGGCACCCAGTGCACTGTCCAATACATACACGATGATGATATAGAGATCAAAACAAAAACACATAACCAAGGAGGCTAGAAATGGCCTCTACAACAAAAGTCTGTGACCAATACTACTGGCTATTGCTAGAGTTGCCAACATCATCTAGCTCAGTGTTACTTGGGAGCGGGGAGCGGGAGCGACATTTTCAGAAGCTCTCGGTTTGGGAGCGAATCGCGAAGGAGTTCGACAACCAATGTCACTAACATCAAGGTACATAGAGGGATTGGTGCTCTTGATTAAATACGAGTTCCATACCCTAATACATGACAAAATTCAATGGAAACATTGCAATCTCCCAATCCTAAAATCCTGAAAAACTGATAAGTTTGCTGGGTTTTGAATGAAATCTAAAATTCTACTTTCTCCATATGAAATCCAATGAGGCCAGAACCACTCTCAAACATCTCGAGTCATTTCATGGTAATGTTAAAAATTTAAGTAAAAGGATGACCTTTTACTTTAAGAATTTAACATTACCATGAATAGCATATCAATAGTATTAAATAGGGTTTGGGAGAGGGGAATGGACCCCAAAGACCAACAAACCAATTCATAAAACCATTTGGAGTCCCCCACACTCAGAAAAACATAAAAAAAAATTGCGTTTTTGGGGGTTCACTGGCCGTTGAAAGTGACCCGGCTGGGTTGATACAGACTCGGCTGAGCCGGTCGACTTAAGACCTAGCCGGCCAAGTCATTACATGACTCGGTCGGCTCGGTCTTAACCTGGCTGGCCGAATCGGTTCAAAGGCCGGGTTGCAAATTTTTTAACTGGCTCGGACCAACTCGGCCGAGTCGGTTCCGAGCCCGCTGGCTTTTAAAACAATGGTATCAACATTGAATCTTTCTACAGTATTTGATCCATGGTATGCATTGCTTGGGTTCTCTTTGGACTATCTAGATTCTAGAGTGTGGTAGAAGATGTTAGGAACAATGCTAAAGGGCCAGGACTCTAAATCACGGTTGCCGACATAATCATTTGAAGCTGACTACATCAGTAGGTCCTATAAAGAAGTTGGATAGATCTATGATATCACAGTTTGGAGGCTAATCAAAAGGAAGTCTTGAAGCAGTCAAAAGTTTAGAAGCCAAGAAAGAATATGGTGATGAAGGTTGCAATATGAGCAACCTTAGAAGCTTCCTCTTTTAAAGAACATGGACCAGACCTTTGCAACAACTCCTATAATCATGAAGGATAGTGATCAGATCATTGGAAAGCCTAGATTTTATGAAGAATGGTTGCATGGATACAGATGCCTGGATGAGAAGGACCTCTGTATGATGGATTGGTAGTTGTCATTGGATGATCTCATGGGAGGATTTCTTCACCCTGGTTGAAGAAGGACCATGATGATAATTTTCTGTTTGATTTGGATTAAAGAAGTTTACTGATGCAATTACAGTATGATAAAGCTTCATATTAAAGATGAGGGGCAAATTGATGAAGGCTTGATGTCCATCTAAAGTAAGACTTCAAAGTTCAGAGGGAGCTATAGAATCCCTTGCAAAATATCTTGATGACTCCAATGTTTAACTCTAATGATTAGTTATATCTCCAAAGCTGCATGGGAACTATATGATTAAGATTCAATTTATTTAATGGATGACTTTGGCACATGGATCAAAGGAATAATGACAGGAAACGTATCAGGTTGCAGACAATCTGATGGGCCAGGTCTCTTTCCCGATATTTAGAGGGAGCCATGGTCAAAGATGCAACCATGGATGATATCTGTCCATTAGATGATGATCCTCTCATTTATTAATATGAGAGGGAGTTGACCTTTTAAAGTGAAAATGAAAGACAGGCCTGATAAAATGGAGGAGCTGCTAATTCAATTTATGGTTAAACCTCGAATATTAGATAGCTGCTTATTTATCTATGGTCTGACGTACTCTGCCAGGAATCTAAGATTCCATGGATTTTTCAATGTTGACTGAGCTAGCAGTGTGAAGAATGGAAAGAGCACATCTAGGTGTTGTATCTCCTGGGATCCACCTTTATTTCGTGGATGAATCAAAGACTGAAGTCTGTTGCTTTGGGAGCACCATTGATGCTGAATGTATAAAGCAGCAAGTATGGCTTACTATGAAGTCATTCGGTTGAAGATGCTTTTCAGTGACCCATTTGTGCACGTGCTAGAAACCACTGTTGTATATTGCATGATAGGATTCACCTTTTTAGAGAATCTCGTGTTCCACGACTGTTCCAAGCATACTAGAATCATGTACCAATTTATTTGAGATACAGTATAACGAGGAGCAATCAAGCTCCATCATTTCAAGATGGATGTGCAGGTTTCCTCTCAAAGTCTCTTGGTAAGGTCAAGTTTAACTTCCTTTAGAGAGAGTCTGGGAGTCGTGGAAAGTCCCTACTGTGAGGGTCCCGATTGAACATTGAGCTCTTGGAGCTCCTGGGGGCCTGGGGTATTTCTTGAAGCTATATGCGACCATAGGGTGAGTGGTTCACCTTCTCTTATAGGTACGCTGTGTACAGGGTGAGTGGTTCACCTTCCCCTATCATAGTTGACATGTGTGTAGGGTGACTGGTTCACCTTCCCCTACGATTGATGAGATATGCATAGGATGAGTGGTTCACCTTCTCCTGTGGCATATGGGCAAGATGAGTGGTTCACCTTCTCTCGTGGATGCCCCAACATACATCCTACCCATGTAGTTCAGGACTCATGGGAAGTACATCTCATCTGGCTAATGAGTTGGGAAAAGAGGATATGGGCCATAGCAGTACAGATGGACGCATTGTGTATTGCCATACTCCCTATGTCTAGGATGCATGGTGTTCAACAACTTAATTTGGGATCAAGTCCGAATGGGGTTCTACCCCTGGTTATGTATTGATTTTTGTTAGTGGAGAGTGGCAAGGTCTTGTGACTGACTTGAATCAATTCTTTTTCATTATCTATGTCAGTGTTCAACAGAGTTTAGATGGGATGCATAGATGCTTCATGATGACAGGATGACATGATAATGGATAGATTGGTAGTTGGAATTCTCCTTAGTTGAGAGGGAGTGTTAAAATTGACAACTAGGGCCAAATTCCACTTTGGGCAACTCTTTTGAAGGAGCTAATTGTTGCATTGAATTCCTCTTTTCGAGAGGACCAAACTCGATCTAAAGATCACTAAATTTTGATAAGGAAATATAAATTTTTGAAAGCAAGTCCACACGTGTAATTTAGCAAGGTCGGCTTGGGGTTGATTAGTCAAGTTGAACCTCTCTCCATTTTATATAAATAGAGGTGACCTCCAACCTCATTAGACACATCCAATATGCATTATTCCATAGAAAATGCATCTTTGAGGCATCCAAATAGAGGAGGCAAGACGTGGAGCTTGGGTCAGTTTTGGGTGATTCTACTTGTCTCTTGTTTGGGATCTCTTTTCCTCGTGTGGGCTGAAGCACTTGGAGGCTAATTTAGCTAGGCTGCATGTTTTACTCTCTTATTTGTTGGCCAAGATCATGCAGCGAGGGAGCCGCAGGTCTGAGGTGCTTACAGAGGACTTGGGGCAGTATTAGAGGTCTAGAAGTAGCCTGGACAACAGCCAGTTGGAGCAGCTTGACTAGGAAGGAAGGTCACAGCTTTTAGCACAGGATCTGGGCAATCTGGGCACTTTGTCTAGAAGCTCTAATTGCAAACCTTTGACCGCAGAGTTCCTCATCACATTGACCAGGCTTGACTGCCCAGTATTGGACTGTTTTGGGTTCATTACAATCAGCAAAGGAGGCCGCACTAATTTTCCCTCTACTGAGCTCCTTTTGGAGAATATTTTGTAGCTGCTTTGACTAGCATTGATCATCGGTTAGGGCAGAATTTGTCTCTTTGTTGTCTGGAGGCAGAATGGAAGATTTGTCTGGGCCAATGTTGCACGAAGCGGGAGCGAAGCGGAAGCGTTTTTTGGAAGCGGGGACGCCGAAGCGTCATTTTCCAAAAATCTAGGAAGCGAAGCGTCCGCGGAAGCGTCTGCTATATATATATATATTTTTTATATTTTTTGCATTTATACTCAAAACAAACATCCCAAATACCAAATTAATTGTAGAAGACATGAAAACATGCATATTTTTGCATAAATCAAGATAGATATAACATCCATTGTACATTAATGATCTAGAATCTAGATTCTTCTCCTCTTGTCTAGCCTTTGCCTCTACCTCGATTGTCTAGGGATATTAGTCAACATTGCCCAATTTTGATCAAACTACCTAATTCAAGACTTAAAATATGGTAGAAAAAGCTTAACATGTTTGATTGATGATTTTGACTTGATTGAAAGGTAATTTTTTGCTAAGGGCGTGCCGCGTGACAAAGGAGTTCAACAATTAACACCACCAACACCAGGGTACATATAGGGCTTGGTGCTCTTGATTAAATGCTAATCGCATACCTTCATACTTGATATAATCTAATGAAATGCCACAATCCCATTGATCCTGAATACCTGAAAACTGTTAAGTCTGCTGAATTTTGAATAGGATATGAAATTCTATTTTCTCCATATGAAGTCCAATGAGGCTGGAACCACTCTCAAACATTCTGAGTCATTTCATGGTAATGTTAAAAATTTAAGTAAAATGATGAAAATGAAAAATAAAGGAGAATGTCACTTTTACTTTAAGAATTTAACATTACCATGAGGGAGCATCTGCTATATTTATATTTTTTTTTGCTTTCATTTGTCACCCTAACGGTTAACCCAAGGTGGACCCACCCCCAACAAGCAAACTCACCTAAAATTTAAAAAAAAATTGAAAAAAAAAAACGATTTTCTAAATGCTTTTCCGGAAGCTTTTCTGGAAGCGTCTGGGAAGCGTCTGGGAAGCGTCTGGGAAGCGCCTGGGAAGCGTCGTACGAAGCGCGCTTCGGCGCTTCGGAAGCGCCAGCGCTTCCAAATTTCCCGGAAGCGGCTAAAAATTTCGGCCAAGCTTCCTAGGCGCTTCCGTACGGGACGCGCTTCGGGGCTTGGAACCGGGGGGGGGCGCTTCGTGCAACACTGGTCTGGGCAGTTTCTTTGTCATTTGGACAATGGTATTGATCATCATATTGGCAAGTAAATTTTGACTTTGATTGTACTCTCTCTCTGTGCTGAACATTTGATATTTGATAATGAGAACGGTTGATCTAGGGTTTTCCCCATCTTGGGGTTTTTCCCTGGCTTGAGCCAATTCCTGTGTTCTCTTGTCTTGGCTTGTCTTCTGCATATGTTATTTATGTTCTTTCTTCAATTACTGTCAATGTGATAATGGTTTATGTGATTGCTAATGAAAGAAATGAAATTGAACTTGGGCTCATGTGGATCATTGAAGTAATTGATCTAAGCAAAGAACATATTAACCAAAAATTAACAAATCATTTATCCTTGCCTGTTTTTGGAAGATATTTTAGGTAGGTATAAATATTTTTTCAGGGAGTTTCACTATAACCACAGAGGTACCATTTAGTTGCTTCGGGATTCAGGTGAATGCAAAAGATAGTTTTTCAAACTCAACGCCTACGTATTTTAGTTTTTCAAACTCAATGTTTACATATTTGTACATTGGCAAGGCTATAAGATATGATGAACCTTATATTGATGCATTTTTGATCTCATTAAATAAAATGGGAAAATGCGATATGCATCGGTGAATGAGAGGAGGGTGATAGTTTTGTATTTTTATTCACTAAGTTCTATTGTGTGGAGATGGAAATTTAGTGCATCAACATGAAATTAGTTTCAATTTTTTTGGAAAACAGAATTCAAATGACCAAGTCTCTGTCATGTAGAAGCTTCTTCCATTGAGTTTTTGTTTTTCCTTTAAAGTTTTCAACACAGAATGTTGTAAAGTTGCTAAATATTCCTAAATTGCGATTGCCATTAATTTTGAGTTTAATCCATGAATGCCACTTTTGAAATTGTAGTTCAAGGGATGATTGTGAATTTGTTAGATAAAATTTCAAATGGTTCTATTTGCACTTTTCACTATTGGAAGTGATCTATTTTTTTTTTTCAAGGAAACCTTTTTGGGGAAAACCAAGAGATGCCTCCCCACATTTGTAGATGGAATCCCTAGTAGTGACTTGTCAGCATAGACCATTGTGCCTCACCCATTGGATTCGAGCCAGGCATGTGCTCACATGGTGATGGAAATAGCCAAATGCCCAGTAACACTAATGACAACTGGTTGAACTAACCCCTTGTGCTTGTTTTTAGTGATCTTATTTACTTGTTTATAACCTTAATATAAATATTTAACTTTCACAACCCCTATGGATTCTTCAGTTAAAACCTCTAGTTTTAGTGTTTTGAAAGTGAAATTTTAAAAGATTTTTGACATTTTAAATGCTTTTCATGTCCGATTTGCAAGTTGTTTTCATACATAATCAGCAGCCTTTTGTTAATTGATATCCTCTCTTTATAGGATTTGATCCCAAAATGTTTTCAATATAATGGTGTATATTGATTGTTGTGTTTATTGCATGAAGAGTTTTTGAAGAATGCATTTTTTGAGGTGAAGAAAAACTTTGAAACAGCTTTAGGGATTTTACAGAAGCAAAAGATCACCATTGATCCCGATGATCCAAAAGCAGTGTCTCACTATGCACAGGTCACGAAGACTGTGAGAGAAAAGTAAGTTTCCATAAATTTCTTTGTTTTGGTTTGGTGTAGTAATTTGAACGAAGGCAATTGCATAAAATATGTGGGTGCCTTTTTTCCACTGTTTGGAGTAAACTAAGATGGTTTAATCTATTTGTTTTCTCTAAAGTTTTGTTTGAGCTACTGCATTTACTGATTATATGTATTCGCAATTGTTATCTTCATCATATGAGCTGTCTAAAGTGGAATTTGACTGCAGTTGCATAATTCCAACAATATATATATATAACTTTCAACTACAATATTTAATTGAGTTCGCTCCATGTAACACCATCTTCCTATTCTCATTGGTGCACTGCTAAAGTGTAATCAGGGACTCCCACTTCTCATAGGCAAGCTTCTTCCCTGACACATGAGGTATAAGGTGGTCTTTTATTGCATCTAGAAGTATCCTCTTAGCCTCCCCGTTTCACTTGTTGAATTCTGCCAACTGAATAGGATTAGTGGGTGGAACTACTGCACTTTCTACAATATCCCACAACTCAAACAACTCAAGCAGCAAGATTATCCTCTTCTTCCAGGGACCAAAATTTTCAGCCCCACTCAACTTATCCTCCACCCGCAAACTAGCAGCTATCTAACCCTCTCAACCAACACAACTTTTCAACACTGAAACTGAGCAAACAACATCCCTCCGAACCACAAATCTCTGGGTATATAGGCTGGTTTATACTTGCTGGTTGCACTTTATCGTCTATAGGTTCTTTGGTGCTCTGATACCATGTAGAATATTTGTGTCCTGTAGCCCAACCGGGTTTCAATTTGTTTTGCATAACAAGTTTAGTGTCCACATCCTATGGATAATTGCTGGTATTTAAAATTGAATACAAATTGCAATTAAAACACTAAAAGGCTACCAATACACATTTTCACTTTCAGCTGATAAAAAATTTCACATGCATACACACAATAAATTTGGACACTTATTTTTGGTCAACATGACTTTCGAAAAAACCCTGAAGGAAAAACCAGCTTGAAGAGGATTTTTATTTGCTTTCATCTCAGAGAGAATTCTACAGCATTAAATACACGGGTATTTATCTCCCTTTTTGGAATTCTGCCCAGCTAATAGAAACTTGTCACTCTCTGGAAATTTGTGCACAGTCCAGCAATATCTGCTCTCGGAATGTCTCACTGTCCAGACTTTCAGCACCTAGAATTTTGTGCCACTGCCTAGAATTCAGACCTTGAATTTCGTGCTTGCAGACTGGCTATTCTGCCTCTGCTTTACCTTGATTTTCATGCCTGTCTGACTGACTTTCTCCTTGAAAATTGTGCTGTCAGACCAGCATTAAATGCAGTCTGCACCATGTCAAAATCTGCTCTGAATCTTCATTGATTTGCATGCTGAAGAGACTGATTTCTCCTTGTTTTGTGGGATGCTTAACTAGCGGAGCCTCCTCAGTCTGCGTGCCACTTTTCAGCCTTGAATGGCTCTATCCCAGCTTTCTCCTCTTCTCCTCTTCACTTCTCCAACACTTGCACATGAAGAATGAATTGCCTCTTTGCTTTTTTTCCTCCTTTTTAGTCATCATAATGATGAGAAGCCCTATCCCTGCGTCAAGGGCTGAGATTAAATCTCAGCTCTCCTTGATCAAGGGCGGAGATCTAATCTTCCATTCACTGCTTCTTATGTCTCCCCTTTCAATAATGTGCCTCCCTAGTCACTTTAATTACTTTTTGTACCATGTACCTTTTTCTCATAAAGTCACTTTCAAAACATAAAGCCACTTTAATGTTATAAAATGCAATGTACTTTTTGTACCTCATAAAGTTTCTAAAAAGTCACATGACTTTTAACCACATAAAGTGACACTAAAAAGGTGGGTTTACTTTGTGTTCCTAGGCTTAGGAAAATAACACTAGGAAACACCTCCTTGGTACGTTTTTCGAGAAAAGGGGAATAGTTAATCTTTTCCTCGTTAAAAATGACCCTCCCTTTGTTATACTGGGTATATTTCCTTGATATAGGAGGGACAACCCTCTGCTTTAGAGAGGGATAACTCTGTGCTATTATAGAAATGGGTCAACCACAATTTAGTTTCTCTCTTTTGCTGACTGTGGAAGGCCAGGCTATTCCAGAACACGCTATAGATCATGCCTTCATGCTATCTGAGAATGCATTGTAGATCATACCTTTGCTTTTCATTGTGTAACAAACGCTGAGTTGCATGTCATGAGGAAACAGGTTCAAGTTTCACAAATAAATACATACTGAACACTATCTTGAATGAAAGAATAAAATTTCTTGAAGTTTCTTTTAATTATGAAGTTTTCATTAAAATTCAAATTAGTGCCTAAGCATCGCATCATTATCAAAGGTTTAATAGGAAGTTTAGTTGCTTTGGTGGGTTCATATATTCATTTCCCTAGATGAAACATGCTTTTTGTGAGCTGAAACATGGGCTTTAGGAGGCAAATCGCACTTGAAAAACCAAATAGTGTTTCCCCAGTGTTTCCAAATCATGAACTGGCAGGTGAAACCTTTCACCATGTGTGGTATGAGTTTCCATGTTTCTTTAGTGTTTTAAAGTATCCAAAGTTGAAACGCCTGGGGGTCAGGTAGTTCCTGCAACATAGAACAGGTGTCACAAGGGGAAGGCTAGCCTTTTCCCAAGATAACATGATGGATTTATACTGCACCTTCCTCCTGATAGTTGCCCATTCTATGCTTAGTTGATAACAGACAAACTTTGTGTAATATTGATTGTAGTTGGCATCAGACATGACCTTCAAATTAGAGTATAGTCATTTTATGATAACATACACATACTGTAATATAGATTGTAGTTGGAACAATACATAATCTTCACAAATTTGAGTAAAACCACGATGATTTTGTGGAAAATTATAGCGATTCATTGATGGTCTCTTCCTTGGGAAGAATAAAATTCAGGAAAGTCATATTCACTGGGTAACATTTTGAGATATTTCATCCTTTAACAAAGTTAATTTGTTAAAATATGCTAAGTTGATTTATATAAACCTTTTAGTTTTAAAAATGGCTATGGTTTGATTCCGATGCTTTCAGAAATCTCATTTGTAATCGTAAATTGTCTGTAGTTAATCTCTTCCGATGAGGCTTTTTGCTACATTTTGAAGGGCTTAATGTGTTAACAGATTCTAAGCTAAACAGAATCGAAAATGTATTTGCGCAGTTGCACTGTCGGTGCTACTGAATGAGTTATCTTGGTATAGTGAACTGAATTTCAAAATATCCAAGGAGCACCTAAAGACACTGTTTGGCATATTGACCTTCTTCTCTGATCATATCACTAGAATTAACATAAAACATCATTTTCTGCATAAGCCAGTTGCCCTTCTATTTATGGTTTTGAATTTTTGTTTTATATGGAGAATTGAATGATTCTTATTTCTTTCCATGTTGACATGTTCATTGACCTATAGTTGTTACTAGATTCTATAAGCTCATGTTGTTCAGTAAGATTATTCTACTTCAGCTACTGTTTTGGTTTTACAGAACAGGAAACTCATGAAAAGAACATTATGTTTATACCATTATAAATTTGGTGTGCCTAAAGCTTGAGATTTCTTTTTCTTTCAAGTTATGAGTTTGTATTGTTTATATTAGTGGTATATGTGATTGCGATATTTTGTTAGAAATATTTAATAAAAATGACCAGTTTTTGTCTTCAGGGCTGGTTTATATTCAGAATCACAACGCATCAGCAATACAATTCGTGATTTTACAGAAGGAATTCCAGATGCTCGGTCGTACTTAGAGAAATTGTCGGAAATACGAGTAAAGTATGTAAATCTTTCACCCTTCACAATATTTTAAATTCAATCATAATTTCCACATAGAAAATCTGTTCATTGTGATTATTTGCTAGTTTAGTAGCTCTTTCACCTGACTTCCTGTTTCTACTTCCAGTTCATATTTTTCTTCAGACTTTCTCCATATAAAATCATGTTTTTTTTTTCTCCCTTGGAAAAAATCTTTATATTCCAAAAAATACTATACATATAGACTGTCGAAAGGACTCCTCAAAAACTAGTGCCATGCAGCTTCAGACTGGTTCATTTTACCACTCCAAACAGAACCTACCTATAAACCACTGAAATATATTATCCTAAGCCAGTCAGTTTATACAGACTCGTGAGACACCTCCCATTCAAAACATACCATCCACAGAGGAACACAGATAAAACTTTTACCCCACCATCTGAGAAAAGAGACCCATGCTCTTGGTCTCTTGCTCATCATAGAACTGATAACAGCAAAAGAAACTGAGGGACATTCCAAAGTTTCTTTTGAGAGTTTGACTGCTGGCTGGTTTAATTCATGGATAATATGAGAGAAGGATGACCATACCAGCTCTTGAATGAGATTGTGAATTAGGATAACAGCGAGTGGACAGCAGTCTATGATGATTTGGGAATCCCCTAATACCTGAAGGCAGTTGAATCCACAAGATTTTGCTAAGTGGAGCATCATATATAGAGCAGTGAATTGCGCCTTGGTGTCAGATCCATAGCCTGGAGCATATCTGATGTGACAATGATTGTGGCTTAACATACATGACAACATCAGCTCCACATCTAGGATGGCCTTGGCTGGCCATTGAAAAAGGGATATCATAATCCAAAGCTGGCATAACAGGCACCCTTACTTTCTTCCTCTTTGGTTCACCTTTAAATTCCCTGGAATTTTTTTCAATCAACTCAGCAACCACCTCCACTGGATGAGTCCTCTTAAATTTTTTAATGACGAGGCATCAACCTGGGTTCCAGTGTTTTCAAGATCTGCAGGAATAGAATTCCTGGGCTGAAAAGATGCAGATTAAACTTTGGGGTTATGCCCTTGAAATTTTGATACCTGATCTGATTTCTTAAGCAGGGCACTTGGTCCACTAAATTCAGTATAACATGTCTTAATTCAAGATCTGCATGAACATTTGCACACTCTTAAATTAAGACATGATCAAAGCAAAAAAGTGTAAAGGAATTGTTGACACTTGATATTGGTTTCTATGATATTGCACTATTTGCACCAACGTTGCACGAAGCGGGGAAGCAAAAGCGTCATTTTCCAAAAATATAGGAAGTGAAGCGTCCACTATATATATATATATAAAATATTTTTTTGCGTTTATATTAAAAAAACACCCCAAATACCAAATTAGTTGTAGAAGACATGAAAACATGCATATTTTTACATAAATCAAGATAGATATGGCATCAATGATTCCATTGTACATCAATGATTAATTATTCGAGCATCAACCATCAAGATTTTAGCAATTACAAACATACATCAATTTTTAAGCATATTTTAAAACATAAAACATTCAAGTAACTTATCTAGCAAGTGAGCCACTGTTAACATTAGTCATGTCAAATATTCAAATAATAATGTTTACAAAATAGTCCACTTGGTCACCACAAAGACTCAAGTACACTAAGCGAGGAAGAGTAAGACAAAAAAGTTCAAATTCACAAGCAGCCTACAAGGCTAATCTATGAAAAAAGTAGTAAACTGTGAATATATCTACTAATCTCTCCTCCTTCCACCACGAACAAGACGTGAGCCTCCACGTGGTGGCCATGAAGAAGATGGTGGCTCTGGAAGTTGTGACAGTCGCTGTGGAACTGATGAAGATGAAGCCCCTGTTGTCGGTGTTGGAGCATGGAACCTGGAAACCAAGGGACTGGATGGGGGTGGCATCTCAACTCGATCATCATCATCCTGGATAAGAGCATCCTACACTAATTGCAAACTCCATCCTCCAAATTGGGCTCCTCTGGATTTCTGTCCCAAACCTTAAGGTCTTTATTAGTATTTGCAACATCATAGTAATGGGACAACAATTGCAAGTTTGTAGTGAACATAAACCAAGCTCTCTGCCTGGTCTAAATTTAACCTGTTCCTTTGAACACTGTGGATGAAAGAATAAGAGCTCCAACACCTCTTTGCAGAAGAAGTGTTTACCACCTGTGATAGCACCCACAATGTCAAAATCCGTAGAAGTGGAGTAGCACCTCCATGCATTTTCTACCACTCAAGAGAAGAAAAATTCTCCCAATCTCTAATTTCTTGCATGCTTCCAAATGGACTAGTGCTAAGCGTATAGTCGCTCAATTGTTTTCGTACCATGGCAGCCTCTTCATCAGGGACTAATTTATCCAATGCTCTCATATAACCAGATAGTACCTCTAGATCTAGGTGTGGTTTTCTCCTGCTCCCTCTAGGTGCTGGTGATGAAAGCCACGATGGATGATAGTATTTAGGTGTCAGAACATATGCGAAGGCATGCAATGGAACATTTAGCATATCCCATCGTTTTTCCACCTCTGCACAAATATAATTGTACAAGGTGATATCTCTAGGCTCGACAATGTCTTTAATTTGCCCCAACATGCTATCCATTTGCTCATACACCTCCCCAATTATTGGCCAATCTGAATCTGCAAACTTGATCATGTAATAAATTGGTTTGGTGAATTGCAAAACATATTTAATCTGTGGCCAAAAGAACATGTCAAGAATGGTGTCCTCGGCTACATTAGCACCATCTCTATCAGTGTTAATTTCCTCCCATGATTCAGACGTCACCATATTTGTTAAAGCTTGTCTCACCTTCACTAGCCGCCTAAAAGTGAGGCAATAACTTGCAAGTCTTGTATTTGCAAGTTTAAGCAACTGCAACTTGGAGTAAGTGCCATAAAAGTAGTTTACCCTTGTATGCCCTGTGCTAAATATAATGAGTTGCTTCCCTCTCTTGTAAGGTTGATTAATGCATCCACATTCTTTATGCTTCACAATATCATGCATCAACAGCTTCAATGTGTGAACCAAGCACCCAAACCAAAAGATGTGTGGACGAGTACACTCAATAATTTTTCCTGTTGCCTTACAATTTGCTGCATTATCAGTGATCACTTGAACCACATTATTAGGACCAACATCTTTGATTGATTGCAATAGGAGATCTGCAATGTTTTGGGAAGTTGCACTAATGGAGGAGTCATGACATGTAATAAATACAGCACCACTAACAGAAACACCAAGAACATTTATCAAATGCTGGTTTCTAATATTTTTCCACCCATTTGATACAATGGATACCCCACTATTTACCCACTCATTTGTAAAATGTGTCAAAGCTATTTGAACCTTTGTTTTTTGTCTTTCTGATAACATTGTTCTAGCTTTCTCATAGTTGGGGCTCTTGTATCCTTTTGGGGCTTCATTGGTGAACTTAACCATATCATGCCAATGGCGAGAGCGAAGCACATTGAATGGTACACCACAAGCACAAAGAAAGTAGACTATCTTTCCATCCACATCATCCCTCCTAACAACATTAAGAAAATACCCTATTGTTCTTCTATTTCCAGAGGTTGCAGAAGTACCATGAGGAGATGAGCTACCAAATCTAGAGGTTGCACTTGATTCAGACTGAGTTTTTTGTTTCTTGTTTTGTTGTTGTTGTGCAACCTCTTTTATTTGGATGTATTTTCGTCTTTGTGCAGTTGAAATGTTTGGGCAAATTGGTATCCTCACGACACCCTTTTTCTCATCTTTGTCCAACACCCCACAAAGATGCCTCCTCACACGGGTATATGAACCACTATATGGTTTTCCTCCATGACAACCATGAGGGCACAGAAATTTGTAGCTTCCACCACCTTTTCCCCCTTCAAGTTTGGTCACATAGTTCCACAAGGATGTCAATGCAACTTTCCCCTCTAGTGTTTCAGTGTTCTCTTTAGGTTCATCCCCTTCCTCCTCATCATACATCAGGTCACTCATATGGGGACCACTATCCTCTTGTTCTTCTTCCCTTATATTCCTACTCCCCCTTGTTATCATGAAAACCAAAAGTGGAATGATTGATAGAAGCCAAAAGAACACCATCTTGGAATATTAATATAGATGGTGGACAACCTGCAATTAAATGAGCAAGAAGAAAGAATGGGAAAGAGTAGGAGAGGGAGGAGAAAAAATACGAATAACAATGACAGAAAAATGAGGGAGTTTGGGATTTGCACTTTACCTCTTTAGCTCTTGTAGATAGAAGCCCTTCTTTACGCCAAGTTGCTCCTTCACTGTTCCTAACTCCTCCTACTTCACTCCTCCAAGCTCTCCTCAAGTCTCTCTTCCCCAAGCTCTCCTCAAGTTTCTCCTCTCCAAGCTCTCCAAAAATACAAGAGTGAGAAAATGAGATGAGAAAATGAGTTTTATTCCCCTCGTTCTTTTCCCTAACCCAAGCTAAACCCACCCTAACCATAATTAAGCAAAAAAAAATTAAGAAAAAAACAAATGTGTGGGTCCGGCCCGTAGAACTGGCTGGCAGGCATCGGAACTGCTCGAGATCTGCCGGGAGTCGGCGCTGATCTGCGGCGGATCCAATGCTAGAGCCGTAATTTGGACGTTTGGAACCGCAGATCGGGCTAACATGGTTCCGACAGTCTAAGAACCTTGTTTTCTGGCCCGATCTGCGGTTCCAGCGCCGGATGACCCACGGATCCGTGTGGGCCGTGAATCTAGCTTTTGATTCGTGGGGCATTTCGTGCAACACTGATTTGTACATTTGTGAAAGTATATCTCTTATTTTACACTAATTTACAGTTTTGTGTTTGCTTGTCAATGTTAATGTGAAGATTTCATCTATTTTACAAGTTCTTGCTGCTCTTCTAGCTACAGTTTTGATCTTTGGTCCTTTTGGTTCTTCTATTCTTTTAGCTGCAAATCTAGTCATTCCCTTCTCATGTAGTGTATAATTGGCTTCCTCATTGCAACATATCGAAATTGCAAGTGGAATTTCCAATGTTGTCTTCATCGTTAATGCCATCTTTTTCTTTTTTCGCATTTGCGCCACTAAGTTCTTGAGTTGGCATTGGTTCATACTAATCATTTTAAATGAGATCCAACAATCACTGTGTTGGAAGTAATGCTTCCATGTCATGTGTTCCATGTGTATTACAAGTTGGCATTGAGTATTCCGAGGTGTTATTCTAGATGTGGTTGTTTCCCATGTGTATGAGTTGTTGCTGTGTCATGTCCCAATCATAGATCCACTTCTTAGGATCTAGATTTGTCAAAGTCAGTAATTTGTATCCTATATATATGTAACCTTTATGATCAATAAAAATATGAGAGTGATTTGTGTTGTGTGTAATTTTTCTCTTCTTTCTATTTCTAATATGGTATTAGAGCTGGTACTGGCTTGACTCCCTCAAGGGAGGGCCAAGAATATGTGAGGGATCCTGAGTGTTATTGTTTTTGTACATATTAGTATAGATGTGTGAGAGTTTATTTTTAGTGTGAATTTTTTTTGTGATCCTGTGTATAAATCTATTTGTTTGTTTTCAGCTTCTTTAACCATTGTTGGATCCTTCCATCATCTTGCTATTTGTAAAGTTTTATTTGTGCTTATTTGCTCTGAACCTGCAAAGGAGTTAAATTCATGCTTTGATGATTTTGTCAAATTTATGTGCACTATCATGTTATAAATTTGCAAAATCATGCCCACGAAAGGTACATGCCGCTGAACGGATCTGGATTGGATCTGAGATCTGGGGTGTAGGAGTTTCAAGTGGCCAATGATATATGTCAAAAGTGTTAAAATTGGAGGCAAATCTCAATTTTTCACTTCTGCGGGGAAGAGATCTCTGCATCAGATGTTTATGTTGCAATCTTGTTTTGATCTCAAATTTTGGAGTTTTCATTTTAAACATATTGAGTTTGGTCAACTCAATATGTGAGTGTAAGTTTGTTGGAATTGACCACTCTAACAAATGTTGCTTTGTGAAGACGAGAAAGCTCCAAGACAAAGATTGAACCAGATGAACAACTTTTGACCTGTGCTAAGGAGGGACGTGGTGACTTGTCTATGCCTGAATGACAACTGATAGTTTGATGATTATTGAGTTTGTAGTTGAAATGCTTCAATTTTGGTTATAAAAAGGGTTGGTGGTTCTTAAACTGGAAGCCCTTTGTCCGAAACATCAATTCTTGTGTGTAGTAAGGTCAAGTTGTTTGATCAAATTTTGAACACATTTAGTATCCAGACCCCCATCCTAGCAACTGACAGATAGCTGAAAGCAAAATATCCAACAGATGGTGGTTGGTCCATAGGATGGTTCATTACTTGACGACTCTTATCGTGGAAGCCCCGACGAGCCGAGGTGTCAATATTGTTGATCTTGCAAAGTTCATCAATGATGGTTAGAGGCAATTACGTTTTAAATGGATGTCAAGTGACAACTCGAAGATGTGGTGGTGAAAGAGCGGTGTTTGCAAGATTCCATAGTGGATGTGAGTGCTGATGAAGACCAAACATAGATTATCCTTTTTGTTGTAATATGTGTTTTCAATGTTTTCCATGTAAGCATTAAGGGAGGGTGTTGGAAGTAATGCTTCCATATCATGTGTTCCATGTGTATTACAAGTTGTCAATGAGTATTCCAAGGTGTTATTCTAGATGTGGTTGTTTCCCATGTGTATGAGTTGTTGCTGTGTCATGTCTCAGTCATAGATCCACTTTCTTAGGATCTAGATTTGTTGAAGTCAGTAATTTGTATCCTATATATATGTAACTTTTGTGATCAATAAAAATATGAGAGTGATTTGTGTTGTGTGTAATTTTTCTCTTCTTTCTATTTCTAATACACTGTGTTCCCCACTATGTTTCGCTTCAAAACTGATCTTGGTGCTGCTTGTTTGTAATGCAACCTTCACAAATCTGTTTGATTGACTTTGTGGGTGTGCTTTAACAATTTTCTCTTGATGTAATGGCAGAAGACATGCAAATTAAGATGCTCATACCTTTCATGCCAAAGCATGCTTGCTGCCAGTGCTTCTTGGATAATGGGAATGACATCCAACCTATACAAACCACCTATTGCCACTCCTTTTGTCACAATTTCATTGTTAGTCTTGTTTCAAATTTCATATCTTTTGTCATTAAAGGTAACTAAAAATTTATTTATAAATTTCCCAAACTTAAATCAAAATTGTTGAGTAATTTTCCAAACATAAGTCAAATTGTTTAGTAATTTCCCAAACTCAAATCAAATTATTTTGAACTCCAGAGACACCACACTTTTTTAATACTCCAAGTCTGGATATCTGGCATTCTCAACAGAATGCTACCCTCGCTTTTTACTTCGTAAGTAGCTTGAGATGTAATTGATACCATATCTCTATCATTGGAATCATCTTCAATGGTTACCAACTTTTTACACCCTCTGATATGTCTGGTTGTGCTTGAATCCAATGACCCAAGTATTGTTGATGTGACATGTACTTATTTAGCAACAGAAAGTAGTCTTTTTCTTCTGAAATGTACTCACAAAGTTTAGCTTATGGTGTATATTCTTGGACCACCTTTCTTTTTACCCATATAGTATGAACTTTGAGGATGGTTTTCTCCTTGCTCTGTTTTACCATAAAGGCTCTGTCATATGTGCTTTCCTTTTTCACAAGTCCAACTCATCTTGCATTAATAATCCAAACAACTCTTTTAAGTGTAAATTGTGAAACTTTCATGGTCATTTTCCATGGGTTTTTAAAGGTTTTATAGGAAGATGAAAAGGCTCCTAATGTAATATTTACCAACTCTAATGATAATATTAATAATAATGAGTCTAATTTTTAAGTTTATGATGTAGCCATACATTAGATTGATGTAGACTCCCCTTGTTTGTGTGACAAAGTACCCACTCCACTCAATGATTTCAGTGCTTAGTCTATGGAGGTGTACATATGATCTGAATTGAATCTGCTCAATGAGTTCGGAGATGCTCAATAAATTAAGTTATGTGATGAAATGATAGAGGATTCTGGCTACAAATGTAGATGATGAGGTAGGAGAGGTGGTTGGTAGTGTGAAAGGCCATATGCTAGATAAATTGGCATCCACTTTGCTAATTAATGTTGCGGTGATGTTGATGGAAGCATGATAAGAAAAAGAGAAAATGAAAGGAAAGATAAATAAAACATAAGAGAATCAAATATTAAAGTGTTTCCAGAAGAGATAAAAAAGAGGAAGAGAAACTTTGTGGTTGGGGAAGTTGAAAAATTGGGGATGCTTGGCCTTCTAGTTGAACCCAATGTAGATATTCCTTGAGATTCTGCAGCTGCTATAATGATGGGAATGACATCCAACCTATGCAAACCACCTATTGCCACTCCTTTTGTCACAATTTCATTGTTAGTCTTGTTTCAAATTTCATACCTTTTATCATCAAAGGTAACTAAAAATTTGTTTATAAATTTCCCGAACTTATATCAAAATTGTTGAGTAATTTCCCAAACATAAGTCAAATTATTTAGTAATTTCCCAAACTCAAATCAAATTATTTTGAACTCCATAGACATATAAGACTTTTTTAATACTCCGAATCTGGATATCTAGCATTCTCAACAGAATTCTACCCTTGCTTTTTACTTCGTAAGTAGCCTGAGATGTAATTGATACCATATCTCTATCATTGGAATCATCCTCAATGGTTACCAACTTTTTACATATGTTTGGTTGTGCTTGAATGCAGTGACCAAGTATTGTTGATGTGACATGTACTTATTTAGCAACAAAAAGTAGTCTTTTTCTTCTGAAATGTTTGAATGCTCACTCACAAAGTTTAGCTTATGGGGTATATTATTGACCACCTTTCTTTTTACCCATATAATATGAACTTTGAGGATGGTTTCCTCCTTGCTCTCTTTTACCATAAGGGCTCTGTCATATGTGCTTTCCTTTTTCACAAGTCCAACTCATCTTGCATTAATAATCCAAACAACTCTTTGAAGTGTAAATTGTGAAACTTTCATGGTCAATTTCCATGAGTTTTTAAAGGTTTTATAGGAAGATGATAAGGCTCTTAATGCAATATTTACCAACTCTAATGATAATATTAATAATAATGAGTAATTTTTAAGGTTATGATGTAGCCATACATTAGATTGATGTATGAGACCCCCCTTGTTTGTGTGACAAAGTACCCACTCCACTCAATGATTTCAGTGCTTAGTCTATGTAGGTGTACATATGATCTGAATTGAATCTGCCCACTGAGTTCGGGAGATGCTCAATAAATTAAGTTATGTGATGAAATGATAGAGGATTCTGGCTACAAATGTAGATGATGAGGTAGGAGAGGTGGTTAGTAGTGTAAAAGGCCCTATGCTAGATAAATTGGCATCCACTTTGCTAATTAATGTTGTGATGATGTTGATGGAAGCATGATAAGAAAAAAGAAAATAAATGGAAAGATAAATAAAACATAAGAGAATCAAATATTAAAGTGTTGCCAGAAGAGACAAAAAAGAGAGAAACTTTGTAGTTGGGGAAGTTGCAAAATTGGGGATGCTTGGCCTTCTAGTTGAACCCAATGTAGAAATTCCTTGAGATTCTGCAGCTGCTATAATGAACAATCTGAACACTAGTTTCTTTTCATTAAGATACAAAATTTCGCTACCATAGATAAGCAGCGGAAATAAAAGAATATGCAGAGATAAAGAACATAATCACACAAGAACACAATATAATTTTTTCTGGGAACCCAACTGGGAAACCCACTTCTTTTCTTGAGAATATTATTGAAGGAGTTTGAGCAATAGATATCTTACAAAACAATCTTGTTTCAATAGACAACACACTATTCTCCCTGCTTTACCCAAGCTTGAAACGCATTGCTTGTAGCCTTGATCTGCTCCCTGAATCCTTGCGTAGCTTGAGCCCTATTTCCTAGCGCAATAGTGGGTCCTATCTCATAGGGAATTCCTCCTAATTCCTAGCGCAAATCTGGCAAGAATTCCTCCCTTCATTTTTGCGTATGGGCTTCTCCAGAGTCCTGACACACTCTCCTTGCTAGAAGTTTCTACTCACACTACCTTGTGCAAACAACAACGATCAAATATGTGCCTTTGCGTTGCTTATAAGCAATTTGACCTATCTATATTTGGCAAATTTATCTTTAGAAATTGGACTTGTGATTGACTATTTAATTGAGTTTAACTGACTCTTGCAAATCGTCCTAGCCAGAAATAACCTTTGAAACTGTGTCACTTGTCCTTTTCCAACTCAACTCCCACTAGGAGACAAATAACTGAGCTTCCAACTATATGCATGGGTTAAATTGCTTCATGAACTCGTCCTAACTTTTAGGAACTTGTGCATGCTAAAGAAAGACTGCTTGTGGTCTCTTTGACTAAGGCACAAGTCAAAGAAGACCTTACTTGCTACTATTTTCAACGCCCAACATAGCATATTTTCCTATAGAGTGAGGCAAAGCAATGTAGAAAGGGTACTCTGGTTGTGTTTGTGAAGGGAATGTTGTAACAAATCCCTGAGAAATGAATTTAAAAGCTCAAGAGAGCCATATTAAGTTGTATGCTAATACAATAAAAAAAAAGCACTAAGAAATGAACAGTGATCAAAGCCATCCAAATGTTGTTTTTGTTGTTTGGGTTTCCAAGTTTAATATTGTATTCATTGTGTGTTGGTTTGTTGTGTAATAATGGTTGGGGTAGGTGCTTTTGCATATGCTCAGTGTCTAACATGCAAAAGATGTCAGATTGCCTCTTTAGGAGCTCGCTTGAGAGGAGTAAGTGATTATTATGATTTCATTCCTAAGTTTAACTTAGGAAAGTACATTAATTATTTAGTAAATTAATGTTGACTATTAAGCCAAGCTCGCAAGGATAAGTGATTCAATTATTTAAGTGACTTAGATTTAATCTATACCGTTGATCTCAAGTGAGGCTTAGGATCTAATCATAACCATTGATCACTTAGGACTGAGGAGATCAGGGTTATTGATTTGGTTTAATGAAATTACGAAGTAAGCCTAAGGGAGAATTGAAAGACACATTGTGATTAAGAGATTGATTTTCTCAAGGAGTGAGATGCAAACGATTGAAAAGTGTGTACTAGGGGCTTTTTGGAAGAGAAATTTGTGGAAGTTGAGACTTTGGAGAGAGAGATCAAGTTTTCCGTGCGGGACCTAGGCCAAAACTGTGAGGAGAGGTTGAGTTTCTAGCTAGGTCTACATGGAGGAAGGGAGGTCGAGTTTAAGAGGTGGAAATCGAGATTTGCCAATGCTCACCATTTTCCAAGAGGGTTAAATTTGCAAAGGCCGAATTTCTCTAGAGTCAAAAATCCAGTGGGCCAAAAGCCATGTTCAAAGTGTGCTATATTTTTTGTGTAAATCTCTGTCGATCAAGACCCTAATTTTCCAGATTTAATGAAGTGAAGGAAAATTTGTTTGGGCAAAATTTTCTGTTGCTTCTGTGGTTGATTTTCTTATTTTATTTGTACTGCACTTAATTTCTGAAAGTTAAAAATACAAGTGTATTTACTTTCAACCTAAGTTGTAGGAAACGTGGGTAGAGGGTTTCCATTTCCGTACGGAAACGAAATGGAAATGGGGAAACCCATATGATACGGCCCAAAAACTCGTTTCCGGCTGTATTGGCCTGTTTCTTGAGGAGGAAACGTGGCCAGTATGGCCAGAAACGAGTTTCCGGGCCGTACTGCGGAGTTTCCCCACACAGTTTGACTTTTTCTTATTTTTTTGTTTTTGTTTTGTTTCCTATTATTTAATTGGGTGACTAAAGTGGCTTCTAGTTGCTTCTAGATGCCTCTCTCAAGTTATAAAAGTGACCTTCACCTCTTTCTCTCATCACACAGTTGAGCAAATCGTTTCTCTTGGGCCAACCCAAGGGCTGAATATTATCCTCTTTGGAGGCATGTTCAGAAGCTTCAAAAATGTGGAGGTGGTGGCTCATGGGAATGGTGATGTAATCTTTGCAATAATTCGTACAAGGGCTCCTACCCAAGAGTGAAGGCACAACTTTTGCATGGAGGAGGATAGGGGGTTGTGGGATGCACAAAAACAACAGATCCATTGGCAAGGAGGGCATATCAGAGAGAGCAAGATGAGGCAGCTGTTATTAAGAGAAGGCATGATGAGCTTAGTCAAGCTACTCAAGCTCCATCCAAGGATTGTAGTTGAAGCAAGAAAGAGGAGAGCCGGTGCCACTCAACAACATGAATAACCAGCACCTAAAAATACCGGAGGGGCATCCCCTTCAGTTCAGGATAGCAAAATTGCTAAATTGGTGAATGTGCAAGCGAGAGAAGAAACTGATTCCAGAGTGGCTAGGTGCATTTATGCATGTGGTATCCCATTCAATGTTGTTCGCTCTCCTTACTGGCAAGATATGATAAGGGCAATCAACAAAGCTCCTCAAGGGTGCAAGGGGCCCAACAATGAGAAAGTCAGAACTCAGCTTCTAAAAAAAATGAGGAGTTTGTGGAGGATATTTTATCACCAATTCATTCTTCCTGGAGTAGCTCTGGGGTTACCATAGTCTCAGATGGATGGATAGATACAAGGCGTAGGCCATTGATAAATATCATTGCCACTTCCCCAAAAGAAGCAATGTTTATCAAGGCGGAAGACTGCTCAGGAGAGGTAAAAGATGCACAGTTCATTGCTGATGTTATTATAAAAGCTATTGAACAAATAGGGCCTAACAAGGTGGTGCAAGTTATCACGGATAATGCACCAGTTTGCAAAGTTGCAAGTTTAATTATTAAGGGGAGGTATGACCACATCTTTTGGACACCATGCATTGTCCATATTCTGAATCTGATCTTAGAGGAGATCGACAACAAAGTTTCCTGGATAAAGGAAATCACAGGGGAAGCAAGGGTGATTGTCAAATTCATCACCAACCACCACCAATCTCAGGCCATATTTTGAGAGTACTTCAAATTGGAGTTGTTAAAAGTTGCGGAGACAAGATATGCATCAAACCTCCTGATGTTGCACCGCCTTGTTGAGGTTAAGCATGCATTAGTTTCTATGGTGGTGAGTCAACTTTGGATTGAGTGGAGACAAGCAGATTCAGGGCGGGGATATATGGTGCGTAGATTGTGCCTTGATGAGGATTGGTGGAGTAAGGTAGATTTCTTGCTAACGTTCACAACCCCTGCATTTGAGCTTCTTCGGAGTGCTAACATTGACCAACCTTTCTTAGGAGAGGTATATGATGGCATGGATTCCATGGTTGAGAAATCTATGGAAATCATTTCGCAAGAGTCTCCACAACTTTTGTTTGTTGATGATCATTTTGTTGGTTTAGTCAAGAAAATCATTGTTGATAGGTGGAACAATTTCAACACTCCATTGCACACCTTAGCACATGCCTTGAACCCCAAATTTTATGATGAGGAGCTTATTACTCAAAGCAATGGGAAGAGGAAGGCACCCCATAAGGATAGAGAGGTGGTTAATAGGGTGAAAAAAACCCTTATGAGAATGTTTCCTTCTCATCTACACCGGGAGGTAAAGGAAGAATTTGCCAGTTTTTCTGCAGGAATAGATGATTATGAAGATATATCAGCTTTGGAGGAGAGAAGCACCATGAACCGAGTTAGGTGGTGGATTTGTCATGGAGCAAATGGTGTACATTTGCAAAACCTTGCCATTCGTATTCTTTCACAAGTGGCAAGCTCTTCATCAGCAGAAAGGAATTGGAGCACTTATGGTTTTATTCATTCTGTGAAGCGCAATAGGTTGGGCTCACAGAAGGCAGAAGATCATGTTTATGTGCACTCCAACCTTCGCCTTGCATCTCGTAGGGGTCCAGAATACAACAGTGGTCCTTCTAAAGAATGGGATGTGGATGCAGAAAATCTTGATTTGGATCTCTCTCTTGCTGCCGTGAATATTGAGGTCCAGACTGGAAGTGGAATTGGCCCATCATCTTCTTCAGCACCACCATCCACTGTTGAGCATTGTTCTGCTTCTATTTTTGATGAGGATTAGTCTTTTGTCTCTATAGTTCTTGTAGCCTTATAGTCTTTATTGTACTTGCAGCCTCATATATTAATATATAATAAAGGCTGATTTTGAGATTTGGATATATAATAAAGGTTGCTTTTAGATATTCCAATATTTTTATTTTCATTATGTGATCATTCATGAGTAAATGTGATGTAAATTTATTCATAATGTTTAAATGTAATAAATTATAACGTATCATGTATGCTTTATGATTGCACACACAAACACACACACACACATATATATATATTTGCGTTACCCCGTTTCCAAAATTTGGGGAGGTCGTGTTTCATATCCGTGCCTGTTTTGGAAACTCGTACCCGTTTCCCCGTTTCGTGCAACTTAGTTTTCAACGATTTTGAGAATTTTATTGAGCAAATATTTTGATGAGTATAAATTAATTGTCAAGGCAAAATATAAATTAGACCTGGTATTAAAAAGTTAACAAAGATCAATTCTTATTAATTGCTTTGTTAACTACATAGATTAGAGTGTCCATCTAATTGTGTTTGATGAGATGAATGGCTGGGAGATGGGAGCTTTAAAAATTAAATTTTAAAACCCCAATTCATTCCTAAGTTTAACTTAGGAAAGTACATTAATTATTTAGTAAATTAATGTTGACTATTAAGCCAAGCTTGTAAGGATGTTGCTTCTGTGGTTGATTTTCTTATTTTATTTCTACTACACTTAATTTCTGAAAGTTAAAAATACAAGTGTATTTATTTTCAACGATTTTCAGAATTTTATTGAGCAAATATTTTGATGAGTATAAAATAATTGTTGAGCAAAATATAAGGTAGGCCTGGTATTAAAAGTTAACAGAGATCAATTCTTGTTAATTACTTTGTTAACTACAATAGTTTAGTACATAGATTAGGGTGTCCATCTAATTGTGTTTGATGAGATCAATGGTTGGGAGATGGGAGCTTTAAAAATTAAATTTTAAAACCCCAATTCTCAAATGCCCAGATTTGAAGACGACTTCCCTTCAAAATTTCGATTTATGGCTTTCCAAGCCTTCAATGACTGCGCCCTCAAGGTTGACTTCAAATAACCCTTCAAAATTTGCTCAAGCTACCAAACGTCTAAGGGAAATTCGTACAAAAAAGAGTAGAGCTTCTTAAGGCTTGTGGCCAAGTAAAAATAGCTCAAAAAATATAAGCGAGTTCCTCAAAAATAAATCTGAGATTCTCCAAGGGTTAAATGATAGATTTCTTGCCAAACGTCTTGAAGAAGTGCCTCAAAACCCTAACCATTTAGGGTCTGCTCAGATGAAGAGGAAAATAATGGGCTTCAAGCCACAAGGAGGGGAGATTGAAGTTTTTTTTTGAATTTCCGTTGATATCTGAACTATCCCACCTGCAAGAAAAACCTAAATTATTTTTCAAGATAAAACCCTCGTTCAAGTTGGATTGGCGCAAGCCAAAAAGGGAAAACAATGTATATACAAGAGAAAGATTTATATGCAACGAAGGCTATAGATGTATACAAAATATTTATTTACAAATTTACAAATGCTAAATCAAAGGAGTATGAGTACACCTCCGCTCCTTGATTAGCAAACAATAAGCTCTTTGAAATAGCAAATTATTAAATTAAAGCACAATATAGATAGAATAGATGAAATAAATAAAGATTTTACGAGCAATAGCCAAGAAAACCCCTGCAAAATTTTGTTAGATAAGTCTTTGATAGCAATAAAAGTAGGTTCTTCCACTTCTATGTCTTGGGAGTTGGTTGGTTCAACCAAAAACGTCTCCTAACGCCCAAGATCTGAATCACAAGACAATTTTTACACACTTTCGAAAATGATTGTTAGATTCAGATGGAATAGGATAATACAATGAAAGGAAGTTCTAGGGGTTCAACAAAAACCCACTGAACATCCAAGTCTAGAGTACTTCTCATATCCAAATATCAGTGCAAGATAACTATACAACAATAAATCTACAATAGCAAATGGAAATAACAATTAATAGCACGAGTAGAACACATACAGTCAAGATAAAATTGTTAGATCATGAGGAGTTAGATAACACAATGAAACCAAATGATCTATAATATCCTACTAGATTGATTAATTCAAAATTCTATTCTAAACTCAAATACTAATGCAAGATAAATGTGCAAATAGTAAATCCACAAACTGGCTAGTGAAATAACAATAATTTAAATTAAAACTAGTAGAGCATTAAAAACAAAATTCATAAGAAGTTTACAATAGAAGATAGAGGAGGAACACCACCATGAATTAACCTCAAAGACTTCGTTATATTACTCAAAGAAAATATAGAGATTCCTTAACCAAGAGCTTGATTACAATGATATTACAATGAGGAGCTTTGAGCTCAATTTATTGAAAAAAACAAGCGATCTAGATCCCTCTCCAAGCGAAAACAGCTAGGTCCAACGAATTGCACAAATTTGGCTTGATCCCAAAAGAAAATGACTAGTTGAAGGCTTGATCATTAATCTGGTCCCTTGATTGACAACCTTGATCTTGAGGATAGAATTTGATTCCCTTGAAAATGGAGCATAGATTGACCCAAAAATTTGATCTTGGTCAATTTTTTTTTCCAAATTTTCTCCTCGAAAAGTTCTCATTCAACTTAACCAACTTGGACCATTTCATTAAAAAATCATTTTTCCTTGGAAAATAATTCCTTTTTTGGACCAATGAATTTCTTGTCGACTACCTCATGTCAAAATACATTTCAGGGCATTCCATCATATTCAGATCAATATGGACATTTAATATTTTAGCCATTCTCCAAATGCACACATACATATAGCCTTGAACCAGACTATTATGTTTTGGGGTTGATAAAGAACACTTACTCGTAGATGTCTATTCTTCAAACTACTACGAAAGAAAGCCCACGAACTAGATTGTTGTTTGAACATAATGGGAAATTACCTATGTTTGAATCTTATATTTGCCAACACCTACAAATAGATTTTGTTCAGATGAGGACGAATTTCAGACTCTTGTCCAAACATTTGATAACAAGTCTACTCTCTTCCAACACAACCCAAAGTTGGGTGAATTTGCAAAACCATCTCCTGTTTCTTCACAAAAACATTTCCTAAATCCTTCTCAATAGGTTAGATTTGTTTCCTTTCATTGCACCTTGTGTAATGTACACAAGTGACTTATTCTCCAGTGGGCACAAAAGCATACTTTTCACTCATGAGGGCTAGCTTCTCATTGCTCAAGATGGACTATATATGAAAGTGTTACCAATAGAAAAATACCTGCTCTAGAAGTTTCCCTTCCTCCATGGTGATGCTCTTGTTCTTAGACTAGATGAGATTTTTCTCTCACGTTTTTAGATTAGATGGATTACTTCTTGTGGGTTTGAGATTCCTCCCAAAATTGTCATGTATTGCAACATTGGAGGAAGATCTTCTCACAAAATTGTGAGGATGACTTATGGCCCTGATAAGTGTCTTCTTTCATAGGCTTACAACCTTCTTCTGTTCAATAGCTTCTCTATATTATTCATTTATTTGCTAGGCCTTTTTATCCTATCATGATGTCATCCTCCTGATAGGTGATGCATGTTTTACAATTGTAATGAAAATGGCTTTTAAATTTGTGCTTTTTGAAGGAATAGTTCATACTTATGATACGATGAAATCATTATAATAAACTAATGGAATTAGACTTATTCTCTATGTCTACATATGATCAAAGATGAGGACAATGAGAGAAGTTAGGGATGGAAATCACATAGAATTATTTGAGAGATTTATGGAGATATTGTGGAGATAGTTGAACCAATTAGCCATATTGAAAATCTTGTTATGGGCACCTCAATGCTATATTACCAACTCTCATGTATTGTGTTGATGCAGGCGAGAGTGTGATGTATTATTATTGTAATTAATACAATGTGATCCTTGAGAGTATATTGTTGTTCTTATGTGATCTTCTTTTGTGTAAATGTTTCTTCATGTTTGCACATATACCAACATGTTCTTATGAAACTTCTTTGTTTTCCAGTCTTTGTCTTGGCGCACCTCTTCTATCTTCTCATCAAACTAGTTTATCCTATCTTTTTGGTCTCTAACATGCGACAACATCCCGTCTTTAGTGCTTGGTCTCCAACATGCGACAGCATCCCGTCTTTAGTGCCCATTGTTAGAAATGCTTGATGCTGTAACTAATTTATAACAACAATAACAATGAGTGGGTATAATAAATAACATTGCATGATATGTTATAGATTCATTATGAAAGATGTAATAAATATACCATTAAGCATAACAAATTCAACTCCCAAAGGGTATCTATGTTCAAATTGCTATGTAATTACATGACTTAAGCCACCTAAGATGACACCACTTCCTAACGCTTGATGTCCTAGCAAGTCATCTCCCATGCACAGAGCATGAAATGCTTTCAAGCCTCAAACCTCTGCATGAGGTTACAAACCTTTGCCACTTGTCCCCTTTGTGCTTCAACAATACAAAGTTAACATTCCATCACTTGTCTACCATGTAGACCTTCATGATATTAGATTAAAAACTAAATCTTCATTAATTAACAACAAAATAGGCTCGAAACCAACAACCATATTTGCTAATTGAGCTGCCTTGGAGTTAGTTTGATGTAGGACATGGTAGTTTTGTTCGATGAACTTCTCAACAAGAGATTTGATTATGTTGAAAATAACATTCAATTTCATGTCAGACTCGTTTGTTCCTTACCAAATGTATCCCACTACAATTTTTGAGTCTCCTATTATATTAATCCTAATAATTGAGGAGCCCTTACCATGGATAGACCTTGAAATAACCCATAGGATTCAACTTGGTTATTTGAGGCATGGCCTAGACTCCACACATAGGTTAATTCAACTTGTCTTATGAGTCCAAGAAGAATCCCCCCCGTGCCTGCCACCCCTTTCATAAATTTAACATTGGTCATTACATTCGAACCAATATTCCATTTGTGAAGGATACTTAAATGAAGTGATTATTTATCCTAATTATTATGTGCCTCCTCATTGTGAATGGTATTGCTAGTGGTTACATTCTGAAATTTAAGTTCTTCCATATTGTTTTAATGGATCTGTAACAATGATTTATGGTTATCATGTTGTGGAGATTTTTAAAAATTTCAAACCGATAAAACCAAAATTTGATCTATTGCCTCATTTAATATCCATGATCAAATATTGTATTAAAAATATATTATAAAAGGGGAGTGTTTTAATGGAAATGAATCATAATGATGCTAATCACAATAATAAGAAGTGCCTTTGCATAAAGTTTAAACATTGGTAAATGTTCAAACACTAAGCTATTATCTTTTGAAGGAGATTTTGTTACAAGAAGTTTCATGTGTCATGTGTCAAGAAAAAATAAAACCAATAAAAAAGTAAATACCTAGTAAATGCATTGTTGTTGAGTCACACTATTCCTTAGCTCCCTAATGCCATTAGGGTTGATTTGAGGTCTATTATGTGGGTTTGACAGGGCTGAGGTGTAGCAGAGGCAAGCCGAGTAAGTTTTGGGATGTTTAGTTCAAGTTTAAGGGTGGATCCTCCTTGTTTTAGTAGGCCGCAGGCCCTGCAGTCATTACAGAGGCACCGCAGGCCTATTCTGGGCTTGTTGGAGGGGCTGTAAGGCCTATTCCTTAGTGCAAAAGCAAAGGAACGAGCAACGTGGGAGGCAACAAGGAAAAGGATGCAAGCTGAGTTAGAAGAGATGACTATTGAAGAGGTTAGAAGGGCTGCCGTGGACTGTGCTAATGTCTTAACCAGATTGACAACCTACAACAGTTGCACCACCTCATGAGTACATGTATGTTGGTGTTTTTGTGTTGAATTGTTGCTAGGGAAGAGGTCCAAGCTTGGACATAAGCATTGGGCAGTTGGTGGTTGGTGGAGGGAAGCAAGAGAGTGTCCAAAGTAGCCCTAGAACATGTGGACAAGAAGGACATTGGACAATTGTGTGTTGGGTGAAGATTTGATGGCCTATGTGGCACTTTGATGGACTAAAGTGACCACTAGCAAAGGCAGTTTGTAGCTCAAGGATTGGCCAGCCTAGAGGAGCATATTGGATGAGCCAAAGTTCATTGTAGCAGAAGTGACTTGCAACAGTGATAGCAGGCAACCCTCCTAGAGTCTCTATGTGTTGTTCCTTGATGGACTAAGGAGCAGCTTGTGAGAAGATCGAGAACGACGGACAGACAAGACGAGATGCAACATAGAGTTTGTGATGGTGCACTAAATCAACGAGATTGTCATTGTATCTTGTATTCTTGTACTAGCGGATGTATGAGGGCCATTATCCCTTGTACGGGAGCCCTATATAGTTGTATTATATGTTGATAATATAACGTAGTTGGGTTACATATATTGTTGTTGTTGTTCTTTTTGTGCACACGATTGATTTACTGCATTATATTGTTCTGCTGTGCAAAGTAGCTTTGTTGTGATTCTTTGTTTGGTAGCGTCACAGATTTAAGATTCTATCCTAGTCCCCACGATCGTGGAAAAACAACATGGTATTAGAGTGTGTCTGAGCTACTTTGGGAGACAGTGAGTCAAAGGGTGCACAATGAAGTACAACTTAAGAGGGAGTTGGTCACATTGTAGGTGAAGGGCTCACTACAATGTGAAAGTTGTAGGTTGGTCTCTGGTATGAGGACAGGTTGGAAGGGTTGTCCAACTATAGTCCATGGAAGGAAAGGATCAAGTTGGGCTTGCAGGTCGACAAGATACGGGAGTTTGCCAAGAAATAAATCAAGAAGCCAACTGACCTAAAGGAGCTAGAAGTGTACGAGGAATTGGATACGAAGGCGAGATTGATCATCCTAGATGGTGTGAAGGACTCCCTAATACCTGATTTGTCTGGGAAGAACACTGCACATGAGATGTGGATGGCTCTTCAGAATTTGTTCCAGAATAAGAATGAGAACCAGGTACTGGTATTGGTGGATAAGTTGAAGTCCACCAAGATGATACAAGGTGAAGGAGTGACTTCGTATCTGACGAGGTTGTCGTAGGTCAAAGATGAGCTCATTGTCGTCGATGTGACTATTTTAGATTCTGATATGGTGAGGATTGCTTTGAAAGGGTTCATTGAGGAATGGAAGCCCTTTATCAAGGGATTGTTGCCAGACTGGAATAGTTTGTGGGAAGACTTCATTTACTGGAATAGTTTGTGGGACGACTTTCGTTAGGAGGAGTTGCGAGATGAGGATCTTCATCTGAAGAAGGAGGATTAAGATGATGACATGTCACTTGTAGCATGGATGAAAGGCAAGCATAAGGACTTGAGTAAAATCAAGTGTTTAAACTGCGGCGAGATGGGCCACTTCTGTTGAGATAGATGCTCCACTAGGAGATTCGAGGACTTTGCCTTGACCTCTTATTTCTCGCAGGGTACAATCGATGAGGCTGCATGTTAAGTGGACAGTGGTGTGTCGAAACATATGACAGGGTCACAGGGGGTATTCGAGACTCTAGCTGAGTGGCACTCGAAGTTAGACATGGTGTTGGGGTTATGCAACACAATTCACGTTGTTTTTTTGAAGCAACTTCAAAAATCTCAAATCAAAAGTCAAGGATTAAACCTTGTTTAGAGGGTAGGGTTTGTATGGGGATGCTATATTGTCACTAGTGTCAATATTGAGGGTGTATTAATGACATGATATTGCTGCAAGCAATGTGTTCTTTAGGTATTTGGTGGAAATTAGCAAGAAATGATGATTCTTGTGGATTTTTGGTTGGTAGACGTCAATATCCTTTCCCTAGAAGAATACAACTTACTTGGAAGGTTGAGGGCGATTGATCTTCAAAACTTGTATAAAATATACTTCTTTGTTTACATCAACCCAGAAAATGGTAAAGGTTGTGGGTCATATTACGATGAGAAGTGATTGCAAAAAGGTTTGAATTTAGATTTCATTTGTTTGTTGACTTATAATGGTGTATAGGAAATGGATGGGTGAGGTGTATAGAAATGAACTTAATTAGCTTCTTTCTTTCTCGGATGATAATGTAGAATGTGGTGGCTTTCCCAAGGTGCTTCAAATGTAGGGTTGTTCTTTGATTGAGTGGATGTCGGCTCCTTGAGGTCTTCTTTTCTTTGTGATGAATATTGTTCAATGTGTAAGCTTCCCAAGAATGCTTCAATTGAAAAACCCTTCTTTGAATGAGCTAGGGTTTCGAGGTCTTCTTTGATGCCCCTTAATTTCTTTTTTCAAGATGATAAGAGGGTTAGTCCTTCTTGATGACTGATGTTCTTGATGTTCTTCTTGTGCTTGGGTCCTTGAGTGTCCTCCTTTAAGTTGACTTTCCTTGATGTAGTCACCTTAGCTTTGATACCATGTTGAGAAATCTAGGGCAACTAGATTAGATGATTTCTCTTCTTTGATAACTGCTTGTGATGTATTTTTACTTAACTTTATTAGCTTCTTTTTCTTAATTATATTTAGTGTTCTTTTGATCAAACAACTACCAAACCATTAAGAACAATAAGACAAGAGGACACAGGGTGTAGGCGACCAACCAGTGCCAAAACTCTCCAATTGAGAGAAAAAACCCACTAGAATTCTTATCTTCTTATAGAACTTCAATTGATGAATTCCAAGACCTATGACCCTTGACCAAGACCCTGCAAGACCAAGTCAAAACTTTCCTTCTTGACGAGCTTTCCTTCCAGCAATTCCTCAACAACTTCTGCAATTTTGACCTCCAACAAATTCTTCTGCAACTTTGACCTCCTAACAGATTCTTCTGCAATTTGACCCCCAATAGTTTCTTCTGTAGAAACCCTAGCCTTTGCACCTATGGAAAATTATGATATACTCTCACTCCTTTTCTCTTCACTTGAGTTGATTCTTTTTCCTAGAGAGCTCAATTTGCAAAGTGTCCTTCTTGATGCCCTAACTTGACTTCTGCAACTTGACCTTTTCTATTGCAATAGGTGCCCTAATTCTTTCGCACGTGTGGGGAGTAATAACCCAAAACAATTCTAGAAATCTTGCTTTTCTTTCCTTCTCTTTGTCCTTCCTTTCTTGACACTTCTTTCTCTTTCTTGATCGAACTTTTGAGAAATGAGTGAGTGTTCTAAGTGAGGTCAAAGTCTCCCTTATATATAGGTTTCCCACTAGGTCGAATTGCTCCTTTTAGGCCGACTTGTTCACTTGAGAAGGCCGACTTGATCTTTGCATCATGTCTATGTCTTGGAGGGTCTTTTGACTCAAATAAATTTCTCTCTAAAATATGTAATATGCCCAAATGGATCTTTCATACATGACAATGACTCATTTGACTTGTAGACTCAATGAAAAGCCCTATAAGAACTCAGTGGGTGTTTGACATAAAAATAAATTTCCCTTGAGCATGAAACCCATGCCTCAAGAATAACAATAATAAATTTATTTTTCTCTTTACATCAAATACATAAAAACATAATTACATATGTCATTATGAAGAATGAACCTAGTTACATATTTCAACACCTAAGGGCTAAATGGTAGTAAGTGCTATAGATGGCAAAGACTCACACAAACAACACGAAGGTTGAATTTCGATAAGGAATAGAGGGAAAGTAGATAATGTTAATTGAAGGGGAAAAGAATGAGCATGATAAGGTCCAAGTTATAAAGATATTGGAATGTGACGAAACATCATCCATTAAAAATAAGCAAAAACTACTGCCAAATTAAAAGAAGAACACTACGAATATGGAATGTGGATCTTCATTTCTCTAATTTTGTATGATATCGGCAATGTCATTATCACAATCACAATTTGACTTTCATAATTTAATTTTAAAATTTCAGGGTCAATGATTCAAACTTCAATACTTTAATCCTAATTATATTTTTATAGATAATTTCCAAACTTGCTGAATAACATTTACTCATTAGACATAATAATTTCCAAACTTGCTGAAAAACATTTACTCATTAGACATCATAATTTCCAAACTTGCTCAATAACATTTGCTCATTAGACATAAATCAATAGTAATGCCAATAATTTTCTCTCATGTTCTACATCCTTTAGATTGGTAGTCAAGATGCTTTTGTAACTACATCTAGCTCCACAAGGACATTTGGGTGGATCTCATTGCCCAGACATACAACATGTTTTGTGAATTGGTTCGATTTCATGATTTGTGCCTTTTTAGTTCCCAATCTACTTCACTTCATTAAATGAATAAAACCATAAGTACTCTCATTCCTCTCATAGAGCAAGTAATTGACTAGTAAGCAATGAGAGTAATTGAATAGCAAATGCTTGTAGTTGTTGGGCGCACACCTTGAATTTGTGACTAGTCTATTGAATCTTTGTCATGCTATTGAACCTCAATTATGTTAAACTCAACCGTCATGTGATAATTGGGCAAATTTAGTTTCGAGGAGGAATGCTCCTTCAAAATCTAGATCATATATCTTCTTTATTGTTGTCATGAATCCATTCACAACCTCTCTCTCACTTGATGGAGGCCTCTTCTTTGTTTGTTCAATCATTTTTGAGTCCGGGGTTGCAACAACAGTTATAGAGGCCATACCCTATAGATACATGCATCTTCACTTGTAGCCATGTTATATGACCTTTCAAAATGGCCATCTATCCTTGTGGTTGCATTTTATGGCATGCATGTCTATTACTACGAGACTCAGCTCTCATAACTACTGTTATGGGGGTTGTTGCACAAAGTAATTGGAAAATATGCCTAAATTAAGGATGTGACAAATTGAGGATGTTCCCCTCACAGGGGACAAATGCACAAATGCCAAAATTTTGTGTGGTGGATGTAGGGTGAGAGATTGGGGTGTGTCATGTCACAGCTGGGTGTTGGATAGAAGCCCCTGATCATGAAACTTGGTGTGGGGTGCATGGATGAACCTTGGTTGCGCAATCACAAATTTCTACATGAGATATGTTTATGTTTCAATCCTAATGCAAAATATGGCAATTTGTTTGGACCATGAGCATGAATTGTCAGCAGAAATGACATACTTAGGGTTTGAAAGGAAGGACCATCTATGGGAATTTTTATTGTTCCACCAAGTTTACAAGCGGTGATGTGGGAATGGGGAAACACAGTCAAGGGACATGTGGAGATGTGGAGGGAATTTTAGGAAACATTGCTCTCCCTGTCATAGTGGACTCCATTTGAAATATGATAATATCCAAAATATTTAAATGTATGAGAAACAATGACAAGTCACGAAAACATGAAAGTAAATGCTCTTTTTCTTTAGGGTTTTAATTTTCATTTGTTTGTTTTTTTCCGTAAATTACTTTTTCCAAGGCTAACAGGAAAATATCATGGGTGATTGATCACGGGCCTCCCTTTTAGAGGGAAGATGAATATGAGTTTTCCAAGAAAGGTAAATATTCCCCATTTCTTCAAAAATGTGTTCCTTTGCATGTCCATGAACTCCTTAAAAAGGGGGATGTGAGGAAGTGTCCTTCACTGAGTTTGTGTCTTGGAAATGTGAGAAGCATGGGGGATGTGTTGATTTTTGGTGGCTATGGTCGATATTCAGGTCAGCCCTCGAAAGTAATTAGAAGAAAGAAATTTATTTAAATTTGAATTTAATTTACCTCCAGAATGCTCAAGTCAGCCCCAAAAGATTAGGTTGGCTCAGCCATAAAGACACACCTATTCGGGCACTTTCAATCACTATAGAAAGGCACTCGATCTCATCACTTGGAGAACAATTCAACCATTATTTCATCTTCTGATTTTCTGTTCACACGTGTGAGTTAAGGAGGAGATTCTGAGGCAGTTTGTCGGAGTCTGGTTGGACCTGAGCTGACTGAATTTTAGAGGCACAATTGACTGAAATCCTGAGTCCTGAGGCCAGTTGACTGAATTTCTGATGCACAGTTGACCGAAATTCTGAGGCCAGTCCACCGAATTTTAGAGGCTGTTGACTGAGTTCTCTGAGGCTTTGACTGAATCTATTGTGTGCAGTTTGACCAAGTTGCTGACCAAGGTTTGACTTATGGAATCTTGTGGTCTATTTGACCTAATTTGACTTATGAATATCAGATTGTAAATTTGCTTCTGAACTGAAGAATTTCTCCTAGAAAAGATTGCTGGGTTTTCTCTCCAGTTTGGGTTTGCCAGGTGAAAATTTGTCTCTGTGTGCTTGGCTGTCTCTTCATGATCTTTTGCCAGGTGAAAATTTGTCTCTGTGTGCTTGGCTGTCTCTTCATGATCCTACTGTCATTATTGTTTTACTGTTGAGATTTTCTATGTATAATTGCTTAATGATGTATGTGACATAAGATGAATTAATGAAGAAATCATTGGAAGTAATTATCAGATTAGAAAATCACGAAAAGTCAACATGATTTTAGAGCGAGGTTAAAGAGCAACCATTAAAAGTGTAGCACAGAAAACCTCAGATCAACAAGTAAGGTCAAAGTCCAGGATGGTTTTGTTTTTATCCAATAACATGCTTAAGTTTAAGGATGACTTCTGGGCATACCTTGTTTCTGTAGAGAATGTGACATTGTTTTCTGTGGAGGATCGAAGCTCTAGAGGAGGCCGAGAGCCTCAGCCTTGTACTCTGATTTCAATAATGAAGTACTCTTCTGATTAAGTATGAATGATTTATGATTTCAGCCTTATATGGATGATTAAGTACTCTGATTTATGAGGCCATGTCTGTGGGTTAATTCAGAACAATATGTGGCATTCTTGTTTAATATTCTGAGGCTGTTTGTCAATAAAAATTTCACACTTACTATGGGTAAAATTCACACGCTTCTTAAGTCTCTGTTCCAAGGTTTCCCAATGCCAGTTTTTGCATTTGTCTGAGGCCTTTTGTTTTGGAAGTATTCTCAGGTTCCTATTCGGCCTACCTGATCCATCCTTCAGACCATTTACTTTGTCAGAATCCGAGTATCTGATGCCATTTTTGAGAGCATAACCGAGACATAATCTCGTTCTATTGGTGGATAATGAATATTATAATTATGGCAGAATCTGAAGAGGCTTCAAGGTCAGTTTCTGAGGCAAAGTGCAAGCCTTACAAAGGATATATTGGTCTTGATACATTTTTTGTTTGGACTGATACTGGTAACTTAACCAAGATGAAGCATTCCTTAATTGACTGATAACATAAACAAAAGTCTAGAAAATTATGTTGCAAGGCCGAGTTTAAACTCAAATGAGAGATCACATTTAGGCCTGTTAGGGCAGCTTCAAGAGACTGTTGAATCTTGTATAAGGTTTAGTTCAAAGCAAGATAAGACCTGAAAGAAGAATGTTGTCATAAATCTAGTACTATTATGTGGTCCCTGTCAAGTATGTGTAAGAGATGCCTTGTATACACTGTTGAAGTTTGCATTGGGTGAACAGATTGTAGGAGCCAGAGGGGAGCCCCTTCATCTATTTGTGTAAAATTTTAAATAATATAATTATAGTGTTGAGATTCAGGGACTTTGGGTGCAATGACTAGTAAGTTTTTTACATTCTATGCCTCAACCCCCAAACATGTTAATCACAAATATCCTCCCTTATTAATGCATCTATTTTATGAGCTTAGATTTTATTCTTAGAATTTGGTTTGATTATTTATTTGTGATGTTGAATCTTGATAGAGCTTATGATATTTGCTTTGATAAAGCTTTGTTAATTGTCTTAATAGGAGTGGCATCAAGGATGAGATAGGTGCTGAAAAGATGATGATGGAGGCTTTAGAAAAGGTAGAGAAGCAATTGAAGAAGCCGTTGATGAGGTCCGACAAAAAGAGCATGGCACTTCTCCAAGCTGAATTTGATGTGATAAATAAAAAGTGAGTATTGCCTTCTTTCTACTTAACTCCTTTCAGCTGTAAATACTGTCTGTTAATAATGTACAATGTTGCCTTGGGTGCAATAAGTAATGAGAATATTTTAACATATTTTAACATGTTTATTTATTTATTTGTTGTTGTAAATTTCTTTCTTGCAAACTATCCCTAAATATTGGTGACGAGTAATAGGGAACATTAGGAAATGTATTTCTGGGAATGGGATGAGTTGAGATTGACTTAAGGGGAGGTAGAAATCTTTAGGAATCAACAAAAAAGAGAACCAAGGAAATAAACTGGCTTGTTGTACACATTAAATGTTAGATAAATATACCAAATAGTGATTCCTACATAAATCAGTCCACGAGGAATCTTGATTTCTAAATGACTGATTTTTCATTGCAAAATCCCATTTTGAGTTTGAAATATTACATTTAATGTTGTAAAATTAAACATTAAAGTTCAAAACTCTACTAGTATCAAATTTATAAGGTGATGGCACATATTGATATTGTATAAACATCAAAATCTACATAGTTATGGGCACATACTAATAAATGCTAGGCGTAAAATTTTAGTGTATATTTATTTATATTTCTTATCATTTGTAAATATGTGCACAATCACCCATTACCTGCATTATTAGCATAGCAAAGTAGGTTGCAAATTCCAAACTACTATTCATTGCATGTTATAATAAAAGAGGCTGTGTTTGCATTCATGCAAACTTTCCCTTACTGCAATACATTCCGTGTTTGCATTCATGCAAACTTTCCCTTACTGCAATACATTCTTTCAATTCTCCATGCAAGTTTGGTTTCTCCAAATTTGCCTAGAAGGTTTGTTGTTCAGATCTTCTTCGGTTGCTCCACCACTGGTCCATATCAAGGGATGACAACAAATGATGAATGGCATTATAAATGTAAAAACTTTCTTAACATATGATGACTGTTGTCTACACCCCCAGAAGAATATTGTTCATTGAATTTTTTTATTGACTATGATTAATTGTTGTTTAGGGGTTAGTTTATTGTAGCCTTGTGTTTTTCTAAAAAAGCAATGGAAAAGAAATCTCTGTTTTGGAACTGTGAGAAAATCTGTTGAAGTGTCCTGGCAGTTTTTTTGAAATGGCTCATGCTGCTAGAATGTTTTTGGAAAATCCAAACATATTTTCTAGGCAAGTGAAAAGACACTAAACTGAAGTTGTTCCACCACTGGTCCATATCAAGAGGAGGATAACAAATGTTTGTTGTCGACTGTTTTCTTCCTGGATGTGGATATATATATATATATATATATATATATATATATATATTTAACCAGAATGAGTAGGTTTTTTATAGAAATATAGCGCGCCCGTTTGCAAACAAAACTCGGATTTTACATATTTTTTCAAGCTATCAAAGGGCCGATGACATATCAGTTAGTCTGCAAATCTGCTGTATAGGTGTTCTCTGTTCTGCTCACAAAAATTCCTCATTCCAGAGCTTTTACAACTATAAATTTGACAAAAGTGAAGCATTGAATATTTACATTTACGTTGTGTCATTTAGAAACTGTGAGAAAAAACATATAAAAACTAAATATCCATTGGCGCTGGACTGTTAAGGTCTAGGCCAGTATAGATTCTTCGGTGCCTTTGTTCAGGTCCAACTCGGTAGAGTCCTCATTTTTCTTGCTGCTCTCCTCCACTTTGAGATTCTTCTCAGTTTGTTGCCACAGTGCATCTACTTCATCTTCTAGCTGTCGAATACGCTCTCTCTTTTCCAGCTGTCTTTCCTGCATCATCAGGTTCTCTTGCTGTTGATGATGTATGTTGCATTGCAATTCAGCCAGGCCTTCCCTTAAATCCAAGTGGGCCTGCTCACAGTTGATGCAGGTTGGCTGATTTCTCCTACCTGCCAGAGAAATTCCCACCCGCGGCCCTCCTGACCTCGGCCTGCGACTGCCCCAAGAGCCCAACCAGGAACTATCCTCTGCACTCTGCACACTCAAATCCATCTTTAGACTACCCAAAATGTCCCAGAACCTTTTGTCTCACTTGCTCAATTCCAGGATGCGCTTGACTCACCGGTCCAGGAGCCTACCTTCCACCACCCTGTCCACCTCATTGGCCTCCAACCAAGCCCCAGGGATCTGACCCAGGACACCCTCACAGACCCGAGGTTTATAAAGCTTCTCTCCAACCGCACTCTTAAAATCAGCCGTGTTCAAGCAGACTTCCCTCTACGGGTCGACGCTCAATTTTTCACCATGGTTCTAGATCCAAACCTCCTCCCAAATAAGCAAAGTAACGACACCCAACCCAGTAACAACACCGCCCAGACCCTCAATTGCACTCAGACCGGCGGCCCCCCCGAAGCTTCCCACTCAAAATCTCAAGAACATCCGACTCCTTGAGTTTCTGCCGATCAACCCAAACCCAATAACTGACTCACAGTGACCTCAGCTTCTGCTGCTAAGCCTTTGCAGAGGCCACCTGAGCAAAATATGACCTTAAACCTTAAAAATTGAACATACTGTTATTCATTTTATAGCAGCTGCAGGAATATGCCATGATGTTGTACCGTGTGAAGAAGCTGATGCAGCGAGATCCCGATGAACTTCCATTATTTCCAATCATCCGCCATAAAATCCCAACACTGCTCCTAGTCCATCCTTCCCATCCTCCCACGAGCGAACAAGGTTGTTATGTGCACTAGAATTAAATGTTGCTCGAAAATCCCCAGAATCCTGCAATCTCTTAAGGAGGTGCGCCATCCTTTGCACCTTGAACCAGGGAGTGGGAACTGAATACACACTTAGAGGTCTATTTCATGAACAAGTGTAGTACCAGGGTGACGAACACTAACACATCACAGATGTAAGCAGAGGACACTCCTGCCATGAGGCTCCATGACAAGCCAAAGTTCACATGTAATGATGCGACAGGGCCCAAGGGATAGGGGGATGAGGTGGGCAGCGTTGGAGAACATGGCAGGAAGGTGGGGAGCGACAAGATGGGAGAGGGGAGCGACGGTGAAAATGAGAGGAGAATGGTGGAGGGAAGGGATGGGGGGGGGGTAAATAGGGGATGGGAAGGAAAGTGGGAGGGCTAAGGGGAGGGTAGAGGGGCCAAATAGCTACCCTAAGAAATTTGATAAATGATGACAGTGACATGATGGATGGTTGTTGGTCTTCCATCCAAGCCCCCAAGCATATCTATATTCAATGATTCCTTCGGGATTAATGAGAATCCCTCCCCCTCCTGCCACCCCAGGGTAAATATTTTGAAGGCACACAGCAATTCAATTTAATTTAGGTTAATCCTTGTTTAGGCGTTACTTTAACATAGGCTTGTGTTATTCCTAAAAAATGGAAAAGAGTAACATCTGGCTGGAAAGTACGAGAAAATTTGTTGAAGTGTCTTGGTAGTTTTTGTAAATGGCTCAACCTGTTACAGTGTTATTAGACCAGGTAAAAACCTTTTTGGAAAATGTGTAGTCTAACTCTTCTATGTTTTCAATTTTGCCTGAAATCTGGCAGGGATTTTCCAGGGTTGAGCTGTGTAACCTACACAATTTGAGTGTGCCAGGGTTTTTCAGGGCACTGAATCCATTTATGGATCCAGAAACACAATTTAAACAATGAAAAATTATAATTTGGCCAAGAATTGTTTTACTTGCTGTATTTTGGCGAAAAAAACCAAAATGTAGAACAGTTAGACAGTGCCTGTGGAAAATTGTCAGTGGTTTAGAGGCCTCTAGAAAAATCTTGGTATTGGTTTTCAATATTGTAATCAGCATTGGAACCAACTGAGAGGTTAGAGTGGGACCAGATCTGAACTGAGGAGAAAACAAGGTTCAAGAATTGGTTGACTAAATAATAGATAAAACATGCAATTTTTATTAAAAAATCTATTGCAATTTGCATCAATGTAAATCCAAACCATTAGGCACCAAATATGCAAGTTTGCTCATTTATATAGCATGTATAGGTCAATATGACAAAATTGCACCAAGTGCGATCAATGTTATTAGAACCAAACCATAGATCAAACTGGTAGACCACCAAATCGGTTTCTGGTCAGGATCGCACTGGACCTGGTAAAAAACTGGACCAAAAATACTGGGGACCAAAAAATACATAAAATATTTTAATAGAAGTTAATATATACTTATTTATTTATTTTGGTCCTATTTCCCTTTAGGTTCCTAGCTTAATCTATTATTAGTATATATATTTATTTACTTTCTGTTTAACCGTTTTTCTTTTTAACCTCGTTCATTTATTTTTTCCAACTTTTTCTATTAATGGGCCCTTTATTTTATTTTATGATATATTTTCTTATCATTCTTTTTAATAAAAATATGAAGCTTTATATATATATATATATATTAAAAGAAGATTATGAAGTTTTTGAATTTTTAATCCAATTTCAATCCAGATCCCTTGCTTAATATTTTATTATTATTTAATTGAGAAGGTATTAATATAATATATTTATTTACTAAAGTTGATCAAATTCTATTTTTATTATATTTTATTACCTACCCTAAAGGTCATTTATTAATAACGATACTCTTCAATAATAATTAATATTTATTAAATATCTATATGTTAGAATTATTTTAGGGTTTGAAGAAGATTTTGCCCATCTCTAACATTCTGGTTTGGTGCACATCTACAATATTGAATCCCCTGGTTAGATCAGATTCTCCATCTATGTCTTGATAATGAACCACATTGGTTGGTTTGAAAACGTCGGCCCGAAAATTTCTGGTGTGATTAATCTTGTTGATGTCCTTTTCATTGGCCTTGCTGTTCTCTATTGATCCGGTCCTCTCCTCAAAGGCGTTAGGAATGATGACTTTATTAATGAGGCATTACCAATGGTGACCTGCACGAACTTCTCTACCCCACCTTCACAACCACGTTATCCATAAGCTGAAATAATAACCGTGCATCCTACACTTGATGAGATGTATCTGCAGATTTCAGAAATGTAATTGATTATGGTATGAGACACATTCCA